>OX031006.1:140245913-142745913 GCA_943735925.1 Pollenia amentaria | reverse complement strand
ATTATTGTAAATTTTACACTTCAGTATGCTAAGACAAGAAATAAAATTTCGTGAAGATAGCCATATAACTATCATAGGCTCTATATAAAGCTCATTCTTAAAAATGAGCTTAATACGCCGTAAACTGTAGTAAATTTAAATAATGTGTTTAAATTAAGTTGGATCAAACTACTAAAGACACTAGTCCTACATAGATTTACTAAAGTTTTAAAAATAGATTTTCTTCAAAAAAAAAAGCGGGAATTGAAAACAATTGAATTCCCGGGAACAAACTCTAGTTATACGTTACTAAAATACGCTGTCGAAAATGAACCACTGGTTGAAATATTAACCTGTTGTGTTGCCGAGGAAGGAATGCTCGTTAAAGCACTAAAAAATCTTAAGTAGTTTTGGCATATCTTCATGCTAAAAACTACAACATTCAGGCGGAAGCAACATTATGAAAAAAATTCACCAGTTTTATTTATTAAGGCTCCAAATCTTTTATTGAATTAGTTAAAATAAAAACGCAGAAAAAAATTTAAAATTGTCTCTAATCACCAAATTTACACCAAATTCATAATATCAAGCAAACAAGTTGTTGACTTTGCACTTATTACCAAAATGATTATATTTATTACTAAAAATTTTAAAATTTTTAACATTTTTTTTTCAATAAATGAAAATCAATTAGTATTTTTTGATATTTAATTAATGTTTTAATTGAAAATTTATTTGAAAACAACTTAAGTATTAATTAAATCAAAATTATATTTTTAGTTTTCTTCCAACTAAAAAATTGATTCAATTATCACATTATTTAAATTGAAATACTTTTTAAAATATTTTTATAATTGATAAAAAACTTTTTTCTGTGTACATATAAGTTAGTAGAAATAAAACTACTTATCGGTTTGAGTACTTGACTGCAACTGACTTTTATTAATTCAAATTCACTTCATATAATAAAAATAAATACAATATCAGCTTTTAATGTTTTACTTGGTAAATTTGATTTATTTAAAAATACTACAATTTCAAAACAGCAGACATAGTGTCAGCACCTTGTTATTAATTACATATTGATAAAAAGAATGTAATTGAACTTACATGGGTTTATTGGTAATAAAGCTTAAATTTAATGTCAGCAAAATTACCAATGAATTCGAATTCTTCGACACACATGTCGCAATATGACTAGGGACTTACTTAAATGTTTTTTACCTTTAAGTTCAACAAACTAACCGAATGCAATGTTGGTAAAATTTATGAGGAATAAAATTGTTGTTAACTTATAAAAAGGGTTTTAATTGTGGTGGACGAATAGACAGATATTTCATACAAAAATATGCTCATATCCATAGAAAAAATTATCAGACGTGTTTTTATCAATTAAAAAAATTGTTTAAACAAGTATTTCAATTTGATTAATGTGATAACTGAACGACTTATTTTTTTTTTAGTTGAAAGAAAATTAAAAATATAATTTTGATCTAATTAACATTTTAGTTGTTTTGATATACATTTTTAATTAATATATTAATTAAATAACAAAAAATTTTAAATTATTTTTTCGTTTAACATAAAATAATTTAAACTTGCAGAATTGTTGTTGGGAATGGTCAAAACCTGAGCAATATTTAGTAAACTCAATTAACACATTGTCTGAAACGGCCAATTTTTAAAATATTCACAATTTTCAATATTTACAATTTTTAGTAATCAATATATTCATTTTGGTAAAACAAATTGTTTGCTTGATTCTATGAATTTGGTGATTAGAGAAATTTTTAATTTTTTCTGTGTTATTATTCGTTTCTATAATGCTGAAAAAAAAATCATTTGAAATATATAACCTTGGCTAAGATGCTTTGCTGTAACTTTTAAAAAATGTGGTGTTAGTCTACTGATGCCTATAGACATGCCTAACCACCAACAAATTAAAATTTATTATTTATGCCTAACCACCAACAAATTAAAATTTATTTCAAATAAAATTGGCAAAATAAAATAAATAATTTATTATTTATTATCAATAAAAAATTTATTAAATTCCTATAATTTTTAAAACCGAAGTTCCTTAAAAATTCTGAGGGACAACATAAGCTATTTTATAGCTTATGCTTGGCAAAAATGTCAATGTTTTACGTTTGTTCAAATATTTTGTATTGTTAATTGGGGTGTTGGCTGTATGAACAAACATTTGAAGCATGTTTGTTGAAAAATTTAATATTGTTAATATTTGTTGGATATTTGTCAAACTTTTTATTGTGTCTAGTGCTAAATGTAATAATTTCAGCGAAAACTTTGCAGAGTGAAGACTTTGATAAGGAAGCATTAAAATAATTGTCACTCGTTTTGTGGCATTGTTTGAAACAAAACAGATCGTTGTTTAAACCACTCTTTACTCCAAATTATTTTCCTTAATTTTATATTTCTCCACGCTTTAAGCAAATAGCAATGAAATTGCAGCAGCACTATCGTCACCTGCTTTCATTGAGAACGATAATCATTACAATTAATGTTTGTAGGAAATTTGCATGTTTTGTTTGTTGGTGAACACAAATTTTGACAATCCATTTGTTTGGTTTATTTTGATCTTAGCTCATAATAATGTATTTTGTTGGTTCTTAACCTATATGAATTGTTTTATTTGTATTAAAATGAACTGTTTATTTCACAAACTTATTTGCTTTTTGTGTTTTTATATATTCGAATAAAATCGGCTAGCCGATTATTTTTTAAATGCTTAACCGAAAGCCGGTTCTTAAAATAGTAACTATTCGGAGTATTCGAAAACAGGTTTTTGAAAAAAGTCGAATAACCGATGTCCCTAGTGATTACCAATACTGAAACCGAATGAAGCAAATTTTTTTAATGTAATTTTAGCACCAAAAAATTTGTCTCTTGCGACACTTTAGCATCAATTGTGAAAAACTATTAAATTTATCATTTATATAATTTTTTCATTTCGTTAATTTCTGACGAGGGAGTCCAAACGGGAAATCCTGAATCCTGAAAGCACGGAATTTTTCGGGTTGATTACAATACACGTACAAATATTTAACTATTACTTGCGCCTGCAAGTGTTGCCTTAATAAGTAATGAAGCGAATAACCAAACATACAGACGCAATGAAAAACTCGTTAGCACAGAAGTTGGTATTAATAAGTATTTGCTTAAACGGGATCGCAGCTCGTACTATTCAGGACATACTTTTTTCCCAAAAGTTTAAAAAGATGTTCCCAAATCGTTTTGCAATTCTGGATGATGACAAAAATACAGATGAAACTTGGGGATGATTTTTGCAAAGTAGTTGCTAAATTTGAAGCACTTAATAAAAACTTTTATACATACCAACTGAAGAGCAGTAAAGGTCTTCAAGTAGTGATTAAGACTCATGCGTGGACCCATTCCCAACCACTATTTCGAGTGGAGTTGGAAACTGGCGACGTTAAGCATAATAAAACGAAACGCATCCCGTTTATAGTTGGAAATATATCCTGTAGAGAAAAATCACAATGGAGGAGCTGCGCAAACGAAATAGTGCCGTTCAATGTTTAAACTGCCAAGAATTTGGTCAAACTAAGACATACAGTTATTTACCCTCTGTTTGTGTCGTATGTGGAGAATAACATTGTAAAGTTCTTTGGGTTCAATCTAAAAACGATTCCAACAGCGGTAATCACACTGCCTACTATAAAGGATACGCTGTATACTCTATCGTCAATCGTACGATTGCACGGAAACCTAATCCCCCTCAAATGCCCGAGCAACTCCACAATCAGACTACTCATTATGGAGTGCAGCCAGAAATCTTAACTCTAAACCACCATTAATTGATTTAATCACCAAGAAGGCACGTGGTATTGATAAGACCAGTGACAAAATTATTTTGGAGCTACCACGCATAGCAAAGCAAATTATTCTTTTTAATTTTAATGCTATTTTTCGCCTTAAATACCCTCAAGAATGGAAGGTTTCCTTAGTTGCCATGATACCAAAGCCAGGAAGAGATCATTAAAAGGTTGAGTCATAAGGCCTACTAGCTTATTATCAAATATATCAAAGTCTTTTAAGAAAAAGTGTCAAAATTAACACCGATTTTAAATAGAAATAAAAAAAAACCATCGATTCACAATTGAACAAACTCAAACTGTAAAATTTGCGGATGAAGCATCTCGTTAGTTACACGATCATATATTTCATCTTAAAATATGCACCCCTATTATGTAAGTCGTTGTCGACATTAATTTTAAATTTTTATCACATCAAGTCGACGACTACATAATTTCGACGTTAATTTGGAATTTTATACGAATGTTATGTCGACGTCGACTAGTTATGAAAGTCTAACAAAAGTTTATCAAATCTGTAATTATTTTCCTATTAGTTTTGTTCATTATCATTTTAGCTCATTTTTAAACGCTATTTGTGCTATTTTCCGACAGTTTGTTTTTTTAACCGATTTAGCGATTTCAAATTAATTTTAGAGTTTGTTTCCGATTTTGAAATTTTTCTCGAATTTTAGACATGTTTAGAGATAGAAGCGATTTTTCCTGTACGCTTTTGGATTCTTTAGAGCTTTAACGATTTTTAAAATATATGTATCAGACTTTGTATCATATGCCGCTGTTAACAAATTTTTGCTAATTTCCGCTAATTAAGTCATTTTTACCGAATTTTTGCCATTCCTTATAGTTTTAGGGACTTTAAATCAATTTTATTGTTTGCTTGATATATTAAAAATTTTCGCGAATTTTCGAGATTGTTCATTTCGGGATTTTTGTAGTTTTCGCGCAGCTTTCGTCACAAATTAAAAATTTTCGAGCTTTTGCAATTTTCTCGTTTAATTTACTAATAAATTTTGTGCATTAAATTTTGCATTTTTTTTATTATAAACGGTGTTTAATAAATCCGTTTACATTCTACTTAAAATTTCTTCATACGAATCCAAAACTCCTAGACTTATCACCCAAGCACCATGGTTCATAACAAACGAAGCTATAAATAATGATCTTAATAGTACCCGATTAACTGATCGGTTAATTTAAAATTGGCTATTTTCGATTAACAAATAAACCGGTTAATTTCAGTATTATAAGTTATAACATAATTTATAACATATTTTTTTGAGTTTTTAGTTATTTGTTTTGTCTCATGTACAAAATGTATGTGTTTATATAATATTTTCTCATAGAAACAAAGAAGGTGTTCGTTCAGTTATCTTCATTTTGAATAAGAGTTTGCTATCAACACCTTTTTGTTTGTTTAGTTATTTCTTTCTTCTCATATCAATCTTTTAACAGAAGTAACCGAAACGATTAGAAGCGTTTAAAATTAAAAAAAAAATTAAAACGGGACTCTAATGGCATAATGGAAGAAAAACGACTGAGAAATTAGATATTTTGTATTATGGGTTGCTTTCGTTGAAAGAATTTTTCCAAGTCAAGTTTTATCAAAACTAAAGAAGATAATCGCTTAATTTCTAACAGCCGTATTCATAACAAAAAGTTAGCCACAGTGTGTACACTACGTACAACGAGCTGCTAACTAGAATGCCGATTAAGCTTAGCAGCTTGTTAGCACAGAGTTTATTCAGGGCAAATGTTATCCATCTACTAACTTTTAAAAAATCCATTCTGAATATTAATGATGCCATATTATATTACTTAATAATACAACACGTTTTGCATTAGTCATCGCTGGTTTAATCATTTCAATTCATTTACTTTTTTATTTTTTTGTTTTTCCCTCCCCATATAAAAATGTTAAAGGTTTTTTAAATTAAAATAAATTTAAAAAGGACTCTTAATAAAAAAAGACAGTGAATTAAAAGAAAGCAAAATTATTCAACATTAAGCCGCTGCTTCTCACAAGTTGGCGAACGTTTGGCAGCTCGTTAACAAGAGTTTAGCAAATCGTTAGCCACAGCTTGGTAAGTGTATTATGAATGAACTTTGTGATAACTTCATTTCAAATTACGGCTGTAAATATTTAAGCGAAATTATTTTTCTAAAAAATTATTTTTTAAGGGGTCCTTAAACTATTAAAATAACTAATAAAATTATTTTACAGTTTATTTTTAAATTAATACATAATATTTATGTATTAATTAAAAAATATGTATAACATATTTATGAATTATTTTCTTGTTTGCTCGTTTAAGTTCAAAAACTAATTATTTTTGTTATTATATTGTTTTTTTTTACTAATAAACTCCAAATTATAAATAATTTATGCATGTTTATTTACTGAAATCACTTAATTTATAAAAAAAAATTATTAATCGGTTATCCGATAAATTACAATATTAACCGATTTAAGCAAAAGCGCGATTAAATGAATATTCCACAAGATACCAAAGATAACGGATGTTATAAAGACTCAAAGCGGAAAATATCTGAATAGAATAAGTGATCATGTTAACCCATGGCTATTGTCTTACTAGATGACACAAACGAGATACGAATACTGAAACGATACCATATTTTGCATCTACCTTATCGTAGATAACGACAATAGAATATATGTACATCTTAAAATACAAAATTTGTTGTAAATTATTTTAAATGTATGGAAAACTGTTCATTTGTTTGTATGTAATCAATAACAAAATATTTTAAATTTGTGACAAAATTTAAATCTATTTATTTATTGTATGTATATGTATTTTTATTGTTAAAAATATAGTTGCAAATGTCAATGAAATTTAAATTGATAATACTTATACATAGTTGCACTTTAAAGAGTACAGCTATCAACGTTAATATAATATTTGATCAAAATTGCTTATTATCTGTATTAAAGATAAATTGGAATTTAAATAAAGTAAATAAAAAAATATGTAATTTTTTTTTTCGAATTTATTCTATGAGTTAAATTTCAGTTATGTATGTTATAAAGTTTTTTGTAATAGTTCTATTCCTTAAATTTATAGGAATGATTTTATACACTACCAGACTATTATATTGTATCTTCTTGTTACATTTTACCTTAGCTTTCCGTTGGATAGCAGTGAAACTTATGGAACACCAAATTGGATAAATTATCTATAAAATAAGGTATGAAGCATCCTTGTGGGTCTCCCAGTTTGTCCACAATGGCCAGAAATCGTAGCTTAGTTTATCCATACATCGCACATTTTTTAACTTCTGATACTTCTTTTGTAACAAGAAGATACAATATAATAGGCTGGCAGTGTATAAAGTCATTCCTAAAAATTTAAGGAATAGAACTATTACAAAAAACTTTATAAAATACATAACTGAAATTTAACTCATAGAATAAATTCGAAAAATTAAAAAAAATAATGTTGAATATAATAAAGTTGCTTATAAAAAGAAATAATTCCCAATATCTATTTAAAAAAAAAATTCTTTAACTCTCATTTGCGTCATCGCAAAATTTCCTGTCGACTAAAACAGAGACAACTCTACTCGACGTCGACTTAAAAGCGCCTTAGAAAATTTCAATTTACTGTCAATAGTAATCGATTATTTCCAACGGCGGCTAAAAAAATAAAAATACTCTTCCGGTGCCGTCTTCTTGTGTCTACGTCGACTTTCGTAATAGGGTTGATGGTTAAAACAACGGAGGCTAATGGTCAATAAGTATATATAACATTCACATTGCGCCGGAAAACATGCCCTCCTATTAAAATCAATAATCAAATAATACCTCAACACTCGTATGTACAATACCTCGGTATACATCTAGATCGGCGTTAAACGTAGAAAGGCATATAGAAGCAAAATTAACTCAAAAACACTGAAAGCTTTTTTATTATTCATTAATTATGGAGTGCTAAATTCCCAATTTTTATTCTTGTTATTGAAATTTATTGTTGGGGGAAAAGCTATTTGCGCATTTCACTGGTTGCTTAGGTCAGATCATCAGGGAACCTTTTTCCAAAAACCTTGGAAAAGCTAAAGATATTATACAAATAAAACTGTAAATCGAATGAGAATCAAGTCATACTAAAAACAATTCAAATTAATTGGCTTATTGAAAGAAACTCTGTTCTTGGTCTCGATTGCAAACTTATGCTTTACAATTGTATCTTAAAGCCAATCCGGTGCTACGGTATTCAGTTATGGGGCGCTGCCTAGACTTCTAATATCGAATAAACTTCTTCGAATAATCACAACTGCCTCCTGGTATGTTACTCAAATATTCACAAGGACTCTGATGTGCCATTAGTTAAAACTATGGTTACAAAATATGCAGTAAAATATTTTTTTTTTTTTCAGAGAGAGCGGGGAGATTTCTCCCAACGGAGACGGTACCGCGACCAAACCAGGTCTATTGTAAAATATTTAAAAAGGCTAGAATTTGATCCGAATCTATTAGCTCAAAACAATTTAAGTCATGGCGGCCGCACTCGCTTAAGGAGAAGAGATACTGCATAACTCATCCCATTAGAAGAGCGCTAAACATTTACAAACGATATTTAAGTGTTTTCTGAGAGCAGGCTTTATATGGGGCCTATTAAAATTATCGACATATCTACACGAAATTTGGTGGTGTGATTTTTGGTCTTACGATTATATTTGGTCTTATATTATTTGTTGCAGAGATTCTCGAATGTGGGCTTTATGAAGGCCTATGTTATTTTATATACCGAAGTTACGGAAATTTATTAGTGTAATTTTTCGTCATATAAACTAAATTATACCCAATTCAGGTGATTCCCGACAGTAGACTTTATGTGTATCCTACGGTAAATTATTAAGCGATCTTTAAAAATTTAGCAGGGTGATTTTGAACTTATGTATAAAACGAGTTGGTCCAAAGTTAAATAAACATCGGTGTATCCCATCACTAATTTACGTTGGCACATGTAACAAAAATTTAAAATTGTTAGAGAGGTTGTTCCACATTTAGGTTTTTTTAAACGGATTATGCTGAAATTCAATACTAGTCTGCTTAGGAGCTCTAGAAACATTTTACACTAAAATCGCCTTACTCTGTTAAAGCGTTTGGAAGTATGCGTGATTTCAATAGACGGATATAGAGACAGACGGGTATAGCTAAATCGATTTGGAACTACTGAAGGAAACAGAAACAACACTAAAAAAGTTTTACATCTAGTGGTGGGGGTTATACAAAATTAGCAATCTTGACATGAAGTGAGACTTGTGTCTATTGTCTAAAGATTAATTAGAATACATTTTCATTAATTAAAATCAGTTCAAAATTCAAGGGAATAACTCCAACTTTTGGCGACTTAATTCCTTCCCAAAATTTCAAAATTAAATAAATCCCCAATTTCTATCTCTCGGGTACTTAAGCTAGAAGCTAGTTAAAAAATCCTGACCAATCGCTTAATTTTTAAATTTTAGTTCCCTGTTATAGATTTGTGTGTTGTAAATGTTTTCGATATACGTACGCTTAAATCAACTTTCGCTTAAAAAATATCAAAGCCAAATTTTTCAGTTTCAATCAGGAGCATCACAATATTATTACATAATACACTATTTATAATAAAAAGATATATTTTATTTCAATACCAACATTATTTAGGAATTTTGGGAACTTTTGCATTTTAGGTGACTCTTTAAAAAATTGTATAATCTTGAACTAATTAAAGCTTCTATTCTGTTCAAAATTCTAAAAAATATTAAATAGATATTGGGAATTATTTCTTTTTCATAAGCAACTTTATTATATTAATTTCTAAAAAAAATTGAAGGAATAGAGCTATTACAAAAAGCTTTATAAAATACATAACTGAAATTTAACTCATAGAATAAATTCGAAAAATAAAAAATGTTGAATAAAAAATATAAGGCAACATTTTTAATATCATACGAAAAATTTCACATGTACCAAATGTTATCTATCTCGCAATTTTGCAGAATTTGTCGGTTTTATTCCTTCAAAGTAGGTGATATTGTTTTTCGTATGTAAACCGATCCCATATATTTTATTACATTACAAGCGTTCGAGAACCCAAAAGTTTTTAATATTTTGTACTGAACTTTACAGCATTTTATTAAATTGTGTTGGCACAAAATATAGTAAATGAGAACATGAATTGAGACCGTAAAGTAGCTGCGTTCGAGAACACAAAAGTTTTTACTATTTTTTACTGAACGTTACTGCGTTTTACGAAATTGCGTTCGAGTACACAAAATGCAGTAAATGAGAACACAAATTGAGAGCTTAAAGTGACAGTTCTTGACTGAGCACTTACAAATTTTTACTGCAGAAAATTTTGCAGTAAAATTTAGTAAAACAAAAACCATATATTCCAAAAGGTAAACAAACAAAAGTAAGAAACAAAAAGCATAAAAAGTGATGAAAAAATTGTTTAAAAAAAGAAAAGTGGAAATAAAACTAAAATAAAAACAAAAAGTAAATAAATTGTATTTAATAAAATTGTTTGTGAAGCATTTATATGGCTACATACCACTTTTTTTGTTATGTTAATTTTTTGGTGTTGTAAAAGTGTCAAGTACTCGGGTACCTAGAACAGCACTTGTTTTTAAAGTAATCAATAGTAAAAAAAAAGTATTCACGTACTATTGATAAAATTTAGCCGGACACAAATTAGCAAAATTAAATAAAAAACAAACAAATATGAAAGATTACATTAAATAATTTGTTTGTATTTTCCAAATATGTTAGTGTAATAAAAAGGATTTAATCGAGGATTTAATCAACAGTGTAAACATTTTTCAACACTTCAATTATTTGCCATCAGCTGTTGCCCTTATTTTACGAATTTTTACATATTTTGCGTTTGCGTACTTTTTTGGACAACAGCTTTTTGTGAGAGCAAATTTTTAAGTTTACTCATTTACTGCATTTTACTGTAAAAGTACTCAAACGCACCTAGTGACAGCTCTTGACTGAGAATTTACAAATTTTTACTGCAGAAATTTTTGCTGTAAAATTCAGTAAAACAAAAACAAAAAAAAACATATGATTCAAAATGTAAAGAAAAAAGAAGCAAACACTGTAAATAATATTATTTCAAAACAAAAATCTAAAATAAGATTGAAACAAAAATTAAATAAATAATAACACTGTGCTGACAAGTAGGACACCTGGCTGTTTAACCTAATTCGGGTATGCTGAATTTAGTAGTGATAACCGTTGTTTTCGAGAAAAAGTTATTTCAAAAATGGAGGAGGTTGCACAACATATCGAGCCATAACCGCAAAAAAAGCTTAAGCGACATCATTTTCAATTTTTAAATGCAATGCGTTGTGTTGGAACTAGGAAACAAGGTTATGGGAAGGAGGATAGAGCGAGTAGTATTTGTGAACATTCGACTTGAATTTATTCATGTTGCAAGTGTGAGGGAAGACTTTAGCAGGAAGGTTGTTCCACATACGAATAGGCCGGCTAAAAAATGAATTTTCCCTGTAATGCGTTGTACGATTTTCCGGCCAATCGACCACAAAAGGATAAGGGCTCTTGAGGAAAAACGTGTATTACGAACAAACTTATGGGTTTCGGGAACCAGAACGGTAAGCTAAATAAGGAAAATAACTAAATCAATAAATATTTAAATTTAGTGAAAATTTTTATTTGTTGTGCTTAATTATCTATTTTTAATCTTGATCCAGATCTTCAAGAAACGTTTTTCCAAAAAAGAATTTTTAGTTGTTTTATCAAGAATAAAAATAGGGAATTGCACAACAAATAAAATCTTTTAATAAATAATTGTATTCCCAAAAGCAACTCTGATCATAAATTTATTTTTTTCATAAAAAATAAAAAAAAATTATAATTATACAAAAAAAAAGCAAATAAAACTAAATAGGAATTATGTCTTTTTTTTTTGTAAACCTCTTTTAAAATATCTATAAAAAACGTTTATCTTTTAATTTTCAAAAACTACGAATTTGAATTTGATTTTTTTTAAATCTCGAATGCCTGGATTTTAGAAAACCAGTCCCGTTTAGCATCCCTGACGTGTAATTTGTACACAAGGTTTAAACGAATACAGAAGCATTCGGCCGGCCAGAATGGCTGTCAGATTTGACGATTTATCGTCATTTTGACTATTTTTAGGTACAGAATGGTCTCTTAACGATTGGACGATTTATACCCTAAATGACGATTTTTCAAATGACAAGTTTTGTTCAAATTTACAAATGTTTTTTATATAATTTAACATTTTTTTAGCTTCTTAGATCATTTGATTGGCAGTAATTTTCATGTCTTAGTTGTTGATCATATAAATACGATTTATTTCATTACGATACATATTTTTAAAGGTTCTATTTGATCAGTTAGTACTGTTTTATTACATCCATTTCACAACCACTCTCTTTAGTCTGTGTTCGCGCTATGAAACTTTTCTTTCAAAAAGTCTGAGTTTATTGGTGTTTACCAGACTTTAGCAGGATTTTTGACTTGTTAATAGGCGTTTGATATTTCTTGGTTTTATTTTATTTTCTTACTTTTATTATGAATGCCAATACTTTTGAAAAATTTGTGGTTGTGTTACTTCAATAAAAGGTTTCTAAACGAATATTTTTATTTTTAATTCTAAAATAGGCAGAATATATTAAAATTTTATTAGCAACGGAATCTATAAATAGCAGTTTATTTTCGAAACTTATTAAGAGTTAGTGGTTTTTTACAATGACGATTTTTGTGACGGTTAAGTTTAGTCAATTTGACGATTTTGACGTTTTTTTGTCTCCAAATTTGACGATTTCGACCAACTTTATCTGGCAGCTATGCCGGCCAGTCAGAAAATTATTTTAAATCGATAAATGTAGCAAGAGTAATGGGTATAACTTATATTTTTATACGCTACAATTAAGTTGGTAGGTCGCATAATACCCTCCCCACGACATGTGGTGTTGGGTATATCAAAAGAAAACCTCAAAATAAAGTAGATGCCAACGTCAGTTAAAAATTAAGATTAACAAACAAGATTAGCAGGTACAAGAAAGTCTCTTCTGCTAAGCCGTCTTATACTTTCAATCTTACAATAAGTCGAGAGTTTATAAAATAGATTGTTCAGCTTAAATGAGGTATTTGAAAAAAAATATAAAACTATTTGATTTCACTAGAAAACTTCATTAACATCATCGCGAAATTGTTTGACTGTATAAATGCAAAAAAAAAATCCGGAATCATTAAGTTCACAATTAAATCACAATACCCACAATTTTATAACTATTTTATTTAATCATTATCTGTTTTGTTTTTTTTTTTTTTTGTTGATATAATGAGTTATAATAATTAAATCCTTAATTAAACTTTTTTGCTCTTATTTCTTAACTAAAAGCTTATTTAAGACTATTTTTTATACATTTTATTTTATTTGTTTCAATACTCAAAGTATTTTTTTTTTGTTTTTATGATTATTAACCTAAAATTTAAAAAATTAGGAAATGACTTTTACACTTTTCCATGCCAATGATTTTAATCATTAATTCGTATTATAAGGGAAATAGAGAGAGGAAGAGAGTTTGAGACCATCTGTATTACAGTATTAAATATTCGTTATTTATTAAAATGTATGTGTGTCATTAAATAGTTGCTATATATGTATGCATGTAAGACTTGTTTAATTAATTTAACCCAATATTGTTGTGTAAATTCGTTAGTGAGAGAGGTTATGGCTACAGGATCTTTATTTATGATGTCTATATTGGCCAAATGTTTAATGAAATTGGAAATATAACTTTCATATAACTGGGTTCACAGTATGGAAGTTTTCTTAGAGAAAGGAAGAAAACATGCTATTCTTCTCTCTCCTCTCAACAATAAACTCAGACTTTCTGAAAGAAAACTTTCAAAGTGTGAACCCAGACTATTTCAAAAAATATTTGCTTTAAGTCGATCAAGGATGTCATATGTGTACATGGGATGGGGATACTTACCTAAGATATTTAGGAGTTTTAAGAGGATGGTTTTAAAAAATAATTAACAATTTCATTTGTTTTTTTTTTTTAATTTGTTTTTTCTTTTTTTTGTAATATAATTTTTTTTATTTTGTTGTTTCTTCGTACGCACATTAGAAGTTTTTAATATCGAATATTCATTTATTATTAACTACTTAATACGAGTAGCAATAATTAATTAATTTATTAATTATTATCTTACAGTTTAAAGAGATAAGAGGGATACAATAAACTATAGTACTATTTTTTATTTTATAATAATTATTTATATTTCTTTTTGGGTTTTAATTTTATATATTTTTATGCAATAATATTTTAATTTAATGAGAGATTTTTTTTAAAAAAAAAATTAAATAATTATTAAAATTTAAGCAAAAAAAAAATTTTAACTTTTTTAAAAAGGATTCGTTGCCAAATAAATTTCTCCTAAACAATTATCAATTAATAAATGGATTAAAGCAAAATAAAAACAAATTATCAATTAACACATTTGTTTTATTTATAAAAAAAATTGTATTTTATTTAAAAATAATTTAAATTATAAACAACAAAGAAGAAAAATAAACAGTTTTTTATATTTATTAATAAATTTATTTTAACTAAACATTTTAAAGTAAGATAATGAGTTCTTTTCTTGTCTTAACTTAATTAAGGCGCTAATCAATTAAAAATTGTAATTGGAAAATCAAAAATCAATAATCAGTATATAACGGTAAAAGTTAAAAATAAATTTGTAAAAAAAATTAAAACTCATATACAATAACAAAAATTTCAATAGAATACACATTTTATAATTATAATTACAAAAATAGAACTACATAATTAATTAGAGGACAAGTTTGATTAAGTATTATTTAAATTTACTTTAATAGTTAATTTATTATTTTGTTTTACAAGATACATTTTTTTTGTTTTAAGTTTTGTTAAAAATTAATCATTTCTATTATAAATATTTATTAGTATTTGCCACCCATCGAACAAATTTATTTCTAATGTGAAGCCTTTCTAATGCTAATGGTTTTTGTTTGTTTTTTTTTCAATTATTTTCAAGATTTATTTTTTAAGCCATTTTCTATGAAATAAAACAGACACACATCAACTACATAAGTAAATTTGACTTTTTATCAACTATTTTTTATTAAATTATTACTCTTTTTATAATGAATATTTCGGACTGTTTATGTTTTATTATAAATATTTTTTTATTTTTACTACATTAAAGCATATTTAAGGAGATTTTTCTTTTTTACAAGTTAATTTGTATTAAGCAAATATTTTATTTTCTTAAGTATTTACAGGAACTTAATTACTTTTTATAAATTTTAATTTCAATATTTAAAATAAGAAAGTCAATGAAATTTTTTAATTTGCAAATAATTTTTTAGATTTTCTTGAAAGAAATTGTTGGAAAAAGGGATAATTGGCAACTAAATGATTAATATCACGAATCACTAGCTTTCGTTCTATTTCATAAATTATGTTACCAACTACTTCTAGTTTCTGAACGGTAAGACGTTTTGATCATCCTAAAACAGAATACATATCTCGAAAATAACCTCAAACAAACTGAACAATAATTGGTTGAAATTTATAGCACTGTAGGCAAAAGACGCAAAGAATTCACGATATTATATCGGTTAACCGGACACTAAAGCCCTGCACTTATATATTTGTATACGTGAAGGAATAGGGTAGTGGTAAGGCATGAACTTTTACTGAGAACAACAAATTTGTCGAATAAAATTTGTTGTTAATTTACTAAGCTTATTTACATTTTTACTAAGCTTTGAAGTACAGAGCAGTGTTGCCAATTAAGCCATTCAGAAATTTTTCATCTCGTTAAGCCATGGAGAAAACAATTTACCCATTACCCATTTTTATTTAAGTTTTTAAAATGTTTAGACCAAAAAATTTTGTGTTAAAACGGTAAATTATGGATAAATTGAGCTTTTCGTTAATCAAAGATTTTTCTTATGTTTAGTTTATTGTCATTTCAAATGTATTTAAATAACTTCTTATGTGCAATTTAGTGTAGTAAATATATTTTGTAAGTTTTTATTAATATTGATGGGTTTATTATAATAAAATCTTATTAAGCCATTTTCTAGCCACTACTTAGCCATTTTTTACTAAAAATTTAGATAATTTAAAGTAGTGAAGAGTTGGCAGCAATTGTCATGTGTCAGGATTTGTATTTTCTCGACATTTCCTGGAATAGCAATATATGTGGTCGATTGATTGTGGAGGGTCACCATACCAACTGCTAGCGTCATTGGCAAGTCCCCAGCTTGTTAGGGTTTCCAATGTTATAAGTGCTAAGACAGTTCAGGCTACACCTCGGTTTGCGAGGGAGAACTAATTCAGTTGTTCTGTTATGTGGGTTGAAGAAGGGGCTACTACGTCCATAAATTCATTCCACTGTGTCGACCCAGGCGTAGCATTTTCTTGATCTCGACTCTAAATATTGTTAATTGTGGCGATTTTCTTAGGGTAGGGGTTGTAGATTCGCTACCATTGGTAGCCAATCCGACAGTTTTGCCTTAAGTGTTCCTATTATCAATCTCATGTTGGTATTTCGTTGGATATCAATTCGTTTAACACCGTGTCTATTTACTGCATGAAGACAATGTGCAACGTTCAGTTTGTAAAAAGGGAACAACTGATTTCATTGATTTAATTGTTCGCATTGGCTTTTGTCACAATATATGACACACGTGATTTCAAATCACACACGCAGAGAAAAAATATGTTTAGATATGGTCACCTCCAACAAAACTATTTTTAGACAAAATTTTAAACATATTATGTTTAAATTTAACCATATTATTGTCACCGACAAACATATAATTGTTAAATTAGTCCTCTATCAAGAAGCCACAACCATATTATGGTTGACTCTAAACATGTTATGGTTAAATAATGACAATAATTTGTTTTTAAATTAACAATAGTATTTTCCTCTTTTCTAAGAGCAACATTCTTTGGTTGTAAATCAGCCATGCTATTATAAATGTTAAACATATTTTAGTTATTACTAACCAAAAGATGTTCGGAGGCAACCATAATATGGTTGTGCCTTCTTGGTGTAGGACTAATTTAACAATAATATGTTTGTCGGTGACAATCATATGGTTAAATTTTAACATAATATGTTTGCAATTCTCTTTAAAAATAGTTTTGTTGGAGGTGACCAAATTTAAACATATTTTTTCTCTGGGTGCATGTGCCTTTTAAAATCATACTTGTGATACTCCGTTTTTGAGTTTTTCGATGTGATTTTCAGTACCTGAAAGCACACCGAGTTACACTAAAACGGTGCGATTTTTAAAACACCACAAAATCACACGTGTGATTTTAAAAGCACGTAATTTGAAATCACGTAATTTCAGAACTGGCCTGTATGTTATGTTTTCTTCTTCGGACATAATGACAAATAATCGAACTAATTTACACATGAATGCCAAATACTCAATGTACCACATGAAGTGCATATAATCTCTGCAGTACTTGTTTTACGTGTTCATATTTTTAAATGTTCACACATTTATAAGTTTGATTTTTTTAGGAAAAGAATGAAATATTTACATGCCATATGCCGCAAACAAAACAAACCATTTTTTAATATATTAACGTTATATTTACCAAATGTTATTCACAGACAAAACATATTATGGTTAAATTAATCTTCCATCAGGAACCTACAACCATATTATGGTAGCCTCCGACCATGTTATTATTATAAAACAACATTAATATGTTAACCACAAATAATTGGATGGTTGTTTAATAACAATAACATTTCCCAATTTTTATATTGGCAACATTTTATACTTAAACAACAATCATGCAATTATTTATGGTACACATATATATGTCATTATTAATAAGGACATGATTAAAGTAACGATAATATGTTTAAAAGTATTCCGTTTAAAAACGATTGTCTTAGTCGTGACCACATGGTTCGTGTAAAAATAAAAAATCAAAACATTTACCAAATATTGAAATAATATTTAAAGTTTAAAATTCTTTTCATTACAATTTTTCAATTCTAAGAATTTAATTTGAAGCAAATTCCCCATTACTTTTCAGCAATTTCAGCAACATAATTAAATTTCATTGATTTCTTTCACGTATTTTCTCAAATGTAACTAAAATTATATTTTCTTTTATTTCAGAAAACAAATGTATTTTGTTTTATCTCTTTTTGCAAAAAACGTTTTTTCAAATTTAGTTTTTGTATTTGGGTTAAATATTTATATAAAAATATGTCTAAAAATTAGTTGACTTTGAGTGAGTGTGTGTGTGTGTGTGTGTTTTAATTTTGCATAAAACTTTTTGTTTTGTTTATTTTCATGCAGACGAGATATAGATTGTAAGTGTGTATAAGTATGTATAGTATTTAGTATTTATGAGATACAACGCAAAACTCTTGTTTAAATCTATTTATGGATGAATGTTTGTGTATGGGTATGTGTATGTATCTGTGTTAAAATATGTGTATGATCTTGTATGAATGTTTAGACTTATACTTAGTTTATTTATATAAAAACGTTAATTTTTTTTTCATATATAGCATATATATACATAAATGTATTAAATTAAACATACATTTATACAAGTTATTGAATGTGAATGTATGTGTGTATGCATGAGTCTGTAAATGAGTGAATGTGTTTAATTGTTGTAGAGCTTGTTCTTTTGTTTAAGTTGACACCAGTGTCTGACATTGTAAATCTTACAAATTGGGACTTGCTTCAGTTTAATCTACATACATTAATTATTATTTTTTTTTTTTTTGCTATTTGTATGTAGTATCTAAGTATCTAAAGAGGAAATTTGTAGATCTGTCTGTTGTATGGTTGTGTATGTTACTAGTATTCGGTAAACGTTTCCGTTTTAATATTGGCTAAATGTTAGTAAGTTGGAAATCCCATGGTGCCAGCACTGCTGTTATCCAAAGGTCACTGATGCATTTTAGTGGCATGATGACCCATGCTCAATCCCAAGCCCAAATGATGATTGTTATGATGCTGCTGAGTCGCCTGACTATGATTGTGGTTACTATTTGAACTATTATTGTTGCTTTGCTGATTGGCTTGACGTTGGGAGTTTTTTTTGTTTTTCATGCGACGATTTTGGAACCAAATTTTCACCTGAACGATAAAGAAATTTGTGTATTTAATAATAGTCTTCTTTTGTTGTTGTTTTTGGTAGGATTATGTATAATTTACTTACTTGTCTTTCGGTTAAGTTTAAATTTCTAGCCAACTCCCATCGCTTTTGTTTGGATACGTAGGCATTGTATAAGAACTCCTTCTCTAACTCTAAAGTTTGGAATTTTGAATAGGGTTTACGCTTTTTTCGAACTGAAACCTGACCTGTCCATTCATGCAAAGCATTGGTGGGTGTACAGGGTCCAACAGCACCAACAGATAAACCACCAGTTCCACCTAAAAACGATTTAAATTAAATAAATCAGTTTATAAAATAATTGATAAATAAATATAAATAATAATGAACAACTTGTTGTATAATTTATTGAGCTTGAGTTTTTTTCTTTTTATATAAAATTTTTTATTATTTGTTTAATTTGTTTCCTTGATGATGTTACACATTGCTGTATCGAAATATTGGAGTTGGAGTTGTATCGAAATATCGGAGTTATAAAATAAATGTGATAAACATTTTTATATAAAACGAAAAAAAACTTCAAACTTAATAAATTATACAACAATTTAAAAAGTAAAAATTTAATAAAATAAAATTTATACAATAATGAACAACTTTTCCCAAACACAGTTCGTTAGTCTTTTGAATGATACGGGATACTGGAACTAAAATCTGTTAGATAATGTGAGATGTAGTCCGCAATAACTTCAGTTTAGTCAAATCAAAGAACGTAAGGAAGGAAACTTGTTTAAGCTTTACTTGGGAATAGAGTTCGAGAAAAAGGAATAAGGTACGGCACGTTGGTATATCGTAACGTATTTTAACATTAACAGTACACATACACATTCGATACAGAAATACAAAACAAAAATTACAAATTTTCGTGTTTGTGAATTTGAACACAAACCAAATACGGTGCACAACGAATGTGAGCAGAGAAAATACTTTGATAATAGCCCGATCTTGTTCTAGCATACGTTTAGTGTTCTTTTAGCGGGCGTGTTTTTTATTTTCGCGACTCCTTTCACATGCGATATCGTTGAGGAAAAAACCCAAATGCAACAAAATGGTCAGCAAAACACGAAACATTAAAAGTTCACTACGGGTTCACTAACAAAATACAGAACGTTGTGTACCGTATTTTGTTTGTGTATTAATTCACAAACACAAAAAAGTTTTAAAGTTTGTTTTTTCATAAATACACTACGTTAGTGTACGGTTTTTGGACTTTACTTTGGACCCGTCATCGTATATTATATATATATTTTTTTTGGATCCCGGACTGATTTTTATAGAGCCTGATTATGCATTAATGCCAGTTTTAGAACTGGCTAATGTAGTACGACGCTGTTGACGTCACTTTTTTAAACAATTTTATTAATTGCCAATTAAAAAGTATTGGCAACAAATTCTTTATTTACATTTTACGACTCCCATAAATCAATTGAAACGAAAAAAACAAAATAATATTTTTCTGTCCACTTGCTTGGAATTGATTTGTGGTGATATTTTTTTAATTTTTTTTAACCATAAATCATAAAAATACATAAAAATTGGACAATTAAAATAATAATATTTAATAATGAATATGTTAATCTATTTGGATTATTTTGATAGTAGGAATAACACCAACAACACTCTACCAAGACCGAATGAACAGAGGAAGATTTTAATTTGTTTGTATCGTGTTTAACTTAAGTTTTTGATCTTTTCACGACAACTTTAGACTTTAAGCGGGTTAGAAAATGTTAATACATTTTAAACGCTTATCTTTAAGTTTAACTATTGTAAATACTTTAAAGCTAATCGTGACAAATGCAGTTTGTTTGTTTTGTAGTTGGAAATAATTTTTGTTGTTTTTTTAAATGAAAAAAAAAATAATTTAGAAATAAAAAGGTGCTAATTGAATATTGCATGTCAATATTCCATAAAATTTATAAACTGCTGTTGATATGAAATATTCTTTCTCCCTTTTTTTAAACAAATTTTTAAAACGTTTTAGTTGCTGAGACATGCCGGCAGACGTTTATGAAATATTTTAATTAAATTCATGTGAGTATAAAAACATATAAATCAATTAATTTTTTAATTGCTACTGCAAATTAAAAGTTTTCACAGTGGCAGATAAAAGTTCCTTAAATTAGTTTGTATATAAATTTTTCGAGCTTTTACTGTAGATTTTAATAAGTGTTAAACTTAGTTACCTGTGCTTGAGTATGCTTCACTTGGATACGCTCGTAAACCACTGGGCGAAGAATAAGTTGGCGTTTCATAACTTGACTGTGAGGTGGCCTCTACCGATTGTCTGGCTGCTGCAGCTGCACTAACAGTTGCATGTCTATCGTCGCTAGCACTCATGTAGGCCGCAGCTGCTGCGGATGTGGGTTGATCGCGGTAGTTCCAGTATGGCTGCAATTTTGATTGAAAAAAGTTGTATTAAAAAATTTTTTTTGATATATCATTATTTTTTATTTTTATTATATCAAATTATTTACTATTAAGTCAATTTGCTGTTAGAATTTTGTTTACTCCTTCGATATTTACCTGAAATTGCGTATCTGGATAACCGTAGAACACAGGCTTACGATCTCTTTCTAAATAGTATTGCGATGCATGATGATATTGCGCTGAACTGAAACCATCACTCTCATACGGCCATGCCGGATGAGGATGCCGTTTAACGGCTGCACTGGCTGCATCGGCTTCAAAACCTGGCCTTATCGCGGGTATATGCAATGGTGCTAATGAAAGAGACATGTCTGTAAAAGAAAAAAAATTAAATAGTCCATGAATTGACAAAATAACTAGATTTTAAAAAGAAAATAAAAGCTTCTTTTTCTGTCTTTTATGACATGAAGGAACTAAAGCCCAGTATCACTAACAATCAAAATTTTATATAATGTTTTTTATACGAATATGGAAGCTAGAACTAATATTTGTTTAAATTATCTAATTTAATTGTATCTTTTTTTCAGTATTTACTTATTGAATCGTCATATATTAAATATGAACTAACAATAATTAATCAAATCTTATCCTAATATTTACTTTAAGTCCTGCCAGTGCTAGACAAAAAAGTTTTAGTCATCACGGTTTCTGTTCACATGTGTAGCTGTTTATCGCTCATCTGATTTGGTTAGTGCTGCAGTGTCTCCTTTCCTTAAGCGAGTGTGGCCGCTATCATTTAAAATATTTCGAGCTAATGGATTTGATACAGTTCCAGCCTTTTTAAAAATTTTACTGCCTATTTCGCTATCATAGTTTTTACTAATGGCACATTGAGATCCTTGTGGATATTTGAGTTTTTGACGTACCAGGGAGCGGCTGTGATTATTCGAAGTTTATTTTGGAGCCTTTGAATTTTTTCGATATTAGAAGCCGAGGCAGTGCCCCATAACTAAATACCGTATCACCAAATTGGCTTTGAGTTGTAAAGTAGAAGTTTGCAATCGAGACTAAGAACAGAATTTCTTCCAATAAGCCAATTAATTTGAATTGCTTTTAGTTTCATTTGAGTTAATTTAGCTTACGATTCGTTAGCAATTTAAGTTCAGAAACGTAGGTTGCTAGCCTTCGTTCCCTAGTTTGGTGATAGGGCTGCTATCTAAGCACCCAAACGTGCTGTGTTTGGAGCCAGTGTTTCAGAGGATCCAGTATTCGCGATTCAGGGTTCGCTGACACTCCAACTTGGCGCCCTATACTCCAGTGGGAGTTAAAGGAACATATATGTATATATATAATTTAGCTTCTATATGCCATTTCCACGTTAAACGCCGATCTAGATGTATACCGAGGTATTTTACATGTGAGTGTTGGGGTATTATTTGATTATTGATTTTAATAGCGGGGCATGCTTCCCGACGCAATGTGAATGTTATATGTGCGCATTTTTGCTCATGGATCTTTATCCTCCATTTTTTTAACCACCTTTCCAGTTCAAATATATGATCCAGTAAGTAACGAGATGCTTCTTGACAGTTTGCGTGTACGCTTAGAAAAGCTGTATCGTCCGCAGATGTTGAGGTTTGGGTGTTTGTTGGCATGTCCTAAGCATAAATTAAGTATAATAGAGGGCCCAGGATGCTGGCTTGTGGGACTCCAGCGTTTATTGGCTGAGGAGAACTTAAAAAATCGCCTTCTTTAATAATAAATTGACAACCGACTAAGTAGCTTTCTAAGAGCTTGTGTATGTTTTTTGGTAAGTTTTGCTTCAATTTCAGTAATAATCCTGCACGCCATAATGAGTAGTCTGATTGTGGAGTTGCATCAAGTTCCTAAAGATATTTTTCCAGGGAATTTTTTCTGTACTCAGGATATAATTTTATATCCATTTTATAACTTTTTTGATTTTGTTGAATCTACAATTGCTTCAATAGTGACATAACTCAAAAAATACAATTCTGGAGTTGGATCGCTATATTTTTTTTCTTTAACATGTGTATAAAATTCATATTTTTTATATCTTTTATACTTTCCACGTTCGAAAAGAATGTGTCGCTATTTTTTCTAAGTGGTTAGTCGATTAGCTGATATTATTGAGTTATGTCGCTATTGAAATAAATCAGCGATATGTTTGTATCATAATATTTCCAATTGTGTTCTTACAGTAATTTTGTATTTTTTTTTTTAGCAATACGAATTATTATTCCTCGATTGACCATATGAAAACCCTTTTTTACATTTTACTGTTCAAATAAGCAAAATGTCTTAAAATTACAAAGATTTATATACTCAGAATTCAAATAGAAAGAATGACGCAGAGAGCCTGTATGTGATCAATATCTATTATTGTGAAAAAGAATCATACGATGGTTGACCGTTATCATAATGAAATTCCACATAACAATAATATAATTAAAGAAGTTAACAAAATTATTCCACATATCCACATCATAATTGTATATATAATCTAAATATAACCACATTATGGTTATAATCATAGTATATTACTGTCAAATTCATATATTGGTTAATTATTTCAGACATTTTTCAGATGTGCTTTTTGTAATTTTTTCAGCAAAAGATATATTGTGTAGAATACAAATATTTTTTTTTACACGCAGAAGAAAACATGGATGAATTACTACTAAAAAGACATAAAATTAAATGTTTGCCTCCCTTAAAAATTCAAATATAATTGGCTAGCACAATAAAATATTTACCAAAATAATAGCTACAACAATAGGTACTATACATTTTTAATAATAAATAATGTTTAAAAGTAACAATAATTTTGTTATCTGCAAATGTTAAACGATTTTAAGACACTTGATTGGATTGCTTAAAATTCTCATATTCTTTTTTTTTAAAACTCCACCACCACCAGTGGTTAATGAGGGTATACTAAGTTTGTCATACCATGTGAAACTTTTTTATTATTCATCTCAGACCCCACAAGTCGATTTAGCCATGTCTGTCTGTCTGTGCGTCTTTTGAAAACACGCTCACTTTCGAACCACTCCAAGGAAAATAACAATATTGGGGTCAAATTGCTTCTAGTTATCCAAAGCAGTTTGGGATTGAAATCCAGCAAAATGGGTTCTGTAGAATGAGAGTTACACAGAAAAAAATATACGCCAATTAAAGCATTAATCAAAAATACAATCAGTTTTAATTAAGAATTTAATCAAGTGAATTAAACGCTTAATCAAGTGAATTAAACGTTTAATTGTGACTTTTAATTTGTTTACTGGTGCAAATTAATAGTATCAATTAAACTTTTAATTATTTTGATTAAACCTTTATTGTACTTGATAAAATTTTTATTTAAAATTGATTTATTTTTATTAAGGCTTTAATTGGGGCAACATTGTTTCCGTGTTTGAATCCAAATGTGGAACCACCACCCTAAAAACTTGATAATTTTGTTACTTAAAGTAACATAAATGGTGGCATAATGCACGGATTGCTATAAGATTTTGCAAGAATTCATTCTATATGACTAGAAATTATACTGGTTATTTTCGTGAAGATCGATCCATAATTTTCCATAGGTCCTATATGAAGCCTACACTCGGAAAAAAGTTTAAACCGTAACAAATAAAACTACTGTCCTAAAATTTGGCTCATCACAGTTTTAAGGGACTAATAATCGCACTGTTAAATTGCATGAAGATCGCTCTATAATTTACCATATGCCCCATATAAAGCCTCTCTTCTCTCGGAAAACAGTTTAGTACGCCTAAAAGCGTAAAAAATAACGCTACTGTGATAAAATTTGGTGCGTCATAGTTTTATAGGACTAGAAATAACACTTTCAGATTTTGTACAGATCGCTCCATTGTCGAGAATAATCCGGGGTTTACCATTAATACTTCCGCCGCAATATTGTCTACACCCACTGCCTTACCATTCTTGAGAGCTTTAACAGCCTCAACAATATCCAGTTTTGATGGCACTTCTGTACTGATGGGCAGTAGTCTAGTGGGGTTCTCTCTATTTTTGATTCATATCGACAATATTATTATATTACTATTTTTAATTATGTTTGAGTCAACATTAAAAATAATAATATGATTAAAATTAAACATTAAATATTCAAAATTAACAACGATATGTTTAAAATTTACCATAATATAATAACCTACAAACATAGTGTTGTTATAATCCAACTATAGAAGGTTTATCTTAGATGATGGTTACATCCAACCATATTTTTTCTGCGTGTAGACACTAAAATAATGCTTTGCACCTTTACGTTTAATATGTTCCATTTCTATTAGATATATAGTTTAATTAATGGGGGATTCATAAGGTGTCATATCGTCATAATGTCCTAAATAATATATAATACAATTCTAAACAAAAATTTTGTTGTGTTTAAAACAAAATAAAAATGTTAATGCAGTGTTCATAAACTCGTCATAGCTGTACTGTAGAAATCTAAATTATCAGCGGTTGCCCACAGCAGTCATTTATATTTCTTGTAATTTTTTTAAAGCACATGACTTTGCAACTTTATGACTACCTTGTGAATCCCCCAAATTTTCTTTGTGTTTTTGTGAAGTTAAATTAACAATTTAAAACAATAGGATTCGGGAATTTTAAAAACGAGCGCAGTAAATTATTATAAAGCATTCAACAAGTTGCGAGAAGAAAATATTTTATTAACATCTTCCAAATATTTTGTTACTTTCCAGCAAAATATAGAAAACTTTAATATGTATTCTTTATAAATATTATATTATTGTGTTACAACAACTAAAATTGTTATTCATAACAGTAAAATAAGTTTTGTGAAAATCATCTTTAATTTTGGTTTGTGGTTTCGGAGAAGATATTTTGATTATTGCGATAATGCTCTTTCGACTAAGTTTTATTTCGATGGGGGTTACCCTTCACCAGAGGTGGAAAGATTGTCATTATATTTGCAATTTCTACAATACTGATCTAGGACCCTATAAAGTATTAATATTCTGGGTCCATATGAGGAATGAAGTTGATTTACAATGTCCGTCTTTCGGTTGAAATTGATGTTCGCGGACCCCAGAAATGATGGGATTGGTATATATTTATGTCACTTATGATTTGCTAAATTTTGCTATTGAAATTCAGCCTGATCGGTCTACAAGTACCTGAGATATGAGCAAAAAATAACTACTGCCCCTAATTCGACTCATAAATCCCTTATTGTTGTTTGTTTCTGGAGCGGGATTGCAGAGATGGTTGTTTGACAAAATAAGTCTATTTATATCTAAAGAACGATATTTATATACCTTGAGGTTCTTATAGCACCCTTACTAGATTAATAGTTATATTCAGTAAAAAAAATAACCAAGTTCTTTTATGAAGAATGCGAATTTAAACCATGGGCCGAATTTTGACCTTTTGATATTTATATGTATGCATATGCAAATCTTTCTTTAGATTAAGCCTACTAAAATTTAAAAAAAAACAAATGGTTTTCATGTTTTCTTTTATTTATTTTTCTTATTTCGCTATTTAATCATAAATTGTTATTCAGCAAAAGTTATGTAAATGGGCTTGCCAGATTCAAGTTTGAAAATTTCTTTACTTTCACAAAAAGATCTTAATTTTGAAAAGAATTCTTGACACCTAAAAATTCCCTAATTCGAGTATGTTGAATTGCATTGAGTTCAGCGTAATTGAATCAGGTTTACCATTAGAGCGCTCATTTTGTTAAAATTTGCGACAAGCAGAGTGTTATTAGAGTTGATATGAGGTTCTGTTTCATATCAGCACCTCATTAATTTCAAATTAGAGTTGAATAAGGGACTCGTAGTTTTGATATATTTTTAAACAAATACACTTAAACAAAACCATAAAATATTTATTTAATTTTTACGCTGCTTTATTTAAGGAAAAATGTACACAAATTTAAGAAAAAATAACTTGGTTTTTGCTTGGGGTTTAAAAAATATTGACAAAACATATTTTTTTCTTGATTCTTGAAAGGCAGTAGAAATTCTTGTAATTCAAGAAAAATCAAGACTGTCTGGCAAGCCTAACTCTTAATAACGTCTACGTTGGAGCAACGGCACACATTTGAGGAGAACAACCGAAAGCAATTTTGTGTTTGCAATTACAAAACAAAAACGAAATACAATTTCGATCGAAAGTTTTTTTAATTCCGAAAAAGCTTCTTCAGAAATTGAAAACCAATAAATTTTTTCGGAATGAAATCACTTTTAATTTTTCGATCGAAAAAAGGTTTTGTTTTTGTTTGCACAAAATTGCCACATATAACTTAAAAATAACAAAATTAAAATTTGTCGGAATTACGAAAATTGATCAAAGTCAAAGAAAACAAAATCGATCTAAATGAAAATACGGATTCAAAGCCATTCCGAACAATTTTTGTTATTGCTTTCAAAAATATTTACATTGCGCAAATCTACACAAAACTACTTTATAAACCAAATATCTTTTAATAAAACTCGTTAAGGATAATAACTTAAAGCCCTACGACCGTATTCATATATAAGATAAGGCTTATATGATAGTAAATTTATCGATGCCACCTTAAATTCGAAATATCAACAATAGCATATTTAATTTAACTATTGACCTAAACTAACAAAGTCGGCAGATATTAAGAGGAAAGTAAATCGGCCATGTTTCGGCAATCGCACAATTTGAAATCGCAAGACGCCAGATTAATTTTGGTCATTTTACAGCCATAGTTTCTTAAAAATATTCTAGTGTCTTTGAGCATACTTTTGCAATTTAAAGTCTTCAAATTTCTTGCAATTGCGATAAACAGAACACCTATTATGCGATATCAAGTCGGATTCGCAAATGCTAAGCGTTTTGCGATCATCAGAACATGCCCCAATATAACTGACTATAGGTTTTTATGATCAACTAAAGTTGACTAAATTGTTTTTTAAGTTTAAATTGCACTTCTTTCGAAGGCTAAGTTAAACATTTGTGAATTAAAATTTTTTAACTACTCTATTTTGAAAGACTTGAAATTTATAGATTAATTAACCCATTAAATGTAAGCATTTTAATATATTTCTTAAATTTTAGTTTTTTATATCTTCAGTTGGAGAGCTGATTAAAATTTTTTTTAACAAACTAATTTTAAGGCGGTTATTTGCCAATTTTTTTTTTTATTACTAAGTTGAAGGGATCTTTGAGATAATTTTTATTAAATAACACTTTGCAAAATTTTTTAGTTATCGTGTGGTACTTATCGAGACTAACAAAAGCCTATTTGGGTTAAGCTACTTTAACTGCCCTTTATATTTTATGGACTCTTCAATAGGGTTCTGCCCCGGTAGGCTAGCTGGTAGTGCGCTATTCTATTAGCTTGTGGGTTCGATTCCCGACAGAGGCTCTGGTCTCCTACAGACAAGCTTAGATTTTCGCGGGATTAGCATACGGAAAAAAACTATTTTGGCTAAAGTTTATTTTTTCGAAGAACATGGAATTGTTCTCACGTTTATATCTCAGAAACTAATTAAAATTTTGCTTTTCCGTTTTGGGCACAATTGCAGCTTTGGACTAGGAGAATAAAAGTTTGATAACAAACTGTCCCAAAAATATGCATCTAATACATCAAAATTGCTAAGATGACAATAATTTTAATTTTTAATATCTTTTTATATCATTTTTGCCCCATAGCTGCCAAATCCTGTGAAAATTCCGTAAAGATATCTTCGGAAAAATATTTCTTAGGCCGGATTTTTGAGATGTGGATTAAGCTTAAACTTAGTTTAACTAAGTCGAAAACTATGACTTTTCCGGCGAAATGAAATATATTTTTTATGACTTCATTAAAGACCAACATTTTAACCAAAACTTTGCTGTTCCATCAAAATTTTGTATACAAACTTGGTAATGGCAGCACAAAACTAAACCTAGTTTAACTGAGATCTAAAAAACCCAGCCTTAGAATATAATTCTTACTTCTTCAGAACATTATAATACTGAAAAAAGCTTTTTGACTTATTCCAACTGTATTTTATATCGAAAATAATCAGAATATTTTAAATACACAACTAGTTGTAAACACAGAAAAAAGTGTTTTTTCAATTAAAAAAATGGTTTAAAAAGTATTTGAATTTAATTAATGTGATAATTTAATCAATTATTTTTTTAGTTGAAAGAAAATTAAAAATTTAATTTTGATTTAATTAACATTTTAGTTGTTTTGAAATAAATTTTCAATTAAAATCTTAATTGACTTTTTTCGTTAAAAATAAAATAATTTAAACATGTGGAATTGTTGTTGGGAATTGTCAGTATTTATTTAAATAAATTAACACATTGTTTGAAATGGCAAAGTTTTTTGATAATTTTTTTAATTAAAATTAAAAATATAATTTATTGAAAAAAAATATATAAAATTTTTAAATTTTTGGTAATCAACATAATCATTTTGGTAATATGTGCAAAATCAACAAATTGTTTGCTTGATATTATGAATTTGGTATAAATTTGGTGATTGGAGAAATTTAATAATTTTTTCTGTGAAGAGGGTATACCAAGTTTGGATTTCCGTGTGAAAGTCAACCCCATAAAGTGTAACATTCTAGTTCCTTAAGTAATTCTAAATCAATTAAGCCATGTCCGTCTGTTTGAAAAAACATGCATCCTGCCAAAATATTCAACAAGAACAAAAAAACAAATGGTTGGTGTTAAATTGTTTCTACGATTGAAAACCAGTCCGATCAGTTCAGTAAGAAAAGATTTATAGGGCCAAATGTGAACAACTACTCTAATAAAATTTATATTTCTGATAAAAAAAAAATATTATAAATTGGAGAAAGAATGTTCGGATAGCCATTAAATCATATCACTAAATTTCGTGAAGAACGGTCAATAATATACCCCTTTCATAAAAAGCCAGTGCTCCAAAACGAACTTTTGGAATACGCCTAAGTTTAAAAAAAATGTAATTCGAAGTTATTTGCTCACTATCCTCAACACTTAAAAAAAACTTTATATTAACAATAATTAACAAGTTTGAAAAATATATTAATAAGTATTAAGAACTTTTTAAAATTTTCGAACACTCCAAATGAAAATTTACTGGTTGTAAATCATGTTTAGCATATTGTATAATATATTGTAATTTTTTAGGCATTGAGTTTTTTCGGTGTATATATAACAAATTTAAAAACCCTATCATGGCCCAATTAGTATATCTGCTCGAAACGCCTGCTGATTGTTTGTAGAGTTGTATTTTTACCGTGCAATTGCTACAATTTGTAGCAATCGTTTCTGACATCTTGTCCATTTATTAGATAATCAAATGCATTGGGTTTTGACATCTTTAACATGTTGTTTTTTCTATTGTTGCATTGTTGTAGTTTCGCGCAGACCTAATTGTGCCATGAACTCTATGTCCTAATTTCTTTTTAATTTTAGTGATAGCCAAACAATTTTAGAAATAAAATTTATTTAATATATATTTCAAATTAAATTTTAAAAAAAGGCAGACAATATTTTAACACATTTAAAAATATTTGATTTTTTTTACAAAATTAAAATAAAAAAAAAAAGTTTAAGAGAAAAAATTCGTAATGAAATTCCAATTTCTAGACAAGAACAAAAAGAATTTTTTTCTAATAAAAAAAGAAAAACAAAATTTTTAATCATACCTATTTATAACTGATCTCAAAATGCAGCTTTTTTAGTGAAATTTATTATTTTCTTTAATTATTTTAGAATTTTAAACAATAAAAAATAAATAAAAAAATAACTTAAAATTTGTTTTAAAATTTCAGTGGAACTTACCTGGAGGTTGGGAACTAACGCTGGATGGGGAAACACTCGCCGCAGTCGGCGTAACAATTTGTGTCTGGCCGGACGCCACTGCTGTGTTTTGTTGCTGTTGTTGTTGTTGCTGCTGCTGTTGTTGCTGAATACTTGAAGGAGCACTGGAGGGTACTGTATTTGTCTGCTGTTGCTGGTGATGTGGTGACGTTAAATGCTGTTGAGATTGTGGCGTAGGACCTGAAGGTGTTTCTGTGGGACTAAGACAACCAACTGGAGTAGTGGCAACGTTATTATGGGACTGTTGCTGTTGTTGTTGACTACTTGGTTGCTGTTGTTGTTGATGCGGGAGATGTAATTGTTGTTGCTGCTGATGCTGTTGTTGTTGTTGAACTATTGAAGGAACAGGCGGGGGATCTTCATACATAACCGCATGAGTAGGTGTGGAATGTGTGGTTGGTTGTGTTGAGGATTGTTGTTGTTGTTGCAGTGACGATTCCGCACCCAACAAAGAGGAGGCAGATGATGCATTCGATGATGCCAGACCCGTTGAGGAGGAATTGTGTTGTTGTTGTTGGTGCAGGTGATGATGATGTTGCAGTTGCGATTGGTGATGTGGATGCAAATGCGCATGGGCATGCGGATGTGCGTGATGGGCCGGATGATGCAATTGTTGATGGTGATGATGCGTCGTTCCAGTTGCCGTTTGATGATGATTAAGGACGGCAGTGGCAGCAGTTGTAGAAGGATGTGGAGTAGCGTGATGATGTGGCCCCCACCAAGCCCCGGCAGCGGCGTGCGACCCGACTGCCGAGACATCGTGGGGGTCGTAAAGAGCGCACGCCAGCGGGATGGTTGGGGTTTGGGGGAGGGGTGGAATATTTACGGTTATTTTAAACGCGATTTAAAATTAATCACACGCGCGCGTTAACCGATTTAATTTTATATATATATATATATTTTTTTTTTTTTTTGTTAAAAAGTGTGCAATAATAATAGAAACAAGCCACCAATTAAAAATTTGCAAGGCGAAAAATTAACAAAAAATATTTAATCAATACGTAACATTTATCCGTTTCAAATTGATTTTTTTTTTATTCGAAAAGATAAATTGTTAAAAATAAATTTTTTTTAAATTTATTTGTATGAGTTTCACGTACGCCACATTTACACACAGTTCAATCGCACACACACAGTGTCCGTGTGCATAATGACGATGTTAGTGGTGGTGGTTTGATTTAGTTTTAAATTTTTGGTTTTAAGAGCATGTTCGAAAGTCCAGAAAAAAGAGTAGAGTTTATTAAGTTGCAAAGAGAATTTTTATTAAATGTAAATTTAAATTCGTTGCAAATTTAGTCGAATTAGGGTTTGATCAAAATTTTATTTTTTACAAAGTTTTAAGAGAATTCCTCACAAAACACAGGGTGTTTACACATTTACAAAGTTTTTGTTTTATAAATGAATTAATAAAAGCAAATTGTTTTGATATATAATTTTTTTTTTTTTTCAAATTATTTGCATGCAGTAAATAATTTAATTGATTTTGTTGTTTTATTAATTAATATCGTTTTGATTTTATTTTTATTGATATTCGTTTGTTAATTTTATTTTTATTTAAGTTTTTGTTGTTGTTGTTGGCATTTTAGTGGGTCATAAAATTCCATTTTACGATCAAAACAAATAATTAATATTTTTTATAATTTTATTGTTGTTATTTGTGTGGTTTTCGATGATGACGTTTTTTTTAATGATTTAACACAGTTTTTTTTAATTATTTTAGTTTGTTGTTTGCACCAAAAAATAAATAAAAATGCCGGTACCATAAAAACGATTTTTATGTACGTTTTATGTCGAGGGAGAAGTATTCCATGTTGTGATTTGGCAGGTGTTGTTGTTTTTTTTTAAGGCAGACAAATGAGTTGAGGAATTGGAGAAGTAACAGTTTTAAAATAAATAAAACAAATTTGAGTTAGTTAAATTGTTTATTTTTTGCTTGGAATTTTTCAAAAGAATTCAATTCTTTTTTTTTTTCAACCATAAAAATTAAAATATTTGAGTATATTTCAAGTTTCAAACAATTTTTAATTGTTTTTTTTTTTAGTTTAAGATATTTTGTTGTATTGCACTTTTATCGTTTAAAAATGTTTAAATAATATTCTTTTTTTTTTTTTTGTTTTATCACGTTAAATTTTTTCTTATTGGAAATTTTCTTTTTCCATTTCCAATGTTAAGTTTTCAAAATGATTTTTTGTATTTGCCTTTTTTTCTTATAGCTCACACAATAAGATTTTGTTGTGTTTTTCAGTGAGTGTTTTATTTGAATTTGTATTGAGCTGTCACAAAACTAAGAAGTGATTGTTTTGAATTTTGTATGCCGTGTGCCTTGTACCGTACGCAGCGGAGTACAAATCTACACTGACAACAGAGATTCTTTTGTCCGCATACACTAACTGAAAATATCTTCATACACACACAGTGCTGAGGCAACGTACGTACTCCATCCACTCGTAGACACAGGCGGACGGCAGAAAGACAGACAGACAGTCAGAGTAACAAAAACATACACCACACCAATTCAAGTTACACGTCCGCTCGACCAAAAAAAAATCATGAAGCGCGCACTTACAACACTTAGAATAAAGGAAAATTCGTCACGTTTGTTTTTCTCGCAGCCAGGAGAACTTAGAAAATAGAAAAATATATAAAACTCGTTTATTTCTAAGAAAACGTACTCAACGATACTCTTGAAAAGCCAAAGATACTCCAATATAATAAACAAAACAAACGTTTCACAAAAATATTCTATCCATAATTCTCACTGTTCATGTAGAACGTCGTACGTACACGTTTGATAACGTTGTATTCTATAGTTGTAGTACTTGGCCAAGTGGTGGTGGTAGTCTGTTGTGACAATGTAAGATTCAGCTCACATGCGCTCTTTTTCAACAATTCATATCTCTATACAGTTGTTGTTGTTATACTCACAAGTATCCACAAAATATTGAGATACAATTTGAACAGCGAGTATGGGGCTTCGTGCGTAAGGTGGATGAAATTTAGTTAAGAAAATTAAAATAACAAAGAAATATTCTCTTAAAAAAAGTCACATGTATTCACAGACACTGTACGTGTGTCTCCCCATCTATGAATCCATGTGAATTAAAGAGAATTCCTATTGTGTACAAACAGTGTACTTCGTGTATGTGTTGAGTTATCGAAATTGTATCCATTGGATACGGAATTTTATTTTATCTTTAAAAAAGAAAGAGAAACTACAATGCAGGAAATATTTGTATATCTGAAGACATTATTAAAGAACAAAAAATCTTTAACTTATGAAATTTAAAAATTTCATTTATAATTCAACTAAAAAGTTTCTTTGCGCAAACTCTCTGTTACAACAGTGAACAGACCCAAACACAATTTTTCTAGTTTAACAAAACATTGTATTATTATTATTATTGTATTTCTTTAACTTCTTGTTAAAATGTTCATGTTCGTGTTCATAATTGTAGGTATGTTTGTTCATGTACTCGTACCTAAAGGGCTGTTTGTATGTGTGTATCTCGTACTCAATTTTGTTACAAATATTTTTTTTTTGTTTAATTGTACAATTTTTTTGTGTTTTTTTTTTTGGTTTGGAGCCGAAAAGAAAACCAGAAATGCTTACAGTGGCTCCATCTATGTATCAAGGTTTCAATGAAAATATTTGTTTTCTTAAAAGTTTTTATTGAGATAGAAATTTCTGAATGTTTAAATTTTTTTTTTTTTTTGTGAAATATTATCGTAAGTATTGAAAAATTTTAAACTGAATTGAGTTTTTTTTACAAAACATGTTTATCGCCAATGACCAAAACTGAAAAATGCTCTAACCGTTAAAGGATAGTTTACACTATTATACCTTGTATTAATACGTGTCAAAAACTCAAGTTATATGTAAAAGTTTAATAGTGTGAATGCAATGTGTTATGAAAATGACAAGTATAACGAAAACAAATTCATCGTTTTTTGAAAATTTTCTAAGCAATAATACTTTTCATTTGATCAGGGTTGCATTTTAACAAAATCCTGTTAATGTGTGATAGTGGGACTACATATTGATATGTTGCATTAGATTTTTTGACAGTCGCCACAAAACTCATTATATTTCTATCTCACAAAGTATAATGGAATACGTAAGACTTGAGTGATAGTGTAAACTATCGTTAGAAACTAATTTTTTTTTTTTTTTTGAATGATACCCAAAAAGATTTATGGGTTTCAAATTACGGATTTCTATACGTTTTAATAGTTTTGAATTTTACCGTTGTGTACATGCAGTCAAGTTTATCCAATATCGAAATTTATTTTTTGAATTTGGAGAAAATTCCCAAAAACAAAAACAGAATCTCATGAATCATACAGAACGAAGCGGAATGTTTAATATTCGGAACGGCAATATCTGCTATTCTTATACCAAATATCACAGAAAATTAAAAAAATATATAATTAGCCATGCTCGAGCTTAGAAATTTCCATAGTAACAAATGAATTTAACTCCATTTTCATTTATTAAGCCATACAATGATTGCTGACAATGATAATTAAGAATGAAAACATTATAATTTGGCATTGACGTAATTTGATAATTCGGTTTGTAAATATTTTAAGTGTCATGGTATACATGCAAGAAAAAGTAAAAAAATATAAAAGATACATTTATTTTTTTTTTAGTATTTGTTTTAGGTATTACGCAAATACCTAAAGAAAACATGCCCACAAATTTCTCCCTTAACAAATTTTTCATTCTTCAAAGTTTGACCCTGAATGGCGTTAATGACTTTTCTACAGGAAAAAAAGTCATTATTTACGATGTATAATTTTTAACTACCGTTTAAATGCATAAATAAGTAATTCACATACACATTCATACAATCGCTTACATACAGATACAAATGCATATAACTGTGCATATGAATCGACATGGAATTTAAATATTTTATTACCTTAAGATGACTGAATTGTCTTCAGATTTCTTTTTTTTATTTTCCTTCCTCTAGCACCAACTCTTTAGACAACTAGAGAAGTAGAGAACAAATATTCTTAAGTGAGCACTTCCTTCCTGTTGTTTGCCTTGAAGAAAAACCATCCAGTAGAAACATGGAAATTAAAACATGGCATAATAAAATGTAACAACATGGAAAAAGATTTCACGAGTATGGATGATTCAATACCTGGGCTACATGCAGGAAGACACAAAATGTGTGAAAATTAAACAAAAGAGGCCATAAACTTAATGACTTCTCAACTCAGAGACATCTTTTTCTATCCTGCGTATTCACTCGACATCGTTGAGCAATTGAAATTGATGTGCTTACGAAAAATTTGTCACATGAGCAACGCGTTAGGGAAACTTAACCCTTTTTTACAGTAACGACTGTATCCATTTGGTATAAAAATATATTTACTCGTGGCGCCTGCATATAGAAATCCTGCTGACAATGTTTTCCTTTAATATTTTTTAATATACGTTTAGGTAAATGTAAAGTATTTTTGAATGTTGAGTGTTTTTCTGAAATTTTTTTAAATTATGTAAAAGGTACAACAAATTAAATGTCATTTTTAAAATTGCTATTGTATTATTTCTGTTATTTGTCAATACTCTTTTTTTCAAATTTATGTCTCGTAACGACTTTGCATCTTTTTTGTTATTCCTTTTTGTCTATATGATATGATGGCTGCAAATGGTTAAATATTTTTTTTTTATACTTTTGTTTAAACAAATATTTGTTTTTGTCATAAAAATCTACGTATACAAAGTCAGGATCTTTATTAAGGCATGACATTTTATTGATGCATTTGATCCGTATTTTTTTTTTAATTTACAAAATTGTACGCATGTCCTTTATAAATAAGTTTTTATTTCAAGATCATTTCTGACTGCTGTTTTTCTATACGGGTGAATTGATTTTAAGCGATTAACATTTTATTTGATGGCCTTATTCTCGTTTTTTTATTATTGTTATTTTATTACTTTTGTTCCTTAGAGTCTAGTCTATTTATTCAAATTTATTTCTATCAACCAATTAAAATTCATTTGTACATTTGAGTGGCTCAAAATCATTTATTGCGAGCTACATTTGAACGTATCTAAAATGTAAAATAATATATCATTGCTTATATGAACCTTGGCCAGATTGACATTCAATTTTGGACAACTTTTTTGAGCATTGCTGGCCGCATGTCAAAAATAACTTGATCAGTTAATGCCGGTTTAGGAACACGTAAAGCCCCACAGTCAATAATTGAGAGGTTTCAAATCGCACGAACTTTGAGGCCAATTGGCTAAATAAGCTCGTCACTAAATCTTAATTGTGAAAAGTCAATGGCATCCGCCGCTGCACAGTGGGTGAAAATTGTTTTCCATCGGCCAAAAATCTGTAACTTTTGAACTGATAGAGATTATTTAATTAATAAAATAAAAAAAAAAAAAATTCAACGCATTATTGATAATAGTTTACGAGAAATCATTATTTAATTCTGATCAAATTAACAAAAATTAAATATTAATAAAAAATGCTGGCAATGCCTCACTATCCCACAAAAAAGATGCAAACTCAAATGACTCATCTACTTTACAAGAAAATGCAACTCTGATCGCATATAATCTATCATTTTAAGAAAATTTTCATAAGCATTTGCAAGTCGGACTTGTCAAAAAAAATCTGTCACTCAATTCATTTTTAAGCCACACTGTCATACATTATGAGCACACACGATTTTTTTGACATATCGTGCGACTAAATAGGATAGTGAATACTGGCCTTTACCAGTATTTGAATCCAGTTTCTTGAATACCTTATCCAAATGTGAATCTATTTATGACGTTTTGCAAGAGTATAGTGATCATAAATGTCAAAAAGTGAGCGCAGTTTGACAGTTCGTTTGACAGCTAACCCTTTTGTAATTTCTATCTGGCTTTTACAATTAAGTCATTTCACAAAAAAAAAAAAGAAAAAAAAAATTACCAAAATAAACTTAACAAAATTCTTTGCTTAAGCTGTGTTCACTCTTATTAAATATTTGAAGTCCTGCACGTAACCACTAGTTTTAATAAAAAAATTATTTGCTTTTGCAAAACTTGTGGGTAGATCACATATCATTTAACAGTTTCTTGACTACACTATACAATTATCTCCTCACAAAAAAAGTTTAGGTAATTATTAGAAATTGTTTAAATAAGTTTGATCAATTGTCACTTTGAATTGTTTGTCAATTGAACTGGTCACGCTTATTTTGGATTTTTTCGTTAAATATTTGTTAGGCCTAAACATACATTTAGGAAAACATTATTAAATTCAATAAATTATGAAATGTTTGAACACTATTATCAATACATTAACGAAAATACTGGCGTAATGCCATTTTTCCCTGTTTACATAATTAACTAAACTGATAATATTTTTAGTTATTCCAAACTTTCTTTTGGTACTACCCTACGTAAAGTAACGATTTCGTGGGGAATCCTTTCTTTAATAATCAGGTATGTCGTGACAACCCCACGATTTGAAATCGCAAAACGCCAGATTTATGTCTTGGTGTTCTAAAACTCGTGCGTTTTGTATGCGATCTACAAAAGATTCTTAAACATTTTCTAGTTCCCTTGAGCATATTTTTGACATTTGAAGTCGCAAAACTTCTTGCGATTGCGGTTTACAGAATACTAATGGTACGTTTTAAAAAGTAAGCACACATTTATGCGCTACTCAATAAGACATACAGAGATGCAGTAAGTGAATTCTTAATAAATTAAAAAAAAATATATAGAAAATTTAAAGAGCCACGGCATTCCCCTACTACGAAGCAGGTTTGTAAGGGATCATATAAAAGAATAACGGTAACAAAAAATTCAGTGTGCAAATCTAATCATTACATTTACCAATAAATATAAAAATATGCGCTGATTAAAGCGCATTCTGATTTAAAAATGTCTTGCTTCAAAGTAGGAACTCGCCATATAAAATTCATGTCTTCCATAAGCGATATGGTAAGCGAAACTTTTACGTTTCTTCCTTACAAACCTGCTGCGTTGGAAGCTCCATTTTTTATTGGGGTGTTTTGCGATTGTCAGAATTTGCCGCAATACTTCAACACATCTTTAAGATATAGATTTCACAAGAATGGCACACTGTCATCTTGTACCATTCAGGCTTTATAATTCCCCGTTATAGAGTTTTTTTATGGTGTTTGTGTTTTTAAATCCCCATAAATTTTCTATGGATTCAGATGCGAACTTTGAGCTGGGCACTCAAGAGTTTTGACGTTGTTTATAGTTAATCAGTTTTTAATGACCGCAGACAATGTTTAGGATCGTTGATATGTAAAAAAATCTAATCCGCCATCAAATTTTTCTCCAGTATATCTGTATACATAATACGAGTCATTTTTCCTTTTATTTCCACAATTGGACTGTGATAAATAAAACTTTTCAATCACTTTTGCAACATTTTCTTTATTTTTGAAAAGATTCATAAATAAGTTGGTTTTAATAAGAAAAGAGGTGAGGTCTTATTCTTGCCCATTTTTCAAATTAATGATATTAAAATGTTTAATATTTTGGTTGGCAGTTACAAGAATAATTTACAATTAAATTTTCTAATACTAATACTGAAAATTTTATAAATACAGTTTGAAATTATAGGAGCGTTTGCATTAAAAGTTCTAGAAGATTGCACTTTCTAAATTCCAGAATAACCAACAAATATTTCTTTAAATCCTCACATAACTTTTAACATATGATACTAAATAAACAAAAGACATAAATTGGAAATCATACCTAATATTAAATTTTTATGGTTTAAATGTATAAGAAAAAATTATCTAATTGCACATGTTTCTTTCAAATCATTTCAATACATTAAAAAAATGTTGCCTATACTCCTAGTATTTGAAAATTACCTGGTGCAGTCTGTCATAATTTGTTATGTATATGGCTTACGCCTGCAAAGAATTGTTTTTGGAAAGATTTTTTATTGCAATATTATCAAAAAAATAAACAAAAAAATTTGGCGTACACACTTATCCCGAACTCATATTAAAAATTAAAGAATATGTTCCCTTTTGTTCCCACTCCCATTGCTGCATGTATTATTCATTCCCTTGTATATACTTGGGAGTATATTTTATACCCGAACATTTACTATAGTGATGCATTTGTTTCCCGCACTTACGCTGATTCGCCGTTTACACTTCTTTTTAGTATTTGTTTGTGAGTAAAGAGTTTTAAAAATTTTAAATTTTAAATGAATGTGTATTCAAATGAAATTGTGCAGGACACTAGTGCACATACTTCTATCACAAAATTGTTTTATTTGTTTTAGCAAAAACAATTAGTTTTGGCTTTTTGCTTTGAAAAACCCAGGGGATACATGTACTCATATCTAAATGAAATTAGCTTTTTAATATATATCATTTTTGCTGATTTTATAGGAAATTTTATATATTTAATAATATTATATGTTGCTGCTATTTTGTAAATAGGAAAATTTTTTATAAAAAAATATATTTCTAAAACGAACTGGATTGTTTACTTAAGGTGCCCGTACACGACATGTTTTTTACATCTGCGTTGTCAACTGTTCAAGTCACATGTAATTATGAATGTCTGTCAATATTGCTGTCTTACAGAAGGTTTAGAATATTTAGGCACAAACTACATGCTCGTTTAGCTCCTGTCATTGTCTCTACTTTATCGCATAGTTAATGCAGAAAGCAAAGTAGTTTTCGGTTTCAAAATATTTTTTTTTTTTTTTTGACAACCACGAAATATATATTGGTTTTTGCTTTTTCTTTTTTTTTCCTATACTAATCCCGCGAGGCTATACGCTTGTCTGCAGGAAAGAAACCAGAGTCTCTGGCGGGAATCGAACCCACAACCCCGGCGCTGATAGACTAGCTCACTACAAACTAGCCTACCGGGGCACCCCGGTAGCGTGCTGCCGCCACAAAATTTTTATTTGCGCCGTAAAAGAGTTCAACGATCTTGCTATTTTTTTCTTTAAATTCGAAGTTACCAACTTAGGATATAATAGAGAAACCTTTTTATAACTATATGTACATAATGTCTAATCAATAATGAAACTATCAACGCTGCCGGTTCCCTCCCAGCATATATTTCTGATGCCAAATGGCTTGTCAGGAGATAAAAGAGCACGCTCTAGCTATGTTTTAAAGGTAACACACGACATGTATATATTTTAGAGTGTGAAATTGGACAAGTCAGATGTAAAAAACATATCGTGTACGGGCACCTTAAATGAGGTGGCCCTTTAATTTGTTCCAGCCTTATAGTTTTTGTTTGAATATAAATTATAAAATTTTTTCTAACAATATAAAAAATAATTTATAGATGTAGCAACCCAGCTAGCATATGGGTGGTAATGTTTTAATCAGTTTTTAATGACCGCAGACAATGTTTAGATTCGTTGATATGTAAAAAAAATCTAATCCGCCATCAAATTTTTCTAAAGTATATCTGTATGCATGATACGAGTCATTGCTCCTTTTATTTCCTCAATTGGACTGTTATAATTACCTAAATGAGTCTTTTCAATCACTTTTGATGATTAGAAACTGGTTTGTCACTTGGGCGATTGAAAAAGGATTCATATATGATTCATTCATATGTTCAACTAAAAATTTCTAAATGCTTTGAATTTAAAACTGATTTATCACTAGAGTGATTGAGAAAGGATACACAAATGATTCATTTATATGCACAAAAAAGAATCAGCAAATTGTATCACAAGTGATTCTTTGAGATGATTCATCGGTAGAGTATCATTTATGATCGAAAATGAGCTCGTAAAGCTGATTCCTAAAAGATTCGATTATGATACAAAATGCAAAATACAAAAGCTTGGGAATTAAAATTTATGAAACCAATTCATTTAATTTATGTTTATACTTTTATTTGTGCATAGATGTAATATACATTTAAGAAAAAATACCCAAAAAAATTGTTGCTCCCAGAGTCTTCCGTAATAAATAAAAATTTACATATATTAAAAGATTTAGGTCATTCTCTACGTAACCTTAAGGCTGGAATGAACTTTTATTTTACAAATCATAATATTAAAAATGTAGAAGAACGTCTTACAAATTTTAAATTCTTTAAAAAGAAATTTTAAATTTTGTTAATAAATATTGCAAAAAATTACTTAAATGTTAAAAAATTTTTAAGTTTCTACAGGAAAAAAAATCTTAAATTTTGTTGTACTTTTAATGCATCGTATTTTTTTATTATATATTTATTTATTTATTATTATGAATTTAACGCTTTAAAAGATTTTAATACTTTTCCGCTATTTGCTAGTCAGTAAGCATACGTTGCAGTCTTAACTGGATTTTGTTTTATTGGCCACTACCGACCACTAGCGTTGGAAACCAACCAACCAACCAACCAACCAAATAACAATACACTCACTCACACACCCATTCACTCTGTTCTCTTAGCTGTTGAAAACTAAACGAAATGGTCATAATTGCATGATAATAAAATTAATTTTTATTATTTGTTTATATTTCTCTTTCTGTTGTTGTTGCTGCTGCAATTACATGTACATATGTAATACCTTAGAGTCATTTAACTATTTTATTGGCATTATTACCATTCTAAAACATCATCATCATCATCATTGTCACTATCATTCTACCACTTCAACGTCATGTCATATTTGCTTGCTAATAAAGGCAGGTAAAGGCAAAAAGAAATAAACTAAAATTTCATTCTATTTACATAAAACACTCTGAAGTAAGAGAACACTGTCTGACAAATTGAATTATAAAAAAATATGATTTGTTAATTTGGTCTTTATGACCAAAAACAAAGAAACAAACGACCGAGCGACCTATAAAAGCGTTAATTGGCTTTTATAAGGTGTTAATTCATTTAATGTTTATGATCTCTTACTTTCTGCTTTTTTTTATTTCTTACTTTTTTGTTTGCTTTTGGTTTAAGCAGATCATATAAAATCCTCACATATTCTAATAAACATTATGTTCACCTGTAATTATTTTATCGTGGGTTTCTTGTTAAAATTATTGCTTTATTAACTCATTAAGGTTAAAACGTTTGGCAAACATTTGAATATCTACTAAACAAATAGACAAATAAAACTTTATTGTTAATTGGATCAAATATATATTAACATTATTGACATAAATAATTAAGTTTAAATGAATTTGTAATTTCTTAAGACATAATTTACATACAACAAGTTTTCTTGCTGAAATCTGGGGGTTGGGAAGAGAAAATCGAACTCCTGTGTTTAACTTATCTTAAGTCTGGGTAGTATAGCCAAGAGACTCTCCCAACTTTTTAGTTAACCTTAAATCTAGTTCAATACATTGTAACTTTCATGTAATAGATTTGCACTTTGCCCTCTCACTTGAAATCTCCAGCTTTAAATGTATAATGAATAATCAAATGTAATTAAATAAATCGAAATTGTATATAACGCATTTTTATTTGATCAAGTTGTGACTTTAGAGTTCGTTTGAGAAAACACAACTAAACAAATTCGATAAAAACTTTTAAATTCTTTTTTAATTTATAAATACACGTCACCACTTCCAGAAAAAGCTCAAAAGCCGATACCACCCTGTTAAAGTAAAAGTGCTGTATTCGGTTGTTTTTCATCTTATATAGACTTTACTGTAGTATTTACTAGCTTATCTTGTATAGGCAATGTCGAGTCAAAATCTTTATTCCAGGAGCGTATTTTTATTAGCGCTAGGTGAAATTATGGATCGATATTGCATTTTCTTGAAACCAAAGCAAACTTACGGAGCAAAAACTTACATTACAAAGTAATGAGTTAAAAAGCTAATATAACTACACCTCACTACTTATATGTACATTGGCATTTTAACTCATTATTTTAACACGTTGATGTCATTGGGGGCAAGTACTTACCACCCTCGTTTACAAATAGGGAGTTAAATAAGTCACTACCACATTCGCTTACAAATAGGGCGTTAAATAAGTCATTACCACACACCTTACAAATAGACACTTCACATTGTTGACAACAAAACTGAATTTTTCATACAAATTGTGTCTTTAATTTCATTTGCTTTCTAATGCAAAATTTTACTACTCTGCATCAAGGACAAATGCATACCCAATAAACCAGAGAACGTTATGATTGCAAAAACGATATGATATTTTCATTGAAAAAGGATATTATAAGGACAGGTATAATTTAAATACTATTGTTTATGATACAAGATCGATATCATATATTATAATTTATATCACCGAGACAATATCGTTATAATATCGTTTGGTTGATTGATTAGTGCAGTTTTTATTCAAAATTTTAATTTTAAAATACATATTCAAATTCATATTCATTTATAACAAATAAAAAAAAACAAATTGTAAGAACAAATATTTAAATATCAATTTATCAATTTGTATTAGATTTAAATAAATAAAACTTTAAATGTATTTTATTATGAATCAATTATTAATTTCGTTAATCAACTCATAAACAAGTGCTTATGTATGAAATTATATATTAGTCATTACTTAACTACTTCTATGTAATGCAGATGGTATAAAGTAGTCATTGAAAAGTAAGTAGTTCAGTAATTTCAAGTCATTACCTAGTTTTTGCTGGGTATGTAAGGAGAATGGAATATAAATAGTAAAAACATTATCAACCCTGCTTCTTTTTATGAGCCCAATCGAACCAAAACAGGGAGGACATGGGGATCAGGTGAAACAATGGACCGATTTGGCTCACTTTTTTATTTTAATTTAATACTCTTTATATTTCAGAAGTATCTGAGGTAAATTTGGTCCTTCTAGCTCATATGGTATTGACGCTATTATGCAAAAACTATTTTTATTATTTTTTTTTTTTTTTTTTTGAAAGAAAAAAGTCGTTATTTATCCAAACATCGATCAATTATATGCCGATTTTGTTAATTTTCACTAACTTGCATTTTACTCGGACTATTTAAGGTAAAGAAAAAATAATGTTCATCGATTTGAGGGAAACGCTAAAAAGTAAAGTTTTATGGGAAAATGTTAGAAATTTATGGGTGAAAATTAGAGACAGTCGTGGTTTTTTGCCCATATCTCAGCCAGATCGGCGGCTGAATTTCAATAGGAAAATTTTCCGGAAACTGTTTGAAATAAAAGTGAAACAACCTAGTCCCCATCATATCTAGGTTCCTTGAAAAACAGTTTTCAATAGACGGAGGGGCAATCCACTTAAATCCACTTCGTTACTTATAAGGCCCCAGAATATATATATAGGGTGTTCTTTGTAATCGCATGAGAACTTAAAATTACAATGCATTCTGGTAGATGATTTCATGGCATTTATTTTTTAAACATGATTTACGGCATATGTCCGCTGCTGCTACTACATGCACGGCAGCCAGATTTGACGATTTTGGGTTCCAAAAAAAGCGTATTGACGATTTGAAGATTTACACCCGAAATTTGACGATTTTTCCAATTTAAAATGTTGTACTCATTTGCAAAAGTCTGTTTGTTTGATATCTCTAAGTTCAATAATTAAAGATCGTATTCGAGTCACTTCTCTAATTAAAGATTCTAAGCTTTTGTAGCAAATTTGAAAATATGGCATCCTACACAATACAAGACAAACAAAGTCATCTGCTGACAAGCTTCGAGAATTGACTTATATGCACTAGCAAAATGTTTTTTTAAATTGTCTCCTATTTTGGATTATTAAAAACCTGAATTTTTCATATTTAAAAAACACTTGCCGCTCTAATTTAAGTTGGTCTGTAAAAGGAGTTAAAGCCTGCATTTGTAGTCAATAGGAGTAATAAAAGCGGTTTTATTTTTAACGATTTTAAATTTAAATACACATGTATGATTTTTTTTATTTCAATACAAACAAACGGAAATTACCTAAAAATTTTCAAGAACTATCAAAAGTTAGCGTTATTTTACAATGAAGATTTTTGTGACGACTTAAGTGAGTCGATTTGAAGACTTTGACAATTTGCTTTACAAACTTTGGCGATTTGTCAGCATATACTAATGACTTAATGTAGCTCAATAAAAAGTAATTCAGGTGGTTTAAATCTCAGTTTTCACCAAATTTATTTTGCCATAAAATAAGCGCGCTGTATGGCAAGCTATGCCGTCTTGTTGGAACCGAATGTCCTTGATGTTAAGCTGATTATTTTTTGGCTCGATAGTGCTCGCCACTCACCGTCAGCTCTTTACTCATTTCGAAAAAAACATGTAAACCGCACCAAAGAGTCAATTTTAATGGATGTAAAAATTATTCGGTAACGGCTTGAGGATTGTCTTCGTTGCAAATACGGCAATTTTGCTTATTAACGTAGCTATTCAGCCAGAAATGATAAAATGGACGAAGTGCTCTATGGACTTCCAGAACATATTTTTTTTTCAAAGTAAATTTTCACAATTTGAAAGCGTTAAACGATTCTAGCGTTCTAGCGTTAAACGATTCATAAAGTCTTGCCAAACCTTACAGAACAGAAATGTGAACTCAGTTTGGCATTCTCTGCAGTAAAACCATAGTTATCGATATCAAAAGTTCTCATGCAGCTTAAAAAACACCCTACACATACTTTCTAAGGCCTGATTTCAATATTAAAGAAATTACAAAAGGAATGCCAAACTTTTATATGAACTCAGAGAAAACACATTTTTCGATTTGGTCAGCTCCGACAAAACTATTTTTAATGAAAACTTGTTCAACCTATTATGATAACTTTAACCATATAACTGTGATCAGCAACCATATAATGGTTAAACTAGTCTACCATTAAAAAGGCTCAGCCATATTATATTTGACTCCGAACATATTATGGTTAATAAGAACAGCAATTTGATTAACATTGATAAATGCATGGCTTAAATTCGCAATAACATTTTCCTCTTTTCCAAGAGCAACATCTTATAGTTGAAAAACAACAGTTAAATTATTTTTGGAAAATAAGTTGTTGTTATAATTTACTATGCCATGTTCGGTCGAAACCTTAATATGGTTGTGGCTTCTTGATGAAGAACTAATTTTAACAGAATATGATTGCCGGGGAAAATTATATGGTTTTTGAAAGCATAACCAGTCTTATTACAGTTGTTGTTTTCGTAAACGACAAGTCGTTTAATGTAGTGCAGGTTGTGTGTAACTATAATCTATTACATTATTAAAAATGACTTATTCGTTTTACGACAATAACAGCCGTAATAGGGCTGAATATGTTTAAAAAACTTTCGTTTAATTCTGTTGGAGGTGACTGTATGGAGAAATGTGTTCTCTCTGCGTATGTATATCCTTTCAACATGTGGATACAGATATAAAAATATGAAAAGAAGTCCATTTCGTTAAAAATCCTTATTTCTAAACAAACTTTAAGAAAAGCTGTTATAACTAAAGAGCAATGCTTTTAATATAATATTAAATTAAAATAGTCTATGAAATGGATATATTCTTATAAAAATATCTGTAAATTTTCCTTAGTATTTTAATAATTTCTTCAAATATAAGCGATTCCAAATTTACTCCATTTTCTAGTGATTTCAAAGTCTAGAAATTTAAGATCATTTTCTTAAGCAGCCGTCGAAAAAAGAAATCAATTAGTCAATTGACAAGGAATCCTAACATGTCATATTGTCAAAATGTCCTAATATTTCACAATGGTTTAAAAATATTGTTGTACGGCTCAGCCGCTCAGCGCTGGACTTTTCTGATTAATTACGACAGCACAATAAACACAGCAAGCAACGTTCTATTTATTTAAGACACTTTTTGTTAACAAACCAACAACAATATTTTTAAACCATTGTGAAATATTAGGACATTTTGACAATATGACATGTTAGGATACCTTGTGAATTGACTAAATATGTTTATGGTATACAATTAATTAATAAAATATAAATGAATTTGTTCATCATATAAGAAAATAACCACTTCAGGAGACTTTAAATGACATATTGACATACCAGCGCTATCCAGAATATCCGAAAATTTACAATATCTCTTAGCCAAATAATTTCAGTATGCGATTTATTTAAAATTTTAAATTTTTTCTTTTAATCAAATAACACTGAAACTTTTTCTTAAGCAACTTTCATTAAAAAATCACTTAAAAAACGTATCTTACATTTTCTAAAAATGTTCACATTATAATTATTAATGCATTTTAATCTTTTTTCAGATAGGAGGTGAAGTCTTGTAAAACGTTTTTTAAGTCTTACATTTTAATAAAAACCTACAATTTCAGTTCCCACATTGAAAAATCAAAAGAAACGAACAAAATTCCAAAAACTAAGATGGCTTCTTCATGAACCAAATTCAAGAATTCGAAGAAGTTACAAACAACATCTTAAGTACGATACATTTAACTATATGCCTTCTTCATCTGTGGTACATCTACTTCAAATGTTGCATATTCTTTTAACTAAATGACTTTATTTTTAAAAACAAAAATTAAGAAAATTTCAAAGAAATAAAGCCGCAATTAAAAAGACATAAAAATTAAAAAAAAAAAAAAAAACACAGACAACAGAACATAAAAAATAAAAAATGAAGTTCTTGTCGGAAAGATCAATTACTCATCTTCTCTCTGCTAATGACGATCAAAATTATGATACATTTAAAACAACTGTAACTCTATACTTTTCCTCTGATTGATTTTTTTTAAAGCATGAATCTGTATAAGAAACGTATATATTTGTGAGGAAAGTATCGTAAAAGCATAATATTTCTTAGTTTTTCTTTCTTTAACTTCTCAAATTTCTAAAAAATAAATTTTTAAAAGAAAACTTTAAAGCCAATGAACTTTAGTTTTAGTAACATGCATAATAACATACAAAAATCATCATGTCTTACAATTAAATATCTAGAAACATAAAGACGAGAATGTTTTCTCCCGTTATTATCGCGTGGTTATTTAGAAACCTTCGAGCCGACACTATTTCCTAAGCAATTTTCTAACTTCAATCAAAACAGTTCTAAACATTATCAAATTTATTTTTGACATTATAATTTTTTTTTTGAAAATGATCTCGAAAACCTTTTTTTAAGGTTATGTAAATGACTTAATTGAAGAAAATTTTGAAATATTTCTCTTTCAAAATTTTACAATAGCGGAATTCGGTATATTATGCAAATGATCTTGCGAAAGAGCAAATGCAAAATATCGGGCCTTATTTGTTAAATCAAACAACAAAATACACAGATCTTCCGTTTTGTTTCATAAAAGAGCAACAATAATTTGCATATGCTTTTTCGGTAACTTTTAGCCCCAAAAGTTAATTGTATTTAAAATACTATAATTTTAAGAAATTTGGGTTTTTTTGGCAGTGCGACCACATCTTAAAAATCTTTACAGCTAAATCTGGCATTAGACATGGCCAAAAAATGCTTAAAATAATGCTAACATTTTTTCAAAGGTTTTGCTAAAAGCTTATTATCAGTATGACTTTTTATTCGAAACTAAAAACATTATAGTGACTTATTTTTTAGCAAAATTCAAATAACTAAATAGTTATATTTGGTAAAACATCAGATTCATACAAATATGTAGCACAGGTTGTTGAGATTAAATAATAAATTAAATGGGCTCGCAAGCCTCTGATACATGCAAAAGCTAAACAATTTTATTTCTATGCTAAACACCATTTTCTAGATTATTTTATTTTTTATAGTTTAAGAAAAGTTAAAATTTTAAAATTGTTATTTTTTTCAGCAGTTTAGAGCAAAAAATTTTTTCAAACATTTACACTATAGAATTGTTATCCCTCTTTATGATTAAGTTACGATATTCGAATTTTCAAAAATACCGTCTCAGTAGATCGATTTGGCAAAAGGCCAACTTCCGGTCGAAATTTAGCTGCAGTCGTTTAGGCTCTGCGATGAAGAATCAGTCAGTAGCGTTTCAACTTTATATATAGGTATGATAATTTTACTGCGATATTTATAAAAAATAAAAAAATACAATAATTTTGGTCTAAAATTATCTGAAAAAAAACATTTTCATTCAAATTTTTCTTAAAACATATTAAAAATTAACAAACTTTATGAATACTGTAATTTCTTCTTAAAAATCGTCATTTTTAGAAGACGGTACGGTAATAAAAAAAAACAAAGTTAACATCACTGGAACGGGATTAAAACTTACACCAGTAGTTCAGTTAGATTATGGAAAATTTAATATTTTTTGCTTAAAAGGTATGCACAGTGGTATCCCTCATGATCAGTCAGCTCAGAAAACTTTAAAATCTTTCCGTACAAAAGAATTTAATGCTTTAATGTCCGTCGAAATAGGTATCCGCTTAAGGAAGGTGGCCATTTAGAGAGATTGCACTGTACAGTAATTATTAATGTGTTATCTTTCAGGGCAAAAACATAAATACACCAATTTATAAACTAGGTTTCCCATTTGCAAGGCTCAGAGCTCAAGCATTCCAAGTCAAAAAAGAAAATTCGAAAATATTTTCAGTTTGAGTAAGTGAACCATTTTTAATTTCCGGATCTATTGGCATGGGCGTTTTTAAGCTTTTTTAAGAACCCAATATCTATAATTTTCATATATTTTGAGTTAGATCCTTTTAGTTTAAAGTATCTTGTTATCAGATTATATGTATATTGATTACGAGTATTTAAATGTGATATTGAAATTTTTTACGTCTTTAGCAAAATAGCAATTTAGTCCACAGAAAAAATTAAAAAATTTCTCCATTTATTTTACCAAATTTATACCAAATTTATAATATCAAGCAAGCAATTTGTTGATTTTGCTCTTATTACCAAAATGATTATATTGATTACTAAAAATTTTAAACTTTTGAATATTTCTTTTCAGTAAATGATATTTTTTATATTGGGAATTATTTCTTTTTCATAAGCAACTTTATTATATTCAACATTTTTTATTTTTCGAATTTATTCTATGAGTTAAATTTCAGTTGTGTATTTTATAAAGCTTTTTGTAAAATACATAAAAATGTTGATATCTTTTATTTTAATTAAAAAAATTATCAAAAAACTTTACCATTTCAAACAATGTGTTAATTTATATAATTAAATTTTGACATTTCCCAGCAACAATTCTACAAGTTTAAATTAATTTATTTTAAACGAAAAAAGTCAATTAAGATTTTTTGTTATTTAATTAATATTTTAATTAAAAATTTATTTGAAAACAACTAAAATGTTAATTATATTAAAAAAATAATTGATTCAATTATCACATTAATTAAATTTAAATACTTTTTAAACCATTATTTTAACTGATAAAAACCTTTTTTCTGTGTCTGTAATAATTACTAAGCGGCTGAGAAAACCATAAAATTCATATTAAAAAATATAAATTCTAAATTACAAGTTTTTATTTCATATTTTTTTAAAAGAAATTAAATCAAAGGCAAAAACAAAATCTTTACATTAGACAAATATTTGCAAAATATTATAAAAAAAAATTAAAATTCAGTTAAAGCCATAAAAAATAAAGTCAACAAACTTATAAGATAAACATAATTTTTTTTTTTTTTTTTTGTTTTGGACAATGTTGTTGTTTTGTGGTTATTTTACCACTCTATTATTGGACAATAATAAATGTTAAATTTATGCTAAATACGCTAAATATCCCATTAATTCTTTATTTCTTTTTTTTTCGTGAACAATTTTTACAACTTGAAGGTCGTTTAAATCAATCATTCAAAGTCCGTAAGTATGTGTTTGCGACATAAAAATGAGGAGGAGTCTCTTCTCGCCTCGCCCCCCTTCAAAAACAATACTCAACAATAAGCTACTTTTTTTTAATAATTATTTAAACATAAAAAATACGAGGGTAATTTAATGAGTTCTGGAACTTGGTTTTTCAAGAAAATAACCATTAATTCTGGAGTTATTTTCTGCTGGCTTTTCGATCGGGCCTCGTGCTAGAATTAAGTTTTATGATGATGTTCATTTATTTTTATGATTGTTATTATTGTATTATTTTGTGCTCATAAACAAACGGCCACTATTTATTATTTTATTACAGACGTATATGCATACAAGAATTGAGTCGTCCTCTCTGTGTCCATTCCCGCCGTCAATCGTTTAATTTATAAAAAAAAAATAAGATCCAATAAAAAATAATAATTATTTTGTGGTGCACATGTTAATTGCTTGATGATTTCTTATTTATTTTAATAATTCCTTAAATGCACCCACCGTACACATCCAAACATTCTCATGTATCTAAGTGATCTACTTACACATACACAGAAACATATATATGTGTGTGTGTGGGGGTGTGTTTCTGTATGAGTTCAAATGAACCCATTCATTTTTAGTTGAAGAATTTGTTGTCTACTTTTTGTTAAAGTTCTTCTGCTAGAAAATAAATTTGCTCGTCACAATCGTAAATACTTTTATTAGTACAACAAAATTGAGTTACGACTTGTGACGAAAGTAAAAGTTATAGATTTTTTTATTAGCTGTATTTTTTACTCTATTTATTTATCTATTTGTTTAATTTCATTGCCACTTTAGCGCCGCTTAATAAGTTTAATACTAAGTTATTGAATTTATTTCTATTATTAAATACTTGGACTTATGTCAATAAGGTTTTTTTTTTAATATTTTTTCTAAGTTCAATTAAAGGTTGTTGAAAATATTTACACATTTAGTAAAAATCATTAGTTAAAATACTTTTTTTCTAATTACATACAAATAGTTTATAAATAAAATATTTTAGTTACTGAAAAGGGTGGCCAAGTTTGTAAAACTTTGGAAAATATTTAAAAACAAAGAATAATTCTCACTTAGGTCATTAAAGCCTTTTTGTGATGACAATATACATTTTAGTCTTTATCCAATATGTACACATTAATATATAATTTCTAAAGCGTAAATCGTATATAGAAATCATTATGCCCTCCACCACTAGTGGTGTATAAGGGCTTACTTAGTTTGTCATTCCGTGTGAGACCCCATGAAGTATTTATATGCTGGGTCATTGAGTAATTCTCACTCGAGACCAAGCCATGTCCATCTGTCTGTCGATCTTTCCGTCTGTCCGTCTGTTCAAAACAAGTTCACGATATTGGTGTCAAATTTTTTCTGTCTCTCCAAAGCAGTTCGATAATGAAATCAAGAATAATCGATTGAGTAGAAAAAGAGTTATGAATCCACATTTGGCACAACCTCCCTAAAAATTTAATTTTGTTACAAAATCTATCATAAATTGGTGACAGAATGCACCAATTCTCATTTAATTTTGCACAAATTCATTTTATGGCTCAAAATCACTAATGTTGTAAGTTTCAAGATTGATTTTAGCCAGAAAAATTTTTTAGCTATAATGATGGCTCTTAGTTTACACTATTGCAAAATGTGTTTATTAATAAACTTTGACAGGGCAGCGCACACAATACTGCACATTTTTCATAATATTGCTTTTTAGTGAATATCTTTCAGAAAACCTTCAATTCGGGAACGTTTTTCTAAGTTAGATAAAATTAAAAAAAAAACATAACAAAGTACATAACTTAAGCATCGTTTAATAACATGGGCTTATTAGGAATCTATTTTATATAAACATAAGTAAAAACAATACATACAAAATCGTCTACAACCAAAATACGCCAAAAAATTAAAGAAGTTGCTATTAACGTGCATAAGATTTAAGAAATTACAAAATATTCAAACCTCTTATAATGGAATTAACATTACATGAACAGAATAAAAGTTCTGTAGTATAACAAACTATGTCTTTTCTAAAAAAAGCTGAATTTATGCGTATTTTATTGAAAAATATTAATGTTCCCGAAAAATATCAATCGTTTCCGGAATGACAAAACTGACGCGTTCCCGAAATGACTTTCTCTGCATGTATATCGATTTAATTTAAAATTTACTTGTTTAATTAATTATATTGTTTGATGAACACATAAAACAGGTAAGTTGTAATAGTTTATAACTTTTCTTTTTTCAATAAAGTCAAGATTTAATACATTAAATTGCTAGCAAAACCAATTCTGCACCTTGGTGATTTTGAGCCTTATATATATACCACATGCTACAAATCTTTGTAAAAAACGGTCCATAGACAGAAAAAAGCTCTTTATCAATTAAATTTAAAATGTATTTAAATTTAATTAATGTGATAATTGAATCAATTATTTTTTAGTTGAAAGAAAATTAAAAATTTAATTTTGATTTAATTAATATTAAAGTTGTTTTGAAATAAATTTGTAATTAAAATATTAATTAAATATCAAAAAATATTAGTTGATTTTTTTTGTTTAAAATAAAATAATTTAAACTTGTAGAATTGTTGCTGGAAATTGTCAATTTAATTATTTAATTAAATAAATTAACAGATTGTTTGAAATGGCAAAGCTTTTTGATAATTTTTTAATTAAAATAAAAAATATCATTTATTGAAAAAAAAAATATTCAAAATTTTACAATTTTTAGTAATCAATATAATCATTTTGGTAATAGGTGCAAAATCAACAACTTGTTCGCTTGATATTATGAAGTTGGTATAAATTTGGTGATTAGAGGCAATATCAATTTTCTGTGTAATTAACCAAAGACCCCATAAAAAGCCCACTCTCGTAAAACACTTTAACACACCTAAAACCGTAACGAATAATGCTATTGCTGCAAAATAGTTTTATACGATTATAAACCACTACGCCAAGTCTTGTGAAAATCGGGCCATAATGTATCATGAGCCCCATATTAAGCCCACTTAACAATTATATATATTGTGGAAAAATGTGGTCTTATTTAGCCTTAAATGGCTAGAAAACACACCATGTTAATTTGAGATAACCGGTCCATAAAATTTAACGTAGGTCCCATATTAAGCTGCCTTCCGAAATGCAATTTAAGAAGCATTAATAATATATAATATATTTTTTTAAAACTAGAAATTACTATTATTATTAATTTAATATTTAAATTAAAATATTATATTAAAACAACTAAAAGGTTAATAAAATAAAAGTTTTATTTAAAATTTTTTTTTTTACTAAAAACTAATTAATTCAATTATCACATTAATTAAATTGATATACTTTTCAAAAAAAAAATTTTAATTGATAAAAACCTAATGAAAATTTTTCTGTGTTTATAAATTTTTTCATATAAATAAAAAAAAAAATTAAAATGCGTTTTATAAATCGCCAACTTTTTAAGAATCGCCATGTCCGGCAAACACAAAATTTTCTCACCAAATAGGTTTATAAATCGCCATGTTTGGCTAGAAATCGGCACATCTGACATATTCATTTTCCATCTATGATTCCATGTTTCGTTTCTAGATTTTTAGAGCTATCACTCGAATTTCCTTTCAAATAAACTTTTTTAAATAGCTCTGTTGCTAATTTACAAACATACACATGTTCTTTCAAATGCCTCAAACAATTTTTAAAGAAAATGCACAATTCACTAAGTCTTCTTTACAATAATATGGAAATATAAAACAAAAATCATATTCCAACAAGTTGGGTGCCATATTCGGCCGACTCTTCAGTACTCTCCATCGAGAAATCGGCTTTATAAGGGACCAGAAATCAACTTTATAAGGGATCTATAAATTATAAGCCAATCTTTATAGAATCTAGCCTCACAGTATTTTAATAATTGGTTGCCTAGTTATAATGATATTGGTTTCAGAAATATTATTAAGCGTATTAAAATGTTTTTCAGGAGTGAATTTTACATTGGACCTGTCGTAAGTTATTAATCGTTTATTACAAAATTCAGTTGGCTGATTTCCAGTATTAAAAAAAAACCTAAATTAAAAAAAAAACTTCAATACAGTAACATAAATTTTTTAGAATTTATTGGTTCTTAAATTAATTTTCGGAAGGAAGCTAATTGTCAAAAGTTATTTTGGCTAATAAAAAATTTATTATTAATAAGATTTCTCTATGACGTGGTAAATTCCCAATTTTTATTTTTGATAAAAAAAACACTGAAATTTATTGTTGAGGGAAAACTAGTTTCTAAGTGCATTTCGCTGGTTGCTTAGGCCAGATTGTCAGGAAACCTTTTTCCAAAGACTTTAGAAAAGCTAAAAATAGTATGCAAATAAAACTGAAAAGCAAATAAGAATTTTAAACACTCAAATTTTACTTTTATCAATATCAAAATTTACTCAGAACAATAACAATAAACAGTGAGTTTATATTTTCTCACATTCCCCTACAATATGGCCACTATGGTAAATTTTATGGACCGTTTATCACAAAATTACATGGTGTTATTTCTGGCCATACAAAGCTAAATGTGACCAAATTTTAGCACAATATCTTTATTTGTTTCGGGTTTAGTTATGGATCTTCACAAAATTTGGCGCAATTATTTCTAATCTTTTGAAACAATGAAAGACCGAATTTAACTGCAGTTGCATGATTTAAGACGTACTGGTGCGTTTTCCGAGAGTTACCTTTATGTGGGGCCTATTTTAAATTGTGTAGCGATATTCACAAAATTTAGTAGTATAATAAACAAATGTGTGCAAAATTTAATGGTAACCTTGGAATTCTGTTACCAATAAATGGATTTATAACTCTATTCTTGGTAAACCGATTGTATGGGATTTTAATTCCAAGCTCCCTAGAACAACTTGAAAGAATTTTAAACCAATATTGTTCTTTTCGGCTGAGTCTTCGAAAGTGAGTGTGTTTTCAATACACGGACAGACAGAAGGGCAGGGACAAATCGACTACGAATTACTCAAGGACCCAGAATATATACTTTAAGGCGTCTTAAATGTATATTAAAAAAGTTTCCCAAAGGATAACAAACTTTGTATACCCTCATTCACCACTAGTACCTGTTGATTAGCCTCTAACAATACTTATCGTAGTTTGTTTTCTTTGCAGCGTGGCCCACCATGTTGATCACTCATTATCGTTCTTATAAACTCGCCAATAACTATAGATTTGTCGGTCGTCTGGTTTTACGATTAAAATTGCTGGTTCACACTCTTCAAATTTTAGCCATCAAGTCTTGAGAGAGAAAGGAAAAGAAATGGCATTCTCTTTTTCCTTATCTCCTAAAGCGCAAGACTGGACGGCGAAAACTTGAAGAGTGTGAACCAGAACTTACGTAATCCATTCACTCAATTTTAAATTACTATATTGCCACATCAACTATTAAATACATTAAAGGCTTATTTGAAAATAAAAATCAGCAAAACATGTAAATTGAGTAATAATAATCAGCTCTGTACTATCTGATTTTCTACAAATGACAATAAAGTAGTAAACAAAAACAATTTTGTGAATTTCTAATGAAATTTTGTTAGTGGTGTTGTTTTAAAGCAATAGGATTATAGAAAAAAACAATATAATTATTAAACTAAACATTGCCGGTGTTTAATATTACGGTCAGTTCACACTTATTAAATAGTTGACCAAATAAGCATAACCACTAATTTTGTCAATAGTTAGTGAGATCTAACATGGTCTTAATATCACAAAATAAAGCTAATTATACTGCTAGACATAGCAAACAACTTTTTTATGTAAGATGTGGTATTATAAACCAAGTGAATATTGGAACTAAAGGAAATTATATTTTAGTTTGGCTGTTGGTGCCGTTTTTTCGTCAAATATTTGACAAGTGTGACCGTAGCTTTGCTTAAGACATAATTATAATAAAATTTTGTTTAATATTGCAACAAAATGCCTCAGTCGTCAACCACAGCACAAGTGACTTATTTTGATATTTGTGGTCGCATAATATTCATATGGCGGCGCAAATTTTAATGAAAACTGTTACTATTGTACTGCTGAACATTTTTAGTTGTGCTCAAATCTGCTGTTTGTCATTGAAACTGCAAACGAACGATAGCGGTCGACATTGTGGACCAGGCTGTAAATCTTAAACAAGATTTGACTTTGATGGCAAGAGTTTTAGTACAAAAGAAAAAGTTAATTGCAATTGCCATAACCGATTCCTTACAATGCAAACAACAAAGTTTATTCTGATTAGGCACATTTTGCTGCTGTGACCAAATGTCCTGCAATAAAAGACAATTGTTTTACGTTCCCGAAAATGCAAATGGTACGTGAAATTAAAATCAAACTTAAAGTCATTAATTAATTACCCTAGAGGGAAGCGAACTGACAACAAAGTAGTCCCGTTATATGTTCTTTGTTGGCAGAGACCGGTCCTAGTTCTAACACTTTATATAAATGGGACCTATCACTTTTACATGGGGTTGTCATTGTAGGGGGTTAATTGACACCAAGCAGTTACTATTTGACCAGTCACATATCTATTCTCAATAATCGTGCTAAGTGTTAGTAACTTAAATGCTAGTCCTTGGTATTTTTTTCAATAAGAAGGTCCTAGTAGAATCAATTTTAAAAACACAGAAAAAATAAATAATATTCTCCAATCACCAAATTTATACCAAATTCATAATATCAAGCATACAATTCGTTGATTTTGCAGCTCTTAACAAAATGATTATATTGATTACTAAAAATTGTAAAATTGTGAATATTCTTTTCAATTAATGATATTTTTAATTTTAATTCAAAAAATTATCAGAAAAACTTTGCCAACAATGTGTTAATTTATTTAATTAAATTTTGACAATTCCCAACAACCATTCATGTTTAAATTATTTTATTTTAAACAAAAATAGTCAATTAAGATTTTGCGTTATTTAATTAAAATTTTAATTGAAAATTTCTTTCAAAACAACTAAAATGTTAATTTAATCAAAATTAAATTTTTAATTTTCTTTCAACTAAAAAAATAATTGATTCAATTATCACGTTAAATAAATTTAAATACTTTTTAACCCATTTTTTAATTGATAAAAAACTTTTTTCTGTGCACAAATTTTTAAATAGTCCCAAAGAAATGTATCAAACCACCGGTGAATACTGAACCTGTTTCATAAACGGTCCTAATAAATAAATAAAAAATCATTCATATGAAAACAATTATTAAAAGAAAATTAATACAAAATTATAAAATCCACCTTTTTGTTTGCTTAATATACCATATAAGTGATTAGTTCTCTGTTCACGTGTCATTAGTTATTCCTTTTGGTTTTTATTCTATTTTCATAAACCCCAGGACCAGTTCTTTTGGAACAATATACACATATTTTAGCAGGGTAACAACTTCATTAATAATAAAAACTTTTATATTAAATAACAAAAAACAATTAAAATTTTCCATTAAAAATTTTCAATAGTTTAATCATTTGAATTATAATCTCAACAAATTATATTTCAAACTGTTATGATGATATCCGTTTAAAAATATTTAGTTGAAAGCCATCCAGAAAAATACTTAGAATATGTGGAACTGCCACTTAGAAATTAAGCTTTTGAATCTACGGTCTAATTCTCTTTCCCCTGCTTATATCAGAAATACAAAGTTTGCCGTACAAATGCTCAGGTTTGTGGGTATATATTATCTTATGTAAAAAAACTAGAGCCGTCGTGTTCAGCAGATTATTTAAAGAAAGACGATTATTCAGACAGGAAAACAAAGATACACTGTACGCCTATTAAGTTCATATACGTACCGGACTATGGTGTTAAATGCAACGTTCAATTCCGCTTTACTAATTGTATCACATTGAGCACATACTAATTGTTATTGAAATAATTTAAATTCTAGTTATTAATTGTAGAACATTTTTTATGATGGGTTATAAATACAAAGAAACAAATTCACTTTGTAATTGCAAAATTAAAGGAGGCCTTTACGACCAAAATTCCAAAATTTTTTAACGAAACTTTGCAAAAATTTAACTTGTAGTAACTGGTATTAAGAATTTCTGTTCAAGTTTAATTTCCGCTAACTTTTTTGTTAATTATTTAAAAACATCAAGATACCCTTACTAATAACCAACGAAACTGGTCACCCTAAATTATTGTTGTATTTTCAATTCAGCTGTTTTCTTTTTGCCCTAAGTAAGCATAACTAACTGGAAATTACTATATTTTATGAAAACTTATATAGATACACACACACACATATACACAACCATTTACAAAAGTGTATTAATATGTATGTATGTATATTTTAATGGGAGTATGCGTACTAGCTGTGCCTTTAGTTTGGACTATTACAGGCGACTTAAAAAAATACAGAAAACTTTTCCAACTAAATTGAAAAAAAACGAAAATAAAAAAACTACCAGCACTAGAAGACAGAGCAAATACAACTTTTAGTTGTCTTAACGAATACATACACTTTTACAAATGAAAAACTTATACAAAAGAACAGAAAGCTAAAAAAAAAAATGTTAACTGAGAACAGTGTTGCCAATTTATACATTTAGTGGCCAAATATAAATTCTTTCATCTTTTTAAGCCGTTTAAGTTTATTGAGTAATTATTTTGCACCAAAAAATTGATAAATGCTGCTATCATTATGACTAATACCACGACAAAACCTATACTAGCGAAGATTTGAATTTTTCGTTACAATAAATTTTTTTTTGATTAGTTGAAGCCAAATAATATAAGTTTTAATAATATTGATGAAAAAAAATTAATTACACAATAAAAAATATAGTTTGGGAATAAAAAGTCATTTTCCTTGTTTTTTTTTGACTGTATATTACTGTTCACTAGAGCCCGATCGAACGTTCGGGTTAGGTGTCAGAGTCTGGCAAAAAACTACGTGCAAGTTTTCGCGAAACTCTGCACTTTGTAAAAAAAAAATGTATAAATGCGATGGGTGGTTATTAGCTTTTTATATTATATATTTCTCTATATTGGGAATGCAACAATTTCTTAATGATATAACTTCAAAAAGGCATCTTTATGGAAAAAACATAATTCAGCATTTTATTTAGAAAATCTACAAGAGCATGAAAATATTGTTGATAAAGAAAAGTCCAGTTATTCGACTGAGTTCTAGAAACTCAAATATACATAAATTCTGAAATTATAGTCAATTTATAAACCTAAGGGCAGTAGGGAAAAGTGCCATCGACGAGCAGTTCTAGTAAGTGCCGCTGGACAACCCTTTACCGACCAAAGAGGCAAATTATTTTCAGAGCATAAAAGCAGACAAATCACTTTTCTGCCATCATAATATAAATATTTATTTAAGATACAAAAACTGCTTTAAAACATTATTTTTTTGTTAATTTTGTTTTTAATAAAAGAATAAATCAAAAAAGCGAAAATTATTTGGTTTCGGGTTCGGTCTAAAAAATTACGCTCGGCCGGACACTACTGTTCAAAGAATACATCTTTCTAAGTTTTAGGCATTTATCCCCAAATAGGAAATTTTTTGGCAATTGGTGATAAAAATTTCGTGAAAATCCCCAGGGGATTATTAGGATAAAAGCACTTGTTTTCTTGGGAAATTTGGGGAATAATATATTTTTATAAATGCCATTTGGGCAATAGCAAGACCGCTTTAGGCAAAGTTTTTCCATACCAAGACGCTGGTGGTTTTAAGCCTTTTCAAGAGCTTGCTTTTTTTACTAACAAGTTACGCTTGTGTTGAATGAGTCTTTTCTATAATGAATACAACCGAAACCAAAATTCGAAGCAGAATGCCGTATAACTTATTAAAAGCTCTTTTTAGAATAAATATACACTTTATATAATAAAAAAATTTTGTTTGCTATGACGAATTTATTAAATTTTTTTAAATTTTTAATAAAAACAACATGTTTCACAAAATTGCATTGGCTGATGAATCAGATGATTTTGATTCTGAAGTTTTTGAAACGATAAGCATTGATACATCATTTGATAATTCTTGTAATAAAATCTAATTTATCCATTTTTTAAACAGTATTAAGTCATTTAGGTAGTTAAGACTTGGCAACACTGTCTAAAAACGACTGTAACAAATACATCCGCACACAGCTAAGGACCCAACAGGGATCGATATTTTTACCTTGAGGCCAAAACGTTATATGCATAAAGGATGCAGTGTTGCCAGGTTCTTGAAACAAATTTGAAACTGAAAAAAAATTTTATGAAAAATATTAAGTATATTTTAGGGTTGTCACTAAATTAATAGATTTGTGATTAATTTAGCATTAAACAGTCCAATTAAAATTATTAAAAATACAAATTGTTATCATAATGTCTTTATTGTAGAATTTTCCGTTCCTTCATTTCTGAATTCTGTTAACAAACGATTCAGTGTAAGCCAATAAAAAAGTTTTTATGCTAAATAAAATCAAAACATGAAGTCTTCTAAGGTTAATTTATGAACCTTCAATTCCAATTGGTAATATTGACACAGCTTACAATACATTATGGATATTTAAAAAAAATTAGCCAGTAAAACATTCTAAAACAATTCTTGTTAAAAAAATATTATTCCTTCACAATTTTCCAATGTTGAAGGAATAAGACTATTAAAGTATAACAGCTTTTTATTTTGGAATTTGACGTAGAATACACATTCGAATTAATACAAAAATTTATAAAAAAAATCAAAACTCAACATGTGAACTAAAATTCCCAGATTCTAATTGTTGAAATAAATCTACATATATGGTAGCACTGGATACACATTATCAAAAAAAATTAAAAACAAGTTCAACGAAGTTTCATTCAACATCAGAGCAAAACTTGACTCGAGCAAGAAGAATTAAAGTCATAGAAAATTTTTTAAAAAAAAGTTATTTTTACATTGAAGTTGATTTCATGTTACACATTTTTTGTCGTGGCCAGGCTGGGATTCCAACTGACTGTTGTCTGTCTCATATTTAAAGGCAACAATACAAAAATCGTTTATCACATGTTGTGCAGACTTAAAGAATACAATAACAACAACGACAAAAAGGAGAACAACATTCACTTAAAATCATACATAAATAAAAATTGAGGATATATCTAGAATAAATGACAGACATACAATTAGACAGACATACTGAGCATAAGACCTTCCGCATCCATTATTTTTAAGCAGACAACATCAGTCGTACTCGTGTTTGTCTTTAATTTAAATTGAAACTAAAAATCCTTGTTGGGGGTGGTTTCCTACAAAAAAAAAAAAAAAAAAAAAAAAAAAAACATGGTTTTGGAGGCAAAATGAAATATTTTTTCAACCATCAGTACATCCAACCATCATTCATCCATCTATTTGTATTCCATTGAGTGTGTGTGTTGGCCTTCTTCTTCCATAACGATGCTTGAACCGAAAACAACGATGGTTGAATGAAACCAACAAAAAGGGGGTGGTTTTTGAGGACCCACAATTTTTTGAATGTATATACATTTACATTAAGTCTGTATAAATTTATAAATGTGTGTCTGTGTGTATGTGTTGTTAGTCAATGTAGAGAAAAATGTGGAAATTAACCTTAAGGGAGTAGCACGCCATTTGAATATGAATAAATATTTTGCTGACTCAAAATGTGCGCCTTGTTTGTAAAAACACAGACCATACAACGACTAACTTCATTTTAGAAGAGAAAAAATTATTATTTATTTCAAAGAGCAATTAATGTGCTGTTTTCACAACACAAGAGATTGAACGAGTAGTAAAATTTTAATTAAAAGCACTCAGTTTTTTGAGTATTTTCATATAAATATACGTTCAATCACTTGTGTTGTGAAAACAGCGCGTAAACTTCTTGATAATCGTTTGATAAAAGATTTTGTTTGCAAAGAAAGTTTTCAAAAACCAGTAAGAAATTACAGTCGGTCAAGCCTGACCATAAAGCCTGAAAAAAGTTCAAGTTTACATTAGTTAAACAACACATGAGGCTCAAACACTTTAGCTGGGCTTAATTTTTTTGTTAACGAATGTGAACTTAAACTTCTTTTTGCATAGAGGGATAATTTTCGAGAATGGTACACTCTTTGGGAGCTGATATGAGGTTAAGATCCATTGAACAGTTTTTTATTATTTAAATATCTGCCTCCATTTAAGTTTTGTTTGATCTTTGGGGACCTTTGGTTCATTTTGGTCCTACCAGAACAATATTGTCATGATATAGTAGCTATCGTAAAAGTTATTGTCGCCAATTCCTGAGTTAATGCCAAAATTTAAAAAGAAGTTATGGCATTAAAAGCTTTTTTTGGAAGTTGTATTTGAAAGGGAGCTTTGATCAAATATGGACCGATTCCAATAAAATTTGGTTAGATGATTAAGATTGCAATACAAAAAATCAGGAGAAAATTTAATCTAAATACAAACATCCTAAGATCGTTTATGGGTATAAAGACTCTATTCCGAAAAGAAGCTTGTATGGGGGCTAAGTGAAATTATGAACCGATTCTTGTGACAATTATAGCCTGCGTACCATCCCTCACATTATCTGAAAAGACAGTCAGCCTGAAAAAAATTATTGTAAGTCGATTGGTATACTGAAAGGTGGGTCTAGGACCATACGCATAATGACTTCTCCATTATTATGCTGTGGGTGTAATAAAGGGATTTTTTTAGATTAACAGAAGATTTTAGTTTTCCTCTATTTCAACTGTGAAGTGCTGTCGACCTTAAAAACATCATTACAACAACAAATTTAGTTTATGGTAAGTAAAAATGGAGTGTTGCGCAATATAGCAACATATTTTCATTCACCCCTATCGTGAATAATCTTTCCCTCGTAATTTTTTCCCTTTCCACGTATTTGCGATCATGAAAAACTCCCATGAAAAAAATTAATTCATAGGAGAATAATAACTTGAAAAAAAATGTTCGCGGGAAAAAATTCCTCTTATCGTGAACAATTTTTTCCCTCGTAATTTGTTCACTTTTCCCTTTGAATTTCTTACTTTTTTTATTCTGGAGACCCCAACATTTCTGTAAGTAATTCTTCTCATAATTTGAATATTGAAGTGTACAAAATTAATTTCAAGGTCAATTTCCGTTAAAAAAGGCACAAACTTATATGTATATTGTTTAACAAAATGCGAAAAACAGGTCTATTGCCTGAGGAGTTATGAAGCTTTTCAAAGACGTGGTGGCAGAATTTTAAAAATTTTTTTACTATATAAAAGCGCAATAAGCTAATGTTGCAATCACTCCAATACAATATATTTTATTTTGTTTTTTTTTTGGCTTTTCTTTAAAATATACGTGTATATTTTTGAAAAAACAAATTTTTTGAATGTTTTTTAATATTTCTTTTTTTTACATTCACTGAGAACTGACAGCGCGAAAAATTGTTCACGGGAGTTTCACGATAGCATTTTTCCCTTCGAGGGGAATAAAAATTTCATGGGAACAAAAATTCCACTTGTTTTTCACGATAGGCGTGGTTATTTAACAAAATCTTAAAAAAAAAAACAAGTTTGAATGCTCATTTATGTGCAAAATCACCCTAAGCGACAAAGCACATTTTTACTTTGATGATCGCCAAAATGTAAGCATTTCTGATTTTCAAATTAAAAAAAAAATTAGCCGAAATTAGCAGTGGGTGTGCGTTTATAATAACTCAGATCTTTCTGATGAAATTAAAAGATAGTGAACGGTGTTACAAGCCACACAGTTCTTGAAAGAATTCATTTAGTGCATAAGGCATTCTGGTTTTCAGAATTGACTCCCTAGATCGTGTGTTTAAGAACTGTTTATAATTATTTGAAATTTCTTTTTATAGGATTATATCAAGTGAAAGATCTCCACCAACAAGTCCATAATCGATCGTACAATACAGGAGGAAATTAAACGCTGCATTAATCAAATTTAGCCACATTTTTTAACGTAGTTAGTAGTTGAAAATTTTAACAAAAGGGTGTGTTATTTAAAAAAATAACTGTTTTATCTACTTAATTCAAGTCTTACCGTTAATTGTGGGGCTCTATTTACACGAAAACCGCAAAACGAATGGTGTTTTCTTTTCTGGCCAATAATGCTCCATGTATGCTACCATTCGCGCTGGTTTTTGCTCTATTCTAAAAATGTATGCAAAAATGTGAGAAGTTGTCGTTTTCGTTTCTAAATATGTTAAAAAATAAATGGCATAAGACGGCCATAAATAACAAACGGCCAATTTCACCAAGTTCAGTTATAATTAACTATCAGTTATAGCTGTCAAAAACATATTGTTAACTGGAAGTTAAAGTAATATGTAGTTAGTTTTAACTGAACTTGGAGAAATTGGCCATTAGTCTAATATATTTATAGTTTAAATCCAATAATCCCTGTAATTCTCAAAAAAAAAAATTGAATATGCATATTTCATTGGCTATCCATTTAATCATTTCGTAAATTTTGTCGGTTACTTAAATTTTCCCTGATCACTAAAAGAACAAACTCTTTTATAACCCAGCTTTGGGAATTTGTAAGTGTTGTGATATAATACATTGAACTTCTTTGTGGGTGTTTTTTGTGTTGAATTTTTTTGATACTTCGTACCCCTTCAACATCTCTCCGCTCACACTGCAACATCATATTCTATTGTCTTTCTTTCCCCCCCATAAATTCAACTAACTCACGTATATGAATTTATCAAATTCATTCCCATTTTATCTGATGAGTCTGTTTAGGAATATAACTATGTGGAAATTATGCTTTTGTAAATGTAAAAGTATAAAATGTTTGTATGAAAGTACTATTTGTTCTTTGTTATTTTGCACTCGACGCTGTTAAATGTAATAAAAAAAGAAGAAGAAAAACATAAGAAGGGAAAATTATATCAACTTGATTTAAAACAAACTGAGTTGAAATCATCCCCTGTTAAAACTGTAAAAGGAAAATCGTTTTGAAAAAACAATCATGGCATGGAGTCTTGTGAGGATGATGATTTCACTTGTTTCATTTTTTTCCTTCTGATTATTTAACATTGTTATTTTAGATACTGAAATATTTAGATACCAAAAAAAAAAAAAAAAAAAAAAAAAAAAAAAAAAAAAAACATCAGAAGCTCCCTGGTAGAGAAAGATTTTGTTATTTGGTTTTTTATTTATTTTTGTGTTTTTTATATTGCCTTGTGTTGGGGATTTAAATCTTTATGAATTTTGAATATTTTATATTCACACTTCGTTCTGTTTGCGTTAAAAATGTGGGACGAATGTAGTCCAACTAAATCCTATTATTATTTTTTTCTTCTTTTTTTAAGGGATTTTTATTTGTTTTTTTGTTCTCTCTTCTTCTGGCTGTTTGTATTTTAATACTTTGTTATTTTAGCAAGATTTTGTTTTCAGCTTTTTTTTCAAAGGGATTAACTTTGATTTTTCACGGTTTATAGTGTTTTCAGATTTAATGGATTTTATTTTAAATTGAACAGACTTTTTTATTTAATAATGGAAGTTAAGGGAAATTATAAAAATAAATAAGTTTGAATATTCACAATAAAAAATATTAAGCTTTATGGTTTCAACTGGATCTCCAAACTCGAAAAATGTTTTCTATGTGATTACTTTCAGAGGAAAAATATGATACTGTACCCATGTTCTGTTACTTGGGTGAGAACTTCTCGCATCGATAATATGTGAAACATTCTATTTCATCGCTTCTCGAAAATAGAAAAAAAAAATGTGTCTGTAACACATGTCGAAAACTATCAGCAGAGGTTACGTCGTTACATAATAAATTTCATAATATTCACAACGGCAGTCAAACATATCATTGACTGCGACTTCAATTTACTAAAATTTTAATATTTTTAACGACGTCGGCGAAAATACAACAGTCGGCTATACCAAATAATTCAAAGTGCGGCTTAAATGTTTGTTGTTTAAAAAATTGCTTTGAAAACATTCGTGTACTTTTCAAAAATTTTAAAAGCAAAATAATGAAACAATGAAAATTCTGACCAGAACAAAATACTTACCTCTTTCGTATTATTATTCGTTGCATTTTGCAACTTTATTACAAAAATTTTACAGACACACTTTTTCTGTAAATTGGCGAGTAATTTCCTGACAGTTATTAATCGCCAAAAATGTTACACACGCAGTTAAGTGAGAAAAACAGTTGTTTGTTCCAATTAATCTGATGAATTTTTTCATTTCTTACATTTTTATCGAAAAGTTTCTCGACGCGGGAGCTACAGAACATGGGCACTGGTTGCAGAAATTGACTTAGTTTGATCACTTCAATCACACTTAATACTACCGCAATCTTATAATAATGAAAGCAGTCCACTACATGGCCTCGGATATCATTTTGTCCACAATTATTTTATGGGTTTATAAACAATATTTATACTTTCCACAAATAATAGTATGATTTTCGAAAAAAATAATTATAGTTACAAAAATATAAATGGTAATGGGAAATGAATGTCACCAAAACCAACGAAAGTGTAAATAACGGGTTCACCTTAAATTTGAGATATTTAGTAAAGGGCCAAAAAACCACACAAACGGCCTGGCAAACCCACACTGTCTGTTGTCAAATAAACTACACAACATTATTATAATTATTTTTCAATAAATTCAAATAAAAAACTTTTATCATCGTAAATTTGTTCATGTCTCTTCTTCTTCTTCTTCTTCTTGGCTCTGCAAAATTTTCTCAAATATGATTAAGTTCAGCACTAGTTTGACAAATATTCAATATGTTTGTATAAAAATCAATAATTTTTTAATTTTCGTTTGTCAAGCAATCAATTTGGTTCCAATTAAAAACGCAAAATGTTTGAAAAAACGTTAAATTTTAAAATGTTTGCCAAACTATTTATGTAGTTAATTTGGCCCAAAAAAAAAAACACTAACAGCAGTGGGCAAACAGCTAGCCTTAAAATTATAAATGTATACAGTGTATCACTAAAATAAGTATACACTTCATTCTTTGCATCAGAATCATATTTTCCTTTTATCATTGCCCTTTTATAGGCCCATAACCGATTATTTAACACATACTTAAACTTGCCTCCACCGCGTATTTAAAAAGGTAAGTGCAACTCGTCAGCTGTTCACCAGCTGGCTCCACGGCGAAATCAAAATATTATTCACAAACGTCAAAAAATAGTTTTGTTTATGTTTTGCGCCAAAATATGCGAAAAAAATCTGTTTTTGACAAGCAATTAAATTGCAAGAACAAAATACATCTGGCTTTTTGTAGTTAAAGAGTTGCACTTACTCCTTGCGCCTTACGCCTTGCTTGCTACTATGTACACTACAGCAATTTCAATTGCGTAGTTTCTATTCGTGATTTGAGTAGGCACCCTCGCATAGGGTTACCATCCTATGAATAACATCTCGGAGTTATCAAGTTACCAATTTTAAAAAGTCGTTGAAAAATGTTAAATGCTCTTTTTCTACTTAAGCTAATGAACGGAAGTGTAAACTAAGAATTTTTTCTGGGAAAAATTAATCTCCGGAGTAGGATATTTATTCGGTTACCCGATTAATTACTACCTGATTAATTAATCAGTTAATTTAAAATTGGCTATTTTCGATTAAGGATTAAGCCGATTAATTTCAGTCGATTAACCTATTAACCAACGTAACAAAACTTTTAATTTTATAGTATTATAACATATTTTTTGTGTTTTAATTATTTGTTTCGTCTCATATTCAAAAGTTATGTGTTGAGAAAATATTTTATCATACAAACAAAGAAGTTGCTCAGTGATCTTCATTTTAAAAATGTGTTTGTTTCACGTACTTTTTAAATGTATGTGTTTAATTATTTATTTCTTCTCATATCAATCTTTTAACAGATTTAACCGAAAAAATAAAAAGAGTTAAAAATTTAAAAAAAAAGTGAAAGCAGGACTCTAATGACATAATGGAAGATTTTATACGTTTAGAGAAATCCAGGAAAAGGAATGAAAAATTTGATATTCCGTATTATGGGTTGCTTTCGATTTCTCTAACATCAACGAAAAGTGAAAAGTGAAAGAATTTTTTCCAAGTCACGTTTTATCAAAACTAAAGAAAAGAATCGCTTAAATCCTAAACATTTAAACCAAACTTTTTTAAAAAGATTATTTCTTAAGGTCTCCTTGAAATAAGTAATAAAATTATCTTACAGTTAATTTTTTATTAATTAAAAAGTATGTATTACATATTTATGAATTATTTTTTTGTTTGCTCGTTTTAGTTCAAGAATTGTTATGTTTATTATGTTATTGTTTTTTTACTAATAAACTCCAAATAATAAATAATTTATGTATTTTTATTTATTTATTATTTTATAAAAGAACTTTATTAATCGGTTAAACGATCAATTACAGAATTAACCGATTATTAACCGATTAAACCAAAACCTCGGTGAATTAATCGAGCGATTAAACGATTAAAGCAAAAGATTAACTTAATGCCCTTCTCCTGAGTATTAAGTATTATACTACAAATTATGCTCAGTTTCATCCATTTCCTAGAGTCTGTGATGATTTCAATAAGTTATATAAGCACATTGACGTTAACAAGAACATAAAATCATAAAAAGTGATATAATTTCATACTGAGACTTATTAAATTCATGATTTCCTTTATAATTGCTTATGCTTCTAGTTTTGTATTTATTAACGCTTGTACTTTGTAATAGTGTGTAAGGATTTTTCCATAGACTTAACAGAAAAAATTAAAAATTGTCTCTATTCACCAAATTCATACCAAATTTATAGAACCAAGTAAACAATTTGTTGATTTTGCATCTATTACCAAAATGATTATAACTAAAAGAAAATTACTTAAAATTTTAAAAATTTAAATTTTTGAATATGTTTTTTTCAATAAATGATATTTTTAAATTTAATTAAAAAAAATTATCAAAAAACTTTGCATTTTCACACAATGTATTAATTGATTTAATTAAATTTCACTCAGGTTTTTACAATTCCCAATAGCAACTATACAAGTTTAAATTATTTTATTTTAAACGAATAAATAATAAAACTTAGTTTTTTTAATAAATGTTAGAATCAGTTAAAAATAAATTTGCTTGGAATTTTAAATGTTTATTTATTTAAAAATGATTGAACGGAATACTTCTTGAATAACCCACAGTCCGTTACTGTAATAATATTGTGAGTGTAGCACTTGATTGATTTTTTTAAATTAAATTTGAAAAATAATCGTTATTTACAGTCCCTGTAAAATACATTTGTTCAAAACTTCTTGAATTAAGTAATTTGAGATTTTGTAATGAATACATTAACAATTAAATGAAAAATGCCTAAATATTTGTATTCAAGAAATTTTTTTTTTTTTTTATTAATTATAGATATTATAAAATTTAATTAATGCAATGATGGTCTATGAAAACGTTGGACTTTTAATGTTTGTTTGTTGTTTTTCTTCCAGTGGTGCGATTTACTAACTTTCAACGAACCGCCAATCGTAATTTTGGTCGACATATATTTTCGCTTGCAGTAACGATAGTGCGATCGGGTAATTTCTTTTTAACGATTGTAAACATCTGTAGTTTTTTAACATCTCTGTCTACAAAATGGTAAAATAAACGAAATGCACAAAAGAGAATAAAGAAAAAAACAAATGAAATTGTGCTTAATTTACTGTTTTTATATATTTTTTTGTGAATTTTACATTTAGTTTTTGTTCATAATTTGCTTTTTTTGTACACTATGAACTTAGAATTTTGTTTTTGTTCATACCCAGCTAGCATTTTCAATCGTCTACTATGTGGAGTCTACTGTGAATCTCATGACGAGTGTTTTTGATCGTCGACGAGCTCATTTTTTAATTGTAGGCGATTCCTCGCACGGGAGAAACTGTTACACGTGCTGATTCGTATGCGAGATTCTTCCATAACACAGAAAACGACTCTTATATTAAGCCTAAAGGGAATCGTTTGTGATGTATGTAGAGATTATCTAACGAATCTTTCAAAAAACATGCCAAGAGTGGTATGAGACTCACGTAGGGATTATTTTACTACTCGTGAAATGCTCAGCCGTATAACTGAGCTACCTAAATAAGGGCATCAAGCGTGTTTATCATACCAAAACTTCCAATTTTCATACAATTTATATTAAACAAACCTTAAGGTCGCGAAATCAACACCATCCTGTCGGAAAATCTTATTTTACAGATCTTTAGGTCGGTTTGCTTTATTGAAATTGTATTGGCAATAGAATTTTCATGTTTCAAAAACGCTCTTATTTAGGTAGCTCGGTAATTCGTATATGACTCTTACAGAGGGTCGCAAAAGGTTCATTCCAAGATTAAAAAACGAGCGTGTCAAAAATATATAAAAATGTAATAAATAAAAAACCAATTTAGATGTTTTTGTTTTTATAACTCTTCAGATAATCATCAGAAGACTCTTTTGTATATTGAACATAATCGTCTAACAAACAGCCTATGGTAGCTGGGTACATATTTATATGTATGTATGTATGTAGTATGTATGTAAGAAGTCGGGCCTCAGCCACTATAAACATAAAATACACTTTATCGATTAAATAAGCACAACGTTAATTATCGTCGCCAAAATAACGAAAAAAAAAACTGCTTAAAGTAACAGCTGACTTTATGTAACGGAATAACAAATTCGAAAATTTTTCGTTATATTTATTTTAACTTTTTGTTGGAATGATTTTATTTTCTACCAATTTTGATGAATAAAATTCTTTTTTTATTGGAATTTTTTATAATTTTTTTTTAAGAATTTTTATTTTATTTTATTTTTTTTTTTTTTTGTTATTGATAAAAAATAAAAAAACAATTTTAAAAATATACAATAATTAAGACAAAACAATCACAAAAAAATTTAAAAAATAATATAGGGAAGGAAAATTGGATGTTTCAAACTTCAGGTAAATATAAGTCGGAGATGGAGCAATATATCAAAAATGTTAAACATTTATTTTGTAGGAATTTCAGACGACATTTTAGGTTTTATAAATAAAAAATAGATTCTAGCAGCTTAAGCGTCTCGAGTTTTGCGAAAAACAAAGTTTTTTTATTTTAAACGAAGGCAACCTTAATTTATAAAGAAATTCTGAGTCTAGATTCTGATTCAACGCAACTTGAACCTTAAGAAAAGTATACTCTAGCCCATGGGTTAATAATTTATTAGCCTGTGTTATCATAAGTCTCATATAAAGCGGCTTTGCGGATAGAAATTAAAAAAGCATTAACAAATTTGTATTTAAATTTGGTCTAATTTACATTTGCTTAATACTACAAATTAATTTATCGAATTTTATGATGAACGATCCATTATTTATGAACGGCCTAATAATATTTTGTTGGAACAAATTATGATATTTTATTTAAATTAGGAAACGAATAATAATACTGTTGACTTGTAATTTGTAGATGCCTTATGAAGCCCACTCCATAATATTCAAACCTTCGGTTGTGTGTATCAACGATTTAGCACAGCCGAATATAACACACTTAATTGTTATTTTAATGATTGGTGGGAACGAAAAGTCTTATAGTTTTTTCAGTAATACAAGGTATTATCTTAAAATAATATTTGATTTGTATATTTTATTTATGTAGTTATTAAGAGTTACACATACAATTACAACTTATATTCTAACCTAATTTTGTGGTTTTCATGGGTAACCGCGTATGTCCATTTTTTCGATTTTGAGATATTGATGCCATATTCGTGAATTTTAAACGCTCGTTTCTTAAAATTTCTGAAAAAATATGGACCAATTCCGATTTTTTTACGTAATGACAAATTTCAAAAAGTTCAATACCTAGCCCATAGTTTTATCTAGAATATTTTTCCTATCTCCTGAAAATTTTGATTTTAAGCCATACGCGGTTACAAATGAAAACAACAGAATTATCCGAGCAATTGCAACTTAGACCTTCAGCCCGTAGTGGAACAGACCAGAGTCTCTGGCGGGACCAAGCTCACTACCAACTAGCCCACGGAGGCACCCAACTTTTACATTAAAAACGCCATTTTTAAAAAAGAATCGATGAACTTATAAAAACGTTTGAGCATTTCCGTCCATTGTATTTTTTTTTTTTTTAAGAAATATTCTTATGTGCACATTTTATTTTATTTACATACAAATCGAACCTGAGTCCTCATATCTAAATAAATAAAAAAAAGCCCTTACTTGTACTACAAACAACATACAACTTGAAATATTTAAAAAAATTGTTTTTGCATAAATTAAATTTCTCTTAAGCAAAATGGGAATTTGAACGAAAATTTTATAGGATACGCTCTAAGCACATTAAATTACTTAATTTATTAAAGACCGACGAGAGTAGAATTAAACCCTCCTTCTTGTTAAAATTTATATGACTTTATTGTCCAAGAAGAATTTTTTTAAAAATTATTTTAAAAGGTGTTGCCGCCATAAAGAATTTTAACATTTAGAAATTAAAAAAACCTTAAGGTTTCTTTCATTCCTTAAGACAGCGCAACTGCATTTTTAATGATAAAATTCATCGATGATCACCAAACTAAAATACGGAATGAGTTACAATAAACATTTTTTTCTCCTTAATTCTACTTAATATAAAAATGTGTATGGCTACCCGTCCAAAGGCATTTTAACAGGTATTTTAAAATGGAAAAAAGGAAAAGAACACAAAACTGATGCAATCGATGGTGAGTGAGTGTTTGGTAACTGTGACCGAATCAAGTTTTCCAGTTTTCCTTTTTGTTCAACGACAATGATGATGTCGTGTTTTTTTTTGTCGATGACATTATTAATTGAAATATAAATTTAACATTTTATGAGTTTTTGTCTTTAACAAACAGCAGATTACGTGATATAACTTGGAATTATTTATTTTTGATCCCTCTCCCGTTCATTCCATAACTTTCTTGTTGCCCAGATAAAATTGATTTTTTAGTTTATTTTTTTAGCCAGTTTAAAGTATTTAGTAAATTTACATAGATTTATAAACGTTTCTATAAGTAAAAAACAATTTAACCTTTTGCTTATCAAGCAACTTCTCAATCGCATACAGAAAAAAAACTTTGAAATTTGAAACTTATGAAAATAATTCTTTAGAAACAAAAATGTCTCCAGCCTAGTTCTATCTTCATTTACATTTTTACTTGTTTTTTACATAGACAAATTTACATCTGAACAAGTAAGAGAAACAAAAAAGCGAAAGAAAAAAAAATACAAAAAAAAAGTTTTTAAAATATGGCTGTACTCATGTTCAGAGTATCATGGTTACAAAACAAACGCCATTTCCCATAATTTATACAATTTTATATGCGTTCAACAAAAACCTGACAGCTACACTCAGGCACTCAGAGACACTTGTCCGTTCAAGTAAAAAGATGAACCATTCAGATACGTTCTTAGCGAGGGGCCAAAAGGTTCAGTCACCATTGAATAAATAAAAAGAAAAAAGCCAACAACGAGGGAGACAGAAAAGAAACAAAAACGTTAACAATACAAAACTCATAATTAATACAAAAAGAATTTTGTTAAAAATAAAAAATAAACAAAAGAACGTCGTACTTGCACGTGTTTTCACTTGACTCAATTGACAACTTAATAAAGACATCAAAATGGCCTCAAAATTTAAAACAAGAATTTGAAAGAAACCTGGGTTGTTTTAAAAGTAGTTGTATTTATTGAATTTTCCTTAAACCAACCAGTTTCTTTTCTTTTTTAATTTATTTTTAAAAGAAAGTATTAAAGTGAAATTTTTTGGTGAAAGCATATCTTTGTTTGGACATTTGCGAAATTCAATAAAATATTACACGAATTTTTCAGTCTTTATATTCTTATAATAACTGAAAATATTTAAACTCTAAGATTTATGTTTCCTGAAAAATTAAGCTTGATAGTTTGAAAAATAGGGCAACAAATTCAAAGACGCTCTTAAATAATTTATAATATGCCTTAAAGCAAAAAACTTCTCTTACGTAGTAAAGTATATTGTAATGAGAAAAATCGTTAAGCACTGCTTACCTCTCTACTAGAATAACTCATTAAACGCACTTTAATTTTATTACAGAGTAACCGCCTTATTTATAAAAAATAAAACAGGCTTATAAAAGGTTATTAAACTAATTGTCATAGTAAATCCGTTTCATAAAGCTCTTATAAGCCCGTTTTGTTTTTTATAAATAGGGCCGTAAGTATTTAGAAACATTCAGCTGTAACCCTCCACCGACAGTTAGAATAATTCAGGAGGGGGCTCTGTATGGTACCTATAAATATGTGCCAATATGGGAAAGTAGCCCACACGCAGAGAAAAAATATGGTTGGGCATGGTTACGACAACTGCACTATGTTTATTGTAACAATATATTGTTGTTTTTATTAAATATCAACAATATTATGGTTACTGTAAACGTGTTTATCGTATCGCAATGATAAATTTAAGTATGGTTCACTGAAAAATAATAATTTTTATAACAATTAAATAATGATAACTTTAAAAACATATTATATTCCTCACAACCATTTAATGATATTAAATAGCCATAACATGATAACTTTCAATACATGTACATACTCATAATATGCTTAAAATGCAAACGAAATATCTTTACTCTAATAATATTTTATTATCGCCATTTGTAAAATAATTGTTTACCAGTTGTGTCGTTTGCTTTACATATGACTATAGAATTATTTGTTATTCAGTGGTTAAACAATTTAAAAAAAAAAATACCCATTAAAAAAACCAAGTTTAAAGAAATTTAAATAAATAAGAAATTGTAGGTACATTAAAAGAATTGTAAAGTGTCACAATATAAAATATCAAAAATTTAATATTGTTTGAAAATGGTGCAAAAATATTGACCATTGTTTTGTGTTATTTTAGAAAAAAAGAATCAATATTCTATAAAATAATTTATAAATAATTGCGACCTACGACAAAAATAGGTTTAAAATATATCGTTAAAAGTTGCATATTACGAGTATGATGTGAAATATCTTTAACAGTTTTACCTTAAGGTTGCCAATAAGTAAATAAGCAAAAATATATATTAAAAATATTTTTGGTTTAAGATTTAATTTACATATTATTATGATAATAATATGATTACTTCTTAACTTATTATGATTAACATGACAATAATATTATTACATTTAATTATACTATGATGTAATAAAAACAAATTAGGATTAAGGGAAAAATATTATATGTGATATTACGAATATATTTGGTCATAATATGATTCAATAATAATCGTAATATGTTGACTATAATCATGAATCTTATCATAATATGTTGCTCTTAGAACATGTTTACCACAACCATATTTCTTCTTTGCGTGCATGTTTGCAGATATCCTCAGTTTTGTTTTATATTATCGTATAAGAAACAACTTAAATGGAGGCTAAAAGTAAATGTTAAACAAAAATTCTATGAATATTAAAGATTTTGCATCTTTTCTTATTGCAATCACTCTATTTTTCTTATGTCGACTTAAGCTACTATTCCATACGCCCGTAGAAACTGTTAACCAATCTTTATAAAAACTGGCGTCAGTATTATAATTAGTTGAGGTTTAGATTTGTGTTAAATAACTGGCCGAACATCAGTAAATTGTATGCTTTTATTTTTTTTTAAGCCTACGCTAATCCCGCGAAGCTTTTCGCTTGTCCGCAGGAGACAAGACTCTCTGGCGGGAATCAAACCCGATTTCAAGTCATATTAAATTCATTTTGAACTAATTTATAGAAAATAACATTATTGGTTACAGTTTTAGTTGTACTTAAATGAGTTTCAGGAGAGAAATTTATATTCGACCCATGTCAAATTATGAAACAATCATTACAAAATTTTGTAGAGTAATTTCTGTTATTAAAAAACCTAAATTAGACTAAATTTCAATACAGTAGGGAAGGTTTTTCTGTTGTTTTATACGTTTAAAGTGCTTGGGACGAAAGGTAAATTATGCACCGAAATTCGTAAAATTGGACAATCAGGTATGTGATGAAAATCTTTTTATAAAACGAAACAGTTTTAAATCGATAATATCTTTTTCAGTTCATTTATAATACAGTTTCTTCTTATTTGTTGTCTATATTCTTTTAAATTTTATATTATATCTGCTGGTTACACTGTGTTCTACAAATAAAATTAAGACTACAAGTCAGAAATGGATTTTAAATTCGATCGAAATTAATCACACCTTTTAAAACCGATCGTTTGGAAATCCATCGATTTTCATCATATATCGGAATATATATGTATTCCTGATTTCTGGTCTTATTAAACTATGACAGACCAAATATTAATTTAATATAATCGTTATAATAAATTATGTACGTTTCTTCACAAAATTTCTTAGGATGATTTCTAGTCACTTAGAACAAACTTGTGCAAATTCTCATAGCAATCCGTGAATTATGCCACCATTAAAATTATATTTTGTACCAACATCATAAATTTGTTAGGGTGGTGGTTACACATTTGGATTCATAACTCTTATCCTACTAATACCAAACCGCTTAGGATAACAAGAAACAATATTGTTCTTTTAGTTTGAGCTGTTCGAAAGTGAGAGTATTTACAATAGACGAACAAACGGACATGGCTAAATCGACATAGAATTACTCAATGGCCCAGAATATATATACTAGGGATGCCAATCTCGAAATCCCGATCCCCAAAAATCCCGGGATTTTCGGATATTATTTTCTAATTGATTCCACTAGTGTGCCAAATGCAAAATTTTAACTTTACAGGTTTCTTTACATGAAAGTGTTTTTCGAGAGTGAGTATGGGATCTACGGTAATTTATAGAGCGATTTCACGAAATTAAGTAGTGAAATTTATATACTACATAATTCCTACTACTAGTGGTGGTGGGTATAAAAATGCGTTTTTGCTCAAATAAGACTTTTTTGGTTAACTAAAAAAAATTATAAGATTTATCTATAGCGTGCTAAATTCCCAATTTTTATTTTTGATAGAACCGCTGAAATTTATTGTTGTGGGAAATCTAGTTTCTAAAAAAGCTAAAAATATTATACAAATAAGACTAAAAAGTGTATAAGAATTTTAAACACTCAGGTCTTACTTGTAATAATATCAAAGCTTCCACAAAGCCACAACCATATAATCGTTATAATGTCCTAAATAATATTTTACAATTGTTCAAAAAAAAAAATATTGTTGTCTTTCAAACAAAATAAAAATGTCAATGCTGTGTTCATTGATTCGTTTTAACTGGACAGTAGAAATCTAAATTATAAGCGGTTGCCTACAGCAGTCATATATGTATATTTCTTGTTATTATTTTAAGATGTATGACTTTACAACTTTATGACTACCTTCTGAATCCCCCAAGTGAGTTTATCTTTTTCTACATTCCCCTACAATTGGCTGTTTTTTTTCCAACTCGAATTGTAGTTGTAAAAGGGCAAAAAGAAAAAACTAAAATTAAAAAACAAATTGCTTAATAAAGCAACTTGTTATTTCAGTTTTTAATTTGCCGGGCACATGCAATCTTATTAAAAAAATATATTTTTGGGAATACAATATTTATTATGAATAAGATGTTTCTATAACGTGCTAAATTTCCAATTTTTATTTTTGATAAAACCACTGAAATTTATTGTTGCGGGAAAGAGAGTTTCTATTTCCCAGTCAGCATGTGGAAGATCGAATCATTAAACTGAGTCTTTTAAGACTACCTTAGATGATAAAAAACTGATTAATCAGTTCTGCGCTTAAAATAAGACTCGAAAGAAATTCTAATTCAACACACTGATTTCGCTGATAATTTTCTGGAAAATTCTGATCAACATCGAGTGGTAAACAGTGACAGTATGGCCATATTTGTAAAAAAAAAATTATTTTTTAAAAGCGTTTTTCCGGGATTGGCAATTTGGGGTATTTCTTAATCAAAAATAGGGATGCTTGTAGTCCGTTATTTTGAGATCTTTTCGGTCTACATAACCTTAAAATTTCATTGTGATATCTCTATACATGTCAGATTCATAAGTCAAACATTATTTACTTACATATACATACAGTGTAAATGAATGAAGCGGCTTTCAATATGAGTAAAAAAATGATAATTTTAAGGTCTTACATTCTATAAATCTGATATGAATAAAGATATCATAAAAAAATGATATGTAGATTAAAAATTTCTTAAAACAGTGCACTTAAAAACATGCTCCTCTTTGAATAAAAAAATACCACAATTCTCAATCTCAATTAAGAGCATTTTTTTTACTAAATGCTAAAAAACATCCAAAGTTCAACTTTGACCTTAAATTTCTCAACAACTGCTAAACCGATTTTAATTAAACTAAAACTGTAGTAAAGAAGTCTTCTTCAAGAGTTACAGATTTTTGGACGATGAAAAACGATTTTCAGCCACTGTGCGCCGTTTTCAATGAAAAGTTCAAGTGTTTATAAATCACAAAATATAAATTATTGCAATAATTTGAGCAAATTAGTATTTTAGCTTTCTTTATACATTTTTAATAACAAATTTCACATTTTAATCACAAATTTCAACTTTTATTTTTTAATTCTTTTTCTATTTTAAATTATTTTGTACTCACGTTTCCTACAAACTGACATGAATTGTTTAAAATTACACAAAAATTAAAAAGGGTTATCATGAAACGAGTTCCGCAAATTTGCCAATTGGCACAAATGCCAATTTTAAGCAATATCATGAAACCCCTTATTATATTTAACTTTGTAATATTAATGAATTATAAAACTTTTGTTTGTAAACCTCTCTTAAAGACGTTTTTTTAATAATTATCTATAAAAAGCATTCCGAACACCGAAAAAATCCCGGGATCCTGGGATTTGCGAAAACTAGTCCCGATTGGCTTCCCTAATATATACTTTTTGGGGATCTTACATGAGTTTTAACGTATCATTTTGCTCATCGCTTACAATTAATTTTCACAAACAAGAGCAGATCAAAAAATATAGGTCCTCTAGCCAACTGAGTTACGTGCATATGCGAAGGAATAACTTTTTAAATAAATGTATTAAATTAATGCGAGAAGCGATTAAATATGAAAGATAATGAATTTAGAAAGTTGTACCCGAAGTTGGTTTTGGTAAAATGTAAATGAAGCTTATTCATGACGCCTTATGATAACTCGCTTAAAGGCCATTTAATCAACGCTTAAAATGACATTTAGTAAGTGTTTTGTTTTAACTGAAAAGGATCTTTTCTAAAGTTTGTAATCTTTTGTTAAAAGAAACATTTTTTAAGGTGAAGGTCTTAATGGTTCTTTAATTTCACTGTGTCACAAATTTTCAACAAAGTCGTGACCAAATGAATCTGACAGCCAAATCATTAAAATTGTCATGAAGTTTGAACTTTTGTCCAATGTAACTCTGTCATTCCTTGACAATCCATGGTTATTTTAGTAATTTTGTAATTCTGTCTAATATTTTTGAAGATATTTGCATTTAAATGACATCATCTTTTTTAAAAACACAAATAACGGTTCTTTTGGAATATATCGAAAACTGTTCTATTTTTGACAATTCTGACTTCGTACTCGGATTCAGTGGACAAATTTTTCATAAAGATTAAGATTTTTAAACTTGGGATTTTAAGTTTCGGACATATGAACCCAACCCAAATGTTTAATATAACTTTCCTTACTCTTATTGGGGTTAAAATTCATTAAACATTTTTAGGTTATTTTTCATAATGAAGAATTACCCCAATATATATATATTTTTATTTTAGGGCTCTTTTATTTTTTTTATTGTGAAATTTTAAAACAAAAAAGCATATAGAAGTAAATGCTGGCAAATTGATTCAAGTATAACATATTGATCCTTATGAACTTTTCTTTGATAAAATATTTTGATTTTTAAAGTTTTGATTTTTATTTTTTTGAACAAAAATAACAGTTATTGTTTGATTTTTATTTTTTTGAACAAAAATAACAGTTATTTTGTGATTTTTATTTTTTTGATCAAAAATAACAGTTATTTTATGATTTTTATTTTTTTGAACAAAAATAACAATTATTTTTTGATTTTTATTTTTTCGAGCAAAAATTAAAATTATTCTTTAAAGAAATGTACAAATGAACAAAAATGTTCAAAATAATAAAAATCAAAAAATAACTTTTATCATCAGACTTTTATGAAAAAAGGAATAACTGTTACGGTCCCTGATTGTTTGTGCTTTCAATGTAATTATTTGGCGTTGCGTTGCGTTTTACATGATTAGGGCCTAAAAAGGTCTGGCAATAAACACTGCGACATATCGGATCTTTTCTGTTGTAGTGTTATGCGAACATAATTAAAATTAATACCAAACGATTGACAGGCCAAACTAGACCTGTTACCTCTAGGACATGGAGTAGGCCCTTGGACAGGTTATTGGTTAGGCTGCTTTGGGAAACACGTTGTAGCTATGATTTATACTCAAAATCGCGCGGACGGAGATTCAAAAAAATGGCAGGTTAGGGGTTGGCCTGGGCCATGAACATAATAGTGGAGTTCGGTCTACTTTATTAAGAAACATAACTTATTTCGCACAGAGGAATTTTATTGCATTTGCAATTTAAATGCTAAGAATACGAATATTTTGGAACAACATGCATATTTATTTTAACTGCTAAATATTTTACTTCTGAAGACAATCTTAGACATAACTTTTTTTAATTTAAACCCTAAAATGCTTGCGGTTTTTCTTGAAACGTTTCATTTTATTTATCTTTTTTTAGGATAAAGTAAAAATCTAAAAATTTCTTTTTCAATGGTCAATTATTTTCACCTCTTTTGTGAAAGTCTTAACAATAATTCCTATAAAGAGCAATCGAGTGTAATGAATTAATTTGTTTCTACAGCTGATCCGAAATGCAATAAAAAATGTTCAATACTATAATGTCCTGTCGTCATGCATTTATTGCTTTTGTAATTACAAATCTATTATCAGTGATCTAAATGAAAACTATTTTTATAAGAAAAACAAAAATATGGTCTGCCATTTTAAACAAGTGATGAGTAAAAAAGCCAGAAAACAAGTTGAAAAAATGATTCCTTTCAATGATAAAAGTAAAACAAAAATTAAGACATTTTATGAGAATTGAAATGGAAAAAACGTAGATGCAGAAACAAGTGTGTAGCGGTACGCTTGAGTCCAAAACTAAAGGTGAACTAAAGATTATCAGCATAGTCCCAGTAAAATTGTTTTTGTGAAAAAGTAATAAAATTATAAATTTTTTGTTAAAGATTTTGTTTTGTACTTTATTAGAAAATAATCTAAAGATAAAAGTTAAGAAAAACAAAAGAATTTTTAACGAAAAAAATTTAGCTGTAAATGTCAGCACAACATCAAATTCTCTATACAATATTCGTTTTGGAAAAAAGATACATATTATTTAGTTTTCAATTTACAAGTTGAAGGTATACAAGTGAAACACCTGACTTAATAACACTCAACAAGCAGCATGCTGACGTAACGGAGAGTTAAATCGAAAAAAAAGTAAAATAAGATGGCGCATTTTAAAACAGCTGCCTAATGCAGGCCTAACAACAAAAAAAAATACAAATTTTAATTTTAATTTCAAAAGCCGTAGTGGCTGTTTGAGCGCAGTAATACATTTTATCTAGTGATTAGTGACTAGAGATGCAGCAGATTTAAGCGCAGCAAATTGTTTTTTATTTTACGATCTCCACCTCTAGTCCATTTTAATGGCTTAATAATATTCGATAATGTCTTTCCATCATTTGACGACATTTTAATTTTTAATAAACTGTTCAATTCTAACCTTTGGCACCTTTTTCTGTGTGTGTGTTTTTTCTTCTTTTCCTTTTTTGATACATGCAACAGTAGGCCGTTATTTAATGGCAACTGTAAAAGCATCGGCTACAACAATATGTTTCATAATTCATTTTATTACCCCCACCTTGAATTCCAATTTTTATAGACTTTTAATCATCTTAGTGGTAGACCTCTTAAGTAAAGTCTCACTTAATTCTGTATTCGTTTCTGTATTCATTTCAGGATTTTTTTTATTTTTTATTTTTGGGAGTTTTTGCTCTGTGATTCGTAAGACTTGTGAATTTTGGTTTTATTTTGGCGATTGATTTAATGTGTCATTCATAGATTTTTATAGCGCCATTTTATTGCCTGTTTTAACTTCCGATTAACCACAATTGCCCAGTTTGCCCTTTTGCACGAAAGCAACAGCAAGCGAAGCGGAGAGTAAGAAAACAACAACGAAGGAGTCAAAGTTCGTTTGCAATTTAAGGGCCAGGAGGGGGTGCTCTTGATTGACCACATACATATGTATGTATATCACAACAGCAACAACATTAACAAGAAACGACACAATATTCTAAGTCGTTGAACGTTTTTCTCTTTTGACTTTTTTCCACTGCGTTTAAATTTATAGAAAGAGACCACTTTAACAGGGAAATCATGTACTCTGCGCACTTTATTTTATTTATGACTGTTTTTAATACCCCCTTTCCCGTCATTCAAAAGTTCCCCACGAAGTGACTGTTCTGAGGGCCAGTGTGTTTGTCTACATATAAAAACAGTTTGGAATTTAATGTTAATGCAATGTTCCCAAGGCGCTGTTTTCTTGTTTTTTCTTTTTTTCTATTTAACAAGGAATAATCATACGTGTGTATGATGTTTGTCCTTTTAACTACATGTATGTATACATTTACACAAATACACATGTTCAAAGAGTTCAAGTTAACGTTTTGAAAACTCAAGTATGTATATAAAATTCTAGAAATTACCAAGAGGGATCTAAAGGAATAAATAGCTCGAAATTTTGAATAAAATCTTAAAACCTCGAGGAGATAAGAGATAACAGAATTTAAAATTTTTTTTACATATTTCCAAACCTATAAGACCATTGAACAAAATCGTCCAAATTAAGAAAATTTGTAAAGTATAACAAATTGTTATTTAATACTCGTACACCGAAAATAATAAAAATTGATTTCAATTAAAAAATTTGTAATATTAATTAAAAAATGAATAAAATCTGCACCAGTAAACAAATTGTTACTTTCAATTAAACGTTTAATTCACTTGATTAAACGTTTAATTCATTTGTTTAAACTTTTAATTCGCTTGATTAAATTTTTAATTAAAACTGATTTTATTTTTGATTAATGCTTTAATTGGTGAAAAACTTTGAAGAATTTTTTCTGTATAGTAATTTTGATTGATCATTCGATTGGCTTGAACATAATTCCATTTGCAGGCTAAGCCCCTTATGCAAAAAAAGTTAAAGTTCACATTAGTTAACCAACACGTTAATATTTTTCATACACTTTTTTAAAGTTTACTTTTGAAGTTATTAGGCCTGGTACTCCATTTTCAAAATTGTACTTGATTCAGTAAAAAATTGTACTTTTTTGACCTTAATTGTACTAAAACCCAAAAAAAAATATTGTACTATGAATTTATATTTAAAACATACCTTTGGCATTTAACAAAAGGAAAAAATAACTGTCTGGCCCACAATGTCCAAAAGAAATTTTTGTCGCATATATATTGAAAACAATAATAAAAATCCTTGAAATTTTTTAATATACGAAATAAATTTTCTTTGCGACTAGTGGGCCAGGCAGTAAGTAAAAAAAAGAATTTAAACGAATACTTAGATTTACGCTTTAGGTTGTTTTGTTTTTTTTTTTTTTTTGGAGTTGATAGTGGAAAAGGGGAAAAATTAGAAAATACATTTCTTTTGGGCTTAGCATCGCGCTAAGATGCAGTTAACCCTGTTAACCACACATTAAAAAATCAAGCTAAAATGTCTTCGTCTGAATTTGATTAAAAGAATTTATGTATATAGTACACACATAATATGAACTTATATATACGTGAAAAAAATTTATATAAAACTTTAAAAAATCAGGTATAGTAAAGGTATGTTCAGACCTTACAAATATTTGACGAAAAAAAATCAAAAAAAAAAAAAGCACGACCAACAAACTGATCAAACTTTAGCTTTATGTTTACCAATTTTTATTGAATTTCTTATCTTTATTTGTCAGTAATGATTTTTATCCCAGAAAACGTTTTGGAAAAGCAAACAATTTTTGAATAAAACTAGTGGTTACGTGTAGGACGTCAGCTTTTTAATAGATGTGAACATAGCTTTAGGAAGATAAAGTGATTATTTTTCGAAGAGATAAAAATACGATTATTGCATGAAATTAGTTCTTTGACAAATATTATCATAAGTTTTCCGTTAATTTAAAACTATAGCAGCAGGATTTATTATAATTGAGAAAATATTTTGTCAGGAGGCGATTTCTTTAGATTAAGGCGATTTCTTTGCTTTGTTTTTATCACATTTTGGTTTGAAAGAATCTGTTCCACATTCGCGGACGAATAGACGAAATGCCTACTGATATCTGGAAAAATTGGCTCATTAATTTCATTTTTCAATTCTCCAATCATAGAACAAAAGTTTCAATGTTAAAGTGTTTGAAATATTTAAATTGTACCTAACATGGCATTGTAGTACTTTAGTACTTTTTCTATGCTAATAGTACTGAAAATCGTACAATTGTACTAACTTTATTATCCCTGTGGAACTTTGTTCAGTATTTCGGGCGAAATGTTGTCATACTCAATATAAAAAAAATATGTGAAATACGAACGAAAAAATGTTGATAGAGTTGTACTTTATTTATATTACGAAAAACATTCGAAATGTTTCTAGAAACATTTTTATTTTCCGTGCGAAACAAGTGCAACTCATATTATATCGCACGGAATAATATTTAATTTTGTATTTTGTATTTGTAAAGTGGTTTTTATAACAAGCGTTTCACAAAGAAAAATGTAGGGAAGTTCTAAAATTACTGTCCCAACAGACTCCATTATATTCAGAAAAAGACACCGTTTGACGAGGTTTCATGCTGGTGCCACCATTGGACCTTCGGTTTTAAAAATCAAGCCGGTGTTAGCGTTAGGTCGAGATGCGGCTTAAATAGGATGCCGCCACGTGCGACTTATCGGCTTATTTAAATCAAAATTTGTCGATAAGTTGGTTTCGAGAAATGGAACTGTCAATTGACCTCCAAGATCGTGCGATTTGATGTGATACCTCTCGATTTTTCCCTGTATGGCTAAGTGAAATCACTGGTTTATGCTGATAAAACAGCAACAATTAGCGCCTTGGAGGCCAATATTGTTATTCGTTACTTATGGCCAGCCATCCTGAGTGGGCCAAACATAGTCCAGAATGCGCGTTTTTATTGCTTATTTACGAAAAAATCATTTTTTCAGTAAGCCAAGAATAAAGAATTTTTTGAACAATTTAGAGTAATTCACGAGTTACAAACATATTTAAGAGAAGAAAAAAATTGTAAATGTGTTTGTTAACTAATGTGAACTTTAAATTTTTTTTGCATAATGGGGTTAATTATTAAAGTTATGTTTTTAAGAAACTTAATTTTTATTAGAAATTGATGTTAATCCTTTAAACTCAGCTCTGTACAAATATATCACCACATATGACTGATATGGTTGCAATGAATCTCTGTGAATCGTTTTGGTCATAAAGTTAAAAAGGTACAACAAGAAAATTTAATTCTATATTATGGCTGGCATAAACGCGAAAGGCTTATATACAAAATGGTATATATCTAACTATAAACCAGAAGTTTTACGTAAATACAAGGTGTCCCATAACGAACGCAAAATTTTCATTTACCGCCTTTTGTGGAGTAAAGTGGTGACAACCTTACGAAAAAATTTTCCATATGAATCAATAACTTAAAAAGAATAAAACATTAAATGCTAATTTTCTAGGAAATTAATTATGAGCGATAAAGCAAGACATCATCTTAATGATTTTTTATATTTCCAAAATTTTCACATTTTGAATTCGAAGAAACCTCATGTAATTTTTGAAAACAAATGCATCCATCCACCACGTGTCCAGGTTGGTAGCGAATATTGGGATAGAGTTCTCATTAGAGCACTTTCTTGATTTTATGATTAGAACTAGGCTTCCTAGATCGTGTGATTTAATATTATTAGAATTATTTTATGGAGTTGTTTAAGGATAAAGATCTATTTTCACAAAGCCTTTGAGACCTTTTATCCAAGGTCCTATTTCATAAACAACATTATATGGTTTACTTTATGATTCAAGGAAAATATTATAATCGAAGGACTTAGACAGAAAAAAATTACGACAAATCAATTGTCATATTGAACACCTTATTCGTCAATACAATTAAATTTTTAATCGAAAAGGCATTAACAACCGAATTTGTTAATATAAAAGATCATTTTGTTAATTAACATTCAGGTATGTGATGAAATTCGATTTGAAAAACGAAACGATTTGAAGCCGAAATTATATTTTTCAGTATATTTTAAAATAGATTTTTAATACATATTCCGTATATTTTCTCCCCCACACTGAACCAAAACGTGTTCATAATATAAACGAACAACGATTATTAAAATAATTTTCGTTGAAATAAATGAAAAATAAATGAACTCAATGAACATGCATTTATTAAATATTTCGTTAACATGGATCTATAATTAATAATGTAAATATTTTTGTAATAATGAATGTGCTTGAAAATTGAAATTAACTATTTCATATGTCGCCACAATTGAAATGTACGTAAAAGGTAATAAAATGTTCGTTGAGCTAATGAAACATTTATTAAGTCATATTAATACAAAAGCATGTGAATTTTATAATATATTAGTAAAATATAGTTAAATTACGTACAGTAATTTCAGATGTATTGAAGATTCTTGTGTTCAAGTGTTTCAAAATTCCAAACTTTTATTTTTAATACTATAAAAAATTAACTATAAAATATAAGCATTCAATTAATGTTAGATTTTTATATTTTTTTTTTTTTTTTGCTGATAGTCGAGATGCGATAATGCTTTAAGCTTTGCATGGTAGCCTGATTCCTACATTGAAATTAATGCGCAATGATTTGAGTGGAAGAAAAAAACTTCAAAATTTACAATTAAGGATTCACAGGAATCGTTTGTTTACGTTGCAGCATCAATTGGAATGCAAATTAAAGCCCCAAAGCGTGGCTTTAATTGGTAATAAACTTTGTATATACTTTGATATAAATATCATCATACATATACTATAATAAATTTGCTAAATTTTTGTAAAATTATATAATTTCAATTATAAGTTTTTTAATTTTATAGGTGGTTACAGGTGTGATTTGTGATTCATTGAGACAACAGTGCATTGTCTGGTTGAGTAAACGAATTTAAAAAACAAAATTGAGCTATGAATTAACGTAAAGGTTTACTGAAATAACGAAAAATTTCATTGGATTAAAATATTCTTTCATTAAATTATCAATTTACAAAATATAATATTAACGATCTTTGTTCATTAAACTAATAACCTTTTTTCTTATATTAACGAACAGTTCTTTAAATTATTAATATCAAATCTTTTTAAGAACGGTCATTCATTGTCTCAACGAACAAATTCATTGGACGAAAACTAATAAATTTTACGTTTACTCAACGTAAATTTTCGTTGACTCCACGTACCTTTTTGGTTCAGTGTAGTACGTTTATGAAATAAATTTTCTATGAAAATGTGTTTAATTAACCTTTTATTAATCAAACATATTTTTTATGAATATGGGGATCTGTCTTTATTTTTTTAAATTTTATTTTATATACGAGTATGTTAACTGAAGTGTTTTCTGAACAAAAATTTAAGACTATAAGTCAGAAATTAATTTTAAAATCTATCGATATTCATCACAACTTTTAAACCCGTTCGTTTTGAAATCGATCGATTTTCGTCACACACCTGATTGTTAAAATTTAACAAATTTTTGTTACAATTAGTTTGTTATTTTGAGTGAAATATTTGATAACAATTAAATATAAATTTTTATTACGAGTTAAAAATTAATTTGTTAGTGTAATATGTATTTAAAATCACATCACAAATAGTATTATAAATAACCTGGATGCACTAGAATATATAAAAGACCGGTTAACATTTCCTTACGAATTATTTCAATAATAACTTTACTGACCCCGTGGATTGATTAAATTTCTCAATAATCGTCATATCTGATTTTAAAGCAAAAAAATATAGAATTTTTTGGTTTATTTTGTATTTCAAGCTCATTGACACAAATTTATTTTTTACTATAATAAACATAATTATTTTCTACATACTATTAAACAAATTGTTAATATGACAGTTTACAAACATTTAAATTAAGAAAATTGCTAAAAAAACAATTTTAAAAAGTTTTAAAACATTTTCTTTAATTAACTAACAACTGTTTATTATTTCTTTCTGTGTAGAAGAAAAACAAAATTTAAAAATAAATTTCTTATTTTATAGAATACCAAAATATTTTTTTATTAAAAACAACTATTTACTATATTTGTCAAAAGTTATAGATAATAGAACTGCAAATAGAATATTAAAATTAAGAGCTTTTGATTTAAAATTTGCAACATAAACGAGGGGTTCTATTGTTTAGATATTTCAAGAACAAATACACATTTTGCCAAAAATTAAAGATAGACTGTTTTGTATATAAGCCCTTCATTAAAGTAAATATTGACAACAAATTTTGAAAACTTATTCTTAAATAAAAATTTTAATTTTATAGCCCGTTTACACTGAAGCGAAATCTAGCACTTACAAGATTTCGAGACCAATAATATTGATAAAATAAATGAAGCTGATTATAAATCAAAGGTAATGCAAAATTTTAAATGCCTTTTTCATATATTTATCTATGTATGTGATAGACAAAAAACCTTCAGTCTGCTGTTTATTGTAATGCAAACAAGATCGCACTAATGTCATAAAAAAAGTCCAATATAAACGCACTGCATTTTGAGGAAGATTTCCAATTCAATCTAAAAGATTTCGTTGTTTTGTAAACAGGCTATGACATTATTATTTTCTATTTTATCTAACGATATAAACAATAATGGTCGACATTATATTGGCATCAATCTACTTCATGTTCTCCTCTCGGTATTTATTGCTGGGTTAATGACGACAGAAGGACAATTGCTATAAAAAGCCATTAAAGAAACACGAATATAATAATGACTTTTAAAACAAAACCAAAAATAAAAACAAAAAAAAACCCCTTTTTAAATTGTCACTTTCGTTAACTGTAATTTTTATTCGAAAATACTTGTAATCATAGTTTAAATGCAATTAAATTTTAAATTGCATTTTCAAGTGAAACATACTCAAATATCTTAATTTATGGTTTTTAAAATCTTTTATTTAATTTAATTAAATTAATAAAATGTTTACATACCGTATTTTTTTGCTTGCCGATATTAAATTGTATATAACTTATTATCTGAAAATAAAATAAAAGTTTTATTGTTTTAAATGTGTCAGAAATAATATTAATTTTAAAGTTTATCTCAGTATAATAAGTAACAGTTTTTTTCATTAGTGAGATTTGTCATTATGTACCCATGTAATGTCAAACAACGAAATATTACTCATTTAAAAATGTTTAAGTTTCAACAAAATACATAAAAACTATATTTTGTTCAATATATTGTTTATTTGAAATTTATTTTTGGTTAAAATTTGGTATTATAAAATTTTTATATTCAGAAATTTTTCAAAAAAGAAAATTCAGTTAATTGATTTTTGACGTTTGTTTTAATTTTTTCCTTATTTTCTTTTGTTTGACATTATATGGGCTTTAAAATTGAGAACAAAATTTCTAAAGACTATACCTTGCACTTATTCTACCATGGTTTATGTTGTTTTACAAAATATTTAAAAAACTTTATATTCCAAAACCTAACACCCTTTTAATTTCTTAAAATGAATGAAGTACTTTTTAACACTTGGGTATGATCCTACAGCTGTGGAAAATATTTACATGGATAGCTGCCCTACTCCATGGTCTATTTTACCTACAGGGTGACAAACAATGCATTTGCCAACCGCCCCGAGTATAAGCGCAACCAAAACACTCAGGTTACAACTTGAGTAAATACCCAGTAAAAAATGTGCTCCAAAAGCAGCAGGGTTTATATATGAATTAATACCTCAAATCGCTTCAAACCTGCTGATGTGATGCCTGATTTTTGTATGGGTGTTCCCGGTTTGGAGGACTATTTTCTGCTGACAATAAGCGCTTCTTTTAACCTAATTAAACATGCAAACAAAGCACTCCTAAAGTGGTTTTTTAATGGCTAACTTTATTAACATATTCATTAATTTTTTGCTTTCACTTGTGTCCTTTTTCAATCATTTTCGTAACCCATAACATATTTTTATTTTTATTTTTTCGCTTTAAAACCTTCTCCGTTGTCAGCACTAAAATAGCAGCTTTTTGTATATTTAATTCGTTAACATTTACTGCTGTATAAAAGCTCTATTATTGAAGCGCTCGATTATGCGCTTTTTCTCTTAAGTGCTTCAAAAATCACATTTTTTTTACTGGGTAATGTGGCAAAATTTTTCACTCCTTGTTTAGGGACAGGAGCTTTTTAACTCATCTGATTTTGGAAAATTCTAGAAGCATCTTTTGACTCACAACGGCGCCTCCGTCAGGCCGAACTCTCTTACAAGTGGTGAAAAATTATACCTTTAGTGAAATTTTCAAGATATCCATTCTGGCGGCTTTGGGTAGTAAGCCACAACAAAAACGTGGTCCCCGAAAATATATGTTCAACGGAAAGCCAAAACTTCCGCAAAGACAATCTTCCTGAAAGAAAGAAAGCAATCCCGCAAGCAGAATACTAACGGAGGCCTCAACCAATAGTCAGTCCGGTGTCGTGTAAGCTGTGGCCAATGACTACCGGGGTACCAAATTGGTTTTCTGGTCAGCCGCCATCGCTAAAGATTTTAAAGTTCTCCTTCTTTCTGTCAATTTTGGATTTTTGCCGAATTACAGGTATTGGCTGAACCGGATTTCTCCAGAGGTTGTAACACCAAAAGGTTAAATATCCTTAAGATGGTCCCTACAAGTCCCCGGGGAGAAAGTGTGATTCTACAGGGCAAATGTAATATATAATTTTAACATTCCATAAGAATTTATAGTTGCCAATTTAGCGCTTTAGGAGCTTTTTAACTGTCATAAAGGCGCTTTTTTAAAAAAGAGCGCTAAATGAGCGCTTTTCTGTTTAGATTTTTTGAAATTATAGATACCCAAAATTTTTGAACTCTTCTTTGAATACATTAAAATTAAGGCAAATAAAATGAACATTTCTTACCGTTTTTCAAACACTTTTGATATATACGAGTAGTATACTAAAATGTATACTTTATAACTACATACATATCGTCTGGTGGTTATTGCTATGGCGCTTGGCATAAATCAATTCTATATAATAAATGATCCTCTTTTTAAATGATATATATCTAGGCCTATCATTGCCTCACATCCACAATTTAAGAGCTCTGCACTTTTTGTGCTATGAAGCAAATGAATAATTTAAATGTAAAAATATATATTAATATTTGTAATTGTTATGCTGCACGTTCTATTTAACGAATTTAGATCAAAATATTTGATTTTGCTTTTTCATTAAGAAGACTAATTTGTATTTGTATACCTAAATTTAAAGAACTCAACAATTTTAAAATTGCTTGTTTTATGTGTCTTTGTATTATAAATATTTTTTGATATTAGTTTGCTTTATATTTATATTAGAGTTCCATATTCACCTCTTGTGTTCTGAACTTCACCTACTAATTCCATATGTCCCTTGTGCTTGTAGTCCCTCATACTAATTATATTTCTTTACTTTGCCTAAAACATCAGAAAAAGCTTAGCATGTTTTAATAACACTGATCGGCAAAAAAAAAGTCGGAGGAGAGAGAACTTTAGTATGTGATTTTAATTGGCCCTACCGTGCTGAATTCAAATCTGTTAACAGTTGGATTCAATCACGTAGATATCATTTTGTTTACGGATTTTCATGATTTCATGGGTTATTTCCATGATAAAAATGTTAAATGTTTGTCCTAATAATTTTTTTAATGAGTTTTCAAAAACTGATTTCTTTTTATTATTATATAAAATAATAGTGTTTATTTTAGTGGCGCTAGTTAATAGACCTAATAAGTAGTTTTTGAGCCTGTTACCAGTAAGTTAATAATCAGTACTTAAAACAACACAACTAATAAGTAGTTATTCAGCTGATTATTTGTAAGCAAATATTCAAGTAGTTTCAAAGTCATTACTATTAAGTATTTATTGAGTTTTTCAGAATGATGACAATTGTAATGACAAGTACTTACCAGGTAACGTATGAAAGAACAACTATCTATTACCAAAATTAAAAAAATTTCCCGGGTATAAGGAAAAACTAAAAACGGATTTGAATTTATCGCTTTAAAATCTTTATATATCATATATTTTTTTTTTAAACGATTTTTTTGCCAACCAGTAATTGTTTGTTTAAATTTTATTTAGCGCTTTTTGATTGGCGGCGCGGCGCTTTTTGTTCAGAAATAGTTCACAACCCTGACTTTAACTTTGCTAGCATTTTGATTAAAGGAGGGCCTTTTAGCGAAACACTTTCGGTGTTTTCAGTGTTAAATTTATCGTGAAGTCTTTAAAAATGCACAGAAAGCTTTTTTCCCCTCTACAAAAGAAAACGGATGTAATTGAATGTGATTAAATCAATTATTTCTTTGTTATAGACCGCAATTTATTTTTTTAAATAATACTGAGATGAAAGATGGTTTACTTGCGATAGTCTAAAGTAAAAATTTTATATTTAAATTGAAACCAAAATGCCAGTTACAGTGTGATCAGTTGTGATCATGTATTAAATAGAATAAGAGGCTTATTTTGTTTAATGAACTGCAATGAACTTTATTCACTACCCTTTAAAAGCTTTATAGATTGCAGAAAATTAAGTCACTGTGAAAGGATCAATTCGAGTAAAACTTACAGATTATGCCACCTGCACTGAAATCTGTGTGTTAATTTCAGGTCGTAAAAGAAAGAAAATGTGGAAAATATTGAAAATGGTCACAATTAATTATACCCAATTCTTTAAATAAAGTAAATAAAATGATAAAGTAAAATTTTTAAAATGAATCATTATGAATCGCTTATAAATCTTGTAACTAAGAAAGTCTTAAAATGTGTAACTAAGATAGCAAGAAATTTTACTGATAAATAGAAAAGTTTTTACACCCACACCATACAAGTGTCGAGGGTATTCACACTCACTTACTCATCACAATCACTAACTTCAAAACTTAATTTTTTGAGTTATGACGACGTTGTAGCAAATGAGCGATATATAAATTCAAAACTACATATTTGTAAATACACTCTACATACTGATCAATATAAGAAATAATTTTAATTTTAAATTATTTGTTAATACCTACAAACATTTTTAATAAGACTAACAAGAACGATATTAATAATTAAATACACTAAAAAAGAACTAAAATATATAAATTAAAATCAAACCCAATTCAAACGATTCAGTTGCTACTGACATCTTCATCAAGACGTGCTGACATTTATGGATGTTAAAACTAATTATGGGATCAAATCAAAAACACAATTTGTAAATACAAGAAAACAGTATTAATTTTTTAATATAAATTTAAACAAAATACTTTGTATAATAAATGACAACATTGAAACAACAAAAAACACCACCGTAAAAGAAAAACAAAAATCATTAAAACGAGTCGATGTGGAATAAATGAAAAAAAAAATAATTAAATATCGATAACAGAAATAAAACGAAACATTATTTGTGAGAGTGTTTGTGTAAATGCGTAAGTGTATGTTCGTTATCTCTTTGCGATGCAACACTCTGTCAATAATTTTAATCATAAATTTAATATTTATTTCAAATAGAAATAATAATTTGTACAAACGATCATCATCAATTTCATACGTAGATTTATAATGAGCCGTTTTCTATTAAACTTACCTTAAGCGAAATTATCTTTTAAAATTCTCAAATTATTCTAAGACTGAAAAAAATGCGACATATAAAAGATAAATGTCATTAATTTTAAATTTAATTTAGTTTTATTGTAAAATAATTCCACCTTATTGATAAATGTACATACTTAAAAAGAATTTCTTCTTGCGGAAAATTTCACAGAAAATCTTTTTGTTTTTTTCTTTATGTAAATTTAAATATTTTCTATCCTTTCAATTTGTAGGTATTTTATCTTTATTTATATTAATCAATTTTCTTTCTTCCAAACTCGATTTTAACACTTTTCAACATGTTGAACCATTAACGCGTGTTTTATTAGTTTTTTTTTTATATTGATGACAAATCTTATAATTTTAAGCCATTTAAATTTAATAAAAATTATTATGTATTCAAACGAAACAAAAAAAATATATAAAACAAAATTAAATTTATAAAATAATGCGACGCGCGCATGCGATAACGACTCGAAAATTGTTAAATTGCTACTAACAAACAGTAAATAAAAAATTTAATTCAATAATTTTTTTTTTTTTTTTTTTTACTTTAGACGAACAAAAAATGGAAATTGTATACTGAAAAATAAAACACAAAAAGCATATAAAACAACAAAATAAATAATAAAAAAAGCTAAAAAAAAAATACAAAGAATATGAAGACTGAAATGTTTGGTTTGTCTGAAATGGAATGAAATGAGCAATGAGTGGCACTAGCCCCAGCACCAGCGCCAGCAACAACAGAAGCAGCAATAGCAACAATCTACAGCACTACAATCGCATTTATGTGTACAACGCTCAAACAAACACACGTATGAATGACTGAATGTAGATATTTTCAACACATGAGTATAATTTTATACACAGCCAGACAATACGCGGCGCAGATGATGTATTGTGTTTCGTATTTCATAAATATGCCCAACAAGCACGGAAGTTTGCTTTCAACCAAAGATTTTCTCAAACGTTTGTCGTTTGAGAAAATTATTTGAGAATCATTTGAAAATCTTAGCATTCTCATGAAAAAGGGGAAATTATTTACAAAGTGAGAATTGCCTTTATTTTCCACTTGCTTTCAAACTTTATTCTCAACTGTTTTTCAAATGTGGATTTTAATACAATGCAAAGTGAGAATTGCATTTATTATCAATTTGCTTTCAAACGTTATTCTCGACTGTTTTTCAAATGTGGATTTTAATACGATGTGAAAAATGTTAATATAATACAAATGGAATACAAATAAATGACGAATATTTTTTTTAATTAAAGTCTATTATTTTTTTAAATAAACTGTCAGCTCCACATTCGACATCATAGCCTAAAGATGAAATAGTGTTCTTTCCGTCCTCAAACTCTTGGAAAGGCGAAATACTTGGCTCCTTTTTGTTTTGAGCATCGCGATCGTAAAACAAACTTGTATTTTCTTCACTTTCCGGTTTTATTTATATTCGCATTGTTACACTTTGTAATTAGTTTTTTACTCACAAATAATTAATATTTTTTTACAAGAAATTTATGTTTTCTTAAGGCAAATGCCCTTCACGATATATTTAATTTTTCTTTAATTGTAAAACACATTTACTGTTTACATTTATTTTTCGCTTCAGTGTTTGCATATTTTTGATTTAAGAAAAACATTCGATAACAATTTGACATCATATTGATAAAATATTGTACATTAAATGGTTATATTCAATTCATTATCAATTTGATTTCAAATTTAAAATTCAAGCAATTGGAAAAGTTTTGAGAATTGTGTCTGATGTCAAATGATAAATATATTTCTTATCAAAAGTTTTACTTCGTGTTTGTTGGGTATACGCCAACTATGTGTGAATATATGAGGACAGACTGAAAAGAAATTAATAAAAAAAAAACTTTATATATTTGTAAAACACATGATTTTCTCCGTTTCCCTTTTTGTTTTGGCATACAAAAATATTTTTTCTCAAATTGTTAGCAAAAGCCTTTAATTATTTATGGTCGAATCGTTTATCCAAAGCAAAGTTGTAAAAGGTTTGCGTTCATAATATATCAAAAAACAACAAGTTAAAAAAGTATAGTCGGAAAATCTCGACCATATAAAACCCGACACCATAGTATTTAAAAACAAAATTTCGAGAGTGCATGCTATTTGGGACACAGGGGCAATCATCGCCCTGACAGAATATTATTTATATATCTTCATCTATATGAGATTTGTTTGCTTTAAGTGATTTAAGCAAGGGGGTGTGTATGAGACCTATGGTTAATTTTGAACATACCTGCATAGTAGCCATTTTAAAAGTTATGATCTTCAATGGCCCTCCGAAGAATTAACTCCCCAAAAACAAAATGAAATAACCCCCACAAAGCATGGGGGTATTTCATATGAAATAAAACCCCAGTTTAGGAAATCAAATAAACCTCCAATGAAATGAAATAACACCCCAAACAAAAATGAATGAATACCCTCATTTGTTGTCCTGCTTCATATGAAATAAGACCTCAATTTCTGAAATGAACTTAGACCCGAATATATGTGATAAAATTAATTGTATAGGTTTGGTTTTAGGAATCACGCGATATATAGCATGGTTGGGGCTTCGGCCGGGCGCAAGGATTTTCTCCGTTGGCCATCGGTCAGGGACAAGGCCAATTTTAGGAGCTTCAATTAGCGACGCCGATGTTTGATATAGCATAGAGGAGAAAATCCTTGTGTCAGGCCGAAGGCTGACTATGTATAGAAGCTTTAGTTAGAGAAGCCAGGGGAGAAAATCCTTGCTTCCAAAAACGTTTTCGTAATAAATTTAAAAATTAAATAATCCCCCAAAAAGTATTTTGAGGCTTTATTCGATAATGACTTTTGGGGTGTAATTTCATATGAAATAATCCCCAAATTAAAAAAGCCCCAAAAATCGTATGTAATTTATTGATACATACAAATATTCAGATAATCAATAACGTTTAAATATATTTTTAATTTTAAGATACGATTAAACTTTTGAAGATTTGCTTAAGTTATGCTCAGAACAAACAAATATGATCTCGAAAATTTTAATAGTGGTACACAACATTTTTAACAACAGCTTTTAAATATAAACGAACAATAAAAACATTTCTTTACATTTTTATCTCCTGATTAAGATAACAAATTAGAAAACACATATAGTAAATTTATAAAAAAACCAAAATGGAAATTTTTTATTAAGAACATATGAATTAGAAATCTTCTGCTACATCTGCTGTGAATACATATCGGTGGGCCATTGCAGAATGTCTTCATAACAATTTTGGGAATCTGCAATCTGGATATCATCATCCTCCGAGAAGTTAAACAAAAATTGTATATTTATTTAAATTTTTTTCCTGAAACGTTCTTCACCATTCAGATTTTTTCAATAATGTCAAAATTAAAAATATTTTTGCTAACAAAGTGACCACATATTCAGAACTTACATCTCACTGGAACAATTTTTGAATGCAAGATTTTTTCCATTGCTAGCACACACTAAGGCCGAGTTTTTGAAATGGGGATTATGTTAAAGCTTAACTTAACGTACTCTGAAATTCGGATTTTTCCGGCGAAAAGTGATTTTTTTTTTATTTAATGAAAGATCAACATTTTAAGCAAAACTAAGCTGTTCCATCAATATTTTGTATACAAACTTGGTAAAACGCAGCCTAAATATTCTTGATCAATATGGAGAGGAGCCTTTCCGAAATTAATTTTAAAATGCCTCTTGTTTTTCACCGCTATTAAAAAGATAAATAAAATAAACCCTTCATTCTCACAGTAGCGATTTCTAAACAATTTTACCTGAGCTCTTTTCAAAATTTATGATTCAATTACAAAAATGCAGCATTTTTTGAATACTTTATTAAAATAGCCTTTTTTAAAAAATTCCGATATTAAAGGCAATTATAGATTCAGCATGAGCTAAACTTAAGATCTACAATGAACGACATAAAACTAAATATATGTACATATTTGGTCTTTAATTGTTTTTTATATCAAATGCTGTCGTCATTATCTGAATATTATACAAATTGATCAAAAATAAACAGGCCTCTACATGAAATGTGTTCCCTTCATTTGAAATACAATAAAAAGTGCATAATTGGTGTTAGATGTGTATGTATCTAGATATGCTTACATGTATAATAGAGATACATACATGCATATGTTAACTTCAATGGAGATTATTCCAGAGCAGATAAACATCACAGCAGTATCATGTTTCCTATTTCTGATTCGATGCTCCCAGCCAATATTAAATACAACTTTTCCAAAATTCGTTTTAATTAATGTTTTCAGTAAAAATCCTTTGACATTATCCACATAATTTATTTTTAATGCTTTAAGTACGACACCATATTTATAAACCTTTTTGAGACTTAAGAAATGTTTATGAAATGACTTTTCTTTAGCAACTTGTTTTGTAAAACTCAAATTTATATTCTATTATTCTTCACCAGGTGAATTCATGTAAATGGTCGCGGGCGGCAACTACAACAAGTACAACACTAAAAACACAATATCGTATTTTTTTTTTATTGCTGTCGGTGGTCGATATGTTAAAAACACAAGCAACATTTTGACATTTCAGAAAAATAAGTAGCTTAGCTGCAGTGATGCCGTCGTTCGGATTCATTTGTTACACTTTTTGTAAAGGGCATAATAAACCACACAAATAGCTTGGCAAACATGTCAAAATTTTACGTTTGTACAAATATTTTGTGTTATTAATTGGGGTGTTTTCTGTTTGGACAAACATTTGAAGCAATGTTTGTAGAAATATTAAAAATTATATTAGTATTGTGGTTATTCTTAATATTTGGCAGACATGTTGGATATTTGTCAAACTTTTTGTGGTGCATATTTCTAAAAGTAACCATTTCAGCGAAAACTTTGCAGAGTAAAGACGTAGAAGAAGCAATAAAATCAATTTCAGCCATATTTTCTACTTTTTAGCAGCATCGCTTGCCCCAAAACAGCTTTTTGTTTAGAGCACTGTTTACTACAAGTTATTTTTCTTTATTTTATATTTCTTTTGCGTTTTAAACAAATAGCGAGCAAACTTGCCGCAGCACAATCGTCGTCAGCATTCATTGAAAGCAAGACAAAAACAAAAAAATTAATGCTTGTACGAAATATGATTGTGCTATTTATTGGCAAACAGAAGCAAAAACAAAGTGCATGTTTGCCAAGCAATTTGTGTGGTTTATTATGCCCTTAACTTTTTAAAGGCCCGACGCACAGTGCTCTGTACCATAGGCAAAACTAAAGATTAATAAAGTGCTTAGAATATTTATGTTATATTTATATTTGTAAAGCTAACAAAGTACCTTAAATATATTTTTTTTAAGTAGAATTCATTTTCACTTTTGATTTACAGTGGAGGGCACCAAAGTCAAAATTTTTTTTAGCTAAACTGTTAAATAAATAAAAACGACTTTTACCTGTTTTAATAAAAACATTGCCAAAACTTCATTTCTTAATATATTAATTTCAAACTTTGTAGTTTTCTTAACTACTAAACAGACATAAAGGGGAAATTATTGTTGGTAAAGAATATGACTGAGAAAAATTTTTGTAAACTTTGAGATTTTTTTATTGGAAGTCCCCGAAATTGCTAAAGTTTGGTAGAGTATAATTAACTATTTCTTCAGAGTACCTAAATTGTTATGTAAGATTTTAGTACTTTTTGGAGTGCTTTAACAGAATCACCAAAGAAATCCTAGAATTTTCAGCCGGAAACATAAAAACTGTGTTCATTTCTTGAGTCATATTTTCTAAGTTACCAAACAAAATACAAAGAGTTTATGGTACAGCCAAAATTGAAAAATATTAAGTTAGAAATCTCTTTTTTCTTCTTTAATATAAAAAATTAACTCAATTTTATATACTTAGTTTTTAAAAAAAAAAAAATAAGGAAAAATATGAAAAAAATTTATGAAAAAAAAATTTTTTTTTTTTGGATCCACCCTAATATTTTACAAAGTTTGACGATACTAAAAATATATGTAAATAAAAAATGATTGGTTTATTTATTTTTGATTGAGATACAATGTTAGGAGGTCTATTGACCGTTAAGAAAAAAATTTGAGATTTTCTGCCGGAAAATTTAAATTTTGTATATTTTACACTCTCAGAAAACAGATTAATTAAACAGGACTGCGATGAAAAACTTTTTTACATAATTTCTTATAAAATATGTAGACGTTGGTCAGTATTTTGTCAATATAAACTTCGTTTAAATATACCACGTCACATATATCACGTAACGGTACATTTGTGTTTTTCGATTTATACTTCTCTTTCAGCCTTCATCCAGCATTCAATTAAAACTTATTATATCTTATTTTAATGGATGCTAAATTACGCGTCGAATAGTGGCTAATTGGATAGAAAATACCTGAATTATAGTGGATCAAAGCTGAGATCTTATGAAAATTTTATTGGTTATTACCAATTATTGTCACTTCGGAAGATGTTTCGTACCACAGTAAAAAGCAAAATCCATAGTTTTTTAACTTTATTGTATAGTCCATTTGATTACAAAAATTGCAAGCCATATTCGGATTGAAATCGGATAAAAACTAAAAATTCTATAATAAAAAAACAAAAGCAATAGTATTTAACTAAATTTTACCCCCATCATATTTTCGCATTTTTATAGAAATGGATGCACCGAATGAAAACAAATTTACAACAGATCTATAAGGCATTATTTTCGAATCACTTCTTAATTTTTAGTGCATTATAATCATAAATGCAGCTAAAACGTAGTTCTTAAGAACGCTAGGACATGAAATTTATCAGACAGATACCAGTTTTTGCTACATTCTGATATAAATTGTGCCTAAAAATCAAATTTTTTAATTCGGGATGTATGTGACGTAGGCATATCCTTGTAGCGATTTTTCAATTTTCAAATTTTTCTTAACTTACCCATTAAGTATCAATATACAGAATTTTGTGGTTCTGCGATAAGAACTCTAGTTTTACCGATTCCCTATATGGGGCAGAGCACTGTGCGACGTAACATGTATAATTTTGTTATATTTTGCCAAATTTTCGTAACTTTTGATACCTGACCACAGAACAAGTGAAATTATTTAAAATTGCTTTATGTTTTCATAAAGATAAGAACTGCCCGTCTCTGGAACCAGTTTTGAATTTTTAAACTGAATTGCTTTTTACCTATAGAAAAAATGTATCTATGAGTTTTAGCTCAAACGTCGGTTTTAGATTTAAAACAAGTTTCGGATAAAATTTATTTAAAGCCCGATCGATTTCAAAACGATCGTTTTTATCAGGTGTGGTGGATTTCGAACTATTTCAAAATCCATTTTTGAATTATAGTTATGTTTCGCGGCACTTCGCAGCCACGAAACATAAGCCTGAGTCTTGATTTTAATGCTCATAAGTATTGGGAAAAAGTTTTCAATCTAAGAAATACGGCGAATGAACGATATTGTTTAAAAATTTTAAAAGAGCAATAAGTTTATTGGTCCAAAGCGTGTGTGCAGAGAATATTTAGTCTGCTTTTGTACACATAAATTTTTTTAAAGCAAGTCCGAGCTTATTGATGGGAGTGGTACGAAGAAAGGAGGGGGGTACATTCTTGCTTGAACCGGAAAGTTACTTCAATTCTCTTTTATTATTTCATTCTCATTATGGCGCTATATTTGAGAATTGAACACTGACTGTCTGAGTTTAAGCAATCGAGAAAAAGAATTAAAGAGAGTTGCTTCAAGAAAAATAGATGCGTCTACAATCAGACTTTGCCAACAATATAGACTGAACACTGTTTTCACACGTTTATCTTTATATGTGTATTCCAAGTTATGTCAATAAATTAATTTGTTGTCTTGTTATTATCACTGAAATATGGAATACAAATCTTTATTTAACACAAATCACATAAAAGTACTATTTATTCAAGGAATATTTCAAAATGTAAGTTTTGACGAAAAACGTAATTTTTTTGAAAAAAATCGTAATTTTTTTATTCCAGATGTTTCTATGCATTAGCAACTAAAGCTCCTAAAAAACTGAACCGATTTTAGTGAAATGTACATTGTGCGCTACTGCCAAAAAAAACCCTTCGAATAATGTTTTTTTTTGTTTGCCTGCCTATTTATTTATAGGTATGATGATGATTATAAAAGGTGATTTATCGTGAGGTTTGATTTTCACTATGCTTTTTTGCAGATCACGCATGACACATAATAAACTGTTTTGTAATTTTTGTTCAGTATCGTTTGTGAAGTCATCATGGAAAGATACACACCATAATAGCGTCTTCAAATTGCTGTGACTCGAAAAACTCAATGAAAATCCGGTGTTTTCTCGTAAAATTTCGTTCAGTGATGAAGCACATTTCTGGCTCAATACGTTAACAAACAAAATTTTCGTATTTGGGCTGATGATCAATCCTAAGAGTACTAAAAGATTTCATCTATTAAAAACAAAGGTATGGTGTGGTTTATGGACTGGTGGAATCATTGGGGCATATAACTTCAAAAATGAGGATAATCAGAATGTTACCGTCAATGGTAACTTTAATCGCATCATGCTTCTTGAAATTCAAGCACATGGTCTCGGTGAGCTCTGGTTTCAACAAGACGTCGTTATGAGCCATACAGCGCGTGAAACAAAGATTTTGTTGAACACTTTATTTCACGTTTTGCTACGGTAAATTGGCCACCTAGATCATGTGATATCACACCCTTGAACTATTTTCTCTGGGGATATGTAAAGTCTGAGGTCTTCAGGTATAATCCATATACGATTGATGCTTTTGAAGCCAACATTACTCGTGTTATTCGCGAGATACCAGTCGTCATGCTCGTCCTAAATTGGACCTTATTTATGGAACACCTTAGACTTAGTCATCGCCAATATTTATATGATATAATTTTCAAACAGTAAATGCTATAAATTGTTCTTTAAGCCGATAATAAAAATTTTAAGTTCGTTTTCAAATTTACGTGTTTTATTTTACATTATAAATCGAACCTCACGATGAATCGCCCGATATACCAAATAAAGGGTAGAAATCTATCTTCTGATTTAAATCCTTTATCTAGTATTTTAAAGCAAATAATAAATATATTTTGTATATCTGACTTTATAATTGAAGTGAATGAATGTAGTATTCGAAGTCAGAATTTCAAGCAAAATGTTTTACTTGTTTTAAATATTTAAAAATAATCTTTTTTACTTTTGTCCAAAAATTATAAAATTAGGAGTAAATTATCTATCATTAGATACCCATATAATTTTATTATTATAATTTTTTTTTTTTTTTTTTTGAAAAAATTTTTTAAACTAGACTGTGGGCTAAGAAATAAATACAAGGCCTAGCTCCTCTAATCGCGGTAAGATGTGTAATTATTTTTTTCCACATTAATAATTTGGTACTTAATGCTATTTAATGTCATTCAAACTTTAATTTAAGTCAAAAACTTAAGAAGGAAATTCCCGAAATTTCCAGTATAGAATTTTTTTTTTTGGGAATTTCGAAATAAAATTTTCCCGGCAATGATTTCCCAAATATAGATCTTCTATGTGTTTGTTACATAATTACTTATACTCGGACATAACTTATCAGTCTCCTTCATCGTTGACTAAAAGTTTAAATATGTATGTACTTAGAGCTTAACTAAAGATTAAATCAAAACTTGTGGTTGACTACAAATATCTTTTTTAACTTTTTAAATATTTTATTAACACACTGCCTTTGTTTTATTACCATACCCATGGGCACAATGTGTGTGGTCTTTAATAACATGCATACAAATATTTTTATAAAATTCTATCTGTGAGTTTCTACTGAACTTAAGCATCATTTTGTAATATCCACAATAATAATAATAAAAAAAAGTATTGAAGCACTTAAGAAATCTTTTCTCAAATTTTAACATCTTTGACATTTTTTTCACAGCGTGTATTTAACGTCATACTTTTAAACAGAATTCAATACAGTCCACTCTGATTATCACATATCTTATAATCAGGGTAAGTTTTATAAGCGAAAACATTTAAATTATGCAAGCAAATAAGCTTAAACAAGAAAAAGTGCCATAATCCGAATCCTTGACACCCTCCACCGAGAGTAATAATATTTTTGCACTGGACTTTATATGGCTTCTATCATAAAATCTGACCTCATAGTACTGCTTTTGCGGTTTAAGGCATATTAAAGTCTACTCCGAGAGTACGCTTTATATTGGACTTATGTAAGCAGGAGGTTTTATATTGGACATATAGTAAATTATGAACCAATCATCACAAAAAAAAAATTGGACCAAATTTCAATACAGTAATGTAATTGCTTTTCGAAAGGTTACAATTTTTGTAAATTGAAGCAAAGCCGCGAATAACGTTTTAAAAGCCACTTTTTGCAAAAACAGTTTTTTTGCAGATTAGCGTTAACATTACTCTCTTACACTGTTTAAACGTCAATTCACCCAAAATTATGCAACTTAACGCCATCAAAACGCGATACAAAGAGTCAGCCAGTGGAAGAACGTTGTAAGTTACTAACAAAATGATACAAACGAACTGGTTTTTCAAGGTGGAATAACGTTCTAAAAGCCGCTGGCGTAGTGGAAAAACGTTTTAAATGACATCGCGATTGTGGATATGAAACGTTTTTCTACTAAAATAAAAGAATATAAACTGTAATTAAGCATGTTATTTAAAATTCGATTTACTTGATATTTTGCATAAAAGTTTTTATTGTCATTATTTTTGATAATCTAAAAAAAAAATTAATAATCCTGCCTTCTAAAAACGTTTTTTTGCTCTCCTGAAAAATATTTATTTTGTAACTTAAAACGTTATTCGCGGCTGTGCTTCAATTGTGCAGTGATCATAACAAAATTATTTTAGTGTAGTTTTTAGTCTCAAAATTTAAACCAAATTTACTACAACATGATTATTTGTTAGAAACTTGACGATTGCAAGTGTTTTCTGAGAGTGGGCTTTATATGTGGCCAATGGTGAATTATGGACGGAAATTCACAAAATTTCATGGTGTTATTTCTAGCCAGATAAAGTTAAATCGTTACGACTTAAGGCATTTTAGAGGGTTTTATTTTTAAGTTGGCTTTATGTGTGGACAATGGTAAATTATAAAACCGATCTTCACAAAATTAAGTGGTATGATTTATAATCCTATAAAAAGAATTGGTGCGAAATTTAATGATCATCATTGCATTCAGCCACTAATTTATGTTGGGTTTTGTAACAGAAATATCAGTATTTTGGGGTGGTTGTTTTTCATTTGGGTTCATAAGTCTTTTTCTACTGAATCGAATGTGCTAGATTTTAATCCCAAACTGCCTAGGAGAACGAGAGACGATTTGATATTAAAATTGATATTGGAATTAATTTTAATTCGTTCGTAACTGAAAGTGGTTTCAACAGACAGACAGACAGTCATGGCTTCCAGAATGTATGTAGCACTGTTCGAAAATACACAGAACAATATTTAGCGTTCGGCTCAAACATCCAGAAACGATATCTATTTTTTTAGTGTTTGTGTAGACGAACACAACTTTTTATACCGTTCGTAACTATTTTCAAGATATCAACGAACATTATATAGTGTTCCGTTCATCGTTTCACAACCGAACAATTGAAGTGGTTCTGTAGACATACATTATATTTTAATGTTCTATAGTGTTTCTTTTTTTACATTGATTAAGAAATGAGCAAACAAATAATTTAAGCAACGACCACGGATAGCTTGTGCTTTTTCGCTGGCTCTTTGTTTTTTTCGTATATGTATTTTGTTTTTATAAAAAAAAATTATTTTTTTTACCAGTAAAAAGGACGTTACAACTGAAACGACCGTACAATAATGTGATCAACCGAAGTTTGTGGTTAAAAAAAAATAAAAAAAAGACTGCAATTAAATGTTCTTATCTTTTTGTTAAATTGGCTGAGTACTGTATTATTTTTGTGTTCGAAGATCACTAATAGGGAAACGTTATTTTTTTAATGATTTATTACACAAACACTATTAGCATTTGTGTTTTCCACAAATCTACCGAACCGAACACTAAGGAACGATATTAATGTTTATTTTCGAACACTTGTATATTCCACATGGAATGAAACACTATGTACCCCAACATTCACCACATGTGGTGGAGGGTATAAAAGCAACGAAATATGCTGAAAAATGTACCAGGTAAAACAAAGAATATACTATACTCTCCGTTAACGGACACCTTTTTTAAGCGGTCACCCCCTTAAGACGGACAGTATTTTCTATTCCCGGCACCGATTTCTATGGAAACAATGAGTTGCTTCGAGAGGACATCCCTTGTACGGACAAATTTTAATGGCCTTTGCGGTCTCCGGTCTCCGGTTTCCACTGTCTTGTGATTACAAATCTTTAATTAATGTTTGGCTAATAAATTCTTTTTTTTTTATTTTTTAAAATAAAATTACCATAAATTACTTAAATCAATAGAATATACTGAAAATAATCGTATAATGTTTTAGTTGAAGAAAAACTTGGCAGTTTTACTGTGCCTTTCTCCAAGACCCAACTTTCGAAAATGTTATAAAACTATAATTTTGTTAAGAAATGCCATTTTGAATTCCAAATGTGCATTAATATGCAATAAATTTTTTTTTTTTTAATTTTTGCAAGAACTTTAAAACATTTATCAAAAGTTATTTCAGGAATACAAAATTTATTATCGGGTCTGTTCTGAAAATCACGTAATTTCAAATCACGTGCTTTTAAAATCACACGTGTAACTTTGTGCTGTTCAGAAAGTCATATCGTTTTTGTGTTTCTCTGTGTGCTTTCGGCAATTGAAAATCTTCGGGGAAGAAGGAACACTTAAATATTACACGTGATTTTTAAAAGGCACACGTGATTTGAAATCACGTGATTTGAGTTAAAGTGATTTTCAGAACAGGGCTGTATTAAAAAGATTAATTTATAACGTGCTAAATTCCCAATTTTTTTTTTTTTTTTTTTTTTTGATAAAAACATTGAAATTTATTATTGTGGGAAAGTTAGTTTCTATGCCAGCTGGTCAGGAATCTTTTTATTTCCAGCAAAAAGCAATGTCTTATAAGCTTAAAATGCTCTTACTTACTAGTTTTTTTATAAACCTAAATTTATGACATTAAGGCAATACATCGATTCACAAGTTCACACGAAAGTTAAAACAGATTTCAAATTGGACGGAGTAGGATTGATGGTAATGAATAGGAATACTTTAAGATCTTCTCAGCTGCTTAGCCATTAACAATAATTTTGACTCAACTTTGAATCAAATAAAGTTCTAGTCAAATGATTTGCTCCTCATAGCAACTCAACTTTAGACAATAGCCAAGACATTAAGAAACTATAGTCATAGTTAAATATTTCCCATCAAAAACTACTCAAGCTTTAACAAAAAATTATTTATTAAAATGACAGGTAAGAAGACCAAAAAAAAACGGGAAATGAAAATACAATCAAAAACCTGAATACTAAAAGTGGGCCGAGTGAGTGGTTCAGAGAGCGACCAAGTGAGTGAACGAACAAACAAGCGAATGACTGCTATAACAGCGATTTTTTGTTTTTTTTAATTAAACTTGCAAAGTCGTAAAATGTTTTAAATAGTGGCAAAACCACTGACAATTATTTTTATTAATGCCCATCATCGTAGTCGTCATCATCATCTTCATCATCATCATCGTTGTCAGCAACAACATTTTGTCTAAAACAACATTTAAATTTCGTAGTACAACTATTTATAACTTGTATTGTCTGCACTTACGAGTCGTTTTACTTGCCTCACTGACCAAACACTTACAGACAGCCACACACATCCTCACTCATACTCACTCATGCCACTTACTGGCTAAACGGACTTTTTAATTACACAGTTGTGAACGCAATTTTTTCTTTTACGATTGCAAAACTTTTTAATTAAACGTGAATTTTTTCTATTTTTTTTGCGTTTTTTTTTCTTCATTCATTCACTTTGTCTGGGCGATAATGATGATGGTGGAAGATCATTAGCAGACATGTTTCTTCTGAAAATTTTCCTTTTCTTCTTTATACCTACTTCTTTTAAAGAAATAGTTGCGAAATGGCCAAAAAGCAAAATCAAATAAGAACTAGATAAATATTTACTTACATAAAAAGTACCGAAACAAAATGTATGTATTTGTTAATGTATAAACTAGAGCTTCAATTAGATTAATTAAACGAATTCAGGGTTGTTTATCACAGTTCCTGTAGTTTCTAATCCTACGGATTACAGTTTAACAATGTTTTTCAATATGCCGCTTCTCTTCTAGTGCCATTGACTTTCCTGGACATTTATAATGTCGTGTAATTAAGTCATTATAATGTATTGATTTGTTCAGTAAACAAACTAAATGAAATTTCATATAAATAAAGGCAATAATTATATTTGTAAACTCGCTGGAGAATTGAGTTCTAGTGGATTTCATTAAGGGTGAAATTAAATACAAAATGGTTTACACAAATTACTACTTTGCCAAATGTTCATGGGTTTGTTTGTTTTATTTATTATTGCAAAAATGTGTTATACCGTATGTTGAAGTTCTCAAGAGTTAAACGTGTAGTGTTTTGAAAGTGCCTTGACAAAGCAAACCAAATGGTGCACATCCATATTTATCTTCAAATCTAATTATAGTGACTTCCAAATTTATAATATTCCATTATTTTTACAATACATTACATTTATGTATATGAACGCAGATTGTTCAATCATTTCTATAACTATCATCAATTTGAAATCTTTTTCAATACAAGAATTTATTGAACAGCCCACGTGTGTGCAACACATAACAAATAAATGCTTGGAAACAAAGGAAACATAAATTAATTTATAAATTTCAAGTAATGCATTCAATTTTTTCGCATCTTGCAACTTGTGAAGTTTTTTTTGCCATTCTTTTGTTCTCTCGGTCTATTACTATTGTTGCATACATCGTAGATCATAAATAATGTTAAGCGCCACGGCTGAAAGGAAAGCATGCACACAGACCATTAACTTTTTTGTTTCTGCACTTTTAAGCCACTAAAACTAACGATATTCGCTAAGGATGAATGTCTGTCTGTCTGTCCGCGTTATTTGCAACAACTTTTATGTGAAATGAATGAAAGATGAAGTGCAGCAAGTTTATGTTACAAAATATTATGACGACAACGATGATAATGATAATGAAAATGATAATGATGATGATGGTCGATCATTGCAATGGCACAAATGACAAGATGAGCAGACAGTATTTTGCAGAATTCCTAGGCAACTTAGTATTCCAAGACAGTTCGCCAGCTAGTCATTAGCTCCATTGGCCAGTTGCTCATTTCCTTGAGTAAACATTTCAATTTTACACGAATCATCATCGTGATGCATTATGACCGGCTGTGACGGATGTATTTAACATTTCTTCTCATCGATGTGTTGCCAACTTTTCACGCTTTTTGTTCTAGAGATACAAAAATTACTGAAACTAAAACTGACATGGAAAATTATACAAACAGTTTTTATTTCTAAATCTATTTTTTTTATTCTGTTTTGTTTGCTTATGAATTGAATGACTGACTGACTGGCTAAATTACTGTAGCATATGCAATTTTTCTAGCCGTTGCAACAATGATGATGACTTACTCCATCCATATTGATTTTTAAGGAAAAGAAAAATAATTTGCACCAACTTTCCACATGGCGTTTTAGAATTATTAACAGAAATACAAAACATTTTTTTTTTCTTTACAACTCTATCGAATTTAAAAGAATTTATCGGATTTTGTTTCTTTATCTCTTTTTTAGCTCAGCCACATAATAGTTTTCCTTTTGTTAAACATTTTTGGAATACTTATGGCATATAGCAAAATGTTTATTTGCATATAACAGACAATTTTAGTGGCCTAAAGTGGCAAAAAAAAAAAACAAAAAAATAATAAAAACACCGTTAACCAAAACGTTTCTTTTATAACGGGGCATAAATGTGTTGAAAGCCGAAACTACAAATAGGTATTCACTTTCTTATGGTCATTTTTATTTACAGGTTTAGTTTATTTTTATTTTAAATATAAAACTAAGCTTCTTTAATTTTTGATGTTTAACATTTAATTTTAATAATGCAAGTTATTTTTAAAACCGTATGTTGTTTTTAAAATTATCTTGGAATTGTTTATGGGTTAAATAAATTTCTTTGCAAAAATAATTAAATGCAGTTACAATTTAAACAAAATGCTATTTTTATAAGCATTATTTTATTGTATAAATGAATTAACTATGTAGTATTACAGTTACTTTCCTTTTGTTAAGGGTTGAAAAGAAAAAGTCTCCTTTAGTGGCGACACAATGTCCTGGAAACTTTTAAATAAGAAAACAACAGGCCACAAATAAAATGATCATAAAATTTGACCTAAATAAAGATGACATGAACAAATTAATCAAACTCAATTTTTCAATCAATTCTCCTACGACTTTGCTTAACCTCTGTCTAAAAAACAGATTCGAAATCAAATACGACATTAAAAAAGACCCCCAACAAAACTGAAAAACACGTTATCAGTTGGGCGCTAAAATATAGTTAAGAAAATAATTATTTCCCCATTACACTGGCCTGCAAAATTCAACATTTTCTTAAATATTCCTTTTTTTGTTTTGGAATCACTTTTGTAAATCATTACATGTAAATAATTATTTCATCTATATATATAAAAAATGAATTATGTATGTTTGTTTGTTTGTTTGTCGCTTTATAGACTCCGAAACTACTGAACCGATTTTCCTGAAATTTTTACAGTAACATCACGTGAGCCCTAAAAATAAAATAGGCTACTTATTTTTTCGATAGGGGCAGGGGAATTGGTACCCCCCATAGGATGCCAATATTAATTATCGCATATCTTAAGAGCCGCTGCACGCATTTTGCTGAACTTTTTGTAGTAGGATCTTCTGAGCCCCGGAATTGAAATAAAATAGCAGCGGGGGTATAGGAATACCCCATAGGACGCCAATGTTTAACATCGCATATCTTAAGAACTGTAATAGTGAGAATGTTCAAACTTTCTAAAAGTCACTCTTATGGTATACTACACTTTTGAAAATAAAAATAAAGCGGGTAGGCTCAGGGGGGGAAATACCTCCCATAGGATGCATACATTAAATATCGCTCAACTGAAGAACTATTAAAGGGAGAGTCTTCAAACGTGGTTAAAGCTACTATTATAGTAAACTATAAATTTCAATATAAAAATGTGCGGGGTCAGTGTAGCGAAGCGCACCGGGTTAAGCTAGTTCATAATAAAAATTACTTATGTATACATCAGTGATGGAAAATTGAAAATTTGAGATGGTACCGACCAGTAAGCAAAAGAGTACTTTATTAACCATTTTGGTACTTTTTATTTAACCAATTTTTTTTTTGAAAAATATAAAAAAAAATTTATAAAAAAATGAAAAATTAATTGTAATTATAATTAATATTAATATTAAAATTATAAAATTTTGCTTAACAAACTAAAAATTAATTCATTATTAATTCCCGAACAAAAATGTTATCACATATTTTCTAGTGGTGTTCAAAATATGTTTGTTAATTATTGGTGAGTAATAGGAAATTCAAGCTAGTATGTTAACCCGCCATCGAAACCATGTAGTTAAAACGCATTTAAAATTACATACATTGATGCTTGAAGAATATCAATATTTTTGCAACAAAAAACATGAACGATTAAGAGCATTAAAGTGTATGTGTACCCTGTATGTTATTGACAGGTAGGAAACGTTGAAAAAAATAGCATCGCTGGATTTATTAACAAAGAAGCATAACAAGAAAAGAGTACTAAAACTAAAGTGGGGGTACTGTGGTATTTATGAAAAGAAAAAGTACTGAAAATAGTACCAACGTACTGAAATTTCCATCACTGCTATACATATAAAACGTTATCAGAAGTAGTTATGAAATTTCTGCTACGTAACTAAAAATGTAGCGCAGAAATCTACTAAATAATGAGTGAAATATTCGTTTTGAAAAAGTAAGCGAAGTTTTCAATTTCAATTCTTAAGGACGAAGCCAACTAAAAATGATAAACCATATTTTTATGTTGGTTTTTAGATTACATTTCGGACAAGCTAATCGTACTGGAATCTGAAATAATCTTATCAAATTTCATTGGAATCGGTCCTACTTCTACTGCTACTGCTCCCGAAAATAGCTTTTGAAGCCATAACTTCCTTATAAATGTTTGTATTGACATAAAAATTAACTACAATAACTTTTACGATAGCTACTATGTCATGAAAAATATTGTGCTGGTAGGTCCAAAATTAGCCATATGTCCCATATAAGCGCCCTTCCTAAAATCACTTACAGGCAAGCAATTCTCATAGAGATGAAGATATCTAAATCATATAACTTTCCAATGAATCTTAACCTCATTATATTAATTTTGTTCAATTTATATTAATTTTGTTCTGGCGTGTCCAATATTGCCCATGGGTCCCAGATAGAGTACTCTCTCGAAAATTTTTCTTTATATACTACTAGCTTAACCCGGTGCGCTTCGCTACCCCTGCACCTACCCCATTTATTTTTGTTTTAAAATTTGTCCTGTAAAGGTTGATGGCTCTTGTGTTCAGATATATGGTATTTAATATGTCTTCTATGAGGGGTACTGCTCCTACTCTGTCTACCCCGCACATTTTTATATTGAAATTTATAGTTTACTATAATAGTAGCTTTAACCACGTTTGAAGACTCTCCCTTTAATAGTTCTTCAGTTGAGCGATATTTAATGTATGCATCCTATGGGAGGTATTTCCCCCCCTGCGCCTACCCGCTTTATTTTTATTTTCAAAAGTGTAGTATACCATAAGAGTGACTTTTAGAAAGTTTGAACATTCTCACTATTACAGTTCTTAAGATATGCGATGTTAAACACTGCTATTTTATTTCAATTCCGGGGCTCAGAAGATCCTACTACAAAAAGTTCAGCAAAATGCGTGCAGCGGCTCTTAAGATATGCGATAATTAATATTGACATCCTATGGGGGGTACCAATTCCCCTGCCCCTATCGAAAAAATAAGTAGCCTATTTTATTTTTAGGGCTCACGTGATGTTACTGTAAAAATTTCAGGAAAATCGAATATTGGCATCCTATGGGGGGTACCAATTCCCCTGCCCCTATCGAAAAAATAAGTAGCCTATTTTATTTTTAGGGCTCACGTGATGTTACTGTAAAAATTTCAGGAAAATCGGTTCAGTAGTTTCGGAGTCTATAAAGCGACAAACAAACATACAAACATACATAATTCATTTTTATATATATAGATGCTGTAGGGTATCAAATGCTCGGCGCCAGGGTGCGGTACTTTAACATTTATATATTTTTGAAAATGTGTAAACTTCTTATTTTTAACCGGGATTTCCCCAAGTTAAAAAAGGCAAAGGTTGTTTGATTTGTTAAAACAAAAATCATGTCCAGTGCGTACTGTATGGTTATGTAGGACCTGTGGAGTTCCTCTATGCATCCAAACAACTGAAACATGTTTTCCATATTTTAACCAAAAATAAATTTTTTTTTTTTTAAATAGTTTATTTTTATAGTAAATAAACTTTAAATAATGCAAAAACTTGCATGGTTTTGTTATTAAGTTGCAAATATTAAAGTGTGCCCGATAGAGTTAAGACGGTACAATTTACGAATTTTCAGATCCCAACAGCGCCGTGAGCCCTTTCTAGTAACAATTATTAAAAATAAGCAATAGTTTTCTGTTATTGAACAGACCTTATATTTACTTTAATAAAAAGTTGACAGCAGCATGTTCTTATTTTTATTTACCCCGATTTCTTTGCGATAAATAAAATAAAATAAAATTATTAATGCCATCATATTTTTTTTATTCTTTTTTCTGGTTTGACATTTGTTTACAAATTTTTTTAGCATAGTTGCAAAAATTTTATAGCAACATACTTTCCTCAAAAGTCTGAAAGACTCACTATCCACAACGCTAATGATATTAGAACAAATGATGTTTTTCGGTCACGATTGTGACATTAGAATATCAAAAATTTCCCATTTATTGATTTTTCTTCACTCTTTCTGTATTTTTTATACCATGGACCACCACTACTGGTAAATGAGGGTATACTTAGTTTGTCATTTAGTGTGAATCTTTTTTATTGTGCATCTAAGACCCCATAAAGTATTTATATTCTGGCTTCTTGAGTAATTCTAAGTCGAAAAGGGCTGCATATTAACAACAAAGACGTTATGCCTATTTATTAGGGGCTAATTTTTATTTGCATTTTATGTTCCTTGGAAAGGGCTAAGTTGGCGTCACTGGTGGGCTCCTCACATCAAGTGTTGCCAGTCCATTGTAATTACACATATTGTGTGTAATTTTTACTTCCATGTGTAGCCCATGTGTAAATAGTTCCATGTGTAATCTTTGTGCAATTTAACTTTAAGTTCTACTTATTCATTAATTTTTGGCAGTCAATATTTTATTTATATTTTATATTAAAAAAAAAATATTTTTTGGTTTCCATACAGTCAAAATTGTTTTTTTATACTCTGCTTTTTTTCATTTTCCATCTCCACGAGCAATACTCTACTATCAAATTTTATTGCGAAGTCTGGGTTTACACTATGAAAGTTTTCTTTCAGAAAGTCTGAGAAGAGAAGGATGCAATGTTCAACATAAACTGTCAAATTTAATTTTAATTTCTTTGACATTTGTTTTGGCGCTATATAATAAAAAAAGTGTGAACATTCTTAAGATTATAAGTTCCTAATGTTTTATTAAATAAAAAATAAGTTTGCACTAAAAATTGCTCCATATAATTTTTTATATTGCGCAACTTATACAATAGTGTGGAGCAAAGCGACAATAATTATAGCTTCAGTAGGTTATGAAAGGCCAATTCATTCTAGTAAAGCTACTATTTCGATTTGTGTGTCTAATTTTGCTACATATGTGTAATTTGCTACACAGTCATGTGTAATTTCCAAATTCTTCATTAGCAACACTGCTCACATCTATGCTGATCTATGCATTTCGGAATTCCCGTTATTCAGACGTCTTAATTCAGATTGCAGCTTGGCTACGCAAAATTCTGTTGTGTTCTTTGTGTATGTAATAATTTTGTCTAAAGAGAGCGTGTTTTAAGAAATTATTGTCCTGACGCTGTACGTTCTTAAATAGAACGACTTAACTGTCTTTCCAGCATAAACAAATACAAAATAAATACAGACAGATATCGTTAATCAGCTTCGCAACTTATATGGACCCAGAATATATATACTTTAAAAGATTTAACAACAGTATTGTAGGAATAACAAAACGGAATTACAAACTTATATAGGTATACCCATTATAGCTAAAAGCCTAAGTTAAATACGCGCATTACGCTTAGCAGGCGGTACTCAATTCCAAATAACAAACCAAAATATAATTCTAAGATGATTTTAACGATACCTCAAATGTCAAGAATCCATCCCTCCGTTTGAAAGATACAATTCAATAAAGGAATTAACACACATACACAAAATATCCAGAAGATACGCGCGAAAAACTTAGCCCTTCCTTGGCAATCAAATTTTAATTAAATATACGTTGCAGTTTTCTATCTTTAATATGAGTTTTAATGAAAATCGTTTTTACGCTCTAATTCATTCACATTCACAACAAAATTGTAATTATAATAGATTTGACGAAGGTTATGAAAGCCAAGACAATATTTCTCAAACACTTAACTTAAAAAATTTAATTATTTTAATTAGGTATTTAATGTTCAGTGAATATGAAATGATAATAAGAAAAGAATCATCTAAATATCAAAACAATACAACTATTTATTTCCGAGTTTTTTGAAGAACATATCTCTACTTTTCAATCCCGTTTCTGACATTTATCAATATCTGTATTTTTATATTTTTCTTCTTTTGTTGCAAAATAAATTCGTTTTAATAAACAAAAAAAAAATTAAACACTTTTATTTAATTAAAAAAAAACTATTAAAATCAGCTTAAAATGTTAAATTTTATTAAAAAAAATTCACGCTTTTGAATAATTTAATCAAAAACAAATTAATATTATTTATAGGTATATGCATTTTTTTTTTTGGCACGTGCATTAAAACGACTTTTAACATCAATAAAATAGAAATACGTACATAAATACTTTAAACAAAAATGTTTTTGAATTTATTGTTTGGTTATCATAATCCCTTATATGATTAAAATTTAATCATATAACTTTATAACTTTTTATGTGTAATTTACCATTCACCAACACCGACGGCTGCCATTCATAAAATGAACTAAAAACAAAACAAAAACTGAACATTCAACCATTTATTTGTTTATGTTTTGTTGTTTACTTTTTCTCTTTTTTTCCTTTTTGCTTTTTATTGTCAACCATAATGATCATGTTATATTTTTTTTTTTTTTTTTTTTTTTGTATTTTACCTGTCTACCTTTTCTCTCCAATGCAGAGAGTAGTCGTGTCTTTTTGGATCTGTGTATGGTGAGTGTGGGAAAAATTATGTATTCCAATGAGATGAAAGAGAGAACAGCTAGTCATCTTTTTTGTGTAAATTTTTTTTTGCCTTTCAACATTAACAAGAGCAAGAGAGAGACAAACGAGTAATGGCTGCCATGATGGCAGTGATCTTAAAAAAAATACAACAGCAACATCAACTATTTTGGGAGGATTTAAAAACATTAAACCCAACCTCCTTTAAGACTGTGAGAAAATAAGAAAACAAAGCAAAACATCGAAATAAGCAAAGATCGTGATAAGTAGGAATGAACAAAATAAAATTTTGCTGTACTCAGTCAGTCAGTCCGTAAGTATTTATTTATTCCTTCTTTATTTAAGTAACATTAAATTAAACACAAAATTCTAAACTTTTATTATTTTATTTTAAATGTCTACGTTGCCGTTTGTTTTTATGAACAAATTTCTTTAAATCTCCAACTAAAAAGTAAATAAATACTTAAAAATCTTAATAATTTTTTAATCGCCCAATGATGAATGTTGTTGTATTTATTATGGCTTTTGTTGGTAGTAAACGTGGTTGTAGGGAAATAACACTGTGTTAAAAGTCATTTGCACACTACAATTGATCTTTTTATGACATTTTAAATGATCGTTAAACAAAATTATGAGCCAACCAATAAATGAAACCAAAAAAAACATTAACAAACCTTAACTGCTACCACCAACACTTTTGTTTATTTATTTGTTTTATGTTTTTTTTATTTTTTTTTTTTTGCTACGTAAAACAAACAAAAACTGTTCATAAAAAAACAAAGAAGAAAATATGCCAAAAGTCCTATAAAAAAAATGCTAACATATTTCGGTAGCTGATTTAGAGCGCTTTTGATATTACACGTAAACAGATTGCATACAAGTGTAAAAAACAACAATAAAACATTAAACAATAAAAAAGAATAATATAAGAAATCACTTCCGATTTCAAGAAGATTATCTGACTGGCCCACGAGCATCATAGAAAACTGAAATATGTTTATGTTTTCAATGTAAAGACACGATAGAAATTTTATTTTATAGATTGTGGGGAACAGGCTCAGAATTACTCTTTTTGTTCATATATAGGTACATATCGTCGCCTAAAATGCAAAAGCGCGTAACAACACTTTTTATTTTTTACAGGAGAAGCAAAAACCTTTACAAAATCAATAACAACAAGGTGTACTTGGCGTCTGAAATTCTTTAATAAAGTCGCCTTTTTTTGATCGCAGGGAAATAAAATGTTTTATGAACATGTAGTTTAATAAAATGAACAAAAATCAATCAGGAACTCTCTTTCAAATTTTTTGTTGTTACGCCATTTTGCATTTTTGGCTACGATATGTATATATACATACATATGTGTATAACATAATATTAGTGTGTACATTCATATCATGTAATATGTTTAACATTAGTTGAACTCTTTTTATTGCCCTTGATATTTTAATATGAAATTATCATCAGTCATTTAAAGTATATTTTCTTCTAATTTTAAACTGCATTTTTGTACATTGTTTCGTTTAAAAATAAATTGAATGATGTCATTAACAAAATTAGAATAGAGATTTTGTTAAAAGTTGGCTAAAATTTGTATACCTACACATTTCCTTTGTTTCCTAAAAGGTCAGCTAAACTTATTTGCATTTCGTGATAACTAGAAATTTGAATAATGTTTTTATTTGATTTATAACCACCGACAAAAATTAATAAATATTCAAACATATACATTTTTATTTGACAGCAGACAAGTGCATACATAAAAAAGTGAACATACACGTGAAAAAATCTCTACATTTGTATTTTCTAGGGTTTGCAAGTCGATTATAATCGTCACCACAATTAATCTCACAATTAAATCCTTATCGGAAATAAAACAATAATTTAAACATTAAAATTTGAAACTGTAATAAATAGTACATTATTTTCAGAAACATTTTAACACTTAATAAGTTAAAAATATATAAATGTTCATCGCGAACACGCGTTCAGGTGAAAATTCTTTTGTCAAAATTTTCAAACTCATTTTGGCGAAATGGCAAATCTATTTCATTATTCATCTCAGGAATTTTAAGTCTTAGGTCTGCAATCGATTTAATTGTATAGACCCTATTTTCAACATACCCCTCACAAAAAGGAAACCAGTGGTCGAGGTGGCCAATTACTAGTTGATTTACGTTACAATTATGAGATCGCGAAATTTATTTTGCAATAAATTCATTGTTTCGGTGGTTAAGGTGATATTAGGGAGATCGAACGGTTATTATTCGACGGGTTTTAACCGGTTATTTAAGCTTTGCCCAAGTCGGTTATTTTAAAATGTCAATTTTTCGAATATCGAATAAACCGGTTATTTTAGTAAAATTAACCGGTTATTTTAGTAATGTGTAATTTATATACATTTTCCTTACTCTTGTTGTAGATGTACCCGTAATTTAAGTATTTTCTAATTGAATATTGGCCAAACTTAAACTTTTTATGAAGAATGTCAAAACAAAATGTAACAAATGTCAAAAAACATTATGAACACTGTAAATACAAATCGCTTATAAAAGAGTGAGTTCTTGTAGAAAAAAAACTATTCAAAATAGTACAAAAACGTGTGCAGTTAAAAAGTAAATAGTAATTTGTGCAAGAGTATTCTAAATATTAAATATATTTTAATATAAATGATATCTCTAGATATTTTTCGAATGCGATTAAAACGACAAAGTTGAGTGCTTGAAGTGCCCAAAAATGATAAGTTACAAAGGTTCTTCCATGTCACGACTTATAAATTATCACATTAATGTGGTCCAAATAAAACTTAACGCCGTTCGAAGTAGTTCTAAGAAGATGACAAATAATAATTTACTAAAATACGCTGCAAAAATTTAGTTTAGTAAATCAATAAAAAAAAATTTTAAAATTTAGCTAAAGTTTGACCAATTTACTGGTCCCACTTTTCTTGGATTTTATCGTAAAATATTTGTTAGGTCTGTTCTTAGTCATATTTATATATATTGTTGGTTCCCTACCTTTGCAAATTGTTTTGTTTTTATTAAAATAAACGTTTTATTTTAAAAACTTATTTGATTTTTGTGTTTTTAAGCATTCGAATTAAAACCGGTTAACCGGTTATTTGAAAATTGCTTAACCGAAAACCGGGTTTTTTAAAATAGCAACTATTCGTAATATTCGAAAACCGGTTATTGAAAAAAGTCGAATAATCGATCTCCCTAGGTGATATGGTACATCATTCTGTTAAAACCACATCTCTGAGGTATCTGTATCATCAATATTCACCCCCCGGAGGTGTAGGAATTATCTTAAGGATATTTCACCTTTTGGTATTACACCCTTCGGAGTATAATCAGGTGCACCCTCTGAAGTATAATCGGCTAGACTCCAAAATAGACCAGAAATCCTATCTAGTACCTCGGAAGTCAGTAGCCCCCGATAACACGGCACAGGACTGACTATTGCTTAAGGCCTACCTGAGTATACTTCTTGGAGGAAATAATTCCATGAAGATTGTTTTTGCGGAAGCTGTACTTTTCTGATAATAAGTACTTCTAAGGTAGATGCTTTTTGGACGAAGAGATGCTTTCACGTTGCGGTTAAAAACCAACGTCGTGGGAAGGGATGTTTTCGAACACGCGCAAATTTTGTAGCGAGGCAGTCGATTTAGAGTTATAGACACAATTCTTAACTACGATCTCAAAAGGAAGATTATCTTGATTGAAAATATTACGAAATGTAACTTTTAGAGGTCCAACATTTTTATAGTCGGTTTTTGATATTTAGTGTGATTTTAGTGCACAATTTCATCCATCAAGAAGCCACGATCATATAATGGTTTCCTCCGAACTTAATATGGTTAATAAATTTAATACGATAACTACTTCTAATCGTATGGATGTTTTTCAACCATAATTTGTTCCTCTTAGAAAAGAGATTATTGTTACTGTTCAACAAATTATTGTTATTATTTACCATAAAATGTACGGAGGCAACCATAATATGGCTAATGCCACCATTATATGTTTAAAACTTTTTCTTTAAAAACAGGTTTGTTGTAGGTGACCATATAGAAGAATGTGTTTTCACTGAGGCTCTTACGAATTTTCATTTGTTTTCATTGTTATTCTTAAATTACAAACCTGTGTCCAAAAAACAATGCAAACCCTAGTTTTTTCTCTTTGCTTCTATTTATTTGGTTTTCTTTATTTGTTTTAAAAAATGTTCATAAATATAAAAAATTTCTATTTCCAGATAAAAGGAAAAAACATTTTAATAAAGATATAAAGTTTATAGAATTTGGTAAAAAAAAATTTTCGAAATATGTAAGAAAACGAGTACTTAACTCTAATCCAACCGCCGCGATAATGTGAAGAGTATTTGTCAAACTTTTTAATTGACTAGCTGAAAAATATTTTTTTTGGGCCTTTAGCCGAAAGAATAGGTTGTTGCCTGTCTGGGTTTATTAAATGCATTTTTTAATGCATGTAATTTTTCAATTAAGCAATAAATTTTCTCAATATAATGCAGTTTTATACCTCTTATGATTAGCTAGGGTTAAAGAAATTAAAAATATTACTTTGTTTCAATATTAGTAGGGTTTAGTATGGAAATTTCAAGAATATTTACGATATTCATTTGTTGATTTGTGCAATAACAAAATTCAAAACATAAATGAAAAAATTTTCTTACGAAAAAAAATCTAAAATTTTAATACTTTTAAAACACTGACTGAACCTTATCTAACGCTACAATTTGTTTAAATTTTTTCCGTCAAGGCTTTAATATTTTTTCTTTTAATGAGTTTTTAAACGATTGTAAAAATAACTCTTTTTTATCTTTTTCAGTTTTGTTCCGGCTACAAACATGTACTCGAATGTACCACATAATCTCTTACAGCCAAATTCAAATAAATAATTTTTATTATTCTTTCACATTCTAAATGGCTCAAAGTGATTGAGAATAAATGTATGAATGAATGAATTTATTCTGTTGTTTAACGTCATTATTCGCCAAAGATTTCGTAAAATCACTGGGTATTAGGAACGAATGAATTATGACGTTGAAGAACTACGTTGTACTTGCTTTAAACAAAATTTTACATCGAGTTATTCGTACAAACAACCAGCTAACAAAACATGCATACAAATTCTATTTATGTTTGTACGTATTAATAAAACAGAAATACATTAAAAAAAATCTAAGTCAGTATGGCAAAAGTTGTATTGAGTGCTCAGGGTCCATTATTTTTTCATTCATCCAATAATTTATACCTTGTGGTAGCGAATAAAAATTTATTACATTTTTAATTATTTGTTCGGACAAGTTGTGAGACGTCATTCCTGTGTGTCTTTTTCATGCGTCAAGTCTAAAATTTTCTGTGGCTGACATTCTGTAAGAATTATATTTTGTGTATCTTTAAAATCATTAATTGATCTATATTCTTTGTTTAATGTAATAACGATTTTTTCTTTAGTTATCCACTATTAATAAGAATTTTTTTTTTGGTTTCTATTTAAATGCCTCATTAAGGTTAAATCAACAAATCCGCAAATGATTGTCAAACAATTACTCACAAAATGATTGTTTAACACAAATAATTTTATTACTAAATATTATTATTTTTTTATTGATTTTTGTTATTGTCGCAACAATGTAGAACTTTTATTATCTATAATAATAATGTTTAATCATATTTATTACAAAAAAAGAAAAAAATAAACAAATAAAACAAAAACAAAACAAAAAATATAAAGAAACAAGCGACTATAAAAGCAACCAACTTTTAATGGTTTTTAAATTTATCAGCCCCATTATTTTAAATTCTACACGCAGAAAAACGTCCGTTAGGAAGTTTAAAAGACTATACATGATACATTTCCCGTAATGGGCACACGGCGGTATCATATCGCCGTTACTCTTTATCGTGGTACTGGATATTAGTATGAAAAACAGAACTAGAAAAACAAAGGGGGCTATGTTGTCGACCAGCCGATCTTGACTATACCGACGATACATGCCTTCTAACACATATTCATTCCGACATGGATTAAAGCCTCAAAATGGTGATAATATAATCTGCAAAGGCAGGTCTCAAAATAAACATCAATAATGAGTGTGAACGCAACATACATACCATTCTTTATTCAAGGTATTCCACTCGAACAGCGTATCACTTTTGCTTCTGTTCTTCTGATGACGTATTAAACCACTCTATGCGAGCTCGACAGACTTTCCTCCAACTCAAAACAGTGTGAAAGTCACCACCAATCTCCACCCGTACAAAAGCTAATACCCAATAAAAAAATGGAGCTTCCAACGAAGCAGGTTTGTAAGGGAGAAACGTAAAAGATTCGCTTGCCACATCGCTTATGGAAGCCATACATTTTATATGACGCGTTCCCACTTTGATGCAATACATTTTTGATACAGAAAGCGCTTTATTCAGCGCATATAAAAATTGTTGAATGTAACGATCAGCTTTGCACACTGAATTTTGTGTTACCGTTATTCTTTAATATGCTCCCTTACAAGCCAGCTTCGTAGTAAGGGAATGTCGTGGCTCTTTAAATTTTATTCTTATTTTTATTTTTATATATTTTTATTTAGAATACGTTCAGTTACCTTAAATGTGTAATTGTTTTTTAAAATGTACCATTAGTACTTCGCAAAATAAGAACAATTTTTATTGGGTATCTTTAATTAGTTTATGAAATTTGTGATCCTCTAACGGTATGAGACTTGGTATATGATTGCCAAAGACGCAAACACCCTGAAAAATTACATTAGCAAATGCCTACGAAGAATCTTAAGAATAATCTGGCCCAAGAGGATCTCAAACGAACAGGTCTAGGCACTAAAGTGGTTCGAAAAAAAGTTGAGCCAACCAGCCCCTAGGATTAAAGATTAGTTGAAAAAAATTCTAGAAAATGTTTTTTTAATTTTTTGCCACACCTCTCGATATCGCACTTTTAGTTTTATTCGCACTGCATCGCCATTTGTACTACGACAATAACTTATTGCATATCGTTATTCATGGCTTGTCTATGGCATAATTTCTGCCTTTGTTAACTTTTTAATCCGACATTAAATTCTGGGCGCCACTCGTGTCATCTCGTGTCCTTCCCCCCTAATATCCAATTGTTTGCTTGTAGCAAGAAAGCCCTTCTAAATTCTTGTAAATCTAGCTTTTAATATTCTCACTTTTATGCAACGCCCTCTAATCAGGCCCATTTTTTATTAACGTATTGAGCCTTTGCTGCAATAGAATCAAAACACAAAAAACATGATTTTTGAGCTGATGTATTTAATTCTTTAATTCTCAGTGGAACAATGGCCGCCTACTAACTAAGAATGTGGAGTTGGTTTCTTCATATTGTGTAAAAATTACATACAAATATCTTAGATACTCAACTCTAGAGAGAAGAGTTAAATTTTAAGGTGCTAAAAATAATTTAATGAAAATTAAATTCAATGAACTTAAGCCTAATTAAAATATCTAAATTTGGATTAAAAACCATTAACAGTTCAATAAAATAACCACAATACCAATTATTGTTAACAGCTAAGGCACGAGCTATGTTTACATTTGTCCTTCAAGTTGTGCTGAAAAAGGTCAACAAGAAAAAAGAAAGACAAAAACATCAAAAACAAAAATGTACTTTGGACTTCAAGAAGAATTCTTGACAAAAAGTACGAAAAAACAGAAGTTAGGAGGAACATTTAAATCAATTAAAATAGATAATCATTCATTCAAAAGCAAATTTCGATCTACCAAGGTGAAATACCATTTGGTTTAAAGATTGATGTTTGACTATTGACGTCATCCGGCTGCAATAGCCGAGTGAGTAAGACGGCAAACCCCACTGAGGAGATTGTGTGGTTACAATCGAAACTAGTCTGGGCAACCTGTCCGTGAACGCCTGGGTTCAAATCTCAGCGCAGTCAAGAATGAAAAATTATCATTAAAATTTTAATTGATTTCATGTTGTAAAATTCCTGTCTTCATAAAAATAATTTAATGAAAATTAAATTCAATGAACTTAAGCCTAATTAAAATATCTAAATTTGGATTTAAAACCATTAACAGTTCAATAAAATAACCACAATACTAATTAGTGCTAGAAAATTCAAATTTAAGTTATGACTCTATTACAGCATTACTTTTTATACCGACATCGAATTCTGGGCCCCACTTTCAGATCCCTCCCCCCAATGACCAATTTTTTGGACTTGGCAATAAAGCCCTTCTAAAAACTAAAATGTCTTGGTTTTAATATGCTCACTTTTATGCCAGTCACCCCCAGGGATTCACTTTTTATTTGTATGAGACAAATAAACTCCGAAATATTGAGAAGGAAATGGCGATGGATTGACCACACAAAAAATTATATTTAACCATAAATTAAAGGTGCATTTATGTCATTGTTCCTCTAAGATTTACACTAATTTACTGACCTTACGTAAGTTACGTCTTTCTAATGATTTTTACACAAAAACCGTACATGAAGTACCGCGCAATACTGACTGTTATGACTTTGTTGCATTAACAATTTTTGTCGTTTGAGCTTTTGTTGGGCGCAATAGACTAATACGACTTTGATACTTTGAAAAGCACAAAAAGTGACCTTTTTTGGACGCTACCAAAGATACAATTTTGTATATAAAATTTGATATTTGAGAAATTATGGCGAAATTATAATTGCGCTAACGTCGATATTGCACATGAGGTGCGATATGTTTCTCTAGTTGTTAAAAGTACTAAACGATTTTGATAAAACTCTATACATTTAAAGCAGAGGTATTGTCGAGTATCGGCTTTAAATTTGTTAATGCCCAAAATATACAACTTTGAATGAAAGCAAAAATCTATAATTTTTTTTTATACTTTTGGTATCTAAGCAAAACCGGTTTATTATATCACGTTGAGGGTTTTGGTACGATAGCGTCTATAAAAACCAAGCCAGTATAACGAAAATTGCCACGGGAATAAGAATTTTGGCAAGATAGCGATAGAAGAATCAGGTCGTGCAAGTTTGTCTTGAATTTCACCTTGATCTAGTTCAAATGTCCTTCCATAATGAGGGTTCGCAGACGAAAACCGTAACAAACGAAAAGTTGGAATGTTTATTTTTAGGTCATGTATATTCCCAATATGGCTGATTTGGTAACGACAATAGGACATTAATTTCATTAAATATTCAACCTTGAACCCAAAAAAATCTTACGTATCCTCTTTTATTTACATTTATTTTTATTTTATTAGCACAGACATGGGAAGTGCAACTCCAGAGAAGGAGCTTTTATTGAATGTGGTTGCATTAGATTTTTTTAAACGAATTTTAGTGGCTCTCCATGTGGGCCCTCGTTGTTAGTAGTCCGCTTTCACCGATCTACTTCATGTTGTTATCTGGCGTCCAACATTGCGTCTAACTTGAGGACTCCACACTGAACTAAAAAGTGTTCATAATATTAACGAACAAAGTTTATTAAAATAATTTTCGTTGGCTCAATGAGTTATTCGTTAATATAATGAAAAATTAAATTATTCAGATATTTCAATTTACGTACGATTCGTTGACTCAATGAACATGCATTTATTAATTATTTTGTTACCTTTTTTTTATATTAGCGAGCAGTTTTTTAAAAAATTAATATCAAATCTTTTTATGAACGGTCATTCATTGTCTCAACGAACAAATTCATTGGACGAGAATTAATAAATTTTTCGTTTGCTCAACGTAAATTTTCATTGACTCTACGTACCCTTTTGGTTCAGTGCAGTGTAGGTGGCGTTAAAGATGTGGTTGGGCCAAAATATTTAGTAAATTTTGGGCAAACATTGATTTACAAGAACTTTAAAATTGGATGATATTAATTGAGTCACTCTCCCCTCTGTTGTGTCTTTTAGGGGGTGTAGTGTTACATCCTCTGGGGTAAATTAATTCTGCCTTTGTTATTTAGTTAACCTTGTTGCTTAAATGTACTGGCAACTAAAAACACTTAGGCTGGGTTTTTAAGATCTCAGTTAAACTAAGTTTAGATAATCTGAAAACAGACTTGTGCCGCTATTACCAAGTTTGTATACAAAACTTTGCCCGAACAGCTTAATTTTGCTTAAAATGTTGGTCTTTAATGACAAAATAAAAAAATATTACATTTCGATAAAGAAATCCAAGTTTTTAACTACGTTAAACTAAGTTTAAACTTCAGCCACATCTCAAAAACCCGGCCTTAGTCACTTTCACAACCTTTATTTACTTACACTTTTATACAACAATTCACAGCTTACTATCAGGGCTGTCATATATGTAGATTTTTCGCCAAACGGTGCTATTTTTGATCCCATTTGGCGATGAACATTTCGGTTGGCGATTATTTGGGCGCTATGGTAAAAGCATTTTCCAAGATGTTTTGTTATTTATATCTAAAATTTTATAAGAACAACTTAAGTTTTTTCTTTCGTTTTTTAAATTTTATTTCAAATTTTTATTTGTTATCATAATTTAATACATAAATTAATTAGCGTTGCGGAATGTATTTTCATCGGGGAAAAAATCATATGACTGACAATAAGAAAGTAAGAGTTTCAGTGATAAATTTTGTCGACTTATATATTCGCTTCCTGAAATGATAGTGTGACTCTGTAATTTTTCACGATTAGTATACAGCTGTATTTTTCTATTTAATTTAATATCATGTGGCATTTCTGTCTACAAAATGTCAAAATACGCGAATGCCAAATACTCAAAAGCCTTTTGAAACAGAAAATACACTTTATCTATTAAATAAATACCACGAAAATTTTTGTCACTTAAATAGCGAAACAAATCCCAATAAACACTCAAATTTTAGAAATTCAAGTGCTTTAAATATTGCTGGAATTCTGCATTAATTGATGCCTAATTTTCAAGTCAAATTCCAGTTCATACATAAATGTTTGAAACTTTTTTTTATAACTTTTGTATTGCTTAAGCTATCAAAAAATATTTGTGAAAAAAATTTAGCTATTAATTTCCTTGATATTAAATCAAAAGTAACGAGGTCTTAAAAACAACAAATACAAATATACACATATGTATGAATGTACATATATATTTATGTAATATTTATGTGGTATTACGGAAAAAAATTAAAGGTAAATGTTATACCATCCTATAGAACTTTTAAATTCTTTTCCAATGATATCACATTTGTATGCAGATACTTTATAGTAAAATGTGAATAAACCACCAAACTCTTTAAGATGATCAATAATTTCATACACCATTTTGTTTCTTTATTCAATATTTATTTTTTTTTTTTAATTTGATTACCATTGGAATTGTAGGCTTGATTTATGTTAGTTGATTTATACTTGCCTTCAATACTTGAATTCAGGTTTAATTATTATGTGTTGGAGGATGGAATTTAACTGTAATTTAACGCTTGAATTATATATATATTCCTTTTACTCCTCTGGGGAGCATAGGGCCGCCACAAGTTGATTCCAATGATCTCGATCATCAGTGCGATGTTTGACTTCGTTCCACTGTAGTCGTAGATCGGACAGTTCGGTTATGATTTGGCGTTTCCAGGTGTATGATGGTCGTCCGATGCGCCTGCTTCCCTGTGGGTTCCAGTCTATGGCCTTCTTAGTGATATCGTCTAATGGCTTGCGGAGAGTGTGTCCAAGCCAACGCTTGAATTACACTGTATTTACATTGTTATGTTCGACGGGATTTCTAGTACCCATTTTGCTGGAGTATGCTGTTGAATTACAGTGTAAATCAAGTATAATTAAAGGCTTTAAAATGGAAAACTGTACAAGTATTACACTTGATTTCTACTTGAATTCCAGCTAAATTGCTTATTGGGATAGTATTTAAAGTAACAGCTGGTTTCAACCAACAGCGAATATCGTTAACAATTTTACTAAATAGCAAAATCGGTAAATTTTCTTTATATTTATTTTATTTTTTCTTACATAATTTTCCCTAGTCATTTGGATAGAAGAGGACATATAAAAAGAAAACTGTTTTGAAAATTAATAAATTTTGAGTTAGCCCCCTTTAGAGGAACCAGTGTGATATGTAAATATGTTTTTTACTATAAATTTAATTTTTGTATGCGGTCTCGGCTCTAACCGGCTCCGTTGCCGTTAATCACAAATTACGTTAAAGGCAACATTCCTAGGAAATCATTCGTGGTCTTGCATTGCATCACAGTTTCGTGTACATTTTTGTAATAATTTCAAACAGTTATTTACCATATTTGTAAAAATACTATTATTAATAATACGGTTTCGTTTTCTTGTTAATTTAGTACCTACATAATTATTTACCAAGCATTTTCATAATTTTTATTCATTTATTATTCATTTTATTTATATTGTTAATTGCCTAAACAAATAAATAACGAGTTTGTTTGCATGCAAAATTAAATAAAAAACCACGAAAAGAACAAGCGAATTTAATTGTTTTATAATGATCACCTGTTGAAAGTGTTTCTCCAAATGTGAGAAATTCTTTTGCTTTTTTTATTATTATTATTATTACGATTATTGTTGTTATATGACTCTTGAATCGTAAAAATATACAAAAAAAAAAAAAAAAATAAGAAAATCCGTATAATGCAGTTAAAATGTCATAAATCTTTAAATGTTTTTGTGAAGAAGAAGTATACATTTTTTTTGTTACTGTTCCTGGTTTTGTTGTTGTTGTTTTTCTTTTACGTTTTTATTACAATAAACAACATTTTCTATGACGATTTGACAGACTTGTTGTCATTAGGCTGGCAACACCCGGTTCTATAATTTATAAGAACGGCCAATTAGGAATTGTACATGCAAATTAATTATTTTCAATAAAAAGAGCCAATTAAAAGTTAATAAAAATTTCACATGATTTGTTAAAATATGCAGCCAATAAAATATTTTATAATTGATTGAAAAGAAAAAAATGTTAGAAAAGTCGTTAAAAGGAACGTTTTTGAATTAATCATTCTTGTTCTAACAGATTTGTAATGAGCTTAATTATGTTTGATATATTTTTGAACTCGATACACAAATTTAAAGGAATTGATAATCAAATAAAAGTCTCGTTAATATGCATTATTGCCTAATTTTCTTGGGAACGAATTATTTATATTATTTTATAAGTATGTCAATATGGCATCCCAATAAAATTTTTTAAAGATGTTTTTAAGGCAACTTCATACCAGGTGGTCTTATTTTAAAAACGGATAAAACACTGTAAAATACTTTAACGTTTTGTCAAAATAATACAACACTGTAGTGAACAATTTAAACAAACATTTTATCTTGTTTTGAATTTTAAATTGTTTGTTTTCAAATGTAATAATTTCAAAATTTCATAATTCTTAGTAAAATTATAGAATTTATGAAAGATTCCCCACAACCACTAGAAGGCATGCCATTTTAACACATGTTTAGTTATCAGCTGTTGCTTACGTAGCAAATCAAGGTCACCGTGTGTGAATTCGCCTTGGATGAGTTCAATTTTTGTTTTATTCCAAAACATAAGATTAAAAAAACATATTTAGATTCATGATCGATTGCTTCCTGTTTTTAAGAACAAATTCAACTAAAATGCTGCTTTTCTTTTGTAAACTTATTAGACCAATAACTAGGCGTAATGAAACTGGAGGATGTCAAAAGATATACATTTATCTATATAAGCGGATATCGGATTGTATCATCAGTGTAAAATGGAAATCGATGGTAATATTTGAAGAGGTGTTTTGTTGAATATGCTAAATTTATTATTCAGTACCCAAGTTCTGCAACTTTGGTGAGAACTTCTCGCATTGAAAAGATTTAAAACAAAATATTCCATCGTTTCTCAAAAAGTGTGTCGAAAACTATCAAAAGAGATAACGTCGTAGCGTTATAAAGGTTCCACTAGAAGCCGATGTGAAATTGCAGACGTTGAGACCGCCAGTCACACATCTCGTTGACGGCGATCAAAATTTACTAAAATTGGAAATTTTGAAACGACAGCGGCGAATATACAGCCGTCGGCTATACCAAATAATGAAAAGTGCGACTTTAATTTTTAAAAAAGAGCTTTAAAAGCATTCGTATATTTTTCAAAAATGTTAAAAGCAAAATAATTAAACAAAAATTAGTCAAGAACAAAATACTTATCTCTTTCATGTTTTTGTTCATTGCATTTTGCATTTTTAATATATTTTTTAGTGTTTACATTTTTTCTCAACCCATTTTGATGCGTGAGTTTATATGACAGTTCAGAGCGTTAACTTTCTCACAAAAATTTTACAGACACACTTTTTCTGCAAATGGGCGAGTAATTTCCTGACAGTAATTAATCGTCAAAAATGTTTGTTGTTGTTTGTTTCAATTAATGTGAAACATTTTTATCGTGAAGTGTCCCGAAGGGGGAGTTACAGAACATGGGCGCTGATTTTATTTCTTATGCTTTTTCTTAAAAAAAAAAATGTAAAAACATTTGCTTTTTTAGTAGGTTAGGTCAGGTACAATACAAAGCCTTAATCTAGCGTAGCTCATGTGTATCCAGTAATTAGTTCATTCTATATTATATGGGTGCTACATTTACTTCTCAGCCAACCGGTTGATTCAATTAGGAAATGATTCCCAACCAAATCAGAATGAGGAGACTGGTTTTTTCTCCAAAGGATATGCAACCTCCTCCATTTTCGAAATAATGGTGTATCTCGAAAACGAGAGCTAACCTAAAAAACAGTTAGAACAACTGCATTCCGCGTACTCGAATTAGGTTTACCCACCGGGTAGCACAGTGTTTTTGTATTATCGTAAACTTTAAGATTTTTTTTATGGAAACACCCCGAAATTGCTTGAGTTTGGTAGAGTATAATTAACTATTTCTTCAGAGTACCTAAATTTTTATTCAAGATCTTAGTACTTTTTGAAGTGCTTTAAAAGAATCACCAAAGAAGTCCTAGAATTTTCTGCCGGAAATATAAAAACTTTGTGCATTTCTTGAGTCTTAAGTTACAAAAAAAAATATAAAGAGGTAACTTTATGCTAAAACTGGAATATAATAAGTTATAAATCTTTTCACTCTTCGTTACTATAAAAAAAATTAACGCAATTTTTATGTACTAAGTATATTTTTATTAAAAACCATGGAAAAAATTAAAAAATTAAAAGTAGTATATTACTTATTTGGTCCATAATAATGTTTTACAAAGTTTGACGATACAGAAAATATATATAAATAAAGAAAGATTAATTTTTTATTTTTGATTTAGATACAACGTTAGGAGGTCTAATGACCGTTAAGAAAAAAAATTTAAGATTTTCCGCCGGAAAATGGAATTTTTGTATTTTTTTAAACTCACAGAAAACAGATTAATTACACAGGACGGCGATGAAAAAGTTTTTTACATAATTTCTTATAAAATAAGTAGATGTTGGTTTACATGTTGAAAATATGTCGGCACAGTTGTGTTTTTCAATTTATACTTTTCTTTTTATAGTCAAATGCTGGTTCAGTTAAAATAAATTATATCTTGTTTTAAAGGATGCTAAATTACGCGTCAAATAGTGGATAATTAGATAGAAAGGATCTGAGTTATAGGGGATCAAAGCTAAGATCTTATGAAAATGTTATTGGTTATTACCAATTATTGTCACTTCGGAAGATGTTTCGTACCACAGTAAATAGCAAAGTCCATAATTTTTCTTTTTTGTATAGTCCATTTGATTACAAAAATTGCAAGCCATATTGGACTGAAATCGGATAAAAGCTAAAAATTCTATAATAAAAAAATAAAATCAATAGTATTTAACTTAATTTTACCACCATCATATTTTCGCATTTTTATAGAAATGTATGCACCGAATGAAAACAAATTTACAACAGATCTATTAGGCATTATTTTCGAATCACTTCTTAATTTTTAGTGCATTATAATCATAAATGCAGCTAAAACGTTGGTCTTAAGAACGCTAGGACATGAAATTTATCAGACAGATACCAGTTTTTGCTACATTCTGATATAAATTGTGGCTAAAAATCAAATTTTTTGATTCAGGATGTATGGGACGTAGGCATATCCTTGTAGCGATTTATCTCAAATTTAAAATTTTGCTTAGGTTAGACGTTAAGTATCAGTAATAATTTCGTCGTTCTGCGATAAGAACTCTAGTTTTGCCTATTCACTATATGAGGACAGAGCACTCTGCGACGACCTTCATCACAATTGGTTTGTGTTGCATACTACGTAAATTTAGTGTATTGAAATTAACATTTAAAGGAAAGAGAATGTGAGAATTTATGGCTTTTGTTTTTTCTTTCCCGTTGTATGTTTTTGAACCTATCACAACATTTTGTTAAAATCACTGCAGACAAGCGTAGAGCTTTGCGGGATTAGCAAAAAAAAAAAAAAAAAGAATGATTTTTTGTTCATTGATATTGATATCAAAATTTACCATTTCTTTTCGCAAATTTGTATATTGCTAAAAATTTAATACAAAATACGTTTTTACAACAGAAAATACAAGAAAATACTTTTGAGTTATAAGAATTTTGTAGTTAGAAAAATTCATTTTGTTTTCATACATTTATTAAAAATATGAAGATCAAAAAGTTTCCTTTTTTTATAATTATTCAAATATATTTGAATATTTTAATTAATAGTTCATCTTAATTTTATAAATCTATTGAAATAATGTTTAACAATTATCTAACTAATTGACTTTTTATTTTGTAATTGACTTTTAATAGCAAATATTGAGTTGTTATTAGTACAATGAAAAATTTTAGCAAAATCAGGAGACTCAGGAGAGACTGTAATGAAATTGTTTCATTTAATTTGTAAAATTTCATCCCCGTAACGGAATTTTGCATTGGATGAAGGAAAACAAATTTAATTAAATTGATTTATTAGATTTATGAAGCATAATTCTTTCAGTGTACTGCTGATCAACAGACCAGGCAATGCTTTGCGCTGTATACAGCTAACAAATACTTGTCATTGAAAATCCGCTACTGACCTTAGAACAATTGAATAGGTGAGATCTTGTGGGACAATAAAGAGAGATTGAAACCAGAGATTCACTAGTATATTTTTGAATATATTGACTTTAATTTTGCATTAATAATATTATTGGATAAGGTAATTAATTAAATCGAAATAAGTACATATGTATATTTTTCGAAATAAGTGTTTAATTAATAAAAATAAATAATTATTATTTTATTAAAATTTTTTGTTTTTTTTTTTTATTTTTCGAATTTATTCTATGAGTTAAATTTCAGTTATGTATTTTATAAAGCTTTTTGTAATAGTTCTATTCCTTAAATTTTTTGGAATTACTTTATACACTACCAGACTATTATATTGTATCTTCTCGTTACATTTTACCTTAGCTTTCCGTTGGATAGTAATGAAGTATATTGTAAGTACAGAAAAATTTACAATTATTAGACACCAGCAGAATGTAATGCATTTCCTGGCCCGCTACGGCCTTCGTCAGCATTCTTTGTGTCACACTGGATAGTGATACTTTATATATTGAATGTATTTAACTCAACTATTTTAACAAATAGATATTGGGAATTATTTCTTTTTTATAAGCAACTTTTTTATATTCACCAAATTTTTTTTTTTCGAATTTATTCTATGAGTTAAATTTCGCGCCAGGAAATGCATTACATTCTGCTGGTGTCTAATAATTGTAAATTTTTCTGTACATAAATAACTTCATTGCTACCCAAAGGATAGCTAAGGTAAAATGTAACAGGAAGATACAATATAATAGTCTGGTAGTGTATAAAATCATTTCTAAAAATTTAAGGAATAGAACTATTACAAAAAGCTTTATAAAATACATAACTGAAATTTAACTCATAGAATAAATTTGAAAAAAAAAAAAAAATGTTGAATATAATAAAGTGTCTTATAAAAAAGAAATAATTCCCAATATCTAATTTTTATTTTACTAAAAAAAATACAAACTTTGACTATTAATTCTTTTTCACTTTTTTTTTGTTTTACAGTTGTCAATAAATTTCTCTTTTTCCTTAAAGACAGACAAAAGTGCAGACGCTTTCTTGACAGTGTCTCCAATTAGTTACCAATATAAACGACAAAAGCGGCGACTAGAGATAATTATACCAATATCACAATAGTGGAGAGGGTATTATGCGTTGCCTCTGATGTTTGTAACACTTTAAAATATTGTTCCTATACTCATCTTTAAGTATACCGATCGACTTAGAATCACTTTCTAAGTGGCGAAAATACAAAATTTAAAATTCTCTTATTGAATAAATAAAAAAATCTAAATTGTATTTTCTCTTAGAAGATCCAAAAAAAAAATAACGCACATTTATTAGGTATATGATATCTGAGAGAGTTAAGCTGGCTGTCAATTTTTTTGACATATAAAACTAAAAAAAACTAAGTTCATATACAAAACACGACCAGCTGGGCTATTGCATATGCCTGAATGATACCTTTTTTAAAACTTTCCAAGCAATCTAAAAATTAATGTTTACATTTTAAAAAAGTTGTTTAAATATCATTTAAATGGCCACTATAATAAGGATTCGAGTTCTACTTTTTTTTTTTTTTTTTTTTTTTTTTATTGCTACCCTAAATCCCGCGAAGCTTTTCGCTTGTCTGCAGAAGACCAGAGTCTCTGGCGGGAATCGAACCCGCAACCCCAGTACTGATAGATTAGCTCGCTACTAACTCGCCTACCGGGGCACCCAAACTCGCCTAGGCCTGCCAGACGACCTTGGTTTTCTTAATTTACAAGAAGTTTCAGTTTTTGTCAAATTTCAAGAAAAATAGGTTTTGTCAATATTTTGTAAGCCCCAATGCACTTATGTGAAGTTTTCACAATACAAAAAGAATGAACGTGTAGTGAAATTAAAAAAAAACTGGATGCTTTTCATATAAATTTTACTACACGTTCAATCACTTGCATTGTGAAAACAACACATTAAGTTTTGTTTAATTTGTTAAAAGATTTTCTTAAAAACACCAAATTAATATTTCATCGTTTTATTTTAGTATATTTTCTAAAAAAAAACCAATAAAACTACTTGATTCAATAAAACTACTTGATTCAAAACTAATAAACTTGTATGTATTTCCATTTTTTTTAAAAGGTTAATAAAGAAGTTTTTAATTTTTAATAAAGTCAATTTTTTTGTTTTAGTAAACGTCCAGAATTTTGGAAATTTGAATCTGGCAAGCCTAGTCTTACACCACGTTTCAAATAAACATGGATTAAATTCATTTAATTCAGAGTTCTTTCAGATATTTTTATTAATATTTATACTTAAAAATATTAACGACAATTCTCGTTTTAATAACAAAATTTATATGCAAATATTTTAGAACATCTTCCATTTGAAAATCCATTTTTAATTTGACACATTAAAGTCGTATCTTATAGACTTAAGTGATTGTACAGCGTAGAACATGAATATTTTCAACATAAATTTCATATTTAATGGGAAATCTCTGTCCATTTGTCCGGCTATAAGATTCGTTTACAAAAAAAAAAAAAAAAAATACAAAACTAATATGGCCAACAAGATGACAGGGAAAAACAAGGTGCTATAAAAAATTTACATATTAACACTTTAAACAAACAATCTCAAAGACGACATCGACGATACATTAAGAAGTGTCTATTATTCTCTTACTTGGTAAATATTCCTGGATTTTTTTTAATAAAATTGCTTTTGGTGTACGGAACTCTTTTAATGAGATGCACGTCTTTAAACAAGATTCATATGGAAATTAATATTATCTTATCTGTTAAATGCAGCTTAAAAAATATAGAAACATGTCTATACAATTGGTTTATAACCTGAGCACACTTTTTCTGTTTAAACAAAAATTTTCATAACTCGGCATGAGTTAGAAAGAAACCCTTTTTACCAGTAATCGAAACGAATGCAACTCTTCCGCTGACTAATTTCCATTCTCTATTTTCTGTTTTATTTTTGAAACACTCAATACAATTCCTTTTGTGTTGGTTGGTTTGTTGTGTCGTCATGTCGCTCGCTCAACGCTGTATCACTGTCATAAAATTTTGTGAAAAATTTAAATTTTTCATTGTGTATGTATTTCTTGTGTTCATAACAGGACTTTTGTTTGTTTTCTGTTCTTTTTTTTTAATTTTATTATTTTATTGTATTCTGGTGCACTGTTTGAATATGTATCTGGGGCATCATCAATACAATAAACTAAAGAAAAATCGACTGCAACAACATCAACTATGAAATCAACTTCATTTACATCCTGATTTATGACTTAAACCCTTTTCTTGCAATATTTTTCGTTTGTTTCTTTTGTTGTATCAGCGTGAAAAATGGATTTTCAGTGACTTCAAATTGTGTAAGAAAGATCAAGAAGGGAACATGTTTCACAAATATTTATTTAACTTTTAACTGGTTCAATATTGATCTAATTTTTAGGCAAAAATTCAAATTCTAAAAGAGCGCGTATCCTTTTTATGGCCGTTATGTCAAATCGAAAACAGAATGTTTATAAGAAAAACACATATTTTTAGATATTCCGAACAAATAATTTTTTGTTTAAAATTTTCTAAATATTTATTGAATGCTGTTGTTTATTTTAATGAATTTTCTTCTGTTTAATTAGTAACGCGTCGGTGTTTTTTTTTTCAATAATTTCTTTTTTTTCTGCTGTCAGGACTGTCGTGTGACTTTGTTTGAGTTAGAAGAACAATATTAAAGATTTTTTATAAACATATTTTTATTTATTTAGTGTTTGATTATGAGGGTCCAATTAGTTTTTTAGAAGTCAATTAGGTGAAGTTTTTTTTAATATATAAACAGAACTCTGGAACGAGCTTAACTCTGCAAAATTAAAGTTAGACGATCCGACTAACAGCGCTTTGCATTTTTATGCAGTATTCTATATAATTTACAAAAATAATAAAAAAAAACTTTCTGTTGGATTTCAATTTAAAATAAAGAGAAAATGTATTTTCCCTAACCAACTATCATTTTGTTAATACACTCACAATATTCTGTACGTAAAATTAGCTGAAATTGTAATATAAAATATATGAATATTCAGTTAAAAATCGGTCTACTTATTTTTCATTTATTTTTAACGAAAAGTTCATTTAATTTTTACTGTCAAAAATTCAACTGCGAATTCCGTAAAAACAAATGAATTTTCAGAAATTTTATGTAATTCACATATTTTATATAATACAGGTTTTACTTGAATTTCTAAAAAAATACCAGACACCTGTCCGTTTGTTTTTCTAATGAGAGAGAGAGAGAGAGAGATAATATAATTATTTGCTTACTCCGTTATACATGTTTGTTTTACTTTTTTTGTACTGACCACAGAGCGTTCAATTATAAAACACCAGCAGTATGACCGATATGGTATTCGCAATAATTTTACTTATAAAATTTGATGTATTTAACTAAATAATTTTAACAAATAGAATATGGGAATTTTCTACACAAAACAAGCAAATCGTTTTTTACTTTTACTTTTGGCCACATATCTATTAATAGATACCTAAAAATTTATTTTTTGGTAGTTATATTATATATAATAACAGAAAATAAAAAATATTTATTAGGGATCTAACGATACTCCTCTTTACCGATTCGATAGCGATACGCATATTGAATTTGAATTCAAGTTAAAATTAACAAAACTCAAGTAGAGTAATTTTATATTATGCAAAATAACAGCTTAAGAAATTATTAATATTTAAAATAAATAATAATAAGATTTATGTTTTAAAAACAAAGTTTTCTCAACGTTTGCGGAGATACTCGATTTCGCAACTCCGTTTGAGCCAGACCTGCAGTGAAAAATAGACTCTCTGATACAACAGAACTCTTTGAAATCGTAAGGACTTTTGCGCCATTTTCTTCAATTTTGGGCATAGCAAGTCATTGTGCCATTAAATAAGCGAATGTGTGTATCTAGAAATGTCAGGAAATCAAGAGTACCTCTCGACTTCTTGTTTAGCAGAAGCACAACTTCGGATAGACAGAGGCTTATTTTTTTTTTGGATTCTCCTACAAATTTTTCACAAACGCTCCAAAGGCCAGTTCTTGTAGCCTTATGATTTTAGCACATTTGAGACAACAGGCCCGACTTCAATATATCAAAAATAGAATACCTGTGTGTATATGAAAATGATTATTTTCACGACGGCTTGGCTACGCAGGATGTTATCTATGCTGCTTTTGTCGTGGAAGTCAAATTAAACTTATTTCTTTAAATTTGTTTTTTATTTTAAATAAAACGGCCTAAAGTTCTACATGCAATTAAAAATGCATTAAATCCATACTTTCCCAACGTTTCGTGAATGGTTTTTTTTTGTGTATTCATATTAGCATTTTTTATTTGAAAGTCATTTTATATAATTATATGATAATGAGTTCCAAAAGCAACATTTAAATTTATATTTTAAATGCATTGAATGCTATTAGGAGTCTTTTAATATATTCATTAATTTTACGTTATGAAATTTTTTTTAAATTAAATTCAGTTTGTATACGATCCTGCGAATATCATATTATTCCATTGAAAAAAAAAAAAAATTATATTGGCACCACTGAAATATAAATGCATAATAAACAAAAAAAGCTGTTTAATTTTTTTCAATTTTAGTTGTGGTCTTGCAAAATTGTTTTGATTGTTTTTATAAGTTATTGATAAGATATAATTCATTTTATTTTAGCTAGACTTTGACTCTGGAAGTCGACGGAAAGAGAAGAATACAGCACAAAAAACAAATGTGCTGTTATCTAATAAATGTGTGGTGATGGGAGAAAACTGAGCTCACATTCGGCGTATACGTCTTGAAAAAAGGTCAAGAAAGTATCAAATGTATAGAACACGTGATGTGGACCTTCTTAAATATTAAAAGAAACAGTTAATTATTCTGTTTTGATTTTATGTTATGATTTTTAATGTGTTTTTCTTAGTTGCTATGCAAAAAATAAGCATTGAAAATTTAACCCTAAAAATAAGTATCGTCGTATCGATCTTTTACATCACTAATATTAATACTAATTTTAAACATAGCACGATCGAAGGCAACGGTAATATAGTTCTGGCTTCCTAATGGGGGACTTATTTGACAATATCATGTTTTCCTGCGACACTACTATGGTTAAAGTAACTTTAATGTGCTTCAAAGTGTACCGTTAAGAATTTTTTTTGTTCTGATGATTTTGAAAAATAAGTTTTCTTTTCCTGGGTGTTCTTAGTCAGACAATAGAAAAAAAAATTTTAATAAAACTTTAAGAACACACCCATTTCAATAATTCTACCTAAAGAAAGCTCCTATCATCAAAACTTTAACCAGCATTGAATCGTTTACGATTATTTTTTAAAAATTGTCTACATGAGGCATAATTTTTTTTTTTTTTTTTCGAAAAAATACTTTTCCATTCTTTTTTTTTTTAACTTAATGAACGACAATAACCACAATCTTAAACAAAAAAAAAAGGTTCATATTTATGTATTTTTTCTGTTTTGTGTTGTTGTTTTTCTCCCAAAGATACATTTAAAAAAACAACATGCACGTCAATAAATTCATCGAAATAATGGTTAATATTAAACAAAAAGGGGATAAAAATCAGATATATGCAGCAACAACAACAGGGACAGCTTCACTAACATTATGGTCAGAGTCAGCCAGCCAGCCATTATTTTCATCGTGAAGCAACGGCATAAAACCGATTTCAAGTTCCAAAAAAAAAAGAAAAAAAGAAAAAAAAAACACAATCAGAAATATATAAAATTCGTATCTACGAGTATTATTGTATTTGTATCTGTATCTGAGAGTGTACAACAAACGACCCATTGATTGCTTTTTTGTTCATCTTTCTTTTTTGTAGCAAAAGATGCGTGGCTTTTTATAGATGATTGTTTGTTGCGTCAAGTGTGTGTTTGTAGGACCACATATGCACAAATTTCATTCAACTATCTAACCATTAAATTACCACTTTTAAGGAAAACTTTAGTTGTCAAAAGAGAACTTCATTTATATAAAATATATAAAGCTCCTATTAGGACCAGATCCACCATAAGAGCTAATAATTTCTGTATGACAATTGTAATTTTTCATTGAACTGTTGGTTTTAATTGAATTTTTTGATACATTAATTAGGCTTAAATTAATCAAATTATATTTTCGCTAATTTATTTTTATTGAAGGAAGGAATTTATAACATGAAATGAATTAAAATTTTTTTTTTTATAATTTTATTCTTGAATTACATGTTTCGAGAATAACCACATTCTCATCATCAGAATTCTTTGCTGTTCTAATTTAATGAAAATTAAATTTGATAAATTTAAGCCTAATTAAAATAAATAAACAAAAAAAAAAAATGGATAGATTATTAATATTCAAAATTAATATTAATTAGATTTTTGTTTAAAAAACAAAGTATTCTCAACTTTTGAAGCAGACCTGAAGTAAGAAATCGTCTCTCAGATGTGACTGAATTCATTTGTCAACTTGAGTATTTCTGCGCCTTGGTCTTTAATTTTGAGTATAATATTTAATAGCGCCAGTAAACGGATCTGCGTCTCTAGAAAATTAGAAGATCTATGGAATATCTAGCCTTTTTATTTAGCTGAGCCACAGCGTAGAATGGACAGACGATCATTCTACCTCAAATTTTCTGCTAAGATTTTTGTAAACGCTCTAAAGGTCGGTTCTTGTTGATTTTCCATAAATTTGACTAGGTGTAGAGTGACCGAGTCTTCAACACTTTTGGAATGCAGAGGTATGATCTTTGAAATTTTCTAGCTCTGTATCGAAGGTAGAGAATTGTAGATAAACAATAGATTTCATTATTCTCTTAACATTCAAATCTTTCATTCAGAGCTTAAGCTACGTAAATCGCCAAATTTTTGAGAAGCTGAACTATTCTGCATCTCTGTTTATTCATTTATCGTATTTTCTAATCATTTTCGAAGACTGTTAACTATCGAAATAGTCTCAGAAAATGTAGCAGTGGTTTTGCTTATGGGTTTTGTGGTATCTTTGAAGTAACCCCAAAAATTGTAGCGAAATGATTTTTATTTTTACAAAAATTCAGTGTTACCATCAGCAAATTCAAAACTACACTTGAGATAAAGAAAAATTACAGAATTTTATTGAAATTACACCTTATATCAAATTAACTTTTAATTATAAAAATTAACTTTTACAAAAAAGAACAAATAAGAATGTACATAGATAGTCGGTCGATTCCGAACATTTTACACCCTACACCACAGTATCTACAGAAACATTTTTAAGAGTGCTGCCTTGTTCCCTTCTTACGTCCCATATGTAATTAAAAACCTATTAAAACAAAATTATAATATGAGGTTAAGACTTATAATATTAGAATTTTTAACGCCGAATATTATCATACATCTATTTGAGATTTGTTCGTCTTAAAGTAATTTAAGGGTGGTGGTTTGTTTGTATATGACCTACGTTTAAAGCCTGGTACTCTGTTCAGTATTTCGTGTGAAATATTATTAAACTCCATATAAAAATAATTTCTGTGAAAGAATTTTGATAGAGTTGTACTCTATTTATATTACGAAAAACATTCGAAATGTTTCTAGCAACATTTTTATTTTCCGTGTGAAACAAGTGCAGCTCACATTATTTCGCACGGAATTTTAAGCAACAGCTTATCATTTTTGTAATTTTTTATTTTGTTTCACAACGAAAAATGTAGAAAAATGCTAAAATTAATTATAAAATTAAATATTTTTGTTTTTTGATTTGGGAAATTATAAAAATAATATTGTTTTACATTTTTTAATGGCAATTAAAAAAAACATGGTTTTGTCTACCTTCGCAAAACAATTTTGTATACTTGGAACTAATAAAAACAGTAGGTTTTGAAAAATCGCAAGATGGATAATATTGATACATGTCAAAATTTTCGTGCTGCTCAACATTTTTCGCTAGTTCGAACAGAGTACTAGACTTAATGCTTTAAGCCTAGTACTCTGTTCCAATTTGTGCAAAATGTTCAGCACCATCTATTATTTCATACGAAAAAATTTTACATGTATCAATGTTACCCATCTAGCGAGTTTGCACAATTTGACGTTTTTATTCATTGAAATTATGCATCATTGTTTTGCGTATGTGAACAAAACCCACATGTATTTTACTGAAAAGTATTTTTTTAATAAAGTAAATATTGATAAGGGCTGTGGGAAAAATCGCCCAAAGAAAAATGGCCCAAAAAAAAAATGAAAAATCGCCCAAATGAAGAATCGCCCAACAGAACATGAAAAATTACCCAAAAAGTTATATATGAAATTTTGCCATTTTTCTTTGGGCGATTTTTCCCACAGCCATTGATAAGAAACTGTTACCGGTTTTGTTATATATGTTTTTCCTTTCTCATTTAATATTAAATTAAAACTTTTTCCATTTGCTTAAAATTCCACGTGAAATAAGTGCAGCGTATATTATTTCGCAGTTGTAAAAAAATGTTGCCAGAAATATTTCGCAACTTTTTACAAATTGAACAGAGTACAACTCTATCAACATAATTTCATAGAAATTCCGAACAAGTTTTTTTCATATGAGTTTTGTCAGCATTTCACGTGAAATGTTGAATAGAGAACCAGGTTTTACCTACCAGCACAAAATTTTGCCTTGGCATAGTAGCTATTTTTTTTTATCAATAAATACAAATTTTTAGAAGGCAATTATGATATTACACGCTATATTCGTGAGTGGTAGTTATATGGGAGCCATGGTCATATACGGACTGATTCTAAAATCAATTTCGTAAGATAATTTAGGTTGAAATAAAATATATTTGGGCCAAATGTTGTCCAAATACCAATATAATAAGATGGTTTATAGGCACTAAGACCCTATTAGGAAAAAAGTTCGTATTGGGGATATGTAAAATGATGGACCGGAAATTATCTTAAAAGCTGTACTTTGAGCTGAAGGTCTACATGGGCAGACAACAGCCAGCAGGATGGACGGCTTTGATAGTGATTCTAAGTTGATCGATATACTACAACAAATATTTGTATGTGTTTCACATATCAGCTCAAACTTTTACTTTATTTGCTTAAATAAGATCAATATTAGTCATACTATTAAGATTCATATACTTCGTACTTCAAAATAATTTAACAAAAATAACATTAAAAACATCAAAAAAGTTAATAAAAATTAAGTCAAATTTAAATCAAATTTTAAAATAATAACTTCTACTACCATATATCTAGGAAAGGTTCACAATGCTCATTGCCGTTCCTTTGTGTACATTATTTAGTATATATAGTTCCTGTAATGGTTTCAGATGAGAGTCTGACATTAAAAATTAGCAACAAATTCTTTAAAAGATTTATCAACGGGGGAACGTTTTACCATTATGGTGCAAAGCGAAACGGCTGATGCCGCAGGTCCACACCAAGCGTTCAATGCGTTCATGCATCAGTCCAAAAAGTCGTAGTGTAGAATTGTATTGACAAGTTATACAGCAAACGCGTAAAATTCATATACGTATCGAAGGCATGAAGTAAGATTTTTGTTCTACTTTAGCATGCGTCTCCTGCTTAAGAATTAAAAGAAATAATTTATTATTCTGTTTGATTTTTTGCTATTAGTTATGTAAAAGTTATGCAAAATATAAGCATTGAAAATTAAATGGTTTGTTCAAAAAAAAAAATATATAAAAAAGTATCGGCGAATCGACAGTAAAATATCGCCGATGCCGATATACCGGTATCGGTATTCGTTACTTCCCTAATTAAAATATCAAAAACTTCAGTTTCTTTATGATTTCAAGGTTAAGTCTGAAAAATGTGATACGAGTATATTTAAAGAATATTGAGGTAAATATTTGCTTTGTTATTCAAAGAACGTAAAACATGAAATATGTATGATATCTTGGATATATTAGAAAAAGCGTAAGAGATGTTAAACCTCGAAATTAACAATAACTAATTAAACAAAACGAATATTTACTAATAGCACAGGTAGACATTTTAAAACTTTTTAAAATTTTTTTAACCAATCCACCTGATTCTTATGTTTTTTTTTTGCATGCTAAAGCCGAATCTGAGATCATGTCGATCAGATAACGAACGGTACATTTGTATCTTTTGTAATATACTTCTCTTTCAGCCGCCTTCCAGAATCAAAGTCTGACTTAATTAAAATGAATTATATCTTGTTTGAGAGACTGCTTAATTATTCGTCGAATTATTGCTATTGTTTTTGTTTAACTATTTTAAGATTTTTAGTTTTTATCCGATTACGGTCAATTATGGCTTAAAATTTGTATAATCAAATGCCATATACAATCAAATTATAAAATTTTTTTTATTAATTGTGGTTCAAATTATCTTCCTAAATGACAATAATTGGTGAAAAACGTAAAAATTTTAATACAATCTTAGCTTTGATCCACTATAACTCCTGCCTTTCAAGCAAGATATAATTAAATTTATTTGAGGAAACTTTGACTCTGGAAGGCGGCTGTAAGAGAAGTATGCAGCGCAAAAAAACACATGTACTTCTATCTGATAAATGTGAGGTGATGGGAGAAAACTGAGTTCACATTCGGCTTTAGCATGCCAAAAAAAAAATACATAAGAATCAGATGGAATGGTTAGAAAACTGTGTAGTTAGGTGAGTATTAAATAAACATAAAAATGTTGAATGGTGTACATGATTCAGAGTTTTTTTTTGTAGCTATGTGTACCTTGTTATTAAATTTTATTATTTCGCTAATTCTATGCTCCATATGTTGCCATGTCTTTCCACGATTTCTTTGCCTTGAGTATTTTTTGCGACGCCATTTTAAGTCATTGTTATTGATGGTTTGTTTCGTGGCATGGATTATAATTTAACCCTGTGTACGTTTTCAAATTGAAGTCAACAGCAACAGAAAACCATCCATCTATTCACAGACATACGGACATACGTTCATACATGCAATACACATAAGAAAGGAATAAATTCGTATTTACAATTCTTTTCATTTTGTTTAATATTTGCCGCTTAATCTAATCAAAAATTCAAAAAGCGTTTCAGTTTTTTGTTAATATTCCTTCGGGGAGTTTTATTAACACGTCTTTTCCTTTTTTATTTTTTCATTTCATTGTATGTCAGGGATTATCAATGCAAAAGATGAAGCGTGCAAAATGCTTAACTTAATGCCATCAATACTTTTGGTCTTTTTAAATTTGTATTATTTGAAAACACAATATTTTAATGTTTTTGGCTTAGAAGAACGTGTAGTCCTTAAGGAATGAAAGGGCTTATGTTTTAAATAAGATTTTTGGAAATTTATTTAGATTTTAAATTATTATAATAAATCCAGACAATTTCTTAGCAAAAGACCATATTAAAGCAAGCCTTTAGGACTATAGCGTTTATTTTATTTTATATTATTTTACTCAAATGAATTAATGTTATAGGCACATTTTAAAATAACAAATCATTTCATAGATTTAACAGTCTAATGGCCATTTTCTCAATGTATCGAAAAACTTCCTGTTACTTAATGTCGACATAAATTTATTAGACCGATTAACTCTCCGTTAACGATTTTGGTTGTCTCAGTAAATCGACAAAAACAGTGTTGGGAGTCAGCTGATTGAATAAATAATTTGCTGATGAGTGCGACAGAGAAGAAGCAACTGATTACATTGAGAAAACCACATTTCTTTGATGTGCAGTTTTTCGTTGGAAAAGAAATAATCTGCTAATAAGAAAAGGCCATAATTATCTAAATCAAATCGTATCTTCTCCAATTGTAATTTGTTAAATTATAAATAAAAGTCTTAAAGAAATTTGCTAAATATTAATTAATTGTGAGCTGTGCAAAGACTACGATTATGATTAAAGTGACTTACAAACTACAGCTCCTGTACACTTCTCTCTAAAATTTTTGTTTTTATTCCCACGCCACAATAGTAGAGATAGTTTTATGCGTTTGTGCTAATGTGTGTAACGCTAAAAAATATTCGTCACAGACCCACCTTTCACTATACCGATCGTCCGTTCGACGATTGATGATATCAATCGTCATAAGGACGAATACTGAAAATGGTGAGCATTGGTCCATAATTTTACATTGCCTCCATACAAATTTCTTTTCGAAATAGTCTTTGTGCCCATAAACTATTCAATTATGTTGGTATTTCGATTAAATTCGGTCCATCCTTGATTATATCTTCCTTGCAAATACCACTTCCGAAAATAGCTTAAAAAACCAGCTTAAAAAACCAGCACAAATATTTGTATTGATATAGAATATGGCGACGATAACTTTTATAATATATTCTATGTCACGGCAAGATCTTGTACTGGTAGGTCCCATATAAACCCATTTTCCAAAATCACTTGAAGACGACTAAATCTCATATGGATGTTGATATTTAGATATCATGTCCGTGCTTGGCCACACTTTCAAAAATTGTTCTTTATATACTGCGATTTAGGATATCATATGGTCGGGCTTGACTGACTATACTTTCTTACTTGTTTAACTATGGGTACAGATAAACAGGTTAAATGTGTAGAACTAATTTCTAAGCTTATGAAAAATTATGTTTCGATATGATAATAGTTAACCACAATCCGCCGTATTCATAAAAATATTTTTCGTTTAAAAACGTTTACAAAACAAATGTTCTTTGAAAATTTTACTAATTAAACGTTTGTTAAATTTAATAGTCGTTTATGAATACGAGGACATATTTTCCGATCATACTACGGTCTGTATTACACAAAAGCCCGGTGTAATATAGACCGTATCGATCCGATTTGCGTTGTTTCGACTTTCGAAACGAAATTGTTTCGTTTTCTAAATGTGGTGCAATAGAAAATCGTGTCTTAGATGTGGCAGTATCTGTTAATAACGCCATAAACTGTCGCAGGCAAATCTATTCTCAAAAAATCTTTAACAATTAATCAATTTTGTTAAAAAGTTGTTCAAACCACTTAATCAAATAGAAACAAGTTAAGTTGATTTAGATTCATCAAATAAAGATAGCCCAATTTAATTTTAAAAAAGAAAGAAAGGTTTTTTCCAAAAATTTTTTTATGATATGTAAATAAATAAAATAAATTTTTGTTGTGTCCATGGTACAACTACACAAGGTAAACTCGTTGCTACAACAAGACAAAAACAACAGGCAATTTGTTTTTGTATTTTCTACCCCAGACGTCAAAAAAATAGCAACACTGCATTCAGTAAAATAAAACACAAATTGAAAAAAAAACGAACAAGACAACACGTGCAGAAAAATAAAAATACTATAATTTTTTATAATTAATAATTTTTATTAAACCTAAATACAAACAGAAAATTCTTAACCGACTTATATTAGAATTTCCGTATTTTCAATATTTCCGGTCTCCAGTTAACAGGATGTGATTCTTCTGTGGCCTCATTGTCTTCCTTATAAATTTTAATTGTGAACCTGATTGATCGAAACACATGGCAAATATGCAGCCTCGCTGTCCATAGAATCTGGCTGAACGGGATATATTTTGTACAAAGTTACCTTCAGGACAACGACATTGTTTTATATTGTCGGGCGAGGCAGAGCCAAACATGTACAGGGTGGGGGTGTAAAACTATGCTACATACAGATTTTTTATGATTTGTTAAAGTACATACACTTTTGCCAGTCGCCAAATCCCATTATCTAACGGTAGAATCGTGGAAACCGGTAATTATTTGAGGATTTGAAGCTTGGGCCACCACACTAGCCACAGTATTGGTGTGGCCTGTCAAAGTGTGTATATTAGCCTTTGTACGTAGGTCCAAAATTCGAGCTGTGGAATCTCGACCGGAAGTAGCTAGAACATCAATAGTTGGATGCAGTACCCAACCTAAATGCCCTGAAATAACGCGGGAAAACTTGCAAGGAGCATGCCAGTTGGGTTTAGGTATAGTAGGAACTTTTTTAGGTATTAATTGTACATTGCTACCTCCACTGGCCGAACGCATGCCGGGTGCTGAGACTAATGAACTACTAACAGGAATATCGCCATTTTTATTGTTTGCTGCTAATAAAACCATGTCTTTTGAGTGGCTCACACCAATGGAGCCATCTGTAATAGCTAAAGGTTTTTCCGGCCCTTCCAAAGCCGTCATAGAAGCACGACTATTTTCATATTTTTTTGCCTCTGCAGCTTGGATAACAGGATTGAATACCAAACCGTAACTATCGCGTGCCTTAATAGCTTTCCTGACTTTCTCTCTAGGAAATAAATTATTGAAATAAGACTTATAATGTGTGTTCTAGACATATATGTAGGTATTTAAGCTTACAATTTTTCATCAATTTTTGGAAGAGCGCCTTGTTTGGAAACGAACATGTTGTGAGTCCTTTTTAAGGAACGAAAAATTAAAGTATGAACACTAGAGATGAGCGATTCCGTGATTTTTAAAGATCAACGTGATTAGTGAATGTGATTTAAAAATCACTGCTCCTTTAAAATGTGATTGTGATCACGGTTTATCAGTTTTCTGTTCTTTTAAAGCAATTGCGGCCAAGCTATATGTACAATGCGCGAGCTTTTGCAAGAGCTTTTGTAAGCACTTTACAAAGAAACAACAACAAATTGTAAGAACTTTCAAATCTGTTTACTTTCATATACATACATACTTGAACAAATAAATTTTGGCATAAAAAAATTCTAATAAGATAGAAGAGAGAATGAAAGGAACAGCAATATCATTCGACATTTCATTCAAAAAACGCTAGTACCCACACAAACAGTGAAATATCAAAAATTTGTATATGTAACAAAATACAAAAAGAACGACTTAGAAAGTACCTGTTACTTGACAAATTTGGTCACAACTGTGATTCGTGATTTTTCAGTAACAGTGATTAAAGCACAGGTACAGAAATATCGCTCATCTCTAATGAACACTGTGTCTTTGAACTTCATCCATAGCTGTGATTCGTTGTTTTTGAAAGTGGTATTCTTTGCCAAATATTTTGTTACAACTAATTGAATTAATAAAAAAAATCAAAGTTTTTTTCACAATCAAAAATGTTTTTATTTTAAAAAACATGAATAAATTAATGTAAACAAAACTGAAAATTTTTTGACATTTGGGGCTAAACTGGAGTAAACAGCTGACAAACATCTGTGCCAACGAGTCTACCTTGTGTAGTTGTACCATGGTTGTGTCTTTATACAAAATAAATTATTTCTTTTATTTATGTGTATTAAATAAAAAAACTCGTCGAAATAAATATAAAAAAAAAAAATAATCCATATGACTTTTTTTTTACCTAAAATAAATTACATTTTGGATCCATCCAAAAAAAAAATCAGTGCTTTTACATAGAACAACTCGCATAACCGACGCAAATCGGAGCTTTTTTGTTTTATAATTGCTGACGCCAGGCAAAAGTTGTCTTACCTTCAAATATTTTAATATTGTGCTTTTAGTATATCTTTAGATTCACAATCACTTTCTGACCAATGGTTCCTTCTCTACATCGGGTCTGCATTATTATAATAATAATATATAATAATAATAATTTATATATAAACGAAACATAAATTCCTCCACAAATTGTTGTAAGAAAATTTCAAATAATTTAACAATTTATTTTTTTCGAAAATTTTTTTCATTAAACAATTTGTTATGAGGAATAAAACATACATTCTTATTTTATGTAAAATATGAATATATAAATAGCACCAAATATCAGGTCCATTCATATATTCACAAAAAAATAAATGTACTGTCTGAAGTGACGGCAAATTAGACTAAAATCAAACATTTTGTTAATTACTTAACCCTAGCGCTATCTACCGGGTCAAAATTTTATGAGGAAACTTATTTTTGTTTAATAAATATATTTAGTTTTATTTTCTTCGACCTTTTTATATAAGTTATACGTAATAAATATTCAAGCGCAAGGTCAATTATATGAAAATGATTTATTTTTTATCCAATATTTCGCTATATCAATGGATATCTTCTTCACCACGAAAAACAAATTAAAAACTAGATTAGCAAGAAATTGGTCTGATCAAAAATACAAAAATACATCTCCTCAAGAAACTGCATTGTCATCACATTGTGCCAATTTCAATCATGCACCAGATTTTGAAAAAAAAAAAACAGTTTTAAATACAGAAACCAACTACAAATGACGCTTCATGTAAGAAATGTTACAAATTATCAAAACATCAATAGAACAAAGAATCAATTTTAAAACAGATACAGACAATGCAGCTCAAAATTACAGACATTTAATTTACAAGCATAAGATAGGAAATTAAATAAGTTTATAAAAATGTAATAAAATAATTCTTTTTTCCTGTGTATAATTTTTTATCATTTTTCATAATTGACAATTTTGTTATTTTATTGAAATTTTGTATTAAGAATTTGTTTAAAATTTTATAAAACAAACAACCAGAAAAAATCTGAATCCCTGAAGAAGCTATCCATTGATATAGCGAAATATTGGATAAAAAAGAAGTTATTTTTGTATAATTGGCCTTGCGCTTGATTGAATATTTACTACGTATAATTAAATAAATATATTTTTTGAATCTCGGCCGAATCGTTCCATAAATTCAAAAAAATTAAATATCACGACCAGGGATGAAACGTATGAGAAATCTGGTTCCAGACTAAACAAATTTGTTGTCCAAGTTTGGTGTAAAGCGTACCAGAGGGTTTTGAGTTTTGGGAACACGTACCCTGGCACAAACATTCTTATATATATATATATATATATGTAGATGTTTATATGGTGGATTTCATGTCAAGTGACACAACTTTTTAAATCGATGGTTTCAGATTTGGATGAAATCCAAGGTTAGTCTTATTGGATAGTAGTTTAGACACAAATTTTCAACAAGATCGGTCAAAAAGTTTCTGAGTTAGAGGGGGTCAAAATTTGACATTTTGGCCAAACCGGTGTTCTTTCTCATCCATGTAACTTATTATATATTAGTGTTAGCAAAATTTGTCCCAAACAAAAAAAAAAAAATATTTTTGTATTTTTTAAAATTTTTTTTTTAAATTTAAAATTAATTTTTTATTTTTTTTTTGAAACCGGTTTTTTTTTTTTTTTTTTTTTTGCTCAAAAGAAAGCTTATGTATTTTTCTTTTAGGTAGTTTTGGTCGCTTAGTGGGATGCGAGTGGGATATGTATAAAAAAATAATTTGTAAGTCAAGACGTCATATGCTAAAAAATTTAAAAATCCTCGTCTTGAGTTAGAAATGATCTTTTTATACATATCCCACTCGCATCCCACTAAGCGACCAAAACTACCTTAAAGGAAAAGACCTAAGCTTTCTTTTGAGAAAAAAAAATAAAAAAAACTACCCTTTTCAAAAAAAATACCAAAATAGTTTTCAAATTTTGACCCCCTCTAACTCAGAAACTTTTTGACCGAACTTGTTGAAAATTTGTGTCTAAACTACTATCCAATAAGACTAACCTGGGTGCAAATTTCATCCAAAACGGAAGACATCGATTTCAAAAGTTGGGTCACTTGACATGAAATCCCCCATATATTTATATATATGTATATATATATATCGTTACCTATATCCCCCAATAATAAATTTCAGGGCATTTATCAAGAATAAAAATTGAGAATTTAGCACACAACCCGAGCTGACGCGTTTGGTTATTTCTAACCAAAATTGGTAATTTTATTCTTAATGTGGAGGTGTGAATAATTTTTAAAATTTGGTTACTTTTTGCAAAATAATAGTACGTATGAATGTTGTGTTCACTGGTCACGGAATAAGTGCTTTAAGAACAATTGCCACAAATTTTCCGTGGGAAAATTACAAATTTTACTTAGAAAACATTTCTTATCAATGTATTGCTCCAAATTTTTTAATATGTTAAAAATGTAGCTATTTTCTATCTATTTTCCAAGCTCTTTTAGCGATATTCTTTCCAAAAACGTTGGCAACAGTGATAACTAGAAGCAATTTGACAAGAAAAGTATTCTTTTCTGTTGAGTCTTCCGGAAGTGGGCGAGTTTTCAACAGAAGGACATGGCTAATTCGACTTAGAATAACTTTTGAGGGTCTTTGATAAATCTTAAAAAGTTTAAAATGGAATGAAAAAGTAACTGCCTGTTTTTTCATAATAAAACAAAATTTTTTGCTTAGGAATTTATATTGAAACAACAATACACTCAAATCTGTTTTTGTCTTCAATATAAATTTATAAACGCATGTTTTTATTTAAGTGTGAAAAACAGGCAGTAGGTAACACTCTTAACAGCTTGTTGTGGATTATAGACAAATTTAAAAGGATTTCCTATTTAAAACTTGTTAAAACATATTTAAGTATTTATATTTTTCTTGAAACAACTTTAAGTAGAACATTAGTGGTAAAAAAAAACTGGTTGGAAAACCAACTGCATTTTCCTTTTATACAATTTATTTGAAAAATCAAATCTTGCAGAAGCAAAATAGTTCTTAATAATTTAAAATTCAATTACACATTTTGAAAATTGTTTCAGATCATTCAAATTAAAATTTAAATAATCAGATAAAATGCATTAAAATTAAATACAAAAATTGCAGTAGTGGGCTTGACAACGTTATAAATTAACAATTTTATGTTTGAAATAAAAAAAAAAATTAAATGGAAAACAGTATGCAAAAAAACAATTTACAACATGCATGCAGCCAGTCAAATGCCATAAAATGCAATTAATATTGAATGCAATTCATGTTCATTTATTGTTGGTTTTCTGTATTTTTTATTTTTTTTTTATTTTACTTGCAACAATGTCCCATTGTTTGTAATGCATTAAAAATTGCATAAACATTGCAAAACATTAAATAATAAATAAAAAATGCAAATGAGCTCATGAACATTAAATTGCCATTTCTTTTTTTTTTTTTTTTTGTTTTTTGGTTTTATCTACTTTAATTTTGAACACAGATTTGTTGGGGATGGCATTCAGACCGAATGTCCGTAATGCCAAATTCAACGCAAATTTAATGACTTTAGGCTGAGCATCCAGTGTTTAAGGCGCGCCTTAATTGGTTTAATATGAAATCAATGATTTTCAATTTGTCCATCGACAATTCTATGGACAAAAAAATTGTCGTTGCATTAAAAAATAATGCTTTTAGGTTTGGTGGGGAGTGGAATTAATAGTTTTAAAATGCTGATTTGCTATCAGGAAAAAAATGAACGAGAGCCTATTAAAATATTTGAAATCGCTGTTTATCCTTTTTGCATGCATGCACTTTGTTTATGGTTGATTGAGGTCATTGGCCCAAAAAATTTTTATCCACACGCTCAGAACCGAACATGCTCCCAACATGTGCGTCTATTATATGTGTCGTTGTTGGACAAAATATAAACTGCCTATTAAAATATGCAAATGGTTGATTGGTAACAATATAAAAAAAACATGATACCAATTCATTTGTTTATTTTGCTGACTCTCTGCCCATCATTTGGTCTTGTTGACATTTGGCGAAATAAATTTTATCAAACCCTACAGTACCATATGTGGACTTTTGTGCTGGTATTTGCAACGCATAAAATTATCGATTCTACTCCAACCTTTAAGAATACCGATTGACTCAGAACCGACTTTTGGTGCCAATCGCGCTATGATTTTACCAAGTACCCCTACAAATGCTCATTAGCCATTGTATTGCGTTGGTGTTCAAATCAAATACAGCCCAAATATTTGTTACTTAAACCATGTAAGCAAATTTCAAAAATAAAATCGCTTCATATTAAGCCACACAGTAAATCACTCTCGAAAATTTATTTTTAATGTTGGTATCTATTGTAGCACATTTGGATAAAATAACTTCAAAGCGTCCAGCGTTATCAAAAAGTTACATATGGGTCCATTCCCGGAAATCAGTTAAAGGCGGAAAAAATTTTTTTATATTTTTTTTTATAGTTTTTTTTATATTTTTTATCACTTGATGATTAAAGCAAATAAAGAATGTACGTCTTAAGGTTAAATATATTACAGTGGAATCTCCCATCACCGGATGATTAATGATTTACTGTAGGATGAAACGATACGAGTAACTACAAATACTTACTCGATACTTTTCATTCGATACCGAGTACTTTTGGCATCGATACTTTGGCACCGAGTTCCAAAAATACTTGTTTCATACTGTCAGACAAATAAAACCTGCACTCACAATATTCTGTACGTAAAATTAACTGAAATTGTAATATAAAATAAATAAATATTCAGTTAAAAACCGGTCTACTTATTTTTCATTTATTTTTAACGAAAAGTTCATTTAATTTTTACTGTCAAAAATTCAACTGCGAATTCCGTAAAAACAAATGAATTTTCAGTTATTTTATATAATTCAACTATCAAAAAATAACCCACGAAAACAAATGAATTTTCAGTTATAATATGTAATTTAGTAATTTTATATAATACAGGTTTTGCTCGAATTTCTAAAAAAAATACCAGACACCTGTCTGGTTGGCATAATTTTTAACAAAATTTTTAATTTGTGCTTGTTCAAAAAAAATCTAAAAATCAAAGAATAACTTTTATTTTTGCACGAAAAAATAAATATAAAAAAATAACTTTTACTTTCGTTCAAAAAAAAAAAAAAAAAAAAAAAAAAAAAAAAAAAAAACAAGTAAGAGTGTTATATTCGTCTGTGCCGAATATTTGATACCCTCCACCGACAGGAGTGGGCTCTATATGATAAATACATTTATATTATTAACTAATCTTCACAAAAACGAACGCCAGCATTAAAATTGGTTGTGGTTTAGACTTATATTAAGTTATTGGCCGACAATAAGAAAGTTATATGGGTTTCTTGTTAGAACTTTGAACTGGCTTAAGTAAAATATCATGATTCGTAACAGTTGTAGCCGAACTAAAATGATTTTTAGGATGGTAATTTGTATTGGGCCTGTGGTAAATTATGGGCCAAACATCCCAAAATTCTGAAGACCGTTTTCTGGTATTACAAAAAATAAACTAGAATAAATTTTGATACAGCAGTGTAATTAGTTTTAGCGTTAACAGTGCATTTCACAAAATTGCATGATATTTTTTCTGGTCATATGAATCTAAGTTGAAAGAAATTCTACCGTAATATCTATTACTACGATTATACGTAGCCTTTTCGCAAATAAAAATTATTTGCGATTAACTAAATTACTGGTGATATGTCAATTTTGCTTACAGAAAATTCTTATTCTTATGAGATGCCATAACGTTTTTATTTTCTTAAATCAAAAATTAAAAAAAAATTAAAAATTGTTATGTATTTGTATATTTTATTTGCACACTTTTGAGTAATTTTATTTTTGTTGTTGTCATATGGATGTGCCACATCGAAATAAAAACTTAAAACGGTTAAAAATGTGGCAATGTTTAAAATCTTATTTGCAAATAGTGTCTTTAATCAGGAATTGTTTTCATGAGTTAGCTATTCGCAAATAAAAATTGAATTCACTGTTTATGCGGCAATTTTTTCTACTTGCAATATCATTATTTGAAAATAAGCAGTGCGTATAAACGTAGTAATAGACTAACTAGTTCATTAGGATCAATATGTTTCTCACATTTACTTCGATATGCTTTTTATGTTTTAAGATTTCAAAATAACTATTTTTTTTGGTTCCCGTTTAAAAACATTCAAATATGCGTGTATGTACAATGTACAACACGTACTTCGAACCACGTACCTTTGAATTTACTCTGGGTTTCACTGGCTCTAATCATATGAACGTACTGACCGATCGATGCTTTTTGTTCGATATTTTACTCTCGATACAGTATCGATGACAAGATCATAATTACATTTACATAAGTAGCATATACCTGTGTATTTGATCTATATATATAAAAACGTTTGTGCCGTGTAATTGCTCCTAAAACTCAAGAACCGCTAGACCGATAGGTGGCGCTGTTGTCGTAATATTAAAATTTCTTTTTATTTATGGTACCATTTGCCTGAAATTCACAAAATATATTTATTAAGCAAAAAATTTTTCCTGATACAATTTTGACCCGGTAGATGGCGCTAGGGTTAAGTAATAAACAAAATTCTCCAGTATTTAATTTTGTATTTATTAAGAAAATCCCGCGCATCACCGGGACCAAACAGCTAGTATTTTAATATAAATTAAATATTCAAAAAACGTGTTTTTTTGCTCAGTCAAATTTTTTTATGGTCATGCATAATTTTTAAACATTAAAATTCGTCATTACTTCATTACACGATATTTCCTTTAAACAAACACAAACAACGAAAACAAAAAATGAACACAAAAAACAACATTGAAATGAATGCAAAATTTTTGGTTTTTTAGTGCCTTTTGAAAACTTTAAAGGTACCGCAAATACAAATTTTGAAATGTTTAACAAATGTAAAGGGTCTTTTATTAAGGCCTTTCAATCTTTAATTTTAAATAATAGAACGTGTATGTGAGATATCATCGAAAATGTTCATTCGTTGTCTATTGACGCTTATAAGTATGAAATATAACACCGTGCAGATACCCGCGCTTTCGAAATTTCCAATTTTACATGACTCTGGCGAATAAATCAGGCTGAATTTGTCCGTTAGTATTAGTTAGCTTTGAGGGCCGCATCAGTTGGTATCTTACTCGCATAGATGTGCGACTTGAGAAAGTGCCAGAAGAATTAGTCAAACGGTCATGAGTTTTCGCTGGTATCCACAAACATAATTCAGGCCAACAAAAGTTGGTAATCATCCACCAATATCGTTCGCTGTTGGCAGTTATGGATATATGACGCCCCCAGCCCAAAACGCACACGAATAATTGATTATTTTTCGCTGTGCATTGGACGCTCTTGAAGCTTACATGGATTGGTATCGTCTAAAATTTGACAACTTTCTTTGTTGACGTAACCATTCATCCAGAAATGGCCCTCACCGCAGAAGAGGATTTTTCGATGAAAATTGGGGTCAAATTACGATTTTTTTTAATTTATATTTGCTGCAAAACAGACTGAATAAATGAAATCGACAGATATACCTTCAACAATACGACCCTATAAATACACCCTTTAATTGTATTCTCATATTTAAGAAACTTGTTACGAAAACCTCCGTAACAATTAACACAAAATCTCTACAATTTAAAAAATACTTAATGAACCTCATAAAAGGAGCTCCTCTTGTTCATTTGAATACAAATTTTAGTAAAAGCGCAAAACACACAATTTTTATTAAAAATTTGGCCTTTTCATGTTTTCAATTTATTAAGAATGACAAATTAAACACAACTACTTAGTTATTAATTCAAGATCAATTAATAAAACATATTAATCCGACAGATTTATTTTAAGAAGTCATTAATAATTTTAAAAATATGACAGTTGGAGGCTGAAATTTGTGAATTTATGTTATAAAGATTTAAAACATAACTTTAGTCTTACTTTTAGTGAACTTCTACTCTAGTTTAAATATGTGCAAAAGTTTTCTTATTCAAACAAAATTTATACCAAAAATCAATTAATAGAAAATCGTACATAAATGCCAAGTCAGTGACCCCAAAATTATCTAAAAATCCGCTTATGCAAATCAATTTTGCTTCTAGACAAAATTCACCAGAAATTGGTTTTGTTTTAATGCATTCAGAATTTATGTGAAAAGTGTGAGTACAAATATTTCAAACGATTTTAACAACCCAAAAACTTTAAATTATACTGCCTTTCAAGCCCTCAAGTACCATTTTATTTTCTCGAATAACGAAAAAAGATCAATTAAAAATTTGTATTTGAACGAAATTAAACTTAAATCAAAGTAAGGAAAAAATCCGAATCATGGCATAAACGGAGTCTAATTAAAAGAAAAAGACATCATTAATTTATTTTTATGAAGACAGGAATTTTACAACATGAAATTAATTAAAATTTTTTTTGATAATTTTTCATTCTTGACTGCGCTGAGATTTGAACCCAGGCTTTCACGGCCAGGTTGCCCTGACTAGTTTCGATTGTAACCACACAATCTCTTCGGAGGGGTTTGCCGTTTTTACCCACACCGCCATTGACGCCGGATCACGTCAATAGTCAAACATCAATCTTAACCTAATTAAAAATATCTAAAGTTGGATTAAAAAACCATTAACAGTTCAATGAAATAACCACAATACTAATTATTTATTAAAGAAAAGACAATTTTTAGAGAGTTTAGTTTCTATAATTTTCAGTTATATGAATAAAGAATTTTGTAAGACAATATTATAAACAGAATGTGAAAAAGGACATTTTTAATTTATCAATGAATGACATCAATATGACAACTAAACTTTCTAAAAGATTTCGACAATATGACATTGTATTACCCAATTTTAAAGCAAAACGGCGATAAATCGAAAACGATAAAGTAAAAATAAGAATGTTGTTAAATCAACACCGAGAATATAAGAATTAACATTTGTTGTCAAATGAAGAACAATTTGTTGACAAATAATTAAAAATATGTGGTCAAATTTAGAACGTTTGTTTTCGCTTCATGGTTTCACAGAAAAAATTTTTGCCAAAAATTTTTTAATTAAATAATTAATTGGTGAACATTAATTTCTTCAATTATTTTTTTTGTTTGCTGCAATTACTTTTTTTAATCAAAACACAAAAATGTAAATATTTTTGTATAAGTTGTGTATTTTTTTAATTGATGCAATTAATTTTTTAATTGATTAAATTTGTGTGGCATGACTCGAAAATACAAATCCGTTAATTGATATGATCAATTCTTTTGCAGGGGCAAAATTAGTAAAAAATTTAATTGTCTGAACGAATTGTTTAATTAAAGTCGATTTTCTATTTTTTCTGTGTTAGTCTGTATCTAGCAAAGAATATAGAAGAAGGAAACTAGGAAACTTTTCTCAGTCTCTTTTCTATTCAAATAAAGTTGCTAAGTCAAGGTTCAGACTTGCAATTTTTGCTTCAGCAATTCTTTAGTCTATTGGTGAGAGAGGTGAGAAAATTTGGGAGGGGTACTCATCTCACGAATAAAATCAAGAATTTCTGCAACAAAAACTGAACCATGGCTAAGTCTTCCTGCAGGCTTGCAATTTTTGTTGCTGCAATTTTTAAAAATTCTGCTTTGAAATTTCATCGTGTCCAGATTATGAAATTATAGCTTTGCAATTTTTATATTTTTATCTTGTCTTTCCTCTTCTCACTTTTATAGTTATAAATAAATACAAATACACCTACAGCCAACTTCAAGTTTAAAAGTGTCATAACGACAAAGCTAAACGAAATTGCAGTGTATATGAAACTGAGTACCCCTCCCCAATCTTCTCACTCCTCTCACCAATAAACTCAAGAATTTCTGCAACAAACATTGCAAGTCTGGACGATGAATAATATAAAATCTTTATTTAATGATAAAGCAGTTTGCATGTTCAAAAGCGTAGAAAGCCATGATGCAAAGAATGCGAAAAAGGGTCTACTTTCTTCTATTGCAAGCGTCACAAGCGACGCGACCTTCGAACAAATCTGCTGATTTTGACATATTTAAGACATATGCTATTTAATTTTTATTTGCGGTGATGCCGCGTAAATTGTATTGATTGTAACTTTAAGCGTAGAACGCAAGTAACAGCCATACCTAAATAAGCGCGGAAGGCGGATTCCAGCTGTTGAAACTCCTCATGCCCATACAATTTGTATGTAGCATACAGAAACAACGCGACGGCAGTGCGGCGGAAGCGCTTTGCAGTTGGAAAATTCGAGTTTGACAGCGCGTTAATATAAGCAGGGTTGCTATATATGTCGTTTTGACAACCCTGTTTTTATCATTTGAAAATAAATAATGGCAATTCAGCCATTTTTTTGGGCAATATGCGGTCTTATCCACATTTTTTATTTCTGTTATGTGGGTTATCTTAAACACGAAAATTAACACTTCTGTTCATGAAACAGCGTTGACGCTCTTGTTTAGGTATGGGATATCCGCTCTTATTTAGGTATGGCTGTAAGGTACAACAATGCATGCAATGCGTCGATGCGAAAACGCGTGCTGGGGACTTCCAGCTTTAACGTTATTTCAACTTGAAAAAAGTTACATTTTCTAAAGTCAAATATTTATTTTTTATTTTGGCTGGACTAAGTTTTTGGCTAATTATTATATGGAAGTTATATTGCCAGGGTATCACACAATTTCTGGAGCCTCCTCCACAGGTTATCGATAGACTTTAACCTTCAACGTCTAAGTTTTTATGGTCCTCCACCAGACCAGCCCGTTAAAAATACTTAACTATGCATATGGTTTATGTTGAAAACTGAAGAAAAATTTAACTCGGTACAGTTTTACGATGCGATTATTCAATGGAACCTAAATGGAACCTAAATGGAACCTAAATCGACCAGTTTGCCTTTAAAAATAACGACATAAACTCGCGAGCTGCTTCCCCACCCAGAGCTGTTTTTCAAATCTAAATTTTGTTTTGAATTTTGCAATGCTTTTTCTTGTATATTAAACAAAATCTGAACTATCAAAAATGATTTTTTTGGTACATATTTTAAAACTGTATACATTTTTCTAATAAATAATCTAACAATTTTAAGAAATTGGAGAGTAAAAACTTTATGGACCATATCGTTATTAAAATAAAGAAATTTCCCATCATTTCTTCAACATAGAGACTTAAATAAAAAAAAATTTTTGTTTTCAATCCGATTTTAGGCAACTTTGATGCCACATTTCTTTTTGTATCTTTGCTTGATATCCGCTTACGTAACCTTATTATTTATAATTCTTCTTGCGGTTATTCTATAGACTTTTAAAAATACCACAACATAAATTTTTTTTTAAAAATTCTTTCGACAACAAAAATATCGAACTTTTGTGTGAAATTTTTGAAATTATCTTTTAATTTTAATGCATATTTCTATGATTTGAAGTAAATTTGTACTAATAAAAGTCAAGAGGTATGCTTTTTTAAAGCTTTCCCCTCTTGTATTCTTTGGTTTTTAGTTTTATCCGGAAGTTTCTAATTGTTTGTGAAAGCGATTAAATAATAATAAAGTTTAAAATGAATAAAATAAACGTTATAGGGGGGAAAAAGATTAAATAAGTAAAAAAAAAGTTACAATAAGGCGTTCTTTCCCTTCTTAACACCATCGATCAACTATGAAATTCAACCCAATCGTAATAAGCTCAATTCTGGTATTTTTCTACAGGCTTTTTCCACTGTGTAGTAGACCAGTTTGTACAACACTTGGCTATCAGCTTGAGGTCATTGGTTCGTTGCTTCTCCCAAAGTCATTGATATGGTTTCCAGCAAACGACTTACAAAAACAAAATAAAACAATAAAATGCTAAGAAATTTAAACTTTTTATCTTATAATTTTAAATAAGTAGACAAATTTTATTTTCACTGATTACAAAAAGTAATGCTACAATTCTGCTTTCAGAGATTGTTTGTAAGACAGATATAGATACTTCTATTTCTTTTCCCTTCCTATTTTTTCTGTATTTGAATCATCATGAATCATGATGAAAATGCCCTTAGGGAAATGACGACAACAATCTTTAGAAAATTGTATGTCTGTTACTTAAACAATGATCCATCCATCCATCCATCCATTCGAACAACAATCTAATATATATTTTTCTATCTAAATACAAGTTGTCTTTACACATACATACAAATATTTCTGTATGCGTAGGTATGAATGTTAAACTGAAGGTTTATGTATTTTTGTAAAAAATATGTAGTGATAGTATTGAAAATTGTATTCGTCTGTCCGTTCATTTTGCTGCATACATGTAAGAACGATTGAATGTTTCTGTTACAACAATAAGTTTTCGTTCGTTTCGATTTTGTGCCAAATGTATTTTATGTTTATCTTTGAATAAACGAAAAAAAAAATCAAACTTATTATGTTTTTCCTTTTTTTTTTCATCTTTTACTTCCTCTACATCTTTTGCCATTTTAGATTAACAAGGAGTGAACGAAGGGGCTAAAGAATACAATCTAAATAGAATAAAAAACGTTAAGAAAAAAAATTTCAATAATGGGAAAAACAAATTCTCATAATAAAATACAGCATACGAATACACATTCGATGGAAGAAGATGGTATCCAATGAAACAGATATTTTAAATAGTTCATTCCATTATTGTTTTAAACCTGAGAGTAAAGCACGAAGTGATCGAAGAAACTGCAGAATTAAAAAACTTAAGAAGTCATAAATCTAAATATAGATATGTAAATATGTACATATGTACATTCAGGGTCTCCAACAATGTTATTTTATTTATTCATAATTTCATTAGAGTTTTGGTTATAAATTTTGTTATCTGTGTAAAATGTCGCTTTTGGGGGCATGAAAATTAGGGAAAATTGACGAATATCGATACCGATATATCGGCGCTACTTCAGGTTTACCGATATATCGATGATACTTCAGGTTTGCCGATATCTCGGTATCGGCGATATTTTACTGTCGATACGCCGATACTCCTTTAGAGTTTTTTTGGAAAAGCGATTAAATTTTTAATGCTTATTTTTTGCATAACAACTAAATGAAATAATACATTTAAAAGCAGAACATAAAATGGAAACAGTATAATAAATTGTTTCTTTAATTCTTTAGCTGGAGGTCCACGCCACGCGTTTTATGCGTCCGATACTTTTACGACCTTTCATCAATACACATGCAATTGTGGAAAGTAATTCCACTTAATACTTTCTATACGGATCTGCATTTTACGCGTTTTCTGTGTAACTACAGAGTCAATAAAATTTTTGCACTGATTCTATTTTTTTACCTTAACGCATCAACGAATTGAACGCGTGGTGTAGACCTCCAGCTGAAGCCGTTTTGCTTTTCACCATAGTGGTGGAATGATCTCTCACTTTGAAATCTTTTATGTTTTTTTAGTACAAAAAACGTACAAATTTTTTAATGAGATGTTTGTTAGAATAAAAATCATTTTATTCTAACATTCACATATTCCGCTAGTTAAAAGTCTACGAACGTTATTAGAAAATATAAAAAACGAATAAACTGAGATTAGAGAGGCCCAAAATTGGCGACTTGTGGAGATGTGGATTAAGATTAAACTTAGTTTAACGTAGTCTGAAACTCGAATTTTTCCGATGAAATTTGATTTTTCTTATTTTTCATTAAAGACCAACATTCTAAGCAAAACTAAGCTGTTCCGTCAAAATGTCGTATGCAATCTTAGTAATGGCGTCACAAATCTATTTTCAGATTTACAAAATATAGTTTAGAGATATCAAACGCCTTAGGGAATAAGGAAAACATATTGTTTCACTAAAATTCTTCGAATATTTTAAAGACAATCGGCTTCAATCGTAAATAAAAAACGTCTTACTCAGCTACTATGACTATGCAATCCGAAATTATGGAATTCACGGTCACCTCTACACTTGGTAAAAGTTCTGATAAGTCTAAAATGGCCTTTATAGCATTTGTGAACAAATAATCAAAATATCCGAAGAGGATGAGCCTCTGTACATCCTCAGCTGTAGTTCTGCTAAAGAAGAAGTCGATATATACTTTAAATTTCCTCACATTTCTAGAGGCGCAGATCCGCTTGGTGCAGAAATATTTAGTTTTAAAATGAGTTCTGTCGCAACTGAGACTCTATTTTCCACTGCAGGTTTGGTTCGAACGAATTTTCGATCTCCGCACAAGTTGAAATTTTAATAAAAATCTTATTAATTTAAATTTAAAATATTTGTACACAGAAAAAATTAAAAATTGTCTCTAATCACCAAATTTATACGAAATTCATAATATGAAGCAAACAAGTTGTTAATTTTGCACCTATTAACAAAATGATTATATAGATAACTAAAAATTTTAAAATTGTAAATATTTTTTTTCAATAAATGATATTTTTAATTTTAATTAAAACAATGATCAAAAAACTTGGCTTAATTAAATAAATTAACAAACAATGTGTTAATTTATTTAAGTAAAAATTGACAATTCCCAACAACAAATTTTCAAGTTTTAATTATTTTATTTTAAACGAAAAAGTCAATTATAATTTTTTTTAATTGATAAAAACTTTTTTCAGTGCAATCTCTTACACTGTACTTTTCTATAAAAACATCATTTATTTTTTCGGTATCGCCCATATTTCTTTTTGAGTATATCGGCAAAAAGGCGTATCGTTACTTCCCTAATGAAAATGGATTCGTTATAAAAAAAGTGTTTGTTAAAGACGTAGTTCACAACATCTAATGTTCGTCCATATATTTTTTGATTTTCTTCATTTTTTTATATGTTTTCTCAGTATTTATTTATTGAATCTTCATATATTAAATATGAACTAACAACAATTAATTAAATCTTATCCTCATACTTCATTTTATGTCCTGTCAGTGCCAGACAAAAAGTTTCGTCATCACAGTTCCTGTACACTTGTGTAGGTGTTTATCGCTCTTATAATTGGGTGAGTGCTGCAGTATCTCTTCTCCCTAAATTTAAAATATTTGCATTAAGTGGATTTGGGTGCTGTTCAAGCCTTTTTAAGCATTTTACTGCATATTTCGTAATCATAGTTTTTACTAAAAGCGCATTGAGGTCCTTGTGGATATTTGAGTTTTTATACGTACCAGGGAGGGTCTGTGATTATTCTAAGAAGTTTGTTTTGGAGCCTTTGAATTTTTTCGATATAAGAGGCCGAGGCAGTTCCTCATAGCTAAACACCGTAGCACCTGATTGGTTTTAAGATACAGTTGTAAAGTAGTTTGCAATCGAGACTAATAACAGAATTTCTTCCAATAAGCCAATTAATTTGAATTGCTTTTAGTTTAATTTTAGTTTGTTTTGCCTCTATATGCCATTTCCACGTTAAATATATACACAACAAAAATAGATTTCTATACAACTTCTCTATATTTGGAACTGAGTTAAAACGTATTCAAGGAGTATATATATCTTTGGATTACAAATTCGCATTTGATATGTTAAAAATGTTTCATATTCTAATGGATTTATAATAAAAATTACCTTTGACAAGGTGACGTTCGGCTGGTAGCTCGCATGGTGGCATGTCATAACGTCCAGTGTCATAGTATCCATGGACGTTATGACACTCCAAAAAGTGTCATAGTGTCCATGGACACTATGACACTGGACGTTATGACATGCCACCGCTCGCATACTCAGTGACGGAACGTTGGCTCCAAGCCCTAGAAAGAGTTAATTTTTAAGTACTTTCCGTAGAGCGGGAAAGTGTGGAAATGATTTACGCATGTGCACGGATACTTTACGCTTAAGAAATCCAGCAGCTTCTATTAAATAGCAACAGCACCTACGAAAAACCGCCACAGGCCGAACATTCCCACAAGGATTAAAAATCCGCCATCCATGTGGATGTCTCTCCTCCGGCCATTAAATTGAATTAACTCTTTAAGAAACTGTCTTTTCTGTTATGCAGATGTATAAATATTATTTGTGCATGTATATTTCTGAAATGATTTGAAGCGAAACGAAGATCTTCCGGTGTATAAAAGTGTGTACATAGTTGAAGCATTTTCAGTTTCATTCTTCATCATCCATATTTAAGTTTTCTTTGAATTTCCAAGGAAATTTTCTTATTACAATTGCTGCAACAAACAACTATCAGACATACAAGATAAAAAGAAGCAAAATATTTTGATGTTTATACATATTTAAATATGTACAAAAATATTTTTTGTTTTAAGTTTTGTATGAATTTTCAGAAATGTCACCGCCATATTTTTGTTTAAAGAATTTTATTCTTTTTTCCAGGAAACGAAAAAAATTTTTTTTTTTGGGTCGATTTAAAGTTTTAAGCAATTTTTATTTTGAAAATTTTCTTTATTTTTATTTGATTTTTTTTTCGTGAGTAATAAAAATAAAACACATTCCCTTAAACTGGCACACATGTGTGTGTTTTTTGACACTAACACACACTCTCCCATGAGCCTTATGTTGTTTAAGAAAAGAAGTGAATAATGACAGGGTGGATGCCATTGTAGATTTGTGTCTGGTTGAAAATTTTTTGAATCATTGTCACCTGTCACATGTGTTCGAAATTTAGCTCTAAATAATTTATGTGAATTTTATATGATTTAAAGCTCTTGAATAAGCACACAATTATAATATTAAATTATTATATTTGTATTTTCTTTAAGTTTTTCCGCTTTTGGTGTTAAGTGTATTAAAGAAAAAAAATTTATTCTTATTAGGGTATCATTTTGAAAATAATAAGCAAAATAAGGGAATTAAGAGATAACAATTAGCTTAATAAGTAATGAAACTAAAAAAATAAAAAAAATCTCAGACTGCTTAAAAACTTTTTTAGAAAAATGTTATCCATTTCCTTGCGCTCGAATTGAGTTTTTAAAAGACAGCAAATATATGCAACAAAGGTAAAGAAACTTCTGTGTGTAAATGGCCAAGTTCATCAAAAAAAATTCAAGTTTTAAAGGGATAAGAACAGAAAGTTCTTAGATATAAACAAAACTATTTTGTGTCACGCCCACTTCTACAATCCCGTCCATATTCTATTGGAAAATGTGTATTAATAGCCAAGATGATTGTACCTTATGTGGAAACTTTGGCTCTTACCGTTCTCTAGATATGCGGAAAAATAAAACAACAATAACAAGCGATGGTTGCATGGTTTTTCCTTAAATATCAACCATTTTTAGACAGAGCAGGCTAAATTTTGCTAGCAATATTTAAAGGAGCATCGGAAAACTCACTGCAACAGACAGGCGGATGGACATCGTTAAATCAACTGCGCTAATCATAAAGACTCAGAATATATAAACTTTTTATAATCTAAAATCTAAATTGTAGAAATTTCAAACGGAATGACACAATTCTATACACAAACCCTTTCCACCTGTTGTGAATGGTATAGAGAGTTAAAAATCCATATATTTCTATTTTCTGCAATAACCGAAATGAAAAAATCCCATCTTATCAAAATAATTAAAAAACTCAAATATCCAGACAACAAAAAAAAAAAAAAGGGAGGAACCATCCATTTGCCCTGGTTTTACAAAAACGAAAAATTAAAAAAGTTTTACAAAATCAATTTTTAAAAGTATAAAATGTAATAAATGATGGAATGACTGGCTAAAAGGAAATGAAAGAAAATCACAACACAAGAAAAAAAAGAACACAAGGGCTGGGTCTTAATCGAGAAAATGTATGAACGCAAATAAACAACCAAACAGACATACTTGAGCAAAATACTTTGAAATTGCCTTTAACCCAAATTTCAAAACTTTCAGGGCTGATAAGTACACCAACAAAACTTATCAAGCTGAACGAAGAAAAATAACAACAACTACCACACAAGCAAAAAATAAAGGAGCGTGATGCTCATTTTTTTAATTGCGTGTTTGTTGAACGATGGTAAAATGTTTTTTAGCTCTTCAAGGAGGGAAATTTCTTTTGAAAACAATACACTTAAAGAAAAAACATTACAGACACGAATTATTTAATTTAGTTGGTTTAGCTTTAAAAATGCAATTAAGTTTAATTAGAGACGTGACATTTGGCTGATTTATAAAAGTAAGAATCAAATTTAATTTAATTGTCTAAATCATTTAACTCTGCTTACGTGAACCTTACACCATCACACAAGTCTTACGTATTTTGAAGAAAATACATCCCGGATCTAATTACTGACAGGGTTGTATTTTTCATAAAATACGTAGGACTTGTGTGATGGTGTAAAGTACCCATTAAGGCCGGGATTCACTATCCTACACAATCGTACGATTCATTCACACGAAAATCTTACGGAGTTCTATCCGACATAAAAAAATGTCTGCAAAATCTGCAGTCAATGCCTCACTATCCTACAAAAAGAGGCAAACTCAAATGACTCTTTACAAGAAAATGCAACTCTGATCGCATATAATCTATAATTTTATGAAAATTTTCATAAGCATTTGCAAGTCGGACAGACTTGTCAAAAAATCTGCCACTCCATTCAATTTTACGCCACACTGTCATACATTATGAGCACACACGATTTTTTTATTGACAAATAGAACGACTGAATAGGATAGTGTTTCGACGGCTTTACTGACATTGGGCCGACTGCGCTTTAAACTTCAATATAAAAAATATTTTCTTGAATTTAAAAGAAATTTTTATATAAGACAAGTTAGAATGATATAAGTTTTATTATTTTTCTAGAGTTGACCTTATGTGAGGTCTTGAACATTGCAGCATTATCCTAAAAAAATTTATTTTACATATGAACAAATTGATTTACGCTTGAAACTTGAAGCCAAACGCGTTTCCGTTTTTTTTCTGTGATCACATCAGATATCCTTTTTTAAATAATTGTGCCACTTTTTTATCGTTTTGGATATTTATATTTATTATTTTTAATTTATATTTTTTAAATTTAAAACTCCCTTTAAAAGGAGATCTGATGTGTTGTATAGTTTAATGTGTACTAAAGGTCTGCACAAGAATATAAAACTCGTACTCAAAACATTTTACACAAAAACAGTTACTTCAGGTGCTATATTTTTATACCCTCCACCACCACTAGTGGTGAATAAGGGTATACTAAATTTGTCATTCCGTGTGAACCTTTTTTTTTATACATCTAAGACCCCATAAAATATTTATATTCTGGCTCCTTGAGTAATTCTAAGTCGACTTAGCCATGTCCGTCTGTCCATCTGTTCAAAAAAAGCTCACTTTTGAAAAACGCAAAAGAAAAAACCAAACTTGATCTCAAATTGCTTGAAGTTCTCCTAAGCAGCTTGGGATTAAAATCCAGCAACAACGGTTCAATAGGATCAGAACTATTAATCAAAAACCCTAAAAAAATGTATAATTTTCATACAAAAACTAACTTAAATGGTGGAATAATGCAGGAAATGATATAAAATCATACTGTTAAATTTCGTGAAGATCGGTCCATAATTGACCCTAGACCCCATTTAATCTAATTTATTTAATTTAATTTAATCTAATTTATTTTTTGTAATACCAAAAATCAGTCTTCAGAATTTTGGGATGATTATGGTACAAAATTTACCATAGGTCCAATACAAATTACCCTCCTAAAAATCATTTTGTTCCGGCTAAAACTGTTACGAATCATGATATTTTACGCAAGCCAGTTCCAAATTCTAACAAGAAACGCATAAAACTTTGTTATTGTCGGTCACTAATTTATTATAGGTCTAACCCGCAACCAATTTTAATGCTGGCGTTCGTTTTTGTGAAGATTAGTTAATAATATATACATATGTATTTATCATATAGAGCCCACTCCTGTCGGAGGAGGGTATCAAAGATTCGGCACAGCCGAATTTAGCACTCTTACTTGTTATTTTTCAAAACGAACGAGTTTATGCAAACGACAACAGCAGTCAACGAAAAATAAAACAAACAGGTTATGAGTAAAGGCCTCATTAGTTGTTACTTTCAGTGTGTACTGAATATATCGCTAGATTTTTATGTACCTTATTTTACGTTTTCATATGTACCTATATCGTAGTGTAGTTTTTTTTAGAGAATACAAATGGTAATTTTACTATTACAAAAATTAATTTTTACGTACAATTTTTTGTTATGCTTCTGTTTTTTGTTGCTTTTATTTAAAATAAAAAAAAAATTTTTTTGGTACAATTGGGGTCGAAAAAGTACAATTTTATAAGGTTGCTGGTACAATTTGGATGTTCTCATTTTGCATCCCTGATTGTCATGTACTCTGCAATTTGTCTTAGTGTGTGTGGTAAAACGAATGTGCCACCGATTACTTTTAAGTCTAAAAATTGCAGTTGAGGAATGTTGTCAATTACGAAACGATCCTGACTAGGCTGGAAACTCGATTATAATCCGAATCGCGCATAAATTTACCTTTTAATCGCCATCACATAAAAACACATACGATTGCGATTAAAACCCCAACCTAGTACAAATGTTGGCTATCTTTCCGATTATATGATAATCTACACCAGTTACGAGTAAAGCAAACTAGTTGACATAATAGAAGTAATCCATGGAAGACCGACCAATCCTTTTTGCGCTTTTTGGTGCTGTAACTTTGGCTTAGTTGTTTCGTATTTGTGGCGACTTTTAGAAACTTATCAACAAATGTAATACATTTTAACAAATTGCAATTCTTTTCAAGAACTGGAGTCAATACATGCCCAATTTATAGTTCGTGATATTTTTTTTTTACGTATTATTCCATTTAAATAAAAATAAATTTAGATTTTCTAAAGATTTATGTTTATTCATAAGCATCCAGTCGTAATTTTTTGCTATTTAGTCAATAAGTCAATTAAATAAGGCATTTAAATAATTTTCAATTTAACATTGCGAATAACTGAAGTTTCTGACTTAACCCCTTTCTGCCAAACTTCAAAGAAATAGCCATTATGTACATACATAAACCGTTTCATTATTATATCCCAACTCCCCACTGGGGAGTATGTAGGGATACATTTAATGGATATTTGTGTTATATCCTCTGGGGAAATCAGTTGCTGTCAACACCTGGAACTAAGCAGAGTTAAAAATGAGCAGATCTGTTGAGATCGCGGTAGAACAGAGATCCTATCTAGTACCATGAAAGTCAGTAGCCCCTGGTCCGAACAGACTATTGGATTAGCCCCCCTCGTGGTAGGTGGTGTCTAAACGCAAAGTCACGGGAAGGGAGATTTTTAAAAGTCCTTTCAGCTGATGTTTCGCCACTAGTAGAGATTTACGCCTACTGGCGGATCACCCTAGCTGCTGTTGCTACTCCACAAATCCTGCTAGCATATTCCAAAAGCACCGGAGATTAGAAAGCTCTAGCTCCTAAACAAGGAGAGAATGTATACTCAAATTTATATATGTATGTGTGCTGGTTGCGCACACACGCACAGGGCCGTTTGGTAAACGTATTGTTCGGCACTTAGTGGTAAAGGCCACAACGACATAAGGCCAACACTCATGTTAATCTTTTCTATTGATTATATCCTGACTTGGTAACTTTCTACATTCTTATATTTCTGAGAAGTTTTAAAGTACTTTCGAATCCTCCAATCGCAGCTGATTTACATATAATCAATGAAGCAATGAAGAACAAAGTCCTAAGTCCCTTTTTTTGCACACTGCAATCGTATAAGCTTTTGCATCCATTTTAGAATAAGTTTTATAAAAAAATTATTTAATAAAATTTGAGCACAGATCAGCTGTGGGAAAAACAGAAACTGTCAAAAAAAACATAAGCAATTTAACTGCACGTTTGTGACCCAATAATATAAACCTTCCGAAAAACAAAAATGTCGACAGACATTCAGAATTACGTGTGTGTTAAAAAGTTCGATGTAAAAAAAATTGCAGGCTTAAATGATGAATAAGTCCAGAGTACAAAGAACGAAAGCAAAGTGACAAATTGCAGTGTACGGCCTAATCAAGTTTGCTTTTCCGCCCTAAAAATATATATAAGTAATATACCCGATGATTATTATTTCGCAAAAAACAAGTTAGAGTGATTTTTTCGGCTGTGCTGAATATTTGATACCCTCAACTGTCAGTTATTCTACTTCCAAAGTGGGCCTTGTATGGGACCTATGGTAAATTAAAGACAGGTATTTATGAAATTTTATAATAAGAGCGTTATTCGTTACGATTCTATGCGTACTTAACCCATTTTTCACCGACCGGTTATTATAATCACCAGCAGTTATACTGTTTTTTTTTTTTTTTTTTTTGTTGCAATGTTTTTTTCTGTCATTTACTTAAAATCTTATTTCGTTATTATTTTGCCAGTTTACTTGGTGCGGCGAAAATGGGTTAAGTATTTTTCAAGAGGAGACTATATATGGGGCCTATCGTAAATTATGGACCGATCTCCACGAAAGTTTGTAGTAGGATTTCTAGTCATATAGAACAAATTTGTGCAGAATGTTATATCAATATATGTGCATTCCGCCACTATTTATGTTAGTTTTTGTAACAAAATCCTCAATTTTTTTGGTGGTGATTCCATATTTTGATTCATAACTCTTATCCTTCTGAACCGATTTGCTGGATGTTAATCCTAAGCTGCTAAGGATAACTTAAAACAATTTATCACCAATATTTTCTTTTCTTTAGATTTTTCAACAGACGGACAGACATATGGACATGGCCAAATCGACTTCAAATTACTCAAGGAACCAGAATATATATACTTTATGGTGCCTTAGATGAATATTAAAAAAGTTTCATATAGAATGACGAACTAAGTACATCCACACTCACCACTAGTGGTGGAGGGTATACAAATTTTTCTTTCAGTGTATCTGCAAACACGAACATTTCATTTATGTTTGCTGTACATTAAGTTTTCTTTGTAATTTACTTTTAAAATAAAGCTTTAAAATCCCAATTGCGTGTAGAAATCATTATGGCAAAGTAAATCCATCAACGTGTTGTATACTCCATCCCATACCACACAAACTCCCATAAACGGCCGTTGATGTGCATGGAAAACATTTGGGCCACAAAACACATTGGCACAATCACAACCTCGACCATTTCCTCTAAAATTACATTTCCCTTCTCACTGGAACTTGAGTATGAAAAAGGTTATTTTGAAAAGGATTTCTATAAAATTAATGAAAAATATTTTAAAATTAACTTTAGCAAAAATATTGTGTTGGGGATGGAGTATTAAATAGAAGAGGAAAAGGTTGCTCTTTTGTGATTCCCCCCTCCAAATTCTGTAAAATTTTGAAGTCATTGTTGTTGTTGTTATTGCTTTATTTTGTTTTCTGTAGTAACAAACAAATGAAATTAAACGTTGTGTAATTTATTGTTTTTAACCAGCCAGCAAGGACGACCAACCCACCATCATTTATAAAAAAATGGAAGACAGTCAGTCGGCTCATTTTATTGCCAGTGTCCTGTTTTAAAACAACAACAATAAGCAAAAGTTTGTGTTCTGAATGTCAAAGTGGGTTAAAATAAGTTTGCTCAAAAATGCCATTAAGTACACGTAGAGAAGAATTATGTTCGCATTTGGTCACCGATAACTAAACAATCTTCAATGGAAAATGTTTAAATATATTTTGGTAACCTCAATCATATTATGGTTTTTATGACCCCATTTTTTAATTACCCCAAAAAATGAAAAATAGCCTTCAAAATAAAATGAAATATCACCCTAAAATTGGGGTTTTTCTTCATTATGGAAATTTTTACTGAATTTTTACCCCAAAAAAAGTTAAAATTAAAAAAAAAACACACAAAGAAAATTATATTAAAAGTTTGGGTTGGGTTCATATGCCCGAAGCTTAAAATCCCAAATTTAAAATACCAAATTTCTAAATCTCAATCAACAGAATTTAAAAATCCTGATTTTTAATAACCTGAATAATTTTCTTAAAATTTGCATTATATATTAGTAAATGAGAAGAAGCCCCAAGTTAGAAATTGTGATTTTATTTGAGGCCATTCTTCAGTCTTTGATGTTGTGGTGATTTTTCATCTCACTTAAAATGCAAAAAGACCTCAACAAAAAAATTTTGAAACCCCCCAAAAAAAAAATTGCCCTAAAATTGCGTGCTGTTGTGTCTCATGCAAAATGTAAAATGTGTGGCCATATTTCCTGGGGTAATTTTGCACACCGCCTTCAATGAATGGAGAATCATGCCTTCCTATAAAATCAATAATCAACTAAATCCTTAACATTCGACTGCAAAATATATTCGGTGTACATCTAGGTCGAAATATAACATGGAAATGCTTAATAAAGGCAAAACTAGCTCAAATAAAACTATAAGCAATGCAAATAAATTGGCTTATACAAAAAAAATTCTGCCCGGATTGTAAGCTCTTTTTTTACAACTCTATCTCAAAGCCAATATGGTATTATGGTATCCAGTTATGGGGCAGTGCCTCGGCTAAAAAAATAGAAAATTCAAAGTCGCCAAAACAAAACTCTTTGAATCATCTTGTCTGCACCCTGGTATGTAAAAAAAAACTCGAACATTCGCAAAGACCTCAATGTGCCAATAAAAACTACGATCACGAAGTTCTCAAAAAAATATTTCAAGTGTTTGAGTTTAACCCAAATCCACTTTCTCGAAATATTTTAAATGACGGCGGCCATACCCGCTTAAGAGAGAGAAAATATACGGTAGGACTTACTTGATCAGAAGAGCGCTAAGCATCCTTATAAACGGGAACCGTGATTATGAGAATTTTAGTCCGACATTGGCAGTATATTAACTTGATTAATTATGGTTAGTTCTTATTTTTTAACATAAAGATACATCGAAACATCGAAAAACTTAATTTTTCTAGGTGTATATGAGAATTCGTGTATATATAAAATTGTATTAAAAGTAATTAAAATATTTTAAATAAAATTGTTGTCCTGCTTTAAACTGTTTTTGTTTTCTTTCGATTTTAACTCTTTCATTTGGTTTTCGTAAATTTTTGTAAATTTATTTCAAAATTTTATTACTTTAGAATTTATAATTAGTTTGTAACGACTTGTAATTAGATTTGAAAATGATACGCATTGTTTGGCATATTGTTGTAAAAATTACAACACATTAATTTCTTTTTCCTTTTGCCTTCCCCTTTTCAGGCAGTTTTAAGAAATTTTATTATCAAAACGTTTAAATATAAAGAAATTTTCTATAATAACTTTAAAAAAGGCTTAAAACTAAAATTAAATTTTATGCAAAAGCATTTAAATATTTTTCTTCAAATCTTTTTTATTGATTTTTTCGATTCTGTTTAGGAAAACTACGTTTTAAAATAAGAAGAGTTCGTTTATAATGCTTCTACTTTTTATTTTTTTATATATTTATTTATTTTTTTTTCATAAATGTTAAACGAAACTTTATATGGAAAAGTATTTAGAATTAAAAAAATGCCTTAATATTCTTCTTACAAAGTTCTTATATTTGAAAACGTTGATTATTTTTCAAAATATTGCAAACCTTTATCTTCTATATATATAAAATTGTAGCGTTACTGACTGACTGATTCATCATCGCACAGCCTTACAGCGTCAGAGGCTTAAATGTTAAAATATGGGCCGGAGGTTAATCTCTAGCCAAATCAATCCACTTAGATGTGATTTTAGGAATTTCAAATGTTAAGGGTGTAAAAAAAGTTATATCACGTTCGTAACTGATCTTAAAAATACCAATAAAAATATGTAAGTAAATCCCTTCTCCTGCGTGATATAACTTTTTTATAAGTTCTTAAAATTTGTATGATAATATTTATAAAGTGAGGTGTAGTGTTTTACATAATAAGTTCATTTGGTACTTTTTAAAGGGGTGCAAATCGTACCTTTTTTTTGATACTTTTGATACTGAATATGCCAAAGTTATCTTCACTTTTATCACAAATTTTGTGATAAAAAAAAAAATTTTAATTAATTTCATGTTGTAAAATTCCTGTCTTCATAAAAAATAATTTAATGAAAATTAAATTCAATGAACTTAAGCCTAATTCAAAATATCTAAATTTGGATTAAAAATCATTAACAGTTCAATAAAATAACCACAATACAAATTATTGTTAACAGCTAAGGCACGAGCTATGTTTACATTTGTCCTTCAAGTTGTGCTGAAAAAGGTCAACAGGAAAAAAGAAAGACAAAAACATCAAAAAAATAAAATAAAAACAAAAATGTACTTTGGACTTCAAGAAGAATTCTTGACAAAAAGTACGAAAAAACAGAAGTTAGGAAGAACATGTAAATCAATTAAAATAGATAATCATTCATTCAAAAAAAAGCAAATTTCGATCTACCAAAGTGAAATACCATTTGGTTTAAGGATTGATGTTTGACTATTGACGTCGCCCGGCCTCAATAGCCGAGTGAGTAAAACGGCAAACCCCACTGACGAGATTGTGTGGTTATAATCGAAACTAGTCTGGGTAACCTGTCCGTGAACGCCTGGGTTCAAATCTCAGCGCAGTCAAGAATGAAAAATTATCAATAAAATAATTTTAATTAATTTCATGTTGTAAAATTCCTGTCTTCATAAAAAATAATTTAATGAAAATTAAATTCAATGAACTTAAGCCTAATCAAAAATAATTAAATTTGGATTAAAACAAAAATTTTTTTTGGGATATTCAATCATTACAATATCAAACTTCCGCAAGGGAAAACGACTTATCTGATTTTGTGGTATACGTGAAGATGACTTTGACACGAATACCCTGCAGGAAATTTGTGTCAATTGTTCCAACAGAATTGATTCTTGGATTTGTGAAAAAAGAATAAGATCAAAAATAACTAACTAATGTCATGTGAAAGGAGAACTAATCACTTAACTCTTATATTAAGTAAGAACAAAAAGGTAGACTTTTTAATTTTGTATTAATTTTTTTTTTAATAATTTTTTTATTTTTTATTTATTTATTAAGACCGTTACAAAAACGGTCCTAATTCAGTTCAGTATAAAAATTTGTTTTTAAAATTTATTCTACGACTTTTTTACTGGAAGAATACCAAGGACTAGCAGTGTAGTAACTAGGACTTAACACGTTTATTGAGAATAGATGTGTGACTGGTCAAATGGTGGCTGTTAGGTGTCATGTAAAAGTGATAGATCCCATTCATATAAAGTGTTAGAACTCTACCACCAAAGAGCCTTACACGGGACTACTTTAGCGCAAGTTCGCTTCCCTCTAGGGTATATACAACCGTATTAAATTATGGGCTCCCCGTACAATATTGAAATTTTTGATACTTCAATGGGTTGGCAAAAAATATCTTTCTACAACTTTTCCGTTCTACACAAGGCGAATTCATTACAGGTGATCCTAAAACCCCTGCTGGTAACTTTTTTTCTTTAGCTTTATAATTGTTGGATGTCAAAATTTTGTTTATTATCTTTGTTTCTGTTTTGATTTGTTTCGGTTTTTGACATTGTACAATGATTTTACAAAAACAAATTGCTTGTGGTTTTTGTACGAGTTGTACTTGTTGTACTACCGAGATTACCCGGAATGAATTTGCCTTGGTTCTACATGTGGTTCATTTTGAATTTTCTATAATATAAAACTTTGAAACATAAAATTATATGAACAGGGTCCTGAGTGAATAAGAACATTAAGATGAAAAATGTTGGTACATTTTTTTAAACATAAAAACTTAATCTTTTGCATTTAAATATAACAACGAAAGAACGGAGACGCTAACGAAGTAGCGGGTTAAATGCTAATTATTAAACAAAAATATTATTCTTTAAATAATAGTACATAAAAACTTGATTTTATTTAAAAAAAATTATTATGAAAATATTATTAAGATATTTGTTGTTGTTGTTAAAGTGACTTAAAAAGTTTTATTGAGAACGTAATTCTTTATTATGTATATTTTTTATTAATGTTAAATGTCATTAGAAAGTCTGTTCTCAATTTTAAAATCCATGTAATGTCAAACAAAAGAAAATAACGAAGAAAAGCAAGCGTCAAAAATCAAATAAATTAACTGATTTTTTTAAAAACAGTTTTAATATAAAAATTTTGTAATACCAAATTTAAATCAAAAATCAATTTCAAATAGAAAATTTATTAAATAAAACATTTGCAACGGAGTAATGTTTCGTTGTTTGACATTACATGGGTAAATAATGCCAACTCTCCCTAATGAACTTACCTGGTACTTATTATACAATGGTTAAATTCACTTTTTTGCTCACAAAAAAAAGAGATATCTAACAAACAAATTTCAAATTAATATTTCAAATATTTGAGTTATCATTTTTAAATGTAGAAATCATTTTGGTTACAATTCAAAAAGCAATTTTTTAAAACGTCTACTTCCGGCTAAATATACCCAACTGTCTACTAAACACAGCTTAACGGAGAAACGCACACACGCATCTAATACACAAACCTTCCCTTACCGCTGCCAGCGCTCCAAGCGTAATTTTTATTAAACATAAAAATAACCAACACATACTTCACGCTCACACACCAGGAATGCTGCCAGATTCATTATAATATTTTAATGTTTCGAAGAGCTTATCCTCCAACAATAAATTTTAGTATTTTTATCAATTAAAAAAAAGGGAATTGAGCACAATAAATAAAATTCTTTTAATGAAAAAAAAAATTTTGTATTCCCAAAAACAACTTTTTTGATAATAAATGTTTTGAATGATTTCAATTTAACGATTTTTTTAAGCAAATTTGTTACCTAATTAATTAATGCGCTATAATTTATCAATAATAAATAGTTAACATTTGTTATGAAGATTAAATTCCTAAAATTACAAACTCGTAACATTTCTAAAGAAATTATACTTCGACCGAACATATTTATCTTTTTTATTTAAGATTAATTGCCGTATGCTAAAAAAAATAATTTAAATTTTAATCGTATTTTAAAACTAAATATCCTACAAACGTTCCTTGAAATAGATTTCATATGCAGTTCAGATTTTTATGAAGACGGCTGTTCGTACTTGTCATCATTTTAATTTTTAAATGTACGATTTAAGGCGAATTCATACAGGTGACAATTTCGCGTCATATGTTTATTGATTATCAATTTGTGTGTATCTGAACATCAAGTTTTGTTTTCATTTTGTGAAAAAAATAGTTAAAACAAGGCGAATTCATGTATACGGTGGTGTCGATACTACACCATATAACACCACCAACAAACACAACAAGGTATTTTTTTGTTGCTTTCGTTGATCGATAGTCAAAAACACACGTGACTTTTGACATTTCTCTTGCTAAGTAAGAAAAAAAAAAATCACAGCTGTGCTTTAAAGGCCACCTAAAAATGAATTCGCCTTGAGTTAAACTTTAAATTAATAAAACACAAATAAAATTTAATTTTCGTAATCTTTACAAGATTCTTAAAACTTGATTTTATTTAAAAAAAAAATATTGTGAAAATATTATTAAGATAATAAACGTTAGTTTTGTTTTATTCGACCTTTTCTTTATAGAAACTCAATGAAGTACAATCATGACGATGGTAGTAAACACTACATTACATAGACAATAAGAAAAGGAAAAAAATTTTTGTGATTTTTATTAATAATTTAATTAACCCTGATGATGATATTCAAGGAATATCGAAATATTGGTTTTATTTAAATAAATAAAAATTATTTTAAAAAACTTATGACCTCGAGCTTGAGTATTTATTTCTTTGAGTATTATTAAGATATTTATTGTTGTTAAAGTGATTTTCAAAAGTAGGTTTTGTAATGGAATTGTGGAGGTACTTTTTACAAGACTATAAAAATTCTAAAGGGATCTATACACGATCAAAATGGTTAACTAATGCATGTTTGTTAGTTAGTGCGAAACTGAAGATGCTGGATGGAAAATCAAGCCAATTGAGCAACTACGTCAAGCACATGTACACGAGTTTGACATCAAGCATTTTGATCGTATATAAGAACCTTAGGAAAATTGTGTCGGGACAACCTTCAGTAATAGGTTTCAATTAAATCTAATAGTATTTTATTAATAATGTATCGACAAACTGCCTGTTACTTAGTGTCAACATAAATTTATTAGACCGATAAACTGTCCTTAAAGGATTTTTGGTTTTTCTCAATATAACGACAACAACAGTATTTTCGGTTGGCAGTCAGCTGATTGAATTAAAAAAAAAATCTGAACGACAAATAAATAATTGGAACCTGTTAGAAGCAAATAAGATTGAGAAAACCAAATTTCTTTAACCTGCTGTTAGTGATGCCAGAAGTCTAGATTTGTGTATCTGTTTTTTCCTGGTTGTATATCCCAAAATTTCCATGCTGCAGATTTTTGGCTTAAAAATGTAGATTTTTGGCTTGGAAATACAGATTCTTAAAGTCGGTGGAAAATTCTTTACTTTGTCACTTATGTTTGTACAGTTTTCACTTCTTGTTAATTCATGGAAGAAAACACAAAACAAAATAAACAGAAAAAGAGTGTTTGGTAAGTGTCGATTTTTTGGGTACTTACGGAGATTTTTGCGCTTATAGTACAGAAAAATATAACCAAAGATTGAGTTGGAAAAAAATATGTAACGGATATCACACCACGCGGACCAATTTAGCGCAAAAAAACTTAAAAAGGAAGACCTAAAGAATAAAGAATAAAAAATATTCTCAAGAAGACTTTTTGATGGTTTTAATAACATGTCAAGCAATTGACTTCTGATTTGTAGTTTTATATTGCAAATGTGTGATTTATCCTTACTCAGCCTGAGTAATTAAATTTAATTTAAATTTGAATAGATATTTTATATGTAAAATTTTTAAAAATGATCAGCCATTTTCTGAAAATAGCATTCGAGTGAACTTAAAATCGAACAAATTGTTAAACTTTTCTGTGTCGAAAGTTCATATTTACCAGAACTACTTTTAAAATCAGGAAAGCAACATATTAAAAAAATTTAATTAAAAATCTCCATCGATTTCAATTTCCAGAACATGGCCGTATATTTTGAAATGAATTTTTATATATTTTTCTTAATAAGCTACATGAAAAATGAACTAAATGTCTTTTGAAGATTTTAAAGTCCAGACGCAGATTTTTGATTAAAAATTATGTGTTTTTTAGGTGATTTTACCTCTATACGTTTTGCCAACACTGCCTACAGTTTCTCGTTGGGAAAACGATAATCGTCTTATAAGAAAACGATTGCTCTTCTGATTGCTTGAGCAATTATTGCTGGCCCATCTGCTGTTAAATCAGTTGTCATTTATTTGACATTTTATTTCTCTGTGCTCTTGGTTATTCATATATGTGTTTCATTTAGTAAAAAAGCAATCAAAAAGCCGCCAAAGTGTTAGTTTTCATTTAATTTTCTACGCAAATTTTAATTTAGAAAAGAAAACAATTTAAAAACCACTGCAAACATACAAAGTTATACATTTGCTTTACATACAATCAGAAAACTTCGTACAACGTAACACATCACGGTAAAAATTGCCAATTTATGACAAGACAATTTTACGTGTTCTCCAGCAATATATACAGCAATTATAGCGCCATTGTTTTCCCTGCGATTTTGCTTGTGCTTAGCAAAAAAAAAATTAAATTGCTACGTGGAGACGCAGCGTAAGAGTTCTAAACCAAATCAGATAATTATATTCGATTAAAGTTGTACAACATATAACACTTCGAACAAGTATAGGTTACATTAAAAAGTGTTGCATGTATTTAATGTGACATATTTTTCTCAGAAAAGAAATCGTCAAACAGTGGGAGATTTTGTAAAAAAAAATGAAAATAATATTGTATTTTCTAACATGGTTAAGGACTTGCATTCGAGCTTAAGTTGCAAGTTGTGGGTCTATAGATATTCCAGGAGGGCCACCATAGGTATCCAAAGTAGAGCACCTCGGGTGCAAAAATTAAAAACGATCCAGAGTTCTTACACTCTAATACAAATCCTTAATTACCACCTGACATTTTATTCCAATTTTATTGCGTTTAGCAAACACAACATTTTTTCCAAAATCTCCCACTGTGCTTCTTAAGGAATTTTTAGTTTAAACTTAAGTCAAGAAGATTATAATTTAAAGCAATCAGATCACAAAGTTTTACACAAGAACCAGAAAATACAACATTAAAGTTTCGATTTCTATTTATTTCGCTTTATTTTTTATTTATTTTAAGTCGTTGATGTTAATAATGGATTTTAGAAGGTGTTTTGGCCTTTTTTATTATCAACTGAGGAATTTCATTTCAAAATTACCTGACAACACTCTTCTTCATTGAATGTGTGTTATTTAACTGTGCCAAGGGTTTTTTATTTCGCTTATAACGCACATTCAAAAAAGAACAATAACAACTATCATATTGTCACCCTTAAAATGACTCTGCTCTCATTTGACACTAAACAGGCGCACTAAGTTTTTGCTGTTGTCATATTTTGTCTCTTTTGTGCTGAGTGTTTTTAAAAAATAATGGCTGCGAAAGATATGGCCGACGGCAAACTAAAAATTATGGCTGCCAACAAAATGAATGAATAATAAAAATAAAATAAACCTTTCTCTTTCTGACATAAAAATACTGTTTTTTTGTTTAACCATTTAAAAATGTATACATTTTTTTACGTTAATTACAAAAATGGGGAATGCTCACAATTGTAAATAAAGGCAGTATTTTTCGTTTTGCATAAACAACAATTAATGCGCTTCTAAAGAATAATTCATATAAAATAATTCATAATTCATATAAAAACGCTCATGGAATATTTAAGTATAACTTAATGTTCATAAATCAGTTCTTAATTACCACATTTTATGATAAAAATTATAAATTTATGACATACACGCAGAGAAAAAACATGATTAATGAATGGTCACTGCGACCATTTTTATTCATATTTGCCTAATATGTTTACCGTAATAAACTTATTGTAATCCTTATTTAACTTGAAAAAATATTTTTTCCCCTTAACATTTTTTAATTCACTATAATAATATTATATGGTGCTTTACACCTAAAAAGTAACCATGATCTAGCTAAACATATTAAATTAGTTGAAATATTTGCTACTACAATGTATATATTTTCAACTATACAACTATAAAATCATAATATTAGCTGTACACAAAAGATATGTTTGATACTATCATTATTGTTCGATTTAAAACACATTCTCTAAATGAGCAAACATTTATTGTCAAAACAAACAGTGTCTTTTTAAAAAGCAAATAAAATCTTCTTCCACATCATTTTCAGTCTGCGAGAGTCAGTTAATCGGGAAACATGAATGACTTCAAAATAATTAAAAGTTTTTCGGGAGAAAAAGGGGTTTCATGATTGCAAAATTAATTATCATACGTTTATTGAAACAGGTAAAGCTATTAATATATATACATATATATATAAATGTATGTATTGCATTTTTTTTAGTATTATATGCTTAGCTGTATATATATGTATGTTGTAATTTTATTAAAACATGAAATTTTTGAAATTGATTTTTTTATTGGTTTTATTGTTCAAATAGACATTTTGCATGGTATTGGGAAAAATAAATACATGGTTAGGAAGATCATTTGTGTTTTTCTTCTAAACATAATAATATTTTTAAGACAATAATAAGCTATAAACATGTTTGAACATATATTGTTACTGAAGACGTGTTTGACACAATCATAGCCACAAACATTAATGATAGTTTGCGATTGTGATTGTATCAACCATGTTTTTTCTTTGCGTGTAAAAATGAGACATTTTCTAAAAAAAAAAATAAATATGAATAAAATAAATTTATTAAGATAATTTATTTAAATTCTGAAGTTCATTTAAGCCAGGAATTAAAAAAAAATAAACAACGATTTACAGAAGAAAGGACGTATTAATGTTTATGTTTGATTGACGACTTTTAGCTCATCTTTAAGAAAGAAAGAAAAAAACAATTAATTAACTTCACGCACACACAAATACTTTTGAAGTGCAGTTGTATAAAGCTCTGTTTTCAATTTATAGTGTACGAAATTATCTTTTCGCAAAAGGACAATAGTTTTCCTCAATTTAAGTTATTTTTATGGCTTAAAATTAGTGCAAACCATCACATACAGTTTTCGTCAAATTCCATAACCATAAAATCATTTTTACTCCCTCCCCACAAATGATAATGAGTTTAGTGTCGCTCATAAATTTAACGATAGAATAAAAAAAATTTCAGGTATGTGAGAACTGGCTATTCGCTTAAGTACGCATGCATGCAATTGCCCCAAAACCACCATAAACTTTCTTAGGATGAACAAAAACTGCTCTTCTTCTTGATCGTCATAAACTACAGCTCTCGTTTTATCTGTCAGTTTTCTTACTCAATAAACACTTTTTTCAAAATTATTACTCGCACACAAATCACACTCACACACAAAAACCCCTGCATACATTCGCACACAAAACTACAGTCTATAGAATTTCAATTATCCATTTTGACATTTGAATGGATTCAGTAGTTTTATTATCATGACACTCTCTAGTTATTAAAAGATTATAATTTTATAACATGCAATTTTATTTTCAACCCTTTTTTATAAGTTTTTATGATGAAGTACGTGTGAGTGTGTGTAATTTTATATTTCCATTTCGAATGAACCAGATAAATCGTAAATGGGGCAAAAGTGGATTGCAGATTTTTATTAGGTTTCAGTTGCATAGTTTAGTTGGTTTCTTATTAACCGAAGTGGTTAAAAATTTAAGTGAGAATTAATTGATTGGAAAATAGAATGAGTACAGATTTAATTACACAAATTAAAAAAAATTGTGATTAAAACTTTCAATAAAATAATTAAATTATTATTTTAACTTTATTTCGCGGGAATTCTAGAATAACATCGAATGCCAATGAAGTTAAATTGTGCTACTTTAAACGCAGTTTTCAATCTTCTTAAATTTTTTGGACAACGAACGCCAATTTCTAATTTTATACCCCCCACCACTAGTGGTGAATGAAGGTATACTGAGTTTGTAATTCCGTGTCAAACTTTTTGAATATTCATCTAAGAACCCATTGACTTAAAGATGACTACGAGCTGAAACGTGTGAATAAGTACTGGCCAATTGCTAAACAATTTGGAATTCATTATTTATGAATTTTTCGTTGGGTGTGTGTGAAACGGAAGCCAAGTTCTAAAGTGAATTAAAATTGTCAAAAATGTTTACGCTACTGTCAAAATTTCCACCAGGTCTAATGAAATTTTATTCCCCTCAACAGTGTCAAAATGTTATTTCCATAAGTACTTTACTGCCGTTTCCCACGAACCCTTTGAGTAAAATTTAAATTAATAAATCTTTTGTAATAGTCCTATTCCCTTAATATTTTACACTCTTTTCTCTTGAGCCAACCTTTGGTTTACACTAAAGCTTCGGATATGTATTATTATTTTATTATTATCTCCTGTGGTTCCTAAAAAAGAACATATTGCCACCACAAACTATTTCCATTCAGTTCTATCAAATGCTTTATACTTAATTTCTCTCCAACTAAGACCATTTTGAGTTATATCACATTCCAGTTGGCGCCTCCATCTGTGCAATGGACGGCCTCTTCTTCTTGTGTCCAGTCGATGAAGGCTTTTATTATGTCTCCTGTATTACCAATCCAACGCCATTTGCGATTAAGAATTTCAATCTGGATTGGCTGTAGATTAGTTCTACTCCACAGCTGTACGTTTGATATTCTTGGAGGCCAGAATATTCGAAGAATTCTTCGTAAGCAGTGGTTGACAAACACCTGCACATCATTTATATTACGTGGCAATGCGTTCCACGTCTCGCTGGCATATAGGAGCACGTGTTTTACACATGTTTTGAACAATTGAGTCTACTGTTTAAAGAGTTTCCGGTCGATTTCCACATTTTACTTAACATGCTGATTGGCTTTTGATATTCGGTATACCTCATCATTGCTAGAGCCGCCAGTGTTTGTAATTATGCTACCAAGATAGCAGAAAGATGTTACATCATCTAGTTCTACGTTGCGTATTTTAAACCCCTTAAAGTTAATAGTATTACATCGCATTGCTTTTTCTCTTGGTGGTGTTTTTCTTAAGGCCGGCCGTTGCGGCTTCAATCTCTATAGACATCAGTTTCGCCACCATATCTCTGTGACTATGTGACAGTAAGCAGATGTAATCTGAATATTCGAGGCATTCAAGGCGTTTATTTAGGCTCCATTTTATTCCTCTGCAAGTTTCATTTTGTATAATAACGTCAAGCACAATATTGAACAGCAACGGCGATAATACGCATCCTTGTCTGACTCCCGTAAGTACGTCGAAGCGGTTGCTTAAGGCATTGTCATGCACGACTCGGTATCAAACATCCTTATATAGGGATTGGATTAGACTTATAAGTCTTGATGGAACACCCTTGTAAGCAAGAGCGCTCCATATCGCATCGTGCGAAAGCTTTCTCGAAGTCGATAAAGACCATATACAGAGGAGATTGCCATTCGTTAGACTGTTCCGCAATCATCTGCAATGTGTTGATTTGATCAGTGCAGACTTTTGTGGACGGAACCCAGCCTGCTCTTGCCGGAGCTTCGGCAATATAGCCTGGGATAATCTGTCGCTTACAACGTGTGTTATGATTTTGTTTACTTCAATTAGAATAGTTATACCTCTCCAATTTTGACATTCCGTAAGGTCTCCATTTTTGGGGTTATTGACGATAATATCTTCTTTGAGCTGGGGATCCAATTCGTTTTTTGCCCAAAATATTTGGATTAGTGGCAGTAGAAACGATGATGATGTTTGGCTGTCAACTTTGAGCATTTCAGGTGCTATGTTATCTGCTCCAGATGCCTTATTTGATTTTAAAGACGAGAATTTGCTTTATATTTGGACAAATTCGGGAGCTTCAGTCAGGATATCTTGTCTTACAAAACTGTGGGTACATAAGTTTTCGGTAGCAAAGGATGGATTGGAGAGCAAGCTGGAATAGTGTTGTCTCCATATTTCAAGTTGTTCCGACCGGACCGTCGACAGCACTCCCTCGCTGTTCTTCAGAGTCTTTGTGCCTGCGAAGTTTTTACCCGTGAGCATTTTGGTGATAGCATACAGATGTTTCAGTCTTTAATCTACCGTACGTAAAATCGTCTTTTATCGCTTCTAGCGCTTCGCTTTACCAGTTTGTCTTGTTGACTTTGATATGTACAGATATGTACAAATCAAAAAATGAATAAATAATAATAAATATTTTTATACGAGAGAAAGAAAAAATTTTCACATTCTAAAATTTGCAGTTTTTATCCATTCAAATAAAGTAGAACAATTATCGAATATTTTATTACATTGTATTATAACTCGATTAGAAAATATTTATTTAATCCAAATTTTTTAATCAGACTAAAGTTCATTATATTAAATTACAATATCTTGAATCATTATTGCTTTGCGGTTCCATTTTTATTATCTACTAGCATTTAATCCGCTACTTCGTTAGCATCTCCTTTTCTTTCGTTGACATATTTTTGCGCCAAAGTTTATGTTTCTAGCTTTTAACTTGTTTTAACGCTAGCATTTAACCCGCTACTTTGTAATAGGTACGATTTTCACCTCTTAAACGTTCGAATTTCGAAAATGTACAAAATTTTTATATGTATTGTTTAGATACGTTACGAATGTGATATTTTTTTATTTCAATGTTTATTGGTTTAATAGATTAATTGCGTGGCATAAAAGTTTTAAAATACAGGTTTTACCTGTTTACTCTCCAAAAGGTTCGAATTTCAAAAAAGTACCAGGCACCTGTCCGCTTATTTTTTATTGAACAATAATAAGTACTAAATTTTCGAATAAAAAAAATGTTTTGTAAAAAAGTACCAAAAATAGTTACGGGTTTTACCCCTTAAATGTCCGAATTTCGAAAAAGTACCATATTCGTATTTGGATTGTGTAGATAAGTTTCAAATGTGATATAACCCTTATTTCTATGTTTATGGGTTTAAAAGATAGATGGGGTGACAAAAAAGTACCAAAATACAGATTTTACCCGTTTACTTCCTATTTCCCCTTTTTGGTACTTTTTTCTCCCCATTGACGTATAAAAAATTTCAAGATTGTAGTGGGAGACCATAATTTAATACGTATATGTCAATAAATAAAAAAAAAGGTTTTATAAAAAAAGTACCAAAAATAGTTACGCTTTTTAACCTTTAAACGTCCGAATTTCGAAAAAGTACCAAATTCGTATTTGGATTTTTTAGGTAAGTTTCAAATGTGATATAACCCTTATTTTTATGTTAATGGGTTTAAAAGATAGATGGGGTGACAAAAAAGTACCAAATTGCAGGTTTTACCCGTTAACTCCGGCAGAATTTCCAAAAAGTACCAGACACCTGTCCGCTTATTTTTCTAAAGAACAACGATAAGCATTAAATTTTTTTTGTATCTCTTTTAGTTTTATTGATATAAGGTTACCGAAATTACCCGTTTTTGCCCTTTTTTACCCCCTAAACATTCGAATTTCCAAAAATCCAGGCGTTTAGGCTGTGCGATGATGAATCAGTCAGTCAGTGAGTCAGTAACGTTACAATTTTATATATATAGATAATTCGATATCAGTTAAATGTTAGAAAAAACTTACTCACTTTTTTCCGTTTTGAATTCTAGATAGTGCCAAAGAAGCAAGTTTCTACTCAAACTGGTCTTGATTCTTTTCCATAATAAAACCAAGGCCGCAAACGCTTAGTAATATGCATAATACAACAACAATAAAAACTAATAATGCTAAACCAACTCTTTCAAATTGATAGACAGGGGTCACAAGAAAACTGTAAAATTAAATTAGAATGAACATAAACCCATTTAAATAAATGACGCAAAATTAAAGTTGTCCTACTATTTTATGGATGTGTTAAATTATATTTTGGAACCGATAAAACTATGTAACCTTGAAAAGTTAACACCTCAACCGGAACACAGTAACAAAGAACACACACACACATACACAAAACTCTTCTTAGAAATTAACAAATATTTCTTCATGTTGGAATCTAAAGTATTCAAATTGGAAACTAAGAAACCAAATCAAATTGAAAGAAAAGAAAATATTCCTTCATTTAGATTTTTAATTGTTATACTGGTTCGTCCTTTCGTCTACTGACCTTAAGAAGAAAAAAATAGTACTATGAAATTTTACGCAAATACAAATTGAAAATATAGGAACAAAGCTGTAGCAGAGCAATTGGTAAAATTTCTAAAGATATTTTAATAAGAGAAAACTTATTCTAGCCCCTTTAAAAACCCGTTTGGTTTAGAACATCAAAGGCCAAGCGAACGAAATTTACTATATTCTCTTGACATGTAGTTGCAAATAGCAAACTCCATAGAAAGGTTTTGCATGCATTATTCGTTCAGTGTAAAAATTTAGGTGGTATATACCCAGAAAAATATATGGTTCGATATGGTAACGGATAACTATTTACTGCAATTAGTCTGGAATAAAATTGAAAAACAATTCTGGTCACTTTAATCCAGAGAACCGAAACATTTTTATTTCCTATTTCCATATCATATAAATATCTTTGTTGATTAACTTTATTTCATTTATAAAAAAAAAATAAAACATTGATATTTATTTTCAAATATAATATATCCATCATGATGTAAATATAAACATTTTTAAACGATAAATACACAAACAATTTTAAAAGAATTATTTTTTTCAAATTTTTCAAATTTTAAATTAAAATATTTTCAAAACAAAAAATTCTTAAACGATAAATATCAGAAAAAGATTGTCAAATAATTGTTTTCTTTAAATTTTAAATATGTACATTTGACCGACTCAAAAAAAGTTATTGATGTACCCCCCTCAAAACTAACTTTGACATGTTTGTTGGTTATAAAATGGGTTTCCAATGATGTGCAGTAAGGGGTTAATTTTTGGCTCAAGTTGTGGTCAACACCTTTCAAACGACGCATAGGAAATGAAAATCGGATAAAAATGGTTAAGTTATTAAAATTTTCATAAAAATCGAATTGAAAAGCATAGAAAACACTGACGTAAACATCTCGCTATCTGGAGTCTGTGGTTAGATTTTTAAAATATTTTAATGCAAAATCAAAGAATCCCTAAATATCTATTCTATTTGGTCATTCATTAGACAAAACAAATATTATTGAATTCACTTTAACTTTTGTTTTTGCCTATTTAAGGTGAGTCTACTGTAAATACATACATACATATGTATGTTTTTTAAATTAAAATATTTTCCAATCAAAAAATTCTTATATAAAGCAATTAAAATTCGTTTAACATAGAAAAATCAAGGTAAGAAATCATATTTTACCCCGCCCAAAAAAGAGGGACTTTACAAGTTTGTAGTGTTCATCTGTTTATAATTGGCTTTTAGCTTAAGCGTCAAACTTCGTACAAAATTTTTATGAAATGTAATAAGAAAAACTTCTGTAAAATTGTGTATTTGTCTCTTAGAGCCATTATTACAACTTGGCGTTAGCTAATGTTAGGATTAAGTTGACAGATAGTAATGTGTTATCTGCCAAAAAGCGTCTGTTATCTGTCCGATTAAAGCTAACGCCAAGTTATAATAATGGCCCTTATATCAAAAAGGATTGACTTTGTGTTTGTTAGGGCAATGGCCTACAAAAAAGATACATTGTCAAATTTTAACGTATAACTTTTATTCAAAAGCTTTGAATAGATGTCTACGTGTCTAACTCTAATTCTACTACACACGCCAGCTGCAGCTGTATTGTCATAGAAAAAGGAACATTTACATTTATAAAATAAAATAATTTTTATGTTTTCAAATTGAATATTTGAATACAAAATAAAGGGAGAATAAAATAAACAAAAATTTTAATATATTTGGAATTTTTGGAATATTTTTTCAAAAAAGAGAAGTAACACGTTTACCATCGAGTTCTTGAAAATTTACGGCGTTACGTCATAAGTTCTAGCGACAAACGACCCAAATGTGTTACTTACATTTGTTATACATTTTGAACTTAGTTTTATTTTAACGAGTATAATTAGATTTTAAAAAATATAAGTTAAATTGATTTTCTTAAAATACATGAATGTAAATAGAAATAATGTGCTTTTTCCACAATACAAGTGATTAAGCGTATAGTAAAATTTATATCAAAACACTCAGTTCTTAGAATCACTTGTATTCTGGAAACCTCATATAAGAGACTTATTTACCATAATTATAAAAAAAGGTTATAATACCACTAATAAATTTTAAAGTTAAGTAAACCTAAAAAAATATTATGTTTCGGATATGATCACAGGTAACTCATATGGAATAACTGCGAAAAATAATCAAGATGCTTAAAACATATTGACTGGTTCAAGCCAACACATTAAATTATGGGAACTGATGCAATCATTATATTGTTCCAGTAACCTCAAAATAGTTTTATATTATCCCTTATAAATAAAGTATTAATGCGTAACCGTACGGAAACATCAATTGTCTCTGCATGTTCAGGATTTTAAAAATAAATTCGTTACATATATTGGACTGAAGCGAAAAAGGGTAGAAGTGGAAAAAAAATTTTAAATAAATTAACTTTGAAATTGTCTTGTCTTTCAATCCTTATAAACTTTAGGTCAATATAGGGCATTTTGAGGTCATTATACAGGTCTAAAATTTCGTGTTTTGCATTCATAACCCCTTAGTTCGCAATCACTTCTGTCACGTTCATATGCGAAGAGGGACCAACATTTTTGTATGCCGATCGACTTATAATCACTTCCGGCTATCTTGGTAGCTGGTTAGCAAAGTACAGAGCGAGGCCTATTGAACATGATGAAAATCGGAATCTTTATTTCAGATACAAACTTGTTGCGAAAAAGAGTGTTATGTCCATAAACCATCTATTGAAACCACAAATACTTTTTTGTTATAACTATAACCAGATAACTTTTTAATAGCTACTATATAATGTCAAATATTGTGCTGGTAGGTCAAAAATTAACCACAAGTGACATATAACCCCTCTCCCAAGACCTCTTTTATGAATCCACATAATATAATATGGCTTTGACGGGTTTATGATTGCCTACGAGTCCGAAATAGTGTTCATCTCAAATTTGTTTCTGTAAATACTGTGGTGTAGGGTATTATATAGGCAGGATTGACTAACTATATTTTCTAACTTGTAAAAACATGCAAATTTGAAATTAAATATATTTTTAAGCTATTTTCTGAAAAAAAAAATTGGCTGCAGTTTATGTAATTATTAATATTTATAGGAAAAATTTTTATTTTTGTTTTTATTTCATACTTATTCAATTGCAGAACAAGTAGGAAAGCATATTTATTAAGTCCGACCAGTTGATACTCTACACTACAGTATATTTTTCGATAATATACCTTGACTGGGACACATAAACCCGGCAAAACAAATTTATGTTATGACTTTAAAATGCATATAAGAGATCTTTGTGTCGAATATTATCTAGATATCAACATTCAAAAAAGATTTGTTCATATTAAAGCAATTTTAGGGAGGATCATCAAAATTGCAACGTGTACTTTGCGCACAAGGTACCGGACGTACGGACATCGTAAGAGCGACTCTGAAAGTGATTCTTAGTCGATAGGTGGGTCTACTTAAAGGTGGGTCTACGACCAATATTTTTTATACCCTCTTCACTATTGTGGTGGGGGTATAATAAGAGAAAATAACGATTAAAGTAAAATTTGTTACCATTTAAATACGTAGAAATAACAGAATAAGGAAAGTTGTACTTACAGTCTATCGAAAAATTATAAAAAAGCTGCAAAGCTGAGTGAAATGATAAATTTAGAAGAAAAAAATTATTTCTCGTTACGATTCTTTTTATTGCACTTTAAAACAAAAAACATTCTTTAAATTGTTTGTTTCAGTTCATTTATTTTGTTTGGTTTTTGCAGTAATCGCTTTTTATTTAACATTTTTCTTTGGTCACATGAACGTAAAATTTTTTTTAATGAAATTTTTGATTGATTTAAACAATAGCATTAATTATTTTTTTATTTATATTTTTTGTATTGATTTCATTTCGTTTTAGTTTTTTTCATTTTAAAGCCATAAAATTAACAAACATTTAGATTTCAAAATTTATTTTTCAATCATTTTTTATTATTAGAATTTTTACTATAATTACCGGCACAATTATAGTGCGTTAATTAATTTATTTGTGCGTTTTAATTAATTATTTGTTTTGTATTTTTCGAAGGGGGCAACCCACAGTGATGGTTGCCTGGATTGAGACTGATGGTGGAAAGTTTGCTAGTTTGAAGCTGGTGATGATGATTTAAAGCTGTTTGTGTGGTTTCTTTAAAAGATTAAATATTGATTTATTTAACTGTTTACTACAACTATTATTTTTATTATTCGAATTACTGTTATTTATTGTAATTATTTGTTTATTTTTTGTTCTTGTTGGATGTTGTATGTTAATTTAAGCTGTGGTGTCGTTAGATTGTTTATTTGTTCTTGATTTGTGCTGTGTATGGAGTTTATTGTGTTAAAATTCACACGGAGGAGCGCACCGTCGTCGCACTCTATACCAACAAGAAGTTTACGACCAAATGCCATAAAAATTTGTTGTAAAAACTCATTGAGGTTGGAAAAAATTATACACAACAAACAAACAAACGAACATATACACACAATTCAATTTTGTTTCGTTGTTATTATTTTTATTTTTTTTCGCATGATTTTCTTATTTTACTAATGCCCGATCGGAAAAAAGTATGTATGTATATAGAAAAGAAGTGAGTATGGATATAGGTGGTGGTATATACATGTGAGCAAGAAAATGGCAGTGGTAGTGGTGGTGGAACGACAGCTCATCGACACTTAAACAACCGACCGATAATGCGAACAACGTAAGAATATTTATGTGTGTGTATGTAGTTCAACAACCATATTGTTTTATTCCTGTTTTCTTTTTCATTTATTCTCTCTATTCAGTTTGTAGCTCTCTTTCCCTGCGAACGCAGAGCAAGTAAATATTTTATTGATTTGAAAACTGGCGCACATACAGACATGGGGGTCCAGTGTCTGTACTTTTCTTGTACTCCACATAAAGTGTGTGTATATGTGTTCCATTTGTTCTTAACTCACTTACACATTGACTTTTGCAGATGATGGAGATTTTAGTGTGAGAGTATGAAAGCACACAATGGTAACCATTTTGTTGTTCATTTGTTTACTTTCGCACAAAACGTTTGGTATACACATGAAAAATGTTTGAATCAGTGCTGGGATAATCAAATGTTTATAAGTTAAAACTGTATTCAAACTCCACTTCTTTCGTTCATGTCCTGGAATTCGTATTTATACGATTGAGCGAATTTTTAACAGCATGAGTAGAATAAAACTTTTTCGTCAGAAACTTTAGACATCTGTCAATAATGAAACTGTTCCAATTGAAAAAACCGACAAGCGGGGCACCTGGCGTTTTAACCTCATTCGGTTGCGCTGTATCCAGTAATGCTAACCTTTTTTTAGGTTAGCTTTTGTTTTCGAGATATACCGTTATTTCGAAAATGGATATTCGCGTAACTAGTAAAACCAAAATTCCGCAATATAATAACATTTAAGAGAGGGTAATCTTCTTTCTAATATGCGCAGTCATTTTAGATAAATAATATTTTGGCTGCTATGCTTCTATGGGACATTTTCTTCAATATACTTGAAGAATATAATTCATATAGAATGCAGAAAAATATCAACTGCCTAGGAGTCGACCCTATGGGGATAACATGTATGACCAACCTCCGTTAGTTTTTTATCTTTAACGGTTTCTTAAGACTTACATCACACCTTATCCCTATTCATTAGGGGTTTTGGGGCGGTGGGGGACTTCCATACAAATATGGTAATTTAATGAAATTCTTTAAATTTATCCCTGCAGCCCCTCCTATTTCATCCCCATCGTTTGTTTCAAATATACCTGCCCGCTATCTCTTAAGGGTTCCCCCATACAACATTTTCAATATAGGCTAGAAATATATTTAAGAAAAAGTCCCATAACTGCCTGAGGGAAATAAAATGTATGAACGACCTCCATTAGTTTTCCGTTAGCACCATTTTCTCAAAACATACTTGCCCTCCACCCCTTAGAGCGCTCCCATACAATTATGGCGTATTATGAAATTCTTAAGTTTAAATACAATTTTTTATCTTTTGTGAGCAAAATCAAAAGTAGTTAGAAGGATAGCAGCATTTGCTAATTTTTTATGAACAAAAATTTCGAAGATTTGCAAAAAAAAATTATTTATTTTTGCCAAAGAAAAAATATGTCTAAAACGACTGCGCATATAAGAATAAAGTTTAACCTTTCTTAAAGGTAATTTTCTTTTTTCTTTAGTTACACGAACTTATGTCTTGTAACCTCCTTAATTTTCGAAATTTCATTTTTTTCCAGAGATGCTTTATTGAAATTTTATATATTAAATATGAACTAACAATAAGTAATCAAATCTTATCATAATACTTTAACAAAAAATTTTCTTATCACGGTTTCTGTTCACATATTTAGGTATTTATCACTCTTCTGATTGGGTGAGTGCTGCAGTGTCTCTTCTCCTTAAGCGAGTGTGGCCGCCATCCTTTAAAATATTTCGAGCTAGTGGATTTGGGTGTAGTTCAAGCCTTTTTAAATATTTTACTGCGTATTTTGTAATCATTGTTCTTACCAATGGCACGCTGAGATCCTTGTGGATATTCGAGTTTTTTCGAAATAATGGTATATCTCGAAAACAAGAGCTGACCTAGAACTTACAACGCTTAAAACGCCAGGTGCCCCGCTTGTCACAAAAAAGTGTCGAATGTAATCAATACATAACGAAATGTTTGAAGTGTTTAAAAAACGGAACATTTTCTAGTAAAAGTTCGTCTAGGAAATTTTAGTTTTTATGAAGAAACGTATTGCTGTGTATTCTCTTAGCCACTTGCGAAGGTTGGTTAAGATGTTATTAAGATAGAAAAGGTTCTGTTATAAAATATTTTTGTTTTATATACTTGTATTTGAGACTTATTTACTTTTATATTATCGTGTTAAATTTTTTAACTGCATTTTATTCATTTATTGCTGCTTAATTATTTATGAACAGATTTGATTCTCTTTAAATTTGATGCAAGTTCTGAGTACATGGAACATATCTTTTAAATCTATATACATATATATTATATATATTTACAGGGATTTATTAACTTTATAATATGGCCGTGTGTAAACGGTAGCAAAGTATTCTTGTAAGGACCATCTTGACACTTCTGAGGTGAATGAAATTTCACTAGTCCTGGGGGCTAGAATAATTTTTGACACAACCAAAAAAATTTCTGACAAGAAGCATATTAGAAGCTTAAATTGAAAAAGTAAAACAAAAACGCTTAAAAAAATTTTATGAATTAAAGAAAAATGCAATTATCGCCACCTGCAAACAAATTATATTTAGATATATATTTTTCTAAATTGTTCATTATCTTATAAATATTTCTTAATTATTTCTCACAAACGTCAAAAATTTATATCGTCAAAAAATATACAGCAGAAACATGAAATTTTTCCCCACATAAAAATATTTTTTTACCACAATACTTTGCTACTACCGGTTCACACACGCCCTATGTTTTTTAATATTAAATTTTTATTTAAAGTTTTAATTTCACATGTCCATCTTTGAGATGAGTATGCGTTTTAAAATACATAAGAAGAATTCTATTTATTGCTTAAATCTCTTTTACACTTGTACGAATCTGTTGGATTTTTTTTTATTTCTCTTTTTACTACCTCCATTTCGTCACAATGCATTCGTTTTACTCATGTGTTTTTCGAATTTAAAATTTTTTAGTTCTTTTAAGGCAAAAAGAAAAAATTTAAGTAGGTATAAAACAGAATACAAAAGAAAAAAATAAAACAAGTGCAAAACAACGGTAAATGTGAAATAAAAATAAATGTTAAAGAGAAAAGAAAAATAAAATATTGACAATAAATAAATTGTGATTAGTTGCAATCCAAGCGTTTCACGTTCTTCTTATGACTTGTTTTACTATTTTATTTTATTGAATAATTAAAAATCGAAAAAGAGAAGAAACTATTTTTTTATTTCTTATGGTATTTATTTTTTTATACTCGCTAATTTTATAGATACTTACACATGGCTCTAATGTTTTTGTTGCTTAAAGTTATAAATTTTATATCGATATCTGTACGTGGTAAATAAATATCAATGTTTGTATGCATGTACAAATACCCAGCGGGAAAAAGAAGAAGTGGGGAGGATGCCTTCTAGAAGGCCTCTGTACTCCTTCTTTTGGATGTACAAGGCCTGCTCGCTCCATTTCATACTCATATCTTTTTACACACGTTGTCATTGCGGATTAGGCCTTCCGCTCTTGCTTCATTGGCAGGTACATAAGAATGGCAACTGGATAAAAAAAAATTTTATTTTACTTTTGATTTGGCAAAATACTCCTTCTCTCTTCCTTCTCATAGAAGCGAGTGTTAGATCAGAATGGTAATTGAATCAAAAAAATTTCTAAGCAGGCCTTCAATAAGGCCTGACGTAAGAAGGTCTTCTGAGTTTTCCCGCTAGGTATTTACTATACTATAACATATACCAGTCATAAGAGAAACAATATTTAAGTATCTGTGCGATACGAAATTATGTATGTCTATTAAATATAGTGACTGTTAACGTTTGTTATTGTTTGTAGCCAGTTTATACTTTTATTCTGGTTCTAATTCTTTTACTTGGGTTATTAAATTACCAACAATTATCATTAATAAAAGTATAAAAACAATTTGCCCACACTGCTTAATACCAGATACAATTGTTTTAATAATTTCTGAAGAGTCTAAAGAAATTCCAGCAAACTCAAATTGTGGTACATTGTACATGACTGCATCCATTAGATACAAGTCAATGCTGTGTATATTCTATACGATGTTTTATATGTACGTGTGTGTAGTTGTTTGTCTTTGGCCAATTTAATTATCAAACAATAAATAAAATTAACCATATTTAATAACTCAGTTTATGACTGAAAATAATGGTCAATTAATCTTAATTTTTATTTTCTTGTTGTTGTTTTTCGTTCATAAAAATGCCCATTGATGAATTTGCGTTATTAATTTTATAGACAATCATGTTGCCTGAATTCATTCATGCATTTAAGATAAGTTTTTTTTTGTAATTAATACAATAATAGGAACATTTATAGAGATTTAAGTTTTTTTAAATTCATTTTACATCTAATATTTTTAAATTACTTAGTTGGTATCTGAGAACACTTAGGTATCTTTATTTCTAAGACAGACCAGAAAATAATTAAATGTATGAAATCTTTTAAATAATTTTGGTTATGCACTAAATCAGGCGATTGCAATTAAAAACCAGTAAGAACGTATAGTCGGTCATGCCCGACAATTTGATACCCTAAAATACAAAAAAAATAAGTTTCGAAAGTGTACGCTATATGGGACCCATGGGCAATCGTGCACCCGCAGAACAAAATTATTTCGTGAGATTAAGAATCATGTAAAACTTCTTTGCACCGAATATTATTTAGATATCTTCATCTTAATTAGATTCGTTTGGCTTTAAATAGGCTCACCATTTTCAATAAACTGGGTTCTTGTGACAATTAGAGGTTACGTAACAAATTTCATCAAATTATTATTGCGTACAAGGTTTACATGGACAGCCTGACGTCCGGACGGACATTGCCGTCCGGATTCTAAGTCTATCGATGTGTCTCGGACCAATATTTTAATGTGTTACAAACATCAGCACAAATGCATATAATACCCTCCGCTATTGTGGTGTGGGTATAAAAATTTATTCTAAGAGTTATTATAGGTTCCCCATATGTCGGTTTTTGTTTAACTTAGTTAACTAAATGAGATTGTAATAGTACGAAGATAAAACAATCAAAGAATGAGTGCATTGGAATTATTTTTTAAACTAAGCTGAGTTTTAAATAAATTTGGGCTTTTAGGTATACCTAAAGTATACTTTACATTAACACACAAGACTTACGTATTTTAAGGAAAATAAAACCATGTCACGATAAGTTATTATTGTTTATGGAAAGTTATTACACAATAATTAGATCAGTAAAGCATTTTCGTCGAAATACTTAAGACTTGTATTTAAAAGTGAGTCAGAAAAAAAATTATAAACCCTATTTCAGCCAAAAGTTATCCTTGTTCCATCAAATCATTGTTTTTCTAATCACGTTAGCTTTTAAAAGCATGTCAGATATTATATTTTATTATTTATTTTCAACCGTTGTATTGGTCAAAAGTGACAGCAAAGAAGTACCTGAAAAATAAATAAAACTTTTCAAAAAATCTTTAATAACTTTTCACCAAAATAACAAAAGTTCTGAAGGTTCTTCGTCACACTGTTTCAAAAGTTATTAAACATTATAAATTTAATGAACTTTAGCCTAATTAAAAATTTTAAATTTGGATTAAAACCCATAAAACAGTTCAACAAAATAACCACAATACTAATTATTGTCAGCAGCTAAGGCACGAGCTCTATGTTTACATTTGTCCTTCAAGTTGTGCGGAAAAAGGGTCAACGAGAAAAAAGAAAGACAAAAACATGAAAAACAGAAAAATGTACTTTAGACTTCAAGAAGAACTCTTGACAAAAATTATGAAAAACAGAAGTAATGAGGAACATGTACATAAATTAATTAAAATTGATAATCAAAAACAAATTTCGATCTACCAATTTTGTTTAAAGATTGATGTTTGGATGGTGACTGTCAGCTGTCTTCAAGGGCGGTGAGGGTAAAATGGCAAAGACCTCTGAAGAGATAGTGTGGTTACTATCGAAACGCGTCAGATCAACCTGTCCGTGAACGTCGGCTCGAGCCCCACGGCAGTCAAGAATGAAAAATGATCAATAAATTTTAATTAATTTCATGTTTTAAAATTCCTTCCTTCATAAAAATAATTTAATGAACTTTAGCCTGATTAAAAATATGAAAATTTGGATTAAAAACCATAAAACCGTTCAAAAAAATAATCCCAATACTAATTAGTTTAAGGAAGACTGGAACATTGAAAGAAAACCAGGACCAAGAAAAAAGGTTTAATAGGTATTGGTAAGGCAAAAGAAGTCGAACCACTCTTTGGAAGAGCACTGAATATTTCTATCAGAAAAGCAGCTTGTAAAATTAAAGGCTCTGATTCTTTTGTGCGCAGAGCCAAATCAAGCACTGAATAGAAGTTTTTTAAAGTTCAGAAGGATCCAGATCACAATGCGGTAAAGTACTTAAAACAAAAGAACGACCAAAAAAATTGAGGTCAAATTTAAAAAAAAAAAAAAAAAAAATACCTGCTGTGTAATGGATGATGAAACTTATGTACTGGCAGTCTTTTCACAACTTCCGGGTCAAGATTTGTATTGGGCTGATGGACAAGGTAATATTCGAGAATAGTAGCGGACAAGAAACAAACAAAACAAACAAAATTCTCCAAAAAGTTTCTTGTGTGGCGAGCCATTTGCAGTTGTGGCAAAAGAAGCCAATCATTTGTAACGTCAGGCACAAGAAACACATACATTTTTTTTTTCGGAGTGTTTACAAAAACGGCTTTTACTTGCCTTAGGGACATTATTACAACTTGCCTCTAGTTGAAGGGAGGATTTTGTCCCACGTATAAAAAGTTTTTTATTATTAAAACTTTGCTTTAAACAAAAGTGAGCAATACCTTAAACGCAAGTTCATCCTACCGGGCAGGTTAAAGTTAAGTTGAAATAATAAATAACTTTTTATAACTCCGTAAAAATCCTACCTTTAACTAACGGCAAGTTGTAATAATGGCCCTTAAACAGCACAGAGTGCCTTCGAAAAAAGACCCTTGAGTGGTATTTAAATAATAATGTCAACTTTGTACCACGGGAGGCAACTCCATAGTTAATAATTATAAAACACAGGAAAGGTATCCAACGACATGTTCGATTTTAAGGGTAAGTGAGCGTTCAAAACCGAGTCACTGTCGACTCTACTTGCAGCACGCCCAGCTTGGGGAGTGTGCTACCACGTTAAACAAGGGTAAGTGGCTTACTTCGTCCAAAAAGTTAATGGAAGCAAACATAAAATCTTAAGTGGGAGGTTTTCTGGAAAAATAGATCAATTTATAGATACCGAGTAATGCATCAATATTTTAATGTTTAATGAATTTGTTCAATAAATAATAAATTGACGTATTTTTGAAAATTATAGTATTGAACTGCTTAAGTTTTATTTAAGGGGAGTATGGGAGTGTGTAAGGCAAACTGGTTAAAGCGATCCTTAGTAAGACTTGTCATCCCAAAAACTGACGAGTATAAGGTAAAGTGTTCCCACTATCCTTAGTAATTCACTCCAAGTCGACTCGAAGGTCAGCGCGCTGATCCCATTGCTACGGCAGTGGCCTCCTCGTGGTACTCCCTGGGGACCACCTCTGTTGAGGTGGGAGCTAATTCGAGCGACGCACAGTGGCGCCATTTGAGTTTTTTCGTTGCAAAAATCATATCTTTTGAACCGAATAAGATAATTGAACAGTTTAAACAGCATATGATAGAAAACTGTTCAGCCTATGAAATGAGCGTTTGGAAAGGGTGCTACGCTTTGTAGGGGCCTACTTATGGGTTATCAAAGTTAAAATTAGTAGAAAAATCAATTTTATGGTAACTAAAAAAAATTATTTTTACATTTTTAGATTGTTTTTATTTTTTTTCTTTAGGGTTTTATGTTTTAAATTATTACCCAACAAATTAAAAAAAAAATAATTTTTTTTTTAAAATTTATTTTTTCAATTTTCTGTAAAATATTCATCACAATTCGTAAGAGAAGGTATATCTAAAAGACTAACCATTTCTAAACTATAATTATTTTGTAACTCTATTCGTGACTTCACATGCCGCAGGGAAGAAATAAGTGGATCGGAAGATGCTGCCAACATGTTGAAGAGGTCCTCATTTTGCCTTACCCTTTGAATGCTTTGAATGTGTTCTGCAATCTATATTTTTTATAAAATTTGTTAAGAGACTCCTGTGCTTCTTCAGAAAGCTCTCCAATTGGCAAAGACTGGTACTCAATTATATATTTGCCATGCGCCAATATTTTATGGACGGTCGGTGTCAACTTCTTTTGTGGATACATTTCTGCTAAAAGAGATGCAGTTTTCGACGCATATTCTTCATATTTTGTAGAATTTACATTTTCTTTGCAGTTTAAAACATCCAAGATCGTGCCCAATCTTTTCACGATTTGATTGTCAATTCCAATGATTCTAGTTACTGCCTCATCATTTTCACAAAATCTCCTAGAAGTGTTTCCATCGTTTGAGTTACCGTATCCGTGCTTGGGACAGTCTACTTTTAGTCCAACTTGTTTAAAAAAAGCATCCTGTATTTGCTTCTTTCTGATCTTTTCCTTATCCTTTAATGATGTATTTTCATCGAAGTTTTCCTCCTCTTGTGGTAGGGTATATGCCAGTTTTAGCAAGAATTCCATACACCTTATCCTTGCGTGCAATGGTAACATTCCATATTCGTAATTCTCCTCATTTGTAGAATCGTTTAAATTACCAAAGTTCTTCTGACAAATAATAATAAAAAATCGATAAAAAAATATAAAAATAAAACGAAAAAAGGGGTTTAAATAGGTTTTTGCTAAATTTTTACCTCCAATATAATTCTGTCTATATATATGTATATGATAACTAATTGAAATATGTTATAATTAAGCAGAAAAAGATACTAATCTTAAACTCTTTACAACTAATTATATAAAATTGAGATGTAACATATTATATATGAAATAAGTTGAATTGAATTGAAAAAAGTTCTTCTGACTCTTTTTGCAAATCGGGCATGACATTGTTGAGGTTGTTCCTGTCAGTTCGTTTACGACTTTTCCGTCAACCATGGTCAGGTGGAACTCGTAATTGCATTCAATATATTTTCCTTCTCCAATTTGCAGCTTTGTAGGCTTAATCTTGCTTATTTGTTCTTCAATGTCCTTCACCGTAGTCCTTATGAGTTCTGCCGATTCCCTTGCAAACTGAAACATTATTGGTCGGCAATAATGCACTGATGGCGGACGTGGATTTTTCCAGTGTAGGGAATCATCCGATTTTAGCCGCAAAGGAACAACAGATGCCATAAACATATTTCCGTCCGATATTGTAGCGTCATCGGAAGATATCCTTTGCTTATAAACGCTTTGTCCGGATGATCCATCGCAGCCCCATTTGCTGATCAATGTCAACTTCTCAGGAAGAATTTTCACTTCCGTGAAAAACTTTGGTGTGGTTGACTTTCTAAACAGTTCAAATAATTTTAAATTGTTTAACGCCATGTTTTCAGTACTTAAATTGTTTAATGGTTTCAGTAATTGTTGCGCCAACTTTCAGGCGTAGACTAATCTAGGCATTATGCTTATTTTGCAATATATAGGTTTATGCTACCATGCCTAAAAATTTACCTGTTCCCTGCATACATATGGATTTAGGCTGAATAATGCAATTTTGATATTATGCACGTGTCCAAATAAGATTTGTGCCTACCTGTAGGGACCATAAGTCAATATTGTTCCTGACCATTTGTACGCCAAAGTATTGTTTATGTGAGGTACGTACCTGCTAATTTCAATGAGTATGTTTTTTTGACTACTGTCAGTCAAAACATATAAGGGATGGACGCCATACAATTTCTGCAACCATGTCTTTTTAAACTTTTTTACCTCTAGAAGCCAAACGGGCACGTACGGGCAGATAAAACCTTTTGAATTATGTAAATAAATAATCAAAGAACCGGTTTTGCAAATATGGCAAATATAGAAAAATATAGTTTTGTTTTATTTTCCGTCAAAGTTGAAAAATAGTGAAAAAACGGATAGTTTTTAAATAGTACTTTACCAGGAGAAACACAAAGAAAACAGTTAATTTTTTTTTCATCATTATACATTTAATAAATACATCAATCAATACAAACAAAAAATAAGGCGATTCGTTACCTATTTTTCGTGATATTACACCTGAAATCGCAACAAATTGACTAAAAATTTTGTGTTTTTTTGAAAACTGAAAGTCGGTCAACTTTGAACGGTTATATCTTCTAAACTAAAAATGTGATATTATTAAGAGTGGCATATTTGAAATCGTTGAAAAGTTTCCTATAACATGGGTTTATTCTAAACTTCGTCGGCACTCATGAAAATTTTGATTTTTGCAACCTCGCTTGCTCTACGGGCGCCACTGTGCGACGGTCTTCAGCATATCCGAATGGTCATTTAAAAAAAAAAATAAAAAAAAATGACGTCTCAGGAAGTAGGCATATTTGCTAAGTTTGCTATTGACTTTCACCAAGCCAGGCTGGTGGCTTAGCTGGCATCCCCAGCGCCAGCCTAGGAGAGCTATAGGCCAATCACTTATTCTCCCCGAAGCTAAAACGATTACTGAAACCTATGCAAATGTATATAATAATAATAATAATTCGAACCCCCCGTTGACGACTATTGGAATGAAAAAAGGACACGATTTGGATCTTGGAACGTTCGTAGTATGCTAGAAGCAACTAAGCTCGCGCAAATCGAAAAAGAGTTCAACAACTATAACATGCTTATTATGGGATTGAGCGAGATACGTTGGCCAGATAGCGGTGAACATATAACATCAAGTGGTTTAACATTAGTTTATTCTGGCAAAGCAGCCGGCCAACCTAGAGCAAGTGGTATTGGTTTTCTTTTCTCGAAAAATTCAAAGAACGCTCTCATTGAATGGCAACCACACACAGACAGAATTATTGTAGCTAGGTTTAGAACACGTGCAAGAAACCTAAGCTGCATTCAATGCTATGCTCCAACGGAAGGCGATGAAAATGAAGAAAAAGATAGCTTTTATAGTAAGCTGACAGTATCAGTCATGGTGATATCAAAATGCTAATGGGTGACTTCAACGCGCAGGTTGGTTGTGACAACACAAGCAGAGAGAGCGTGATGGGAAAGCATGGCATCGGCCGCATGACAGACAACGGAGAAAGGCTGGTTGAACTATGCGATAATTTTAACTTGGTTTTGGGCGGTACTTTATTCCCCCATAAGAATATCCACAAAGTTTCTTGGGTGTCCCCGGATCATATAACCGAAAATCAGATCGACCATTTTGCGATAAGCAGGATGTGGAGAGGGTCATTGCAGGACGTGAGGAACAAAAGAGGCGCTGATGTGGGTAGTGACCACCACCTGATGGTAGCTGTAGTCCGATTCAAGTTAAAAGCTGTTAAACGTAAACCAGCCCTCAGTAGAAGAAGATTTGACCTACAACAATTAATCAATCCGGAGGTCTCTCGTCAGTTTTCCAACGTTTTGGAAAATAAGGCAGTCACTCTCTCAATTTCTCCCCAACAAAATATAGATGTTTATTGGAAAGATTTAAAATCAACACTTATTGAGACGGCTAAAAGTGAAATAGGATACGCCAGAACAAGCCCAACAAGCCCTGGATATCCGATAATATATGGCAATTAATAGAATCTAGAAAGCTAGCCAAGACAAAAGTGAATGATGCTAAAAATCCACGATCTAAGCAGGACGAACAACGTAAATACCAAGAGGAGAACCGAAAAGTTAAACGCAGTGCAAGGAATGATAAACGTAAGTGGGCTGATAAGTTAGCCAAAGACGCACAAATAGCTAGTGAAACGGGTCGATCTAAGGACCTGGATCGTATAACGAAAGAGATCGCTGGGCATAGCCACCACAATATTAAACCCCTGAGGAATGACCAGGGCGAATTAATCTATGCCAAAGATCAGCAGTTGGAGTTGTGGGTGGACTATTACACCAAATTATTATCGGTCAATCCGACTGAATCTTCAACAATATGTGATTGCGAGACAATGCATCATATAAATAACGTACGGAACGAGATAAATATCGTAACGCCCACATTTGAAGAAATAGCAGCTGCAGTTAAACGTTTGAAGTCCGGTAAATCAGCAGGCCCTGATGGAATACCTCCTGAGATTCTTAAAATAGACATAACTCTAACAGCAACGCTACTAGAACCCTTGATTTAAAATTTTTGGTTAAACGAGAAAATTCCGGATGACATTAGAGAAGGCCTTATAATAAAACTCCCAAAAAAAGGAAACTTGCAAGATTGCTCCAACTGGAGGGGGATTACTCTTTTGAATATTGTAAACAAAATCATAGCCCACATCCTCCACAATCGTATTGCATCCATTATTGAACCACAGCTAAGACCAGAACAAGCGGGCTTTAGACCAAACAAGTCATGTATTGATCACATCAACAGCTTGAGGGTAATTGTGGAACAGTCGGTTGAATGGCGCTCACCCCTTTACTTAGTGTTCGTTGACTTTAAACGTGCATTTGACACACTACAACACAAGGCGATATGGGAAGCTCTGAGATGCAAAGGAGTTCCCGAGAAGATAATTAGTCTTATTAAGGAGCTATACAACAACGCATTTTGTTCGATACTTCATGAGGGTACAGCAAGTACCCCCATCAAAGTAAACGTAGGTTTTCGTCAAGGCTGTGTTTTGTCTCCACTACTGTTTAACATAGTACTCGACGTAGTTATGAACCACTGCATGAATATGCATCATGGAATTTCGTGGGGCCTTCATGATAGGTTAGAAGATATTGATTATGCAGATGACGTCTGTCTTTTATCCCACCGCTTCTCTAGCATGCAATCTAAGATTCAAACCTTTGCTACACGTGCAGCCAAAGCGGGATTACAAATTAATATCAACAAAACCAAATCAATGCGCATAAATTCTTCATGCAACGAGAACTTTCAGCTCTCGGGCCAACCCATTGACGATGTTGAAATCTTTTGTTACCTGGGGAGTATAATTTCAAAAACAGGGGGCAGCAAAGAATATATACAGAATAGACTGTGTAAGGCAAAGCAAGCGTATGGCACGCTTAATAAATTCTGGAGATCTCAAAATATCTCAACTCACACCAAAATCAAGATTTTTAATAGCAATGTAAAATCTGTGCTTCTGTATAGTTGTGAAACTTGGAATATTTCGGGCCGTGAAATGAGTAAAATGCAAGCTTTTGTAAACCGCTGCCTCAGGCGTATTGAAAGGATATTCTGGCCTGCCACGATTTTAAATCTGGAGTTGTGGAATTTAACCCATCAAGTTCCTTTAAGTACCAGTATCCGATTGCGTAAATTTAATTGGCTAGAACACACAATGAGAAAACCAGCACATGATTTAACTCGACAGTCTGTAGAATATAACCCCCAAGGATCCAGGAGACCTGGTAGACCTGCGAATACTTGGAGACGACAAATTGAGAACGAGTTGCATGAGCATGGCGAGTCCTGGAATGAGATGAAAACCATGTCCACTGATAGAATACAATGGAAAACATTTGTTGCGGCCCTATGTTCCACAGGGAATTAAAGGATTACATATATATAAGTTTTATTTAACTAAGTACAAGTCTAAGTTTTTTCTGGCTCATTCTTTATAGTGTAAAACGGCCGTAGGGGATGCTCAAAGTTAATATATCGGCGTAAAAATCAATATTTTTCGTGGGTCACCAAACAAAATGTCATTAGCAGGTAGATAATTTTTTCTTAAAACCACATTAGACGTTTCATATATTTAGGCTTAAATTAAGCAGTCACTGCAAGATATCAAAATTTTGTATACTTTTGGGAGCCCTATCAATGGTATTATGCAGGGCTGTGAAGACGTCAAAAAATAGTTTTCCGAATCTCTCAGTGTTTTTTTATGTCCAAATCCTACTCTAACCTTGATGCTAAATGTATATGAGACTTGTCTATATTTGACTTTAATCTTGGTTAAATATAACAAGAAGATGCTTCCGTAAAAATTTCAAATCGATATTTAAATTCTTATTTCAAATATAAGAAAGGTAGAAAAATGTTGAAGTCGGATTCGCGAGTTTTTGTGAGTATTTCGACTCCGACTCCGGTACAAAAACCTCAACCAAGATTCTAAAACTCCGACGCCACAGCCCTGGTATTGTGTATGGAATATTACATCAAGAAAATATCCGAGTAGGTTTTGCTGGGTAGCGTGCTTTCAATATGTCCCATTTTCCAAAACTGGGGCCCAAAAATCAGACTGAATTTGACGGAAGTGTAATGTGTTGGCTTTGAGTGCCCCTGTGGATTGTGGTCGCACAGACCTGCGACTGAAGGACACCCCACAAAAAAAGTCTAACGGCTTGGTGGCCTGTTTACATCACCTCTACGTGAGATGACTACACGATAATATCGCCCGTGCAGAATGTCTATGTGTATGAGTTGTGTGGCACGTACTGCCGTCCTATTGAAACGACATGCCGATGGTGTCCCTATAATCCAATTCAGTTCAAAATAATTTATAGCGGTTGCCGTTGACTGTGAATGCCTTAAAAATTTCGTTTGCAAAGAAATGTGTACCGATGCCGCTGCCAGCCCAAAATCAACATCGAACACTGAGATGTTAGGGATGTATTGGCCGCTTCTGGATCTCAAGTGGATTAGTATCATTCCACTTTTGACGGCTTGTTTTTAGACGTACACATTTTACCAGAAATGGGCCTCAGTGCTTAATATGACTTTTGGATAAAAATTGGGGTCAGTTTAATAAATACTTTTCAATGTATTGGCTGCAAGTGATGTTTAGTGCAATCAAACTGACTGAACAATTGACAGCTAATTCTTCATATGTAGCAACTCTCAAGGTTCAGAAATACCCTTTAATTTAAACTGCCAACGCCGTTGCACGATATTATAATCGTAACTGAAATGTTGTCCCAGCTCTCACTGCACATTTTCTACACTAAAGATTTATCAAAAAAATCACATTATCGAGCAATGATTCGAATACTCTTAATCGTTTCCGAGAATCATTTACTTCAAAAGAAAAAATTCCTTAAATTATTATTTAATTATAATTTAGATTTAGTAATGGCAGCAAAACTTCCAAGGAATAACTACTTTAGATTGGCAAAGTAATAAAGATTCTACGTCTCATAAAACAAACCTCTAAATTAAATTTTCGCAACTGTTTTTCTAAAATCCCCTGAAACAATTCTAATATCCGTTTTGTTTTTCTTTTTCTTATCAGTTTTACTGTCATAAATTGGTACAGAGATGTCCAATGCGAAATTCATATTCGATTCATGACTTTGATTATTTTATTGCATTTTTTAGGATTCCTTAAGAAATCTACCAGTCAAGCTAAATAGTGGAGTGCCCATGCCTCACAAAATAAACGTTAAAGATAAACAGAATGTTTTTGCATCCTTGATAAACAAAAAGTTTCTTTATTTTTTTCCCTTCAGCTCAGTGGTTTGTTTGTTAATTCCACACACATGAGATTAAACTTCCGCAAATGGAATTGGAAAACATGAAAATGGGGTTTTATGTTCAGCTAACGGTAGGAAAACATAAGCCAGGAAGCTTATCCAAACAATAAGGATACGCAATAAATCTCTCCTCATGCACGTATGTCTATTGGAATGCATGTGTGTGTGTGTGTGTGTATATATATCCTGTGTGTTTTACCGGAAAAGTTACAGTATCAAAATGGCGGTACTTTTTTTCTTCAGTTAGTAAATGGTATTTGATATGGCGGGGTTTGTGTATAAATGGAACAAAAACAAAATTAAGATCGTAAATTTGAGCTGTCTTTTTTTCTGAAAATGAAAAAACAGAAATACAAAAATTTAATACATTAATGGAACTTTGTGTTAAAGTTAAAGAAGGAATGGTGTGAGTGGCAGAATTTAGATGAAAGAATAAACGAATTCGACCATAAAACTGTAAGAAAAAGCCATAAAAATCCATAACAACAACATGGGCTTAAAAGTATTATAATGGGGTAAAATTTACTATTTACTCAATGTTGTACATGCAACCATACGGGGTTGATTCTATATTGTATTTTAATAATCTTTGTTTTGTTTGTTGGTTTTTTGAAAAACTACTTGCCTCAAATTCAAATTATGCCGAAATTTTTTTAACTTCTGTATTAAAGTTTATTTTTTCTTTTCATAATTAAAGGGTGTGAAAATAAAAGCATTGTATTTTCTAATTTTTATTGGGAAATATATAAACGACAAATTATTTTTGAAAAGAAAAAAAGACAATTTTACGTATTGCTTTTTATTGAAGGACAAGGACGGTTGTTTAAGGTTTTACAATAAAAAAAATATGGAAAAAGGGGGAAATATTTTGTAAAGTTGTTTTTTAAATATATAGAGAAATATAAATAGTTGAAATATCAGTATATTTATCAAAATGTACTTAAATATACCGGAAATACTCTACAATTTTTATAATCACTTAAAACAAGGAAGAGTGCTATATTCGGCCGCACCGAATTTTTAATATCCTTCACCATAGCCAAACCACTAACGCACAGTATTAAACAGAATTTAAAAAAAATATGATGAGAAATTTTTTTCGTTCAAAACACGATTCTCTATCAAACCGGCAAAATGGGGGTTTATATGACAGAAATTAAAGGTATTCGTAGTTTTCTGCTTATATCTCAGACATTTATGGACAGATCAGGAAGAATAGTAAACATAAAAATATTGTTTTTATTTTATTTATTTATTAATGTATTTGATATTCCATACATAAGACTAAGAGTCTCATATTACAGTACAGAACTGAGTTTTTGAAAAATTATAGGTGTTGTTACTTAAAATTTAAAAACCAATAAAAAGAAAAATTTAACAAATTTATAATAATTATCAAATTGAATTCAAATTAAAAAAAAAACCATAAAAACATAAAAATTAATTAAACATTTTAATTTTATAATCATATAATATTTAATTTAACATAAATAAAAAAAAGAAAAACTTTATACATTTTGTTCATTTGAATAAGCTAATAATGTTATTTTTATACTGAAGTGCGTTACTTATAACTTGAGAGTCATATGGAAAATTATTCCTACCGGGAGAAAGTTAGATCAATCATTAGATGACTCAACACACTGAGATCTACCTCGAAGATACGTTGAGATTAAATGCGTAGCTGTATGAGAGAAATTAAAAATTTTTCTTAATTTAAATCATAAAATTCGAACGCTTTCGAATAATCCAAAAGTACAAGTAAAGTGATATTATTGCCATCAATCTCTTTTCTAATTTCCTCAGCAACATCTACCAGAGCAGTTGTGCAACTTTGTTTTTTACGAAAGCCGGATTGTTGCTCAGTTAACAAATTATTATTGTTTAAAAATATACTTATTTGAAATGAAATTAAACCTTTCAAAAGCTTTAGAAAGATATGGTAGAATAGCGATTGGGTAGTATTCAGATTTCGTTTTTGGTATCGGAATAATCTTACCATTTTTCCATTTTGTAGAATATTAGCTGGAAGTAAGAATATTATTGAAAATTAATGTAATAAAAGGAAGTAAACTAGGAAGAAGGGTTTTTATGAATCTGGGAATAACGCAGTATATGTGACATAAATATAAATAACCTATTTCCCATCATTTCTGGAGTCATTGGAAACCCCATTTCAACATACACACGCACATACCTGTGGTGAAGGGTAAACAAACTAAATAAGAAAGTATATTTCGTCAAGCTCGACCGTATTATACCCTAAGCAACAGTATATACAGACAAGTTTTCGAAAGGGTACTCTACTAATGACCCATGGGAACTCATGGACTCGCACAAAATAATGATGTTAGCAAGCAAAGATTCATATAAGTGTTCTTTGGCCCGCATATTATATCGAAATCTAAGTCTATTATCGCAAAGCGGTTTTAAGGAGGCGGTTTATATAAGAGTATTGTCAATTCTGGCCATACACTGAAAGAATTATATACTAAATCACCAGAAAATATGGCTTGAACCAAGAAAATTTTGCATGATCTCGTTCAAGCCAAAAACTGCTTATTCTAAATTTATTTGAGGTTTGCTTAAAGCAAAATGTTTCTTTATTTAAGAAAATTTTACTAAATACGAACGAAATACGTCATAATCAAGAAATTATTATGGATTTTTCAGTTTTAATAAACGAAATTGATTAACCACTTTAGAAAATAAACTTCTTTCCGTGTACAATAACATATTATGGTGCTATAGAAGTAATTATCGTCTTATTTTATATCATTGCAAATTTTATAATGCAGTTGTGGCATTAATATGTTTTCAGGAGTGTGTTGTGTATGGGACTCAAATATGGATTAATTTTAATAAAATCTAGTAATATAATTAATTTTGCAATAACATATATTTTTAGGCTAAATTCCATTGAAATATCAACATAATGAGGTGGTTTATGGACTCAAAGGCTGAAGTTTGAATGGGCAAAGTTGCCAGATAAAATTGGTCAAAAATCGCAAAGTTTTCAGGAAAAAAATCATAAGCCGTTATTACTTGATTAGGAACCAAAATTATTGGAGCAACAAAAGAAACAATTATTCAAAAGTATTGATATTCACCAAAAGTAAAAACTTAGGTCCCACATGAACTAAAGCCGAAAGATATTGAATACCTCCTTCATACGTCAGAAATCGTGCTAAAGTGTTTTAAAAAGAATAGCTGAATAGCTGAAATGGATCTAATACAACATCGCAAAATCGAAAAAACATGAATCACTCTAAAATAAATCGTATTTTGTGTTATGAACTGCCAGGTTATGAAAATTACTGTCAATTAAATAAGTGAAAATGTCTAAAGGTACGGTCAGATATGGCAAACATTTGCCGAAAAACGTCAAATATTTGTTTGCCGTAATGTGACCACAAAATATTTATTTGCGACAAACAGGAAAACAGCTGATTTTGGGCTAATAAATTTGTTTGGTGTCAAACAAAAATGCTTTTAATGTGACCACTCAAAAACAAATATTTGCCTGTATTTTAAGCAAACAAATATTTGTTCTTACAATTATTTTGTAAGAGCAAACAGTAGCAAATAACTGCTGTTGGGAACAACTTAAAAAAAAAATACCACTAAAATCAAATAAAAAAACACAAAGTATTGTAATAATATTTTTGTAAAATTTAACATTTATCTAATTTATTTATTAAAAAAAACACATGATTTTGGAATTACATTAAATTCGTTTTTGATTTTCAGTATTTTTTGTTGTTGTAGCCAAATAGTCGTGCGGTTACTGCCTTGGATCAAAGATAAAAAAGTTATCTAACCTATATACTATATAAAATTGTAACGTTACTGATTCACTCACTGATTCATCATCGCACAGCCTAAACGACTGAAGGTAAAAACTTTGGACCAGCGCTAGCTCTCCCCAAATCGATCACAAAGACGGGATTTTTGGAATTCGAATGTTTAGGGGGTAAAAACGGGTAAATTCGGTAACCTTATATCTCTAAAACTAAAATTTCATACTTATCGTTGTTCTTTAGAAAAATAAGCGGACAGGTGTCTGGTACTTTTTGGAAATTCAGCCCTTTAACGGAGTAAACGGGTAAAACCTGTATTTTGGTACTTTTTTGTCACCCCACCTATCTTTTAAACCTATAAACATAGAAATAAGGGTTATATCACATTTGAAACTTATCTAAAAAATCCAAATACGAATTTGGTACTTATTCGAAATTCGGACATTTAAGGGGTAAAAACCGTAACTATTTTTGGTACTTTTTTACAAAACATTTTTTTTTTTAGTCAAAAATTTAGTACTTATTGTTGTTCAATAAAAAAAAAATAAGCGGACAGGTGCTTGGTACTTTTTTGAAATTCGGCCTTTTTGGGGAGTAAACGGGTAAAACTTGTATTTTTAAACTTTTTTGCTATGCCATCTATCTTTTAAACCAATAAACATTAAAATAAAAACTATATCACATTCATAACGTATCTAAAAAATACAAATAAAAATTTGGTACATTTTCGAAATTCGAACGTTTAAGAGGTGAAAATCGTACCTATTACAAAGTAGCTGGTTAAAACCTAGAAACATAAACTTTGGCGTAATATGTCCACGAAAGAAAAGGAGATGCTAACGAAGTAGCGAGTTAAATGCTAGTTATTGTATAAAACCATTTTTTGAGTAATTACCATTTTAAGATTTCAAAAATGGATTACGAAATATAAAAAGAACGCTGAAATCATATATCTATAATCGATTTTAAACTCAACCTTTCAAAAATGTTTAAGCAATTTTACACGATATTTATTTTGCGGTGGGTTTGTCAGATGTAAAGTCCATATGTAATTTCACATGTCTGTCAAAATTGACAATTACAGAAGGTTAATCATTTTTGCTTTAACACGTTTCTTTTTGGTTTCACCTGACAACATAAAAACATTCATATTAGCAAACTATTTACTGATTTATATTTATATTCACTTTTTATTGTATTTTAGTTAATTAAAAATTTTGTTTTTTTTAAGAATATGTGTAAGTAAAAAGATAGAATAGATAAATAGATAGAAAGAAATTCCTCTATATTTTCCATCACAATTTGTATAATAGTGTTTTGGCAAATAAATTTATATATTTTGACAGTTTGGTCAAATATTTTGCTTCGGCAAATATTTTTTTAAGTGTGACCATATGGAAAACATGTTTGCTAATATGTGTGTTTGCCGCTATTTGACATCTGTTCGAGCAAACAAATATGAGCAAATAAATGTGCGCAGTGTGACCACAAAATGAAACCTACATTGTTTTGAAAAAAAATTTGCCAAATAAAGGCAAACATATTTGGGGCTAATATTTGCCATATGTGACCGTACCTTAAGAAGTTGAACTAAAATGTGAAATTATATAAAAAAAATTGTTTGTAAATTTGTGCAAAATTTGTAATTTAAAAAATTAAGTTATAAATCGCTCAATCCTCAATAGTCCATTTTTTTGTAGGTCCAGTACTTTACTCAGAAGGTTTACATAGTTGGACAGCCATCCAACCGGACAGCCTGGAATTAGTATTTTTATATATTTTTTATTCAAAATTTAACTTGATACCACCATTTATGTAAAATTATTTTACTATGAAAGTGATTTTGATTTTATCTTATCATACTATTTTGGATAATCTATAATATGGTTGACGACTCATCCCCAATTTTTAATCTTGAAATTTTATATTGTGTATATACACAGAAAAAATTTTGGGTAGTTTCTTATCGTTTGAATTTAATTAATGTGATCATTGGATCAATTATTTTTTTAGTTGAAAATGAAAATAAAAATAAAAAGTATAATTTTGATTTAATTAACATTTAAGTTGTTTTGAAATAAATTTTTAATTAAAATATTATATAACAAAAAAAATCTCCATTGATTTTTTAGCTTAAAATAAAATAATTTTAACTTGTAGAATTGTTGTAGGGAATTGTTAAAAACTGAGCAATATTCAATTAAATCAATTTACACATTATTTAAAATTTCAAAGTTTTCTGATCATTTTTTAATTAAAATTAAAAATATCCTTTATTGAAAAAAATATTCACAATTTTCAATTTTTAGTAATAAATATTTGGTAATAATGATCAATCATTTTGGAAATAATGCTAAAAATAGCGACCTGAAGTTAAATTATGTAAGTGAAAGGAAATCGTTTGACGGATTTGGAAAAAATTATGATTGGATTAATTGAAGGTTATTTATCGTACACAGAAAAAAATGGAAAATTGTCTCTTATCACCAAATTCATAGAATCAAGAAAACAATTTGTTGATTTCGCACATATTACCAAAATGTTTATATAGATATCTAAAAATTTTAAAAATTTTAATTTTGTAGGTTATATTTGGTTCGGCTTGAGGTCATTTATTATAAATTAAAAAACAATTTTGAATTTAATTTTTAAATTAACAAGAATTTTTTAATTTGTTTTTTATTTAAATAAATCCCCTGAAGATGAGCAACGGAGTTGCCTCGAAATATTGGGTACAAAAATAAAAATATTTTAAATTAAATTCAAAATTGTTTTTTAATTTATAATAAATGACCTCAAGCCGAACCAAATATAACCTACAACAACAAAAAAGGTCAACAATACATACTTTTAACAATTTTAATTTTTTTAAAAACAAATTTTTTTCAATAAATGATACTTTTAATTTTAATTAAAAAAATTATCAAAAAACTTTGCCGTTTCAAATAATGTGCTAATTGATTTAATAAAAAAGAGCACAGGTTTTGACAACAATTCTATAAGTTAAAATTATATTATTTTAAGCGAAAAAATCAATTACGATTTTTTGTTATTTAATTAATAGTTTAATTAATTATTTATTTCAACACATCTAAAATGTTAATTAAATCAAAATTATATTTTTAATTTTCTTTCAACTAAAAAAATAATTGATTGAATTATCACATTAATTCAATTGAAATACTTATTAATCAATTTTTTAAATTTATAAAAAGCTACTGATAATTTTTTCTGTGTATGCGTCGAATTTTTGATGATAACCCCCACCGGCTGTAGGATTGTTTTGGCGGTTGGCTTTATGTGGGATCTAAAAACTATGAAACAATATTAGCAAAAACTGGCCTCACTGAATAATTCGTTGCATTTTTAGGCGTGCTAAAGTTAATTACAAAAGTACGATTTATTCAATTCAATAGCACTATTTCTAACGGTTGTAGGCAAATTAAAGTGTTTTCCGAGAATGTCCTTTATATGGGGCCCATGCTAAATTAATGATTGATCTTCACGAAATTTTACTTACAAAACTACTACATACAGCTATCACAATAGTTTTATTTAAGGGTACTAAAGTGTTTTCCTAGAGTGGGCTTTATATGGGGCCAATGGTAAGTTATGGACCGATATTCACGAAATTAAACCAATATAAAACTATGACAGGCCCAATTCCACCACAATAGAATTACGTGTTACGGACAGACAGTTAGACGGGCATGACCTTATCGACTTAGAATAACTGAAGGACCCAGAATTTATATAATTTTTGGGGTCTTAGATGAATATTAAAAAAAGTTTCACATGGAATGACAAACAAAGTAAACCATCATTCATCTCTAGTGGTGGAGGGTACAAGAACGGGTACTCTACACTGCATGTGTGTGGCCTTTAAATTGCTATTTGAGACTACACATTTATTGGACCTCATTTAACAAAAACTAACAACTATTTGGCTTTTAATTTTAAATACTTTGTAATACGAGTATATTCTTTCAAATAATTTTTTTATAGTTTTTTATATTTATCTCCTTACTTCGTTTGTCTGTTCGGTTCTCAGTGTGTTTTTGTTGGTTTTTCTTGTAGTTGTTGTTGTTTTATCACAGTGCGAAAACACTAAACAGTAGTTGTTGTAAAGAATTTAAATAGTCTAAATAAAATTGCTGTTGCAGTAGTTGTTGTAATTCAAATTTATGATTGCAACCATAAATTTTTTTATTTGTATTCATAAAGTTGTAGTAAATTGTTTCCCTTCACTCATTCATTCATGCGGCTTTTTCTCATCAATCGTTAAAAAAATCACGAGTCATCAAATGACCATAATTTTTTTTTACATAAAAAAGAGTGCATTATCTAGAATCCAAAGTGATTAAAATGTAATTAATGGAGAACTGAATTGCTTTCAACAATCATTTCATTATTTTCTATTTTATACCCACATCACAATATGGAGAGGGTATTATGCGTTTCTGCAGAAGTAAAACATAAAAATATTGGTTCTCTAGACCTACCTGTTAGTATACGGATCGAAATCATAATAACTTTCTTAGTCCATTCATCCGTCCGGCTGTATGGCTGACTGGTTGACAACCTATATAACCTTGTGCGCAAAGTACGGGTGGCAATTTAACACATTGCAATTTTCAAAAGGACGAAGCCAACTAAAAATGGTGTAAATCGGTAAAAAAATTTCACATGGTCCCCATACAAACTTCATTGCGGAATGAAGTATGTGTGCCCATAAACTATCTCATTATGTTTGTATTTAGAATAAATTTGGTCCAAAAATATTTTATTGCAACAATTCTTTTAAATCGGTCCATATTTGGCCATAGCGCCCATAAAAATACCACTCCCGAAAATATATTTAAATGCCATAACTAGTTTCTAATGCTGTTATTCATTAAGAATTGGGCAAAGATTTTTATATAAGCTTCTAAGTGATGGCAAAGTTTTGTACTGGTAGGTCCAGATTTAACTATAGGTCCAACATAAACCCCCTCTCCAAAATCGCTTTAAGATGAACAAATCTTATAAAGATGTTTTTTTTCGGGTAATAATCGTCACAAAGAACTCTTATAATAATATGAATCTCATAACATAATTTTGTTTTGCCGTGTCCATGATTGGCCATGGCTCCCAAATAGAGTATAGCCCCGGAAATTTGTATGTATATACTGAGGTGTATGGTTCTAATCTACAATAAATTTGTTGTATAATCTTTACCGCAGGTAGAAAGAAATTATGAGTAGATATATAAGTCAGCATTCCATTTGTAAGTTCTATTATATTGAGCTACGACCCCTTAATATGCTTCAATTTTATTCACAGCACTTTACTTTTTTAAGATCAACTATATTTTTTAGGCTTAACTAAATCATTTAAAAAGCTTAGAAGAGTATTGGTATTGAAAATTAGCAAAAATGGTTCATCGACACATGCAGAAATACTAATAAATAAGTCCCTGTCTCCCCTCGAAAAATATATACGCTGATAGAAAAGGCGTTATAACGCTGATGTATTTTGACATCAGTACTATGACAAGTGTCTTTGTGTTTTTGTGTTTTTGAACACTTTCATCACTTGGGCAAATTGTCATGAGGGCCAAAAATTTAAATGATGTCATTAATGGGATGACACATTGGCATAACCAAAATTACGAAACGAAGTCGGTTTTGTAAAGAATGTCATCAGTGCGATGACAAATTGTCATCAAAATTAGTCATTGAAATTGACTTTAAGAGAGAATATCATTATCTACTTACCCGATACACATGTGTGTTTCACTTTTGTTGTATTCTGACCTTCGTTAACAGAAGAACTCTCAATTATAAGACACTAGCAGAATGCTCAATGTGGTTTTCGTAATAATTCTACTAAAAAAATTTGATGTATTTAAATTAACAATTTTGAAAAATATAATTTGGGAATTTTTGCTTCTAATTTTACTTTTTAATCGTGAAAATAATGTTAATAATATATTAAGACATGATGACATGATATAGTATGCACTGATGACATGATATATTATGTCATCGCACTGATGACAGTTTGTCATCGCACTTATGACATGATATATTATATCATCGCACTGATGACAGTTTGTCATCGCACTTATGGCAGTCTATCTGTACTGTAGTCAAAGTACACCAGCGCTACAAAATGTAGTATCAAATTGATGTTACTGTAGTCATAGCGTAGACGACGCATAAAATATGACAACATTTTTGGATGACGTTCGTCATTGGATTGATATCACTTTTTGCCAGCTTTAGCTTTTGGTTATCTAGATATGACCTTTGCTTAGGGCTTGAGCTTTCTAACATCCATTGCAAAGCAGTTTCTCTTGAAAAGTGACAGACACAGGGAATACGAACTCTGCTTTAATCTAATGGTAAAATAAGATCTCTTTTCCCTTATTTTAACAAAGATCATTTGGTATTAAAAATGCTTATTATTTTGACTCGCAGCCATATGTCCTCCCGAAATAGTGATCAAAATTATTGTTTAAAACTATCTTTTATGACCTCAATTTGTTTTTAAGTCTATAAAATCGATGCGAATTGAACAAAAAATATCAACGAAATTTTTAAAAATATAAACATTTGAAAAACAACATCTTTAAGAACCCTTATTTACACAGAATGCCGGTATAAAAACCTTTCTGCAGTATCTACTAATATCTTCAAAAGTTTCTTCAGCATTCAAATAACAGAGCAAACCTTCCCTGGTCTTATTTTTCACCCAAAACTTTATGTCGTATTAACTTTTCTAGTTCTGTCAATTGTTAGAATTCAAAAATATTTCTTATTTAACAAAAAAAAAAAACATATCGTTAAATTCTGCCTTTTACATTTCTTTATGATCATTCCTGAAAAATATGTGTTATTTTAAAAGTGTAGCGCGTTCTTTTCTTATGATGTTCCCCTTAATTAGTAAAAATGCTACACGTTCAACACTCATTTTAATTAAAGGGGCATGAGTGCAGCACTCATTTTGTTATTATTTCCGAATAAATTAATATTTTTTTCTCTCGTACATTTTCTACTTAGATATTACCGGTATAAAAAGTTTCAAATTTTAAACGCCAATTGTACTTCATTTTTTTATGGAAACTTGAGTTCTTTTGTAAACGTAAAATATGCAACACTTCTTAAAAATCAGATTAGCATTTAAAAATGTTGCCAAATCACATATAACACTTTTTTTCAGAAAAGACAACGCCATTAATTTTAACATGTATCAAACAAATTCTAAAGAATTTATTTATTATTTGTATTGTTTTTGTTATTTTTTTTCATCACAGACTTTTCTTGAGTTTTCTTCCAGATTTAAACCTTCAAATTAAAATAAAAGAGATCAGAAATAATGTTTATGTTGTCTGTTAGCCAAAATATATTTGTTATTTGTTACATGTAAAATGAAATCATGAGAATAGTCATTTTGCGTGCAACAAAACCTGTCTTTGCCTTAAGTGGCCAATAACATGTGAAACACATTGGATAGTCGTATAACGATTGTAAAAGGAATCGAAAGGAAAATAAAAGAAACTAGTTAATAATGGGTGTGAAGGAAATAAAATTGTTGACGTCAGTTTAAATTTATGTTTGTGTGTACATAAATACGAATATGCAGTTGTATGTCTTATTACTAGGGTTCCTATTTCGGCAAAAATACCTAAAAATTCTCGGAATATATATTTTTTTGTTAAATTTCTGGGCAAATTTTAAGATGCAAAATTTCAAGAATTTCTTTGCAAAGTTTTTGACTTGGCTTTGTAAATTATATGATTCTTACTGACAGCTTAAAATTATTGAATGAAATTAAAGAAAAAGCATTTTTCGACTTAAGCAAATGATAACGTTTTTATGCGCAAATTTTTCGAGCCAGAATGTAGTAAAATGTATAATTTAATAAATTCACAAAATGAAATTAGAAATTATACAAAAAGAAAATCGTATCTTAAAAAATGAAGTTAACGCATTAAAAGAATCTGTTAAATTTTTAAACGGTGAACGAGTTAAAAATGACTGTATTGTTAGAGGTGTAGTTGCAAACAATAATGAAACTGCCGTAGAGACAATTATTGAGTTATCAAAAAAAGCTGGTGTTGAATTAAAAGAAGGAAACATTGATGAGGCATATTTTTTCAAAAACAAAGGAGAAAAACCAAATGAAAAGAAAACGATGGTTGCTAAATTCAGTAACAAAAACTCTAACGATAAACTTATGATGTGCAAAGCTAAACTTAAAGAAGATACAACTGAAGATACAAAAAAAGTTTTTATTAGCGATTATTTAAGCAAGGAAACCTTAAATCTATTTCATTATGCAAAATCGCTGAAAACTATTGGTTATAATTATGTTTATACAAGTGGATCAAGAGTATTTGCAAGAAAAACGGAAATTTCAAGGCCTAAGCTAATAAGGAGCGAAGATGATGTTGACAAGATTATGTCGGAAGCTGCTACACTGAGACAACTGTATAAACCAACTAGTCAAACTGCCACTGCTGATGAAGATGAAAATGATAATGGCTCAGAATTTTTATCTCCAGCTTAAAAATTTTATATTTTGTAATAGTAAATAAATCACATAAAAAATACATTATGAATAATAAATATTTCAACAATTTTGAAAATTTTTTAAGATATTTAAAAACTTTAACTTTTTCGTATTTAAATATTATTTCTGTAAATGTTAGAAGCATTTCATCAATAAATAAGTTTAATCAATTTAAAACGTTTGTCGCTGACTTTCCAAAGTTGCCCAATATTATTGCAATTCAGGAAACGTGGTTTCGTGAGGAGTTATCTCAAATTTATCAAATATCTGGTTACAATTGCATTCACTGCTGTAGGAAAGATGGATTTGGAGGAACATCAATCTTTATAAGAGATAACTTGCAGTATAGTGTTGAAGTTTGTGAAAGCAAGATGTTTTGTGATGTAATAGTTTTAACATTGGAAAATTACAAAATAAATGGTAGACCAATAAAAATAATATCCTTTTATCGATCTCAAAAATGTAACCTAAAACAATTCTATGAGATAATTGAAGATTTCATGCAGATGTATGGTAGATGCTTTTGTATTCTTGTTGGCGACTCCAATGTTGATCTCTTGCAAAATGTTTCTGCTGAGTTATTAAATTTACTGGAAAGCTACGATTTTAGGAATTGTCACTCGTTAATTACACGTCCAATATCAGGAACATCTATTGACAATGTCTTTACTAATATCCCTGATTCTGTTCTTGTTGATGCTGTTGAATTCAAGTTATCTGATCACAACATGGTATCTTGTAAAATTAGAAAGGAACTTCCAAACCCAAATTACACAGAAGTAGTTAAAAAAAATTGTGATTATAATAAGCTTAAAGAATACATATTGAATGATAATTCTATTCAGCAAATTGGTAATCCATCTATTGACACTTCGAATCTAATTCAATGTCTGTTAAATGCACATTTAAATTCAACATGTGTAACAGCTAAAAGAGAATTGCTTAAAAATAAAATAACACCATGGATGAATGAACATTTGCAGAGTTTAATAATACTCAAAAAAAGAATCTTAAGACAAAGAAGGAGAAATCCTAGTGATTTTAATATTCAGAACAAACTGAAAAGATTAAGCAAAGTTATTAAAGTTGCCTATCGTGAGTCTATGAACAACTATTATCATAACAATATCAACAATATTCAGCAAGATCCCAAAAAGTGCTGGAGGTTCTTAAATGAAAGTTTAGGAAGGAATACAAAAACGCAAGTAAATCTGAAGAATTCGAATGGAGAACTAATAACTGATGATAAATATAAGTGTGAACTTCTTAACAAATACTTTTTACAAACGCCAAAACTAATGAAAGAACAAATTCACTATTCATACAATGATTGTTGTAATGGACTTAGAACTTTAAGGCACTGTAATAATGCTTTTAGTTTCACGAGTATAACAATGGAGGAAATATACGAGATAATATCAAATCTCTCCACAAATAAATCCCCTGGTCATGATGGTTTATTGCCCAAAATATTTACCAAATGTGGTTTAGAGCTATCGCCTTATTTACTAAATATTTTTAGTAACATTATTTCAACATCTCAATACCCAGATATACTGAAAATATCAAAAATCGTTCCAATACCTAAGACTTTAAACGCTAATAGAGAAGATATGTACAGGCCTATAGCTTTATTACCTGTTCTTGATAAAATTTTTGAAAAACTAATACACCAACAACTTTTAAATTATCTTGAAACAAATAATCTATTGTACAATTGTCAATACGGATTCAGAAAAGTTAGTGGCACGGAGAATGCTGTAGTTAATGTTGTAAATTACATATGCCAAGGTTTAGATCAAGGTTATAAAGGAGTCGCTGGTATTTTCTATGACTTTTCAAAAGCTTTTGATCTTGTAGATCATGAGATCATGCTTGAAAAACTCCAATACTATGGAATTCGAAATACAGAACTTAATTTGTTTAAAAGTTATTTGACAAACCGCAAACAATATGTTGAATTAAATAATAGTCGAAGCTGTATTGGGGATATTCAACATGGTGTTCCACAAGGCAGCGTTTTGGGCCCACTGTTATTTACTATTTATATAAATGATATTGTGAATCTCGAGCTTAATGGAAAAATTTACTTGTATGCAGATGATATTTCTATTTTTTACCCCTATAAACATGAGACAGCGTTAAGAGCCTACATGCAGAAAGATGCAGACATAATTTTTGAGTACGCTAGGATAAATAAGCTAGTCATTAATGCAACAAAGACTAAAGTTATACGGTTTAAGCCACATTTAGATACTAATGATGACTTTGGTGTTATTGTGAATGGAGAAGAGGTTTTGGAGTGTAACTCTGTAAAATATTTAGGTGTAATATTGCAAAGCAACCTAAAATGGAACCTACATATTGAAAATATTAAATCAAAAATATATCCAGTAATAGGAATTTTATATAAATTTAAATATAAGTTTAATGAAAATACAAAATTAATGCTTTACCAGACATTGATTCAAAGTCACTTGAATTATTTAATAACTATATATGGCTACAAAAATAGTACAGAATTGCAGTCTCTCCAAAGAGTACAAAACAAGGCACTAAAAACCGTATACAACCTGCCATTAACCTACCCTACGATCACATTGTATAAAGAAGTTTGTAAAAGTATCTTACCCGTAAAAGGAACCTATAAACTACAATTACTAGTGTTTGTTTTTAAATCTCTCTACAATATTGGTCATAATACGATAACCTTCTCAAGGAATCAAACAACTCTGAATACCAGAAACAGTTCCAATTTAAGAACAACAAGATGCATACTTGAAACCACAAAGCAGAGGATTGAATATATTGGATGTTTTGAGTACAATAGTTTGCCTCAATATTTAAAAAATATAAATACTATCTATATCTGCTTTCAAGAAGAATGTTAAAAAATTCTTATTAAACAATTTAGAGATGCTTCTAAGATAATTTTTCACTTTAAATTTTTTATATAACATTGTAAATAATGTAAATTTGTATATATTTAAATATTATAAACAAATATTTTTAATTTTATTTTAATACAAGTTTAAAAATTTTGTATAAGCAAATGCCAACTCGCCTCAACAATGTCATAATGACGCTGAGGCACTTAAATTGTAACATGGAAACTTGTAAATAAAATACTTTTTTTCAAAAAAAAAAAAAAAAAAAAAAAAAAAGCTGCTTGTCATTAATATAATTGTGAATAAAGGAAACGGTCAGATTTCGTCAAACATATAACAACAAAAAAAAAAATATATAAATATAATTTCTTTTAAATTCAGAATCTAAATGAATCATGAATCATTTATATTCTCCCATAAATTGTAGGAAATATGATTTGCTCTATAAAGTGTTGTAAACAAGCTTCAAAAGTTCTACGAATATAATTTCAGTAAATAGAGGTATAAGATGAGGGCACAATAAACATCTTGAGAGGCTGGAATTTGCTGGTGATATCTGGCTGCTGTCTCACAGTTATCGACACGTGCCAGCTAAACTCAAATGCACTAAGAACTAAACCTCAAAATCCGGCTTAAAAATAAATATGGAGGTAATGCGCTGCAACAGTCTTAACAACACCAAGTTCCGAATATAGATTGTTGAGCTGGAATCAGTTAGTACATTCTGTCACCTTGACAGCAAACTTACAAAAACTGGCATTTGCAGTGATGAGATATCCCTCCGAATTTCAAAGGATAATCCGTCGTTTAGTATTTTACGACTTGTACACATTTCTGATATTAATTAAAAACTTAATTAAATTTTCAACAGTAAAAAAATTAATGGTATCAATTAAACGCGTAATTAATTTGAATAAACATCAAATTCCCTTTATTAAATGTTTAATTCACTTGATTAAATTTTTAATTAAAACTGATTTTATTTTTGATTAATGCTTTAATTGGTGAAAACTTTTGGAGAATTTTTTGTGTGTATGAAAGTCCAATGACATCTCGAGGAGGACTAAGATCAGCATTTTTAATTCGTGTGTTCCTTTTTATACGCTTATCCTTGAATACGACATCGCACGATATAACCACTATCTTGGTATTCGTCAACCGCTATCTGGCCTAACCTTATTTTTAATACGGAGCTATGGGAGCAAACAGGCCAAAGCCCAATCCACATAGAGATTATTGGTCGTAAATATCATTGGATTGGTCCCAAGCTCCAAAGAACACATGACGACATAGAACAAACTGCTTTAGATTGGAATGTATCTTAACACTGATATACCCACCCTGATAGATTTTGAAAGTCGTCCGGTTTTATAAAAAACAACTTTACTTAATCAATGCCACAATATGATACTGGCTGATTTAGGGATGGGCAAATTGAAAAAATATTTCGATACATATCGTATCGATCTCTTTAAAGAGTATCGATATTAATTAATTAAAAATATAGATATTTCGATATATCGAACGTTTTAAGCTTAAAATAGTTAAAAACTAAAAAACATACTTATATCCAACCATTTTTCATGAAATTCCATTGTACCTTTGTATTGTGATATTTTTCATTTCAAATTTAGTTCTAGAATAAAAACAAAAAAATTCAATAAAAACAAAAAAAAAAAGAGTTAACCAAACTGTCCCTTAGTTCCAAGGACCGCATTTTATTTATTCGCCAGTCGATATTTATGGGTATTTTAAATATCGACGATATATATCGATTATTTATTTATAAATAAATAAAATTAAATTTTGATCAAGGCTGATTAAAATTGGATATATTCTAACTTATCCAATGGTGCCAAGTCTTCACGCCAAAACTAATTTATTTCAATTGAGTTCCAACAAATAAGAAAAACATTTAAAACTAAATTTGAAACCAAGCCCTTAAACATTTTATCTAACTTGACTTTTACAACAGTATAATTTTTTGTTTCTTCTGCTTAAGAAATTAAATAAAATACACAGATATATTTTTTATACATACCCACATTCAATTTGTATTGTATTTACTAATACAGAAGTATTAATTTCCATCCACCATGAAAGGCGTATGTATGTATGTATGAAGTTGACCATCATGTCAGAAACACATGGCAATAAATTTCATTTAGCCTGTCACAGTTTTAATGGAACTGCCCTAAATTTATGCCACAACCAGCAGTGTCAAGCCGTCTCTGGTCTCTCAAATTTCACCAAAGTCAACTAGGATGAATATAACACACACACATACATACTCTGACTGAATGAATTACTGACTGACTGGCTTTCATTATTTCGACATGGTTAAGGCCAAAATGTAACGCATGCTTTTCTTTTATCCCGATGTTCTTGTTTTTTTTTTAAATTTATTTTAATACAAACACGCGCACATGCATATGTTCGGCACTCTCTAAGTAGGCCTCATATAAGACCTTCTTCCATCTTTGCAAAACATATGAATCTTGCCTTTCTAGAAATACCTTCTAAGGAGGGCTTTGGAGTCGGAGTTGAAGAGTCGGAGTTCAGGTTTTTGTACCGGAATCGGAGTCGTAGTACCCACAAAAACTCGCGACGGCATAAAAAATGTAAAAAACTTTTCTAATATTTTTTAAAATAAAAATTATTCGAAATTGGCGATGCAAAATTTCATATATCGATTTGAAATTTTTACAGAAACATTTTCTTTCTATATTTAACCATTTAAAAGGTACTGCATTAAAAACAAGTTAGAGTGCTATATTCAGCTGTGCCGAATCTTTGATACCATCCACCGACAGTTAGAACATATGTTTTTAATCTTTATAAAAACAGACGTCAGTATAAAAATTTTGTTTCGGTTTAAACCAATTGGACGGCAATCAGTCAGTGGTATGCTTTTATTTCTAGCAATTTGAACTAACTTAGTAAAATATCATGATTCGTAACAGTTTATGCCGAACTAAAAAAATTTTCAGAAGGGAAATTTATATTAAACCCTTGGTAAATTCTGGACTAATCATCACGAAATCCCGTAGAGTGATTTCTTTTATTAAAAATCTAAATGGAACAAATTTCAAAACCGTAGTGAAATTTTGGCCACATGAATCAAAATTGGGCCAAATTTTACTACAATAAATATATATGCTACGGTTTTAGGCGCATTTAAATAATTTCCCAGTGGACATTTTATGGTAAATTAGGGACCGAGCTTCTGGAAATTTTATAGTGTGATTTTTAGTCCTATAAATCTTTGACGTACCAAATTGTATTACAAAAGCATTATTTATTACGTTTTTTACCTAAACTGGTTTCTTAGAGTAGGTTTTGTATGCGGCCTAGGGTAAATTATGGACCGATATTTTAAAGTATGATTTATAACCTTATAAAGCTGTGACGTATCAAATTTTATTATGATTGAATTATTTGTTATGGTTTTAAGCGTACAAAACTATTTTCCTGGAGTAGGCTGTATATGGGACATATATTAAATTATAGACCGATCTTTAAGAAATTAGACAGTGTGATTTCTAGTCCTACAAATTAGACAGTGTGATTTCTAGTCCTACAAGACTACGACGTAGCACATTTTAATATGACAGCAATATTTATTACGGTTTTCGACGAACATTATGATTTCTAGTCATATAGAGCGAGTTTGTGCCAAATCTTATATCTTGCCGTGCATTATGCCACCTTTTATGTTAGTTTTTGTAACAAAATTGTCAACTTTTTAGGGTGGTGGTTCTACATTTTGACTTATAACTCTGATCCTAATGATCGAATGTTCCTGGATTTCAGTCCCAAACAGCTTAGGGTAAATAGAAGCAATTTGACACCAACATTGTTCTAATCTTTTGAGTTTTTCGAAACTGAGCGTGTTTTCAACAGACGGACAGACGGACGGACACGGCTAGATCGACTTAGAATAGTTCAAGGCCAGAAATATTTACTTAATGGGGTCTTATATGCATAATAAAAGAGTTTCTTGATGATTGACAAATTCGAAAAAGTGACATATTTACCAAAATAACCAGACTTTTTAAAAAGGTTAATCCAAATTTACAGCTGATTTTTTATATTGCAACGTAAAATAATTAAATAATATAATAAAAAGGTAGTAAATGATGTGCTTTTATATACGTACAATGTACGTACAATTTCGTACATATGTATTAAAGGGCTGCGCAAAATATTCTTAATGTTCTGTGTTCTACTTCACACAACTATCAATCATATTATTTCACTGTAAACATAGATAGCAAAACAAAACATAACAACACATTACTCTCACCAAAACAAAACAAGCATAACTTGAAAAGTTTTTCTCTTCTGCTTTGTTAGTGCTTGTATTATCAAAACAAACAGAATATCAACACAAAAACAGACAATGAAATAAAGAAACAGTAAATTACAGTAAAAGCATCGAGTGCACGTAATTAGGAATTTAAAAAAATTTTAAGTGATCTTAGCTTATAACAGAAATGGATGCATTAAATGTAAGCAAAATTGATTTTTTTGAATTATTTCCTAAATGTTTATTTTATTTTAGTCGACCTTTATTATTATATTAGGTATAACTAAATTATCAAGCTTGATGTCTTTTTTTATTTTTATATAAAACTTTAAACGTTTATTTAACCAATATTTCTAATTATTGTTAAATTTGTTAAAAATTGTTGAAAATTTATAAAATAAGGAAGAAAAACCCCTGAAGAAGGCACTCAAAGGAGTGCCGAAATATTGGTTAAATAAACGTTTAAAGTTTTATATAAAAATAAAAAAAAGACTTTAAGCTTAATAATTTAGTTATATTATTTCCTAAATTTTAAATAATATTTTAAAGGAACCTACAACCGAACCCATTGAAAACCACTCAAACGAAATTAAATCAAAAGTTTCTCCCTTTGCAATTTTCTCTTTGGTTTATGTTTACAATCAAAACATTCAAACATGCTTTGAATGTTCTATTTCTGTTTTAATGTTCTACTTCATCTTTGTTCTAATTCAGCTTTATTTTAGTTCAGCATTGTTCTTGTGCAGTTTTGTTCTATTCTTCTATATTTTGATCGTAAAGCAAAACACTTGTTTTTGGAAGTATGTGTTTTGTAATGAGAGAGTAATATACACCTACTATCTGAATTTAATGAAATTGCTTGTAAGCAATATTTGTTATGCTTGTGCAGCACTTTAATATGTATATGTGTGTATTAAAAACAAACAAGGAAATTCTATGCTAAAAAAAATTTTTTTTGATCAACACATATTTTGTTTGGCTTTCATGTTTGTGTACAACATAAATGTCACATTAAATTCGAAAATTCGAAAACCAAAACGACTTAAACATAATGCAAGCACGTTGAAAAGTTTTGCTCAAAACAACTTGTTTTGCTCATAGTGGAAACATAGTATTAGACAGGCCAAAAAAATGCTAATAATGATTTTTAAAAAATGCTAAAATAATGCTAAATTTTTTAAAGATTTTTGTTAAAAATGTATTACCAGTATAAAATTTTATTCGAAACTAAATATATTTTTGTGACTAATTTTGTAACGAAATTGAAATAAATTGTTTACCTATTTATGCAAGTGGCTAGATTTTGGTAAAGTGGCTAGATTTTTGGTAAAACAAACACATAAATATGTAGCACACGTAGTTGAGACTAAATTTTAAATTAAGGTGGCCTGCAAACCTCTGATATATGTAAAATTTTAACGATTTATTTCTATGATATACAAAATTTTTTAGATTATTTAATTATTTATAGTTTAAGAAAAGTTGAATCTTTAAAATAATTGTTTTTTTCAGCAGTTTAGAGCAAACAATTTTTTATCTAAATACAAAGTGAAATTTCCTTGTGCTTTTATATCGTAACATCAAAGGGCAAATAATATTTTCAATTGACATGATAAGGGAATTTCTAATATTCCCTGAATATTCTATTTTTTTAACAAGACAGGTTTCTTAACATAAGAATTATCCATTTTCATACGAAATTTCATTTTGGGTACAACTATTTTTAGCCAAAATTTATTATAATAAATAATGCTAATAATAGCTAAAAACATTTTCCAAAAATGCTAAATAAAATGTCAAGTGCTAAATGAAAAAATTTTTGCTGCTAAATAGAAATTTGTAATGCTAAATTTAGCTGCAAAAATGCCAAAATCGCCACACTGCATAACAGATATAGATATTGCGGTAAAATTTCTTCCAACTTAGATTCATATGGCCAGAAAAAATATCATGCAAATAAGTGAAACTCACTGTTAACGCTAAAACTAATTACACTGCTGTATTGAAATTTATTCTAATTTACATTTTGCAATTCCAGAATTTTGGGATGATTGGTCAATAATTTACCATATGTCCAATACAAATTACCCACGAAAAAATAATTTTAGTTCGGCTAAAACTGTTACGAATCATGATATTTTACTTAATCCAGTTCAAAGTTCTAACAAGAAACGCATAAAACTTTCTTATTGTCGGTCAATAACTTAATATAAGTCTAAACCGCAACTAATTTTAATGCTGACGCTCGTTTTTGCAAAGATGAGTTAATAATATATATGTATTTATCATATAGAACCCACTCCTGTCGGCGGAGCGTATCACAGATTCGGCCGAATATAGCACTCTTACTTGTTAAGATTAACATTTATTAAAATTAAAATTAATTGATTGGAAATATGTTCAAATTGTGTCTTCGAGAAAATTCAATCGATACCCACACAGAAAAAATGTTGCCCAAAATTTTTTCAATTAAATAATTAATTCGTGTACATTAATATTTTTAATTAATTTTTTGTTTGCTGCAATAAATTTTTTTAATCAAAACAAATAAATTTAAATTTGTGTGTATATTATTTTTTTTTTGACTAAATTTGTGGCATGACTCGAAAATGCGAATACGTTAATTGATGTGATCAATTCTCTTGTAGGCGAAAAATTAGTAAAAAAAAAACATTTATTATCTGAACTAGTAAATTTAAATATACAAAATTTTTCTTAAATAGAATCTGGGAATTATTTCTTTTTTATAAGATACTTTATTATATTCAACATTTTGTATTTTTCGAATTTATTCTACGAGCTAAATTGTATGTATTTTATAAAGCTTTTTGTAAAAAATCATTCCTTAAAATTTAAGGAAAAGAACTATTACAAAAAGCTTTATAAAATACATAACTGAAATTTAGCTCATATAATAAATTCGAAAAATAGAAATGTTGCCCAAAATTTTTTTTCCAGTTATTAAAAATAATAAAAATGTATATGAACGCTTTACCAGCAAAAACTATCAAGTTATGAATACCGAAACTATTCAGCTGAAAGATACAAGATTATTTCTTAATAATTTGTTTTGAACTATTTGCGCAAGCAAAATTTTAGGGAAATATATATATTATTTTATTAAAAAACTTTTAATTGGAAATTATGAAAATGTTGCAACTTTTTCGAGTACGTGAACACTTAAGCTGTGTTCCCATTATGTGTATTTGTCATGTGGAATGTCACTTTTCTACACACACGTAATTTCATGTGCATGTCAAAATTTTAGTAATACATAAGATTTATAATTTTCATGTTCAAATGTTGGTATGTAAAGAACATTTGACATAACTTATCAAGAAATATAATCTTAAAACAGATGAGTGGTTGTATGTACAAAAAATAATAATTATTTGTGTATTTTTTTATTATTTATTTACTATTATTATTTATATTTGATAAAATTTCAATTAATTTTTGCTGCCACAAACAATTTTGTTAATACGAACCAGCCGATGTCAGATGCTTTGTCACTTGAAAATAGAGCTCGTTCTAAATCAAAAATGTCATATGTACTGTACACAGAGAAATAACACATGATATTGTTTGGAGGTGTTCAGACGATATGTACAAATTTAATATGTAAAAAAGTGACAATCCACATGACAAATACAAATAATGAGAACATAGTTTTACTAGTAACAATTATTGATAAAAAGCCATAACTTCCTGTAAATGAATACACCTATATTCTTTAAAAACAAACACCACTTTTAATTAACTGGAATACAATTAAAAGTGAGTGAAAAATTAATCAGTGTTTAATTTGCTGTTGTGAACAATTTTATAGACCTTTGTCAATTTTGGCAGACATGTGCAATTACAATTGATTTTACATCTGGCAAAGCCACAAAAATGCAAAATACATGTCGTGTAAAACTACCTTTGGCTGGGGCTCTTCTAATTGAATTTTTTGTGGAAAAAGGTGTAACGTGTGTAAAATTTTTGCAAAGATTGCCTAGACAGCGCCAACGTCGCGTGATGTGAGTTGGTGTTTTTCTCAATATTTGTTTGAACCTAATATACAATTCATTTCAAACTGCACGTGGTCTTTCTGCACGCGGAGGATCACAGATGCAGTAGTTGCATTCCGAGCATGAAATAAATTTTGATGCCATTTGTGTATCTATACAATCGAATTCTAACTTTTAAAATACAGCTAAACAACTTTAAATTTTTTTTGTGATTAAATGGTTTTCAAAAAACTAACGATGGGTAAAGAAATATGCAAGACTTGCTTAAAAACTTTATATAACGATGGAGGCCTCCTAAAAGGCCTCTAGCCTGCTTGGTATATACTTGCCCCGCGGTAAAAAGAATGAGTAAGGAGGAAAAATATAAGGCCTTATTTAGCAGAGACAAGCACTCCTTGCTGCATTCCATACTTATTTATTACTTACACAGGTTGTTATTGCGTGCAAGCTCGTCCATATTCCCTTCTTTTACCGGCATTCTAAGAGCTTTTCAGATGAAGGACTTTGAGAAGGGAATATGAACGATGCCATTAAGCTTTTGTTATTTGGGCCTTTTGTATAGAAATTTAAAAAAAAAAACGTCGTGCACGTCGATAGAATGCTCGCTTTAGCAATAAACATGAACCAATACAAAGTCCTTTAACAGCTGATACGTAAAAACCCAGAATATTTTCAATTTCATCAGGTTCATCGGCAACGCAACGTCACGTTTATGTAGGACTACCATTTTATTCATAAGCTTGGTAGGGAAAAGGGAAGAGCTTATCCGCAACGTACACGTTTACGTAAGAGTAATGAGAATAAAAAAAAATATTTAAATTGGACAACTTCTTTCCCTTCCCAAGGTAGGGAGTATCGAATTAAAGACGTGCAAGAGTGTATCATAAAGTATTGGCAAAACAGATATACCATATACATCTCTGTTACTATGGATGTAAATGAGAGAATGAGTTTACTGATATTAGGTCCGTTTGTTTACTTTTCCAATAAATTCCAGTAGGTGAGTAAATTTTGGACAATTACAAATTTTACTCTCCAAAATTTCTCTTGCACAAAAAAGTAAGCGAATGGAAAAATTGCAAAAACTTGCAGGTTAATCAAAACAGATTATCACAAAAAGGCTTATTGTTGTATTATATTTGTTATTTAATTTTCTTCACGTTGAAAAAAATATTTTTAGTTTTTGCCGCACTTTTAATTCTGTGTTGTTTGTTCTTTTTAATGTTTTTATTACAAATTTTAGGCTTTTTATTTGCCTACTTTTGTTTGTTTACTTAATTGAATCAAGGGATGCAAAAGAGGATACAATTGTACCCTCTTATGATTATCTCAATTGTTAGACGTTTTGTAACTTTAAAATATTTAAAAATTTCGATATTTTAATCATGAATTTATAAAGAAAGGAATTTTACAACATGAAATGAATAGTCTGGTAGTGTATAAAGTCATTTCTAAAAAAATTTAAGGAATAGAGCTTTTACAAAAAACTTTATAAAATACATAACTGAAATTTAACTCATAGAAAAAATTCGAAAAATGAAAAATGTTGAATATAATAAAGTTGCTTATGAAAAGGAAATAATTCCCAATATCTATTTATTTTTAAGTTTTCATTCTTGAAATTCCTTTCTTAATAAAAATAATTTAATGCAAGATAAATTCAATGAACTTAAGCCTGATTAAAATATCGAAATTTGGATTAAAAACCATTAACAGTAGAATAAAATAAGCACAATACTAATTATATTTAAAAATTTATAAAATAGACAAAAATATTTATATTTTTTTTTAGTTTTTTACGTTCTTTTAACGTATAAGTGAATTTTTTTGTACGATGTTTTTTAAATTTTATTTAAATAAGTAAAAACTATTAGCTTTTATTAAAAATATTAATAAATGTATTAATGTAATAACAACTTATATCTGAAACCCTTGACCACTGATGGGATTTGTGGTTAAAATGTACCGTTTTTAGTACAATCGAAACTTTATTGGTATACTGGTACAATACATCCTTTTTGGTCGAAGTCTAATCATTTCTTTGAGGTGAATAAGCTCACTTATCTTTTCAATAATACAATATTTAATTACATATCCCAGCCCTGACCAGAACTACCCAAAATTACATTCTATTGTTAATTTATGTTTTTATTGAATAAAAAAGTTTTATAAGCTCTTATTATGTATGCTTTTTTATTTTATGGCGGAATTTTGGTACAGTTTATGTAAAGTTGGTACAATTTTGCCATTCAAAGGGTACAATTTAAGAATTGTCAGATCCCGACAGTGCACTAATACTACATTTACACCTAGAGAAAATCTAGTAATTAAGAGATTTTGAGCGAAATCTTGTTAATTATTACTAGATTTTCCATACAAAACAAAATCTAGTTCGTCACTAGATTTTGGCAAAATCGCACGAAATCTTGCAAAAATTAATTATCAACGACACAACTATGAATTTCATACTAATATACTAAAAAATACAGTTTTGAACAAGAAAAATCTGACAGTTTGACAAAATAAAAAATAAATATATATAAAAAGACCGGGGAAAAATTAATTTGCGGCAAATTAATAATATACAAAAATAAACATTTGTGAAAATGAATAAATCAATAATTAATAAAGGGTATGTAAATTATATTAATATACATAAACTGTGTAGCATTACAGTGACCTTAATTTACGGAAAACATACCTACAAAAAGAAAAAGCAGTGGAATTTCAACGAAGAGCTTTTAATATTTTTTTTTGTTTGTTTTGCAATAAAAATGTTACATTTAAAAATTTTAAATTTTGTCTCTTATTTGTTCACCTTTTGGGTTATAGTCGTCGTAAGTAAACTCCTCGCCATTTGGCTGCTCTGTTTCTGTATCAAACGTCTTTTTCCAGGTATTATTTACTGCGGGTAGTACATTTTCAGCAGTTTGTGAAACCTTATATTTAACAAATGCTGGTTTTTTACGCAACAATGTTAATTCCGATTGTATTTTTTATATAATAAAATTTGTTTTTGGCTTTCCATTTTTGCTAATAAAAGTATACAATACAATTTCTTTCCTATTTCAATCAGCTGTTTTTTTTATGCAAATGAAATCCGACAATATGTCAAAAAGCAGTAGTGTAAGCGCCAAAAAATTTCTTAAAGAATTTAACTAAAATCTACTAGATTTTGTGTAGGTGTAAATGTAGTATAAGCCAAAGCACTAGACCAATGCACTCGATCAATGCTCACTCACTTTAGTATACACACAGAAACTTGTACGACCAGGGCCCTGTTTCTCAAAACTGCAAGTTACACAGAACAAATTATTAATTTTCTCCAATCACCAAATTTATACCAAATTCATAATATCAAGCAAATAATTTGTTGATTTAGCACCTATTACCAAAATGATAATATTGATTACTAAAAATTGTAAAATTGTGAATATTTTTTTTCAATAAATGATATTTTTAATTTTAATTAAAAAAATTATCAAAAAATTTTGCCATTTCAAACAATGTGTTAATTTATTTAATAAAATATTGACAATTCCCAACAACAATTCTACATGTTTAAATTATTTTATTTTAAACGAAAAAAGTCAATTAATATTTTTTGTTATTTAATTAAAATTTTAATTAAAAAGTTAGTTTAAAACAATTTTTAATTTTCTTTCAACTAAAAAACTAATTGATTCAATTACAATATTAATTAAATTTAAATACGTTTTAAACCATTTTTTAATTGATAAAACACTTTTTTCTGTGTGCAAATCTACAAGTAAAATACGTTAAAAAAAAGCAACAATTTTACAATTATTTTTTTTTGTTTCAAATGTTTTCTACTTGTAGATTTGTAATTTGTAGTTTTGAGGAACAGGGCCCAATTGTATCAGTGCTTCTTAAAGAAGGGAGTACCGAATGCGTAATGAATATTTAAGAACGTCCAGAAGAAGGCATATTTCTAAAGCAGGATATCAGAAGAAACGAATGTATTAGAAAGGACTATAGAGGCATTTAAAGAGGCCTGCCTGTATTTATTCAATTATATATATATATATATATATAGATAAATACATACATACATACACGCAGAGAAAAAATATGGTTGGGCATGGTTGCGGCAACTACACTATGTTGATTGTAACAATATATTGTTGTCGTACAAAATATATTGTTATTTTTATTTAATATCAAAAATATTATTGTTACTGTAATCATTTCAATGTTTATCGCAATTATAAATTTAAGTAGAGTTCACTGAAAAATAATCATTTTTATAACAACTAAATAATGATAACTTTGAAAACATATTATATTCCTCACAACCATTTAATGATATTTAATAGCCATAACATGATAACTTTCTATACATGTACTCATAATATGTTTAAGATGCAAACAAAATATCTTTACTCTAATAATATTTTGTTATCGCCATTTGTAAAATAATTTTGCATCAGTTGTGTCATTTGTTTTACATATCCCTATCGAATTATCTGTTATTCAGTGGTTAAACAATTTAAAAAAAAATACCCATTAAAAATAAATTTTAAAGAAATTAAAAAATAAAGGAATTGTAACTACATTAAAAAGAAATTGTAAAGTGTTACAAAATAAAATTACACTGCTAAAAAATTTTAATATTGTTTGAAAATGGTGCAAAAATATTGACCATTGTTTTGTATTATTTTAGAGGAAAAGAATGAAAATTCTATAAAATAGTTTATAAATAATTGCGACCTACGACAAAAATATAGTGTGAAATATCTGTAAAAGTGTTACGTTAAGGTAAGTAAATAAGCATAAATATATATTACAAATATTTTTAGGTCTTAGATTTAATCTTCATATTATTAGGATTAACATGATAATAATATGATTACTTCTTAACTTATTATGATTAACATGATAATAATATGATTACATTATATTATAATATAATGAAATAAAAACAAATTAGGATTAAGTGAAAAATATTATGATGTAATATTACGAATATATTTGGTCATAATATGATTCAACAATAATCGTATTATTGTGACTACAATCATGAATCTTATCATAATATGTTGCTCCTAGAATATGTTTAACACAACCATGTTTTTTCTTTGCGTGTATACATACATAATTAAATGTATTTTTTATATGTTTGTTTTTGTATTTATCTCTTTGGTAATGGATGTCCTTTGTTCAAAATAAATATAATACAAACACTCTTATTATAAAAACAGAAAAGGCTATAATTTATAAGTCGTAAGAAATCTCCAAAAACAAAAGTTGAGCCAGGCACTAAAAGAAAACTTCAAGCCGACAAGAAAGTTGTAGATTTACCACCTAAAAAGCGTTCGTATCTACATTTATAACACGGTTGTGTTTAAAAACTTAAAAAAAAACATTTGTTTGCAACAGCATTATATGTATAACCTGTTCGTCAAAACCAACTACTCTTTATATGTTGGATTTTTATGCCTGTTTCAAATTGTTCGCTTGAATGGCAAAGTTGCACGGTTTTAATACAAACATATTATTAAGGTCATGAAACACAAGCACAAAAACGAAAAACGCCGAATAGAATTGAAATTGTTTATGGGAATTCTGAAGTCTAATTGTTTATTTTTTATAATTATAATTGGTATTTTGCAATAAAATCTTAAGGAAGTAAACTGTAAAATAATTCACTAAAATTAAATTTAGAGACGTTTGCATTACAAAAGTTTATATGAAGTATACAAAAAAATAAAATTTATTTAAGTGATTTGAAAAGTGAAAGAAAATATTTTCCTGTAAGTTATTGCGATAAAAAAAATTATACTGATACTTACCAAATTTTAAAGATACCTATTAAATATTTTTTTAGACTTTTTTTCTTTTATTAATTTGTTTAAACTTTATAATTTTACCAACGAGAAATCATGAATTTCTTTTGACTGAAAAAAGAAATACAAGCGCGTGCTAACAGACACGTACAGTTAATCTTAAGTCTCTTAAAGAAATTAAGGTTTATGCAACAAACTATAAAATAAAAGTGAAAAGTAAAAAGATTGAGTAAAGCGGCCTAATGGAAGGCCTTATTTAGCAGACACAAGTACTCCTCGCTGCATTCCATAATTATTTATTTTTACACAGGTTATCGTTGGGAACAAGCACATCCATATTCCCCTAATTTTATAGGCATTCAAATGTAGAACTTTTACAGAGAATATGAAGAAATTAAGTGATTATGATAAATCACGCATGAAACATTTAGTACTATAGAAGGATAAGTAGAAAGGCTGGCGCGAAGTACACTTTACACCCTCACCCAGAGACTAATATGGTCCATTGTGATACTCGTAGTACTATAGTACTTATCGTTTATTAGCATACCGGTTATAAGGGCCTATCGCTTGTATTCATCTCAACTTGGGCAATTAAAGTTTGTCATTTATAATAACCGAAAATGTTTTATGTTCATATAAGCATTTTGTTCATTTACATATGGACATTCCCAGTGAAAAGTCAACTTTGTGTAACGTAACGCCAGCAATAAAATAGGCTTGTATTTTAAGCCGATGTTGTTCAAATGTTAACCCTTTTGTTACTAAATGTAGTGCTAATTGCGCCTTACATCAGTATATAAAAAAGTAAATTATCCATAAAAAAATTTTTGAGAAACTATTTTAATTACATGTTGGCGTTGGCGGCATGAAATAACTCCCCAGGAAATAAGTCCCCAAAAAAATTATGAAATAAATCCCCAATTTTTAGGGACTTATTTCATATGAAATAAATCCCCAATTCTTAAAATGAAATAAATCCCTAATGAAATGAAATAACTCCCAAAATCAAAATGAAATAAGTCCCCAATATTTAGGGACTTATTTCATATGAAATAGTTCCCCAATTCCAGAAATGAAATAAGACCCCAATATAATACATATTGTTCAGTTTTGGTTGGGCGCAAAGACTTTTTCCTCTATGGTATAACAAACAAACTTTTCTGCATAGCCGGCCTTCGGCCGGGCGCAAGGATTTTTCCCCTATATTGTATTCCAAACACCGGCTTCGCTAACTAAAGCTTTTCTGCTAACCCGGTCTTCGGTCGGGCACAAGGCATTAGTTAGCGAAGCCGGTGTTTGTATACTATAGAGGAAAAAGTTCTTGCGCCCGGCCAAAGGCCGACTAAACAGAAAAGCTTTAGTAAGCGAAGCCGATGTTTGAAATACCATAGAGGATAAAATCATTGCGCCCGGCCGAAGGCCGGCTATGCAGAAAAGCTTAAATTAGCGATTCGGGATTTTCGAATTCGAAATTATAAAGTTCGGGACTTAGAGATTCCGATTTCTGAAATTCAGGACTTAAAAATAATCCCAATTTTTTTAGGATTCTGAAATTATAGTTTTTGATACTTAGTCCCTTTTTTATGTTTGGTAAACGTATGCAGTGAATAAACCAAAACACAATTTGTCATCATTATGACTTTTAAAATATGTAATTTAAAAATTAAATAAGTCCCCAAAATATTTTTAGGGACTTATTTCATTTCAGATTTTTGGGGAGTTATTTCATATGAAATAATCCCCCAATTGAAAAAATGAAATAACACCCCAAAAAAAAGAAAAAACCCCCCAAAAATCGTTTTTGTTGTTCTCTGTACAAATTTTTGGGGGGTTATTTCATATTTTTTTTGGGGCGTTATATTTTGGGGGGTTATTTCATGCCGCCGTTGGCGTTACATTACAAAAAGTAGACTTTTCGCTGGAAATGTCCATATATCGCTTTTGTGTACAGTACAGATACGTTCACTCATCGATCATTCATGAGTGAGTGTGGACATCTTAATATTTTGCTTTTTATTCTCATTCGTGAGTATGAAGAATAAAAAACATTTTACTTTTGTTCATTCATTTACGGAAATATATATATATTTTTTGCTACTATTCAACAATGAAAAAAAAAATAGAAATCCAACATTTTTCAAATGTAAGATATAAATAACTTATCATTTTCAACATGCAAGAAATTTAGATTTTCGTTAAAACTGGCAACGGAAATAGTAATTTATTTAAGCAACTAGTTTTTTTCTTTCTATCCTCTTACAACTACAATTCGTGTTGGAAAAAAACCAGCCAATTGTAGGGGAATGTAAGATAGAAAAATTGACGGTTTATTGTTGTGTCTTTGTTGAAGCTTTGATATTGTTACAAGTTAGACCTGAGTGTTTAAAATTCTTATTCACTTTATGGTCTTACTTGTTTAATATTTTTAGCTTTTCTAAAGTATTTGGAAAAAGTTTCCTGACGAGCTGGCCTAAACAACCAGCGAAATGCGCATAGAAACTAGCTTTCCCACAACAACAAATTTCAGTGTTTTCATTAAAAAATTGGGATTATTAGCACATCATTAATAAATGAATTAATTAATAATAAATATTTCATTCCCGAAGCGCTATGTGCTTCAAGAATATGAATGAACAGCGTTGTTCATGCTCTTTTCATTTATGAAAACAACTGAAAATGGAATTTCTTACATATGAATATTTTAAAATGATAAATGCGAAATTTTTCACATACAAATAATTTTTGTTTTGTCGTATATCACTTTGGAATAGCAACGAAGGAACTAAATATTATTATACATGAATGAACAAAAGTTTACGTACGTGAACGTTTCGTTCATGACTATAAAGAAGTTAACAATTTTCGATTTCTAATTTATGAGAAATATCAAAAATGAGTTTTAAAAAATTCTTTCCAAAATTTGTTCACATAAGCAACTATTCAACTTGAGTTAGTAAATTTCATTCAAACTTCAAATATATTCATGAACTTTTAATGCAAGTTAAATTGTGGATAAAATTAAGTTTTTCTTTATATAGACCCCTTCCAGGCTTCTAGTTTGGTTTGGTTAATTTTATCGTAAAACCAATATATAACTGTTTAAAAGTTTCTGTTTACTTATATAAATTAATTATTTAGATTTTATTATTAAGTTATTTTATTTATTAATGGTTTTGTTTTCTGGGCTATGCCCATACTTTTTCCTTAATTCCATGAGTGCTGAAGTAGAACTAACTAAAAATCAAAATTACAATTCTTAATCTATGCCATTTAGTCTTTTTCTTTGTGGACTCTACACATTTCAATTGTGCGTGTAGGGCGAACACGATGGTTTTGTTTTCGTAAAGTACAGCAGACCCTGACGTTAACAAAAGTATAGAAAACATTTAAGGAATAAAACATGTATTGAATATGCAATAATAACACTGTGCTAGTTGAAAAACCAGACAGGCCGGGGATCTGGCGTTTTAACATAATTCCGGTACGCTGAATCCAGTCGTGCTAACCGTTAGAGACGGCGTATCTTTAAATTTTTGTTTTTTGTTTTTGAAAAAAAAAATTATTTTTTAGCAACGTTTTGAAATTTTTGTTTTTTAAAAATTCATCAAAAATGGGAAAGTGTTGCTACGCTTCTCATTTTTCCAGACATATAAAGGACGAAGTTGCAAACAAAACAAGCGATAAACGGTTAAAATCTGTTAACAACTGTTGACTTTATTCACAATAGACGAACAATTTTAATTAGTTTAAGCATTTCATCAAACGCTATATTTGTATCGGAGCCCCCCTAAGAAGTGGACATAAAGGGCAAGTAGTCTCGAGAAAATATTAGGGACAAAAAACTAATTGAGGTCGGTCATACATTATGTCCCACTAGGAGCGACTCCTGGGCATTTATGGCACTTTTCCTTCAATATATTTCTAGTCTGTATTGAACATTATGTATGGGATCGCCCTTCATGAATGATGATAGCGGGTTGGTATGTTAGAAATAAATGCTTGGGAATGCTTTATGGCTCGGAGACCTGGAATTTAACGAACCTTGATATACAAAAACCTAAAGGTCTTAGTCAAGAAATGTCTTCGCCGAATCCTCAAAATATTTTGGCCAAAAACTATAACAAATTCTGAATTATGGTTTAGAGCGCAACAACTTCCAATTGACCATGAGATCAAAATACGTGAATAAAGATGGTTGGGTCATACCCTCCTAAGCCAGCCAATGACATCAATAGAAAAATCCCTTAATTACAACACACAGGTATCAAGAAGAAGCGAACGACTTTAAAATACATGGAGATGCCAAGTTCAAGCCGAACTACAACTTCTGCTGGATTAACCTGGAATGAAGCCAAAATAGCAGCATCAGATATAACTCGATGGAGATTAGTTATTGAGGTCCTATGTTCCTAACCCTTAAAGGTTACTTTTCATTGTAGTACATTAAGGATACTCTTCGTTCAATCGAAGAACTTTTTAAACCCAAATTCTAGCGGAACGATTTTTAAAGTTATAAATCTACAAAAATTTCTTTAGTTGAGAATTTTATTAAAAAATAAAATAAATTAAAGCATAAAAATAAAAGTGCTTCTTCTTTCTCAAAATTTGATACGAATTTTCAATCTTTTATGTGTTTTAAAATTTATTATTTTCTTAAAGATTTTGCTAACGTTGTTGAAAAAGAGCGTAACTTGAATATACATAAAAAAAAGTTATATGATAAAGTGTAAATGAGTTTCGTCGATTCGACGAAGAGTAACTATCCAGGGTTAAAGGAATTTTTAAGGATTATATATATATATATATCAGTGATGGAAAATTCAGTACTATGGTACTATTTTCAGTAGTTTTTCTTTTCATAAATACCACAGTACCACCACGTCAGTTTTAGTACTCTTTTCTTTTAAGGCTTTCTTGAAAAGAAATCCAGGGTGACTTTTTTTAAACATGTCAGCAAAAATTGTTCTTTTCTTTATGTCAAAATTAAACGTTGTGAAAATGTTATAATTTCACACAGCACAAGCATGAAATTTTTCTACAACAGAAAAATTTAATTTTACCATACAACTTTGCTACCGTTTCACACAACCCAAAGTACCATAATGTTAAATAAAGTACTCTTTTGCTTGGTGGTCAGTACCATCTCAATTTTTCAATTTTCCATCACTGATATATATACAAAAGTGCTATATTCGGCTATACCGAATCAATGATACCTTCCACCAAGTGTCATAATTGTGCATTATATTCAAAATTATAAGCCAATATTAACAAAAACTTACTTCACAGTATCACAATTTGTTGCATTTTTGGGCTTATTAAAGTATATTTAAAAAAAAGCAGTATATGGCGCGTATTGTAAATTACGAACCACTCCTTACGAAATTCGGCAGTGTGACTTCTACACGTAAATATCTATGACATGTCAGTTTTTACTACAAAAGCCTGGCAGGCACAGCAGTGGCGCAAACGGTACAACGAAAAGAATTCTGATGATGGGAATGTGGTTATTCTCGAAACATGTAAATTCGACTCGAATTCAATCCCGTGTTCAGTCAAGAATTGTCAAAAAAAAAATTTAATTCTTTTCAGGTTGTAAATTCGTTCCTCCAATAAAAATAATTTAATGAAAATTAAATTTAATTCAACCTAAAACCAGTAGTTCAATTAAAAATACAAGTTTTTTTAGTTTCTTTTATAATTGAATATATTTTATTACATCTTTGGAACTTTCATGAAAAACTAAATTATTTTAGCAATAAAATAGAAAAATTTAAATTCATTATTTATAAAAAAGATAATAAAGATCAAAGCTGTGCAGAAAAAATTGATTGGATACTGGTAATTTAGCCGATTTTTTCTTTTACAAATTACTAAACATAAAATTTTGTATCTACTTTTGATAAGAACTCGGTACAATTTAAATTTGTCATCCTTGTCAATAGATATGTATACATACATTATATTATCATATTAACAAAATGTAGAACATTATGGCAAATTTTTATAACATAACTTTATCAATCGTTAAATTTAGAGCAACTTTCTCCATAATTTTATTAAAATAAACAATAAAAGATTCTCTTCAGAAAATTCTTAATATACAATCAAACCATTCGAGAAGTTAATTATTACAAATTTATATGCAAATTGCATTATATTGTAATGTATGGATGTAGTAGAATTTGATGACTCATAAAAAATTCGTAATTTATGTTCCATTTCTATTATAATGAACGGTACAGCAACAGCGACAACAACAACAAAATCAACAAAAAGAAAAAACCAAAAAAATTTAAAAGAACCAAAATGAAATAAAGCAAATTTGTGTATGAAGACAAATATTTCGACATAAAACCCCAAAAATATAAAAAAAGGAGAGAAAAACAAATTTTGAGCAAATTACATTAATGGATGTATGAATGAACCTTTTAAACTGATGGCAACATGATGAATGACTTAACGAAAGAATGTATCTTCAAACAAATGGTGGGAAATGGGAGGTAAATATGGGAATGAGTACATGAATGGATGAATGCTTCAGTAGTATTTTTTAACTAAGTCGCTTGATAATAATGAGAAGAGATGATGTTGACGATAATGGACTAAAAATGAAAACATTTTGTTATTTTTAATGTAGCAGAAAAATGTAATTTCCTCCATCTTAACGACCGAATAGCAAATGTAGATAGCAAAAAAAAAATTATTATGGAAAAAAGAAAAATAATGCAGATGAATCTAGACAACATAAATAAATAAATATGCGCAATAAAATTTTCTGCACAGCATTGACGAACTACCCGAAATTCCTTTAGCACAATAGTGGATGAAGATTGCGGCATTTGATTCGAATTGATATTATCGTCAGTATTATGATTGTTTTTTTAGGCCACATGTTTAAACACACAAGATTTAAAATTAAATAAAGAAATAACGATTTGTCTGTAGATTGTAAAATTAATTGCTTTTTTTTTTTGCTCACTGTTACAGTGGCAACATATGTGCTCTTATTATCAATTAAATGTGTGTTATGATATTTATTATCTGAAACATCTTAGAAATAATCAAATAATTATAAAATTCCGCAATAAAATTTCATTTAAGAAAAGTAAAACTTTTTTTTTCTAATATGAGTAGTCGTTATTGAATCATAATTTTTTTATCAAAATTTCGAAAATTTTGTTTTTTAAAAATTCATAAAAAATTAAAAAATGCAGCTAGGCTTTAATTTTTTTCAAACAGACATATAAAAAACGAAGCTGCAAACAAAACAAGCCATTAATGATCGGTTAGCAACTTCTAATTTTATTCACAAAAGTCGACAAATTTTAATTAATTTAAGAATTTCATAAAACTCAATATTTGTCTGGGAGCCCCCCTAAGAAGTGGCGATAAGGGGCAAGTATGTCTTGAGAAAATGTTAAGGACAAAAAATTAATTGAGGTCGGTCATACATTATATACCACTAGGGGCGACTTCTGGGCATTTATGGGACTTTTTCTTCAATATATATGAATTATATAATTTATATGGAGCATTTCATATGATTTTTTTTAATTATTAAATTCTTTATTCAATATTATGTATATATGAAGAATATGCCAATGCAGAAAATTTATTTTCAATGATATTTTGACGTAAAATTTTTTAAATGCGGTTTTTGTGCCATTTACAATACAAAACAAAAGAACAAATATTCAAATTTATGCTATTCCAAAGAAATATGCATGCATTATTACCACACTTTCACTTTGCGGTAGGAATTTTGGAAAATCTACAGTTAGCGATTAAAAAATTCTATAAAAGCATTGAGCCCAGATGGTGTTTACCGAATTGCGCCGAATTTTTCCACGATTAAGCGGCATGAAAGTAAAAGAAGGTATGAACTCTAACTACTTTATTAAATTAGATTTATATTTCATATCATAATGTTTTTATTTTACACTCTTAATGGACCGGACATTTGTCGTCTTATAAAGTACCATCAATTTGAGGTTGCATTGAATGATATCGAGCTATTGGCCTGGAATTCTGTGAAATCAGTAATAGAAAATGTATTAGGAAATCATCGGTCTGAAAACTGGCGAATTTTAATCAAAAATATGCTAACCGCATTTAAAAACTTAAACGTTAGAATGTCATTGAAAATAATTTTTTTTCATTACCATGCCGAAAAATTTAATGAACAATCACCAGCCGAGTCTGATGAACATGGCGAGAGATTTCACCAAGTAACAGCCATGGTCGAACACTGGTATAGCGGCAAACAGCTTGATTCGCTATTAGGGGTTATTTGTTGGAATCTGCAGGAAGAAGAAGAATAAATTTCTAAATAAAAATAAAAAATTTCATCTTTTCTGAAAAAATCAAAAATTGTAGACAGACTTTAATCGCTTATAGCTTATTTTGATTGGAACTTTGTTTTTTATACGCGTAGAGCCCTAGCCTTAAATTTTGCACCTGCAGCGCCTTTATTTTTCATTCCCATCATTTATTTCTAAGGCCTAGGATTCACTCCTAGGGGGATAAAATATATGACCGACCTCCAATGTTTTTTGTTCTTAACATTTTCTTAAAACATAGTTACCATATATATCTAGCCCTTAGGGGGATCCCATACAAATATGGCCGTTTAATGAAATTTTTAAATTTGGCCCCTGCAGCGCCTAGGATGCCCCTAGATGTATGACCAACCCTACTTTATTTTTCATCTCAATCATTTATTTCTAATATACCCACCCGCTATCTCAATTCCTTAACGGGGCTTCCATACAAAATGTTCAATGCAGACTAGAAATATATTGAAGAAAAAGTCCCATAAATGACCAGGAGTCGCCCCTAGGGGGATAAAATGTATGACTGACCTCCATTAGTTTTTTGTTCTTAACATTTTCTCAAATTATACTTTCCCTTTATCACCATCCCTTAGGGGGACTCCCATACAAATATTGCGTTTTATGAAAGTCTTAAATTAATTGTTTTTTATGAATTTTTAAACAACAAAAATTTCGAAATGTTGTTAAAAAAAAAATTATGTTTCTAACACCCAGTTTACATGATGAATTTTATGACGTCCAATTTTGGACGTCATTTTTTGTTTGGAAGCAAGCGGTGTAGAGAAGAAAGAGGGGTAGAAAAATAGACATGGTTTCTGTTCTCATGTTTTTTTTTTGACACTTCGCTTTACACTTTTTTCTGTTCTTTCTGTTACGTTTTATTTTTATATTGTCATCAACTGGATTGAATGAAAATGAAAAAAATAGACGTCCAAAAAAAACCATCGTATGAATTTGAGAAGTTTTTGGTAGCAACTTCAAAAGGGAATTAAGAAAATTGGACGTCATAAAATTCATCATGTAAATTGGGTGTAAAACAACTAAGGATATTAGAAAGAAGTTTTACTTTTCTTAAAGGAATTTTCGGTTTTTTAAGTTTTTTGAATAAGCTAAAGCGTTTTTGAGTTACGCGAACATATGTTGTGCAACCTCCTCCATTTTCGAAATAACGGTATATCTCAAAAACCAGAGCCAATCTTAAAAAACCGCGGGCACCACTGGATTCAGCGTACCCGAATTATGATAAAACGTACCCGAATTATGCCCAGCTTGTCACGAAAAAAAGTGTCAATTTCTTGCACAGTGTTATTATTACAAAACCTATTCAATTTTTACTTGATGTAATATACTATTTTTTACAGCACTTTTTTTAATGAAACCAGGAAAGTTGGCTCACCATAGATGAAAAAAAGGACATTACAGCTGTCCATACGTCCCCTTAGAACATTATCGCAGTTATAACTAGCCATTGAGAGGCACGCCCAAAAGCTAGGGCTCCCTAACAATGACCTATGTAGAAAAAATGGTGACGAGGAGGAGGAAGAGTCCACGGAACATCTTCTGTGTCACTGTCCGGCTTGCGGAGATCTGACACTTAACTGTTTGGTCGAAGAACCCTTGAAGACAATATGTGTTTCTTTAATATTAATTTATTCAGGATCAACTCCTTTATTGAGTCGACTGGGTGGCTGAGTGATAATATTAGCAGCCAGGTATTACAGGACCCTTGGAAGACGGTGTGAAATGGTAACTGGAACTAATTAATGGACCCACGGGAGCTGTGCGGCTGCCAATGGAATGGAACCTAACCTTTTTTATATTGTTTATACTTTAACAGCTGTTTAATAACTTACACAATAGACACGCAGAAAATGACTCGGCTTTTTTGTGCAAGAAGAAGAAGAATTTAATTCTCTCAAAACCTCTCCCATTAACAAAAATTTGATGTACTGGCAGTGTTGCCATATTTGATTTTACATCAACTGACAATTTCCAAAAAAAAATAAAAATTTTGTTATGGAAAAAAGCTGCTCCTTAAAAATTATTTAAACAATAATATAAACATATCTGTGTAGTTTGAATTAATTTTTACTCAGAGACCCGAATTTTTTTTAATTTTTTATTCCCATCTATCAATATGTATATCTATATATATAAAATAGGATGTGTGTATGTATGTATGTAACGTATGGACTCCAAAACGGCTGGGCCGATTTTGATGAAATTTTCAGGGAATCTTCAGAATCTTCAGGCGGGTGACACTGTGAAGTCTGATTTCTGATTTTCGGTCTGGGGGCGGAGGGGCGTGGCAAAATCCATAACTTGAGAACGGCTTGACCGATTTGAACGATTTTTTCTTTAAAATTATCGCCATGGTCCAACTTAGGTTTTTACGAATTTTGCCTCGCCCACTTTTACGCCCACTTTTTTCCATTTACCTAAAATCAGAAAACGGCTCCATCGAGTTGACTAATTTTTCTTTCAAAAGTTCGTATTAATCAACTTTAAGTTTTCATCGAAAGAAAAATTTACCACGCCTACTTTTACGCCCACTTTTTCTATTAAGCGCATAACTGGAGAACGGCTTAACCGATTTGGACGATTTTTTCTTTAAAATGATCGCCATGGTCTAACTTAGGTTTTGCGGAAAGAAAATGTTGCCCCGCCCACTTTTACGCTCAGTTTTTTCGTAAGATTCACAGCATATATATACATACATACAACCATATGTATTTTCAAATCAAATGTAAATCAAACATATGTATATGAACAACATTTACCAAATAAAAAAACAAAAAACCTTGTCTATCCGCTAGCCTTAAGATGAAGTAATCAATAAATATAATTTCCAATTTGCCTTAAATACATGTGTTTCTTTTTTCATTGAACCCATATCTACACCATTTGTAAGTTATTCTGTAAAAAAAAACTTTATGATAGGTATTTCATGGATTTTTATTTAAAGGCCGTAAATTTCGTTTAAAGATCAATTTAAATCGTCTGGTAATACAACACTAATGTTTGCTTAGGGCCAGCAACGCGGACCGGGTCAGCTAGTACTCTTATAAAATTCTCGTGTCACGGTGTTTGTAATTGAAATCATCCGAAACGATTTTTATGAAATTTGTGTATGTGTATTTGTTAGGTATGCGAATAGGTTGTAAGGTATATTTCATATCGCTAGAGGGCTTAAAATAGGGTGGAACGGGTAAAAGCTCTACCTTCCTATATCTTCTTAACTTATTTTCTTGGAAATTGGCAAACAATATAGCCTATAGTTTTTATTACTTAGGAGGGGAAAGGGGTAAAAGCTCTCCCTCGCTATATCTTCTTAACTAATAAACCGATTTACTTGAAATTTGCGACGGGGTCAAGTTATTAGCAAAATCCCGCAATATTTAAATGTTATTTGGAAAATCCCAAGCAGCACCGGAACCAAACAGCTAATATCATATAAATATCTTGGTGGATTTAAAATTATTTCCATTTGTTGAAAAAATAAAAGATTAATATTTATTTTCAAATATAAATATGCATCATGATGAACAAAATAAAAATTCTAAAGTGATAAATATCAGAAAAAATATGTCAAATAATAATTTTCTTTAAATTTTTAAATACCTTAAATTAAATGTTTTTCAAAACCAAAAATTTTTATATAATGCAAGGAACACAACTGGGACGAACGAAGAATTTTTCAGTAAAAACTCGCTGAGTAAATTCGTCGTATGAAGCACAATAACGACACACAACTAACAGCTTTTAGAATTGAGAAAGCTGGTTGCTGTTTGTGCCGGCGTATGAAATAGACAAAAATCTATTGCAAAGTCGCTGCGTATGACGATTTTCCGCCGACGCCATGATTGTGTGTATTTTCATATACACAAATATGTTTTATGTTTGGCGACGAATATTCGCGGCCAAAAAACTCATCGTTCGTTTCAAGCATAAAGCAACCAAAATTCGCAAATTATAGAAGAACCCCAATCGTTTTTAGCCCCGCACAAGAAAGGGAGATGTTACAAGTTTGTAGTGTTCATCTTTGTATATTAAGTATTCTTGTACTAGTTAATTCAAAACGCAGGATGAACCTTCCGTTAACTTATCGCTCACTTAAGGTTAAAGTAAAGTTGTAAAAAAGGAACACTTTTTATAAGGCTGATAAAATCCTTCCTTTAGCTATATGTAAGTAGTGAAAACGGGCCTAAATGTGCATAATAAGATTTTATTATTTTACTGTTTTCCTTATATGATTTTTTGTACAACACTTTTTTATAATATTTAAATTTTTTTCATCCGATGAAAAAAGTTGAAAATAATTTTCAACTTTTGTGATAAATATCATAAACGAAAAAGAAATCTGGTAGTGCATAGAAAATATTGAAGGAATAACACCATTAAAGTATTAAAGCTTTATAAATTGTAATGTGACTTAGAATACACAGGTGCCCCGGTAGGCTAGTTGGTAGTGAGCTTGTCTATCAGCGCCGGGGTTGCAGGTTCGATTCCAGCCAGAGACTCTGGTTTCTTTCCTGCAGACATGCGTAGAGCTTCGCGGGATTAGTATAGGAAGAAAAAAAAACATTCGAATTAATGTTAAAAATTAATAATAAAAATGAAGCTCAACATGAGAACTAAAATTCCCATATTCTATTTGTTAATTTTGTTTCGAAAAGAAAAGGAAAATAATTTTTTTGTTTCAAATTAAAAAAATCTAGAGTGATAAATAAAATTTTTTTATTTATGAAAATAAAACTAAACAGATGGCTTTAAATGTATTAAAAACTTTCTTTGATTTTGAGTGAAATAAAAAAATTTTTTTATTATACTATGAATTATAATTAGCCAATTCACAAAGTGTTCTAAAGTGCTAAGTACTAAAATAATATTTTAGGCTAAATAGCACTGTTGTGAACATCCTGTTGTATTATAATATGATAAATTAGTGTAAACGTCAAAATTAAATGACAAAACAAATATAAAAATTAAAAGTTTTTCATTATGTACAATGTACATAAATTTTTATTTAAAATGTAACTAAAAAATAACATAAAATTTATCATTTAATTCATCACACATAAAGATCATAACAAATTATTTAATTACACATATTAATTGGACATTTCACAAGAACAAATTTAATTTCCATCGGCCTTATTTATAAAAAATAAAACAGGTTGAAACAAATCTCATTTGTATATAGAGAATAGGTATGGGAAAAAATTATTTTTTGCTCATATCTTAGCCATTATTCCAGCCTATATGTGATATAATTACATTATAAATGGGGTCTTTGGAAACGGTCTGAGATCAATATTCTAGAAATTACGAACGGAATGAAAAACTTACATCCTCCTTTCAACATGCAGTGAAGGTTATAAAAATATTTAATCTTGATATTGTCGGTATATAGAATTCGACATCACTGAAATTTTACAAAAAAAAAAAAAAAAAAAAAAAAAAAAAAAAAAAAAAAAATATATATACAAGATATACCTATTTATGTATATATAATATTAATACAAACTCAACTAATTTTGCATACTAAATGTTAACTGTTTTTTTTTATGTAAAACCGGAGAATCGATTTCTGGGCTGATTCCATATAAATTTTGTGAATACAGTATAGGACGCAATTTTGAAGATAAATAAATAAAATTGCGTTCATTCATTTTTATTGACCCACACAGAAAAAAATGTTTTATCAATTAAAAAAAATGGTTTAAAAAGTATTTAAATTTAATTAATGTGATAATTGAATCAATTATTTTTTTAGTTAAAAGAAAATTAAAAATTTAATTTTGATTTAATTAACATTTTAGTTGCTTTGAAATAAATTTTCAATTAAAATTTTAATTAAATAAAAAAAAATCTAAATTGACTTTTTTCGTTTACAATAAAATAATTTAAACATGTAGAATTGTTGTTGGGAATTGTAAATATTTATTTAAATAAATTAACACATTGTTTGAAATGGCAAATTTTTTTGATCACATTTTTAATTAAAATTAAAAATAACATTTATTGAAATTTTTTTTTCAAAATTTTAAAATTTTTAGTAATCAACATAATCATTTTGGTAATAGGTGCAAAATCAACAACTTGTTTGCTTAATATTATGAATTTAGAACAAATTTGGTGATTGGAGAAATTTAATAATTTTTTCTGTGCAAGAACAAATCATATAATAATTATAAAAAAATAAATTCTTAAAAATTTTGGTTTTGATGTGAAGTAAGGCGAAATTTACTCTTCTATGAAAATATTGCGGCCGGCTACGAGATAACTCGCAGTAATAATGATTTTATTAAACATAATACAATTTTATCATGGCATGTCAAGTTGACTTCATTAATTATTTTAGCGCAGAGCATTGTTTGATAAAACCCTACGACATAACTTGTAGTAGTAACTATTTTATTGACGATAATTTAGTCACGTTATGATCTCCGTTTTGTCTCTTTGTTTTCTGTTTATTTCGTACATTGCAGGTTGAATACAAACATTATTTGAAATATGTATCATTCCAGTTTAGTTGATTGACAAGTGAGCTCTTTAAGTTAAGTTTTTGATACGAGAAAATAAAATGGATGACAAAGCCATTGAAGAATATCTAGATAACCCTACGCGATATATCGTAGGTTGGCATTGTGTACTAGTTTTTTTAGTAGGGCCTCAGGGATTGGTTTTATAAAAACAGCCATGGAAGCGAATGCGGTAATTCTGTTTTGGTAAGTCCATGATTGCACATAGGTCGCAAAAAGGCAAAGCTCTTAAAAATCATAAAGGTGTAGAATATCATTTGGTCGGGCTTTATTGACTATACTTTCTTACTTGTTTTGCTTAAGTAGTAGATAAATTAAAATTGCCAAAGATGTACTTTAAAGCAAATAAAACATGATTAAACTTTATTAAATACACCGTTTGCAGTGGATATAAAAAGTAATTCGTACTTTTTAAAGCAGTTGTAACAATAAAATAATTATTAACAACCAAAAAAAAAATTGAAATAATATCAAAAACTACACGCAGAGAAAAAACATGATTAATGAATGGTCACTACGACCATTTTTGTTTATACTTGCCTTATATGTTTACCCTCATAAATTAATTATAGTCTTAATATAACTTAAAAAATTGTTTTTTGTCCTTAACATTTTTAAATTCACTATAATAATATTATATGGTGGCTTACACCTAAAAAGGTACTCTGGTCTAGCTAAACATATTATATTATTTGATATGTTAGCTACTATAATATATATATTTTCAACTATACAGTTAAAATCATAATATTAGTTGAACACAAAAGGTATGTTTAATACCATAATTTTTGTTTGCTTGAAACACACATTCTCTTAAGATGCAAACATTTATTGTCAAAACAAACAGTGTGAGCTTTAAAATTACATTTTCTCCGTCCGCGAGCGTCAGTTAATCAGGAAACATGAATGATGACAGAATAATTAAAACATTTTTCGGGGAGAAAAATGCCATGCTGCCTTGCAAAACTAACGAAATAAATTATTATACGTTTATTGAAACAGATAAGTTATTTAAATATAATTATAAAAATATATAAATATGCAATTATTTTGTCTTTCTTGCAGCCAAAAAAACCTATAACAAATTTTGACACATAATTTTGTCATCAGCCCCGAATTTTTTCAAACACGGAATTCTTATTTGTTTGGATGTATTTGTACCACACAACGTAAATTTATAAATTAAAACACATACACAGGTATATTAATATTTGTATTTAATTTTATTTTTAATATATGTATGCTATATTTTATTTATTATATTTGTAATAAAACATAAATTTTTTAAATTACATTTTTTATTGTTTTTATTGTAAGAGCCATATAAAATGTTGAAGTAGACATTTTGTATGGTGTTGGGAAATATAGAAAAAGGGTTTGAAAGATCGTGCGCATTTTTTTTTCTGAATATAATAATATGTTGGAGACAACAATTATCTAAAATCATTATAACTGAACATATATTGTTGCTTAAGCAGTGTTTGGCACAATCATAACCACAAACATTAATGATAGTTTGCGATTGTGATTGTATCAATCATGTTTTTTCTTTGCGTGTATCATTTAAAAATGTAAACAGTGATAAACAATTTCAACCCTTCTCGCTTTTATTATTTCAAAATTAAATTGTTAATTATCAATAACAATTTATTTGTTAACTTCCTCGTTTACAATTACAATTAAAGAAATCATGAGAAACACACGCAGACTGCAAACATTTAAAATCGTTTTTAATCGCTAAACCAAAATAAGTTAATGACAGAGCAGGCGGAAAAACGGATTGGAGAATTTTTTCCGAACTAATTTTAAGTTTAATAAATCATAACTTTTATGATTTTAGGATATTATTTATGCAAAGCACTGACTGCTACAATCAAATGTAATTTATTAAGTGTTTTACGAATTTTATGGTTCAATAAACTGCACTGCTAAAAAAATTTAATTTTGCAATACAACTTTTAAAACAAGTTTGGGACGCCAGTCATAAATTTATCAACGATGCTGATATCGTTCGGTTAGTTTTGGAATTGTTTTGATTTAAATATTTTAATAGAACGCCCACTCTCTTTTTAGAGTTTTGTCTTTGTTGCGACACACCTGACAAAATAAATTGTGAAAACAATCATATTCTTAATATAAATTGTTCAAAAATTTTAAATTTGATATAAAATAAAATAAGGGTTTTAATGATATCGCTTAAAGGTCTCGCAATCTGTGCAAACTGTGCATTCTTACGCCCTCGCAAACGAACTGTCATAAATGTTAAGAGAATTTATTTACGCAAACTTTGTAAATTTGCCTAATAATTTGGCTCCTAAACTTGCGCTATTCAACAATTGTCCCTTTATACAAACAGATTCTTTTAAAGCTTATCATCGCAACGCGTCGTTTGCAACGAAAAACTTAAGCATATTTATTGCTCTTTTAACAATACAAAGGGACGTCGTTGTAGCCGATCATAATATGATTGTGATTGATATGAAAGGGACTGATTAAGTCATATTATAGTTGATTATAAGGATAAGAACACCATAAATTTTATTAGTATTTTTTATTATTAATTCTTTTTTTTTTTGCATATTTTAACAACAAAAATGGTATTAAACAAAAACAACTCTCTGTATGAGTAATAACAGTGAAACAACAACAAAGCAAAACTAACACAAATGAAACTAAAAGCAATTCAAATTTATTGGCTTATTGGAAGAAATTCTGTTCTTAGCCTCGATTGCAAACTTCTTCTTTACAACTCTATCTTAAAGCCTGGTGCTACGGTCTTGAGCTATGGGGCACTGCCTCGGCCTCAAATATCGAAACGGCGTCAAAATAAACTTCTTCGAATAATCACAGTCGCTCCCTGGTATGTTAAAAACTCAAATATTCACAAGGATCTCAATGTGCCATTAGTAAAAACTATTATTACGAAGTCTGAAGTAAAATATTTAAAAAGGCTTGAGTCGCACCGAAATCCTTTTAGTAAAAAAAAAGTTCTAATTGTCACAATGACCCAGGCTGCAATCGCTCCTTAAACTGACGTCCCCCATAAAATGTTCTTTTTTAAATTAATTTCAGTCAAAACTTATTTTATAGTAATCCAATATATTCTACCAAATTTTGTTACAGTCGGTCCATATTTGACCACAGCTCCCATAAAAACTGTACTCCCGAAAATAACTTTAAATGTTATAACCTCCTTAAAAATGCTGATATTGATATAAAATTTGGCCACGATAACTATTATAACAGCTACTATTTTATAACATAATCCAAAGTCCAGCATTGACCGTAGGTCCCATATAAACTTCCTCTCTTAGATCGCTTTGGGGCGAACAAATCTCATATTGATTTAGATATCTAGATAATACTCGGCACAAAAAACTCTTATGTTAATGTTAACATCGAAATATATTTTTGTTATGGCCCATCATTCTGAGAAATGTTTCTCTAAGTATTGTTGTATAGGGTATCATATGGACGGGCTTGATCGACTTTACTTTCTTACATTTTCTAGCAACAATAACATATATTTTTATTTAAATCAGAAGTTATTGTGATTTGAAAATATCGTTTAAAATTTTCTTTTTGCCAAGATCGAGATATTGATTACAAGTGCAAGTAATAGTTAAATATAAAATCATGGGTTGAATGTTTGTTTTAGGGTTGTATCGAATACCGATATCGAAGCATCGACGATAGTATTGCCGATATATCGACATCGCCAATTTTTTACTGTGGATACGAAGATACTTTTTTTTCTTAGAGTTTTTCAACAAACAATTAAATTTTGATTTCTTATTTTTAGCATAACAACTAACTGAGCTGCCTAAACAAGAGCGTCAACCGTTTTTCAACATGAAGATTCTATTTCCAATTAGTTTTCAATAAAACGAGCCGTTATAATTTACGAAAAAAAAAATTCTAGTCGGATGGTGTTGAATTCGCGTTCTAAAGTTTTTTTTTTCATATGAACTGTATTCGAATGACAATATTTGACATGAAAAAGTGCTTGCAGCTCTTAATAAGGTAGCTCAGATAGAGAAATGAAGCAAAAAAAAACAGAGCATATAATTAAACAGAATAATGCCATTCTTTCTTTTAATTCCTAGCCGATAAACGTACGATCTGATACAGTACGGAAGCTGGACATCGGAAAGATGCAGAAACAACAGACAGCAATGGCATACTCCACTCGATTGAACCAATTTGCTTGAAGAAAGCACTCCTTGTCCCGAGAATATTCCAACACAATAGCAAAAACTCTATGGAAAACTTAGCGAAATCTGTACTTGGGTACCAGAAGCCTCCCCCAAGGAACCCGTGGTACGACCAAGAGTGTCGTAATGCTACTGAAGCAAAGAATGTGGCATACACGGCAACTCTGCAGTCAGTAGTAACGCGTCAAGCAAAGTAGGGGAGCGTGAGAAAAGAGAAGGTAACAGAAACAGATAGTGGCTGAGCATATGGAAAGTAAAAAATTCCCCAACTGTTAGTATCCGATAGCGTAGCGGCGACGAAGATACCCCAAAGCCAGTCCGAGACGACGGTGTTGAGTATATACCGCCTAGCCAGAATGAGGTCTAAATAGCATTATCCCGGCTGAAGAATAATAAGGCAGCCGATGTATTGACAGCTAAACTATTTAAGACCGGTGTTGGCATACTGATAAGGCATATGCATCAGCTTGTTGTAGAATCTGGATAGAAGAACGAATACCCGATGATTGGAACCTGAGAATATTATGTCCCGTGCACAAAAAAGGAGACAATACAGTATGTGACAATAACAGAGGGATAAGTCTTCTTCCCATCGCATACAAAATAATGTCGAGCGTAGAGTGTGAGAGATTGAAAACTAAAGTCGGTGAGAAAATTGGGAAAGAATCTCTCCGGGCCATTTAGTACCTAATGAGGTTTGAGTCAAGGAGATAGTCTCTCGTATGACCTTTTTAAAATCCTGCTGGAAAAGGTAATATGGGTCGCAGGTGTGAATAGGAGTGGCACACTATACACAAAGCAACAAATGCTGCTCGCTTATGCTAACGATATCAACATTATAGGTCAAACATTGGCGAGCAATAACTGCAATATTTGAGAAAGTCAAAAAGGCATCTCCCAAAGTGGGTCTTGCAGTAGATGGAAACCACAACTTTGAGATAGTCAATGATTTTATCTTCCTCGTCACCACAATTAACAAAACAAACAACATCAGTTTTAAGATAAAACGAAGAATAGTCCTGGCTAATAGATGCTTATTCGGACTAAGCAAGCAATTAAAGAACAAAGCCACCTCTCGACAGACACAAAACACATTCTACAACTGATACTACCCGTGCTGGAATATGGCTCTGGACCATGGCTATTTGCAAACGCAGACGAGGCAGTACTTGGAGTATTCGAGAGAAAAATTCTTCGTAAAATCAATGCAGGAGAATATCGGTATCGAATGAACCAAGAGATGTACGAGTTATATGCTGAAATTGGCGTAGTTAAGCTATTGAATTACAGTGATTACGTTGGCTAGGTCATGTTGTGAGAATGAACGAAGATGCTCCAGCTAAAAGGTCATTTCAATACAAATCGAGTGACGGTTCTCGCAGAAGTGGAAAACCAAAAAAGCGTTACTAAACCGAAGTAAATAAAAAAAAACCAAAATTAGTAGGAGATATTTATTGTAAGATGGTGTAAAGAAAACAACATGCTAGCATGCAGAAGGACAAACACAGTCTATTGGCTTCAAAAACCCCGATTCGATTTTTTTGCGAGTTAAGAGTTTTCAACCTGTGACCGACGATAAATTAAATTGTTTCTTCAGTCCTTCGAAATTTGCACTCTTTGAGGTCAACAGTACTTTTAATAATTTTGACCACATCCATCATATTAAAAGTATTTTTTTTTAGCAGTTTTTGACATTGAAGGGCTGTACCACAGGTAGGAAAAAGGCTCCCAAGTAAGTGTTATGAGATTCACAACAAAGGCCAAAGTTTTTTAGTATATTTTTCGCGATTCCTCTTATTATATATTTAAAACTATTCAATATGTGGAAAGCCCATATAAATAAAAAACTATGATGAAGTAATAATTATTATTGAAAACATCGAGCAAATCCAAAAATAAATTCAAACATTAACACAACGGCCTTCAGCTACTTCACTCATGTACTAAGTTTTTTCTAAGTGTTTTCCATACGGGATTTCCCGCCTATTTTTCAGGAAAAAAATCCCGGGAAATGTGTGCGTGAATTTTTCTTGTTTTATTATGGCAACTTTACCGGTGATATTTCAAGAAGTTGATGTAAATTTAAATCTGACAAGTAAGACAATGTTTAATGTTCTTAAGTCTCCAACTAGTTTAAGAAGAGGAGTAAAAATTTTACATAATTTTTTAAATTTTTTTTTTAAAACCCTGACTTATTTTTTAAAAACGAAAAAAAGTAGTTAAATTACCTAAAAAATGTAATAATTTTATATGCAGAGCAGCTGCATAAAAGATTTTTTGAATAAGATTCCGAAAATGCAGAAAAATAAATTGCAAGAAAGCTTTATAAATTTAAATTTGATTCATTAAAAGCATTTAAAAATGATTTAAGAAAATAATTTTCTTAAAAGAAGTGCTGAGAAAACTGAAAGTGGCCGGAGTTTATATATTGTTCTTTTGTGTGTTTTCTCATTGACATGACTCTTCTTGATTAAAATTAGAAATTGGCTGGCAAATGATTCTGTAAATTCTTAGTCTGTACTAATATTATATTTTTAAAGAAATGTTTTTCTTAAATAATTTAACTATTTTGGTTTTATGCCAATGGTTTTATTGCAGTACTTATTCTGCAATATCAAAATAAGTAGTGGTAACTACTTTTTAACGATTTGTTTTGAATTTTAAAAAATATATTTTTAACCCTGATGATGCTACTCGATGTTTTGTAGCGAAATATTGGAAAAATGAAATATGATTTTATAAAAACAAAAACCTGGACCTCGAGCTTAATTAATTACTTCTGACATGATAAACTTATTTAATAGATCTCATGAAATGTTTTTGTTTTATGTACAAATAAATTAAATTAAATTATATCTTGCAACGTTTTAAATTAAGCGGGATTTAGCGATAATTCCCAAAAAATTGAAAAATCTATACCGTTTTCCCGGGAAATGAATTAGTCCGGGAAAAGAAAAACTCTACTTGTTATTGGGTTTGGAAATAACTTGTATTTGTACGTTTTAATAGTTTTCAGCTTATTTTTACTAAAGACGAATTGAGAGATTTCTAAGATTTTTAAATATTTCTATAGGCGCAGATCCGCTTGCTTACTAGCGCCATGGCATGTTATAACAAACTTGAAGAAAATGGCAGAGAAATACTTAATGCTAGGAACAAAAACAACTAAGACGAACAACGAATTTCGCCCAACACGTCGAATTTTCCAGTAAAATGTGTAAATTCGTCGTATGAAGCACAATAACGACGAATAACTAACAGCTTTTATAATTAAGAAAGTTGTTTGCTGTTTGTGCAAAGTGAGAGAAACAGTGTGACCATAAAAACTAAAAATTACAACTGAAAACCATTTTTATGCCTCACTATTTTGTATACTTATTTTAAATTCTATAAAATTAAAATAAAACAATTTTTTTATTTAAAAGTAACTTCATTTATTAAAATACTTGAAAATTAAACCGAAGCGTGGTCACCTAGTACTGATTTAATCGTCGTTCGCCGGCGTATGACGACAAAAAATTGTCGTTCGTCAGAGTTGTGTTCCTTGCATAAGTTTTCAAATGATTTCTGTCGCATCTCTCAAACTGTTTTCCACTGCAGATCTGGTTCAAAAGTTAAGAATATTCTGTTTTTTAAACAAAAATATTTTTAATATCAATTTTGAGTATTAATAATCTCTTACACTGTATTTTAGTGTAAAAAATAACTAATTTTTTGTTAATTTCACAATGAATTGAAATTAAATTCGCTGTTTTTTAAATGTTATTAATATCAATATAAAATGTTAATAATATCTATTATTTGTTAATAATATCTATAATAAATTGAATTCAAAATCAAAATGCCTATCGGAATCGGTACCGCCGGTATTTTTTTTTTGAGTATCTGTATCGTATCGGCAAAAATGCGTATCGTAACATTCCTTAGTTAGTTTATTAGTTTTGGTTGTCTTACAAATTTGGGTGGTCTATTCGTTCAACTAAATTTTTAATTTCCATTAATTTGTAACTTCTTTTTTAAAGTTTGAAATATAAGTTGAAAATTTTGTTAAATATCTTTTTGATTATTCTGTTTTAACTAGTATCTCCTCTAATTGACTGTCGAACATTTAAGTGTTTAGATTAGTGCAGCATATCCAACGATTTTACTATTTTGTCTTCAACTATATTTCTCCTTTACCGTCTCTCGAAATTGCGATGGGAACAATGTATTTTTATTTGTGAAATTTAAAACTTTAATGAAATACTATAAAAGTTTTTTCTTTTAATTTAAACATTTTTAAAATTTTGAATGATCAAAGAATCAAATTTCAATTTATGTATACAAAATTAACTTCATTGCTAACCAAAGGACAGCTTAAGTAATAACACATAACATAAAGATCCAAGATTTTCTGGTAGTGCATAGAATTATTCCTAAGAATGTGTACATATACATACATATATATGTAGCTTCAATGTTAACCAAAAGTTGGCTTAAGCAAAAAAGTATGTGAAATATTGAGGGAATAGGACTATTGCAAAAAAGCTTTATAAATTGAAATTTGATTTGTTGAACACATTCGAAAAATAAAAATGGTAAATATATGTTAGGTTAGGTTCCATTGGCAGCCGTACTCAAGCACAGCTCACGTGGGTCCATTGATTAGTTCCCATTGTGTTACCATGTCACACCGTCTCCCAAGGATCCTATGTTACCTGTCTGCTAATATTCTCACTCAGCCACCCAGTCGAATCAATAAAGGAGTGGATCCTGTATAAATCAATATAAGAGAGACATGTCTTGTCTCCAGGGGTTCTTCGACCAAACAGTTTAAGTCTCAGATCTTCGAAAACCGGACAATGACTTAGAAGATGTTCCGTTGACTCTTCCTCCTCCTCGTCACCGCTTCTTCTACGAAGGTCATTTTAAGGAAGTCCTAACACTTGGTCGTGCCTTCCAATCGACCGCATAACCGCAATAAGATTTCTAAGGTCCTTTTTTCTTCTATGATGTGCCAAATTTTCCTGGCTTCCCCACAGGTGGTTTTATCAAGCCATCTCTGACCGGCAATGATATGAAACTTGTGCGAAATAAGTTGCTTACTCCTTGGGAGTGAAACACCTATATCATATGTTGAATCGTTTTGATTCAAAGTGGTGCCTGCATGCGCCAACGAGTCCGCCATACAGGTTCCATGTATGTACCTGTGTCCGGGAACCCACTTAAGGATTACCACTGAATGTCTCGCTATCTCTTCCAGAGACATCCGGCATTCTTAGACAATTCTCGATGTGTTGAACACATTCTAATAGTTGGCCACTATTTCGGCCTGAATGACAGTGCATTGATTCAGCAGCCTTATATGAATACTCCAGTTTAGCTGCTTGGACTATATGCCAGAACCGAATGGTTAATATAGCAGAAATAACATATAAAAACAAATAAGTCGCACATTCCATTTCATTAATATGAAAAAAATAGTTGTCATATTAAAAAGAATATTGATAGATAGTGATATAATATTATTTTGGTCCAAGTTATGAGAGCTCATATAGGTCTGGTATCAAAAATATGGTCAATTTCAAAACGAAACTATTTTATGTTTTTAACAAAAAAAATGTATCATATTACTTATTTTTTAAATGAAATGGCAGAATATCCAAAGTTTAATTGAGTTTGTTATAGATGCTTTTTAAATCAATAAAATGTATTAAGTTTATACACCATTTGAAATTTCTTTTAATTTAAAGTCTTTTTGAAAATCTAAAAATATTTTACCTGACTTTAGACTTTCAAATACTTAAGAAAGAAAGACAAAAAAAACGAAAAAGAATAAACTTGATTTTTTAAAGGTTAAATCTCACCAAATTCCAATTAAAATTCAATGTCTGTCAAAATAAAATTTATGTTCGTGTCCCTGAATACATTCACAACCAACGCAGACATGCAGAAATAAAATAAAAAGAAAATTAAATAAAATAAAATACAATAGAATAAAATTAAAGATATTTCAAAGAAGGGGGAATGAAAAGTAAATGGATTTGTATTCGTATCGTTTTCATTTGTATTTTGAAATTCTTTTATTTTTTCCACAACCCGGAGAACACCGACAACAAAGTATTTTTGTCATGAAACCTTAAGAAATGATGGTGGCTGCCTGGCTGAATGAATGAATGAACAAATGCTGACTTTGTCCATTTTTTTCTCATGTCATTTTGACTTTTTTTTTTTTCTTTTTGTTTTTGTTATTTATCGTTTCAGTTAAAGACGCTGAACGTTTTTTCATCTGCACCATTTTGTGATGTTCACATTTTATACCCATTATGGACGGTTTTTCGAATTGCCTTTCATTGTCTAGAAAAAAAACAGCATTTTAAAGTTACACCCAACGCAGACGCGTTCTCTAAGTATTTTTTTTTTAATATTTTCTTTCATTCCTAATCAGGCAGCGTTGCCACTGTTGGTCTCTTCTGGAAATGTTTTATTTGGTCCGATGGTAGACTTAACCTTATTTTGGTCGGCTTGAAAAATTTTATAAATTTTTTTTCAGACCAGCGTTCCAGGTCGTAAAACAGGCAAATCTAATGAAATTCTAATATCTATTTAACAATTCAGAATATTTTCGTTGATTGATAATATTTTTATGGGAGCCCCCTTAAGGGATGGAAATAAAGGGCAAGTATGTTTTGAGAAAATGTTAGGGACAAAAAACTAATTGCGGTCGGTCATACATTATATCCCACTAGGGGCGACTCCTGGGACTTTTTTCAATATATTTCTAGTCTGTATTGAACATTATGTATGGGAGTTCCCTTAAGGAATGGAGGGAGATAGCTGGTAGGTATGTTAGAAATAAATAATGGAGATGAAAAATAAAGTAGAGTTGGTCGGTCATACATTTTACTCATTTGGGGAATTTAAAAGCTTTATTATACCGCCATATTTGTATGGTTGATATTCTTAAATTTGGATCTTGCAGTGCCTAGGATGCCCCTAGATGGGTCAAATGTATGACCAACCTCAAATTATTTTTCTTCTCCATTATTTATTTCTAACATCCATTCATTAAGGGGGCTCCCATTCATAATGTTCAATACAAAATATAAATATATTTAAGAAAAAGTGCCATAATTCCCAGGAGTTGCCCTTAGAGGGATATAATTCATGACCGACCACAATTAGTTTTTTGTCCTTAATACAATACATACAAATATTGCGTTTTATGAAATGCTTAAATTAATTAAAATTTTCGATTTTAATCGTTAAATGCTTGTTTTGTTTGCAACTTCGTTTTTTATATGTCTGGAAAAAATTAAAAAATTAGTAGATGAATGTGCATATGAGAAAAAAAGTTTAACCTTTCTTAAAGAAAATTATGTTGTGGAATTTCGCTTTCTTGAGTTTGTTTAATAAAGTAAATCGTTTTTGAGTTACGCGAGCATATGTTGCGCAACCTCCTCCATTTACGAAATAACGGTATATCTCGAACACCAGAGAACCTAAAAAAACGATTAGCGCCACTGGATTCAGCGTACCCGAATTATGTTGAAACGGCAGGTGCCCAGCTTGAACTACATTATACAAATTTCTTCTTACAAATAAAATTTAGTAAATTAATGGAAATGGCTTAAAGTAAAGCTAAAGTGTGATCAATTTACTGGCCACGCTTTTTTTTTTTTTTTTGATGTGTTCGTCAAATATTTGTTAGGTCTGAACATACCTTTAGAATTACTCAAGGATGCAGAATACATATATGTTATGGGGTCTTAGATGAATATTAAAAATGTTTCACACGGAGGGACAAACTTAGTTAACCCTCTGATACCACTAGTAGTAACATGTTTGAATATTTTTATAACTAAAGATGTACATTGAAAAAAATCTTAATTCCAACAAAACGTCGTTAAGTTAAACAGGAAATATTGAGCTTCTTAGTCAAATGATTACTCCTACTAAAGTGTTGTTTGTTATCGAAAATATTTTGAAAAAATAATCTTATAACTTTATTATATGAAATTCATACTCTATATCGAAACAAGTAGGAAAGTATAGTTGGTCAAGCCCGACCATATGATCCCTGCACCACAGTATTTAAAAACAAATTTTTGAGTGTCCCCGTTTCGGGACTCATGGACAATCATGCACCCGCTAGAACAACATTTTGTTATGAGATTAAGTTGCATGTAAAACTTCTTTGTGCCAAATATTATTTAGATATCTTCATGTATAGATTTGTTTGACTTTAGGTGATTTAATGAAGAGGGTTTTGTATGGCACCTACGGTTAGTTTTGGATCTTCCGGTACAATATTTTGTCATGACATAGAAGATATCGCAAGAGTTATTATCGCCGAATTTATGTCAATACCACCAATTATAAGGAAGTTATAGCATTAAAAGCAATTTTCGGGAGTAGTACTCTTATGGAAACTATAGTCTCATATAGATCAATTCCAATTAAATTTTCTTTTGGTTTCATGGACAGCCTGCCAGCTGGACATCGTTAGATTGATTCAAAAGGCGATTCTACGTCGATCGGTATAGTAAAAGATGGGTGTAGGATCAATATTTTACGGTGTTACAAACATCAGCACAGACGCATAATACGCTTTCCATTTTGTTGTGTGGGTATAAATAAGGCTTGTCAGACGATCTTGATTTTTCTTGATTTACAAGAACTTTCAGTTTCAGAATCAACAAAAAATGTGTTTAATCAAGATTTTTTTAAAGCCCAACCAAAAAGACGTTTCTTTTATTTTTTCAATTTGTTTACAGTTTTCCTTAAACAAATCTGTGTTTTGAAATTTTGAAAGACGTATCTAACATATAAATATATTTTTTAAGTTTGGGGCATAAAACTTGATAAAAAAGAATGTATAAAAAAAGCTTATGTATAGGTTGTGAACTATAAGAAAGGAAGTAAAGGTTCTACATATATTTGCTAAGTCATTTGCTTCCAAATCATTTGCTAAATAAATTTATCTTAATCGGACAAAACGCTCTCAAGTTATGATGTGTATGACCATAACCGCCTTATTTCGGGAGAAATATTAGACATTCCCATAATATTGAGTAACGAATAAAATAAAAATTTCAATGATATATGCCTTATTTTATTCGTTATATGTATATGTATCTAGCCTTCTGATAAATGATAAAAAATGTTAAATTTGTGTCCTTATGATCTTGAATGAATTTGTGAAAACAAAAAACTGTTTGATGAAAAATTTTTTTAACTGTTCAAAATCCTACAAATCTATGACACTAGACTTGGTAGAAAAAACTGAAAACGGATTTGAATCAAGCGCATTATATTCCATATATTTTTATTTAAAACAAGCGTTAAACAGCTGACTTAAAACCAAAGCGTACAATAATTTTTGGTGTAAGTAGTGAGTTCATCTGCTGGTCTTTTTGTTGCTTTAACCGGTTTTAACAATTGTGTTATTTTATTTTTTTTAATAATGAATGTCAAAAATTTTGCAAATTTGAATATGGCAAGCCACGTACAATTATTTTAATATTTCAAACAAATTGGACGGTTTCATGAAATTTTGGCCCGATTTTTAGACCACTTTCTTCGAATAAAAATATTTTCACTGGAAACCAGCGTTGCCAAATGTGCACTTTTGCAGTTTTTGCATTAAAATTTTTTAATTTAAATTTTGTTATGTTATTTTTAAAATCATAGTCTTACGTAATTGGCTTAACGCATACTCGTATAACAGAAAAAAGCTTTAAGAGACAAACAAAAACACAATCGGCTTAGGAAACACGCACTTTCCCTTAACAAATAAGTCACCCCAACATTATTTAGCATTTTTCAATTAATTCTAACCAAATACTTTTACTCTTTTAAATTCTTATGTTTCGCCGTTTCCTTCTTGATTGTACAAAATTTTCACTTAAATTAAATAATTTATTACTAGGTAGCGCAAACAGTTTGGAAAATATACAACATTTCGATTTTTCTACAAACATGATTGAATCATTTGTCAAATAACACAACTAACAACGCAAGAGGATTGTACAAACGTACAATTTTGACATGTATGCCAAGCTTCTTTTTTTTTATTTGGCCTTTAATTTAAAAAATTTTAATTATAGGCCTGGTTACATTTTGTGATTTTTTATGTTTCATTTTTAAAGTTGCGTTTGAGTTTACATTGTAAGATTTTTATTGCAGCATATTTTGATGTCTGTTCACTTGACAAACTGCAAATCTGAGCCCGAACTAAAATTAATATTATATTAAATGAGGAAACAAAACAAATCGCAACACTACATTCCGTTGTGTAAACCTCTTAATTCCACTCTCTTTCATCTAGACTACAAAGTAACATATTCGTTAATAATTTACGTAATATTGTATATGTTGCTGTAAAAATTAAGTGAATTTTATATTTTTTTTGGCAATTTTAACGTGCAGTTTTTTTGAGTTAAATTCAGTTGTGTTTTTATTCTTAAAATGCAGGTTTTATCAAAAAAATTATGGCAGCGCTGTAATCAATGGTTCCATTTTTCCAAAAATCTTCGATTTTTATTAGATGTAAAGGCTTCCTTTATGGACAGATTGTATAAATTAATTTCTTACAGTTCAATAGATATTCCAATTTTAAAATAAATGGAAAAATGTAAATAAAAATGCGTGATATGCGCAATACGATTATAATTTTTCTACCTTTTTCAGGCAGTCCCCACCAAATCGCCATGTATTAACTTAATAGGGTTTAATTTATGAGAATGGTCTTTCTTAATGGCGATGCATTGATGTACAATACTCGTACATTAAAAGTTTGTTGTGGTCACAGCGACCATCATGCTGGTCCACTTTAATCATTATCATCGTCATCATCAGCATTACCACCAGAATCGGCACCGCCATTCAAGGAATACATTTCTATACAATATGTGTGGAGGTCTGTCTCATTTCTTCGTATGCTCATCATCGGAACATAAAATCAAACAGTATTTTTTGGGTTTCTGTAATTATTATTATTTTTTTTTTTATTTATTTTTTTTTTGGTGTTAATCTTGATTTGTGTTGTTTCCTTTTCAAAATCATTGTTGTTATTTGCCGATTGTATGTTGTCTGTTGTTCAATTACAAAGTCGTAAATTACGATTTTCATTTGACACATGACAACACATAAAATTTGTTAAATACGACGAAAAAAAATAAAATAAACCCCAAGGAGAAGAACGACTTCAAGATTTAGAGACTTAAACAAAATTTGGATAAAGAGACTTGTTGTATAAATTAAACGAAACAGCAGACAGAGTTTCATTCTTTTTTGATGCTCCTGCTGATCATATAGTACAAGTATGGCTGAGTGTGTGTATATAAGTACATAAGTATGTATGTCTGGATATGAGTATGAGAAAATGTCTGTGTATAAGGGTTATAAAATTCTCTGATTTTGGTTTAAACAACAATTCCATTCCGAATTAATTCAATTTCAAATATGGCGGCAATTACAAACAAAAAAAATACACAACAAGAAAACTAAATTAGAGACGATAAAAAGAATTAATACAAAAAAAAACAACTAAAACGAATTTTTATGAACTGATTGGAAATTAAAATTTATGTTTAATAAACCCACATTAAAATGTTAAAATCAATTAAGAGAAACCGATTTTATGCTGTTTTTTAATCAAAGAAATCACACAAAAAAAAAATTAATAAACAAATTAAATTAATAATAATTAACAGGGAAACCGTTAATATGCAATTTCCTGTTTTTTTTCTTGTGGGACCAATGAAGGCTGATAAACTATAGATTTATCCGTTTAAGAGCTTTTTGTGAATTTCGGCATCAATTTGATCGTGCATATTTTTGCATGTATTACCCTCAGCTGCATATATTTGCATATTCAAGTCAAAAGAGCATTTCTGCAGCATATTGTTACGTTTTAAGTGCATATTTCATTTTAATGTTTGTTAATTTTTTTTTAATTCTTACAGTGCGAACAAAAAAAAATTTAATAAATGTTGGTTACCAGGTGGCTTTTCTATTTACATCCACACAATCATAGATGTGTAACACATATAAATATTGGTTGGGTCTAAACTATAAGTATACCTGTCGACTCAAAATCACTTTCTGAATCGATTCAACAATGTCTGCCCCTCTAGCTAGTTGTCTCTCCATGTAATCATTGTACGGTAGCAATTTTGGAAATAATTTTAAATGAAATTCGGTTCATACGTTTTAATTGCCATAAGGACTAAGCCTAAATGTCGAAAGTCTGTATATCAGTGCACATAGTCCCCATACAAATATCTTTCCAGAATAGGGCTCACTCACAACTCTCTAATAATGTTGGTATTTAGATTACATTTTTTGCAAAATTTGTTTAGCTCCCATACAAATGTCACTGCCAAAAATAACTTTCAATGCCATAACTTCCTTGTAAAGGATTATTTTGATATATTTGGCTGCAATAACTTTTATAATAGCTACACGCAAAGAAAAAACATGGTTGTGGTAAACATATTCTAAGAGCAACATAATATGATAAGAAACATGATTATAGTCAACATATTACGATTATTATTGAATCATATTATGACCAAATATATTCGTAATATTACATCAAAATATATTTTCCTTAATCCTAATTGGTTTTTATTACATCATATTATAGTTTAATGTAATCATATTTTTATCCTGTTAATCATAATAATATGTAGATTAAATTTAAAACCGAAAGATATTTTTAAGATATATTTATGCTTATTTTTTTACTGGGGACCTTAACGTAAAACTGTTACAGATATTTCACATCATAATATGATGCAACTTTAAACATAATATTATTAAACTATTTTTGTCATAGGTCGCAATTATTTATAAATTATTTTATAGAATTTTCGCTCTTTTTCTCCAAAATAGCACAAACCAATGGTCAATATTTTTGCGCCATTTTCAAACAATATTAAAAATTTTTTAGTTAGCATTTTTTTTAATGTACCTACAATTTATTTATTTTTTAATTTCTTTAAACTTGGTTTTTTTATGAATAACAAATAATTCGATAGGCACAACAAAATATTATTAGAGTAAAGATATTTTGTTTGCATCTCAAACATATTATGAGTACACGTATAGAAAATGATCATGTTATGGCAATTTAATATCATTAAATGATTGTGAGGAATATAATATGTTTTCAAAGTAATCATTATTTATTGTTACAATAAACATAGTGTAGTGGCCGTAATCATGCCCCACTAAATTTTGTCTCTGCGTGTACTTTGTCAAGGGAAAATCTTGCACCAGAATTCATACACATAAGCCCCGACACCCTAAAATCATTTTAAGGCGAGATAACTTTTGTATGAATATAAATCTCATTATATAATTTTATTATGTTGCCGAATGTTTGTCTGTAAATTTTGTGTGGGTATCAAATTGTCGGACTTGACCGACTATACTTTTTTACTTGTTAATTATATGCAATATTATTAACCCATTTTTCGCCGCACCAAGTAAACTGACGATATAATAACGGAATACGTGATAAGTAACTGACAGTAAAGAAAACATTGCAAACAAAAAAGCATGTTGAGTGCTGTTGATTAAAATCACCGGTCGGCGAAAAATGGTTTGAATTGTTGAATGTTTTTTTTTTAATAAGATATTTTAGTATTTACGGGCATATATTTTTTAAAACTTTTAGAGCATTTTTTTCTAGTTTTGATTTTAATACGCACAAAATAGTTTTTTTAAGCATATTTCCGGTTTCCCTGATAATCGATATATTGTATATATCATACGGCATGCTGATTATTTACAATACATGCAACATATTTTTATAAATTTTTGATCGGGCCTTTGCTTAAATCGGTTCATCGCTCGATTAATTAACCGAGGTTTGGCTTGTTTAGGATTAAAGTGATTATTTTTTTTGCTTGTTTAGGATTAAAGTGATTATTTTCTTTAGTTTTGATAAAACTTGACTTTAAAAAAATTCTTAAATTTATCGTAGATGTTGGAGAAATTAAAAGCAACCCATAATAGAGAATATCTAATTTCTCAGCCCTCTTCCTGGATTTTTCTTAACATATAAAATCTTCCATTACGTCATTAGAGTCATGTTTTAATTTATTAAATGTTTATCACTTCTAATTGTTTTGGTTGATTCTGTTAAAAGATTGATTTGAGAAGAAACAAATAATTAAAAACACAAAAAATATGTTGTAATACTACAAAAAGTTAAACATTGTGTTACATCGGTTAATCGGTTAATCGACTGAAATTAACCGGCTTAATCGTTAATCGAAAATAGGTAGTTTAATATTAACCGATTAACGGTTAACCGAATGAATACCCTAGTATACAGTCTGTAATAAATTTATAAATTTATTTGTTTTCGGATTTGTCATACGGTCTAAAATTGGACTTATAAATCTATATATATAAATTGGCAAAGGCAAAACAGTTAAGAACTCATTGGTACTCTGTTTGCCAACTGATTTGAACAAAAAGTACACCATATGAGAGGTATTTACTTACAGTAGTGCACAATATATATTTCATTAAAATCTGCGGGGTAAAAAGGGTAAAAATAAGTGATCCAAAAAACAAATTTAACGGCCTGTTTAATGATTTAGAACATCAACGTTCGCATAGAAAATTATATTTAAAACAAAATTCTAAAATTTGTTTTTATTTTAAATGTTGTGCTTTAGAAAAATAAGAGGACTTTTTTAAAATTCCGCCCTTTTGGGTACTAAACGGGTATAACCTGTATTTTACAACTTTTTTGTCACCCCATTTAACTTTTAAACCAACAAACATAGAAATTAAGATTATACCAAATTCTTAACTTATCTAAAAATATAAATATGTATTTGGTACTTTTTCGAAGTTCGAACGTTTTAGGTGTGAAAATCGTACCTATTTTTGGCACTTTTTTCCAATATATTTTTCTTTATGTATTGACACATTCGTATTAAATTATGGAGTTCCACTACAATATTGAACTTTTTGGTACTTTTATGCGGAGAAAAAATCATCAGAAAGAGAAAATACGGGATATAAATTTCTTTTACTTTTCCGTGCTGCATGTGGCAATTTTTGAATTTTCTATAATATTGAACGTAGAAACATAAAATTATAGGAGTGAATGAGAACCTGGAAGAAGAAAAATGTTGGCACTTTTTGCCCTTCAACAGATACTTTTTGAATTTTCATTAAAATTGGACCTAGAAACATAAACTTAAACATGCAGAGCGATTGAGAAACTTTATCTTAGAGAACACTTTTTTGTCCTTTTTGGTTTTTTAACTGGTAATTTCTGATTTTTTTTTTTTATATTATTGTAATGTAAGTGGAAGAGTACACATAGACTGGAGGTTGGACCCTAGCCAAACAGACCCATTAAGACGAATAAAAAACAAATGCTCAAAATATGTAAATTCATTTTTACTTATATGTATGATTTCTTCATAAATAATTATGGTCGAATTTCGAACAGTGGGCAAACACTAGTATTTTTAATTTTACCAAATTTAAAAAAATTTTACCAGTTTTTGTTAACATTGTCTTACATTGTTATTACAAATGATTGCAATTCCAGCATCAACTGAAATTTAAATAATCATCATGACTGTTAAGGACATGACAAAAATCTTCCTAGCAAATCCATTTAGTTTCATTTTTATGACAAACTTTATCGCATCTCTTCAATGTTTTTATGTCTTTTTTTTGACCAATTTTTTCAACAGCAATCGTTGCAATTGTCAGCATTTATTTACTTCAGTTGCCAAATTGGAGTGGAGTGTTTTAGGAAGGGAATTTAAATTAAATCGTTTCTATTTGTGTTCAATCGTGTATGTGTGCAATAATCGTAAAATGCAGACATTTAGATATTCGTCCAAGTTTCGACATTGTGGGTGGGGTTTGAAAACAACAAAAAAAAAATTAAAGAAATATTACAAAGTTGTAATTTAAAGTTAGCCATTTTCTTTTAGTTGTATTACTAAATAATATGAATTTTTTGGCAATATTTTAATTTTTTATACAAAATGTTATCATTAATGTAATTAAAGATCTTTAGCTTATACCAAAAAACAAAAAGGGATAATAATTGATTCTAATGAAGCAAACGTCGATGTTATTGCTGTAATAGAGTTCCTAATATTGCACAAGTTTTACAAATTTGGTAATTCTAATTTCTAAATTTTTAACATATGAAAATTTTCGTTTTCAAAATTCTTATTAGAACACAATGTTGTATGTTATTAATATTTTCAATAAATCGTGAATGTTATTATTAAAATTGTTTAAAGAGATAATGAAAGTTAAATTATAAATAGTCTTGCAAGAAAATTTTTGCAAAAGCGCTTACGCAGCCGCTTCAAATTTTATATAAATAATTGAATGAAAATTAAGTAAAAGTGATATATTTGGCTGTGCCCAATCCGATAGTGGGAATATTTGAAAAGTGGGATTTATATGGTATCTATTGATTATGAATTAGAATCCGTTCCATTTTTCCAAAAATTCGTTTTCGAGAGTTGGCTTTATATGGGGCTTATGTTTGATTAAGGACCGATCTTCATGAACTTTTTGCAATGTAATTTATAGTCGTATGAAATTATGAAGGACAAAATATTTCTACAATAGCATATTCTTTACGGTTGTAGGCGAACTAAAGTTTTTTGCGGGAGTGGGCTTTATATGAGGCCTATTGTACCTAATGGATCGATCTTCACGAAATTCATTTGCATTATTTCTAGTCAAATCAAACGAATTTGCAAAAGAGATTAATGACAGTCTGTGCCAATTTATGTGTGATTTTTACAAAAAAAATTATTTTATGGGTGGTTGTTCCACATTTGGAACATAACTCTGTTAGTTATAAAACGTTTGTGCTAGACCACCAAACTACTTAAGGAAACTAAAACAAATTTGACACCAAAATTGCTCTTTTCTGTTGAGGCTTACGGAAATTAGCGAATTTTCAGCAAACAGACAGACGGCCATTGCTAAATCGGCATAGAATTACTCAGAGACCCAAAATACATTTACTTGAAAAGATCTAAGATGAATATTAAATTTTAGATTTCTGGAAGAAATTCCATCAATTCTCTTTTACACTCAGACAGTTTGTGGTTTATACTCTTCTTTCTTCTCTCCTTTCTCCCCAATAAACTCAGACTTGCTTCAAGAAAAATGAATGTGTGTAAAAGCAGACTTATACGCGAAACGACAAACTCAGTGTACCCTCATTTGCCGCTTTTTGTGAATGGTAAAGGCCTACCTAAATGTATTTATTATCAAACACACAACAAAATTCAAATATGTGTACAAAACGTATCTGTACAACCACAATGACTGCGCTACTGTTCGTCTTACAATCTTACTACATAGTGTTGTGAGAAAGAATAATTCAAAGAAATACTCTCCAGACAGCACTTGTTTCTTTCAAAACCTTTCAATATAGTAAACAAAATTTTGGCTGTACTCCTAGTATTTGTAAATTACCACGTGCAGTCTGCGGGAATTTTAACATTCAAAATATTTCGTACACACATATCCCAAACACAATTACAGCCAGGCCCCCGATGTCGATCGGCAGCTTAAACTAGTGACAACAAGTCACTCATTATCGATCTCTTAAGCGGCCCACTGAATATCGACTTGTCGGTCGACAGGTTTTACGTGCCTAACGTAATTACATAAAAACCATAATTATTTATTGTCAAATTACTGTATTGCCACATATTCAATTACATAAATAAAACGCTAGTTTGGAAATGAAAATCGAAAAAACATATAAATTAAGCCATAAAATTGAACTCTGGCTACAACCAAATCAGAAGAGAAAACAAAGGAGTAAACAAAAAACAAACGAAGCAGTAAGCAAAAATATGGAATAGAAATTTTATAAAAAATTATTTTAAAAACCTAAATAATTTCATAAGTGGTGGTGTTTAAAATATATATAAAATAAAAAAAAAATTTTTGTGTTTGTGTGTAAAGAAAATTTTGTTAAATATTTTAACAAAATGCCTATTCGACAACTACAACACAAGTGACTGATTATGACATATGTGGTCGCATAATATTTCTTAGTGGGCAGCAAATTTGTATGAAAACTGTTACGTTATCGGTCGCTTGCATTGTCGATCGACTTGTCGTGCTGAAAATTGCAAGCGAATGATAGCGGTCGATATCGGGGGCTAGGCTGTTAAGATAAAGAAAATGTTGAATTTCATTCCCTTGTAAATTTTTAAGAGTATTTTTTATAGCCGCACTTTCATAATAGTGAATCATTTTTTGTTTAGCTTCTACACTATTTGTTTGTGACAACAACACTGCAGTATACACTCAGAAAGAAATCAATGTAAAATCTTCGAAAACAAGGTTTTCTTTACACTTTTCGGTCGTGGTTTTGCTTCATGTTAACTTAATGTAACAAAATTTATTTATTTTAAAATATCTTAATTCATGTTAATTTAACATTCCAGTAAAGTTAGTGCAAAATAACATTGATATTGAAATAACACTACGAATCACGTTGAAGAAAAGTTATTTTAAGTTGAAACGACATAAATTTCATGTAGAATCGATTTGATTTGAGTATAAAACAACAGTGGGAAGAAGCTTCGGTGTCATCATATGTATTTATTTTAGAATAATTTTAACACTTACCCCTGGAACCAGGGAGAAAGAGAAAATTATAATTTATATTCCCGTTACACAAATTTTAGCTTTGTTGTATTCCCCTTTCTTTACAGAAGCACTCATAATTAAAAGACACCAAGCAACCAACCAGAAGAATGGGCCGATATGTTTTTACCATCTTTCTACTTCGAAAATTTGAATTTTTTAACTAAATAATTATAACAAAAAGAATACGGGAATTTTTCTTTTTTTTTATAAATTATTTTATACATGAATATAAAACATGTATGATTTTCCTCTTGTAGTGTTGTTGTTGTTCCCACACAAAACACGTTAAACTCGATTTTATAGATTCAAATTGAACAAGTCATTTTAACACTTTTATATTTTAAATTAATATGAAACAATCGGCTTTATTGTGTAAGCCGTTGTCGTTGTCATTTTTTTTTTTTTTTTTTAAGCTATTACAAAAAAAAAGGATTCACTCTTTAACGACAACGCCTGACACAGCAATTCCCTACTTTTGCAGAAATTTTACATTGCTATTTGTTTTCTGTGTGTAGAGTTTGAAAAAATTTTCAATGATTTCATTATGAGTTCAGATGGAATTGTGCAGGGCTCTAGTGGAGGGCCCTTACACTTTGGTACCCTAGATTTCGGTATTGCAGGCCATACTTTCCAGAAAATCGAGGAATAATTTTGCATTTCCCCGGGGAATAAACAATATAATTTTAATAAGTTTCTTTGTGTTTAATTGAACTGTTTATGGATTTTAATACAAACATTTTTTCCGTGTTCAGTCAAGAATAAAAATTATCCTTAAATTTAAATTCATTTCATGTTGTTAAATTCCTTCCTCCATTAAAATAATTTAATGAAAATTTAATTTGATGAGCTTGAGTATAAATTAAGTTTTAAAAATTCTTAATAAAATTTATAGATTTAAAAGGTATTTGCTTATCCACCTAAACCCACTTGTTCCGAACAAAAGTTTTCCAGCAAAAGTAACTTTTATATGTATGTAATTTGTCACCTCACTTATAGAGGAACAATTAAAGTTAGAAATTTGTTAGATGATGACTCGAAACATACAGACGAAAATGTTCCTCTATGTTTTATATTGGCCTTTATGTAAACTTTAATCATACCAATTTTCCAATTTTCAAAAGGCTTCCTCCTTTGACTCCTTTGATTAGACAAAACTTATATGAGCATTTCCAGAGAAAAGTCTAATAGTTAATTGTTTCTCAAGGAAAAATTTATAGATTATCTACTTTTTGGTATTTTCGTGCAAAGCTAAACAAGCTTTACATTTAGTAAAATAGAGGAAAAATTTCAACAACATGGGACTAATATATAAGCTTAATTGCTTGGTAGCGTAACGTGACAAAAAGAGAGCGTCTCTATGGAAGTGCCCGTACAACAACCATTCCATCAACTACATTTAAAATAAAAACAAATTCCAAAAACTTTGTTTTAGTTTCAAATGTATTTGTGCGACAGAACCCAGCGGGAAAACTCAGGAGACCTTCTTACTTCAGGCCTTATTAAAGGCCTGCGTAAACATTTTCTTTATTCAATTACCATTCTGATCTAACTGCTAAAGAATGCCTTTTAGAAGGCATCGGGTTTTCCCTATAAAAGATAATACACACAGTTCCTTCTGTGAGAAGAGAGAAGAGAAGGAGTACGATTTTTTTATTTTTACCAACGCAAAATCTCAAGGATTCAGATCCCGTTATAAAATCACCATTCTCTGGAAAGCCTTCTTAGAGCCATTAATTTGAATACCTCTCAGAATCTCTGGCGAAAGAAGCGAGAGCGAAAGGCCTACCCCGCAATGACAACGAGCGTAAAAAATATATTAGTATGGAATGGAGCGAGCAGGAATTGTACATCCAAAAGAAGGAGTAGAGAGGCCTTCTAGAAGCCATCCGTACTCCTTGTTTTTCCCGCTGGGAAAGCGTACTTTCGACATCGTGAAATTATTAGTTAGTCTTAATGTTGCGTCATGAATCACAAGGTTTCCAATGAGATCATTTGTGAAATCCGATCTTCAATAACAATTTAAGAATAACTTTTTTTTGTTTTTAAAAAAAAAATTTGGTTCATAAAAAACCTTAAAGAGATCAACAGTCAAGTTAAACGCATTTTCCAATATAAAATTTTTAACAAAAAGCTCAAAACAAAAATTGTTAACTCAAATTTGTGTTGAAAACATAAAAAAATCTATACAAAAAAGAGTTTTTCTTAAAGCGATCTATCCATTCAAGCCACGGGTTATTATTTCTATATTATACTACAAAAATAAAGTTAACCAAATGCTTTAAATGAAAACTATACAAAATTTTAATATTCTTTTTGATGTAAACTAGACCACCTAACAGATCGATCACCTACAGGAAGATGTTATTTATTTCTTTTCTGAATTGCCTAAATGACCTTGACAATATTTAGTGCAAAAGTACTTATTCAAAGTCTAACTCTCTACGCACACAGACACAATGTTATTTTTATTAACTCTTTCTATTTTATGGACCTATTAAATAACCAAAGTTATCATTATTGTCATGATCATCATTACCAACAGCAACAATAATAATAAATGAAGGTAAAATAATATCGTTTCTTACTTTTGCATAACGTTTCTATGAGTTTGTGTTTATGAGTGCGCATATGTGTGTATCTGTTGGTGTGCAGTCTTTGCATTTGTGTGTTTTTATGATTTCACCACTCATGCAAATTAGTTCAAGGCCAAAACAGATCAACGAACGAATAAATCGTTTTGTACGAGCTATTTCTCATTTAAATGGATCATTTAACCCTGTTATTTTTTTATTTGCTCATTTAAATGCTCTTGCGTAACTCCGTCTAACAAAACTATTTTTAGTTTAACTATTTATTTCTACTTATTGTTTGTTTGTTGCTGCCACATAAACGATCATAAATACTAAAATGTACAATGCAACACATGTTGTACACTACAAAACACACACACACACTCACTCACTCACACTTTTACATGCAGTTTTATGATAATGTTTGGTAATAATCGTAAAATTCATAAAAAGATAAAATATTGTATGCTGCATATTGTTAGCAGATCGCCAAATGTGAATTATGGCAACAAAAAAAAAAAAAAATAGCCAAGATTAGGCGTATTGTAAAGTCTTTCCTTTCTAATAGATAAATATTTTCGTTTAACTTCACAAATATTTGCACATAAATAATAAAATATGAAAAATTTCAGAAACAACTTAAGCATTTTATAAACAAGAAAAAGTGCAATATATTTGGCTGGACCGAATCTTTGATGCCCTTCACCGAGACTTCGAATTAGGGTTTCTAATTTCCCGGACTATTTCTATTCCCGGAAAACCAAACAAAAAAAATCTTATTCTTGGGATTTTTAGAATAACACAATGATTTCATTAAATGAGTTCAAGACATAATTTTTATTTTTTTAAATGAATATGTTTTTCCTTTAAAGACTTTTTAGGCGGAAAATATCTTACAATGCCTGAAGTAGTTGCAGAAATCGCATAAGAAACCTCTATAACATCTACTTCCATGGATTCATTGTGGACTTATCGCAAATGTCGGAGCAAACCACTTGAACTGTCACCTTTATATGTCAGCCTTTCAGGACAAAGCGAACATTGCGTGTAATCGTTGGTTTTAGCCAAATATTTCCACACTACCCATTGGGTCGACCGCTCCATTTTAGCCTGCACTCACAATTTGGTAGTTCATGCCAATGAAATTGTTGTTCGATCTAAAAATATCTCACAATAAACAATATCACAGAATTGTTCTTTTAAGTAACAAAACAACGAGCAGCAATGTAACAAAATGTATAATTCCAAAAAAGTTAATTTGAATTCCCGAAAGTTTCCGAAAAAATTTCCCGGGATTTGTTAAAAAAAACTCCCGGGAATTCTTTCTCGAGTAGAAACATTACTTTGAATATTTCAGGAGTGGGCTTTTTATATGGGATCTATAAATTACGATAAAATCCATAAATCGTTGCGATTCTTGGCATATTAAAGTCTATTTCAAAACTTCACATAAAACATAATTTGGCTTAATTTAAATCATTAATTGTTTCCGTTTTAGCCTAATTAAGATCATTTCAACAGGGGATTATATATTGGACTTTTAGTAAATTATGGATCGCTCATGACAAAATTTAGGAGTATTAAAAAACCTAAATTTTTTTTTTATTTTATGCGTTCTAAAGTGTTTTTGAAAGGTCGCTTTATATGGGATTTTTAGGAAATTATGGACCGATTATCATATTATTGCATGGCGTTCTTTCTATCCACATTTGTTACTGTTTTAGGCGTATATACATAAATGATTTCGCGGGATAGACTTTAAGTACGATCTATTGTAAATCATGGGTCGATCTTAACGAAATTAGGCGGTATGCTTTGTAGTCTTATGAGGCAAGTTTTATTACAATTACATAATTTGTTTCGGCTTTAGACGGACTAAAATGATTTTCGGTAATAGGCATTATATGGGACCTATGGTAATTTGTAGAGCAATCTTTACAAAATTTGCCAGCGCGATTTCTCTTCTTCTAACACAATGAAAACTGAATTACTTAAATAACATTTTTGGAAATCTTAAATGTTTTCCGAAAGTGGACTTTATATTTTTGCTACGGTAAATTTTGTAACGATCTCCAAATATTATTAATTATATTTTTATCGTTTAAAACGAATCGCTTTAAACAAAATTTAATGACAATCGGTGCATAACGCCCCCAATTTATGTTAGTTTTTTTTAATAGAAATATTAACTTTTCAGGGTGGTTGTTCCACATGTGGGTCTATAACTGTTTTCCTACGGAACCTATTGTGCTGGGTTCAATCCAAAATTGTTATTTGCTGGTGAGTCTTTTGAACAGGAGGCCAGACAGACGGCATAGAATTGATCATGAGCCCTGAATATACACATATACTTATTGGGCATTAGACGAATATTAATAAAATTTCACACAGAATGGCAAAAAAGAGGGTACTTCCTTTTTCGCCACTAGTGGTGGAGGGTTAAAAATTAATTTGATTAAACATGTTTTTTTTTAATTGATTTAATTTCATTAATCAAGAAATAAAATTTGGGACTATTTTGTATTTTTAAATAAATCACCAAAATATCAATGTTCAAAGAGAGAAAATTATTTCCCAAAAATGAGTCTGCTGTTCCCAACTTAAGTTATTGATGAACTATATATTGCAATTTTATTATATCCCTTCACAACAGATTAAAAGGGATGAATCCTGAGCAAAACGCCACAATTGCTACTAATTTATACTCATAAACTTTGTCTTTTTAACGCCTTCGTGTACTTTATTTGTTGGCTTATATCTTAGATAAACTAAGTAGAATACTAATAGTAAAATATAACAAAATCGGTTCAAAACGAACGTGTTATAGACAAAACCCTACTTTTTTTCTTTCCAAAAAAAACTGCTTTGGCGGTATGTGAGCTAGTAAGATCCAATTTCGATCAGTTATTTTTTAGAAATAACGAGTAATACAAGTGAAATTTGTATATTATTCCATATGGTCCTGAATTAAGTGTTTTTTTTAAGGGATAATATTTAGCTCAAATATTCTCTATATATCTGATTTATCGACCAATTATTACACCTAGCGCCAATACAAATATGCTCCAGGAATAAGGATATTGACACGATTGCACCCATACCAGTTAGCGCAAATTTAGCTTGTTAGTACTATAGTGAAGTGGTATATTTTAGTAAAATAAATGTTTCTAAACTATACGGAATATTTTGAGAATCCTGTTAGAAAGTAAACAATTAATAAATTAGATTTACTGTTTACCGTCACCTAAAATGCAAGAGGGCGTCACTACACTTTTTCTTTTTTTTACAGGAGGAGCAAGAAACTTAACAAAATCAATAACAACAAGGTTCACTTGGGGTTTGAATTTTTTTAATAAAGTCGCAATTTTTGATCGCAGGACATAGAAAAACCTAATTCTATCCCTTTTTTTTTTTTTTTTTTTTTTGTTAGTCCGATAGTATTGTATTAATAATTTTGTATTTTGTAAATGTCTGACCGCACCGAAAATTTTGTAAATTTTGAGTTAACCCCCTTTAGAGAAACCAATACGATATATGTTTGCAAATCCACCTACATAATGAAGATTTATTCAAATGTTTTACTTAAAATCTAAATAAAAAAAATAATAGATAAATATGCCTTATTAATAGACTTTGATGTCCAATATTTTTATATTTCGAGTTGTCCATTTGGTTTTAAGCAAAAGTGTATTTGGTTTAAATTTTGAACACATCCCGTCAGGAAGTTTGTTGAGAAATTTTAATAACAGAACGAAATTACTTTATTAATTATAAAAGTTAATTTATTTTCAAGCTAATTTGAATTTCTGTAAAACAAATGCAGTATGTATATTAATTTCATTTTTTTAAGTCTATAAGTTCTTGCAGTTCAAACCCCTAATTAGTGCTATTTAAATAAAATGATTTGTGTATATGATTCTATATATTTATATATATAGTCATATATATATATAAATATATATGTTTATATATATATATATATATATATATATATACATATATGTATTAATATATAACTTTTTCTTGTCCATTTCTACCGGCGGCAAAAATTCAAAATCTATTTCGAATATTTTTGTTTGTTGGGATAATAAAATGTGATTTGAACTGATTTTGTTGTTTTAGTTCTACGCAAAGCAACCATTATTATTTTACGGCAGCCATTATGATTGTGAAACTCCACCCATTTGCTGCAAAATGTGTGTCAGGGTTGGTACTCTCAAATTGATTTACATCGTTCTTTACAATTTTAAATAAATTTAACTACATCAATATGTACAATCTTAGACCCCTTTCAGACAAGCAAAGTTTACTTTGCAAAGTCTTGAGTTTATAGAAGAGAAGGGAAAAGAGTATAGCGGGGGAGTACATACTTTGCTGTACTCGCAAAGTCGTTTTGTTTTTCGTTCGTAGATTATACCTGAAGTTGGCTGCAACTTTATATTTATATACAGCGTTACCAGAATCTTTGGAATAAAAATTGTCATATCGATGCCTTACTTTCTCAACCTCGTATCTTAAAAAAATACGGTTTGGACTTTTTCATATAAAACGATTGTTTTTTGTGTGTTCGATTACTGCAAAAACTTATTATTTCAATAATTTATTAATATTTGCAGAATTGAGACAAAGTATTGAAATAATTAGTTGTTGCAGTAATAGAACACAAAAAAACAATCGTTTTATATGAAAAAGTCCAAACCGTATTTATTTAAGATACGAGGTTGAGAAAGTAAGGCATCGATATGGCGAAAGAAATCATATTTTGAAGAGGAAAATCTTAAATTTTTTTTTCTTAATTTAAATTTTTTAAAACAAGGGCAAAATAGTAAGAATTATTAATTTTTTATAAAACCATACTTCTTATTATTTAAATTGAAATACATAAAAACATAATTCGTCAGTATATGAAACTTTATAAAAATACATTTTTTCTTTTCACCTATTTCCGATGTACTAAAGAATTATTTACTTCTTAAGGTACGTTCAGACTAATGAAATATTTATTGAAAATATTTGTTCTGATATTTGCTTCAAACTGTGTGAAACAAAAAAATATTTTGTTTAATGTTCAAACTAAGCTCAAATATTTGACAATTTTTGTTTGATGAAACAGTTGGCAAACAGTGTTAATAAAATAAATTAATTCATGTTTGCCATGTGTTCAGACTAAAAGAAATATTTGCATCAAATAATTATTTAATGAAAGTGTTCAAAAATAAAAATATATTTCTCAAATGGTAAAAATGAGCGCAAAAGCTAATTTTTTTATTTTATTCTGTGGATCAGCATCTCTTTTAGTGTTAGAACAGGAGAATGTAGAAGAAGAAAAAAATGGAAGCCACTGGGTAACGGAAACATGGCTAAAATTTGCCCTAAAATATATTTGAAGTCGTTGAATCGGTTAAAAAACAAAATGTCAAGAAAAAAACAAAAAAAAAAGTTGCAAAAATAGCCATAAACAAGCCATAAAATTTATTAAAGGTGCCTAAAACTATAAGGAATAGCAAAAATTCGGTAAAAATTTGCTAAATAATAGCGGCATGATACCAAAGTTTAGTACTCATAATTATTAAAAATAGTTAAAGCTGCAAAGAATCACAGAAAGAAATCGCTTCTTTTGCGAACATGGCTAAAATTCGCGAAAAAATGCAAACTTGGAAACAAACCCTAAAATATATTTGAAATTGCTAAATCGGTTAAAAAACAAAATTTAGGGGAAAAACAAAAAAAAATGTTGCAAAAATTGCGAAAATTCGCGAACCATTTTAATATTTCAAACAAGCCATAAAATTTAGTAAAAGTGCCTTAAACTTTAAGGAATGGCAAAAATTCTATAAAAATTTCTAAATTAGCGGTAATTTGCAAAAATTTGCTAATAGCAATAGCAAAGTCTAATAATTATAAAAAATCTTTAAAATTGTAAAGAATCCGAAAACTTACAGTAAAAATTGCTTCTATCTGGAACATGGCTAAAATTATTTGTCTTTCAATTTTTTTCTAATATCAAATAAATGTTTGCTCAAAAATTACTAAAATATTTGATTTTTTGTGTTCACACTATGTTCACATTGGACAAATATTTGTTTGCCGGCAAATACTTTTATTTGCTCAAAATCAGCTGTTATTTTATTTGATACTCAAAAATATTTTGTGTTCAGACTACGTTAATGAAATATTTGATGTTTGCTTTCAAATATTTCATCAGTCTGAACGTATCTTTACAAATACATTTAAACAAAAACAAAGTTTATAGAATTTGTTTTTGTTTTAAATGTAGTTGTTCGAAAGAAGAAATTCTTTCGCACATTGGAAATAGGTTATAATATGCCTTTTTTAATATTTTTATGTCCAGAAATAATGATGCAATTTTGTGTATTCTAGATTCTGGGTACAAAAGTGTGCAGCACCAACACACATCAAGCTGATGCAAAACTTCATTGTTTTAAAAATTGACTGTTTAAGTAATCGTGTATTTTCTTTAAGCAAAATTTAAGTAAAAATCAGAATTTCTAAAAATAAAAAATCATTATTTGAGAAAAAATCTTTAATCATATTTTTGTTTGAAAAAATAAAAAAAAAATATGATAAAATCATCATTCTGGCAACGCTGTTTATATATTATATTCAAACAAGAGAAAACAAAAATTTGTCAAATTAAACTTTGTGTGTCTGAGCACCAAACAAAGTTTAAAAGAGAATTCAACAGACTTTGTCAAAGTAAACTTTGCCTGTCTGAAAGGGGTCTTAAATAAGTCTTGTCAATAACTTAATAAAACTTTTATTTAATAAAACACCTCATCGCTCTGAACTAGCTCCCCAAAAAAATCAAAACAAAGAAAAATACAAAATAAAAATTAATGTTTATTAAAATAAAGTGATAATTATTATATAATAATTTTATTTCTGTGAATGTGATTCTATGAGATGTATTTCAATTTATAAAGCATTTTACAATAGAAGCATATTCGAATAAAATTGCTAATATAATTAAAAATAATTTAAGAAAAATAAAAAACTCTTACTTAAATAATATATTTTTAATTTTAACGTACATTTTAATCTATATAAAATAAAATTACACTAACAACACAAAAAGATGTCAAAATGAAACAAGAATGAATCGTAGGAACAGCATGTTTGGTAATCTAGTTTCAGAGAGCGAAACCAGTGGTTTATATCGTCGTATGAACATAGCATAACATTCCTTGATTCGTTATAAGGATGGGAAATAAATATCAATATATCCAAATATCGATAATTAAAAAAACAATAATCGATATATAGCGCCGATATTTGAAATACGATACATCCATATTTACTTACGTCTACCCAATTCGGTATATTTAAGAACTCTTTATTATAAAATTAGCCATTGTTCAACTGCTTACAATACTGCTGTTTTTTTAAGAATTGCATCATAAGTTTCTTTAAGTTATAATAAGATTATTAAATTACTCAGTTCAGTTCAGTTTTGTCTGGGTTTTTTAAGAGATGACTATTCCGGACAAGGTTCCTAGAATTTTGCAAAGAATCGCCTTAATTATGGAGAATAAAAAGCGGCAATGAGAGTCATGAAAGTTGGAATGTTAATAAAAAAAGAAAAAAATATTATTGTTCTTCGCTTATAGTTTACAAATAAAATATTGTACAGTATACTTGCATAGTATGTGTCGCAAGTTTCGCTTACCGGTATTATATAATCCTATTAAAATTTTTCGTAATATCTTAATTTTTATTTCGAATAAATAAAAGATGGTCTTGGGAATAAACGGACTAGTCCTTCGATTTTGAACGTAATCGTTCGCATAACTTACACTAAAAGCTTAATTTTGAAATTGGGTTTTGTTTTAAATGGAAGTTAAGCGAATGGAAGTTCCGTTCGAAATCAACGGACAGGCGATAAATTTGAAATAAAAAGAAACGATTAGAAGTTAGAATGGTATTACATGAAATATCTTTATATATATGTAAATATATATTTACATAAGTATATTAAGTTTTTAAATTTGGTAATCATTTCCGTTTAATACGTTTGATATATCGATATTTGAAATTAATAAATATCAATACTCTTGAGGATTATCTATACGATATACTTCGATATATTTTTTCAATTTGGCCATCCCTGTTTTATTTACGTTAATCATTTAATTGTCCTCTACATAAGGGAAAAGGATACATATAAGTTTGTCATCCTATTTGCAATTAATATTATGTATATTGATCTTGGACCATAAAAACTATAATCTGATGGAAGTTTGGTGTTACCAAAATGATCCAAATTTGGCCCATAATTATTGCTTGGCTTTTTTATTGATTCTTTTTTAATATATACACTCAGAATATGATGTAGGTAAATTCCACAGAAAAATCATTTTAAACAACTAATAAATTAAAATAAATGCTAAAAAAATTATTTGATGCGCAAAATAACTATATTTTCATTAAATTTTAACGGAACAGAAAACGAATTTAATAGCTTCCAATCAGTTACTGTAATAATTTTATGAGTGTAGGATTATAATGACACTCAGAAAAATTATTATAAAAAATCTACTCTTATATAATTTTATCATAAAAATACAATTGCTCAAATCTTCCCATCTCTGGGTCGTACACAGCTTTCGAACAACATTCACATTTCAGAAGGTTTGATGCGAACATAATGTGGCATAGCAGTTCAAGCAAATTTAACAGATTATTAGAAAAGAAAGAAATATAATTGAACCATTTATTAACTGCTGGCTCTATTTGTTCAGCCGAAAAAATTGACGCAAAGATTTTTATTTTCTTTTCATTTACTTGTAGTACATATTTAATTATTTCGTAAAATTACAAAGTGCATATTCATTAGTACATAATGATGTTTCTTTATTTTGCATTAAAATAGTTATCTATTAGCTTCTTCTTAAATAATCGATTCCCCAGTTTTGTATAAATATAAATAATTTTTTTTATTAACTATTTCTAATTTCTTATTTGTCCCGCGAAACTTTCATAATTCCTGCGTTTTTTAATGGTTTCAAAATTTGTCCCGCTTTTTAAAAATAAGCTGGCAGCCCTAGTATTTAATAAAGACGCAATAAAAATAATTGAGACGATAGAAACAAATTTACCTTCTTAGTATTAGATTCAATGGGGTATTTTTATTGTCTGAAAAGTTTATTGGAACACATGACACAGCGTTTTCCGCCAACTCTTAATTTTTTTTCAGACTTACAAGCATTTTGATCCAAATATATGCTGTAACCCATAAGGATAGCCCATTTTCAGCTTAATTATAAAAATAGTTCAAACATTAATAACGATCAATGTTTCAACAGATATTTATTAATCACAATGGAGAAAATTGCCGTTTTTTTTAATGGAAAGATTTATCTGACGTACAAAAATTCAATACTTTGAGTTCATTTTTGACCGAAGTCCATTAAAATCACGGTCGTTAGATAGATATGACGAAGGCCGCGTCCCAGAGGATCTTTTGTGCAGCAAGGGTCGTTAGGAAATTTAGCCAAGTTGGTACTGATAGTGCTTTGTATACAAATAAGCAATGCTTGTGTTACACGGGGTTTTTCAGCAGTGAACCTAAATAAAACAAAAAGATGAAATAAAATGCAATATGAATTACTTAAATCATTGTTGCGAATAAATTTCATATATAAATCTTAAAATATAATTCAACTTGTTGTAAAACATACGAATCGTTCCCAAAAATGATAAACCTGTTTAATTCAAGAAATATGTATCAAAAAATTGAGTAGGATGATACTTTTTATTTGTGGATCAAATTAACCCATATTGAGTTGATGTAGAACTTAAATGTCAAATAAAACAAAATGTACAAATGAAATGCAATACAAATTAAATATTTTATTACACAGTTTGAGAGTATTTAGTGGGATGAAAAAAATAAATTTTTGGGGATAACATTTAAAAAAGATCTGACAACCCTGCATATGTACATGTTCTAGCTACTGCTTTACTGCCGTCTATACCCCAGGTCTACACCAAAGATAAATGTCTTAAGCCTCTAGTACACGGAATGTAAAAAGCCACATGCGCATGTGGTTCTGACGTAATTTTGACTTCAATGCAAAGCCACAATAAGCATTGCGTGTTGTGTGATGACGTCAAAATTTCGTCAGAACCACATGCGCATGTGGCTTTTTACATGCCGTGTACTAGAGGCTTTAGCAATTTTGCAAGAACGTTGGCAGAATAACAGAACAATATTTCTTATTGCTCAGCTTATGGTAAACGCATGGGAAAACGTATTTATGTTAATTCATAATTTGAAAAAAAGCCATGGAATACCCTTCACCGAAGGTAATAGGGTATATAGAAGTTTGTCATTCCGATTGTAATTTCAACAATATTGGGTTTAAACCCTACAGAGTATATTTATTCTGGGTCCTTATGAGAAACGAAGTTGATTTAACGGTATTCGTCTGTCCGTTGAAAGGGTTTTCCGAAGACCCCAAATATGATGAGGACTTGGTAGTAACATATTTATGTCACATATAGAAATGGCTGAGATATGAGCAAAAACCCTGACTACCTCTTATTTTGCTCAAAATTCCATTGTTGTTGTGGTTTTTTATTTATATATTTTATTTTTATTTATATCTGTAGAACGGTATGAGCCAAAGTTTCCAAATTAGGTATAAACATCCTATCAACACACATTAACCGACAAAATTTGGGCGGGATTGGCGAAGTGCACGTCGATATATAAATTTGGGCTCAAGTATGACATATGAACACATTTTATATATCAATATATCGAATTTTTTTCAGAAATAGAATAACTCCCAAATCTAAATTTTTATTGAAACATACGCATTTTCGGAACCATAAATCTTCACGAGTTCAAGTTTTATAACCCAAGTAATTGGAAAATTACTTTTTAAGCTCGTCGATATATAAATCTGTAAAATCGGTTAAAAACGGCCACGGTTTGAGCAAAAGAAATATTGGCGATACCGAAACTTATACAAAATTATAGTGTAAGACATTATTATTAATAATTAAAATTGATATGAATATGATTTAAAAAACAATGAATTTGATTTTATGATAATAGAGTGCACTCGCGATAATATGAACTAATTAAAACCAACCCAGTTCACTTTTGCAAGATTGTTCATATTTGCGAATCGTTTCTAATTGCCATTTAAAAACGTTTTTACCAAGTTTCTTATGTTAAATTTTTTATTTATTGTTTATTGGATTTAAAAAACCATTTATTATTGAAAACAAAAAAAAATCTTAAAGTTACTATGCGATATGTACGCTAACAGTGATCTTTTTTTCTCTCATATTGAAAAACCATCGGTATATGTAATTCATTTTCCATTTTTGTATACTCAGAAGGTAAGTACATTTAAATTTAACATTATTATTTTTATTTTTTTCTTCCCACATTGTAATTTTTTCGCCTCAAATTTATTCGCCAAATTAGTAACACTTGCACCTTTTTTAAATGTTCTAAAATTTTAGATGTTTCTTTTAAAGTTTCAAACTTTTGATTATATATAAAGATGAATGTGGAATTCCAGCTGAATGAGATTACTAACTACAACGTGTATGTAAGAAATTTTGATTGCCCTACACGGTGGTAGTGGTAGATAAAATCCGTTAAAAATACAAAAATAAGTTGTTCATATATTAAAGCTTTTGCACAAGTTCATATTTTAGAGTAGTCAATGGAAAAAAATAAGTGTTTATGCTTTGGGGTGTTCATATATTAGAGTGTTCATATTACATTTTTAGACTTATCAGAAATTTTCCCAATGTTGGGGGGGCAGTGCCTTCCACAATTTCAGATTGCATAGTCATAGTAGCTGAGTAAGACGTTTGTTCGATACGATTTAAGCCGATTATCGATTATATATTTGAAGAATTTTAGATAAACAAAAGATTTCATTATTCTCTTAATCCTCAAATCTTTCTTTCAGAACTAGTGCTAAGTAAGTCGCCAACTTTTGGTTCTCTGAACTGTTGCTATCTAATAACGTTCGCAGACTCTTAACTAGGGGAATAACGTCAGACAATGTAGCAGTGGCCTTGCTTATGGATTTTGTAGCCTTTTCGAAGTAAACCAACAATTTCGGCAAAATGGTTGTTATTCTTAAAAACTTCTCGTTAAAAATAAGCAAAACAAACAAATCTCAAAATGTGTACCAAATGCATACGTGTTTTGTACTACAAAAACATAAAAGATTTACAATGGGACAAAATTTCACTACTATGATGCAAAGCAAAACGGCTAAAACTGGATCTCCGCAATACGCGTTCAATCCGTTGATGCGTTAAGGCATCTATCAAACAAGTTGCATGAGTGTAAACTTTTATTGACAAGCTACACAGCAAAAGCGTTTAATGCATATCCGTATAGAACGCCTTAAGTGGGATTACTTTCCACATTTTCATGCGTCTTGTCAGAAACAATTTATTATATTGTTTTGATTTTATGTTCTGCCTTTAAATGTGTTATTTTGGTTAGTTGTTATGCAAAAAATAAGCATTGAAAATTAAATTGTTTTTCAAAAAAGTATTGGCGTAGAGACAGTAAAATATCGCCAAAACCGATATAACGGCAAACCTGAAGTATCGGCGATAAATCGGTATCGGTATTCGTTACGTCCCTATTTTTAAATGAAAGACATCAAGCGTAAAAAATTAATACAAATTTAAAAAATAAAATCGAATAAGAAAAAAATTGTATAAACAAAAATAATTTTTGCAATTTTATTTTAGTGTTAATTTTTAAAAATATATTAGTTTCGTGTTTATTTTTTACTATTTAATTTTTTTACTTCAATTATAATTTGCTACCATTTCACAAACTTTATTTCTTTCCCACACAATTTGATTCTATTTTTTATCTTTTTGCTTTATTTTTTAATTGGCAACCAAATTTGATGATTGACTAACAATTATTGCAACATAAAATGCCGGCAATACATATGTACAAAAAAGTGTTGTCTACAGTAAAGACAACATAATTTTGTCATTTACTGCAATATGACACCTTTCATACTCGGCAAGTTGGTTGCGCAAATAAATTGCCGAGTACAACAAAGTCTTTAGTAAATGGATTTCCTTAACCCGACTTTACAGCTGACATCTACAAAACGAGAGTTGCGCAAGTAACTTGCCGAGTCTGAAAGGTAGACCCCTATGTCACAATAGTTATCTCGGTATACACAGTCAGACACCAGAGATAAATATTAAAAATAAACACTAAAATATTATTCTTTTTTTATATAAGCACTTAGTTTTTGTAAAATAAAATGGCAAATGTTATTTTGTTATTATACATTTTTCTTATTATATTAATTTAAAAAAACCAAAAACACATGTATAATAAAATAATTATTTTTATGTAAAAAAGATCTCAAGTTCTAAAAAATTAATATAAATTTAAATATGTAATAAAGGTCCAATAAGAAACATTTTTTATTTTCATCAATAATTTTCGCAAGATGGCGCCACTTTTAACACTGCACTGTTTTCCTTGATTTATTTAAATTATGAGTTAACATAAATACTTTTTCCTTTTCCATAACATATTGTAATGTTATTCTGCCGATGTTATTGATATTACTTTGATATTTATCTATGTCGTTGACAGGGGTTAGGGGCTTAGCGATATGCTTAAGCTAAGTGAACAAAGCTCGAACCTGTCAGCAATGAGAAACACCTCTTGAGATGCCAGAGTTTGTACTGCATACCGAAAAACTCGTTTAGGTTTGATGATGTGGTAGACTGTAGTCGGTAAAAGTATTTGAGAAACTGCTGTGCCGTTCTCAATGTTAGCAGAGACTTACACCATCATTGGTGTAAACCAATTTAAAAAAACTGTGCTATCATTATAAACATATACATTTTCCTCAAGGATATGAAAAGAATAAAAATATGTTTACAGAATGAAATGACATTTTCACTTCCTGTTACATTATTACACAAGTTCCAGTTAGATTCAATTAGGAAATGGAATAATTGTTTATATTTTTAAGGCTAAAGTAAAAAGAGAAGTTGCCAAATTACCTGAAGCTGTTGTCTAGAATTTTTTTTTTACCAAATGGCCGTTTCTACTGAAACTTTTTTAACCAAAAGATGTTGAAAAAATTTCTAGGATTAACACATAAATCTAATAAAAACACACACAAAATACAATGTGTTTAATGTAGGGATGTAACGAATACCGATACCGATATATCGACGATACTTCATGTTTGCCGATATATCGGTATCGGCGGTAATTTACTGTCGATACGCCGATACTTTTTTATAGTTTTTTTTTTTTTTTGGGCAAACCATTTAATTTTCTATGGTTATTTCTTGCATGACAGATAATAGCAAACAATTAAACATAATAATAAATTGTTTCATTTAATTCTTAAGCTGAAGGTCGGTCCACACCACGCGTTTTCCTTTTTTCGAGACGCATGCTAAAGTAGAAAGTAATCCTTCGTATATGCATCTTACGCGTTTGCTGTATAACTTGTCAATACAATTTTACACTACGATTTTTTGGACTGATGCATAAAGACATTGAACGCTTGGTGTGGACCTGCAGCTGTAGCCGTTTTGCTTTGCACCATAATTTCTGCTAAGTTTTAATGATTTTTTAGAAAATCACTTCGGTACAAATTTTGTGTTACTTCAAAGAGACCACAAAATCCATAAGCGAAGTCACTGCAACATTTTCTGACGCTATTTCGCTAGTTAACAGCCTTCGAACACTATTCGAAAATACGATAAATGGATAAAATGAGATGCAGGATAGTTCAGATTTCCAAAAATTGGTGTTTTTTTTAGCATTAATAAAAGATTTGAGTGTTTAGAGAATAATGGAATCTATTGTTTATCTACAATTCTCTAACGTCGATACAAAGTTAGAAAATTTCAAAGCCAATAGATCGAAAAACGCCTTTTTGAGCAACTCAACATGTCTCTACACCTACACCTAGTAAAAGATCTGATAAGTCTACAAGAACTGACCTTTGGAGCGTTTGTGCAAATCTTAAAAGAAAATGTGGGGAAGAATGATCCTCTGTCCGTCCTACGCTGTAGCTCAGCTAAATAAGAAGTCTAGATATACTTTAGATCTTCTAATTTTTCTAGAGACTCAGATCCGCTTGTTTACTGGCGCTATTAAATATTATGCTCAAAATTTACGACCATGGCGCAGAAATACTGAAGTTATCAAATGAGTTCAGTCAAATCTAAGAGACGATTTTTACTGCAGATCTGCTTCAAACGGGGTTGCGAAATTATCTCCGCAAAAGTTAAGAATACTTTTTTTTTAACAAAAATCTTATTAATATTAATTTTGAATATTGATTATCTCTTACACTATTTTTTTTTTTTTGTTTTTTATTAAAATTGAATTAAATATTATTAATCTCTTAAACTGTTGTTGTGTCTTGTAAAATAAAGAAATTACTCTACTTGAGTTTTGTTAATTTTACCTTGAATTTAAATTTAATATTCGTATCGGTATCGGCGATATTTCCTTTTGAGCATCGGTATCGTATCGGCAAACATCCCTAGTTTAATGCATTTAGGCGCTTTGTAAAGTGTTTTTCCACTAGAAACAACATACATATTTATGTTGGAATAAATTTTTTTTTTTTTAATGATAATCTGGTAGATGATTTCATGGCATTTATTTTTGAAATATGATTTCCGACATATGCCCGCCGCGGCTACGAGTTATATGGTCCATTCGATCAGTCCAACTTTTGAATATTTTTTCCAATAAATCGTCAACGGTGGCTTGAATATTGGCTTCCAATGCCTCAAGAGTTTGCTGGTTTGTCGGCATGAACCAATAAAACTAAGCCATTAAAAGAAGTCCGTATTACCGGGGGTGCCCCGTTTGGCTACTTGGTAATGAGCTAGTTTAGCAGTGTGGTGTTGCGGGTTCGTATCCCGTCAGAGACTCTAGTCTTCTGTATACAAAAGTAGAGCTTTGTGGGATTAGCATAAGAAAAAAATAACGCGAACGTTCTAGAAATAAAGTTGTCACCAAATGGATTTTGTAATAAATCGTTTGTTAGGCGCGCTGTCTGGCAAGTTGCGCCGTCTTGTTGGAATGTCGTTGATGTTTAGCTGATTATTTTTGAAAATAAAAATTCAGTCGGCTCGATAGCGCTCAGCGTAACGGCACCTCCTTGCTCATTTTGAAAGAGCGTGTAAACCGGCTTATTGACTTAGCCATTAAACCAGAAATGAGCTTCGTAAAAATTTTGCATTAAATTTATCTTAAGACATTTGAGAGGTTGTTTTTGCTGCCATGATCCTAATGGCACATATAAAAATTGTTAAATTCGGAGCTCATTCGGCGGATAGGATCAAAATTTGCATAATTAGACCGAAAGTATTGAAGTCTTAGGGGTAAATAATTTCTGGAAGTAACCAAAAACTAATTTAATTATAGATGGAAGTGACCATTTCTACGGTGGAAGACTGAAACAACAACCTTGAAGAAAATTGTATAGATGTTAAGAATTTGTAATTCACGATGATGCCGACGATAACGATTTAATTATATACCAGATTCAAAAAAATTAACCATAAGAAAGCTGTAGAAGAAATTAATAAGGTTTTAATATGAGCTGCGAATGAGATGGTCGACAAAAATTAAATTTTTGTGCTAAGAAATCTTAATGAAAACAAAAAAAATATCAAAAAAAGATAAGTGACTTTTTTCCTCCAAGATTTTTTTTCTTTTTTTTTTTTTGGTAATTTTATGTGTATTTTGTGTGGTTAGATTCTCCATAACTAAATTTTGTTTATTTATCATACGCAAAAGGAACCGAAAACCACACATAGACAAATTAATAATTAAGTGCGACAAAAGTATTTACTTCATATGGATTCCATAAATTTTAATAAAACTAGATCCCTCAAGGTTTTTAGGGTCGCTGATTTCGAATATGATGTCAGTTTTTTAAAATTTATAATTGCGGATCCAATATGGCGTAAAAAGTTGATTGAATTCGCTTGAAACTTATTTCACGGGAGTTTTGATGTCAGTTTTTAAAATGTAAAATTCAAATTTTAAAACATTAGGCCTAATTAAAAACTTAGAACGAAAATATATATATAAAAAGCGGAATTAATAATTATATTTTTTTAAAGTTTTTATTTAAATTTGATCAACTGGTGATGATACTACTTAAAGTAATACGAGTTACAATTAATTGTTTTACATTTGAATAGTGCGTGTAGATTTTTTCCAAATAGTGAAAAAATAAAAATTTTGAGTCATTACCTTCTTTATGATCAAGTGCGATATATTTTTTTATAATTAAAAATTAATGAAATCTTTGTTATAAGATACATACTTGCTTAAAATTATTTTTTATTTATTTATTTATTGGGGCACGCATAGCCCCAAGTAGTGTTGCCAAAAGGAGGGGGAAATCAACATGTAGGCTTTTTCTTCACTAAGCCAATTGCGTAGGAAAAATCCATCAGATTTGTAAATTCTTAAAATTATAGGTATGAATTTCTTTATATAAAACTTTTTAAATAAAAAAATGATATTAAGTAGACATGAATTTTCCTTTTCCGATAATAAAAAGGTATTACTTATAAAAGTCGGATAAAAAAAAGTGGTAACTAAAGGCAAAAGTCTATAAATAAAACCTAAAAGTCCTAAATCCAAACAATTAACATGTAACATAATTGTTTTTGGTTTTGTTGGGCAACATTATTTAAAAAACAAAAATTTTATGCGCCTACAGTAATACTTCAAAAAAAAAAAAAAAACAAAGGCAAAAGACAGAATTAAGACATCATTTATGCCAGAGAAGAAAATGCCATTTATATAAGATGGGGAACTAAAACATATTCGAATAAAGATGTTAACCATGAAGGTTTTTGCTGCAAAGAACTGTATGACTTACATTGTTCTTAGGCAGGTTTTTATACGCACAACAAGTAGAAAATATGCGAGTAAAAAAAACTCGAAAAGCAAGGAAATATGCCCAAATATATGTATGCAAGGTGCACCTGTAATCCGGTTATTGCTGCTTCATACTATCACACAAGTCTTACGTATTTAAAATAAGCCCTTTCATGATAAGTTGTTATTGTGTTTTAAAAATTTTCAAAAAATAGTTAGATCAGAGATGCGTTTTCGTCAACTGCAACTGCTCCGACCTAAATTTAAAAAAATTTTAATCGCCATTTACAATGATTGAAGATATATTTATTACATTATCTTTTTGTTTTTATAAGCGGCACTATATTTGTTCCACTATCTTTGGCAGGTAATATATACAACAGATCTATTCGCTTCAAGAATTAGTAAACAAAAATATTTACTTTAGCACAGAAAAACAGTTAATTTTAATCGCCATTTACAATGATTGAAGATATATTTATTACATTATCTTTTTGTTTTTATAAGCGGCACTATATTTGTTCCACTATCTTTGGCAGGTAATATATACAACAGATCTATTCGCTTCAAGAATTAGTAAACAAAAATATTTACTTTAGCACATTTTAAGAACTAGAATCAATAATCACAAAGGCACAGATATTAAAACGCTTCCGCCTAAATGAGCATAGAAATAAAGACCGAAAGTTGTCTATTATATAAATTCTTCTATAATTTAAATTCTTTTTTTAATAAAAACGATTTTCAAACTAAAATTTTAAATACTTATGTATATATTCCTTCATCTTAAATTGCAGGAACTTCTCGCATTGTACATAAATACATTTTTAAAGATTTAAAATGTAAATTAAATCTTTTATTAGAAAATTCTGTACTTTACAGAAGGTCCAAAAGATTATTGAAAACACGAATATGGGGACGATTTCCCATTTCTGACAACATGTCAAAAAATATGATTTCTTAGGCTAGGCAACTCTGCTGTTGTGTATCCAAATAATATGGCCATCACTCTCTTGCACACTTTCGAATCTCAATAACATGTTCAAACAAACCACGCCCTTGCTAGCAAACGCACACACAAAAAATACGCCATAGCAAAAGTGTTCATGGCTGGAAATGTTTAATTGAAGTTTTCAAGCACGTACAAATTATTTTCAAATATGGTACTGTGTATTGCTTTGATGCTATAAGATAATGGAATATGTTGAAAATTATGCGTAATAAATATTCAAGCACAAGGTCAATTATATAAATATGATTTATTTTCTATCCAATATTTCGCTATCTCAATGGATAGCTTCTTCAGGGATTCAGATATTTGATTTTTTTCTTTTATAAAATTTTAAACAAATTCTTAGTACAAAATTTCAATTAAATAAAATTGTCAATTATGAAAAATGATAAAAATTTTATTTTTATTTTATTTTATTTATTAATGATGTGCTAATAATCCCAATTTTTTGATGAAAACACTGAAATTTATTGTTGTGGGAAAGCTAGTTTCTATGCGCATTTCGCTGGTTGCTTAGGCCAGCTCGTCAGGAATCTTTTTCCAAATCTTTTAGAAGGGCTAAAAATATTATATAAGTAAGTCCATAAAGTGAATAAGAATTTTAAACACTCAGGTCTTAATTGTAACAATATCAAAGCTTCAACAAAGACACAACAATAAACAGTGAATTTTTCTTTCTTACATTCTTATTCTTGTAAATTCTCTGTAATTTTGAGCTACATTAGCTGTCCATTAAGATAGCGAAATATTAGATAAAAATAAATAATTTTTATATAATTGACCTTGCGCTTATATTAAAAGGTCGAAGAAAACAAAACTAAATAATTAGGTTAACAATTTCTATAATTTTAGCTAAATTGAGAAAGAGCAGCTTTAATTTCACTATCACAATATAAAAAAAAATAATAAACATGTCTATTTAACAACAATAATTTGAATCCAACCTGTACGACCAGAATTTTTTTTAAAAAAAAAACTTGACTTCCATCTCTGTTTGAAATATCGTTACTAAGGATTTAAGTGGAATCGTTTAAAAACGTTTTTATGGTTCATGATTATTATATCATTAAGTCGGAACTACCAAAAAATAAATTCATTGATATTTCGTGATGTCATTAATTTTAACAGTAAAATGATACAGATAAAACTATTAAAAGGTTGTCCCATTTTTTTAACACATACCTACAATTTAAGAATGTGAAAAAATTATTGAATGCAATGGACAAAAATTAACACAATTATTAAAAAAAATGTATTAAGGTCCAACTATAATCTGCTTAATTTGCCTTAAGCAACAGTGCGAATACACCAAATATTTTTTAGATATTGTTTTTTAAATGCATTAGTGAAAATTTTGGTTAATTTTTGACAGAAGCTTCAGCAGGCTTATGAACATTAAATTTGGGCCTTTAGAAAACGCAAATAGCTTAAACTTATTTAAAAATTTGTTTTATATGATATTTTATATTAATTTTAACTTCATAGACCGTTAGACGTTTTATACTATATTGATATCACAGAAAATGTTATCATCCTAGGGGCCGATACTATTACTGCCTGTGTGATGATGAACAGACCATTAGTTCATTATAGTTTGCTGTATGCGTAGCAAATAGGGTATCCAATTATTTGACTTTTAGTTTTGTGCGAGTAAGGAATTAGTCGATTTTTATATTGTAATTTCGCTCGATTAATCGAACAAGAGTTTTAATACGTTCGAATGACTCGAATAACTCGAATAATTCAAATAATTTTATCCAATGATAAAAACATAGGTACATGTCTATTTGATTTGATACTTTTATTATATTAATAAAGAGAAGAAAAAAAACAAAAAATAAAAATATAGTTAAACAATGAAATAACTATTCGTTTAACCACGTTTACAGTTCTAAAACTTTTATATAAAATAAATAACTAAAAAATCAAAAACCCTGCTGCAAAACATACAGTTATTAAGGCGCTAAAGATACCGAAACAAGATTAAGGAAATAAAATAAACTATAAATAAAGTAAACACTACTTCGGTTGAACAGACAGATACATTGATCTGAAGAGGTTAAGCAACAGTCGGGGTCCATTATTTGTATTTTAGTGTATAATTTGCATGTATGTCCCGCCTTCCAAACTTAATACGGGAATTCAACACAGGCCTTCATCTGATATTTTTATAAATTATTTATTTTATTCTAGACTTTTTTGTCGCGGCATTTTAATGAGAGCCTGTTTGAACAAATTTATTATTCGTAATTCAATTTAACTAATTTATTATTTATGAAAATCTTGTAAAATTGAAATCAATGGAGATTCTCAGTTAATTTTTTTTTTTAAATCTCCGTATTTTTCCTGATTTTAAGAGAAGTGTTGGTTAAGATAAAAACTCAAAGAATGAAGTAGTATATAAAAGTAACATTTATATAAACTTTTTAAACTAAATCAAGTTTGTTCGATTTCAATATCACTCATATGTATTCGATTTACCGAACATGGCTGATAACTTTATTTTTCTTCATTCCAAAGCTGCACTCTATTGGTTTGGGTAATTTGTTTTTTTAACGTATTACTATTTTGCGCCAACAATCCGTGATTTGCTTTTCAACTACTTGTCTTAGAAAAGTTCGGATTTTAAGACGAATCTAACAATACCGAAAATGTCAAAATTCATCCAGTAGTTTGGATGGTACAAGGTAATAAAGAAATTGAAGGTCGGGTAAAAACAGGTAACCCAGAATCTGACAGTGTATGGTTTATACATTTATAAATGCTGATGAATTTTTTACAATGAACGTCAAACTCGATATGAAAAAGCGCTATTTTAGTACGAAAATTCATACGTATGGAATTAGTAGTTAATCGTTTATTACATGATTTGTCTCACACACTACCCACATCTAAAAAGGGACTAACATATGTTCAGAATAGATACAGAATATAACAACATGTTATTTAGTTGTTAGGAATTTTATTAGTTAGAAAAAGTAGTATTTTCTAAGAAATTAATTTTAATCGATTAATTAACATAAATTGTTTGAGTTATTCGTAATTTGAAATTGGCTTTTTTTATTATTCGATAAAAAAATGGGAAAAAATTTCTTCGATTAATGGATCAACGATTAATAGTGGATACTCTAGTAGCAAAGTAATATTGAAAGTTTTAATAATTTGTCAAAATTAATATTTTCTTTTTTTTTTAAAGGATTTTCCATTAATTTAATAAAAACTTATTAATTCTTAAACAAAACTTAATAACGTAATACTAAAAAAATACATTAAAAGGAATTCAGAAATGAATATGTGGAAATGTCAACCACAAATCAAAAAATAAAAACCCTTAAAACTTTTTTCCAAATATGGTAGAAAGGACAACATGCTATCTTAATTAAATTTTGGTGCTTCACAGCTTTATAAGACTAGAAATCGCACTGTCAAATTTCGTGAAAATCAGTCCATAATTTGCCCTAGGCCCCATATAAACCCTACTCCCGGAAAACAGTTTAGCACGCCTAAAAACGTAATAAATAATACAATTGTAATATAAATGGGTACGTCACAGTTTCATGGAACGAGAAATCACACTGTAAAGATCTGTCCATATTTTACCATAGGCCCCATATAAAGCACTCTGGGACATTAATTAAATAGGCCTTAAGCCATAGCAGATATAGATATTGCGGTTAACCAATTTATTACTAGCTGATTAACTAATCGGTTAATTTAAAATTGGCTATTTCCGATAAACGATTATACCGGTTAATTTCAGTCGATTAACCGATGTAACAAAATTTTTAATTTTTTGCAGTATTATAACATAATTTTTTTTTTGTGTTTTTAATTATTGAGACGAAACACTCATATCGAAAAGGTATGTATTTAGAAAATATTTTGTCATGCAAACTAAGAAGGTGTTCAGTGACCTTCATTTTAAATAAATGTTTGCTGTCAACAGCTTTTTGTTTCACGTTTACGTTTTATATGTATGTGTTCAGTGTTACCAGCAAAAAAATTCAAAACTACACTTGAGATGACGCAAAATTTTCAATTTAAATGAAATTACACCTGAAGTTTAATTATAAAATTATAAAAAATAACTTTTACAAAAAAAGAAAAAATTAAAAAGTATATTCGGTAAATTCCGAACATTTAATTTTTACAGACAAACTTTTATAAGTGTGTTCACTTGTTAGGTCCCATATTTAATTAGTAAGACTAATCAGATAGGAATTCTTAACGCCGAATATTATTCAGGTAACTACATCTATTTGAGATTTTTCGTCCTAAAGTAATTTAGGGAATAGGTTTATATATGACCTGCGTTTAATGCTTTGCCTACCAGAACAAAATTTTGCCATGACGTAGTATTTTTTTTTTTATCAATTCGTACCAATATTAATAACGCAGCTTTACCACTACAAGCTATTTTCGTGGATGGTATTTCTATGGGAGCCAAGGTTAAATATGGACTGATTCCAAAACTAATTTCGGCTTAATTAAGTTTGGGCCAAATTTTGTCCAAATAACAACATCATAAGATGAATTATGGCACAAAGACTCCATTTGAAAAACCGTTCGCATGGAGGCTATGTGAAATTATGGACCGATTCTCGAAATGTTGAAAATACGTATGAACCAAATTTCATTAAATTATCTTAAAAATTGCCACCTGTTCTGTGCGCAGAAGGTATATATGGACAACCCGCCAGCAGGACGAATGATACTGATTCTAAGTTGATCAGCGTACTACAACAAATATTTGTATATGTTTCACACATCAGCACAAACTCATAATACACGTTTCCCTTAAGTAGATCAATATTAGTCATACTATAAAGATTCATATACTAATTCAAAATAATTTAACAAAAATAATATTAAAAATTAAATGAATTAATAAAAATTAAATAAAAATTTGTAATAATAAGTTTGTCTTCCGTATATCTAGAGAAGGTTCAAAATGTTCCTTTGTATTCTTTATTTCGTAAATAAAATTCCTGAATTGGTTTCAGATGACAGTCTGTTTCTCAAATCAGTTTAACAAATGTTAAGGGTGGCTAATATTTCTCGACTAAAGCATTTCAAATTTTAAAGCAAACACAAAATTCATTACTTTGTATAATATTGGAAAAACATCCTTCTCCAGTGGTATTTTTTTAGTATAAATACCTTCTTTCTCCAATAAACTTTGGATTCTAAATGACTATAAAGCTCATATTTATCGAAATCTAATTGTCCATCTGGTGCCAATTACTATCAATCTTATACTTGATAAACTATGGAAATCTTTTTTTTTTTAAATCAACAGTGACTATGGTCACTGGTATAGTGCTACGAGTATACAATTTATCACTAAAACCAAATCCTTATATTATTTGTTTTAAAATGAAAGAATTTCAAATTACACCTGATCTACACCTAAAAGAAATTATCCTCGATCTACCCACGAGAGTAAAAGTTACACCAAATTCGGGTAATTACCCACAAAGTGGCAGCACTGGTTATTTCTTGCTTCTCATACTTTCTCATATCAATCTTTTAACAGAATTAACCGAAACAATTAGAAAAGCTAAAAAATTAAAACAGGACTCTAAGGGCATAATGGAAGATATTATACGTTTAGGGAAATCCAGGAAAAGGAATGAGAAATTAGATATTCTGTATTATGGGTTGCTTTCGGTTTCTCCAACATCTACGAGAAGTGAGAGAATTTTTCCAAGTCAAGTCTTATCAAAATCGCTTAAATCCTAAAAGTTAAAACCAAATTATTTTTCTAAAAGATTATTTTTTTAAGATTTTTTTAAGACTTTTGAAATAACTAATAAAATAATTTCACAGCTTAATTTTTAATTAATGCATAATATGTATTGATTAAAAAATATATATTTTATATTTATAAATTTCTTTTTATTTGGTTGCTTGTTAACTTCGTTTATACGTAGCCTATTCGCAAATAAGAATTATTTGCGATTAACTAAATTACTGTTTATATGTAAATTTTTCTTACAGAAAATTCTTATTTTTATGAGATGCCAGATGGAAAATTGAATCATTTGGTAGCACTGTGTGTATATAACCTTTCTATTTTTTTAAAATCGTATTTGCAAATAGTGTCGTTAATCAGGAATTGTTTTCGTGAGTTAGATATTCGCAAATAAAAATTTAATTCACTGTTTATGTGCCAATTTTCTCTACTTGCAATATAATTATTTGGGAATAAGTCGTGCGTATAAACGTCGTTTTAGTGAAGAATTATTATATAATTACTAATAAACTCCAAATAATAAATAATTTATGCATTTTTATTTATTAAAATTGCATAATTTATAAAAAGAATCATTAATCGGTTAACCGATCAATAACAAAATTAACGGATATTAACCGATTAAACCAAAACCTCGGTTAATTAATCGAGCGATTAAACTAAAAGCCCGATTAAATGAATACCCTAGTAACGATACAACAAATTTGTATTTGAAGCATTTTTTGCAAATTGTAGTTCATTTTGCAGCTCTCTTTTAAGTTTGTAGCGCATATTTCACCTTTGTGAAGCATATCGCACTTGTTCCTCTAAACAGCGTCAACTCAAAATGTTTAAATTTTCGCTTTTTACAAGAAAACGATAAACAGTGGCCATATCTACCCACTGTAAAAATCTTAGATCTATTTATCTAGTATTTTGCCTAAAAAATGCAGTTTTATCCCCATTTGTAATATAAGAATACAAATTAAAAAAAGTTTTTTGTCTCTACTGAAAATTTATAAATTTTGAGTTGACTCTGTTTCGAGGAACAAGTGCGATATGTTTTTTAATATTTGTTTTAATTTTTTAATGCTTAAAAGTGCTTCTGCTGCGAAATTTCATTTTGCCTCTACAATTGTATGCTAAAGCAAATTGTCATTAAAGGCTCAGTTAGGCGAACGTTGCTGTGCCGTATCTGTACTGTATCAATCAGCTGTTCGCTTTTTGGTATATGAACATCAATGCAAATGCTTACCGAAATGTAATGTACCGTAGTTGTAACGTTTTATTCTGTATAAAATAGAATTTCACGCCGTTGTTACGTGACATTTCTAAACCAATGATGGGTTGGTTGCTTCTATGTTAAATTGAATGCGGGTATTTTCGCTCTTTTTTGTGGTACATTTTTAGTTTATCTATAGACTTTCGTCATAACCACTAACAATACAAAATATTTCCATTATTACAAATATGCATATGCGTAGAAGTACAAAATAAACAAATTCATATGCACATACAATAGAAATGAGATATATATAAAAGGCTTTAAATTGTTACAAATTAAAAATCAGATATAAAATTATTAATATTTTTTTTACATACACTAAATACTGTTTTAATACCATATACAATAAATCCCTTGGTACTTTTTCTGCACAGCGGTCACCATTTAAACCTTTTGATTTTCCATCACTGTGTGTGTTGTTTTTGTTTATGCATGTGAAAAACATATCACACCTTTTTAGATGTTCTATAAGTGCACCATCGTGCTAGCAGTCCTGTACAGTACGTTACGGTTACAGCAACGTTAGCCTAACTCAGCCTTAAGGATAAATGTTATTCCAAACTATAACATTTGATTCATAAGCAAAAATGAAGGAAATATCAATTAAATGGGTTTGTGCTGATGTCTCTTCACAAATAAATCTAGCCCCATTTTTAAGTATGCCGATCGACTCATAATCACTTTTCTAAATCGATCTATCTTTGTCCTTCCGTCTAGCTGTAACACTTGTGTGCAAAGTACAGTTTTGAATTTTGTAAATAATTTGATGGAATCATCCAAAAACTTCTTCCCGAAATAAAGTGTTTTACCCAAAAAAATCATCTAATATTGTTCGCATTAAAAATAAATTTGGCCCAAAAATATTAAACAAACTTTTATTGGAATCAGTTCACACCTGCCAATAGCTTTAATACCGAAACTTCCATTTAAATATAATTATAAAATTTAGCGACGACCGTTGAAATCACTTGAAACAACAAATCTCATATCGATGGTAATATCTAGATAATGTTTTAACTTATTTATGAATCTTAACCTCATAACGTATACATAATTATTCTTGAAATATTTGAAAACAAATGTATGCATATAATTTTTGTTTTGTTTATTAAATGCAAATATTATTTAATTGTTTAATAATTTGTTCTCAAATAAACTATTTTTGTTTGCTGGGCCCTTTTTAGAGCATTTTTCGGGCTACTTGGACGTAAATCTTGAGCTTAAATGAAATTGTTACAAATACCGGATCTAATATGAAATAAAGTAGTTTCAAATACAGTAGAGTCCCGATAATTCGTACCCCGTTAAATCGAAAATCTCAATAATGTGCAACAAACTGTTGGTCCCTTGAAAAATTGCAATAAATCAAAACAATTCAGTATCCTGTAGCTCGTTTCTGTATTTCTCGCATCGCAAATTTTCTCATATTAAGTGTGAAACAAAAAATTCCATCGTTTCTCGATTTGTGAGAAAAAAGTGTTTCTGTATTTAAATGCGAGAACAGACAACACAGATTCTGTTTTAACTGGAATACTTCCAGTAATTAAGTGTCAAATGCAAGCGAAACGTCAACGAAAGAAATATATATAATAAAAATAAGGCTGCCAGATTTAAAGATTTGTCGACATTTTGACGATTTTTTTTTTGTTCCAAAATTGGCAAAGTGACAATTTGCTGATTTTTTTCTAGTGACGATTCAGTCTTTGAAATAAAACAATTTTAAATAGTTTTATATGTTTGTGTATTAGGCACCACAGAAAACCGATATCTTTAAAAACAATGCAGATTAAAAAATGTATCGGCAAAAGCAAAATTTCGAACGGAAACTGTTTAATTTTTATTTGCTTGGATTATTTAATACATTTGTTTGTGTGATCAAAAGATTAAACTATTACCCCATTTTTCAGTCAATGCACTTTAGGAAATTTTTGCCTTTTACTTTGTCCAAAAGTTTTTATTTTATTTCAATATGATATTTTGTCACTCCTTTGTGTGATTTCTGCAGGGAAAAATAACAATCTGAAATTTTAAACTCTTATCGGATTAAGGAAAATAAAATAAATCATTTTATTTAAATAGACCTCAAGCTTATGTATGTATGAAATATGTATTTTACCCATGAACTTATGTTTTTTTTTTTTTTTTTTTTTTTTTGATTATGTTTTTATATGATACAAATTTGTGATGATATGATAAAAATCGAACAAAATTCGTCAAAATTAATTTTAAATTGTCCGAAAAAAATAGACGATTTTTTTATTTTTTCTTAGGATATTGATGTTTTTTTCACAAATTTATCTGCAGCCCTGCATAAAACAAACACAATGAAAGGCCAAAAAAATTTAAATAACAAAATATAACAATTGTGTTTTATATACTTATTTTCATCATTTAAATTCTTTCTTTTAAAATAAAATAAAATAATACACATTCTTGTGTACATACATATATAATTTGGGCTCCATTTTTTTAAATTTTGTTTTCTCGCATGAATTTCAAATATGACTTATTTTGACAGTTCTTGTGAGAAACTTTTTGCAAAATATTGTTACAGAAACACTTGTTCTCACATCCTTCCAATAATTGCTGGAAAATTATTTAAATGACAGATAATTCTCGCAAAGTAAAAGTACAGAAACACTTATGTGAGAAAAACCATTTTTTGTTTCATATTGCACTGTTTTTGTCATAATTCACTTGTTTCATGCGGGAAATTTTGCGATGCGAGAAATACAGAAACGGGCTACTGTTAACTCATATTTATTTCAACACAAACTGTGATTAACATCTTATAAATCGTATTTGACTGTTAATAACCTCTTATAATTCATAGTGGTATAATAAAAAATTTCAAACTTTATACCGCAGCGAAATTGGCATTTATGTGGCGAATTGCATTGATGATAAAAAAGATTACAAATTTACACCGCTTAGTCATCTTCCAGACTTGCAATTTTTATTGCAACAATTCTTAAGTTTATAAGTGAGAGGGTTGAGAAGATTGGAGAGGGTTACTCTAGTTTCATGTACTCTGCAACTCTGTTTTGTTTTGTTATTCTCACAGTTTTTAACATGAAGTTGCCTGTATGTGTACTTGCATTTATATATAATATATGAAGAAGAGAAAAGGTAAGACAAGATAAAAATACAAAAATGCAAAGCTATAATTTCATACTCTGGACTTTAATACAATTTCAAAGAAGAATTTTCAGAAATTGCAGTAACAAAAATTGCAAGTCTGGAAGATGCCTTACAGCTGTTCATGGTGCTTGTAAAGTATGCAAACATATCAGCAAAACTTGCATTCAAAACTGCTTTCGTGCTTGTGGTTTCAGGCAAGATGTAAACAATAATTTGTATGAAGATTGCAACATTGAAATGCTGTTAACTTTGAAGAATATGCAAATGTTGATAACGATGTAGCTGTTCCAGGTACGTTGGAAGATGAAAAAATTCTTGAAAGAAGTTATAGCTGACAATAATAAAAGTGATGACGATGAGAGCAACAACGAAGAATTTATAATGACGAATAGCAAAGCAAAATTTGCTATTCACTTCACAATTTTGATGAGCAAATTTTTAATTCTTGAATAACAATAGAAAATACATTAGAAAAGAGAAAGTATTAAACAACAGCATATTACAGCATTTAAAAAAAACTAGTTTAAATAACATAATTAAGCTCATTCAATGAATACTTATGTATAGATATGAGTAGGTGAGTTGCAAAACTCGTTCGTTTCAAAAATTATAAAGTTTAGATAACAATTGATTTTAACAGATCTTTGGCAGTTTATGAGAATATATATATATAGATAGTATCGAAGTATATCCGTTTCTATGTTTTTATTTGATCTTAAATGGCGGTTGGTTACGAAAGTGGTTTGTTCCACTACCCACACATTTTCAAAACTTTCTCTTTACATTTTCTGTAGAAAAACTCGCTATTTCACTGTTTTAACCAGGGTTGTAAACTATTTCTGATCAAAAAGCGAAGTGCCCCAATCAAAAAGCGCTAAATAAAATTTAAATAAAAAACTTAATGAAATGTTTTAATAAAAAAGACTTTAAAGCGCTAAATTGAAATCCGGTTTTAGTTTTTCCTATCATGTCTAGTTTTTTTATGGGCTAGACTAATATTTCGCCCGAAATAAAGTGGTTGGGCTAATACATTTTATCATAAATTGAGAACGATTTGTGCGATAGTGATCATTTACAAATGATTAGGAATAAAATTTTCTTTAGAAGAAGAGACACTGCAGCACTCACTCATTCAGATGAGCGATAAACACCTACATATGTAAACAGAAACCGTGATGACTAAATCTTTTTTGTCTGGCACTGGCAGGACATAAAGTAAATATTAGGATAAGATTTGGGTGGCATGTCATAACGTCCAGTGTCATAGTGTCCATGGACGTTATGACACTCCAAAAAGTGTCATAGTGTCCATGGACACTGCGACACTTTTGAAAGTGTCATAACGTCCATGGACACTATGACACTTTGCAAATGGACATTATGATACTTTCAAAAGTGTCATTAGGTCCATAATTACTAAAGAAGTTAAATACAAAAAAATGATCTGCATACACGCAGAGAAAAACGTGTTTCATTATGGTCCCAACCAACAAAACTATTTTTAAAGAAACTAATTTAACCATAATATGGTTGTCGGTGACAATGATTTGGTTAAATGAAACATAATATGGTAAAAAAAAATTTTTTAAATGGTTTTGCTGTTTTTTCTCTGGGTGTTTATATTAAATATATAACGAAAACACTTTTGGGCGCAAGGATTTTCTCCTCCATGGTATAACAAACACCGGCTTTGCTAACTAAAGCTTCTCTGCATAGTCGGCTTTCGTTCGGAAACAAGGCAGATATTAGAAGCTTTACTTAGCGAAGCCGGTGTTTGTTATACCATAGAGGAGAAAATCCTTGCGCCCGGCCGAAGGCCTGCTGTGCAGAGAAGCTTTAGTTAGCGAAGCCGGTATTTGTTATACCATAGAGAAGAAAACCCTTGCGCCCGGCCGAAGGCCGGCTATGATCCCAAATTTGTTTACATTCTTGCTTGTTGTGGACATTATGACACCTTGCAAAGTGGCATAACGTCCGCGGACGCTACGACATTTCTTTGATGGACGTTATGACACTATGACATTGGACGTTATGACATGCCACCAAGATTTGATTAATTATTGTTAGTTCATATTTAATATATGAAGATTTAATAAATAAATACTGATAAAAAAAAAAATCTAAATAATATATTTCTTATTTTCAAAATTAACGCCAATAATTTAGAAATTTGTCTTCAAAAAAATATTAGGAAACAAATTTTAAATTTTTTAATCATTTATCAGAAATCCAGATATTTTACGAATAAAATAGGCCATTAAATAATTTAAATCAGTAAACTGTGAACAAGTTCGGATTCAGCACGGGAGGCTCTCCCTCCCCCGCCTTTTTTTCCGACTGTGTTATTAAAACGTTAACATTTCCACAAAGCATTTTCTGATATTTTAGGCAAAGTAAAGAAATATGTATAATTAATATGAAATATAAAGCAAAATATTATCAAAAAATATTTATAATACAAAGAAACACTTAACAAACAATTTGAAAATTGTTGAGTTTTTATATATTTTTAGGTATAAAAATTAGTCTTCTATATGAAAAAACAAAATATTTTGATCTAAATTCGCAGCATTACAATTACAAATATTAATATATATTTTTACATTTAAATTGTTCATTTGCTTCATAGCAATTGTGGATATGAGGAAATGTTAGGCCTGGATATCAATTCATACATATTAATGTATATTCGAGATATATACAAAATTTATTAAGGATTCAAAATGAGGACACATTTATTATATAGAATTGATTTATTCCAAGCGACATAACAATAACCACCAGACGATATGTATGTAGTTATAAAGTATACATTTTAGTATATTACTCGTATATATCAAAAGTAGTTGAAAAACGGTAAGAACTTTTTACTTAATGTGTCTTAATTTTAATATATGCAAAGAAAAGTTCAATAATGTTGGGTATCTATAATTTAAAAACATTTTAACAAAAAGGGCTAATTTAGCGCTCTTTTTTAAAAAGCGCTAAGAGAAAAATATGCGCCTTTTTGACAGTTAAAAAAAGCGCTAAATCTAGCGCCCAATGCGCTAAATTGGCAACTGTAGTTTTAACCTATCTGTTTGAAGTGCTCCAAGATATCGTTGATAAAATAGAGTCGAATAATTAATTTTAAAAATGGAAATTATAAACAAGTTTGCTTTGACATATTTGTTTTTTCTAAATCGAATATTGAAATTATTTTGGTAGCGATGTTCACATGCTTGGAAATGTTCAGTTGCTCCAGTGGTGAAAGCACTTAGTGAACTACACTTTAAATTCCAACCATCAAAGCGATAATACAAAAAAATTAAAAAGGACTCGGAAAAAATGCATGATAATGCTCCAGAACTACTTAATATCAGTATGAGAGTTAACCCGAAAATTAGGGGAAAATTAGAGAAAATAAAGACTTGCAATTTTATATTTTGGTCTTTGCCAATAATAATATTGATTATGGAATGAAATTAAAAATGGCGAGTGCACTGAAGAAAAAGATTTATATTTATATTTTTTTAACTCTGCAGGTGGGAGATAAACTACACCAAGCCACATTTTGAAAATTTAATAGCAGACCCCAAAACCATGTTTGAAATCACAAATGCTTGTATTTCTGTATTAAAAATTTGTCTTTACCCCAATATTTTATATGACTCTAATATGTTTTTTTTGGATAATATCCTGAATAAAATACGTCATATAAGGTAACGAATTTACATATTACAAATTATTCAAGTAACAACTGAAGGCGCATCTACATGTTTAGATAAAAATTTATTTAATTTTCCTGAGAATGATTAACAAAGTTAGTAGAATTATTCGACTAAATAAATAAAATTTATTCAAAATTACAGTTTTTAATTCACCTCCCTTCATAATTTACATAAAATGACTCTTGATGTTTTTTGCCTATAAGCACTTTAAACAACACTAAGTGGACTTGATGCCCTTTACCTCTAAGTGAGTTGGACTTGGAGTTATTTTCAAATTTTCTATCACTAAAAATACTTTAGATAGGACTTATGGGAATTTACCCACCCATAGAGAAAAAATTCTGATTCCAACAGTAAAAAAAACTTATTTTGAAAGAGATGTGGATTGGTATCGATTATCTCTCCCCTACAGAACTATCGTTACATTTTTAGCGCTGTTTGCATAATTTTAATCTATATATATAAAAATAAGTCCGTATATTTCAACCAAACTACACTACGTAGGCAGTGGCCCATATATGGTTTATATGAAGTTTGGTTGAAATCCGATAACGCATGTGTGTGCGGTGTGTATGTGAAGTGAGTGTGTTTTTGCCGCACCAACTTTATTAAAAACAAGTGTGTTTCTTTTCTTATTTTGTTTTGCCGTGCGAAGCAGGCAACGGGCCCGCTAGTAGATTAATAAAACTCTTAAAACATGTATACTAAACTTTAATGATTAATTTTTCTGGTGAGCTAAAGTGTGTTACAAAACTTGATCCCATTCGATCACGTATGGATTGTAGCAGAACCCGTTTCTTTCAAAATTAAATCTATTATTATTTTTCCATATTTAATTTTGTTTAAACTTTTCAACTGTTGAGTTATTAATCAAGAAGGGCATAATCGTTGGTCCATTTAATCGGGCGCTATATGTTTTTTGAATTTTCTTAAAATTCGAATAAAGTGTAACGAACGAGTTTTGCATCTCACCTACTTATATGTTTCTGTTTTATTGCATTTTTTTTTATTCTGCTTAATAAATACAAACACCCCGTTAATTCCCTGGTAAATTAAAAATCCCTGCGATTCGTAAAAATCCCTTGCGATTACGAAATATCGTTGTTCCACTGTAATAAGAAACCACCAATTGAAATTGTATAAGGGCTCGGTCCTTGATTGTCCATAACGCCCAAATTAAGGCTATTAAAAAAATATTGTTAGTGATAATTCAACTGAATTAAAAACCAGCAACTTTATAATTGAGGACGCCATAACTGATCCTTAAAAGGCAGATTCAATAAAAAAAAGTAAAGAAAACACTTTGTAATCATAATTTCATTTAAAGTCTCATTTCGCAGATTCATTGTGGAGCGAATCCAATGTTTGTTTTACCCAAATAATCATTCTAACCTGTAGTATTTTTTATTTTTTTTCCCCAAAAGTTTTACGACTTCACAGATTCCATATAATTAAATAAATATCTTTTTTATTTTTTAATCATCTAACTGACTGACTCACTTACCTTTTTTATTTACTCCATGTGGCACGTGCCGATTATTTAAGTTATTTACAACGCCTCAAAGTGCAGTGTTAATAAAAAGTTGTAGCAACCATTTAGCGGTAAAATTTTATAAAATTCGTTTTATTTTTTTTATGTTAAAATGTAATGAGTTGATTAAATAATTGTAAACATTGGCTTTTGACTTTTTTGCGACGGCTATTTAAATTCTCCTAAAAATTTCTAGTTTATTTATTTATTTTAACTTAATTTATTACCGCAATTACACTTGGCATAAATTAATAAAAAAAAATATTTCACACACGTCTATAGGCACATTCGTATTCAGACACTCGTATTAACTAAAGCTACAAAAATGTTTTGGAATTATGGCCACATCAAATTATTAAACTAACAAACAGACAAAAAAAGGGAATCCTCTGCCACTCACTCACTCGTTAATGAATGTTTATTAAAATTATTAAAAAAAAAACAATTAAATTAACATTAAGTACCGACTGGAAATCGTTAACTGAAAGTGTTATAAAAAAATCAAACAAACAAACAATAACGACAGAAATGTTTCGTTCGATTTTGTTATTTTGGCCAAATTTTCACATTCAAATTAAACCGATTTATGGCGCAAAGAAGAATAATAAATAAAAAACAACAACATTTAGAAATTATTGGATTTTTAGTTTGCGTAGTAATTTTTTATTTCTGTTTTATATTTTTATTGAAATTGTTTTTTATTTTTATATTTTAACACTTATTTTTTTCTTTTTTCTTTTATTTGTTGTATTGCGTTTGTAAAATAAAAACGTTCGTTGTCGGAAAACGCACGGACTATGAATGAAGTGCGATTTTTCATTTGGGTGTGAATTGCTGTTAGATTCTTGGAACTGATTCACTCACTCAGTCATACTGACGCTGGTATTGTTGTCTGCTGATGTGTCAGTTGTCGCAATTAAGTTGGAATCTCCTATGGGCCCTACGCAGAGTAGAGTTGTGTACAGTATTGCATGAAGACAACGAGACCGCCACCACTCTGGTCGGGGATTTAGCACCAACGAAAGAATAACATTTGCGGAGCTGCGCCAAAATGTAAAAGATAAAAATCGTAACAGCAAAATATACAACTTAAATCGTTTGAATTTTACATAACAAAATGAAATGGAAACAGTAAATAAATGTGACAAACACACGCAGATACAAGCTCTTTAAGGTATGGTTGTGCGCATGTATGATTGATTTGGATTTAGGGTAGAATACACTCAACAAAAAACTGTGTTCTTCTTAAAAAAGTTTCGGTTAAATCGAGTAGTAGTTAACTTACATATGTTCGTCTTAAGAATCTTCTGTTCGATAAGTTGTTGATGAATTGGTTTTTAAATACTATTTATTGAAATAATTTCCAAGGATAGCAAAGAATGTATTTGGCGAATTTTTTTTTTGTATTTAACGAAAAATTTCTTGCGTTGGCAAACCAAATGTCCAAAGGACGATGTGACACTCAATTTTGTTTCAAACCAACCCAACAGCCACACGATTACACCACACATTCAATTCATCGGAACTCAGCACGAAACCATAAAAGGATTAAGCTAAGAAGGTTATCCGTATCCTTAGTTAATGTTGACATACAGACAACTTTTATTAGATGGCGATTAACAGACTCTTCGCGGTTATAAATATAGTCCAGCGTTGTCACTTTTTGAAATACTTTTTAATTAATGTAATAAAGCGTGATCCATTTCAAGGTTCCCTACTTTTTTAAAACAAAAAACATAGAAAATTCAAATTTAATGGGAAATGTTTATTATCATTTGAAAGAACATTCTTTGGCATTTATTTTTTGAAGATTATGTCTATCAAAAGTTGGCCATTGCTACGTCGATGCTCCATCCGTTGAGTCCAATTTTCGATGACTCGTTCGAGCATTTCGACAGGTAACCGACCGGCCCAAAACATGAAATTATGTGTTAACCGAAGTGTTCTCTCAATAAATCCATTGATTGATGCGATGTGTGGGAAGTGGCGCCGTCTTGCTGTAACCAAATGTCGCCGAGATCACGAGCTTCAATTTCAGGCATAAAAAAGTCGGTTATCATGGCATGATAACGGTCGGCATTGACGGTTAAGTTCCCACCGGCATCATTTTTAAAGAAATATGGACCGATGATTCCACCGGCCCACAAACCACACGAAACCGTTGTTTTTTCTGGATGAAGTGGCAGTTCTTGAACTTCCTCAGGTTGCTCTTCGTCCCAAATGCGGCAATTTTGTGTGTTTACATACCCATTGAGCCAGAAATGGGCCTCATCGCGAACAAAATTTGCCTCGAAAACGTCGGAAAAATATTAAACAAACATATTCCAAAAGCTAAACTTAATAACAGTTTTTAATCCTTTTACAATTAATTTTTTCTGTGAAACGCACAGTGTGCCGCGTAGAACATGGTAGGTGGACAAAATTTTTTTATGTTATATAAGATGCTTTCACATAGTGATAGTCATATTTAGATACAGTTTTTTGTTTTATTTTGTAATATAAAACAATTTTTTAAATCAGAAAAATATATTTAAAATACTCAAATACATATTTGATAAAGAAAAATGTACAAGTCATGGTAAAAATAGTAGCTTAACCTAATAATTGCCATCGGAGTCTTCTGATGAGTCGCTTACTGTATAATCTTCATCATTTTGTGGCATTGTGCGACAATGTGATAACGATTCCAATATTGACTCTTCTATGCTAGGACTTACAATTAACTATAATGCATTTATACATATTTTTTCCGCCTTCTATTGGGAATCTCTCGAAGGCTACTGATCAAAGGATCAGATGTTTTTATGAACATGGACAGCAAGTCTCTATTCGTGGCAACACGCGAGCACTTGCAGGTGTTTTACTCCCTAAATCTGCGGCAATCTCTGCTCCGTGCTCTTAAGCCTCTTCGGAAAGCTGCCCAATTGGAAGCAATGCCGCTTTGGTGACTTAAACGACGATTCCTCAAAATCTTTGGGAGGTCTTCTGCAGGAGATATAGCCTTACTTGATGTCAAAGGCCTTAGAGCAAAAGAACTCGCAGTAAACTGTATGTCTGATTCATCCATTGAAGTCTTATTTTTAATTAAAAAACGCTCCTTCGACTTTCCTGAAGCCAACCATTTGGCATCAATCTTATTAGACAAGTTGGATATCTTCAACTTTATTTCATTTTGGCTGCTTTCAGTAATGTCACCAAAGTTAAATTTTGAAGAAAGATAATCATATACACGCGAGTTTTTTTCATTCTTCGTGTGTTTCAACCACTCCTCAAAAACGGCTGCCCTTGAAATAGAGTAAACGTGTTCTGAAAAAGAGAAAAAAAAAACATGTTGTACTGAAATGTGCTAAGCAATATCTGTATTTTTACGAAGAATAAAGATATTTCTGCGTAATATCTAAAAACTAGTCCGGATAGAGGTAAATATCTGTATATTATGGACTTTCAAAGTTTTTTTTTATAAAAGAAAACATGCTAAAATATATAGGCAATGTAAAAAAATACTAAAAATTCAAATTAATGGATTCTGATTAAAAAAAACCTTTCACAATATTACAATATGCCACTATGAGACATGCACGAAAGTGTCGCTGAATTCCAACTGATTGCTTGAAAAGGTTGTATTAAACTCATTATCTGATATCTGACCGTTATAACTCACCACTTGCGAATTTGACATATAACCTTTTCTCCGAATTCGGGGTTTGGGGTGTTGTTTACGTTTTGCAAAAGAGATTTCCTGGAAATGATAACATGAATTTTGTCCACCTAACATGTTCTACGCGGCACACTCTGAAACGGCGAAATTAAAAGTTTTTCAGATTTTTATAATACTTTTGACTCCCATTCAGTGGAAAAATTAAAGCAAATGTCAAAATATTTCCATATGTAAAAATGGGGCCACGAGCCATACAGCGCGTGAAACAATGACCTTGTTGAGAAATCGTTTTGGTGAGTACTTAATTTCACGTTTTACTACGGTAAATTTGCCACTAAGATCGTAAGAATTCGCACGTTTGGACTTTTTTCGCTGGGGATATGTAAACTCTGAGGTATTTATGAATAAGGCAGCTACGATTGATGCTTTGGAAGCCAACAATAATCGTCTTATTCGCAAGATACAAGTCGCTATGCTCGAACGGGTCGCCTAAAATTGGACCTTCCGAATGGACCACCTCAGACGAAGTCATGGCCAACATTTACATGATATCATTTTAAAACAGAAAATGCCTTAAATTGTTCTTTTAACCGATGGTAACAATTTTAAGTTCTCATTTTAAAATGTATGGGTTTTATTTTACATTATAAAACAATCCTGACGATGAATCACCCGATATTTTAAAGGAGAGTCTTAGTGCATTTCATTATTGAAAATACTCTCATTTAAGGCAATATCAGTTCAAAGATCTGATTAAATGGTACATACCTGCCGTATCCTCATAGCTATACAATTTTGGCCTAAACTGATTTAAGTAAGATGGAATATCATCATTAAAATACTCTTTTCAATTAACAAACGGTGATTTGTTCCATGCGTTTCCTAAACATCCAAAGGATTTATGAAAATCTTTAAACAACAACGAATTTTGTATTTATAAGTGTTGATCGACCTTTTTTCGACTCTTCTAAATAGTTTATACAGTTTCCTATATGCAGGCTTTTAAGGTCATTAATTAAATGCAAAACAAGACTATTTATTTCATTCTCGATAAAAATCCGACGTTTGGTTGGTTTTCTTTCCAACTTTGTTTTTTATAATAAATTACAAAATTTTATAATGATAAAATGTTCGTAGACTTTAAAAATATTCATGTTTTAAGGAATTCTTATTATTAGTTCATTCAAAAGCATTTCTAAATATATTTTTTCAAATTATTTATTTATTGATATTCATATATTAAATATGCCGGACGAAAATTTTACCATTACAGTTTCTGTTCACATATGAAGGAGTTTAGCGCTCGTCTAATCGGAAGAGTCCTGCAGGTTATTTTCTTTCAGCTGTATAGGAGTGCTTACTTTTTTTGTTTAATGAAACTCACAATAGAAATAAAAAATGGAAATTAAACCGCAAGATTGACCAAAAAATAGCTTAATTGCCATTATTAACTAACAATGACGAATTTAACAATTGCAAAGCATTGACGGCGCGCTATCAACGATTGCTTCATACATATTGCATGGGCATGCCAATTTTTGATAACTAGAAAACGCGTGCCGCCTTTGTTTTGGGTACGGCTGTTAGTTTCAAATACTGACAATACATATGAATTCCTCAAATGTCATAAATAAAAATACTAGAATACAAATAATATTAATTTTTCTCATTGAATTTAACGAATATAAATCGCCATGTCGCCAAATCGAAAATTTGGTCGCCACACCTGACGGCGGTTCTTGTTCTGTGAAACAGGTTATTTAACTTTTCATATGAAAAGATTTTTACAACCCAGCGCGCCTCGTGCATTGCTTACGTAGTTATTTGTACGAAGTGTGAATACTCTTACTGTTACCACTCACCAGTTAAACAGAAATCTATATAGTGTTTGTATTGAAGTTGCCCCGCCCCGCCTTTGTCTACAATAAGGCTAAGCTATTTGTGCCAAATTTGTGAATTGTAGCTGTGGCCGCTCCTGAAATCTAGTTTGCGCCACGCTTACTTTTCCAATTCCGTACTTACAGATGCTGTCTGTATATTGCTAATCTTTTTAATTGTACTAAATTTAGGCAATTTTATACTTATCTTTCTTCAGATATACGGGACTCTATTTTGTGGCACGACCACTTATCTAATTGCGTCCACATTTGGTCGGATGTTGTGTATTGGTAACCAAGATGTTTGTAGCTCTATAAGAAACTTTGGTTCCCGTGTTCCAGATAAAAATATATCTATAATATGTTTGTATGTGTGGTGCCACGCCCACTTCTCCAATCCTGTCTGTTTTTCTAGGGACGTTGTGTATTGTACTAAACTTTGGTAATTTATTCTCTTACCGTTGTTTAGATGTAATTACATCCATTTTATGCCACGCCCACTTCTCCACCAACGCCCCTATTTTGTCGGATGTCGTGTATTGATAACTAAAATTCTTGTACCTAATTTGGAAACTTTGGCTCCTGTCGTTCTCCAGATGTACATAAATCTAAAATGTCTTGGGAGATGCCACACCCACCATTCCAATCCCGCCCTTTTTTTGTATGTATTGATAACCCTGTTATGTGTATCAAATTTGGACAATTTTTCCCTTACCGTTCTTAAGATATAAATAAAGCCATTTTGTGCGACGCCCACTTAACCAATCCCGCCCATATTTTGTCAGATGTTGTTTATTGATAACTTACCTTTCCATGCTTTAGATATACAGAATTTTATATTGTCTTTGTATGGGAGCTGCCACACCCACTCAAAAACATATAGCCCATAGTTCCTTCCAGACCATCAGTAATATAATGTAAAAGTTTCATGAAGATCGGTTCAGCGGTTAAGGCGGCTATAAGGTACAAACAACCAAACAAATAAGCATACACACACATTCATTTTTATATATTTAGATAGATTAATAGATGTAGGTATATGTATAATGTAGCAAGAGGAAAGCGCTCCAGTGAAAATCAGAAAGAATTTCTAATAAATTATTTTGAAGAAAATGTTGACGTTGCAAACCATAAGTACAAAGTTTTATTAATAATTATAAATAAACTTTGACTTATTTTGAATGTTTATAATTTTATAAATACTCGTATTATTAATATTGCTATATATCATTAAATTGCTTTTACTGCCGTAAAAAGTTGGCAATACCATACCATATTCAAATAAAATTATTTATCCCGATATATTTTGTTTATGCTTTTTTCTGGTTTGACAATTGTTTACAAATTTTCTTAGTAAAGTGTCAAACGTTTCATGGGAACATATGGAATGAAACACTTTTTTTATAATAAAAATGAGAATCGGAAAATAAAAATTATTGAAAAAAAAAGTGAAAAGTACTTATGAAAACTAAAGCAAAAAGTTGTTTTTCACTTTAGTTTATCACAGAACGAGAATTGACCCCAACGTTTACTTATACATTCTTCAGGTTCGTTTAGGATAAAGTCCTATTTCAAAGGAAAATTTGTATTACTAACTGATTGAGTCAATTTTAAAATGTTGTCAGATTCTCTTTAAAATGGCATTCCATTATTTAATAACGGGAATTACATGGACAACCAGATGAAGAGCTTAATATGCGCTATATTTGTGCAGGTGTATTATTTTTGGAAGTTTGCCACTCAAGTACCAATTCAGAGTACTAAATTTTTAGCCAACAATTTTTTGCTTAATTTTTTATCCGTGTAGCTTTTTTTAGTGATGGCAATAATGATTATAATCTGAGGAAAATTTTAGGAATACCAAAACCAACAATTGCCGAAATTAAATTTACTAACGGCTGTTTTACGCTATTGCTCAAGTCTTCTGTTTTTTGACGAAAATGCAGCCCTGATCAAGTTATGGTTTGAAGTTTTTCAAAAAACAAAAACAGCTTATAAAGACTGGGTTGTATTTTCCGCAAAGCACGTAAGACTTGTGTAAAGTGTAAAATACCCTTAAACGAGGATCCATAATTATTTTCTTTTAATATTTAGTAGGAATTTTTTACAAGTGTACAAAACAAAGTCTAGTAAATTCAAATTCAATAAGCACGTTTGTGTGAGTACTATATACATACATACATACCGTATGTCAGGTTTATTGACGGTTATATATTTTGTTCTTACTTTTCATTTTGATTGCTCTTATATCATAAATCTAAGCATTAGAAACAAACACACACACACACATCGATTCGTATGTTACGACACCAATCGCACGCATAAATATCATTGTGTGTGTTATATACCCAAACGCATTTCATAAAAGTTTTATGGTTTCAACAGGATGTTCCTCCTTTTCTTCTGGTCCTTCTCTTTACATGACAGTTGTTTTCGAATCAGTTTCCTTTCATCTTCATGCGTACTTTTGTTTGTGTGTGGAGGGTACGATGCCCCAGTTATAAATTATGTATGTGTTCATGTTTGTGTTCTATGTACTGTTTATTGTTATTGGATATCTTGTATTTATTAACATTCGATTTTATTATGTATGATTTTAATATTTGATAGCACAGAATTCTGTTAAGGGAAGCTAAACATTTTCTTTGGAGTTAAAGTGGATTTATGCTTTAAATGAGATCATGCGCATTAGCTGACTAGAAAATGTTATACATGTTATACACTGAAAGCTATTTGCATACAATTAATTGTAATAATCTTTAATTATTTAACCAATTACATTTAGCTGAGTGCTCGTGATCTTCTAACAAATTTATTATATTATTTAAGTTAAAATTGCCATTAAAATTGTTAATATATCGGGTTTTCGTTAGAACCAGGGCTGTGGAGTCGTCCGAAAAAAGTACTAACTCCGAAATTTTTTAAGTGCGACTCCGACTCACGACTCCGACTCCTACTCTAACCGTGATGCGAAATGAATGAGACGTAAAATTATTTCTCTTTTGTGTAGAAACATCTTTATTAAACGAATTATGGGAATCCCCGCGTAATGTGCATAAGAAAAACATGAGTGTTATGGTAGGAATTAAAGGCAGGCCGATAAAGATGTTTCTACACAAAAGAGAAATAATTTACGTCACTATTTTTCTAATACATACTAGTATTTATGCGCTATAGCAACACTTATTCTGTACAATGTTGAAAATATTTCAGCGTTGATTAAAAAATTCTGATATTAAAATTATTGGCAATTCCTGTCATTAACATTTTTTAGCATGAGTAAATTATTTAAAAAATCACACATCTTTTTTCAACTAGATCAATAACTGAGTATAAGTTTTGCTAATGTAATTTAAACTTTTTCCCGTACGTAAAAAAAATATACCTAAATATACTTAAATAGTAAAGTACTTGAATCAACTATTTCTCATAAAATAAATCAAAATCTACTTATTCATATTGATCTGCAAAATATTGCATCGCCAATTTCGAAGAATTTTTATATTGGAAAATATTAGAAATTTTTATAAATTTTTTATGCCGAAAAATTTTGGAGTCGGAGTCGCGCGTTTTTTTTGGGTACTGCGTCTCCGACTCCGACTCCGGTACAAAAACCTCAACTCCGACTCCGACTTCACAGCTATGGTTAGAACGATGTATACCTTTTTAGCATTTCTCGAATAGCAGTCAATTTGGCTTTGCAATTCGTTAACAACTTGAAACGTCAGTCTGTGGCATTTAATAGGGGAGAGGGTAACGCTTCAAGGACATTGTTTTTTAAAGTTCTCGTTCTATCGCAATCACGTGGGTGCCCCACTGGTTGAGGGTTCGATTGCCGCCAGGAACTCTGGTTTCTTTCCTGCAGACAAGCGTAGAGCTTCACTGGATAAGCATAGAAAAAAATATTTATAAGATTTAAAAAACAAACAAAGAATAAAATTTTAACTCATGATAAAATTAACAAAAAAAAAAAAAAAAACGATGTGCGCGCTTTTGAATAAAGATCACTTCTGGCTTGTTAATAAGACAAATTGTCGTATGAGTCGTTTCCTTTTTTGATGAAAATGGCGCAATAACATATAAAGGCGATCGCCATAGGGTCATTTAGTGGTAGTAATTTTGATAACAGCTCGGTGCACTAAACTTGAAAGATATATAGATCAAACATTCAGAAATCCAGCGTACGTCGCAATCGAATGTTTGTAGACTAAGTGCGCCAAGCGACTTATCTCACGCAAAGGTGCTCGCGAATGGCCGCCTCGTACGTCCGATTAAGCCCTTTTAGACTTTTTGGGGTTACATAAAATTTCAGTTCTATGCCAATTAGAAAAGCTGTAGGGTAACATTGAACGCAAAATTTCTGGTACTTCTGGTCAAGCGTGTTCAACATGGCGCACATTTGAACCATGTCGTATTTTAAAAATAAGGCTGAGTTCCAAAATACTTCCTAACACTTTGCAGTTAATGTCAAAATGCATCATCAAGTTTAACGATGCCCAGTTTGCTTATTATGTACGCATCAATAACTTTTCTACTACACTTTGAGACAGATAACGTTGTAAAGTTCTTCACGGGTGCTGTTCTCCAGATATCCCAACCCTCCGGGGGTTGTAGGGGTAATCTTTAAGATATTTCACCTTTTAATGTTACATCCTTCGGGTCCTATTATTATCCATATATAAAATAATAGGCACTCGGCGAAACCCAAAAATTTACAGATCTCAAGACGTAATAAGGAAGACAGTAGTACCCGGTGGCAGGCAATGGATTGACTTTTGGCTAAGGCTATTGATTGATTATTGTCTTTGCGGAAGTTTTGCCCGTGCGCTGATTTTTCACTTGTAGGAAAGTGTGACCTGAGGGAGGAACTCCATTAGGTCCTGCTGATACTCAACATCAGCTGCTGGCATTTGGCAAAAGCAGCGGATTGTAGGTACCTCCATCTGCTCAACAAGAGTCGAGCGAATAATGTTGCCGGATTATGCACTCAAATTTCTATCTGGATGTGATGGTGCCTCTCCCATTCGGGAGCGGTTGGTAAACGCAATGTTTGTCACCAATATGGTTGAGACCCACCCTGAGATAAGGCCATACGTCAGGTGCTCATGTGAATCTTTTCCACAACTATTCTCCAGATATATGTACTTACATATTAAGTGTCTTTGTATAGGAGATGCCATATGTAACCCAGCCCACTTTTTGACAGATGTTTTGTATTGATAACCAAACTATTTGTACCGAACTCGAAAACCCCCAAAGTCATTCTTCTCCAGACATACAGAAATTTTAATTGGTTTTGCATTTAATTAATTTTAAGTGCATTAGTTTTATACCCGCACCACCCATCGCCCTCTGAAACCATCTATCTAACAAAGTCCGTCCGGCTAACACGCGGGCCGAATGGCTGGCTGATTATTGAAGCTAATTGGTTAACATTTAATACATATTGATTGTCACACCAACGAAGCATATTGAAAATGGTGAATTCGTTTGCCAATCTCAATGTTAAAAAAATGTTAAAGTTTTAAAAATGAAACCAAGAATTTTAACTCACGATAAAACTACTGCGGTGCTTAAAGATTTTATTTCATCTTGCTGTATCCCTTTAAAAGGGTTTATAAGCCGGCGAATCATTCTTTTAAAATAAGGACAACGTGAACGTCAAGTAAGAGCAGAAATTACTAATTAGCAAAACGTGTTTTTTACAGTATAGCCCTAGAATATGCCCGCTAAAGGGAACATTAAACAAAACATTATTTTTTTAATTATATATCCGGTATATAACCATAAAGTTAAGCATCGGCTCAAAAAAAGATGCCTCAAAAACATTTTATTTAAAACAAAATCGTTTTATAGTTTTTTCCAATTCTCTTTGCATTAAATTGCCAAAAATTCCCGGTGATGAAAAAAAATTTCTGTAAGTTTTTTTTTTTTGAATGACAAAATAATACTTAATAGTTTTTCTCACAGTGTAACAAACGTTTTCTACAATAAACTGAGGAATTATTATCTTTAAAAATAACCTGCGCAATGAAAAGTTTATCGATCAAATAAAAAAAGCAGAACAATGTTGAAAACAGCAACAACCAATAGTTAAACAGAAAACAATGTTGAATTGGCCATTGAAATTTTAATGTTTATTAAAAAAAAAAAAAAAAAATTAAAAAAATATATCTACAGTGGCAAAATGTTTGTTTGTATTATAGATAAAATTAACTAAGAGCAAAAATTAACTATCGTAATTGAAATTTGTTGTCAGGAGTACTTAATTTATAAATATAAACATTTATAGGTTTACAATATAATATTAAAATTTAAGTAAATTTCCATAAAAATTATTTCAATGTCAGCAATATTTCTTTAGGTACTTAATTCACGGGCTTTTTGCCTAAAAAATCGATATCAGTAGGTAACTTGGTGTTATATCGATTGGTTGTTGGTTGCAAATGTTCATGTTATTCTTATGTACGATATAATTATTCTGTTATTTGTTTGTTAGAGCTCTCTAAGTTTTATACAAATCCTGTAAAATGTTGATTTAATATTTGTTTTCTACCCCCACTAAACGATATTTTTCACTGACCGATTGTTTCCTAATTGGATCCTCAAAACTGTTAAAAATCGGTAAATGTATCTAAAACTCAGAGTTGCCGATTAAGCGCTTTTGGCGCTAGATTTAGCTCTTGTTAACAGTCGAAAAGTTGCATACGCGCTTTTTTTAAAAAGAGCGCTTTTCTGTTAACCTCTTTTGAAATTTAGATACGCACCATTTTTCGTACTTTTATTTTCTTAAATTAAAATCAATGCACATTAAACCAAAATTTGTTTCCGTTTTTTTTTTAAAAAGTTTTTATATATAGTATAATTAAATGTATACTTTATACTAACATACGTATAGAAAATATGGTCGCGTGGTTACTGGTATGCCGCATGTCATATTTTTACAAGAAAATAGTTATAAGTCGATTTGATAAGGATCTCTTTTTATTAAATTCTTAATATATTTTTAGATATCTCGAATATATTAAGAAGATATATCGCGCCCAAACATTGCCTTATATCTACAATTTTAGAGTTCTTTTAACATTGTTTTGTTTTATTCTTCACTTTTTGTGCAATGAAGAAAATTTCCAATGTAAAAGTAAAAATATTATTGTTTGTTATTGCAATGCGACATTAAAGACATTAAAAAAATATTAGTATAACAAATTCCAGTTGGTTAAACTGCCGTCGACGAAATTGTCGTCAACTATTTATGCTCGACATGTCCTCTATCACTCTATCACTTGGCATTGTATAGTGCACTGTCTTCTAAAGAAGTTTATAAAGGACGACATAACCGACATTGTCTTCCAAGTTGTCTTTTATACAAGCCTATCCACGAACACATGACCGACATTGCCTTGTAAGGTGTCTTATATCAACACCTATACACGACAATATGAGCGACAGTCCTCAATGTCAATGTCTTTATTTGTGTCGTGCACGATTCTTGCGATACTTCTTCGAAAATGTAGCTGACGATTCGTTCTGGCTGTCCCTCACATGCATAGCTGCCAGATAAAATTGGGGAAAAAAAACGTCAAAATCGTCAAATTGACTAAGCTAAATCATCACAAAAATCTTCATTGAAATAAACACTTAATTTTAATAAGTTTTGAAAATTAATTGTTATTTTTAGTTTCCGTTGCTAATAATATTTTAATATATACTGAATGTTTTTAAAAAATAAAATAAAAATGTTCGTTTAGAAATTTATCATTAAAGTAACAGAACCAAAAATTTTTCTAAAGTATTGGCATTCATAAAAAAGTAAGAAAATAAACTCAAGAAATATCAAACACCTATTTTACACGTCGAAAGTCCTGCTAAAGAACATAAGTCTGCTAAACACCAATAAACTCAGCCTTTCTGAAAGAAAAGTTTCTTAGTGTGAACCCAGTAAAACAGTACTAACTGATGAAAAAAAAACTGTGAAAAAATATGCATCGTACTAAAAAAAATCGTAATTTATATGAAGAACAGCTAATAAATGAGAATTACTGCATATCAAATAAATAAAATTTTCAGAGAAGCTAAAATAAAATGTGAAATTATATTATAAAATTTTCATTTGAAATATCGTTAAGTTAAGGGTATAAGTCGTCCAATCGTCAATAGACCATTTTTGTAACTAAAAATCGTCAAAATGACGATAAATCGTCAAATCTGGCAGCTATGCTCACATGTCGTGCAGGAATTACATTGCCGTGCATCCGTCTTCAAGGATGTCTTAAAGACGTGGCCAACTGGGATGGTATATGGGGCACGAAATAGGTATGTATTGTTTTGGTTTAATATTCATAACTTTTAATAAATTGTGCAAAAAGTTATAACGAATTTAAGTTTGAATAGAAAACATATTTTTATCAAAAAAGCCATCGTGCAGTTAAATTTTAAGTTAATCCAAACATTCTATATCGTTTTTCTAGAAAACTCATTTTTGTTCCATGCGGAAAACTAGTAACCACCCGGCAATATGTATGAACCTATATATTTTTTCGTATAGGAAATCCAATTTTTATGCATGAATTTTAAAGATCTTAAGAATGTTCAAATTTTTTTTAAGTGTTACTTTGTATTATTAATAATTTTTTATAAATTAAATAATTTTTTTAAGCTCGAGGTCTGTTTTATTCTTAAAATTCTTTATTTTTCAATATTTCGACATCCTTTGGATGTCATCTTCAGGAATAACGAGTCACAAAAATACACAACAATTATTTTGTAGGTCTATATTGCACAGTGCAATAATTGTTTGGTATTTATTATTTATCAAAAGGCGCTTGCACTAGGGGCTCTTAGAATTCTGTTGATAAAAACGTTATTTTTAATTGTAGAAGTGTAAAATTTCCAAGAAACATGTATTTTGATTAAAATCATCATAATCGATTTAAAATTTTTTTTTGTAACTGGGTACAAAATATAAGACACCAGCAGCATGCCCAATATGGTTCTCGCAATGATTCTAGTTTGAAAATTTTATGTATTTGACTAAATAATCTTAAAAAATAGAATATGGGAATTCTTTCTTCTTATTTTATTTTTTAAACATAGAAATAATGGTAATAATACACAAAATTTGGCATCGAATTGATGTCACTGTAGTCATGGCATAGATAACGCATAAAATATAAGACAATTTTATGATGAAGTTCGTCATTGGATTGATGACTCTTTTTGATTCATTGATGCCATTTGTAATAACATTGATTGTAATAGCATTGAGACGCATTTTTCTATGAGATTATAGCTGAAAAATATTTAGTAAACTATAATACATAGTTTCATCATATATAAAACAAACCCATGCGAAATAAGTCGAATATTGAGCCAGCGATATGAAGCAAAAAAAAAAAAAAAAAATAAATAAAAATAGTGAAGGTTGCCACAATGGGCAGCTAAATTAAGCATTTATAATTTAGAATTAGGTGCATATATTTCATTTAGCATTTGATATTTTATTGAGCATTTTTATAAAATATTCTTAGCTTTTGTCCGCTTATATTCAATACTCACATATTTTAAATAAATTTACAAAATCTTAAAAACGAATATATATAGTTGCAAAATAATTCTTATTTTTGTACAAATTTAAATACTTTGGGAATCCCATGAATGATTTTATTGCTGCCGATAGCAGGAATTAATTGCCATTTTATTCGAGGATACTTATTTATTATAAAATTTTAAGCATTTTAACCCATGAATGATTTTATTGTTGCCGATAGCAGGAATTAATTGGCATTTTATTCGAGGATACTTATTTATTTTAAAATTTTAAGCATTTTAACCTTTTACAACGCAACCGGGGTGCTAGCTGGTAGTGAGCTAGTCTATCAGTACCGGAGTTGAGGGTTCGATTCCCGCCAGAGACTCTGGTCTCCTGCAGAATAGCGATGAACTTCGCGAGATTGGCGTAGGAATAATAAAAAAAAAATTACCTACCAAAATATTTAAGATCAGCTTACAGCGTATTTAACCGTTAAACCACAGTTTCATATCCACTAAGCAGTATTTACCTTGAAGCTTTTCAGGCAGCCCCGGCTAATTTATTCTTGAGATCAATAATTTATATAAACCTACACCAAAGCTCCAAATTGCGTCGGTAAAATGAATCGGTAAAATACCGTCGCAAATCGAAACAACGAAAATATAATCGCTTATATCCACTCCACTAGTGGCGAATGAGGGTATACTAAGTTTGTCATTCCGTGTGAAACTTTTTTATTTTACATCTAAGACCCCATAAAGTATATGTATATATTCTGGCTTCTTGAGTAATTTAAAGTCGATTTAGTCATGACCGTCTGTCTGCCCATCTGTTTGTCCGTCTATCCGTCTGTTGACAACACGCTCACTTTCGAAAAACACAAAAGAAAAGGACAAACTTGGTCTCCAAATGCTTGTAGTTACTCTAAGCAGCTTGGGATTGAAGTCCAGCAAAATCGGTTCAGTATGATCAGAACTATGAATCAAAATGTTGAACCATCACCCTAAAAAAATTGATAGTTTTGATACAAAAACTAACATAAATGGTGGAATAATGCACGATATGATATTAAATTTGGCACAAATTCGTTTCATACGACTCCAAATCATACTGTTAATTTACGTGAAATCGGCCTATAATTTACCATAGTCCCCAAATAAACACTACTCGCGGAAAACAGCTTAGTACGCCTAAGACTGCAATAAATAATGCTACAAAATTCAGTATATCACAGTTTTATAAGACAAGAAATCGAAGTGCCAAATTGCGAGAAGATCGGTCCATATAAATTCTACTCCCGGAAAACCGTTAAGTACGCCTAAAACCGTAATTAATAATGCTATTATAATTAAATTCGGTACGGCACAGGACTAGAAATCGCACTGTCAAATTTCTTGAAGATCGGCCCATAACTTACCCTAGGCCCCATATAAAGCCCACTTTGGGAAAATAATTCAAATCGTCTAATTATTAAAATCTTCCAACTTAGATTCATATGGCCAGAAAAAATATCATGTAATTGTGTGACATACGGTCCATAATTTACCTTAGATCCCATATTAAGCAGCCTTCTGAAATTAACTGTTAACGCTAAAACTAATTACACTGCTGTATTGTAATTTATTCTAATTTATTTTTGTATTACCAGAAATCAGTCTTCAGAATTTTGGGATGGTTGGTCCATAATTTACCATAGGTCCAATACAAATTACCCTCCTTAAAATCATTTTAGTTCGGCTACAACTGTTACGAATCATGATATTTAACTCAAGCCAGTTAAAAGTTCTAAAAAGAAACGCATAAAACTCTCTGATTGGCGGTCAATAATTTAATATAAGTCTTAACCCCAACCAATTTTAATGCTGACGTGCGTTTTTGTGAAGGTTGGCTAATAATATATATGTAGATATTATATAGAGCCTACTTCTGTCGGTGGAGGGTATCAAAGATTCGGCACGGCCGAATATAGAACTCTAACTTGTTATTGATTAGGCCCAAAACCAAAATATTTAGTTAAAAAAATAATTTTTTAATAAAAATTTCAAAAGATTTTACGCATGTAAATTTTAAATTACCATCGGTACAAAATAACGTTTATTTATATGAAGTGTTTATAATCGTGAATTTTATTGAATTAAAGCAAAATTATAATAAAAAATTATCGATAATTTAGTGACATTTACGAGAGATCAGATGAATGGAAAAAACTACTTCCTCATTATAATTCTTACTAAGAAAATGTACGAAATACAATTTCAAAAATGAAAAGTCTAAAAAGAACGAAGCTTCGAGTTCAAAGAATATAACTCCCGAGCTAAGAGAGCATCACACTATCAGACAATTAATTTTTATACGATAATAAAAATAGAGAGAGCCAATTATTAATATACCCTTAGAAGAAGACTTAATGCAGTGTAGAAGATATTTTTCCGAGTTATAAGCGAGAGGCATTCAAATGTATAAACGCAATAAAATAAACTTTGACAAATAAAAGTTGATTATTATAATGCTGATCATCGCATCAATGGAGTAGGTATTAATGTGACACGTTCTACAGAAGACTCGCAGTCTTCGATTAAATTTAAGGCACATAAGTCTTATCTAAAACATTTGACGTTAAGCAGGCTTAGATTAATGTATTACAGATTAACGAGTAAGACAAATCTCCTTTACTTATGCCACATTAACTTTTAATATGCCTTTTAAAACTGTTATTTAGGAATATAATGCTTGAAGTATAAAGCAATATTATGGATCTTCAGTATCAAACTTAATCTTTTTTGTTTTAATTGGATGCGAAAGTGAATTTAAGTTATTTTCAAATAAAAACGCATTTAATTTAAAAGTTTCGTTTTATAGTATTAAATCAGTTCAACGTAAATTTCCAGACGTGTGCCTGTCTATCTAACGACCTGCCGGCCTTTAAAAGCAGCCAAGCACCGCAATTCAAACTCGCGACATTCTAATTAAGAAGGCAAACAATTATGTGTTAATAAAGGCATGGTACTAGTACGAGCGTTTAGAAATATAAAATTTTAACACCCAACTATTGACACTTAACAATGGCAACATTAACAAACAACACTAACAACATAACGGAGTGAATGGGAACTAATTTCGTTAAGTATTATAATAAACAAATAATATGCCTGGCAAAGGGTGTCCCAAAATATTATTAAATTACCACAGGTGGCGTGTTTTAAAGCTTGTAACTTTCTGAGTTGATTAGTGGATATTCGTACGTATGAAATTTGGTATATTAGCTCTTCTTGGGTACTGTTGTTCAAAGAATTCACCTTCATATTTACCCATTAACGCTTAAACTATTTTACTACTTTTATTCAATTCAACCCAGGAATCTTTTTTTGTAAAATGAAAATATTTTATGGTAATCGGGCCATATTTAACCCTAGGCTATATATAAGTACGATACACGAAAATTGGTTTAATTTTTACAGATATTTGTGGAAATATAATAGTTGGCAGAAATGAGGAAAATATGCTCTTAAAAGTGTTTCATGTGCATTAAATATGCAACAAGATCTTAAAAATCCCAAAAAATTTAAAAAAATCTTTTTAAACAAAACCTTCAACAATTAAATAATATTTGCATATAATAAACAAGCAAAAGAAGTATAGTTTGTCAGGTCTGACCATATATATTTACAGACAAATATCCCTAGTATTCCCTATTTTGGACATAATGAACACTAGTACTAGCAAAGTATGGAGTAGTGGGTACACAGTATTTGCATTTAATTTTGGATACTTGATGCTCAAAAGTAGCTACTCAATACTTTCAGAGTTGTATTTTTTGAACAAAGTTCAGTTGAAGATTTAAAGGTTATCTTTAAAAATACAACTCTGTTTGAAAATACATCTGCAAAATTTAACAATAAAAAAGCGAAGTTAAAGGAAAAGTATAAAAGAATTATACGGTTTGTAAAGAAATTTTTAACAAAAGGTATTAAAATAAATAAAAACCAGTGTGTATTTAGTTTTAAAACGTTACATTCCGATCTAGCGGCGGAAAAATCATATCTTCTACACTAATAATCTGATCCGCAATAATTGTATGGATGAATGATAGCCAAGGATAAAAGCTTATATAAGACCAATTTTACCGAAAAAACTCTTTTGCTAGCGAAAACCTCTTATGTTTCAAACTACTAGTCTGATCCCCAAAAAATGTATGGATGAATTATAGGAATTGATGTATAAACTCATTAGAAATTGGGCAGATATTTTTGACACATTGGGGGCTTTATGTTGTATTATAGGAAGTCTTTCGACGACAACTGTCTCAGTTTTCGGTTTATTTCTTTAATTATCTTTTTATTGCTATTATAAAGTATGTGAGAGCTTGTAAAAGTACCCTACATGCAGTATTATTTTATTTTTTGAAAACAAGTTTAATAATGAAGTTTATATTTTTTTACAACGCGATCCGTTCCGTCACTTTCGGACTCTGAACCTTCTTGCACAGAGGGACAAAATACCTTAAAAAGTTGTCAACCCATGGTATTAAAACGACAACGAAGTGGTGTCAATATTTCGTCAACGTCTGTTGTCAAATTTTTAACAAATCGTTGTCGAACTAAAAGCAATGATATACAAATACAATTGTTGTCAAATACTTAACGCCCGGTTGTCATTATTAATAGCTTTCATACTTATAGATTGTCTAACTCAACTTATTGGTAGCAGCTCAACAAATAAAAAAGGTTGCAAATTATTAATAACTGATAATAAATTAGTGAATTAATAAATAACTAGCACATGGAAAGCATAAAAAAATATATCTTATTGTGATGAAATAATTTTGTTAATTTTTTTTAGAGTTCGATTTTGAAGAAAATTTAAATGTCGATGTGAAAACAAGACAACTCCGATAAGGAACTCCCAAATTTCTTATATCCATAAGCTTTTAAGGTATTTATTATAATATATTTAAAAAGGTAAGTAAAAACTATACAATAATTTGGAAAATGTTGTTAATTTTACAACTCTTTTCAAGCTACTAATTTTACTAATAAGACTTAGAAAATGCTTCCGAGGATGTAGATACGGGGCTTGTCTTGTTTTTCTAAATTAAGTTGTACAGCACTTAGACCTCCGCGCTGAATTTAGGGAATACGATGTCTACGATGTCGCTAAATAGTTCCAGTAGTAGAGAAGCTTTGGATAAGGTAAGGTATATGTTTTCTCTTATTAATCTGTAAATTATAATATTATTTTAAAAAATATTGAAGAAAAAAATAAAAAAATAAAACTCACGTGTTGTTTATTGGTTGGGTTTTACAATGGGTTATTTTCTACCAGACTGAGAACAATGTGTTGTCAATATACTAACGGTGTATCATCAATATATTACCAACATGTTGTCGCAATGAGACCATTATGGTGTAAATATGTTCAAAGTTTGTTCTCAAACCGAGACCATATGGTGATAAAGTGACAACGTGGTGGTTTAAAAATCTTGACACTATCCAATATTAAATTGAAAAAAAACGTAGTTGGCTCTCTTTTGACAGCGGATAGTGCAAATTTTGTATTTTTATGCCAGATTTTCCTTTTGTGTGTAAATACTATATCTAAACCAGGGCTGTGAAGTCGGAGTTAAGGTTTTGGAACTCCGACTTTAAATTTTTTCTACTTTACATATGTAAATATGTAACTATATTAAAGCTGAATGCGGCACGTGCTAGAAATAAAATATCGATCTGAAATTTGTCTTGCTATATTTAACCATTTAAAAGGTACTGCATTAAAAAAAGAGTTTAAAGTCATATAACGACCAGTCTGATATACATTTAGTATCAAGGTTAGAGTAGAAGTCGGAGTTGGGGACGAACTTAAAAAATCGGGGTGAGAACTATTTTTTGACGACTCCACAGCCTTGATCTTAACAATAAATCTTTTACATCTTGAGGAAGACGATAAATGTGTTTTTATGATGGCTTTGATGATATCGATGATAAAACGGGGTCTGAAGTATAGAGTAACATATTTAATAGATCCCTCATGGTTAATATGCGAGACGATTTTCTGGTGGGAAAATCCCTATAATTTCTGCAGTATTTACTTCTTGACTATATTGCTTTCTCTGAAAACATTCCAATTCCAAGATACACGGAAAAGAAAAATCAATCCGTCAGTATATAAATGTAACCAAAGCGTTATCAATAGTATGGATTTCCTTAAATCAAGTACAGAATGCTTTATTCAGGTACTATTCTTTAAGTGTCACGTACTTCAAATAATCCGACAACGGGATTGATTTAAGGAAAAGTGATATAAAAGTCAATCTCAAACTGTACTTGATTGAATAATTTCTAAGTTGATTTATTCTCGAATTCTTTAAGTTAGAATAAATCCGAAAATAAGATTGATTCTAACCTGAACACTTACTGCAGAAAACCATAGATAGAGATAAATATTGTTTACTAGCCCGTTTCATATGTTTGCCTCACATTTGTTGTATTCCGGTATGGTTTTCGTAATCTTTCTACTTTGAATATTTGATGGTTTTAATGTCCAGCACTACCAATTAAAAACACCAACATATCTATCCATATATGTATATAAACATGAACGTGTGCATGTTTATTTGTCTGTTTGTACTTTATAGCCGCTTCAACCGCTGATCCGATCTTCATGAAGCTGATTGGGGAAGTGGGCGTTGATCAAACTAGATTTCTGTATATCTAGAGGACGGCCACAGCTACAATTTGCAAATTTGGAAAAAATATGGTATACATATCTGTTAGAGGCCCACTGCCTTATTATAGACATAGGCGGGACAACTTCAATACAAATGCCATATACATAGATGTGTGTGCAACTGGTGAATGGTAACAGCCCTCCAAGCAATTGGTAGAGTGTTTTTCGATTATCTACGAATTTTAACTACTTCGTCACATTTGGTAGTTAAACAGTAGATTTTTCGGAATTAAACAACAACAAAATACGGTAGAATCGCATTATGAGTTCTTAAATTATACTTTTTCGACACTTTAGTGAGTTGTTCAGATAATTGTAACAGTTATACAACTGCAACAATGGCACAATTGAATATTTCACATATTATATTGACTTCTTCGCAACGATTTGCTGTTTAATAGTGAATATTACAAAAGCAAAATACGTAAAAGAGCACAGTGTGTATTTAAGTTGCCATGTGATCGGTGCTACGTGCGTGTAAAATAATATTAATATATAAAATTATGTTAAATAGAGTGAAATTTTTAATATTTTAAAATAGAAATAGTTATAGTATTGTACTTAAAATTGGGACTCCGCGGAATCCAAATGTTACCGGAAAAAAAATGTTCACGTATAAATGAGTGCACAAAACTGCCCAAACTTATTCTTCGGTTAGATTGGTTAAAGTTTTAATAATTTCTCATGCATATTTTTTTTAGAGCAAATGAAAATGAAATTTAAAATAATAATTTGATAATTATCTTTTTTAAACGATATTAGTGATTCTTTTAAACTGTCTGTTTATTTAATGACTTTAAAAATTTTAGTGTGAAAATTAGTGTTTTTGTTAAATTTTTCTAGTGAAGATCAACAATAACTTTGAGTGAAGAAAATTTGTAAATAAAAATTTGCAATAAAAAGATATGCAAATTTGTGATTTTGTGTAGTTTTCTTTAACAAAATTTGTCCACATTAGGTTCTTAACTTTAAAACATTAACAGCTATTTTGATTAAATGTAACGTAGATTTTTTAATATTTGTTTAACTTTAAGCTCATTTTTTTATATTTTACTTAGAATTCCCTTACAAAATCAAACAAAGATAAACAGTAAAATGACCCACTTTTTATTATAAAGAACAATAAGAAAAAATGTAACATCAAAAGAGTGCTTTTTGGAGCCAACAGCGATACTACTAAATTTAATATATATTAAACTTCCAAAGCGCTCTAATTCGTCATATAATATAGACACTAAATGGATTCTTAAAGTAAATATTACCATAGTGGGACACTTCTTCCCGAACGATGTAACTACATCAATAAGAATTGAATAGCAAAAGCGATAGGTTTTTGCTAAATGGGGAAACTATTTGGATTATTTTTCGATCGAAATTGTTTGCAGGGAGTAAGAGTATTGAAAACTCAAAAATAACATTGAACCTATTTATTGGTATTAAGCAGCTAATAAAATATATTGAGTATTATTGAGTAATGAAATGCATTAGAATTTTCCAGCGCTAATGGACAAAACAAAACAAAATTATATTATTAGGCCAAGAGCTAAACAAGAGTTATGTGTACGGGGACTATGTAAAATTATAGACCAAACTTCACCATTTTCAATAGGCTTTTTCCTTATTGCAAGAAACATATGTACCAAATTTAATTTAAAATTATCTCTGAAATAACTATTTGCACTTTTCGCACAAAGTTTACATAAACAGACAACAAGCTGGACAGGCAGACATCGTTACATTGATTCAGATAGTGATTCTGAATCGACCGGTATACGAAAAAGTGGGTCCAGAAATCATATTGTTATGCGGTTTACATCTGTGGGTTTAAATAGAAAAGACATCTGGTAACCAAAATTCATTCCATTGGTTTCTGATCTGCACTTGTTAGAATGAAATATATTAATAATTATGAAAATATGCTTAAAAAAGTGACATATTTACTATAAACATAAAAATATACGAAAAAATGCTCTTTTAACGAAAATATGCTAAAAAAAATGCTGCAGAGGGTAAAATGTGCAGTAACAAAATTATGTCGAAATGCACGCAAAGCTCTAAAACGCATAAGCATATTAAGGTAAAGAAAACATGGTTTTATATACCGATGTGCTGCAAGAACATCCTAAGCTGGGAAGCTTTAACCGCCTTTATAATCTAAAATGGTTTTTGGTATTTGTGTTAAGTTTTGGGCATTGATGTGTTCAGAAATATAAAGTTAAATTGTATGGCCAACATTTGTATAGAACATTTCATCCCCTCCCTCCCCCTATTTCGGTGTGTTTTTACGAATTATTAAAATAAAGCCAAAATATTCCGTTATGAGGGTGAGTTAAAGGGTTATTATGTTTCACAAAAATATTTGACATTACATTTTCTACAGTTGCCGAACATACCCTACACCTCAGGCGTAAAGAAAATATAGTTTTATATACCGATATGCTACAAGAACAGGCCAAGGCTGGGAAATTTTAACCGCCTCTAAAATAAAATTCCGATGTGATCTTTCAAAACGCCGACACACGAATATATTTTTTATCTCCTCTACCAGAATCCGTTCTCAGAACCCCGTAATTTTTTCGGGTTTAACTGTGTTATTTTTGTACAATTAATTGTGTATGTGGTTGTTGTTATGTTTTTGCACTTTTGCTTTTTCTCAAGGGTGCAACTTGTTACGTGAATTACCTTATAATTTCTGTCTTAATTAGTCGCACAAGGAAAAACATAAAATCGCATATTTACGGCTTCTCTGATAGTAACTATGAAAATATTGCGACGGTCGGGCCAGAATTGATCATTTGTTGGAGCCCCCTCCCAAGAATCAAAATAAAACGATTTTGGTATTCAGATTAAATACGGTACGAATAACTTTGATATATGTAAATTTAAGCGTCATAACAAAATTTGTCCTAGCAGGTCTTTAATTGGCAAAGTTCTCAAGTAGGGATCTGTCAGTGGTGTAGGATTGATGTTATTAATTAAATAGCCCCACCGCTTTGCTGGCATATACGCACTCTTTTGTCAAACTTTTCCATGACCCTTTTGCATAAGATCCCATAAATACTCTAATGGTCTTAAATTACACGATATAGAAGTTATTAAAGGTTGTATAAAAATTGTGCTAAATTTGAATTTGTCCTCAATGCTGCATTTTTTATTTCTTAAGAAAAAGCTTTTTGGACACCCTTTACAACGCATATTACTTGTATGTACTCCTACCTTTACGTAAGGAAAATAGTATTTTATTAAAATGAAATTTAATGTCGTGTGCAAACCCAACAATGCTCATGAAGGCTTCTTTCGGTTATGCACTAAAATTTTCATAAGCATTATAAAACAGTATTTAATTTTAACATAAAAGACTTTAAATTTAGTTTTAAAAATAAAATTTGTATCTGATTTTTGTTTCCTAAATCTTTACTTATTCTTATGTCTTTATAAAGTTTCAAACTTACAATACAGTCTTCTTCAAATGTACACATAAATGAACTTACAGGGGAATACTTTGAATACCCAAAATGCACAATTTGTACACATCCATACAAAGTTTAGATATTTAAGTGTGAATTTGTTGGGTCTGCCTTATCCGTTCTGTTTATTAAATAAATGCCTATTTCCTTGTTTGTTTTTGATATGAAAGTGTTAAAATGCCATTGGACAACATGACACACATCAAACAAAATGCTTTTCGCTAACGAACTTGTGCTGGGATATTTCCCATCATTCAATTCGATTTGTAACGAGTACAGCGGATATATTACCAAAACAAACATATATATTTGTATAATAAGTTTCATTAAGAGATTTTAATGAAAGAAAATATCGATGCCAATTCTTTTTTTTATGATAATGTGAAGTGATATTTTATCGCAGTCGTAATTCATCAAAATTTTGTAGCAACTGTCAAATCAAAGAACTTGAATTATTTTTTGGTGTTCTTATTTAAAAAAAAAAACAAAATGTCTATCGGCATACTTTGGCTAAGAATAATTGCCGATTTTATATGTACATATGTAATTCAGTCTAGAGTAAAATGGAAAATTCTAGATGCAAACATGTCGTATTTTTTGGTTTTAAATGTAAGTTAAACGAGTCACTTTTGCGCTCGCGTTCTACAAACAGGCAGTTAGTCATATGTATTAGGTTGTCCCAAAAAAAATATTTTTTTTTTTGAAGTTCATGGGTGCTCAAGTACAATTTAAAAGCTTATAGAGTAAACAATTATATAGAGTAAAGAATTTTTGAGGTTTTTTCGGATTTTTCGGAAAAGGTTGTTATGTCGTACAGGTAGATTTTTGTCAAAAATCGGGTTTGCCGACCGTTTTTTGGGTTTATTCGTGACTTTTTCAAAAACCAAGATTTCCTTCACTTTTAAGGAAACAATTTAAAATTTTGCACGCAAAAACTATAAGTTTTGGCAATAAATTTTCTCATTTAGGTATCCTGCATTACAATATTTCGCATTTTTTTCCATAAATTTTGTAAATAACGCTTTATAACTTCTAAAATTTCTATGAAAATTAAAAAACTAACGATGTAGTTTGAAAGATCATTTAATTTCCAATAATTTAGAAAAATAATTATCTATAGAATTTGGTCGTACCGTTCAATCAATTGGAATATTACAAGTTTTTTTTTTATTTTTAAGGTTGCCCTCTGTTAAAATTTCGTTTACTACTTCATTCTTGTTACTTGGCGTATGTAGATTTTTTACAATCAAACGCAAAGTTTTACTGCCGATACGCAAAAAAAAAAAGCTAAGGCAGCCAATTTTGCGGTGAGGTATAACTTATGACCTAGAAAAGTTTTTGACGTGGCACGTGCGACAGCAATACTAATAAGTTTCTAGTTATCCAACCGCCTTAAACCTGGATGGTTATTGTTCGTCGAATCGACGAAGCTCATTTATTCTTTATCGTATAACCATCCGGCTTCAATAGCCGAGTGAGTAAAGACGGAAACCCCACTAAAGAGATTGTGTATTTACAATCGAAACTAGTCTGTGCAACCTGTCCGTGAAAGCCTGGGCTCAAATCTCAGCGCAGTCAAGATTGAAAAATTATCAATAACATTTTAATATATTTCATGTTGTAAAATTCCTGTCTTCATAAAAATATTTTAATGAATACTAAATTCAATGAATTTAAACCTAATTAAAAATATCTAAATTTGGATTAAAAACCATTAACAGTTCAATAAAAATAACCAAACAACTAATTATTGTTTATCGTATATCTTTTTTATGTGTATTCAAAATACGCGCATTTTTTCAACAACGTTAGTTGATCACGAAAGCTTTAAAAAAATAATTAATTTGAAAACACAAAAATTAGTTCAAACTCGTTTCAAATTTTGAGAGAGAAAAAAACGTTTTATTTTTAATGATGTATTTAATTTAATTTTTTAATAAAATGCATAATTAAAATAATTTTTGTTGAGTTTATACTTTAAAAAACGTTCCGTTAGATTTTTATTTTTAATATTTCGTCGACTCGACGAACATTAACCTTAATGTACTAAAATGAAGAGTAACCTTTCAGGGTTAAAATACTTAGAACATTGAAAGGAGCCTATCGAGGGTATTGGAAGGGGTACTTGTTTTAAATATATATTCTTAAAATAAATTAACTATTTTTAAACAAGGCATTAGTTTTTTAATTGTGTATGTTAGATTGCAGCTGGTTTCGAAAAATTCATATTTTTAAAGAATATATAATTTTCTTCATCCCGCAAGCCCCATTTATAGCTCCTGGAGCTACTCTTAGATAGAGCTTAGATCTTTCAACCATAAAGAGGCGTGTCTTCTAGCAGTGTTTTAATAAAATTGCTCAAATCTTCGCATATTGGTCCCGTGATAATTTTTCAACAATTGTGTGGATTATACAGTCGGAAAAATTGGACTTGTCAATGGACTCTTTTGATTGAGCTGATTCTGTACGAGAGCTTTTTAATTTCTGCTAGAACATTTTGAGATAAAAGCATTATAGCGCATTACAAAAAGGTGGACCTAGAAACAATATTTTTTTTGTGTTACACACATCAGCACAAACGATAATACCCTCTCCACTAGTGTGGTATAGGTATAATGAGACCACTAAATTATTAGCATTCAGATTAAAGTAACTAATCAAAAAATGTCTATAATAATCAATTAAATAAATTGCAATAACAACTACCGTGCATTAATCCTATGTCCTTCCAATGCACAGTGGAATATTTCGGCCTAAGCCCTATTACTATACAAACGTTTTAAAATTTTCGTCACGCCCCTTATGTTGTAGTGACCATTAGGCCGCCATTTGTTGTCCAATACTATATAAATATATATATATATATATATTCCCATATTTCTCAGATTAGTGATTCATGAAGCTGTCGCCATTTCTTTTGATTTTCATATAATAATCCAATTTTTCATAAGTAACAAAATTATTAGTTTTGGTTAAAGTATTTTAGTTTTTATTAAATAAAAATATTAACACAAAAAATGCAATATTTTCTTGAATATTTTTTGAGACGTGCTCAATGTTTTCAAAAAAACAACCCATTTCTTAAATTGTTTTATTTGAATGTGTTTTCCAAACATTTAAAAGTTTTAATTTAAAAATAATAGTTATCACTACAAGGAAATTGTTTCCATTCTTATTTATCCGATGTAAGTGTTTTTATCTCGTTCCAGCTCTTGTCTGGGTTGGCCGGTTCAATTTCGATTTGGTTTCGCCAGGTGTGTGATGGTCTTCTTTTTCTACGGCTTCCTTGCGGATTCCATTCGATAGCTTGTTTTGTGACATCGTCAACAGGTTTTCGTAGGGTATGCCACAGCCAGCGCCATTTTCTCTTCCGAATCTCGACACGTACGGGGATTTGAGAGGTTTCAGCCCATAGCGGGGTATCGAAATGGGCCAGAATATTTTTAGAATTCTGCGCGATTTATGAAAGTTAACATACTGCTTGCGATTCACATCCATAGAGAAGAGATCATTTAAAGCAGGAGTTAAATATGATTAGCTTGGTTCTTGTTTAGAATGCCAAATGAATGTTTGCCAAGCTTTATCGGTTTCTTGCGTCCTCTGCAGAACCACCTCTTATAGTCAAAAGATTTCCGAGATATCAGAACTTAAAATTTAATAATTAAAAAACTTAGCCTATCTTGGTTGTCAAACGTATAGTACTTACTTGTGAACCTTTATTAGGGTGATCAATTATTAGTCTTTTTCCAAAAACCGGGTTTCGAATATTCCGAATAGTTGCTACTTTAAAACCCCGGTTTTCTGTTAAGCATTTAAAAGCTAACCGGTTAAAAGGTTTTAATTCGAAAACATAAAAACACAAGATTAAAATTGGGTTTTGTAATAAAAAGCTAATTTGAATAAAAACAAAGGATTTCAGAAAGGCAAGGAATCCACAAAAAAAAAATAGATTTGACTTAAGGTATGTTCAGACCTAACGAATATTTGACTATAAAATCCAAAAAAAAAGCGTAACCAGTAAATTGATAAAACTTTAGCTTTATTTTTAACAATTTCTATTGATTTACTAAACTTTATTTGTCAGAAGATAATTGCATAATGTAATTTACAAACTGTTAAATGATGTTTAATCTACTAAGCGTTTTGCAAAAGCAAAAAATATTTTAATAAACCTAGTGGTTACGTGTAGGACGTCAAATATTTAATTGGTGTGCAGATAGATTTTGAATATTTGGAGAACTTTGGTTTTACAAAATTATAGGAATTTAATAAATTTTTTATTTGACATATTTTTCCAAATTTATTTTAAATGAGTTTTAAATTGAATCAGTAGACTTCAACCATATTTTTAAAAACTTGCAAGCAAGAATTCTTAGCCAGGATTATATATTTTAAATGATTTTGTTTCAGCATTATAAAAACGAATAGTAATAACAACATGATTTTTGTATGAGATATCTTTCCATTTGTCGACCACAATTAATAAATAAAACTGATGAATTTTTTGCATATTGTTGATTCCGCCGGAATGTTTTAGTTTTAAGCATGAAGATATGCTGGAACTACTTTTTAGACTTTTTAGATTTTATCATTTTAGGGCACTTCAAACACATTTGCTTTAAAATCCCGCTGGAAATGTCTAACGGGATGACATCTGTATAAAAATATATTTAACATTTAGAATACTCTCACACAAATTGCTAATTACTTTTAAAACTGAACATTATTTTGTGGTACTTTTGATTGTTCTTAACGTTTTTAAAAAGAACAATCGCTTTCATAAGCCATTTGTATTTATATTGTTTATAATTAATAATGCAGTTCAATTTTGAAAGCGAAACGGTTTAAAATCGATAATATCGTTTCAGTTTCTTTTAAAATTAATTTCTAATAGATTTTCGTTTTACTATGTGTAGAATTTAATTTATATTTTTATTACAGATGTTAATTGAGCTGTATTTTGAACAAAAAATTAAGTCCTTAATTCAGAAATGGATTTTAAGATTGCGCGAAAAATTCATCACACCTTTCAAAAACGAACCATTTTAAATCGTACGATTTTTATCACATTTTTTTACCTTTTTAAATTCAGCTTTGAATTTCTTCAAAAAGGTTAAAATATGCCTAATATATAATTAGAAAAATGCTTAAATTACTGGTACATATACAACAAGAGTAAGGAAACGTACATAAATTACAGATTATTAAAATAACCGGGTATTATACCAAAAAAACCGTCTTATTCGATATTCGAAAAATGGGAATTTTAAAATAACCGGCTTGAGCAAAACTAAAATAACCTGTTAGCACCGGTCGAATTATAACCGTTCGATCTCTCTCTAACCTTAAACTACTCTGTGCTAAGGCTCTTCAACCTCTCAAAACTAAAAAAAAGCTTACCACACTTTCAACATTTTGTATACCAGAAATTTTATAAGAACGAAGTGGTCAAATTATCAAAAAATATTGTGGTTGACTAAAAAGAGTGTCAGTTTTCAAGGTCCGGAGAAAAAATTTAATTTATATGACATATATCAAAAATTAGCCTACCTCGACATCGTTGTTAAAATTGAACTTGAACCAATAAACAAATTAATATTTAGTATCAATTTAACGTTTAATTCGATTAAATTTTTAATTAAAACTGATCTTATTTTTGATTAATGCTTTAATTGGGAAAAACTTTAGAGAATTTTTTCTGCATAATAACGAAATATGCTGACTTTCCGGCACTGCTGCAGTCAAAATATGCTTCACATTATGATCAAAATTTGTAATTACACACATGTTTGGAAGTGTAAGTTTTAATATTGCATCAATATCTTTTTAAAAATCCAGAAACCGATGCAATATGTAACATAACTTAAAAATTTAGTTTTCTTAATTTTAACAAAATAAATCTCGTTGTAAAATTCCCAAAAAAAAAGAAGTACATACCTTCATTTTCACATGAACATAGTGTTAATTTTTTTTAAGTAGAAAACGCTTATAAATTTAATTTTACAATTATTAAAAATTAGTTTGGTTTGGTTTGGGTTTAAGTTGCCCCTTCAACAGGAAGGCCACAGAAGGTGACTTATTTTCGCCACGAAATATTCATAAATACATCACTTTTACGGCCACAAGATATCGAACGACCCACGCCTGTATGTAGAAAAACGAAACTTCCAAAGTCAGCTCCATGTCGTTATTAATAAGAGTTTTTGTCGGTTCTCCACCGCATTGCAAAAATTTAGGTTAGAAACGATTGATTAAAGTCGAAACCCGAAAAACTGTAACACGGCACAGTTATGCAACTCCAAATAATTACCCCATGCAAACGAAACGTAAAACGCACAAAGTCCCACAAACGTCTCTCAAAAATAATGAAAATTACGCGCGAGATGCTTCTCCACCCAAAGCAGTTTTACGAATAAGGATTTCAATTTAATTAAAATTAAAACAATTTTTTTTTTTTTTTTTTTTTTTTTTATGGTAAAACAATCCATGTCTAAATTTAAATGACAAGTACGATACGGTATTTGTCGGAATTTTTTGCAGACCAGATTGTATGTTTGTAAACATTTTCAATTTAAACCACAAAGTTCATTTTGTTTTTGTAAAATCACACTTTACGCTTGATTTGCATATTGTATAAGTCCATGGTGGGTCATTCTTGGACAGTTTACAATTGTGTGATTTACAAGTATCTTTGAGTGTTACAGAAAAGTCTGTACACAAATAAGTATTTTTGCATTTGTTGTTTGGTTTTCTTTTTTTTTGTTTGTTTTCTTTTTAAAAAGCCGCAATATTTGTTTAAGATTAAAAACTTTTAAATTAAAAAAAGAACATAAAAGTAAATATTGGCCAAGTGGACTACTGTTTCCTTTTTATAGCACAATCTTGTATATTTTGTGTACATGGAGTTCAATTACGTGTAATATTTAAAATAATTATCTGTAAAACTTTTTGTTGCTAAATATTTCTTCAGAGTTAAAGCGACTGACTGATGGGTATGAAATTTATAAGAAATTCTTTAAGGGTGTTCAAAACACTATGACCGTTTTGCAAAATGTATAGATAAATGGCTGCCTGATCTAAAAGAAACAAAGTAGCAATTTTGATGGGGGTTGTTGCTTTAAATTTTGTTTTTATTGCAATAACAAAAAATACAGCACATGCCACTTGTAAATGAAAATGGAAAATTTCATTTTTTATTTCCCCATAAACGTTTATGGCAGGAAAGCGAGAGAGGGAAAGCGAAACACTCCGTTAGTTACAGGGATGGAAAATAAAGATTTTAATATTGTACTGAATCCCTAGAGAAAGAGTACCATTTTGAAAAAGTAACAAAAAAAAGCTTGTTAAAAAACTGGAAAATGCAGCTAGGATTCTAATTTGCACTTATAGAAAACAAAGTTCCAAGCATAACATGCCATAGATGATAAAAATCTTATTATTTTTTAATGATTTAAATTTTAATTAAAGTTAAGAATTTTATAAAACGTCATATTTGTATGGGATGCCTCCCTAAGGGGTGAAGATAAAGGGCAAGTAGGTTTTAAGAAAATGTTACGAACGAAAAACTGATGGAGGTCGTTCACACATTTAATCCCCCTAGGCGCGACTCATACACAGAAAAAATTAACAGTAATTTTTTATCAATTATAAAATTATTTAAAAAGTATTTCTATTTAAATAATATGATAATTGAATCAATTATTTTTTTAGTTAAAAGAAAATTAAAAATATAATTTTGATTTAATTAACATTTCAGTTGTTTTTAAAATAAATTTTTAGTTAAAATAGTGATTAAATATCAAAAAATCTTAATTGATTTTTTTCGTTTAAAATAAAATAAATTAAACTTGTAGAATTTTTGTTGGGAATTGTCAAAACCTGAGCTATTTTTAATAAAATCAATAAACACATTGTTTAAAACGGCAAAGTTTTTAAAAAAATTTTTTAATTCAAATTAAAAATATCATTTATTGAAAAAAATATATTCACAATTTTAAAATTTTTAGAACTTTTAGTAATAAATATAATCATTTTGGTATAAGGTGCAAAATCAACAACTTGATTCTATGAATTTGGTGATAAGAGCCAATTTTTAATTTTTTCTGTGTACCTAGTTATGTAACTTTTTCTTCAATATATATGAAGAATATATTTCAATTTTGGAAAATCGAAGTTTTCACTTTGATGAAAAACACTACTCAGGATTTTATCATTTTCAAGAACGTATTGAAATTTGGAATTTTTTGTAAAAATAATATTTGAAATTTTTTGGTAAATGAATTCCAGTTTTATTAGAAAATTCTAAATTTATATCTTAAGATCGATTTAGTCAGAGTCTTCTCTCATGTTATCGCATTAATAAACGCGCAATTAAATCGAAAGTTTAAAAAAGTAGATGATAGAAATACAAGGAATTGATTAAGAGAGGCGTTCAACCCCATACCTTTTAGTATTGGGTTGAAATATTATTTAACACTTTCTGAGAAATCTGTATACAAAATATAATAATATAATAAGTATTTTTACAAGTTCGCTCTTTAAAATTTTCGTAATCTATTTGGCATTTAGCCCGATATTAAAGTATGGTGTATCAAAGTTTTTGTCTCAAGAAGGCCAATGCTACAAATTATTATTACAATAGCGTTATTATTTACGGTCTTACGCTCTAGTGTCTAGTGGTTCAAGTTTTTGTAAATTTAGTTTTAACATCAATGACAAAAATCAATTTCGACTTAAAATATTTTCCTTTAACAAGGAAAAAAAATTTTTCCAAAATACTTGTTGGGGTACCGAAAAAAGTACAAAAGTATTGAATTTTCCAGCTCTGGTTATTTATGATGCCTTTCTGAAATGGATGCACATGGAATTAAACACCATATTGTAACCCCAATTTTATCAGCACCGCCTGTTTTTCTGTTTTTATTATTGTTTCTTTATGTGATGCGTAACACATCAAAACTTTTACCATTAATTTTATCCCTTAAAGTTCTCTTGCCATCTTTACCATCATCCAGTATCCTATTACACTGAAAGAAATGTTTGCATTTGATTTTGTTTGTATACTCTTTAACTGATCAAGACCATTTGAGAACATAAATTAGGTCTTACTGACTAATATTTTCAGTAGGAAGTATAAAGTTTCCATTATGACAAATTGTTATTATGAATCGGTAAACAACACCATTTATTTGAAGATGTCTAATTTTACTTTAAATGGCTCGTTATTAGGGATAAATTGTTTATAATACAAATAGCATTTGACCTGCTACTTCGTTACCGTCTCCTCTGCTCTCGTGGACATATTTTTACGTCAAAGTTTACGTTTCTAGGTTTTAGCCCGCTACTTTATTATAGGTACGATTTTCACCTCTTAAACGTTCGAATTTCGAAAATGTACCAAATTTTTATTTGTATTTTTTAGATACGTTACGAATGTGATATTTTTTATTTCAATGTTTATGGTTTAATAGATAGATGGCGTGGCAAAAAAGTTTTAAAATACAGGTTTTACCCGTTTACTCCCCAAAAGGGTCGAATTCCGAAAAAGTATGTGCATTGATTTAAAGGATATATGGGGGACAAAAAGAGCCAAAATACAGGTTTTACCCTTTTACTCCCTAAAAAACCGAATTCCAAAAAATTACCAGACACCTGTTCTTTTTTATTTAATGATAAACAATAAGTATTAAACTAAAAATATACTACTTAAACTAAAAAGGAACCAGTTAGAGAAAGAAAAAGTACTTACAGATTCTCATTCATTCAGGAACTTGCATGTTTAATTTTATGTTTTTAGGTCCAATATAAAAAGCAAATCAAAAAGTACCAGGTAAAGCACAAAAAAGTACCAAAAAGCACCTCTTACAGATGCTCATTTACTCAATGCATTGCTTTTTTAATTTTATGTTTGTAGATGCAATACTTAAAAAATTCCATAAGTACCTGATGGTAAATAAAACAGTACGCAGAAGTACCAAAAAAACCACTCTTACAGATTCTCATTCACTTGGGAACTTGGACGTTTAATTTTATGTTTATAGGTCCAATTTTAATGGAAATTCAAAAAGTACCAGTTAAAGAACATAAAGTTCCAAAAAGCCCCTCTTACAGATTCTCATTCACTCAGGGAATTGCGTGCTTAATTTTATGTTTGTAGATCCAATATTTACGCAGTTAAAAAACGAAAAAGTACCAAAAAGATCCCTCTTATAGATTCTTGTTCACTCAGGACATTTAATGATGAATTTTATGATTCTACGTCCAATAATAATGGAAATTCAAACAGTACCAGTTAAAGACCAAAAAGTACCAAAAAGCCCCTTTTACAGATTCTCATTTACTTAGGACGTTGGATGTTCAATTTATTGTTTCTAGAGCCAATAATAACGGAAATTCTAAAAGTACCAGCTAAAAACAAAAAAGTGCCACAAATTTCCCTCTTATAGATTCTTGTCCACTCAGGACATTTAATGTTGAATATTATGTTTCTAACGGAAATTCAAATAGTACCAGTTATGGAACAAAAAAGTACCAAAAAGCCCTTCCACAGATTCTCATTCACTCAGGGCCATGCATGTTTAATTTTATGTTAAAAGGTCTAATATTAACGAAAATTAAAAAAAGTACCAGTTGAAGTGCAGAATGTACCCTCATTGGTTATTATCCACTCAGGACATTGCATGTTGAAGTTTATGTTTCTAGGTCCAATATTAACGATAATTAAAAATTTATCAAAGAGCTAAAGTAAGAAATTAAATTTCCCGTATTTCACCTTTTTGGTACTTTTTTTCTCTCCATTGAAGCATAAGAAATTTCAATATTGTAGTGGGAGCCCATAATTTAATATGTATATGTCAATGAATAAAAAAAAATGTTTTGTAAAAAACGTACCAAAGTAGTAACGGTTGTTACCCCTTAACCGTCCGAATTTCGAAAAAGTACCAAATTGGTATTTGGATTTTTTAGATAAGTTTCAAATGTGATAAAGCCCTTATTACTATGTTATGGGTTTAAAAGATAGATGGGGTGACAAAAAAAAGTACAGAATACAGGTTTTACCCGTTTACTCCGTTAAAGGGCTGAATTTCCAAAAAGTACCAGACACACATCCGCTTATTTTTCAAAAGAACAACGATAAGTATTAAATTTTTTTTGTAGCTCTTTTAGTTTTGGAATTTACTCGTTTTTACCATTTTTTACCCCCTTAACATTCGAATTTCCAAAAATCCCGTCTTAGTAAATCGATTTGAGGAGAGACCAACCCCTGGTCCAAATTTCAAGTTTTTAGCTTCAGGCGTTTAGGCTGTGCGATGATGAATCAGTCAGTCAGTCAGTCAGTAACGTTACAATTATATATATATATATAGATAAGCTCTTAAATACACCTCAGCTTAAAATCAATATAAACAGCAGTATTTGCCCCCCACCTCATTCTAAGGTAGTGCTTTTATAATCAAAAAATTATAAGGGCCAAAGTTTTCCAACTTTAAACAGAATACTTAAGTGCAAATGGGTATAATTTCTAAATTAAAATGTCTGAGTAATTTAGTCTTAAGGTTTTTTTGTAACATATAAATGTAAACTTGATCGGCCATGTTTTAGAAATCGATATGAAGTGGATTTAAGAGCGAGTAAATTTTAAAAATGACCCTGTATCGAAAATTCATAAAAAAATATCCATTTTATTTTTTTCATTCTTTGAGTACCAATTAGCTTTACAAGAACATCTCTTTAAACCAAGAAAAACAACGGTCATTGCGTAAATAATTGAACTTAAAATCTCGTTCGATTTCAATTTCACTTCATTTCCTACTCATGTATTGAATTCTATTGGAACTAAGAATATGTTATGGGAAGGAGGATAGAGGGAGTTGTGTAGTATTCATGTTGAACGTGAGAGGGAAAAGTTTAGCAAGGATGTTATTCCACGTGCGAACAGTCCGTCCAAAAAACGAATTTTCCCTGTTACAAAAGGATAGGCTTTTGAGGAAAAACCAGTATTACGAACAAATGTACGAGTTTCGAGATCCATATCCCCAATTTCATCACAACATATCCCATTGTAGGAACTTTAAACAGACAAATACAACCCACATTACAATGGTGCTCAAGGAAGTCAATTTACTTGAATACCCTACTGTCACCAATGGGGACCTTCGACATCTCTTGCACGCGGTTGAAAAGCAGCTAAATAGACTTGAAAGTACTGGCCCACACATGAGAGTTGTATTTCGCTGTCGGATATAGGGTGTATACTTAGTAAGGAGATCAGATGAAGTGGAGTATCTCTTACACCGTTTTAAAAAACCGCTTGAATGCTTTTTTCGACACCTTGAATAAAGGACGTCATTTAGAGCAATAAGAAATACAGTAGGAGAAAGATCAGAGCCTTGCGCCCACCCCCCCCCCCCCCCCCCCTGAATGAATCTTGAACTCATCTAACGAAACCCATTCTATAACAACTCGTATAGTGCGATCTCTCTGAGAAAGCTCGATATAAATCAAGAGAAATTATCGCCAACACCAAATTAAACAAGTTTTGACAAGAGTGCACAATGCCACAGTCTGTCAAAACCCTTGGAAATGTCTAAAGCACTTACCTTACTTTTGCCAAAGTGGTGAATGGAGTGAATGGCTGGTAGTTTGATGGTGATAAGCCATACTCTCCATACCTTTGGAGAATGTCGAACAAATTGACATTGGGCCATAGCTGCCAGATTTGACGATTTATCGTCATTTTGACGATTTTTAGGTACAAAATTGGTCTATTGACGATAGGACGATTTATACCCCAAATTTGACGATTTTAACCCCAGGATTACCGTCTTGGTCTGGCCAGACCAAATTTGTGTTTTGCTATGTTCTGAATCGAATGAAACCAATTTGGATGCGATTGGAGCAAATAAGTGGGGTTAAATTCCATTTTGATGTAAAAGTCTATGAAATCACCCTCTTGGTTTTTTTTTTCCTTGAAAGATATTTCAAGTAGGACAAAAGATTAAAAAAACAGATACGTGAATTCTAGAAATGTTATCTTCTAAATCGAATGAATCAAGTTTGAATCAAAGCAGAAAACTACGGCCCATTATGCGCTTAGTTCAATCTAACTACAAAAAACTAACGCAAAACTCGTTTCAGCTGTAGTAGATGCGAAAAAGCCATGTGCGAAATCAAAGACTAAATTTTCGATGGCTTGCATATGGAATAAGATTATATAATAAATTTGTATAATCCAAAGTAATTAGCATACGTTCAAATAAAAATATATTTATTTACTTTTTATTTAATTGGGGGTTTTAGCTGTACAAATTGTGGTCTGGCCAGACCAAGAGGAGAACTTAGTGGTTACCGAGTTACCGAGAATCCTAGTGTTAAAATGACAAATTTTGTTCAAATTTACAAATATTTTTAAAAAAAATTCACATTTTAGTTAAGCTTCTAATATAATTTTATTTGAATTATTTGATTGGCAGTAACTTTCATGTCTTAGCTGTTCATCATATTAAATACGATTGTTTTTTTTAGCACGATGCATATTTTTAAGAGTTCTAGCATAACTTGTAAACTGATAGAATTTTTGTGCAAAAACTTTTTTAAAAACAAAAATTCGTATTTTGATACTTATTTTTAAATTTGATTTTAAATAATTTATTTATAAATTTTTTACGGCCATGCTCTGGAACTGGAAATCACGAGAAATTGAAATCGAACAAAATTTTAAATTTATCCTGTGTTTAAAGTTTATAAAAATATTTTTTTTATACGCCTCATATCTTGAGGTCCACTAACCTTTACCACTTCCTCTTTTCAAATCAGGAAAACATGCGTTCAATTAAAAAAAAAATTTATTGAAAATATCCAATTGGGTCCAAGTGTACTGGTACACGACTAGAACCAATAGTACTAGTGATTTTCTAAGAACACACAATGCTAATTTGAGCATTAAGATAGTATAGAAAAGTACAGTCGAGAACTAGCACTGGTGATCTTTGTACTAGTTTAGTACTAGTTCGATCTCCAGCAGGTAAACTTTTCTTTCAGAAAGTCTGATTTTATTAGTGTTTACCAGACTTAATTTCTTAAGCAGGATTTTCGACGTGAAAAATGGGTGTTTGATATACTTTGGTTTTAGTTTATTTTATTAGTTTTCTAATGAATGCCAATACCCTTGAAAAATGTTTGGTTGTGTTACTTCAATAATAAGTTTCTTAACGAACATTTTTATTTAATTTCAAAAATGGGCGGAATATATTAAAATTTTATTAGCAACGAAAACTAAAAATAACAATTAATTTTCAAAACTTATAAAAATTGAGTGGTTTTTTACAATGACGATTTTTGTGACGATTTAGCATAGTCAATTTGACGATTTTGACGATTTTTTCCTCAAAATTTTACGATTTTCGACCAATTTTATCTGGCAGCTATGCATTGGGCGGTTATTTTTAGGGTATACCCGAATATAAAGATTCGGTCGATATATCGCAATTTGGGACGCAGACCTCTAGCGTTTAATACAATAATAGAGAAAGGTAGTAAGTGTTGATTACTGCATCTTACTTAACTTTGTTAGTTTTGTCACTTGTACCTCTTTGCTTTTGAGCCCTTCATTTGTTTATATACTTGATCATAAAGGGTGTATTAGCTCAAAATTTAATATTTCAGTAGAAGCAAAACAATTTTTAATTTAACATTAAAGGCATATGAAAAAGAATTTTAAGATCAACCGTTTCATTATCCAAAATTAGCCAAACGAGCGCGATACTTTTATAGCGGGTAGATATGAATATTACGTGTCGATTTTATCCAAAAAGTGACAAAATAAAAATTTTGAGTTAATACCCTCTTTACGATCAAGTGCGATATGTATGTATATAGACCTGTTATAATATTAACTTAACCAAGCTAACTATGGATTGGATACAGCCTCTATAATAAGTTAACACTAAGAATATTTTACTTTCTAAATTAAAACAAATTGTTTATTGAATATTTACTTTGTATGGAGGGTAACTTTTCCCTGCTTCTTCCAAAGCAATTTTACCATAAGTTTTGCGGGTAATCTTTTACTGGTAAAGACTTTAAACTGGATCACTTCATTAAGGGTGGGAGGGATGGCATCCAAAAAGGAATCACGTTTTATTTAAGCCCCTTCAAGAAGTACTGCAGTTCGACCTTTTATACATGAAAAGGTAACAGATGAAGGTGAACTGTAAAGTAAAGTAAATACCTAATATGGTTTAGTTGGTAGACTGATACAGTTTAAGATTTTAAATTCTACGCACATCATTGACAAATTGATTTACGTATTTAAAAATGCTAAAAATTATGAATTAAGTAATAGTACTATATTCGGCTATGCCGAATCTTATACGCTTAACCATTGTGCGTTATGAACAGAAAGTTGTATACGAATATATATGGGGGATTTCATGTCAAGTGACCCAACTTTTGCAATCGATGTCTTATGATTTAGTTGAAATTTGCACCAAGCTTAATTCTATTGGATAGTAGTTTATCCACAAATTTTCAGCAATATCGGTCAAAAAGTTTCTTAGTTAGAGCGGATCAAAATTTTACAGTTATTGCCTATTGGTGCTAGCAAAATTTTTTCAAAACAAATTAGAAAGCTATTTCTTTAATCTTTCGAAAAAAAACTTATTTTTAAAACCAAAAAAAAATTTTTCATTTTTTTTTTAATCAAATTAAATTAATTTTTATTATATTTTTTTAAAATGCATTAAAATGCATGGGTACTTTATTTGGCTCAAAAAAATATTACGTCCTTTCCTTTAAGGTAGTTTTGGTCGCTTATTGGGATGTGAATTTTTCTAAAAAATACTAATGCTGAAAAACTAGACAAATTAACCTTTCCCACTGTATGTGACTTACCTAACTAACATTTCATTCCTTCGATACTGTAATATCCATAATATGTTAATTTCAGGAATAAAATCACTTTTTTCTATAGAAATGTTGACAAATTAAATTTCTTTATGTATTTGTAATAATAATTAAACTAATATATAGTAATAATAAAAATAAAAAGATAATTATTTTAATAAAATTTAATCTTAATTACATTAGATCCTTTTATACGATAACTATTTTTACACTTAAATTATTTTAGCTGATGAAGTGTTTAAGTTTTGCAAGTTTTCAAATACCCAGTCTTTCAGCCTCCCTATTTATCGCCTTAATTTTTTGCTTTTTTGGCAATCCTTTCTTGGCGTTAATATGTTCGTTCAGCTGTTGATTTCACGCTTCGCTAACCCTGTTGAAAAAAATCAAAAAACATTTGTTAAAACAGATTTTGTGTAGTGATAACGAAGCAATATGTTATAATGCAATAACTGCCAGATGAAATAAGTCCCGAGAAAAGCAATAAATTAGTCTCAAAAATTTTTCATACAAATATGGGAGTAATTTCATTAAAAAATAGCTCCCAGTCCTCTCGGTTTTATTTTATACTTTGCCTGGGAGTTATTTAATAATGAATTAATACCCAAATAACATAAGTCCCAAAAAAATTTATTTTGTTTTTCGGTGTTATATCATTTGTTTTGAGAGTTATTTCAGTTTTTCATTTCAATTATTTGCAATTAAAATTTTTTAAAATTTTAAACAGATTTTCTTCTCTATGGTATAACAGACAACGGCTTCGCTTTATTAAGTTCTCTGCAAAGACGGACTTCAGCCGCGATCAACGCCAGTAGTTCGGGTATGCAGGGAAGCTTTAGTTAGAAAAGCCGGTACTTGTTCAACAATATGGCCCGGCAGTAGGCCCGCTATGAAGAGAAATTTTAGTTAGCGATTCTGCATTTTAAAATTTGAGATTTTGAAATTCGGGATTTTAAATTGCGGGTGTATGAGCCCAACCCAAATTTTTAAAACTGCTTTGTTAGAATTATTACATAAAAATTTTAAATTAAATTTTAAATTAAAATTTTTCATTATTTTTCGAGCACTTTTCACCATTCTTGGATGTTATATCAATTTCGCCTGGGAGTTCATTCATAGACTGTTTTTGGGAATTATTTCACTAATTTCATTATGAAATAACATCCAAAAGTTGGGATTTGTTTCATATTTGATTTGGAAATTGTTTAATTATTTTGGATTTTTTTATTACATAGTAATTATAACACTATGAATTATTGCACCTGGGACTTATTTCACGTGGCCGTACTGTGTATAATTGTAACTACTTTGGCTCTTGCCGTTCTCCATATACATATACAGAAATCTATAATGTCTTAGTATGGAAGGTACCACGTCAACTTTTTTTAATAACGCCCATTTTTTAAGAGATGCTGTATAGTGATAGTTAAGATGCTGTACACTCACAATATTATTACAGTAACGGACTGTAGGTTAATCAAGAAGTATTCCGTTCAGTCAATGTTAAATACATAAATACTTAAAATTCCAAGCAAATAAATTTTTAACTGATTCTAAAATTTATTAAAAAAACTAAGTGCATATTAATACGGATTTTCGGTTGCATTTAATATTGTCAGTAAATTAAGTAAAAGTATTCTGTTTGTAAAATTAAATAAAAATGAAATATAAGACAACTTTAAATATTCTTCATATTTTGCATTTTATTTTAACGAAAAGTTAATTTAATTTTTACTGCCAAAAATTCAACCAAGAATTTCTTAAAAAATTAACCACAAATTCCGTAAAATCAAATGATTTTTCAGTTATTCTATGTAATTTAACTACCAAAAAATCGCGTATCGGGAGATATACGTATATTTACTGATAGCAAGACATTGATTCTCTTGCGTTCGTATACACGACATCTAGGTTAACTGTGGAATGCCGGATGTATTTTAGTGGGATTGCTGAGCATTCAGGGTTAACGCTTATATGGATACCAGGGCACTCAGACTACCCGGGAAACCAGATAGCAGATGAGCTGGCCAAGGAAGGTGGTCGCATGGATAAAACATTCATTGATCAATTTCTTGGCCATCCCATGGCTCAGTGTAAGTCACTCATTCGGCGCGAGTATTATATAATTGCGCAAGAGGGATGGACCTGTGAGTCCACCTGCTCAATATCCAGGGCACTATGGCCTGGCTATGATGAACGGAGAACCAAATCTCTTCTAGGAGAATGGGTCTGGAATTTAATGTATACTGCAGAAGTTGTAATGATGAGGAGGAAGAGAAGACTGTACTTTAATGTCCTGGGTTACGGGGCATCAGGGAAAAATACCTGGGAGAGCCGGTGTTTTCCTGCTTGGAGGATCTATCTAAAATAGAACTAAGATTGCTTCTTCTCTTCATTAGGAAGACGAATTGGCTCAACTCTGCATGAGTGACGCCATCTGAGTAACTGCTCTTAGGGATGGGCATTGGCGCTGGGTATTACAAAGGGATCGCTGAAGGACCCAAGTGAGCTGTCTGTCGATGGCTGCCCATGGAACTTAACCTACCTACAAAAAAAATCAGTTATCTATTTATAGATCTGTGGCAAAAAGTAAAAAACGATTTGCTTGTTTTGTGTAGAAAATTCCCATATTCTATTTGTTAAAATTATTAGGGTAAATACATCAAATTTTTAAAGTAAAATAATTGCGAATACCATAGCGGGCATGCTGCCGGTGTCTTATAATTGAAAGTTCTTCTGTAAACAAAGTTGTCAGTTCAACAAAAGTAAAGTAAACATGTATAACGGGGTAAGTGAATTAAAATAAATATTAACTCTCTCTCTCTCATTAGAAAAACAAGCGGACAGGTGTCTGGTATATTTTAGAAATTCAAGTAAATCCTGTATTATATAAAATTACTGAATTAAATAAAATAACTGAAAATTTATTTGTTTTTACGGAATTCGTCGGTATTATAGATGATTCACTTTGTCAATACTAAAATACTACTGTTGAATGTTTTTATTTAGGAAGATAATTTGGTGTATTTCTATTTTTTGTAACAGATTTTTTATTTTTTCCACTAATTGTATGAATAAAAAATTAATACTATATATTAAACGTCATGTTCATATACTTTTTAAAAATCCTTTACTATAATTATAAGATTTTAAGTCTTGTTGTATTGGAAGTCAAATAAATAAATTAAATTAAATTTTTTTTAAAGTGGAATTATATAAAATAACTAAAAATTCATTTGTTTTTCCGGAATTCGCAAATGAATTTTTGAGAATAAAAATTAAATGAACTTTTCGTTAAAAATAAATGAAAAATAAGTAGACCGGCTTTTAACTGAATATGAATTTATTTTACATAACAATTTCAGTTAATTTTACATACAGAATATTGTGAGTGTATCTAATATGGAATCGTTGGCTCTTGCCGTTTATTGGTAAAATAAGAGGCAGCCGTTAATAGCAAACTTTCGCGGTGTATATGTGACAAAACTATATAACAAACTTGTTCCCATTATATCTGCGGATAGACAGACTTCGTTAAGTACTATTTAAGGCCGGTATTTACTATGCTACACAATCGAACGATTCATTCACAAGAAAATTTATAAGAAAATACAACTCAGATCGCATAGAATGTATCATTTTATGAAAATTTTCATAAGCATTTGCAATTCGGACAGACTGTCACACAATTCATTTTTAAGCCACACTATCATACCTTAAGAGCACACACGATTTTTCTGACAAATCGAACGACTGAATAGGATAGTGTATCGCCGGCTTTAAGGTCCAGCAAAGCGAAGTGGGTAATGCTAGTATATTAAAAATGCATACAACCAAAAACTTAACATAACCACCATTTAAATGTCATACCGGTTAAAGGGATTCAGTTTAATAGTGAAGAAATGCAATCAGCTAAATGGATGGAATTTAAAAAAAATGCAAGTATGTTAAATCTAAACCTAAATCGGTGTGTAGAAAAAACATTTTTTTTAAGTGTACACACACAAATACACACAGGGGTGGAGAGAAACGAGTCAATTTTATCAGGGATCATAAAGTTGATTTTTTGTTCCACAGAGATGCGAATTAAAAATTATTGTTGCGAGTCTTCGGAAAAGAAACATTTTTTTTTTTGCGAAATTTATTGGAAAATGTATTTTATGCTGAGAAAACGAATACAAGTATTAAATCCTTTTATGGCCTTTCCTGCATGACTGCTCATCTTGAGATTATAAAAGATGTAAAATTCTAACTGTAATAAAATTTATTTAAGTTTTATGACAGCTACGCATAATACGTCAAAAGTATGAGATGACTGACTGGAATTAATACCCGATATATACTTTTAAATAAAAGTTACCAAACGGCAGGACATGGCAGACAAAAAATTTTGATTACACCAGCATGAAAACCAGTGTACAAAATAAAAATTAGCTTAAATATTCTCTTGAGATAAAATTTAAATAATTTAATATACAAATATAAGTGCAAGTAAATACTCGTTAATAAATAAAATCCTAAAACTGATGTGAAAATTTGAGGAAAGAACATGGTTTTGAAAAGAAAAGAAAAATGGATATTGGGAATTATTTCTTTTCATAAGCAACTTTATTATATTCAACATTTTTTATTTTTCGAATTTATTCTATGAGGTTAATTTCAGTTATGTATTTTATAAAGCTTTTTGTAATAGCTCTATTCCTTAAATTTTTTTTAAGAATGACTTTATACACTACCAGACTATTATATTGTATTTTCTTGTTACATTTTAGCTTAGCTTTCCGTTGGATAGCAATGAAGTATATTGTATGTACAGAAAAATTTACAATTATTAGACACCAGCAGAATGTAATGCATTTTCTGGCCCGCTACGGCCTTCGTCAGCATTCTTTGTGTCACACGGGATAGTGATACTTTATAAATTGAATGTATTTAACTCAACTATTTTAACAAATAGATATTGGGAATTATTTCTTTTTTATAAGCAACTTTATTATATTCCAAATTTTTTTTTTTATTTTTCGAATTTATTCTATGAGTTAAATTTCAGTTATGTATTTTATAAAGCTTTTTGTAATAGCTCTATTCCTTAAATTTTTTTTAAGAATGACTTTATACACTACCAGACTATTATATTGTATTTTCTTGTTACATTTTAGCTTAGCTTTCCGTTGGATAGCAATGAAGTATATTGTATGTACAGAAAAATTTACAATTATTAGACACCAGCAGAATGTAATGCATTTTCTGGCCCGCTACGGCCTTCGTCAGCATTCTTTGTGTCACACGGGATAGTGATACTTTATAAATTGAATGTATTTAACTCAACTATTTTAACAAATAGATATTGGGAATTATTTCTTTTTATAAGCAACTTTATTATATTCAACATTTATTTTTTTGAATTTATTCTATGAGTTAAATTTCAGTTATGTATTTTATAAAGCTTTTTGTAATAGCTCTATTCCTTAAATTTTTTTAAGAATGATTTTATACACTACCAGACTATTAATACCACCTATAATGTATTAAATACATGTTTCTGGTGATTGTTAACAAGTCCTTAAATCTTAATTGGCGATCCACAAGATAACACTCTTAATATAATACCAAAGTTATCAATAAGCCCCTCATCAATACCTGTTATTTCGGCAATTATGGCACAGTTCGAAAAAAAATCTTCGAGCAGAATTCCCGTCATTAGTGTTACCAAATCCATGCTTTTCTTGGTCTATTATTAGGCCTGTTCTTCTTTTGAATTGATTTTGAATTCTTTTTTTATTTTCCAAAACCTGTTCTTTATTTTCTTTACCCACTCGCCAAAGCTTAAAGGATAGTCGGTAAGCAATATGTATCTAACACTCAAAAAATGTTATCCAACAATGAAAGTTCGAAAGCCCGTATTTGTAGTTATCGGCATTTGGTATACCAAGGTTTTCAAAAAACAAAACTTTAAATTCTTTTTTTAAAAATGATTTTTTGAGAGTTATTTTCTTGAAGCAATTCAATTCATTTTTTTATTCATTAATTCTTTCTTAAATTTGACTGACTTTAGCGACCTATGGCGGAGTCTAGGAGAGTCACACGAAATCAAATCCAAAATATGTATATGAGTTGTGTTACGGTGACATTAACGTATTTTAAATACGAAGAATCTGTCCACTCGTCAACAACTATGCAAAATCGACCATGGTTCTTCTGGATCTTAATAAATTTATTTCTCCATTCAGAGATTATACTGGAACAAAAATCATGCATCTAGATATGCCGAAAAATTAAATGAACTCTGTTGTACACACACCTTCAAGCATAGCGCATCCGTGGATGAGTTGTTATTTGATATCAAAAGTAAATTTATACACGCTGCAGACAAACCGAATCCAACACTATATTTTGATCCGAAGCAAAAGTGGTTTGACTGGAGATATGCTCGTTTTAGAAAAAAGATGTTAGATAACCTAAAAAATTAAACTTAATTATTATAATGCAAACATATTAAAATAAAATACGATTAAATGCAGTAAATAGTGGTGGAAATTAGCCAATGATTTAAAAGTTCGTACTATCGTTGTTCGAACTCGTTGCAATCTCTGCGCAGATGACTTCCTTCAACATTTTAACAGTATATTGGTGAATCCTGACCCTATGGTTTCAGTTCAATGGTGTTTGCCTTGTAACATTGATCCGTTTTTGGACTTTCCGATCGAAGCTTGTGAACTTATTTCTGTTCTAAGGAATCTTAAGGATAGTAAGGCTCCAGGGCAAGATGGTTTTAGATATGTGTTTTTTAAACATGCGCCCTATGTTTTTACAAGTGAGCTATTATATGTCTTAATTATAATTTTTATTAGGAATCTATACCGTCAAGCTTTAAAGAGGCAATCCTTATGCGATTACTAAAGAAGGGTGACCCCAACTGTCCCACGTGGTTTGTCACTAATGGATTCAACATGCAAGATCTTCAACAGCATTCTGTTAAATCGTATTACAGCCTGGACAAATAAATACAGTATTCTGCATGAATATCAAGCTGGTTTTAGGAAAAATTATTCGACCATTGATAATATTTTTAATCCTACTAATATTATTCATTTAAACCACCTTAATGGGAAGAAGACATATGCATTTCTGTGACTTTTGCTCTGCTTTCGATTTGACACCAAGAAATTCCTTGTTCTACAAACTCGAGTATAGGACTATCATCAAAAATAATAAGAATTCTCATTAAATCGTATGCATACACTACTAGCAAAATCCTTTTCAATAACACCCTCTCCAATGCTTTTAATGTTAATCATGGCGCTAAACAAGGATATCTTAAGTCCAATATTGTTTGCTCTCTACATGAACGATCTAGCCGATGCTCTCCCTGAAAACACTAATGTATGCGGATGATATTGTCATTTTATCTGACTCCCCAGACGGCTTACAGAATATGATAAATTCCTTGCAGGCATACTGCAACTTATGGCAATTAAGGGTTAACATGACTAAATCTAAGATTTTGGTTTTTCGTAGTGGCACAAGGATTCCCAGAAATCTAAGCTGGGTATATGGTGAAGACAGAATTTAAATTGTAAATTCATATAAGTATCTGGGGATGAACCTTTGTTACAATTTATCTTTCCGCGACCATTTAGAAAACAAACTTTTAACATCTAAATTGGCAATCTCATCATACTGGGCTAAATATATTAACCACCCCAAAATTTGAAACATAAATAAGCTTAAAATCTTCAAATCTGCGGCCCGTTCTATTATGTTCTATGGTGCTCAAATATGGGGTTACAAAAAATATGATTTCGTCGAAAAACTTCTTCGTTTTTTTAATAAAAAAGATGCTGTTCTTACCTAGTAACACTCAAGTAACTCTCAATTCCATGATCTATACTCGCAGTTGAACTACTATTTGATAGATATTACAGACTCAACTCTTACTACTCGTGCTATAAGTCTTAAGAGCTAGAGGATATTAACTCGAGACCGTTTAGAAGCAATACAGTAGGTCTTTGCACCATTTGCATCCTCGACGCAACAGAAAACACCATACATTTTATTGGATGTTGTCCTATGTTCAATGGATATAGACTAAGGTACTTTAATAAATGCAAACTGAATCTAGTGGAGGTGTTGGATATTCTCAACGGCCTAACATTTTCTTTTGACATTTTTGATAACTATTTAGAGACTTGTTTAAGATACAGAAGATTGATAATAAATGAATTTGAAAAATATTAATATGTAATTACTTAGTGCATGTAAAATGTCATTATTTATATATGTATTATGGATATAACCATTTGCATTTTTTTGCAAATATTAAAAAGGACCTCTCATAGTGAGACAGTGCATAAAAAAATATGAAGAAATGTGCCTTCCTTTTTTCGCGAGCGTTCAAAAAGGTTCGGCACCGATCGCGATGAAATTTTAGCTTATAATTTTTTTCAGTTTTACAGGAAATCCATAATTCTAACTTCGAAAGCCATGCTGGTCTTTGCATTTCGTGTTTTTTTTTTATGAAATGGCGATTCCTTGCATTCCAAAAAAAGAAACCAAAAAAATGGTACAAGGGAAGGATACCCACCATAAAAATTTATATTACAATTTATGCGACAAAAATATAAAGTAAAAATACATATATTTTTATTAATATTAACTTCTTAGATGTTCCCACAAATATTTTTTGGGGAAGGACTCTTACCAAAAAAAAATCAATAGTCCAACTAAAAAAACAAACAATTTTATGTAATGTTATTGTACGTTTTCTCCACGTTATCTGCTTCTGGAAACTAGAGAAAGGGAAGGATTCCCATTATAAAACATATCCGTTAAAATATGTATTATTTTCATAGACATCTTGAATTATTTTTCTTTTTTTTAATATAGCTCAGAATTAGTTAAGAAATTTCTACTTGTTTGATTACTAAAATTGGCAAATTGTGTCTTACAGTAAAAACTGTCACATTTTTAAATTATGTAATATTATTTGATAAATATTTTCGTGTGTTGTAAGTTTTTTTTCCGGATTTTATCGTGTTTTTTCCTTTTAAACCGTATTTGATCCGTGTTTTTCGTTTTTATTTATAATAATGTCGTTTAAAAAAAGTAAGACATTTTTCCGTTCTGTAAATCAACACGAACTCTCAATTTGAAGTTTATAATGTACAACAATAATGCATAAGTTATTTAATTAAGCTTGTTTTAATTTTTTTACTTTGTAATAAAAATTAGAAAAAAAAAAAAAAAATGTTTGGTGTTTTAGAAATTGCATTCGGTGCCGAAGGTTTTTGGACCGAAATGACCCCTGATATCGATTTTTAATATCAGTATAACATTGCCCATACCGTAATGATAGGTTCTTATTTTGGTTATCCCCTAATATACAGTCTCTTGTCTTCGTCCATGATCCAGAGAGAATTGAATGTCTTAAAATCAACATTCAAAAATCAACAATCGTTCATTTCAGGTCACTTTGTCTTTTGTGTCAGTGGGTCTTTTGTGTCAGTTTGTCTTTTGTGATTTTCGTTCAGTCATTCCCAATTGATTGAATACGGCAACGTGTTAAAAGAAACAAGTATACATATGTATAAAGATATAGCATATTCGTATAATAAATACATATGTATGTATACAAGAATATAAAACAATAAAGTATAACATATAAACCACAATCGTATTGTTGTTTCTTTTCAACCAGTTTTTCTTTACACAAGTGAACGTCTGACAAGAAGACCCAAGTGAACGATTGAACGATGAAACTGAACGGCCGTTCATCGTTCGTCTGACTTATCCGTTCAATTCAAAGAAGTCGTTCATGACCGACACAACTCTACTTTTTATGGGAGGTGCCACTCCCGCTTTTCCAATCTAGCCCACACTTTGTCGGATGCTGCGTATTGATAAAAAGGATGTTTCTATCTAACTTGGAAACCTTGGCTCTTACCTTTCTCCAGATTAACAGAAATCTTTAACGTCCTTGTACTAGAGATGCCACGCCCATTTATCCAATCCCGTCTGTTTTTCTAGATAGGCTGTGCATTGATAACCCAGATATGAACATTCTTCCATTCTGCTAGTGTCTAATAATTGTAAATTTTTCTGTACATACAATATACTTCATTGCTACCCAAAGGATAGCTAAGGTAAAATGTAACAGAAAGATATCAGATAGTAGTCTGGTAGTGTATAAAGTAATTCCAAAAAATTAAAGAATAGAACTATTACAAAAAGCTTTATGAAATACATAACTGAAAGTTAACTCATAGAATAAATTCGAAAAAATAAAAAATGTAAAATAAAATAAAGTAACTTGAAAAAGAAATAATTCCCAGACTCTATTTCAAATTTGTGTTAAATTTATTCAAATATTTTAAATTTCGTCACGCCAAAGCGAAAAAAAACTTTCGTGCCAGCCAAACAAATAAAAAGCTTTGCTAAAAAAGAAGTCCAAAAATAATTGACAATATATGAAAATTAATGTATGTAAGTGCGAATCTTTTCTTTGCGAGAACGGGATGACTTTGTTTGGTTCAAAGTAAAGATGTTCAAATAATCAAAAGCCATAATTGGGTTGCTTTTATCGGGGAAAAATTAAAAACATGAAAATTAAAAAAGATTCGCAATATAATCAAAATCTATATAATTTACGATTGGAAAATGGGATGAAAACTACTCAATAATGATTACAAAAACTACCATTAAATTGCTGAAAAACATATTGTTTTATTGATTTTCTAAAAAAAAGAAAAATAGTGTTTTCTTTGTCAACGTTAAACATCATTCGCGCTACGTAATTATTTAATGAATAATAAAAATTTTGTTTAAACATACACTTAAATATTTTCTTTAATGGAAACGTTAACTTGTGATATTTTACTGTACGGATTTATATCTTAAATATTACATCAAATTTCTCGGTAGCCCGAATGTAACGTGTTTCGTATTATTAATTATACAACGAAATGAACGAAAATTCCCGTTTTGGAAGTTTCTTAGTATTAATGAAAATTTCATTACTGCAATGAAAAGTTTAGTACTGGTAATGATACTGGTAATACATATGCAATCCATAGAAAATCATTCTAATTAAGATATTGAAAATATTTCATAAGGAGATATTCTAAATTCAACTCTTGGGAGAAGATTAATGGGTCGATTACGGATGACATCTGAACTGAAGTTGAGTTGCCAGCAGCGAAATTAGGCAACGCCGCTCATGTTAAAATAAGAGTATTAAAAATTTTTATTTTATTTTAAAACAACTTTAGTTCAGTCGTCATTCGTAATCGACTCATGACATTTTCTTTTTCCGTGATATTGTGTGCAAAATTAAAACTTAAAAGACGTTTGATTTATGGCAATGTTGCAGCAAATGAGAGATATAATTATAAATATTTATATGTATTGTTTAGGGTGTTCAGTCGATTAATTGTTGTTCGATTAATCGAACAACTTTAGACGATTAATTGTTCGATTAATTTAAAATTGCTGATTTCGATTAAAGTATTAATCGAATAACTTATGCCGATTAATCGAATAACAATACGTATATGGTTTTTCTGTCAAATGTGTATTTTTTTAAAGTTTAAATTCAAATAAACAAACCAAATTATGTGTCCGTTGGCATTAAAAAAAAACAGTCATATTTAGTGAGTAATTCACGTACATGGGCGTACAGTTTACTGAAAAAATTTTATGTAACCAAAAATTTTTACTGATTACAGAAATAATGGAGTAATCCGTTAATGCAATGTCATTTTAAAAATGCCCCCGACGAAGACACAATTCAAAATAATAGCATGACTCGAAGTATTTTGTAAAAAAAAGCACAGGTATTTTTTAGAACACAATTTTTTTTAATAAAGATCGTTTATTTTTTAAGAAATATATATTTTTTATAAAGAAAGCGCCAAAGTTAATTTGTGGTCAGTTGTAAAATTGGCAAACAAATGGAAACGTAAAATTGAGAGCAATCTCGTGGTCAATTTTAAAAGTGTGAGTGCGTTAGTAAGAAAGTGCGAGATTATGTCAAATTAAAAGGAAAAACAAAACTTGATCGTGTGGCTTTCAAGTAAAGCAAAACATGAAAACAACATTTTATTTTTAAAAGATTATTTTAAGAGATCTGTTTAATTGTTTGTACAAATAAAATGATATGATTTCAATACATGTTTTATTTTTTTTATCGTTGTAAAGGTTTTATTAATTAGTATGAATTGTTACATTTGGTTGTTTTTTTTTGTTAATGAAATATTAAAATACTTGTAATTAATAATGTTTATTTACTCAAGTACCAATTTTTTCTAATATTATCGAAAATAAATCTGGTAATATATTAAATTTCTGGCTTTTGAATTATTCGAATAATTTTAAAATTTTATTCGTTTAATCGAATAAGTAAAAAATGCCAAATATCTATTATTCGATTCATTTTAAAATTTTATTCGTTTAATCGAATAAGTAAAAATGCCAAATATCGATTAATCGTTTAATCGGACAAAAAACCCCGATTAATTGAACACCCTAGTATTTTATACACTTTATAATCTTTAAACTGTACAAAGCGTATTTATTATATATATTTATGGATAACAAATTATTTGCTATTTTTAAATTATGCCAATAAGAATTTTTAGAATGAAGCAAATCTTTTGTTTTGTTTGTTGACACATACAGCCTATTTCCTTTTATGATATTTTTTGATATCTCTTTCTATTAGAGATGAGCGATCCCGTGATTTTTAAGGAACATCGTGATTAGTGAATGTGATTTAAAAATCAATGTTCTTTAAAACTGTGATTGTGATCACGGTTTGTTAGTTTTCAGTTGTTTTATAGTTATCATAAAATAAAACAAGTGTGCTATATTTTCTAGTATATGTTTAAGGCCTGTATTCACTATCCTACATAATCGTACGATTCATTCACACGAAAATCTGACGGAATTCTATCCGACATAAAAAAAATGTCTGCAAAATCTGCTGTCAATGCCACACTATCCCACAAAAAAGATGCTAACTCAAATGACTCATCTACTTTACAAGAAAATGCAACTCTGATCGCATATAATCTATCATTTTATGAAAATTTTTAAAACATTTCCAAGTCGGACAGACTTGTCAAAAAAATCTGTCACTCAATTCATTTTTAAGCCACACTGTCATACATTATGAGCACACACGATTTTTTTGACATATCGTGCGACTAAATAGGATAGTGAATACAGGCCTTTAATTGCACGAATCAAGTAAATAGATTCAGAACCTAAAAAAACAACATGATATGCACTAGAGGTCTGCACAAATGTATGTATTTGCTAGCCAAATGATTGTTGTGTGTGTATTTGATATTCAAATCAAATGTGTAAAAAAATTGAGAGCTAGTCATTCACGCTCAATCATTTTAAATGAGAGATCAACACAAAACCGTTCATGAAAAAGTGAGCCACATACACTAACACTAATTGTGTGTGTGTCCCTATTATTGTTTATTGTTTGATGAACTCAAATTCATACATCTTACAATAAAAAAAACCTGAGTTAAGTTAAAAATCACACTAATCATTCGTGTGTTTGTTGTCTTTCTTGTTTTGTTAAAATTGGTTTTTCCCCTATTTGATAATTTTCCCTATCGTTCTTTGTTTTTGGGATTTACCTTCAGTTGGTATTGAAATCAGAAGAAATAAATCGGAGGAAAAAGTGTACATAGTGAAGAGGAAAGTTAAAATTTTAACAAAAAAAGTAAGAAAATAAAATGGCTGTAAAAAATATATTTTTTATATGCAAAAACAATAACAGTAATAAAATTATAAATAAAAAAATTATTATTATGCAAACCGTCAAAAATTTTACTAAAATTATCGATAAAAAATTAAATAATGTCAAAAAAATGTAAAATTGTTCAACTTAAAACTTAAATAAATTATCAAAGCTAAGAAAGAAAGCTCGTTATAAAAAAAATAATCTATTAACGTTTAAAATTAAGTTAAAAGTTCTCTTGACTTAAAACAAATTTAAACAAAAAAATTAACAAAAATTTCATTTGTTTAAAAATATATTTAAAACTACTTTTTGCTTCTAAAAAGTTGGTATCACTTTTAATGCAATATCTTTTAACTAATATTTTGTTTTCGATACGGTAAAAAATTTTCGAAAACACAAGGTTATTTCTTACACACAATAAATTGTGTATGCTTCTTAAATCCCACACAACACACTACTGGCTAGTCTGGTATGTGAATTCTTGTGTCGTTTAATCGCACAAATGCAGATCTCTAATATGCACTAACACATGAATTTGTACAAATAAAGTTCGTTTAACAAGGTATTTTTATCATGTACAAAAACATTGTGGTTTTCATACTGTCAATAAAAAAATAGCAACATTATTCGTTACTGCATGCAAAAAACGCTATTACCCACACAAACACTGAAATATCATAAATTTGTGTATGTAACAAAATGAGAAAATAACGACTTAGCAAGTACCTGTTACTTAACAAATTTGGTCACAACTGTGATTCGTGATTTTTCAGTAACTTTGATTAAATCGCAAGTACAGAAATATCGCTCATCTCTACTTTCTACATTAGGAGGTGAATGTGGAATTGTTAATATTCCACAAAAAACTTTTAACAGATCATCAAACATTAATTCGTTTATTTGTTTTTTTTAATCTTAAAACTTTCTTTCAATAATTACATATACTCTAGTTTTTAACGCTTTTAATTATGATATGAAATATGAGTTCTCAAGATAAATTTAAAAAATAAAATGATAAACTAGGAAATTTTATAAATTATACCACATATGTCATTCGTGTACCACTGTACTTTAAAAACTTGATTGTATCAACTTTTGCATCCCTGTTTCATAGTCCATACCAGTGTTGCCAGTGAAATTTCGAAAAAGATACATTTTAGTTTCCAAAAAGATATACTTTTTCCCAGATTCTGAAAAAAAATTTCAAATCCATTTTTAACGTTTAACATTTATTTTTTTAATTTTTTTTTTCGTTCCTACACTAAATCCCGCGAAGCTTTTCGCTTGTCTGATAGACTAGCTCACTACCAGCTAGCCTACCGGGGGGGGGTGCATATAAATTCCTTTTTATATTTATTTAAGTCATAAATATTAGGTAGGTAATTTTTAAAAAACAGTAAGCAAACTTTAACATTAATTATATGTAACTATCTTTGGATATTATCAAAACAAATCTATTTTTCTAAAAAATAATATACGAGTTAAGGCGTAAATACTAAGGCGATTATATCAAAAAATTCACATAAATTTTTCTTATAAAATTTCATATTAACACACATACACAAGAATAAGCAGACGACAGAAGAACTTAGAAAATAACATCAAAATACATGTTATTTTTGTATAGCTTCGTACAGACGGTTGTCAGTTCATACAATATTGTAAGAACGCGCTGCCAATATAAATATTTTTGCACCAATGGCACCAATGTCAGATTGTAAGATCTGATCACCGTCTGTGCGAAGCTTATTTAGTTGTCACTGTTTTTTTTTAGTATTCATAACGAAATGATAGCTTTAAAAACTTTGTCAGAGACGGAAAGTTCAACATGTTATTTCTGTACATTTTGCGGCAGATTCAAAAGATACGAAAAATGTCAGGATTATACATGATACATGAAGTGATCAAAAGATAGGAAAAATTTATCTTTCGTATCCTAATGTCATCACTGGTCCATACATCATGTTTGTAGTAAAATTTAATAATATTTATCAGAGTACCGAAACGCTCGCTCATTTTTCAGTCATGAGCAAGCGTGAACATTTCAAAAATTTTCTTCTGATTCATCCTTATGATGGTGAGGAAAAGAAATATTTTGAATTTCCTCACTCATGAGGAGTGTGTAAAACAAGTTCACATGTGAATTTTTCAGATACAAACAATTTTAAATAATTCAAGTTAAAATTCTTCACAAGGAAAAAAATTCGATTTGCCCAACCATTTCCAGCGGGAAAATAAAGTTGTAAAGAGGCCTTATGCAGACTTAAGATCTCCCAGCTGCATTCCAACTTTATTACTAATTAACAAGGTGTGTCATTGGAGACGCCTTGCCATCTAAGAATAAAGCATTATCCCAGTTTAATGGTTGTAATAATGCGAAGTGAGTAAATTAATAACTAAACTTGCTACACGTTCCAACTGTTAACAACTAGTAATAAAACGATTTCGACAGGACTTATCTTAGAACAGAAAATTTGAGTTTGTAAAATATTTAATAAGAACCTTTCTAAAAGACCTTTTCAAAGAAGGGCGAGTGGAATAAGTAAATATTTAGTTATTTAATATTTTAAATGTATGTTTTACTTAATGCTATCATACTTTCGCTGATGATGGGTCGTTTTGTTTCAGAGAATTACAAATTAAAATAACTTTAGCCACATAACAAAATAAATAACAATAAAAGTAATATTTTTCCCTCAAAAATAAATAGGTTATCGCATTTTTATCATAAATATTTACAATTGCTTTTATATCTCAATTAATTTTTATTTTACAACGTTTTTTGCTTCTCATGTAAACTGTGATGTTATACTTTTTTGCATTTAAGATGACGATATTTGCAGTTCTTTTACTTTTTTTTCAATAATATTTGCCTACAAAAAATTCAACACACACTTTGGCTCGTTGCCTTTAACAAAAACATTTTTACAAAAACAAAATACACACCCAGGCATTTCGTGCTGTGGTCATGCAAGCTGTCTAGCAACAACAATATTACTAGTGAGGAGAGTAACGAAAATTTTTTTGTTTCCTCATTCTTCACGACTGAAGAAAGTCAAAAATTTATTTTTCCTCACCCTTATAAATGAATTGGCGAAAAATTCACAATTCATTCATGGCTGTGAAAAAAAATTACAAGTTTTAAATTCCTCATTCATGAAAAAATTCATGTATGGTTATATATGAGCGGTCAAATATGAATTTTTCTGAACTCTGATATTTATATCATCTTATGGTATTTATTGATTGTAGAACACACTAAAAGTGGAGAGAATATTTCTCCAAGTAAATTAAGTAGCAAGTTCAAAAACCCTTCGCCACAGGGTGAGTACAAATTAAAACAGGGCAGCGCAGAATGAGTTATAATTACATGTATTTCATAAGTCGTTTATATTTAGCATCCGAACTTCAGCTGAGTTGCCATTTGCCAAAAATATATTACAGATAACAACTGGTGTCGATTTCAGTTTCCAAATAATAAATATTAAAGCAGCCGTAAAGTTTTGGTTGCTGTGTAAATTTTTTAAGTAAAAAGGTGTAAAAGCTTAAAATAAGTACGTTTTTTTGTTTAACTTTGGACAGTTTATTTCTTATTTTGGCAAACAAAATTGATGAAATTACAAGGGACCACAATATGAATTACTTGTCCAACAAAATGAAATTGAATCCAAGTCCATTTTTAAAACTTTTAACAGAACAGATATTGCTTTTTTTGATGAATTTTTTTTCGGTCCTTATAGTTTCTGCAAAATAAGTCACAGTGTCTTTGAAAATCCACAAACATGTCATATAGAAGGAAAATTTGTTTATAAGTATTAGACGGTGATTCGAGAGAATTTAAATTGCCTCTCAAGTGCCGCACAATACAGCCCAGTGATGCATTTTCAGTTTTTTTTTGTTTTGGGCCAAATTGACGATTTAAAAGGGCCAAAATACCTTTGATAGGGTAAAACAATTTTCGTAATAGCGGTTTGACAACGACAACAGGATGTTTTTGGGAATATTAAAAAATTTTTGATTTTCGCTTTTTTCATCCTATCATAGATAAAACCGTTTGTGCGGTTTATTTGGTCCTGAACAAACACTTGGTCCTGAAATCATTGAATAAAGTATTTAACAATTTAAAGTAGTAAGTTGAATTTAGACCTTAAAGGGCCAAAATAGATTTCCACAAGACCGTTAAACTTTCAAAAGTGCCAAAAATGGCACAATTGTACCAAGATTTTCATCAATGATACAGCCACGTTCTCTCCTTTATTTTGGTCAATAAAAATATATGCACGGAACCATTTTTTTATATTAAATTTACTTATTTGCATTTGTTTGCGTTTATCGTTTACTTTTTCTCATATGCCGATCTGTCAAAATAACAACTGACAAAAGTCGCCAAAAGTTGTCATATCGCAACGCAACTGAAGATCGGTTGCAATATATTGTATAATCGACTCATTAAATTGTACATTATTTATTCCATTATTATTAGTTTTTTTAATAAGCTTTGAAAAATGTATACATGGATGCAAAAATCCATATTTTTCCTTACGCGCTCAAGAAATTGTCCCAAAAAAAAAATCCTAAAACATTTAAAAAGTCCTTACATTTTAATGATTTCAAAATATCTGTCCTTATTTCGTCTACTGCCATTTCTTTAGAAAAAATCCTTAAAAATAGGGATTTTTCCCCTAAGTATAAGATCAATGATAGTTGGTGGCCATTTTCTTTTTTGAACATACGTGACCATTTTAAAATATTTTTTATAACTTTTCGCTTAATTTCAGGTGTACTAGCCACTATTTTATTTATAATCATGGTGTTTAGTTAAGAAATAATTATTGGCTTGTTTACATACATATGTATGTACGCTCTTTCTTTGAAATATCTCAAAAAAAAAAAAAAATGTCAGCAGCTATTAAATCTGGTTAACGTGCAAGCCTTTCGTTTGCTTAAGACTTTACTTTCGGAATTGAAACCACTTTAGATTAGAATTTCGTTCTGTGACATGGCTGTATAACGTCTTTTTTAATTTTTATTAAATAAAACAAATTGTAACTTAAGTAACTATGCAATTTGTTTATCTTAATTCTTTATTAAATTAAAAATTGTATTATTATTATTAATTTTTTTAATCAACAGAACTAATTAATTCCAACACTAAATTTATATTTTAGAGCACTGGCTGCATAGGCCTTCAGCTCTATAATAATTTTATTTTAAATACTTTCTACTAAATTTGATAACTCATTTTCACTCATTTTACCACATCCTTCCAAAATTGTTAGCTTTAATTCAGTTGAGTTATAAAATTTTCGATTTTCGAAATAAATTCAATTATATAAAAAGCCTCTTTTATTCCATGGCCCAATTAGTAGGTCTGCTAGAAACGCCTGCGGATTTTTTGTAGAGTTGTGTTTTTAATCATAATACATAAATGGGCAAAATGTCAAAAGTTGTTAACATTTTTTATTATATTTTTTTTTTTCTTTTTGATTTCAAGAAATCATTTTTCTTATTGTTAAAATAAAAATAAGCCAAAATTTGAAATTTTTCAAGGTCGGTGAGTGTTTTTCCGCGTAACATATCAAAATAAGTCAATATTATTTTAAATCGCCGATTACTATGCGTTCTTGTCACCAACTGATCGATATTTTATAATAATTTATGAATATTCTAAAATAAAAATACAACAATTTTGTTTTCAACGTTCCAAAATATATCAAATAAGATTTAATTATTCCTACACTAAATCCTGCGAAGCTTGTCTGCAGGAGACCAGAGTCTCTGGCGGGAATCGAACCCGCAACCCCGGTACTGATAGACTAGCTCACTACCAGCTAGCCTACCGGGGCACCGGGAGAACATCTTAAGAGAAGAAACTTATTAAACATTCCTTTTATCTATATAAAATTGTAACGTTACTGCCTGACTGAGTGACTCACTGATTCATCACCGCACAGCCTAAATGCCTGAAGCTAAAAACTTGAAATATGGACCAGGGGTTGGTCTCTCCCCAAATCGATCCACTTAGACGGGATTTTTGGAAATTCGAATGTTTAGGGGGTAAAAGAGGGTAAATTCGGTAACCTTATATCTCCAAAACTAAAAGAGATACAAAAAAAATGTAATATATATCGGTGTTCTTTAGAAAAATAAGCGGACAGGTGTCTGGTACTTTTTGGAAATTCAGCCCTTTTACGGATTAAACGGGTAAAACCTGTATTTTTGATACTTTTAAATCTTTTAAACCCTTATATATCACATTTGAAACTTATCTAAAACATACAAATACGTATTTGGTACTTAATGGGTAACAACCGTAACTATTTTTGGTACTCTTTTACAAAACATTTTTCTTTATTCATTGACATACATATACGTACTTAATTATGGGCTCCCACTACAATATTGAAATTTTTTATGCTTCAATGGGGGAAAAAAGTCATAAAAAGGGGAAAGACGGGAAATATAATTTCTTACTATAGCTTTTTGGTTCTACAACTGGCAATTTTTTTAATTATCGTTAATATTGGACCTAGAAACATGAACTTCAACATGCAAGGTCCTGAGTGAATGAGAATTTGTAAAATGGATCTTTTTTTCGATCTTTAACTGGTACTTTTTTTGCTTTTCCTTAATATTGAACCTATGAACATAAAATTAAACATGCATGGTCCTGAGTGAATGAGAACCTATAATAGGGCTTTTTGGAATTTTTTCGTTCTCTAACTGGAACCTTTTTTAATTTTCGTTAATATTGGATATACAAACATAAAATTAAGCATGCAATGCCCTGAGTTAATGAGAATCTGTAAGAGGCACTTTTTGGTACTTTTTCTGTTCTTTACCTGGTACTTTTTGAATTTCCGTTAAAATTAAATCTAGAAACATAAAATTAAACATGCAGTTCCCAAGTGAATGAGAATCTGAAGGAGTGTTTTTTGGTACTTTTTCGTACTTTATTGTTTTACAACAGTTACTTTTTGAATTTTCGTTAGAATTGCAACTACTAACATAAAATTAAACAACCAATGCGTTGAGTACCAGGTAAAGCACACTTTTTTAAATAAAAAAGCGAACAGGTGTCTGGTACTATTTCGAAATTCGGCCCTTTCAGGGATTAAAAGGGTACACTCACAATATTCTGCCGTAAAATTAACTGAAATTGTAAAATAAAATAAATAAATATTCAGTTAAAAGCCGGTCTTTCATTTATTGTTAAAGAAAAGGTCATTTAATTTTTACTGTCAAAAATCCAACTGCGAATTCCGTAAAAACAAATGAATTTTCAATTATTTTATGTAATTCAGTAATTTTATAGAATACAGGATTTACTTGAATTTCTAAAAAATACCAGACACCTGTCCGCCTCTTTTTCTAATGAGAGAGAGAGAGAGAATATTTACTTACCCCGTTATACATGTTTGCTTTACTTTTGTTGTACTTTACTTTTGTTGACCACTTTGTTTACAGAAGAACTTTCAATTATAAGATACCAGCAGCATGTCCGATATGGTATTTGCAATTATATTACATAAAAAATATGATGTATTTTACTAAATAATTTTAACAAATAGAATATGGGAATTTTTTACATAAAACAAGCAAATCGTTTTTTACTTTTACTTTTTGCCACAGATCTATAAATAAATAACTAAAACTTTTAATGGAATTTTTGACAGTAAAAACTAAATTAACTATTCATTATAATTAAATGCAAAATAAGTAGATAGGTTTTTAAGTAAATTTAAAGTTGTTTTAAATTTCATTTTCATTTAATTTTACATACAAAATACTTTTACTTAACCAACTGACAATATTAAATGCAATCGAAAATCCCTTTTAATGTGCACTTCGTTTTTTGAATAAATATCAATTAGAAATAAATTTGCTTGGAATTTTAAATGTTTATTTATTTAAAAATGACTGAACGGAATACTTTTTGAAAAACCTACAGTCCGTTACTGTAATAATATTGTGAGTGTAAAACATGTATTTTTGAACTTTTTTGTCCACTATCTATCGTTTAAATCAATGCACATAGAAATAAAAATTATATAACATTCGTTACTTATCTAAAAAATGCAAATTTGGTACTTTTTCGCAATTCGATCCTTAAAGGGGTGAAAATCGTACCTAATTTTGTTACTTCTTTTTAAATATTTTTCTTCATCTATCTTAATAATATAAAATTGTAACGTTACTGACTGAGTCACGTTACTGAGGCCACCCAGATCATTCGAACATACATTTTTGTGGGGCTACGTTAAACACCGTGTCTACGCGTAACATTCTCTTATGTTGGAGCATTTGAAAACCAGCATAAGTCAGCTGGCCAAAATGTGCGAAAAAGTGGTCGAAAAATATCTACCTCAAATGAATCGACTGCTGCAACTAATCTAGAGGAAGTCATATAAATGACACATTTCTCACAGATTACACACAGATATGTCACGAGATTGAAGATTTTTTGTCTCTTTCTTAGAAAACTGACCCTTTTCATTTCTCTTTGAAGCATCTTTTATGACGCAATACAATGAACACAAATTTATTTAGTAGCGATTTATTTGCAAAACTGTTGTAAAAATTAACTTTTGAGTTTATCGCAACACTAGTAAATGATATTTAAGTAAGTAAATAACATTATAAAACAAAACAAAATTACCAAATACATATTTTTGCACAAAATAAAACGTTTGTTGAACTAATGCTTTTGATAAACGTTTTTTGTGTTTTGTTATTTTGGTTTTGTGCACGCAATTTGTGGCGATTGTAGAGCAGGAATGTCAGCGTCATACACAATTGTGTAAGCAAAACTCACATGTATGCTTACGCTCTTTTATTTTGCGAGCGTAAAATATAATTGTTTACTGCAAAACACTCTCATTCAGCGGGAAATATCGCACGGCCTGTTTTGAGGCCTCTAAACAGAAATAATATATTTATTATTTATTATCTTTGTTTCTGTTTTGTTTTATTTCTGTTTTTAACATTGTACAATGATAATTAGTATTGTGGTTATTTTATTGAACTGTTAATGGTTTTTAATCCAAATTTAGATATTTTTAATTAGGCTTAAGTTCATTGAATTTAATTTTCATTAAATTATTTTTATGAAGACAGGAATTTTACAACATGAAATTAATTAAATTTTTTATTGATAATTTTTCATTCTTGACTGCTGAGATTTGAAGCCAGGCGTTCACGGACAGGTTGCCCAGACTAGTTTCGATTGTAACCACCCAATCTCTTCAGTGGGGTTTGCCTTCTTTACTCACTCGGCTATTGCAGCCGGATGACGTCAATAGTCAAAGATCAATCTTTAAACCAAATGGTATTTCACCTTGGTAGATCGAAATTTGCTTTTGAATGAATGATTATCTATTTTAATTGATTTACATGTTCTTCCTAACTTCTGTTTTTTCGTACTTTTTGTCAAGAATTCATCTAATAATTATAGAATATTTTTAAACTGAATGAGGTTATTATTTGCATTAGTATGTGCAAATGAATTTTCATTGTTGGCATTCGCAAAGGTATGTTGAGCACAAGATTAAAAATATTGGAAAGAATTGTATAAGGTTGTAAAAAGACTTCAAATATTGTCAAGTGCTCAATTTTCCCAAAAATAAGCAAAGTTTCTGCGAAATGCAGGTTCCAAATTAAATATATTTAAATAATAACTAATTGTGTCTGTCCATAACTCAACATTTTTCGATAATTGTATTATTGTTAATTGCTCTAAAGTCTTCATAGCAAAATATGTATGTTAATTAGGCCTCGTAATAGGCCTCGTAACCGCAGATTTCTCCCGCTGGGAATGTAAGAGACAAGAGTAATCGCACCAACACAATCATAATTGACACCACTGTTGTAGAGGCCTGCTCAAGGCGAATTCATGTATACGGTGGTGTCGATACTACAACAAGTAACAACACCAAAAACACAGCAATGTATTTTTTTGTTGCTTTCGTTGATCGATATGTCAAAAACACAAGCAACTTTTCACATTTCTCTCCCTAATTAAGAAAAAAAAGTAACACAGCTGTGCTTTCAACGCCACCTGATAAATGAATTCGCCTTGGGCCTGCTTTTACACATTGCCACTTCACTACCAAAAAAGCTTTTTGTCTCTTTTTTCGAAAGCTGCCCTCGCAACTGGTTTGGACCTTTTTCACACGTCACTATTTAAATACTCGTATCTGTGTGTAATCTGTGGCATTATAATGAAATAGAAGTTCATCATAATCATAGCTTTATGAGTGTTTAATTTAACTTTATTTTTGAAACCGAAACATGGATAACCCAATATGTTCTATATCATTAAAAAAAGACGAAAATATGCTCCTTTGACTAAAATATTCCCAAAATGCAGCAAAGGTCCCCATTAAACCCAACTTACCTATAAAAAGAATTCTATTAAGTAACTGTAATACTTATTTACTAGTCTTGAATGCACATATCGAGATGAAGTATAGTAGAAACAATTTTCAAAATTCTGTTAAATATTTTTCCTCAAGTATATTATAGAATTAGAGGTTCAAATAACTTCAATATTTGTAAATAAGACACAAAACATTATTTTAATTAATAGTCTTTAATATCAATAACATAACAAGTCATATTAAAAAAGTAACAATAAATTTATACACACATAATTCAGTATCTATAATAATTTGGTTTAAATGGACCGGCCTTACTAAGGCCCAAATATTTGGCCTGCTCATCAGTCAACTCAGTTAAATGGCCATCAAATGTTGGTAAATGTAAACTCGCAACATATTCATCTAAGAAACAGATTATTACATTAAAATTTCCAATTTACAGAGTACTCGAATTTTTACTCACCCATTTTCTTTGGCAATAGATACACATCGGTCTTGTAACGCCCAGGAACAGCGTTGTAAAGTTCAATAAGAGCTAAAGCTTGTGTGGAAGCGGTTATCGATACAACAAACGAAGGTATAGATGAACAGGACATATTTACTAATCTGCCTTCAGCCAAAAGAATAATCATTTTGCCATCAGGCCAGATGATATGATCAACTTGAGAACGTACTCGCTCCCATGTAAGTTCGGGAGTATGTAAACTATTCTAAAAATTTAAATTCAATCTTAATATTAAAACTTAATCTACTGTTCAAATTCTTACTATATCTATTTCTGAGTTGGAATGTCCCATGTTACAAACAATGCAACCATTTTTCATACGATCCATGTGTTCACGGATCACCACATTTTTATTGCCAGTGGCTGTAACAACAATATCGGCATTGCGAACGACTTCCATTAGTTTCACAACACGAAAACCATCCATACTGTTTAATATAGATATTCATATAAAATCTTTTCTTCTTTTCTTTCTAAAATAGGGACTATTTATTTTGATTTACCTAGCTTGTAGGGCACAAATAGGATCTATTTCAGTTACATACACAATGCAACCCTGAGCCTTCAGTCCTTTAGCACAACCTTTACCGACATCACCGTAACCGCATACAATCACTTGTTTTCCTCCGAACATTATGTCGGTTGATCGTTTAAGACTGAAATTTGATATTTATTCATAAGAAAAGTATTTCGTATTTTTATTTGCAAGACTTAGCAAAATTTTTCTGTAAAGACATAAATTGCATAAAATTTCAACGTAATGGTGTTTTCCTAAACGCCTGTTGCATTGTAGTAACATGTTCTTAAAGGCAACCATAAAAATCTTGATAATGCATTTTGTACCTATATGCTTTCTGGTTGTCACCGCGCAGAGAAAAGCAAAAAAAAAGCAGTTAAAAACTTTTAGATGCAAAACATATACATACATATACAATACGACATAGGCTAAAATGAAGGTACAGAATGCATCAATGCAGTGCAAATACTGTATTTACACATTGTGAACACATGTTTAGGAAAACAGACTTACAGCCTGTTTTTAGAAAATGAAAATATTTGTTCGTTCGAAAAAAAAACGAACGAAAACTTATTTAGGTTTTCATAAAATTAAAACACATTTTAAGTGAGTGACTGAAAAAGCTTTCATTTTTTCCACACACGTTTGGTTCTTATAAAATGAACATCTTCGTAATAAATGAACACAAATGCCAAAATAAGACGATAAGTAAAAGGCATTCGTTTAAAAAAATAAATAAAATAAATAGAAAATAAAAAGGATATTTTACTGAAAGAACCCTAAATTATTTACAATATTATTAAAGGTTTGTGTATCTATATACTATATTTATATATGGAATTGTTACATTATTGACTGATTGATTTATGAACGCACAGCCTAAACGCCTGAAGCTAAAAACTTGAAATTTGTACCGGTGGCTGGACTCTTCCCAAATAAATCCACTAAAACGGGATTTTTGTAAAGTCGAATATTTAGGGGGTAACAAGGGTAAATTCGGTAACCTTATATTTCCAAAACTTAGAGAGATACAATGAAATGTAATACCTATCGTTGTCTTTAAACAAATAAGTAGGCGAGTGTCTGGTACTTTTTTTAAATTTTGCTTTTTCAGGGAGTATTTTGGTACTTTTTTTGTCATCCCCCTATCTTTTAAGCCAACAAACATATAAATAAAAGTTATGTATATCACATTCGAAACTTATATAAAAAAAATGCAAAGCCAAATTTGGCACTTTTTCGAAATTCAAACGTTTAAGGGGCGAAATTGGTAATTTCTTTTTTGGTACTTTGAAGAGACTCAAAATTAAGCTGCAAGGTCCTGAGTGATTATCATCCCATAAGATAAAAAATGTTAGTAGCAGAACTATAACCTTAGGCACACAAATATGATCATAAAAAAGGGCCGGACAAAGTAGCGAATTAAATGCTAGCGTTGGCATAAAAATATGCTTACGAAAGAAGAGAAGACGTTAATAAAGTAGCGGGTTAAATGCTTCTAATTACATAAATATGTATTTACAGGTTCAAAAAATTCTAGAAACAAGTATGTACATAAGTATGTTTGTATGTAAGTTCTTCCATATGTTTAAAAAAATTTGTGCTATAACGCAAATACCTTCCCCATTTCTATATGTTGATGAGTAGCAAAAAATCGTCTTCAAAAGCCAGTGTTAACCTTGAACACAAAATCCTTATATGTAAAAAGCATAAAAAGGTACGAAAATAAACGCATTGGCAATAACGTTATTTAACGATAGAAAAAAGCTCTTTTTATGTCAAACATGAATAGACGAAAGCTTTTAAATGTTTTTTAAAAACCATATTTAAAACGTTTTCATTTTAATTCGAAAACTTCAAGTGAGAACACTTGTGTTTTACAAAAACAGGCTGTTAATGTTTATTATTTTTCATTTTACAACATCACACAAGTCTTACGCATTTTGAGGAAAATACAACCCTGTCATGATAAGTTTTTTTTTTTTTTTTTTTTTTTTTTTTTTTTTTTTTGAATTTTTAAACAATAATTATACCAGAGACTCATTTTAGTCAAAATACGTAAGACTTGTATGATTGTGTAAAACGGCCTTTAATAACAGGGCAAATTTGTAAGGTATTTGCATTTGTCGTCTGTCGATTTTTTTTGTCTTTATTCTAAATGTCAAAATCAATACAAAATTCTTTGGCATGAATGTGCCTTGATTAATTTTAATTCAAAATCTTCTTACCTGTCTAAAATAGAATCCTTCACACTATAATAATTATCAAACTTCATTTTTGTAACTGAATCGTTAATGTTGATGGCTGGCACCGTTAGCTTTCCCACTTTTGACATGTGATATAAACGATGAACACCGGTAACGCTTTCCTCCACAATACCTCTTATACCTTTGAAAAGTTCAGGATATTTTTTCCATATTAAATGTGTAGCATCTCCACCGTCATCCAAAATCATATTTGGTTCCCAATCTCCACAATTCACACACTTATCCAGACACCACCAAAAATCTTCTTCGGTCTCTCCTCTCCAAGCGTATATGGGAATACCAACCTCAGCCAAGGCAGCAGCAACAGCATTCTGTATTAAAAAACCAATCGTTAGCTTCAAAACAATTAAGATAAATTGAACTTAATTCTTAACCTGAGTTGAGAAAATATTACAGGCAGTCCAACGAACGGAGGCGCCCAATTCAATTAATGTTTCTATAAGCACTGCAGTTTGAGCATTAATATGTGTGCAACCCACAATTCTAGCGTTTTTCAATGGTTTATCCTCACGAGCTCGTTTCCTCAAAGTCATAATACCTGTCATTTCTTGTTCAGCAATTTCAATTTCTCTACGTCCAAATGCATGTTGGCTTGCTAAATTTCGAACACAAAAATCCGAAAATCCACTACTATTGCGTTGTTTCTTGTCACGAGGCGACGTATCATCTTCATCCGAACTGCCCGTAAAACATGCTAAATGTATAAAAATTCAAGAAGTTTAATGGATGATCAAATTGGTACTAGATTTTAATGGTGGAGCATCGCAATATTTTTGCAAATTTCAATTTCAAATAGCACTAAAATGCTGCATTTGATTCCCAGGTGGAAAAATAGTAAAATAAAAATTGGGACCTACTTTAAGCCTCTACTGCAGCATCAATGTTTTAAAAATGAGATCAAATCGATCAATTTGTAAAATCTCATATGACGCAAAATTTAAAATGTTTTATAGTTGTTGAAACCTACATATTACACTCAAAATATCCAAGATTTTTATACCAGGGATGTTAAATGGGGTTTTACATTTTGTACCAACTTCCAAAAAAAATTTTCTTTTTGGACCTTCACGGTGCCATATAATTCAATTTATTAAAATAACAAAAAAGTACATAAAAATTAAATTGTATGTAAATTAACATACATTATATGTATGCATAAAATAAGGTATATATAAATATATGAGATCAAAATCTGGCACTTATTTGTTAAGTTAATAAGCTATTTGCAATTTTTACATCACAGCAGCATGAGTTTGTCGATTTTAACCAATCCTTTGTTTGTATGAGACTTGATAATGTTGGCACATGTAGTCTCTTTCTTTCCCTTGTTTTTATTATATTGTGAAGAGAAAAAAACTCTTTCCACATTTGCAGACGAATGTGGAATGGATAAAATTCCAGCAACGACTCTAGAAATGCCAGGACACACATGGACATTCAGCTCTTTTTGTAAATTAGCTACTACCGACCAAAAACTACAAATGTTTTCAGTTTTTAACGACTGCAGTTACTCGACATCAGCTTACGCTTTAAATTGATTATTGATTGAATCAAAGTTTGCAATTTCATTCGGAAAAATTTTTTACTAGAAGAGGTACAATACAACTTTTTTTACCTGATTTAAAATTTTCAGGAGTAAATTTATGGAACCACATTAAAACTTCGTTATTTAAGTTAACTTTGGTTTTCAAAATTTCCCAAACTTTTATATAAGATTGTTTTGCATTTTCTTCAATTTCTTTAACAATATCAATATTAATATTATATGTACAAATATATAAACCCACTTCTGTTCCGCAATAAATTTCAGGTTTTCACTAATGTTGCCTCGTCTGTGGGTACCATAAGTCCTCTTTTACAATGTGGCAAGTGAAAGGCAGACAGACGAAGTTTGTTGGCGAGGGAGGAAAAAAGTAGGGTGTGCCACATACAGCGTCGCCCCTTTACCAACAAACTCCGTCTGTCTGCCTTTCACTTGCAACATTGTAAAAGGCGACTAAGCACTCTATACACCACAATACTAGTCGAATATTTTAGCACCCATTATATTAACGATTTGTTGTACAACATAAATGCAATGAAAAGGACTCAATAATGTGTTTGCTGTACTAATAATTCAAAAAGCGGGAACCATGACAAATTTTCAAATTGTACCAAATGCGTCACGGTAGCATCACGGTACTTTAGAAGGTCAAAATGTACCAAAAAAGTACAATTGTACCAACTTTAACATCCCTGTTTTATACGTAAAGCCTAGTACTCTGTTTGAACTTGCGAAAAATGTTGAGCAACATTGATTTTTTCACACGAAAATGTTGACATGTATCAATATTATCTGCCTCGCGATTTTTCAAAACTTAACGTTTTTATTAGTTGCAAGTATACTACATTGTTTTGGAAGGTAAAGGTACTATCAGACGGGATGCATTTTACATATGTACTGTCAAATTTTCCATCTGTAAAAGTTGTAAACATCGTGTGATACATATGAAACTTTGCATGTGTAAAATACATGTGGAAATACATATGTAATTTTTTCGATTAGAACACGCTCTATTTTCCTGTGGCAAACATAAACAAAACAGCTGGTTTGTTTTAAAACGAAATTGTTTGAAAGAAAATATTGTAAAGAAAAATTAAAGAACATGGATAATGAACATGGAAAAGTAAGTATTTTTCGATTTTTAATAAATTAAATTATGTTTATTATATTTATTGCAGTTAGATTGGCCAAAAGAAGCAATTTATACACTTTAAAAAGTCAGCTTTTGTTTACATTTATAGGTTATGTCAAGGGGAAAAACTTAAGCAGGTGTGATAGCAAAAATTATGAATCGTATGTAAAATGGAAATTTTGACATACATACGGAATTCATATGGGTAAGAAAAGTGACAGTACATATGTAAAATACATCCCGTCTGATAGCACCTTAAACAAAACTCATGTTTATTAATTGTCATTAAAAAAGTAAAACCATATAATTTTTTTTTATAATTTCCTAAATCAAAAACCAAAAAATTTTATTTTATTAATGATTTTAGCACTTTTCTACATTTTTCTTTGTGAAACGCTTGTTATAAAAACCACTGTGGTAAAAAAAAAAAAATAGAAAATTACAAAAAATGATAAAATGTTGCTTAAAATTCCGTGCGAATTTCGCACGGAAAATAAAAATGTTGCTAGAAACCTTTGGAATGTTTTTCGTAATATGTGTAAATATCAATTTTTTTTCGTTTGTATTTCACAGAAATTTTTTTTTAATTGAGTTTCACAACGTTTCGCAAGAAACACTAAACAGGATACCAGGCTTAAAGGATTACATTTCAAACACACTTAAAATTACTATATTTGCTGTCCTAAGTTATTGTCATTTCATAAATATTTTTAAGTGTTTTTGTTTATTGGCATAATTTTCTACAACGCACAGTGGCGCCTGTTGAACAAGTGAGGTTGCAAAAATCAAAAAATTCATGTGCCGCTAAGATATTGGTGGCTATTCTTGACAACGCATCGAAGGAGTGATAATTTACATGAAAACAAAAACAAAATTTACGAAAATTGTTTTTGTTATCTATACACCAGTGTTTCCAGTGAAATTTCGAGAAAGATACATTTTAGTTTCCAAAAAAGACACACTTTTTCCCAAAAAGATACATATTGAAAAAAATTTGAATATCAATTTTTAACGTTTAACATTTTTATTTCATATTTAATGAATATTGCACACAAAATGATATCATATAAATTGATTTTTATATTTATTTAAGTCATAATATTAGCTATGTAATTTTTGAAAATACAGTAAGCAAACTTTAAAATTAATTATATATAACTATCTTTGGATGTTATCAAAACAAATTCATTTTTGTTAAAATTAATATACGAGTTAAGGCGTAAATACTAAGGCGATTATATCAAAAAGTTCACATAAATTTTTCTTATAAAATTTAATTTTAACACACATACACAAGAATAAGCACACGACGGAAGAACTTAGAAAACCTAACATCAAAATACAGGTAATTTTTGTATAGCTTCGTACAGACCAAGGCGAATTCATTTACAGCTGTGCTACTTTTTTTTCTTACTTAGAGAGAGAAATGTCAAAAGTTGCTTGTGTTTTTGACATATCGATCAACGAAAGCAACAAGAAAATACATTGTTGTGTTTTTGGTGTTGTTACTTGCTGTAGTATCGGCACCACCGTATACTTGAATTCGCCTTGGTACAGACGGTGGTCAGATCATACAATATTGTAAGCAGGCGTTGCCAATAGAAATATTTTTTTGACAATGGTGCCATTGTCAGATGCATTAATTTTATACCTTTGCCAAATATAAATGAGCTTACAATGTTCACACAGTAGCAAGACATTTTTAGTCAATTTAAACGCAATTTAACCAACGCTGCTTACCAATATTGTAAGATCTGACCACCGTCGAAGCTTATTTAGTTGTCACTGTTGTTGGTATTCATTACGAAATAAAAACTTTGTCAGATACGGAAAGTTCAATATTTTTTTTCTGTACATTTTACGTACAGATTCAAAAGATACTAAAATTGTCAGGATTAAACATAATACATGAAGTCAACAAAAGATACGAAAAATGTATCTTTCGTATCCTAATGGCATCACTGCTATTTACTTCTAAAATTAAAATAGCTGGAGAGTTTTAACGCGTTTCTGTCTCTTTTAAAACTGTAAATTTTATATGATAAACAAACACAATTTTTGTAAATTTGTTTTTGTTTTCATGTAAATGTTCACTCCTTCGACTCGTTTTAAGGAATAGACCTTTAAGGAATAAACCTTTTTTCACAGGAAATTGTCGAACGATTTCAAATATGCTCTTATTACAATCGCAGTTTTGCGTTCAGAAGATTTAGCCCTTCAAAGTTGACTGATTTTCAGTGCTAAAAACAAACAGAACATTTTTAGGTAATTTGGTCCGCTTTTAAATACAGTATCTCGAAAACTATATAACGGATCGTAATTATTTTGATTCTACTTATTAAGAAAATAATACAAAAAATTTTACTGTTTGCTTTGTGTTTGTCCTGGTATATCAATATTTACCAACTATCCATTTTTTTAATATTTCTCAACTTTGATTGAAAAACAAAATTTAATTTCTATATTTGCCATATTTTCAAAATAAGTTGTTTGATTATTCCTTCAGCTAATGCAAATATTTCTAGCTGCCCGTCCTTGTCCCATTTTTTGGTACAGCTAAAATTTTGAAAAAAATTACATGGTTCGAAAAATACGTTTAGATAGATGTCTCCCTATCCCTTCAGCCAAAACAAGAACCGGATCGGATAAAAATGTCTTGAGTAACAGGCATTAAAATCTCAAAAAAAATCATTATTGACGATTTGTAAAAAACTATCATTTTAAATTGCTGATTTAAGATAAACAAAATAAACTACGTATATTTTTTTGGGCAGTATTTCAAAGATAATTTTCCTACGATTACACGATGTATAACATTTGTAAGTTAAGATGAAACTTAAGAAAGTTATAAGCCATTAAATGGAAAAGGCCTTATAAGCTTTCATATAAAATAAATTTTGTTCAGATCAAAGTAAAAATTGTTATTTGAAAAAAAAATTTTATGGGAAATAATATCGACTTTTTTCACTTTTTTTTTGTGAAATTTTGTAATTTTGGTAGATCCAACATTTTGATGGTATTTGAAATTTATTGGATGACTTTTTTTCCTTCAAACACCGACGCTCCAGTCAAGTGTACATACCCGAACTAAATGAACATGTTGAAGCTGCTGACGAACGTCTTCTAGTTTTACTAGCCAATTTCAATGCCTCTGGTTGAACAGATTCTTGCTGTAATAGATAAAGGGATAAGCATTAATTATATTGCTTCTAGTAAATCAGTGAAATGAGATGTTTCATAATAAAATGATTTAAGTCCACTAAATCATTTTTATTTTATTTTCGAGAACAGGGGGCTAATTCTGGCAGTCGTGCTCGAATACTAGTAGTCATTTCTATTGTGGATAAAATAAAAGTGTTTAAATTTATCTTCTTAAACTTTAGCAATGTCATGATAAAAAAATTTGTTCCTTTAATATATTAACATGTTATAATTATTTTAATATAATGTTCTTATTTCTGATTTGTATAATTCCGAAGGAAATATAAATTTTTTTTTATATTTTACCTTTTTTATAAAACGCGTTTTGGTTTGCTATCATGATAATAAACCCGCCCCAATTATAGAGATTTGTAGGAATGTGCTTTATATGGTATCTAATAATTATATACCCATCTTTATAAAAACTGACTCCACAAAATTTAATTCGCGAAATTTATTAATTTTCGTCCAATGTGACAATGAATAACCTTAAACGATTTCATTTTAATAATTTAATGAACAGTTCGTCAATATAACGAAATAGTTCATCAATTTAACGAACAGAGTTCTTCAGTTCAGTATTTTCCGTAAAATTATAATTTAATGCAAGAATTCTTTAATTAAATGAATTTATTGGTTAAATCAGTGAACCTTTTCGTTAATTCACAAACAATTACACAGTGCAAGAATTTGACTATTTTTTTGAGATTAGCCGGTCACCTGGCGTTTTAACATAATTCGGGTACGCTGAATCTAGGCTTGCCAGATCCAGATTATCAAAAAGCTGGACATGTGAATTAAAAAAGCTGGATATTAAAAAAAAAAGCTGGACATTTTGAAATAAAATTTTCACGAAAAGTTACTTGTTTATTGTACAAAACATTTTATTATAAAATACCCATATGTACGAGTATGACATTAATATTATTACATTGTTTTTTTTATAATACTTTACTACAATACTAACATAACAAAATATAACTAAACTTAAATTTTTTCAGTTCATTCATATGTACTATACATCTACATACCTCTCATTTGCTGGAACGACGCACAGTGGCGCCCGTAGAGCAAGCGAGGTTGCAAAAATCAAAATTTTCATGAGTGCCGACGAAGTTTTGAATAAACCCATGTTATAGGAAACTTTTCAACGATTTCAAATATGCCACTCTTAATAATATCACATTTTTAGTTTAGAAGATATAACCGTTCAAAGTTGACCGACTTTCGGTTTTCAAAAAAACACACAATTTTTAGTCAATTTGTTGCGATTTCAGGTGTAATATCACGAAAAATAGGTAACGAATCGCCTTATTTTTTATTTGTATTGATTGATGTATTTATTAAATGTATAATGATAAAAAAAAAATTAACTGTTTGCTTTGTGTTTCTCCTGGTAAATCACTATTTAAAAACTATCCGTTTTTTCACTACTTTTCAACTTTGACGGAAAATAAAAAAAAACTATATTTTTCTATATTTGCCATATTTGCAAAACCGGTTCTTTGATTATTTCTTTACATAATTCAAAAGGTTTTATCTGCCCGTACGTGCCCGTTTGGCTTCTAGAGGTAAAAAAGTTCAAAAAGACATGGTTGCAGAAATTGTATGGCGTCCATCCCTTATATGTTTTGACTGACAGTAGTTTGATCTAATAGTTTGAAAAAAACTACTCATTGAAATTAGCAGGTACGTACCTCACATAAACAATACTTTGGCGTACAAATGGTCAGGAACAATATTGACTTATGGTCCCTACAGGTAGGCACAAATCTTATTTGGACACGTGCATAATATCAAAATTGCATTATTTAGCCTAAATCCATATGTATGCAGGGAACAGGTAAATTTTTAGGCATGGTAGCATAAGCCTATATATTGCAAAATAAGCATAATGCCTGGATTAGTCTACGCCTGAAAGTTGGCGCAACAATTACTGAAACCATTAAACAATTTAAGTACTGAAAACATGGCGTTGAACAATTTAAAATTATTTGAACTGTTTAGAAAGTCAACCACACCAAAGTTTTTCACGGAAGTGAAAATTCTTCCTGAGAAGTTGACATTGATCAGCAAATGGGGCTGCGATGGATCATCCGGACAAAGCGTTTATAAGCAAAGGAAAATATATTGAATGCAATTACGAACTGACAGGAACAACCTCAACAATGTCATGCCCGATTTGCAAAAAGAGTCAGAAGAACTTTTTTCAATTCAATTCAATTTATTTCATATATAATATGTTACATCTCAATTTTATATAATTAGTTGTAAAGAGTTTAAGATTAGTATCTTTTTCTGCTTAATTATAATATATTTCAATTAGTTATCATATACATATATATAGACAGAATTATATTGGAGGTAAAAATTTAGCAAAAACCTATTTAAACCCCTTTTTTCGTTTTATTTTTATATTGTTTTTATCGATTTTATATTATTATTTGTCAGAAGAACTTTGGTAATTTAAACGATTCTACAAATGAGGAGAATTACGAATATGGAATGTCACCATTGCACGCAAGGATAAGGTGTATGGAATTCTTGCTAAAACTGGCATATACCCTACCACAAGAGGAGGAAAACTTCGATGAAAATACATCAATAAAGGATAAGGAAAAGATCAGAAAGAAGCAAATACAGGATGCTTTTTTTAAACACGTTGGACTAAAAGTAGACTGTCCCAAGCACGGATACGGTAACTCAAACGATGGAAACACTTCTAGGGGATTTTTTGAAAATGATGAGGCAGTAACTAGAATCATTGGAATTGACAATCAAATCGTGAAAATTGAGTACCAGTCTTTGCCAATTGGAGAGCTTTCTGAAGAAGCACAGGAGTCTCTTAACAAATTTTATAAAAAATATAGATTGCAGAACACATTCAAAGCATCAAGGGTAAGGCAAAATAAGGACCTCTTCAACATGTTGGCAGCATCTTCCGATCCACTTATTTCTTCCCTGCGGCATGTGAAGTCACGAATAGAGTTACAAAATAATTATAGTTTAGAAATGGTTAGTCTTTTAGATATACCTTCTCTTACGAATTGTGATGAATATTTTACAGAAAATTGAAAAAATAAATTTAAAAAAAAAATAATTTTTTTTTTAATTTGTTGGGTAATAATTTAAAACATAAAACCCTTAAGAAAAAAAATAAAAACAATCTAAAAATGTAAAAATAATTTTTTTTAGTTACCATAAAATTGATTTTTCTACTAATTTTAACTTTGATAACCCATAAGTAGGCCCCTACAAAGCGTAGCACCCTTTCCAAACGCTCATTTCATAGGCTGAACAGTTATCTATCATATGCTGTTTAAACTGTTCAATTATCTTATTCGGTTCAAAAGATATGATTTTTGCAACGAAAAAACTCAAATGGCGCCACTGTGCGACGTCATAACTCAAAAAATTAGTTTCTTATTTTAATGTAGAATAAATTATCGCTCCTATATTTATCTTAAGTAAAAAATTGATGTAAAAATCTTGCATATTCAGCTCTTGAGAGAAATATCATTTTTCCATTGACTTACTTTGCAAATTGAACACTTCAATTATGACTTTTTCCAGCAAATGAGTGATATGTATTTAAGAATTAAAATTAAATAACGAAAACAAAAAATCATACCAAAAAGACGCAAACAAAACAAAAAAAGCTGCTAGATAATTTTGTACTTTAAAGTAAAAAAGTTATAGCAAATTAATAAAAAAAATTATTTTTTCTGCCACTTATATTTTGTATTTGCACTTACGGCCTTTACTAATTCCAAACCTTTAGAAGTTTGCAAAAAACTTTGAAAATTTTTGCACGATTCCTCTAAGTTTATTCTTATTAATATTTCCGCTCTTATAAGATCGAAAGACATTATATTTCTTTCTTTTGGCGCTATTGCAGATGCATTACGTTCCAATAAGAAAATTTATAAAAATTATTTTAAAGCAATAAATATTAAGAGCATTTTGTGGAAATTTTTTTTAGCTTGACAAATTTCTTTTTAGCTTGAAACTGGACAGGCCATTAAAAAGCTGGACAATCCAGCCAAAACAAGCCCGACTGGCAACCCTAGCTGAATCCAATGGTGCTAAGCTTAAGTGGGGAACAGAATAGTCGCTGTAGTATAACGTTACGAATAGCGCTAGAAGCTGTGAAAATTTAAAAACGACAGTTTTAAAGGAGTGTCAACAGAATAAGTAGTTGTAGTAGTCGTTGCAGTTGAAGTTGAAGCGCAAAGTTCGAAATTTTAAACTTTGTCGCGCTACAGAGCGTTTGTCACCTTCAGCTACTACTACAACTACTTTATTCTGTTCCAGGCCTTAAGCATAGTTATATTTTCCAATTTTTGATGAATTTAAAAAAATAACAAACATTTCAAAATGTTGCTAAAAAATTATTTTTTTAATAATTAGTATTGTGGTTATTTTATTGAACTGTTAATGGTTTTAATCCAAATTTAGCTATTTTTAATTAGGCTTAAGTTCATTGAATTTAATTTTCATTAAATTATTTTTATGAAGACAGGAATTTTACAACATGAAATTAATTAAAATGTTTATTGATAATTTTTCATTCTTGACTGCGCTGAGATTTGAACCCAGGCGTTCACGGACAGGTTGCCCAGACTAGTTTCGATTGTAACCACACAATCTCTTCAGTGGGGTTTGCCGTCTTACTCACTCGGCTATTGCAGCCGAATGATATCACGTGCGCAAATCACTACTGTAACCGCCTAAAAAATTAAAAAGATATAAGTGAATTGAATCTTCATCGATTTTGAACTTACACGTAACTCAACTTATATGTAAAACAAAAACAATATTTTATAATTTGTTGGTATTTTATATTTTATTATGTATATATCATTTTTAATTTTACAAAGTTTCTTGTAAATACAATTTTAAAGTGGAGCGGTACTAACATTTTGCCAGGCTTTTAGGCTTCAAAAGCAAACAAATTTCTGCTCAGTTGCAAATGTTTCAATTATTGCTTTTTCCATTCTATAGATCGAAGTAATCTGTGCATTTCCTGTAATATTTGTTGTTGTTTGTTAATATCAATTAGAATGGTTCCTATAGCACTAAATATTATTGTATAAAGCAGGTTCGGTAACAGAGTTTGGTGTTTCCGATTTATAAACTCTTAGATTAACACAATCCGGTGTGGACCGTGATAATAGGGCTATGGTGTTGTGGTCCGTATGCCAGAGAAGAATGAGAAATTTGTTGACAACAAAGAGACTCTTAAAGATTTTCAATGCTTTCTAACCATTCTTTTAAACGGTTTGGTGCATTGGTGCATTCTGTCTTCAATTTGCATATGCTCGTTTTTTTAACAAAAAACATGTTCCACATTTTACTTTATAACGCTTTTTCTACTGAACCGATTATGCTTAATTTCAATCTGAAACTGCCGCAGTTTAAATTATTCTTTTCTGATGAATATTTCGAAACTGAGCATGTTTTCAACAGACGGATAGACAGACGGACATGTCTAAATCGACTAATACAAAAAAAACGGTTTAAAAGTTGGTAAAAAAAAAAGATTTAATAATTGTTCGTTGAAGGTACAACAACAACTTTGCTAAAGTAGATAAGAAGCAATTTACTTGTCTGTTATTGAAACAACAACAATACTACAAGAAAAAAAGCGCACAGTTTTTGTTGGTTTACGAACGGAAGAATTATTTTCATGTTCAAAAAATAAAAAAAATAGGAAAAATTCCCGTATTCTTTTTGTTAAAATTATTTAGTTAAATACATCAAGTTCTTCAATGTAGAATGATGACTAAAACCATATCGGGGTATTCTGCTAGTTTCATCTAATTCTGTAAACAAAGGAAAACTCAACCAAATTTAAAAGTGGTGTAACAGGAAAATAAATAATTACAATATTCACTCTCTCTCTCTGGTTCCAGGGATAAGTGCTTAAAATTAATCTAAAATAAATACATACTCTATAAAACAAAAACATAGTATGAAAAAATTTTGAGGGGAATTGACAAATTTACTTTTGCTTTAATTAGTCCTTATCCTGTAAATAAAGCAACTAGTTTTAAACTATTACAAAAATGCATAAAAATGAATTGGTCGGGATCCTATGACAACCCAACGTTAAATACGACAGTTTGATATATGAAAAAAATCCTAAGTGCAACTAGTTTAAAGTAAATAATAACCAGTATATTTCTAGCTAAATACTAGTTACTTTGTCTGCAGGGTACTAACACTGCAAATATTTCTTAACTACCCAGCGGGAAAAAGGGAGAACGATTGCCTTCTAGAAAGCCTCTGTACTCCTTATTTTGAATGCACAAGGCCTGCACTCAATTCCATTGTCATTGCTGGGTAGGCCTTGCGCAGGTACGTAAGAATGGCAACTGGATAAAAAAAAAAACATTATTTTACTTTTGCTTTGGCAAAAACAAGACAAAAAATGCTACGCCTTCTCTTCTCCCTTCTCATAGAAGCGAGTGTGCAATGTGTTTATTATCTTTTATACGAAAGAGCCGAGCCCGGTATTCTTTACCGGTTAGATAAGAATAGTAATGGAATCAAAAAAAATTTTAAGCAGGCCTTTAATAAGGCATGAAGTAAGAAGGTCTTCTGAGTTTTCCCGCTGGGTATATTTAATTTCGTAACAATATTTGTCTAAATAAAAAAATATATTGATTTATCAAAAGATTTGTTTAATGGTGTTTTGTTATGGACCTCCGTAATTGCATTTAATATTGTGGAAATGAGTGTGCCTATATGACTCATATTTTGTCCAAGTATAGTTTTGCTCTTGTAAAAAGCTACATACGTTTCAGTATCTTAAAATGTCTAATCACATGACCTTCCCAAGTTTATCTTCAATGGAGCGATTTATTGGCACATTTTACTTTCTCTACATGTGATAACCTGATTATTTACCCATTTTATTTACTTAACTGCTCCTTTACAGTTATCACAGTAAAACAATATAAAAATAATTTCAAACTGCAGACCTCTCACTGTATCAAATATTTTATTTTATATTCTATTAAGATAAAAAAAACTTAAATTGTTTACACTTCAACGTCAATCAAATGATCAGAGATAAACGAAATTGTATTTAGAGCAGGCACGACTTTATGAGTGTTTTCATTATTATTACTCTTTTAATATTATAATATGTGATTTTTATTATACCCACACCACAGTAGTGAAAAGGGTAAAGAATCCAAAGAACTTGATTTCCATTCAACTGTTTTATTCAACTCAATTGTACGACTAGTTGCAATGGTAAGGGCCGCATTAGAATCACTCTCTCAAACGATCTAATGATGTCCGTCCTTCCAGCTTGCTAGCTGTCCAAGTTAACCTTGTGCGCAAAGTACAGGTCGCAAGTTTGAACACAATTTGATCAAATTTGGTACATAGGTTCTAATTACCACCTAAGCCTATTGCTGATAATCGATCCATAATTTCACATATCCCCCATACATTCTTCTTTCCAGATTTTATGTCCATGAACCATCTTGTTATGTTAGTATTTAGAAAAAATTGTGTCCAAACATGTTCTATTGCAATCTAAATCAGCCTGCCAAATGTTATTAGAATCGGTCCATATATAATTACAACTCCTGAAAAAGCTTTTAATGCCATAACTTTCTTATAAATGTTGGTATGCCATATAGATGAAGTAATCTAAATTATATTCGGCACAAAGAACTTTTACACGAATCTTGACTTCATAACATAATTCTGTTCTAGGGGTCCATGATTATCCATGGCTCTCAAATAGGATACAATCTCGAAAATTTCTTTTTAAATATTGTGGTGTAGGGTATGATATGGTCGGGCCTGACTGACTTTACTTTCTAGCATGTTTCTTTTATTTATTTATGTATCTTAAACCGCAGTAGCACAGCAATTATTGTCTGAGCTCTTGAATCAGAATTCAACGCATTCAGATGAAACAAAACAAAATTGAATACATTTAGATATAGAAATATTAAGCAAATATTAGTTAACATGTGTTTTCGCATTAGAAGGAAAAGAACTAAAATTTGATAAAAAAAAAATTGTATTTCGCACTTCTCTGTTAATCGTTTTGAATGTTGGCACAATAATTATGTGTGGTACTGATAAAATATTGTGATAATAAAATATTTTGAGAAGTTCATACGAGTATTAACTAAAAGTGATATAATGAATAATTTGATTAAAGTGCCACAAATCAAGAAAATCGTATCACGTGTTTTATTCATAAATATGCACCTTCCTCATTTCTTTACCTACGAATACTTAAATGTTGTATTAGTATATAGGAAATTTAATATTTTATCATTTAATTAATAAGAAAATATCCTACAATTATTTAGGTTTTTTTTGTTTGTTTTGCTAATGTATTTATGTATATATTTATTAAAAGTTAAGCCCTTATGAGCGCAGTTGTTCTTAAAACTGATTTAGAGTCATTATAAAAAGTGTTTAAATGTTAACAGTGAAATCTTTCACTTCTTGGACAAAAAAAAAATAACTTTTAGATGTTAGTGCATTTGTAAAAAAATTTTAACGAAAAATTTTAGGCAAAAAAGTTCAGAGGCTTATAAGCCAATATTCGCCGATACGAATCCGAATACGAATATCTAATCTGAAACTAAACGCAACTCGATATTTTAAATTTAATTTAAAAAAAAAACTGTCACTACTAAATGTATTTAATATTATTATGACATTCCTATGACTGAATTTCAAATCATCTTCGCAACTGAGGGGCATTGCTGAAAATTTTAAAATCTTTATATTTACATGATGGAAAGTAAATAAGGAAAAATACGAGCTTCCTGTTACTAAAGCCAAGTAATATTTATAAACACCATCAACGAGTGTTCCGAGCGAGCACATTTTTAGTGGCGCAGGACTTATTTACCGGAAAAATTTTAGTCGTCGCTGACTTCTTATGATATACAGATTTTCAATGTATAATTACAATTTTTTTTAGCAGCTCCAGTTTTCGCAATAAAGCATTATATTAACAATAAAAACACTTGCAGGACATATATAAGAATAATTTGAGAAGGCCTTGTTTGGTACATTCAGTAAAAAAAACTCCAAAGTTGGACAACAAAATTAAGACGTGCAAACATTATTTCTTAATCTGCGCCGCAGTTTCCGAGATATAGTAAAAGTTTGACCAAAAAAAAAGTAGTTTTTTATACAATTCTTTAACATAAATAGTTTGTTGACGGAAAGCTGGTTAGCAGTTTAGGTGGCTATTTAGTTATATTCACAACAAACTACATTAATTTAAATTTTTTTAAATATATTTTGTTGCTGTTAATATAACTACATAACCATATAACCTGATAATCCGCCTTTCGTGAACGACGCAACATTTTTGTTTTTGAGACTTTTAAGAATAAAATACAACATCGAGCCAGATTTTGTACACTAGCATGGACTTAAATATATTCCGAAGAATTAAATCCTTTTCAAATGAAACTCGTGCACAACTTAATATTTTATTCACAAATTAGTGACAGAGCAAGACTGATAAAAATTTTTTTACAACAATAACACAGAAATTCAAAAGTTTTACAGTGTACCAATTGCTTTTAAGTATTTAGCTGTTTTCTCACTAAATTGTAAGCAAATTCAAAAGTTTTGCACCAATTTCAATGAAAAAGGGCTCAATTCCTTCGGTATATATTTAAGTACATGCTACTGGGCAAACAATTGGCTCGTTCTTGCCTTTTTGTTTTGAATGAATTTTTTAAAACAAAAAGTATTTTTATTTTAATGAATTTTTAAAACAAAAAGTTTTAAATTATTTAAAAAGTTTTTATATTTTTGGGTCAAACATTAATGATAACTCTTGAACTACTGAGCAAACAATGTTTGCACGACCGAAAAATAACTCTATGCCAAATTTTGATTTTTTTTACTGAATATGGATGGAACAACCTTCTCAAGTAGTGCTACTTTATGTGGTGAAAATGCCTTTTTTTTTTGACATAACACTTTATCACGAAATAAAGAGCTAATGAAAAAAACGGAGTGCAGATTTGCGTTCAGCGTTTTAAATAATTAAAGAAACAATTTACATTTTTAGCAATCGAAAAAGATTATTGAAATTTGTAAACTTGTGTTAGAAATTTAAAAGGATATGAACAAATAAGACTTTATCTTTTTAATGCTTTGCTTTACTAAGGATGGGTTTTGGAGATCTCAGTTAAACTAGGCTAAGTTAATCTGAGAACTCATTTGTGCTGCCATTGCCGAGTTTGATTATAACATTTTGACGAAACAGCTTAGTTTTGCTTAAAATGTCGGCCTTTAATGATATAATAAAAAAATCACATTTCGCTGGAAAAAATCCGAGTGTCAGAGTACTTTAAACTAAGCTTAAACTTAATCCACATCTCAAAAACGCAGCCTAAATAATTTTTTAATTTTTGAAAATTTAGATATTTTGTTTCATTTTATGTATTTTAACACTTTTGCTTTCTGTTTCTGAACGTATTCGCAAAATATTCGTTAAATAATCGCTTGAATTTGGCGACTGCGAATACTAATGTCATGAAATAGACGCATATGCAGTGATACGAATACGAATATTAGTAACTTCACTAATTTGTATGGAGGCCCTGTGAAATAATAGGACCATGCATTTGATTAATTTGAAGTAGTATAAAGACCTTACAAACAAAAGTATTGATGCGCCAAGATTATATAATTTTGACGCTATTTAGCCAGAGGCATTAAGAATTGTTATCGTTTATTTTTACTTGCAATATTGTACTCAGCTTAATTAAGTGGGGAACAGAATAGTCGCTGTTGTATACGAATAGCGCTGCAAGCTGTGAAAAGTTAAAAATGGCTGTTTGAAAGTAGTGTCAACAGAATACGTAGTTGTAGTAGCCGTTGCAGTTGAAGCGGAAGCGCAAAGTTCGAAATTTTGAACTTTGTTGCGCTACAGAACATTCGTCAGCTTCGGCTTCTATTACAGCTACTTTATTCTGTTCCAGGCCTTAATGTTAAAGGAAACAAGAAACTCCAAGACTAAAATATAAATTTAAAAAAAATAAGTATTATGGGTAAAGATTTGAAGCAATCGTGGTATATTTCGATATCTCGGCTGTTTACAAACTGAAATTGATGAATTTTAATAACAAAACCTAAGAGTGATTCTGAGTCGATCAGTATACTTTAAGGTATGTTTTTGTTTGCCAATCAATTTGTGTGGTATATTTTCCCTTAAGTGCAATATACTGTGGTATTACAATAATAAAGCTGTGTTTGTAGGTGATCATATTATGGCTAGTTCTTATTATAATAAAAGTTAAATTTCACCATATTATGATTAATTTCGATAATAATATGGTCAAAATTAACCATAGTTTGGTAATTAATAAAACAAATAATGGTTAATGATTTCAGACATTATTCAAATCTGCTTTTTAGTTAAACTGTATTGATAATACCTGTTAAATTTCTAGCCGGCAAGCAATCTTTATCAACATACCTTCTCTTTTCCTAGTCTTGCTACTTCGTGAACTACATGTATTTACATCAACAATTCAAATAAAAACAATTCGAGAATTTTAAGCATAGAACGCAAGTTGCCAAAAGAAATACATTTTCATTAAAAAGCTATTTCTTTTCCTTGGAATTACTTTTGTAAATCATTACGTTGTTAGTGATTATTTTATTCATTATTATAATGAATTATATTATACGTAGGTACATAATAGCTGCTACGTAACACAAATAGTAGCGAAGAAATCTACTTAATAAGTATTAAGTGAAAGAAGCTATTAATTTAGAAAAAGTAACCGAAGTTTTTACCAGTTGTTTTACACATGACAAATACCTATACAGTAGAGCGTACCACCTTACAAGGAAAAAAGTTCGCCGTACACCCTCTAATATAAAGTATTTTTCCAAGGAGGTTTCGAGATTTTTTTTTTGCCGAACGTAGGCGTCGCCTTTTTACATTTTTCGTTATATCTTAGGTATTTACAGTCCGATCTTAAAGTATGATATATCAATGCTTATCAATGGCTGTCCTGCAGGAATTATAGCAATTCTTCCTTGGCAAAGCTGTAATGATTTTTAGCAAGCTTTAATTTTCTAATTAAATTTAAAAATGTTTCTGCTGAAATTATCGAATTACTTCTTTAGCGTTAGTATAATAGTTTCTTGCGAGCCTTAATTTTCTGACATTAGGGTGGTACGAACAGAGATCTGGTGGATAAATGCTAGAACGAGATACTTGAGGTCAATGGCCCCTTAGGGCAAAACATTGGTCTTCTCGAGACAAAAACATATATCATATTTTAAGATATACCATACTTTAAGATCGGACTGTTAATGCCTAAAATATAACGACAAATGTAAAAAAGCGACCCCTACGTTCGGCAAAAAAAAATTAATTTCGAAACCTCCATGCAAAAATATTTTATATTAGAGGTGGTACGGGGAAACTTTTTTTTAAGGTACGGTCTACTATACATACATGATTTGGCGCTTAAATAGAGAAATGTGTTTAAAGTTTAAACGAAAAAACCCTTCAAGAAATAAATAACCAAAACTAAAAAAAAAAACATTTTTTTACTAACCCATTTGCAACAATTTCACATTAAATTAATGTGTTAAAGAGAGAGAGAGAGACAAGATCGCATATACACAAGGTTTCGGTCACTTTTTTCATTTTTGCTCTTGATAAACGAATAGAAACTATAACCAATATATCGGTTAGCACTACTGATCATCTTACTAGTAAAATGACCGGTATTCTTCTTGTAGGGAATGTCATCAACAATATATTTATTCTCATTCTGTCCGAAAAAAGTGTATTAGTGGGAGAGTGGTCTAAGACGTTGCATTAATTTAAGTGAAGGGTATTAAAGATTCAGCATATTCAAATATATTATTCTTATTTGTTTAACCTAAAAATTTTATACATAATAACTGTTAAATATGTATGTACATATATAAAACTTATTTATCATTATAGACTTATTTGGCATATTATTTAATCAGTTTAAACTTATATTTATTGACATGCACACATATATAATCATAACTTTGAGAGTGGTGTGACATAAGATTAATTTAATCTTATCATATCGGAAATAAATAAAAAAAAATGTATCGAAATTAAAAATAATAAAAATGTTGGGATTGATATGCTTGTATTTCATCATTATTAACCCTAAAAAAAACACTTTTCTTTAGATACACTTTATGTCTCGGTCAACAATCTGTGGACAAAGAAAACAGTTTTTATAAACAGAATGAAATTTTCTTTATTAAAACATGTTCAAGTTAAGAAAATATATTTGAAATAATTTTTAATGTGTTATGTAACTCACGATCACGCACGCGCAATAACAAAATTGTTGTTATCACGAACGCTCACTCATAAATCATTTTCAAAATCTTAAAGTCACACACATTTCAAAATATTTTATTGAAGAAAGTGCTTTTTATTAAACACGAAGCATAAATTAGATTTATTCAATATTTATATACAATTTTAATTCACAATTGTAAAGCCTTTTATTTATTTATTTTATAAAATATTTTATTTCACACTCAAAAAATATGCGACAAAAAAATTATTATAAATTGTTAAATGCTGTTGAATTCAACAAACGTCAAACATTTTTACAAGCTTGAACATACTTGTAGCTGTACACCTGTTTTAGACTATGCGACATAACGCTGCAACAATATTCGTACTTTCTTATGGTGTCCTTTTGAAATTTCGTATACGTTAAGATGATGCGTTTGTTGCTGCAAGCTAGAAGCCACAATTTGACAATTAAGTCTTAATTACAAATTTAAAGGTCGAGTCACATAGAATCCGTTGTACTTTCTACTTCGCTTTTTCAACTGACACTTATGTAACAACGGATGATGGGCACACAATGAATACTTTGATGACGGATATTTAATCAAGACCAATACAATTTTATTTATTTAATTTTGGTTTATTTATTTTATTTTATTTTTTCTGACACACAACAAAAGAATTTAATAGGAATAAATCAGAAAAAAACTGATTGTTTTCAATAACTCAACGTAAGTTACAAGCTAAAAGGTGCCCAGCTTTAGAACTTTGCGTTAACGGAGACATACGATTCGGAAAGAAATACGGTTCCCGAAAATAGGTATTTTTCAAAAAAAAAATTATATATTGGTAATAACTTTTTTGTATCTGATCCGAGTTTTTCAGCAAATATGTTAGAACATTTGATATATAAGACGTATCCAATTTTGATGCTTTTTAGCCCATTTTTAGCTCATAAGAAAGCCTGTATGTAAATTCAGTTGTCAGTTGAAAAAAGCGACGTAAAAGGTACAAAGGATTCTATGTGACTCATTAACTTAACTATTCAATTTTAAAAATATATACGAATCGTATTAAAGAGGAACAACAAATTGTTGCTTGATTTTACATTTCTTACGACATTGTTTATCCTGTAAGCGTCTCTACACCCGTTGTCCAAATCTTCTGTTTCATGAAATATTTCAGTGCAACATGTCGCATTGTCTGGATGAGGTACTAAATTAATTTTGAATTAGGGAGTTAACATTTAGACACTTACATATGTAAATAAAAATAAATTTTAATTATTATGTATGTAGGAAATTGTTTCTTAAAAAGTCAAACCTCAAACACACTCAATCTTTCACGCGTGCTTTATATTTAAAGTAATTCACACACAAATTACTCGTCACAAGAATTTCACATGACATGGTGATCTCTAGCATTAAATACTAAATTAAATTTTCCAGTTTCTTTGCTCTTTGAAAATTTTCGTAAGAATAATCAAGAAATCAAAAACATGCTGAAAAATTATATTCAGAAATCCATCAAAGTAACATCATGATTTTTTAATGTAAAATTTTATAAAACCTCTCACCATTTAATTATTAATAAAAGTCCAAAATCTAAAGGGTTAGTGTTGAACATTTTATTTCCTGATAATCAAATACATCAATGGGTTAAATGATTATCTCTTCCTTCAATTCATGTGTTACACAAATATTTGGTTAAATGAATTTTAAATTAAATTTTAAAAATTAGTTCATTCATTTGGATACAAAATAAAGGACAATTCAATAACCAATTGCATAATTAAATTAATTTTTTAATATTAGCACCTTTTATTGACACAACAAAAAAAAAAACTTTAGAATAAAATAAGTGCAAAATTCCTTAATTTTATCTTGTTTAAAAGATCAAAATTCATATCTTATCAAGTATAAACGAAGATTGAGGTCATCAAGCGTTATGGTTGCACAGTGCGCTGTACCATACCAAAAAAGCATTAAAAAATTAACATAATTAATATCAAATTCTTACCCTTTAACCATTATTTTTTAAGGTCTTCTTATAATTTATGAACAAAATTTTTTTCACTTTCAACTTAAACAAGCTTACTACATACTTCTTTTTCTATGTTTAGTGTGATAACGGTAAGTCCCAAATCTTCTGAATTTTAAAGAGTTTTCTGGAAGATAGGTAATCACCAGCTTAGTGAAAACCAAGTCCAATTTAAGGAGATATGTGCCTTCCGGAAGATTTAAAAAAAATTTACAACCCCCATGCCAAGCTTGATATATATCATTTATTTCCTCACTACTTAGAGGAACATATAATAAGAGAATCCGTTAAACATTCTGGAATAGATCAAATTTATTTAAGCCTAACGGACTTTTGTAAATATATTCTATATGAGTTATTATAAGCTTCCATCGCTGCTGTTCTATCATAAAAATGCAAATTAGCGGAAGACGTTTTAAAAAAATTCGTGAAATAATTCATTTCAATGATACAACCGGAAAGGCCTGCTCAAGATGATCCGATTCCCAACAGACTTTATCTTACACGATCTCTTATTGAAACTCTTAATAAAACTTTTGCCTCCGTTCCAAAGTTGAACAGGCTACGTGTAGACGAACAATTTTACTCCACTAAAGTTGGAAGCTACATGAAGCAGAATTTCCGATGAAAAATTCAGCTGGCAATGTAAATGAAAAACCTTTTGCATTTTATAATATTTAGAGAAATTATGAATTATATTATAATGAATATTTTTTCTAAAGACTTCTTTACTAAATTTTCCACAGTTTGCCAGCTATGGGGGAAAAATGGCTGAAAAAATAAATATAAAATGAAAATTGTTCGACATTTTAGCAATTTTGAGACACTAAATGCAATTTTTTCGGTTTAATTTGTTTCACTTTTATTGTGGCGGAAAACAGAAAAACAAAATTTCAATTAGTTTCCGAGATAAAGACGTGAGAAAAAAAAGGCAAGTTCTTCGGAAAATCAAGTTTTAGCCAAAATATTTATCCGAACGGCAGCTGAACTGGCAAAACCAAAATTTGGCATTATTGACTTCGGTTAGCACTTCGAGAAATTCCATACGAGAAATAATTTGCACTCGATGACTTCAAAATGTTGCACAGTGGTATTTGAAGAAAAAATTGATTTCCATTTTTATTTTTTATGCCATTTTTCGTTTACGTTGGGTGATTTAACTTTGGGAGATTTTGATTACAGCCGTTGGAAACACTCTAACTTTTAAAGAAAGAGAAAATTTGTAGTGGCAAATGTCAGTTTTTCTAAGCAGTTTGGGATTGAAATCCATTACAATCGGTTAAGTAGGAAAAAAGCTAAGAACCCAATGGTTGACCAACCTCACTTAAAAATTTAAATTTTTATTCTGTTAACCTAAACAGCCTGCTGAGATAGGCGCAATCACAAAAAGCTTGATTTAATATCTAATGACGGAATCGGTAATTTGAGCTTAATGTAACTAAAAATAATATTTGCAAGTTTCATGATATTCGGTCAATAATTTTTCCCATATGTATAAAGCCATCTTCCGAAAATTACTTCAATACGCCTAAAAAGCTAACCAATTATATTACAGTTGAACCTAGATTATCCGTTATTCGATTAACCTGCAACATCAATCATCCAGGAAAGAAAAAGAACATTATTTTTCATTGACTAAAATTTTTGTGCATCGATTAACGTTTTACTTCATTATCCGGGATTCTAAACACAAACAAAATTAACAAAATCGGCTTATAAATAACCCAGCTATAGATAAATGCCTACTTTATTTTTCCCATAATACTGGACTTGGCACACTATCGCCCATACCATATGAACTAGGAAAACTTAATTTGGCTCAGATATTTCTTATATACATATAAGAAGTATTAAATAATTTCATTAAATAAGTATTAAATAATGAAATTATTTAATACTTCAGATAAGATCCGACAGTGGCGATTATAGCACTTTTACTCGTTTATCTTCAAGGCGAAACTTCAAGATAAAAAAAAATTGAGATTTTGTAAATTACGACAAGTGTATGCAAGTACAAAGTGTCGTTGCTGGTGTTGAGAGCGTTTCAAATCGTGATGATGACCTTTATTAGGAAACACTTAGATATGAAAATTAAACAAATTTAATTTAAAAAGGTCTGGTTACCTTTGAAACAAAATTGATTGAAGGCTTTTAGATTTTTTTATTTTTGAACTTGTTTCACTAACTGATATGTTGTTTTAAAATTTCTTTATGATGGAAGTTTTTGATATTTTAATTAGGCTTAAGTTCATCAAATTGAATTGTCATTTAATTATTTTTATTGAAGGAAGGAATTTGCAACATGAACTGAATTAAAAATGTTTTTTTTTTTTTTTTTTTTTTTGATAATTCTTGACTGAACACGGGATTGAACTCGGGTCGAATTAACATGTTTCGAGAATAGCCACATTCCCATCATCAGAATTCCTTGCGTTCTACCGTTAATGAAAATTAAATTTGATGAACTTAAGCCAAATTAAAATATCAAAAACTTCAATTAAAAACCAACAGTTCAATTAAAATCACAATTGTTATAAAATAGCTATGGCACAAGCTCTATATGTTTACATTTGTCCTTCAACTAGAAAGGGACAATAAGAAAAACATAAAAAACTAATGTATTTAAGTTTTCCAGACAACGTCTTGGCAAAAAGTACGAAAAACAAGAAGTAAGGAAAAAACATGCCAGTAAAAATTTAAAATTTAAAACCAATTATAGCAAATTTCGATCTACCAATACCATTGGTTAAAGATTGATGTTTGACTGCAGACTGCAGACTGGCAGGCGAATGTGGTTATTCTCGAAACATGTTAATTCAACCCGAGTCGGGATGGAACTCGTTCAGTCAAGACTTACCAAAAAAAATTTAATTCATTTCATGTTGTAAATTCCTTCCTTCAATGAAAATAATTTAATGAAATTTAAATTTGATGAAGCCTAATTAAAATATCAAACACTTCAATTTAAAATCCCAATTGTTATTTCTTTATAATTTAAAAAAGTGTATATTTTTATTTTGACGTGAGAGTGAGTGAAGACTTAACCCATTTTTCGCCGACCGGTGTTTATAATCACCAGCACACATACTGTTTTTTTTCTGTCAGCTACTTAAAATCTTATTTCGTTATTATATTTTCAGTTTACTTGGTGCGTACATAAAATGGTAACCATATTATGGTTACGGTCATAATATTTTCAAAAATTGTTCGACTTCAACTTTAAATCTTAATACATTTTCGTTTACATCATAAATTTTCTTCACTGAACTTTAATATAAACATAAGTATACATACATGTTTAGCAGTTCTAAAGGGTAGTTTACACGATTACACAAGTGATTTAATTTTTGGTTGAAATTTTTCAAAAAACAATAACAACTTAGCATGGCAGGGTTGTATTTTCCTTAAAATACGTACGACTTGTGTGAACGTGTAAATTACCCTTAAGTTCTATATAGTAATAAAAACCTATTTTGAACTTAAGAAATTAACGGGCAGGTTTTATTCGATTTATATGATAAAGTAGGGTTTATATTGCAAACACTTTGACATTTCATCAGAAAAAAGTCAAACATTTTACAAACCTTATCGCTGAATCCCAAATCACAGACGGTGGTCTCGTTAATTTTATTCATATTTATAAAAATTGTTTACTGAAATGAAAAAGATAAAGATAAAGTGTATTTAATTAATATTAATACAATTAAAATAGCAAATAACAAAAAAGTAAACGCTTGGAACTTTGCTGCTCAATTTCTTTTCAATTCTCTTTAAAAGTTGCCAATATGGCCACAACTAACTATCTGTTTCAGCTTTTTCGTTTAAAAATGTTTCAAAACAACAACAATTTCAAAGCGAATCAAAGAGAAGAAGAAAGGTGTATACATTTCTGTGAATAGAGATACCTACGAATAGAAACAAAAAGTATTCTGGCGAGTGCAAGCATATCCGTACTAACCCCTTTCTTCTTTCTTGACTCTCCTTAACACTAAAAAATTGAGCATCAAAAGTTGAACCGTGTAAACCTTGACTAAGGTGATGAGATTATATCAGGTATCTAAAGATGTTTCGATACCTGAAGTTGCCTTCTTGTTTCCTACTTAAATATGTACTAGAGTATTCATTCGGTTAACCGTTAATCGGCTATCCGATTAATTGCTACCCGATTAACTGATCGGTTAATATAAAATGGCATATTTTTAAAATTGCCGAAATTGAAATTAACCGGCTTACGGCCAATTTCACCGAGTTCAGTTGAAACTAACTATTACTTTAACTTCCAGTTAACAATATGTGTTTGATAGCTATAACTGGAAGTTAATTATAACTGAAATTGGTGATTTTGGACGTAACCAGGTTAATTTCAGTCGGTTAACCGATTAACCGATGTAACAAAATTTTTAATTTTTTGTAGTATTATAACTTGTTTTTAATTATATGTTTCGTCTCATGTACAAAAGGTATGTGCTAAGAAAATATTTTTTCAAACAAATAAAGAACGTGTTCAGTGAACTTCCTTTTAAATAAGTGTTTGCTGTCAACAGCTTTTTGTTTCACGTACTTTTTTTATGAATGTGTTTAGTTATTGGTTCCTTCTCATATCAATCTTTCAATAGAATTAACAGAAACAATTAGAAGCGTTTAATATTTAAAAAAAATTAAAACAGGACTGTAATGGTATAATGGAAGATTTTATATGTTTAGAGAAATCCAGAGAAGGACTGAGAAATAAGATATTCTGTGTTATGGGTTGCTTTCGATTTCTCCAACATCTACGATAAATGAAAGAATTTTTTCCAAGTCAAGTTTTGTCAAAAGTCAATAAAAGAATCGCTTAAATCCTAAACATTTATACCAAATTATTTTTCTTAAAGATTAGTTTATAAGATCTCCTTAAACTATTGAAATAACTAAGCAAATGATCTCACAGTTTATTGTTTAATACATAATATGTATTAATTAAAAAATATGTATTAAATATTAATGAATTAATTTTTTTTGCTCGTTTTAGTTCAGAATTGTTGTGTTTGTTATGTTTTTGTTTTGTTACTAATAAACTTCAAATAATAAATAATTTATGCATTTTAATTTATTAAAATTAATTTATTTATAAAATACAATTTTACTTTAACCCACCAGGTAGGGAGAACTTGTCTTCAACTTATCGCTCACTTTGTGAAGTTGGATGGATTTACAAAATTGCCATCTTAACTCAATTCGAAATTGGTTGCATCTTCCACACGTTTGATGAATTAGTTATTTTAATGATGTTTAAAACAAACAGAATTTTCAACTTATTAACTTATTAATCATCTTGTAGAGATTATACGAGTAGGAATTTTTGATCAAAAAAAAAAAAAAAAATTTATTGTACCTAATAAGCCGTTGCAGTATCACGGTACCAACTAATTCCAAAATGTACCAACAAATTTAAAATTTTACTTTGATTTCCATCAAACAAATTTACAATTTGACAGTGATTTCCATCCCTGTATTATTGTATGATCGTCTCTAAATTAAAAAATATTTTCAAAAGTATGTATATGTGTATACTTTTATCATTTTGTAAGTTTTAATTAAAAAATATTGTTGAAGATAAAACAGAAACTACAAGAACACTTCTACAATAATAATAGAAATCTCATAGCCATCGATAAATTAAAAAAAAACGTTAAATAATTGATCTACTTAAATAAAAATAAAGTGATAAATCCGCTAATTTAAATGCGCGAAATACATTTATTTGTATGGGTTTTAGTATTTTAATTAAAAATTTGAATTTATGGCAGTCGATAGAAATTCTTAAACTTGAAAATATTTATCTTCTTATAAAAAAAAATAAATAAATGATCATTTTATTATTGTTAATTTAAGTCTGTGTTGTTGTACAATATGTAGTACATAAAACGTTGCTTCTACTTGTTTTCACTCTCGATCTTCCTCACATTCTCCCGCTATCACTCTATGAATTCATTCAGACACATTTATTTTGTTTACATAGTGATTTGCATATAAATCTTTGTAATACACTGTTTGTTGCTTAATACCAAGGCGAGTTCACTACAGGTGGCTTCAAAACGCCTGCTGACTTTGACAGTTCGAACTAATCTGTTTTGGTTTTCCAATGTTTTGTTAGAGTTGGTTGACTTTTCGAGCCGTAAGCACTTATAATGCAAAAAACATCTGTTGTTTTTGGATTGTTGGAGTATTGCCGCCACCTGTAGTGAATTCGCCTTTTTAATACATTTCGGGTATGGGAGTTTCGGTACGGGGGAAAAACAATACATAGGCTTTTATTTAGATCTTAAAACTTATAAATATTGGACATTGTTTTACAGGACGAGGTGACACGTTATGGAATAATTTTATTTATTTTATCTGATATTGTATTTTCTATTTAATTTTTTTGAGCATTCTTCTATTGAAGTCTTTCTCCTCCTGTTGAACTAATTAATACTTTGTGTTACGAAAACATTTATTCTTGTTGGTATTACTTATAAACGGTATTCTTTTGGAGTAAGCGTGGGTGACACTTTAATAATTATTAATTATTTAATGACTGAAATGTAGAAAATAATTTAAATTACACATGATATGACCATATTTTATCACACATACATATGTAAAAACAATTAAGATTTAAGAACTTAAGATGGTTTACCAAAAAAGGAATTCCATTGTAAGGCAACATTTTTGTCTTCATTAATCTGTTTTTTAAACTAAAATTTAAAAATAATTTGCTAGTTACGTCAATGTTTTTAGCGAGATAAGAATTTTATTTTCATACTCTATGCAAACGGTTCCCAAATAAGCACCCGTTTCAGATTTCTAGTGCGTTCATGAAGGGGAATACACAAACTAAAAAAAATTGGGGCATATGGTAAATTATGAACCAGTCTTTACTTAATTTGGCAGTGTAGTTTCTAGTCTTATGAAACTATGACGGACTAAATTGTACTACAATAGCATTTTATGTTTCGATTTTAGGTGTGTTTAAGTGTTTTCTGAGAGTGAACTTTATATGGATCCTACTGCAAATTAGGGACGGGACTTCACGAAATTTAACAGAATGATTTCTAATCTTATTATGCCGGATTTAATTTTATTACAATAGCAATATTCGTGACGGTTTTGGCTGTGCTGAAGGATTTTCCAGAATGGGCTTTATAAGGCCCCTATAGAAAATAATGGACCGATCTTCATAAAAATATGATTTCTTGGAGTATAAAACGAATTTGTGCAAAGTTTAATGAAAAGCGGTGCATTCCGCCACTAATTTATGTTAGTTTTTTGTAACAAAAACATAAAATTTTAGGGAGGTTGTTCCAAATTTTGGTTCATAACTCTTTTCCAGTTGAACCGATTTCGCTGGATTTCAAGCCCATACAGCTAACGAGAACTACAAAAAATTGGATGACAAAATATTCTTTTGAGTTCGAAAGTGAGCTTGATTTCAACAGACGGACATGCCTAAATTAACATAGAATTACTCAAGAACCCAGAATATATCCCTTATTTGCTGCAACAACGTCATAAGTAAAATTCGCAAATTTGACTTAATATCACACCCGGTTGCCCCGGTAGGCTAGCTGGAAGTGAGCTCCTGCAGACAAGCGTAGAGCTTCGCGGGATTAGTATAGGGAGAAAAAAAGAAGAAGATAGAGCACGCTCTTAATGAAATTTAGTCAGATGACTTTTCCTCTGACTTTTACAGAAGCAGTTCTGTATTTTGCAGTGGGAAATTTTTCAAGGCAGATGTAAAAAACATGTCGTGCAAATGAACGTTTATATCTATACATGTTATACATTTGAGGCGTAAGTTTATTCCGCAATAACGTCCAAACGACTTAACCGATTTTGGCGTAATTTTTAAGAAACAACTTGTCCTCAAATCGAAACGATCGCAGTCGTACAAAATAAAGCTGAAAAATATGGTATGAAGATTAACATAACAAAGACCAAGATAATGCCTGTAAACTTTTCAAATAACAGGACGTTATCCATAAATAGAGAATAACTTTCCAAATTGTTTCCAAATTCAGCTACTTGGGCAGTAACCAGCGTTGGCGCTGGTTATGACGTATAAATCGGATTTACACTGAAAAGCGGTCATTTGGCCTATTTAATCCCATCTGTTGGTCTCATCACCATATCAACAAGAACCAAACTTAGCATGTTGAAGTCCTGTGAGTCTTGGAACGTAGACACTCGAAATATAAACTTGCTACAAGTTTTTTTAAACAGATGTTTGCGGAGAATCCGAAGAATAATTTAGCCCCAAACAATATCCGATCAAATGCTGTGGAGTGAATTAAAGCAAACTCCAATAAGAAATAAATTAGTAAAGAAAAGTAGAGCTGGATTGGTCATGTCTTACAAAGGCCTATGAATGATACAACAAGAAATGCAATTGACTGGAATCCCCAAGGTAGCCGAAGAAGGTAGACCATCAATTTGCATCTTTAAGTTTAGTCAGAAGCTGCCAAGCGGAACAAGAGCTGTATCGCGATTAAAGCGATACAGCTCTTGTTCCGCGTTGGATAGAATTGATTGGAAAATATATGTTATGGCCCTATGCTCCTTACAAAAACGACAGGAATTAATAATATTTCTTAACCAAATATATAAATTTATATAGCGTCGTCGGCATGTCACAAAAAAGTTAATCTTAAAAACCGGAGTTATTTTTTAAAAGTTTTCACTTAAAACACGTTATTTTTTAAATATTTTTGTGAGCCTAAATTAAAAGTTCAAGGTACTTCTTAATCTACCCCATTTAGATTGAAAATCGGAAAAGCTTAATTATTTTTATGCTTAAACTATCACCAGGGGGATACATTAAAAAAATTAGATTGAAGTTGCAAAACAGGGTAAAAATTGGTACTTTATGTAAACACGATATAAAGTTCAATATTGTAATTCTAACCCAAAAACTTTTGGTTGTGTGAATTTCCGTAGCTGCATCAGCAAATTACAAAAAAGTAGAGTTGGAAAATCGTTTTTTCAGGTGGTTAAAATCGGTAAAAAAAAAGGAAATTTAGAGCACCTTTTTAATGACACCCAATAAGACCGCAAAATTTAAAAATTTTATTTATTTTGGTACGCCTTGTAAACAGTTTTTATAAAATTATTTTGGAATCCTAAATAACAAATATTTGTTTATATGAATTTCTATAGCGATATCGTCATGTCACAATTAAGTTATTTTGAACATCGTCTTTTTATTGGGAAAAGTGCGACAAGGGAAATTTGGTGCACTTTTTACTCAACCTCATTTACAATGGAAAATTTGGGAAGTTTACTTATGTATTTGTCAGCATAACTATCACCAAGAACAATTGTAGACTTAAAAGCTTTTTGCTTAAGGGCACTGGATACTATCAAATAATTCTATCAATCAGTGCATATGTGTAAGCGTCGTTTATTTCAGGCTTTTTCGGAGACGTACAAATAAACACGACAATCAACAATTGTATTTTGCAAAAAAAAAACAAAATATTTATATTTAACATGACAACAAACACAAAGCAATTAAATTTTGTTTGTCAATCACAACAGGAGACTATCAAATAATCAGCCATCAAATAAAAAAATCAATACTGTTTGCTTTTCATCCAGCATTGCCGACAATGCGTATGTGTAGCCGAAAAAGAACGACTGCACAACTATGTGATTGATGTGTGTATTTGTTAGTCTCCAGGGGGCTTTAAAGCAGCTTATAAGGTTTACACATATGGTTGTATATTCTGCGTCGAAATCGATTAAGTCATGTCCGTCTGTCACTCTGTCTATCTGAAAGACTCCCAGAAAAAAGTTTATGAATTTTGGTAATAGGTAGTATTTATTTCATACGTTACCTGGTAAGTAGTTGTCATTATAATTGTAATTTTTCTGAAAGCCTCCATAAGTACTGACTAGTAATGACCTCAGTCACTACTTGTTACTTCTATTATTTGCACTACTGAATATTTGCTTACAAATAATCAGGTCAAGTTAACTTATTAGTAGTGTTGTTTTCCGTACTGAATATTTTCTTACAGGTAACGAGCTCAATAACTACTTATAAAGTATATTAACTGGCGCCAAGTTTTTAATTTTACAATTGGTTTGAATCAAAAATATACGTAGAATTTATGTTAAGCAATTTACGTATTATAAAAATATTAGTTAAATATGTCTGACTCACAACATACTTCTGACCTACTGGCTGCTAAATATTAACTAGCTATTTTTTGGCATCTGGTTAGTATATTGTAAATACTTAAAATACATTTTACTGGTAGTTAAATAATAACTAGATACTTTTTTTACTTCTAGTAAGTGTATTGTAAGTACTCAATTCTGTGGACAGCCCGAATAAAAATAAGTAGTTTTTCAGCCGAAAAATAAGTAGAGCTTATTTGTCTCTAATATTAGTTGCCAACTTACCAGGTAAGTAAAGTTTTTGCTGCGCTCAACAGAAGTTAACTTTTTATGTTTCGAATTGTTTCTAGTTTCCTAGGGGACTGTACAATAGGAAAAGAGTTATAGAGTCCAATTTCTAATTCCTATTAATTTTTCATCTCCGACATTTGCTTCTACGTAGCTACCCGATATCTCCATTCCTTAAAAGCGCACCAATACAAAATTTTCAATACAGATAAAAAATATATTGAAGGAAGGAAAAGTTCCCCCATTATGGGGGAAAATATATGACCGACCGCCATTAGTTTTTTGTCCTGAACATTTTCTCAATCATACTTCAGTATGGAAGCCTTATTTCCTGGAGGGCTTATTTCCACCCTTAGGGAAATATCCATACTGATATTAAATTCTTAAATTTTTACATAAATTTGCATAACTTTTAAACTTATGGATATCCCATTTCAAACTTTTACAATATAACAAAGACACCGTAGGTTTATTTCGGTTAAAAAAACTAAAAATATTGGATCTACGTTAGCAAAATATTATTGAAATGGTCACCTCCGATTCCGCAGTGCGATAGCCATGGACAAACATCAATTCTACCAGTAAATGTTTTTTTTTTAAATTTTGAGATTTGGCCGTTTATGCAAAAATCATTTGTTCACTATCAATTAAAGAATATGAATTTCCATTATTTAAAATTATATATTTTTTTATTTATGTGCTGTTTTCACAAAACGAGTGATTGAACGTGTAGTAAAATTTATATGAAAAACACTCAAAAAACTGAGTTAGAAAAAAAGTTATTTAAAAACAAAATTAGATGATTCGCTTTGTGCCACCTTGTATTAAAAATTTTTGTGCTTTACTTTAAATAAGTCCATTTTTGTGAAATCTTGTATGAGTATTAGTTAGGTATGAGAATAGGTCATAATGTTTTTTATATCGCTAGAGGGCGTCAATTGGACAAAAGGAATTAAGGCTCCCCCTCCCTATATCTTCTTAACTAATCCACCATTTTGCTTAAAATTTGGCATGCAGACATTGCAACATCTGAAAGGAACTTAAAGATATAAATTTGGAATTCCAACATTTGGGGCGTAAAATATGTCAATTATCCGATGATAGTTTCAAGTCTTGGAGGAACTGATGGCTATAAATTTTAACATTTAGGGCGTAAATTAAAGCAAAATGGGTAAAACAAACCTTCTTAGGCTGAGTTTTTTAGATCTTAGTTAAACTAGGTTTACTTAACCGGAAAACAGATTTTTGCCGCCATTTCCAAGTGTGTATACAAAATTTAGACGGACATATGAGTTTTTCTTAAAATATTGGTGTTTAATGGAATAATAAAAAAAAAATCATATTTCTCCGAAAAAACCCGAGTTTCAGAGTACGTTAAACCAAGTTTAAGCTTAATACACATCTCAAAAACCCGGCCTTAAGGAGCTATTTTGGCCGCGAAAAATATGGATGTCGACGATTTAAGCTTCAAGATGCAGCAGTCGTTGTCAGATGACTAAGTATCAAACAAATCGATCGATGCAGTTGGCGATGTTAACGAAGCTGTAAATTATCCAACAGAGTTTTTTAACTCTCTGCATTTGCCAGGCATGCCACCACACCTTCTACGAATGAAAGTTGGATCTCCAGTTATTCTACTTCGAAATTTGAGCCCACCACGGCTATGCAATGGTATACAATTGGTCATTACAAAATTTATGAAAAACGTTATCGAAACCGCCATTTTGAGTGGGAAATTCCGAGACGAAAATGTTTTGCTGCCATGAACTCCGATAATTTCCGCAGACGTCCCAATTGAATTCAAAAGCGCTAAATTTCCTATTTTATTGGCATTTGCAAGGGCAAGTTCTCGCGTCGGCAAGCCATCGATCTTATTTGTGTTTTCTAAGGACGGACTGACAAAAAATATCGTACACGCAATGGCCCTTCGTAATAAATATTGATTATCTTTGTTTGATTTTCATACTTCAGGATACAAAATACATCACTTTTTTATGTTTAACTTTTGGGTACATAACGAACAGAAATTTGGAAATAAACGGCTTTTGTTTTTTTTCATCGCCGATCATGGTATAAATCGCTTCATTCTTCTTTCTGATATGGATCTCATCACACACTCTTACAAAACATTCGTTAAATTTTAATTAAAACCCAAAATATTCACTAGAAAAAAATTTTATGGCAAAACAACGTTTGACGGGTCAGCTAGTCAATCTATAAATATGTCATATAACAACACCGTTATGAATCATTACTCTAATCTGCATAACTCTGGTTTAAGTGCTCCCTAAAACATCATTAATGAATATTTGTTGAGGATTATCGACAGGAACACGAAGAACCAAAATATGATTGAAGTTGGGGTAAAAAAAAATATGATTCCAGCAATTGCTACAAACAAACTATTGTTCTTTTCAACATTACTATTGTCACGATTAATAAAATTTTGCTTTAATTGGAACTTCCAATATGGTTGAATTTAATAATATAAAACACGAACTTTGTTGGTGTATTTGTTTGTGTAAAAAATGGACAAGATGTTAAAAACAATTACTACAAAAACAATTATATGATAAAAACACAACTCTACAAAATATCAGCAGGCGTTTCGAGCAGAGCTACTAATTGGGCCATGGCTACAACCATACGAATTCTAAAATGAAGCCCAATTATAATAGTTTTAAACATTGTAGGCTAAGTTTTTAAAGTAATATGTTTAAAAATAAACAATTATAACAAAATGTTCACATTATTTTTAAGTATTGCTTTAACCCTTATCCCGTACAAGAAAAATAAAACACATGTGGTATAAGTGGGCAAATTTTGCCCAATATAGAAAGATCACAATACATTTGTTCATTTTTTACATTTATAAAATGCAAGTTTTGAAATGATTTTTACATAAATTTAATACATGTTGTACAAATGTTAAAATTTTTTGTATTGACTTAATAGAGTTGAGCAATTTCGACACATGTTTTGGTACAGACTTTACGAAAAAGCCTTGAAATAAAAATTTCACATATACATATGAAGTATGTACATATATTGAGGTGGGTCGAAAAAAAAGTTGTGCCAGTCACCCCCTTAAATGTAAGATATGTCAATGAACTTTCTAAAACAGCAAACTTTTTTTTGCCACGCCCCCAAATACAGCGCTTGTTGTTTCGTAAATATAGCGTTGCCATTTAAAGTCCGATCTCATCTGATCGCATATCGTTGTTCATGGCCTAACAATGGTTTCATTTTTCATTTAGTGACATTTTAATCAGACATCAAATTATGGGTGCCACTTATGACATCTCGGATTTTCCCCCCAAATGTTGCACGTGTCAAGAAAGTCCTTTTAAAACTTAGTATGTCTAGCTTTTAATATAATATACTTTATGTTACGCCTCAATCACGCGAAACGGCTTAATGAGTTTGAAAACAATTTGGTAGACCGATAGCATATGGCCCAGATTCAAATAAAGGGCACTTTTTAAGAGGGAAATAGGAGTGAAAATTGGTACATTGGTACTTTTTCACTTTATGCTAAATTTGGTATGCAGATTGCATATTGTCAGGATTAAAATATATGGTACATTTTAAGGGATTAAATTGGTACTTTTTAAGGGGTAAAACGGGATAAAATTGGTACTTTTTCTCTATTTGATAAATTTGAGAAACGTTCATATTGTAGCCTACATTATAATACAGGGTACTTTCTGGGGGCCTAAACTGAGGAAAATCTTCACGTAACCGAAATCACGGGTAAAAGCGAGTTGTACATTTCATTGGCCAGTTTTGAAAATAATAATAAGGGCGCGGAATTTCATGCATTTATTATTGGAAAATATGCGCATAAAATCTTAAATCAAAATAAGCTTTTAAAATTAGTAATTTATGTATTTATTATTTAAAGAAGGACTGGCAGTGTACTAACTTTATTTGTTTTTATTAATTTTGATATACATTTTAGAAGGATTACAGTTACTTTTACTTACAAATACATCATTTTTATAAGTAAAGATATACATACTTTAAACAACAACAAAATCGAATCGAAACAAAGTTTTGTTAAGAATTAGTCTTATTTAATATATTTAAAGAAATTTAATCTTGTCCCAGGGAATTTAATTCAATCCATGTTTTCTTTCTGGAACGAATTGCAGGTTGTTGGTTTAACACTTCATAAATCGAGACACTAATTTTAAGATTTATGTCAAACACATTTTATGTCAAAGACATCAAATGGCTATTTTGCAAATCGATTTTTTTAAATAAATTGTTAAATTTTTGTTTGAATGCTAAAATTGTTTGATTTTAATAATACCAAAAATTATTTTAATATAAAGCAAAAAATATGCTTTCTTTAACTTTATACATTCATAGAAAAATGCGTCTTCATGTTGATGATGCTCTAACATCAGAATTGGGACATCAATGTTATTACAAATGGCATTAATGAGGCAAAAAGTGACACCAATCCAGTGACGAACGTCATCCTAAAATGTTGTCATACTTTATGCGTCATCTATGCTATGACTACAGTGACATGAATTCGTCGCCCCATTTTGTGTACACTGATAGAAAGGCGTCATAACACCGATTTATTTTGATATCAGTACAGACAAATTGTCATCAGTGCGATGGCAAACTGTTGTCAGTGCGATGGAAAACTGTAATCAGTGCAATGACAAACTTTTATCAGTGCGATGACATAATATATCATGTCATAATATATTGTTAACATTATGTTCATGTTTAAAATATAAAATTAGAAGCAAAAATTCCCGTATTAATTTTGTTTAATTATTTATTTAAATCAAATTTTTCAAGTAGAATTACTACGAAAACCATATCGGGCATGCTGCTGGTGTCTTCTAATTGTGAATTTTTTGTTAACAAAGGGCGGAATACAACAAAAGGAAAACAAACATTTAAAACGGGTAAGTAAATAATGATATTCTTTCAATTTGACTTAAGGTCAATTACAATGACTCAATTTCATGACATTTTGTCATAGCACTGATGACATGCGTTATAAAACCGACTCCGATTCGTCATTTCTGTGATGCGAATCTGTCATCCCATTGATGACATAATTTAAATTTTTGACCCTGATGACAATTTGGCCAAGTGATGTTAAGGCTGACATCACAGTGATGTAAAGTGTCATGGGGTCAAAAACGAAGACACTTGGCATAGTTCTGATGTCAAAATACATCAGCGTTGTGAAGCCTTTTCTATCAGTGTATGACGAAAAAAAAGCATTTCAGCTAAAATATGCAAAAATATGCTTAACAAATTTTCAGCAAAAGTTGTGATTCGGATAAATAAAACTTATTTACAACAAACGTTTACTAAGTGAAATTTACTTAGAAAATTTGCTTAGAAAATCTTTATTAGACTTAAAATATTTTATGAATACGGCAGTTAATATTTAAATCTTTAGGGAAAATATTTGCATAAAATTTCACGCCCAAATAAAAAGCCATTAAAACTGTTTGGGAAATTTTTGACCCAAGGATACATGATAATGGTTCAATACACAAATTTACGTAGTAGTACAAGTCAGTGAAACGGAAAGAATGGTGAAGAAGTTCGTCGCAGGCCGCAGAATGCATTAAAGAATAGCTTTTGTAAGTGGAACAAAAAATTAAATAAAATTATAACTTGCCACAATGAGCAAATTGTAGAAAATCATTATCAGGCATGTTCTGAAAATCACTGTTATTCAAATCACGTTATTTCAAATCACATGTGCCTTTTAAAATCACACGTTTAATATTTTTGTGTTGCGTTTTTGTATGTTTTGGCGTGATTTTCAATTGCCGAAAGCATACCGAGAAACATAAAAACGAAATGTTTTTCAGAACACCACAAAATCAGGGGTGGGATAAAAGCACGTGATTTGAAATCACGTAATTTTCAGAACATGCCCGTATATGATTAATTTTGACTAAATTATTGTTAATTTAAACCAAATTATGGTTGATCTCGGGAAGTTATGGCTTATTTTAACCATATTTTGGTTACTTGCAAGTCTAACATTGTTAAAATACAAACATAATTAGTTGATCTTAAAATATGGTTACCTCCATCCATATTTTTTTCTGCGTGTATTTATTTCAAATTCGACGTTTGTGAAGTAGTGGTAAATTTTAATTCTAGAGGTGGGTATTAAATTTTCAACACAATCGAGTACAACCCCCTTATTAATTTCTGGGAAAATCAAAAAATTCGATTTTATTGTAAACTCTTTTTTTTTTTTTTTTGTAAACTTACAAGCAACAGGTTTGAAATGAAAATTTAATAGCAAACAAAATGTTCAAGACTTATGTTTACAATTTTCAGTAAAACTGGGTCACTTTGTCACACAAACACTCATTTACACTAAGTCACAGGTGAATTGACTTTTTTTTGGCTTAAAACTTGTTAGATGCAACTAAAAATTTTAAATTTCATTGTAACTTTTTTGGTAATAACGAGCTGTTTACTCACGTAATAAAAGAGATATGTAGATAATAAATGCACCGAATACAAAGTATTTAGTGTTTGTTTGCCTTTTCTTTGGTATGATGATCAACTTTTAAATCGTTTTTTTTCGTTTTAGTAACACAATTTTGTTTAAAAAAACGTCTATACTCGACTGGAGCGAGAATTCAACTGATTTGGTGGGCCATGGGAGAACGATCATATGTATGTACAGAAACGTATTAAACAATTTTTTCAGAGAAGGAATGACTATTAGTATGAACATATGGATAGATGGATGTATGTTTGTATATTGTATGAAGATACGGTACGTTAACAATCTTTTTGAATTAAACTGACTCTCAACACATTTATGATTTTATTATCTTCTCACTGTTATCGCTTTTCTTTCTTTCCAATTTATTTGAGAATTCGAATATTTGTAATATATTTTTTTTGTTTTGGTTATTTATTTACGAAATAAAGTCATTTATCTACTTTAGTTAGAGTTCGAAAATATGTAAAAAATATATGTATGTATTCCATATATTTACGTTGGAGATATTCTTGTCGATTTTATTTATTTCTATTATACTTATTTATTATAACACTTATCACTTAATTGTCAGCAATCAATTTAAGTGATGCATACAATTATCAGAAGTGTTAAAACTCTGAATTTAGAGATAACAGATACATATTGATTTACAATGTCAAACATTTATTAATACATCTACAGTATAACCCGCTTAATTGCCCTATGCTTAAAGGCTTATCACGCCTATTTACCTTGAGTTGTAAGTCCTCGTTTTCTTTCCTCCATTTTTCAAAGAAGAGACCACGTTCAATTACCATACGCTTAATTACTTTAAATATTAAAATCCCAAACTAAAATGCCCCCCTAAATTATATTCGTTTATTTGCTTCGATAGTATTTGACAACACCACTGGAAGTAATGCAAGCAAGTTATTATGCCAATCATAACTACACAGAAAAAAATTGATTTCAATTAAAAAATTTGATCGATCTACCAAAGGTTAAAATACAATTTGGTTTAAGGATTGATGTTTGACTACTGACGTCAGCAGTCATCGATGGCTGCGAGTGTAAGACGGCAAATCCCTCTGAGGAGACCTAGTGGTTGAGGTCGAAACATGTCAGGGTAACCAGCCGCCTGGGTTCGAATCACACGCCAGCCAGCCTGGCTTCGAATCCCAGGTCAGTCAAGAATGAAAATTATCAATAACAATTTTAATTAATTCTCCATGTTGTAAAATTCCTTTCTTCATAAAAATAATTTAATGAAAATTAAATTTAATGAACTTAAGCCTAATTAAAAATAGTAAAAATTTGGATTAAAAAACCATGAATAGTTCAACAAAATAACCACAATACTAATTAAAATTTGAGATATTAATTAAAATATTAGTTAAATTTGCACCAGTAAACAAATTAATAGTATCAATAAAACGTTTAATTCACGTTATTAAATTTTTAATTAAAACTGATTTTATTTTTGATTAATGCTTTAATAGGTGACAAATTTGCGAAATTTTTTTTGTGTGGGCTCAAGCATGTGTCAACAAACTTTTGTCAATCTTTGAGAAAAAAGAGAATTTTTGACAGCTGCAAAGCAAGATTTTGTGAAAAGGATGCAATTGTTTACAGTAAAATTCGGTTCCACTGTCTACATATGGTCCCACAAGAGCAATCTAGTCTAGTAGTTCTAAGATCATTAGTGAATTTTAAATTGCAAGCACATGCTAAATGTTTCCTACAGGGAAATGTCCAATCTAAAAAAGCAGTACAGATAAAATATAAGACAACAAATTCAAAAGTTTTTATTGCTATCTCATTTAGATATAGCTGATACATGTACAAAACTCCTATGTACCATGTTTTTTTTCATACATCAAAGTAAAGGCATCTATACGTTTAACTGCCACAATAAGTTGGTTAGACGTATTCTTTTAAAAGCTTTCCCCGCATTATTACTCAAAAATATTGGCATTTTTGCGAGATATTTCACCGTGGAATACTGCATTTATGTATATTTGTCTGTTTTTACCTTATAGACTTCATAGCCACTCAGCCGATTTTAATGAAATGTTGACATTATGTTGATGGATTGAAGAACAACACAGAAAAAAATTAAAATCGATTTAAATTTAAAATTTTGTGATATTAATTTAAAAATTAATAAAAGTTGCACCATTAATTTGTTTAACAGTAACAATTAAATATTTGTTGATATTTACAACATTTTCTGCTGTTATGTTGTTGATATAAGTAAACGTTTAATTGACTTGATTAAATGTTTAATTAAAACTGATTTTATTTTCGCGTTAATTCTTTTTGGGTATTTACTAGGGTATTCATTTAATTTGTCTTTTGCTTTAATCGATTAATCGCTCGATTAATTAACCGAGCTTTTGGTTTAATCGGTTAATAATCGGTTAATATTGTAATTGATCGGTTAACCGGTAAATAAAGTTTTTTTAATTAAGTAATTTCAATATATAAAAATGCATAAATTATTTATTATTTGGAGTTTATTAGTAAAAAAAAAAAACAATTACATAACAAACATAAAAAGTTTTGAACTAAAAACGAGCAAAAAAAAATATTCATAAATATGTAATACATATTTTTTTATTAATACAAAAATATTATGTATTAATTATAAAATAAACTGTAGGATATTTTTATTAGTTATTTCAATAGTTTAAGGAGGTCTTAAAAATACTCTTAGAAAAATTATTTCGTTTAAATGTTTAGGACTTAAACGTTTATTTTCTTTAGTTTGGATAAAACTTGACCTGAAAAAATTCTTTTAAAGAAAGCAACCCATACCACAAAATATCTAATTTTTCAGTAATTTTTTTAGATTTCTCTACACGTATAAAATCTTCCATTATGTAATTAGAGTAGGGCTGTCAGAAGTCTAAGGCCTTCGACCAGGACACTTATAACATAAATCACAAGCGAACGTACAACAAACCCTTATTTATTCCAAGAACTAAAGGACCAAATACATTGATCAAATTGCTCATCAACACCGAAGATGCGGGATGGAAAATCAAAGTAGTAGAGCAGTGAATTCGCCTGCATATCAAGCATACTACAAAAAATAAAAAATTTGAATACATCGGTTAATCGACTGAAATTAACCGGTTTAATCGTGAATCGCAAATAGCCAGTTTTAAACTAACCGATCAGTTAATCGAAAAGTAATCAATCGGTTAACCGATTAACGGTTAACCGAGTGTATACCCTAGTACTTACGCTAGAACTTTTTAAACTAATATTAAACGTATATCTCAATATGGTTCAACAGTGCAAAAGTGAGGAATAAGATATTATTTTTCAAAAATTATTACGTTTTATTTTCTTCGACTTTAATATAAGTTTAACGTAATAAATATTCAAGCGCAAAGTCAATTATATATAAATGATTTATTTTCTATAAAATATTTCGCTATCTCAACGGATAGCTTCTTCATGGATTCAAATATTTAGTTTTTTTCTTTTATAAAATTTTTAAACAAATTCTTAATACAAAATTTCAGTAAAACAACAAAAAAAAATTAAAAAAAAAAACAAAAAAAATTTTATAAAAGGATCTTATTAAATTTTTTTATAATATATCTTTTTGTTTTTATTGTTATTATTTTATATTAATTTAATTACTATTACAAAAAAATAAAAAAAATTCATTTGTCAACATCTCTATAGTATCAAGGGTATGAAATGCTAGTTAGGTATGGTATATACCGTCGGAAAGGTTAATTTGTCTAGTTTATCAGCATAAGTCTTATTTTTAAGATTTTAGAAACACTTACACACAAATAGGAAAAAATTCAAAATAGTGCATATGCTAAAAATTGAAAAATCCTCGTCTTGACTTAGAAACTATTTTTTTAGACATAACCCACTCGCAGCCCAAAAAGCGACCAGAACGACCTTAAAGGAAAATACCTAAGCTTTCTTTTGAGCAAAAAAAATAATTAAAAAAAAGTTTTAAATTAAAAAAAAAAAATTAAATAAAAACAAAAAAAATTTCGAAAGATTGTAGAAGTAGCTATCTAATTTGTTTGGGACAAATTTTGCTAACACCAATAGATAATAAGTAACATGGATGAGAAAGAACACCTGTTTGGCCAAAATGTCAACTTTTGACCTCCTCTAACTCAGAAGCTTTTTGACCGATCTTGTTGAAAATTTGTGTCTAAACTACTATCCAAAAGGACAAACCTTAGTGCATTCATCCTAATCGGAAGACATTGATTTCAAAAGTTGGGTCACTTGAAATGAAATCCCCCATATATTTATATTAGATGGCAACGAATGTTCGGTTTCGCATTTGAGAACTTTTCGCTTATATTTGCTAAATGGAATACTAATTTTTAAAGCGAGTATCCAATTAGGGCAATATCAATAATATCTAGCAACTTTTTTAAGATAATAATTTATAACAAATATCAAGATAAAAAAATACTTACATACTTATAAAGGGTACTTTAAATATTACACGAGTCTTACGTATTTTGACGAACTGATTTGATAGTAGTCAACACTGCTTTCGACAGTTGGTATTTGTCCCTGTTTGCTCTTAAAAAAACTTTGTAAGATCAAACAATCATTTGACCGAATAGAAGAAAAATATTTGCCCGTGAGTGGTCAGTTTTTGTTTGGTTTTTGCTGCCCCTTGGTTTTCTGTTTGCCACTCAAAAATATTTTGTAATCAGACTAGAGTAAACAAATATTTGGCATTTACTGTCAAATGTTTGTTACCGTGCCCTAAAGGATACATCGCAAAGCGAGCTAATGGTAAAAAATCGTGTGTGATGATAAAGCATGATGTGCTACCCATAGTATAATAAGTACCAGGGAGAGTTGTCATTATTTACCCATGTAATGCTTTAATTTTTTTCCTTCGTTTCTTTTGTTTGATGTGATATGGGATTTAAAATTGAGAACAAAATTTCTAGTGACTATACCTTGTACTTAATCTACCATGGTGTAACCTAAAAATGAAATGGAGTGACAGATTTTTTGACAAGTCTGTCCGACTTGCAAATGCTTTTGAACATTTTCATAAAATTATAGATTCCATGCGATCAGAGCTATGTTTTCTTTTAAACACAAAAAGCAGTCATATGATTTTGCAACTCTTTTGTGAGATAGTGTGGCAATGATAATATACATAAGTATATTCTTTCCATAAGATTAAATTCTATCATAGTTTTATAAGATTAGAAGTCACTCTACTGAATTTCGTGATCGGTCCATAATTTACAACCCGCCAAATATTAAATACATACCATTCTGAAATTTACCTTAACACAGTACAACACATGATTTGCCAACTCAATTCTGTGAACTGTATGTGAAATTAGACCCAAAAAGAAGAATTTCTGCATCATTCGTTTTGTCTTCTTACCTGCGATTTGAAGTTAGTATCGATTTGAAGTTAGTACTATCGTATAGGGGAATTTATCACGTTTTAGGCCCTGTTGTTTGACATAGCTCGACAACCCCTAGCCCAATTTAGTTGAAATAAATTTTAAAAAATTAAGAATTACAATTCCCTTAATCTGTTCATATATTGTTTTCCTATACAAGTAACACTTTCGAAGTTAAAAATGAATGTATGAAGGGAAAAAATTATTTTTTGCCTAAAAATTTAAATTTTTTTTTTTAAAAATACATAAAAAATTCAAAATGGAAAAAAGTTTCAAGTCTAGTTATTTTTTCGCAAAGTCACATAACCTATGAGCAAAATGAGACAAAGATCATAAAAATCGATGCACGCGTTTCGCTTTTATTCGCAATTGAGTAAAGGTATGAATTTCAAAAATCAGTTATAGCCACAACCCTTAAAATAAAAATAAAAATATAAATTAAAAAATTATCATGCAAAAAAAAACTTTATTTATAAAAACTTAATGAAAATAAAATAATATGCAATAAATACGCAATTATAATATGCATAAAAACAAAATTTAGAACATTTTTTCAATTATTGGCAATATCCATCCTTGTAGAAGTTGACGCTTGTGGTTCTGATGATCTTGTTTTCTTCGTAGGTTGTTCATATTCATGGTCTGAGTCAGCTTGGCGTTGTCGGTATGATGTTGCGCTGACATTTTGCTGTGTGAGTTTTCTTCTCTTCAAAAATGATGTCAGCCATTCGGAGTCGTGTTGTGATAGTCCCAGCTTGGCCACAATGTAATCCATTTCGATTTGTGGTAGCGGTTGTGGTGCACTATTTTCAATATCGGGTATCCAATCAGCATCATCCAAATCGGTCGGATTGGTGAAAACGGTTTCGGCTAGCAGGGACACAGAATCCGCACTCGGAGGTTTAGGTGCATCGGTATCAGCAGGGCGTTGCACTGGAAGTGTGGCAGTAAATGCAGCAGTGTATACTTTTGTTTTCAATTGTTGTCTGTTTAATCCAGGACGAAAATTTATGCATGCATAGCACCTGGATTCATCATGTCCAGTTGTGTCTTCCACCCAAATTACTGGCTTCATAAAAGATAACTTTCTACTTTTTCCGTGAATCCATTTTAGAAGGGTAGTATAACAACTGTTGCAAACTGTGTTCGGCGTAAAATTTGCACCACTTAAATCTGCTTCATCGAAATAATTACAATACGCGGTTTTGAATTGCTCAGTAAACAAATTTTTTCGATCTTTTTTCTGTATTTTTCGGACGATATGACCACAAACGTAACAATATTCATCCAAATATGGGCACTTGTTGTTTTCCATATTGATATATTTTATGTTTTGTTGTTATTCACTTTTCAAAAACTGGAGAAAAATCACTTTTACTGTTCGCGTTCGTCGGCACTGGCTGAATGCCAAAAATCGATCAATGCACACCTATAAATACTACGTATTTTTGAATATTTTACTGCCAGGTACTTATAAATGGGCGCATATTTTAAGGGCGGCTGGCTATATACCTGATTCAGCACTTGTACGTTTCAAACTGTGCAAAACTTTCCAAATAATTACCACCCTTAAATGTGAGTGCAATTTCTGTAAAAAAATCATATAGGTAGCCACCGGAAAAACCCAAATAATAAAAAGGTCCACTTTCCGTTTAATTGTCCACGTACATTTATTACCGCAATCATAAAAATCAAATAACCTTTTGTTTATTCCTTTTTTTTAATTCTCAGAATCATGAAAAAGGTGTCAATGTTTTCTCCAAATAATGTTGTGCATATCTCGAGTAAATTTTTGAAATTCATACATTTACTCAATTGCGAATAAAAGCGAAACGCGTGCATCGATTTTTATGATCTTTGTCTCATTTTGGTTATAGGTTATGTGACTTTGCGAAAAAATAACTAGACTTGAAACTTTTTTCCATTTTGGATTTTTTATGTATTTTTAAAAAAAAAAATTTAAATTTTTAGGCAAAAAATAATTTTTTCCCTTCATACATTCATTTTTAACTTCGAAAGTGTTACTTGTATAGGAAAACAATAAATCAACAGATTAAGGGAATTGTAATTCTTAATTTTTTAAAATTTATTTCAACTAAATTGGGCTAGTGGTTGTCGAGCTATGTCAAACAACAGGGCCTAAAACGTGATAAATTCCCCTATACGATAGTACTAACTTCAAATCGATACTAACTTCAAATCGCAGGTAAGAAGACAAAACGAATGATGCAGAAATTCTTCTTTTTGGGTCTAATTTCACATACAGTTCACAGAATTGAGTTGGCAATCAATTAACTGAAAAATGTTGTACTGTGTAATACGTCTTAAACTGAAGCGAATCATGACATTTTATTTAAATGAAGTGTAATTAAGTTTTATATGACTAGAAATAAAATCATAAAACTTTGCGACGATCCTATAATTAATCATAGGTGTCACATAAATTGTAGTTTTAAAATAAACTTTGATATGCCTAAAACCGCAACGGATTATAAAACTGTGAGGTCAGTTTTAATTAAGATCGGGTTATAATTTATAGATCCCATATATCGCTTATTTACTTCAATAGCGACATAACTCAATAAATTAAATTTTGAAGTTAGTGATGCAGAATTGTTATTAACTTAGATTAACTTTAGATGAAAAGTATCAAGGATACGGCACAGTCGAATATAACACTTTTACTTGTTTAATTATTAATTTTGTTTTTTTTAGCATTTTGTAACAAGACTTGGGAAATTTACCATGAATAACTACACAATCGAAAAACGTACCAATAGAATTGTGTTTTATTTTTCAAGCCAGACTTTATTCACTATTTGATAATGAGCGATTAAGCCCATTTCCAGGTTAATGGCTGCGTTAACAAGGCAAACTGCAGGATTTGGACTACGGAGAATACAAGAACAGCTCATCAGCGATAGTTTCACCCACCAATGTGTACTGTTTGATGCGGGTAATCGTCCGAAAAGCTAATTGGGGCATATTTTTTGTGAAAATTACATTGGTGATTCAATATCTGTCAACGGTTTTATATATCGGACGATGTTGGAAAATTTTGTAAGGTCAGGTGTGGAAAACCAACCAACCTAGTGATTTTAACAAGATAGAGCCACAGAACATACTCTAGATGCCGCAATGTTTTTAATAATTGACATATTCGGCGAACGGGTTATTTCGTGTATAAGTGATTTGGCTGTTCTCCGCGTTCACAGTATTTAACATCTATCCAGTTTTTCTTTGGAATATTTGCAAGAAGGAATAAATGTATGTTAAATGAAAACTATCATTCGAAATTAAATAATTATATATAATAATTAGTATTGTTGTTATTTTATTGAACTGTTAATGGTTTTTAATCCAAATTTAGATATTTTTAATTAGGCTTAAGTTCATTGAATTTAATTTTCATTAAATTATTTTTATGAAGACAGGAATTTTTACAACATGAAATTAATTAAAATTTTTTTATTGATAATTTTTCATTCTTGACTGCGCTGAGATTTGAACCCAGGCGTTCACGGACAGGTTGCCCAGACTAGTTAATCAATTAAAATAGATAATCATTCATTCAAAAAAGCAAATTTCGATCTACCAAAGTGAAATACCATCTGGTTTAAGGATTGATGTTTGACTATTGACGTCGCCCGGCCTCAATAGCCGAGTGAGTAAAACGGCAAACCCCACCGACGAGATTGTGTGGTTACAATCGAAACTAGTCTGGGCAACCTGTCCGTGAACGCCTGGGTTCAAATCTCAGCGCAGTCAAGAATGAAAAATTAGCAATAAAAAAATTTTAATTAATTTCATGTTGTAAAAATTCCTGTCTTCATAAAAATAATTTAATGAAAATTAAATTCAATGAACTTAAGCCTAATTAAAAATATCTAAATTTGGATTAAAAACCATTAACAGTTCAATAAAATAACAACAATACTAATTATTGTTAACAGCTAAGGCACGAGCTATGTTTACATTTGTCCTTCAAGTTGTGCTGAAAAAGGTCAACAAGAAAAAAGAAAGACAAAAACATCAAAATTAAAAAAAAATGTACTTTGGACTTCAAGAAGAATTCTTGACAAAAAGTACGAAAAAACAGAAGTTAGGAAGAACATGTTAATCAATTAAAATAGTTAATCATTCATTCAAAAAAGCAAATTTCGATCTACCAAGGTGAAATACCATTTGGTTTAAATATTGATGTTTGACTATTGACGTCGCCCGGCCTCAATAGCCGAGTGAGTAAAGCGGCAAACCCCACCGACGAGATTGTGTGGTTACAATCGAAACTAGTCTGGGCAACCTGTCCGTGAACGCCTGGGTTCAAATCTCAGCGCAATCAAGAATGAAACATTATCAATAAAAAATTTTAATCAATTTCATGTTGTAAAAATTCCTGTCTTCATAAAAATAATTTAATGAAAATTAAATTCAATGAACTTATGCCTAATTAAAATTATATATAATTATATAATTCTATATCGGGTGTAATATTGTATAAAAAATATCTCTAAAAGAGCACGAGGCAGAAATGGCCATCACTGATGGGATATCATTTTTTAAAGCTAATCAAAAAACAGTCCAGAATAATATCCTCCATTTAAAAAATAATAGAAGTAATCCCATAAATAAAAAAGTTATAAAAAATTAAAACGAGAAGAAAAAGATCCTTCTGCACTACTCTGTTAAAAAATTAAATTTTAATCTCATTAATTTTCCCAGCCAACTTATTCTAAACGCCTACATAAAAAAAAAGGTTTTTCTTTCCGCATAGACTCTATTTGGGAAAGATGGAACGATTGTTACCATTTTTAATAAGCTCTGTCCTTGTGACAATTAAAACGTATATATGTTTCACGGACAGACAACCTGCCAGCCATCCGGACGGACAAACATCGTTGTATCGACTCGGTAAGTGATTCAGAGATGATCGGTTTCCTGTGCGCAGTGTTACCATGCAAAACTTCTTATTTCTAAATAAACTTATTTTTTGGAATATGGAAAAACTTCAGACTTGTCACAACGTTTTCGAATCCGTGTGGCCGACCCATGTATAACTACACATATTGTTGTAATTTATACTTGCATGTGAATTCCTTGTGTATCCATGTGTAAGGTAAAATGTAACAAGAAGATACAAGATAATAGTCTGGTAGTGTAGAAAGTCATTCCTAAAATTTTAAGGAATAGAACTATTACAAAAAGCTTTATAAAATATATAATTGAACTTTAACTTACACAGTACAACATTTTTCAGTTAATTGATTGCCAACTCAATTCTGTGAACTGTATGTGAAATTAGACCCAAAAAGAAGAATTTCTGCATCATTCGTTTTGTCTTCTTACCTGCGATTTGAAGTTAGTATCGATTTGAAGTTAGTACTATCGTATAGGGGAATTTATCACGTTTTAGGCCCTGTTGTTTGACATAGCTCGACAACCACTAACCCAATTTAGTTGAAATAAATTTTAAAAAATTAAGAATTACAATTCCCTTAATCTGTTCATATATTGTAACACTTTCGAAGTTAAAAATGAATGTATGAAGGGAAAAAATTATTTTTTGCCTAAAAATTTAAATTTTTTTTTTAAAAATACATAAAAAATGCAAAATGGAAAAAAGTTTCAAGTCTAGTTATTTTTCGCAAAGTCACATAACCTATGAGCAAAATGAGACAAAGATCATAAAAATCGATGCACGCGTTTCGCTTTTATTCGCAATTGAGTAAATGTATGAATTTCAAAAATTTGCTCGAGATATGCACAACATTATTTGGAGAAAACATTGACACTTTTTTCATGATTCTGAGAATTAAAAAAAAGGAATAAACAAAAGGTTATTTGATTTTTATGATTGCGGTAATAAATGTACGTGGACAATTAAACGGAAAGTGGAGCTTTTTATTATTTGGGTTTTTCCGGTGGCTACCTATATGATTTTTTTACAGAAATTGCACCCACATTTAAGGGTGGTCATTATTTGGAAAGTTTTGCACAGTTTGAAACGTACAAGTGCTGAATCAGGTATATAGCCAGCCGCCCTTAAAATATGCGCCCATTTATAAGTACCTGGCAGTAAAATATTCAAAAATACGTAGTATTTATAGGTGTGCATTGATCGATTTTTGGCATTCAGCCAGTGCCGACGAACGCGAACAGTAAAAGTGATTTTTCTCCAGTTTTTTAAAAGTGAATAACAACAAAACATAAAATATATCAATATGGAAAACAACAAGTGCCCATATTTGGATGAATATTGTTACGTTTGTGGTCATATCGTCCGAAAAATACAGAAAAAAGATCGAAAAAATTTGTTTACTGAGCAATTCAAAACCGCGTATTGTAATTATTTCGATGAAGCAGATTTAAGTGGTGCAAATTTTACGCCGAACACAGTGTGCAACAGTTGTTATACTACCCTTCTAAAATGGATTCACGGAAAAAGTAGAAAGTTATCTTTTATGAAGCCAGTAATTTGGGTGGAAGACACAACTGGACATGATGAATCCAGGTGCTATGCATGCATAAATTTTCGTCCTGGATTAAACAGACAACAATTGAAAACAAAAGTATACACTGCTGCATTTACTGCCACACTTCCAGTGCAACGCCCTGCTGATACCGATGCACCTAAACCTCCGAGTGCGGATACTGTGTCCCTGCTAGCCGAAACCGTTTTCACCAATCCGACCGATTTGGATGATGCTGATTGGATACCCGATATTGAAAATAGTGCACCACAACCGCTACCACAAATCGAAATGGATTACATTGTGGCCAAGCTGGGACTATCACAACACGACTCCGAATGGCTGACATCATTTTTGAAGAGAAGAAAACTCACACAGCAAAATGTCAGCGCAACATCATACCGACAACGCCAAGCTGATTTTCAGAAATTTTATTCCGTTGACGAAGCAAATACGTTCACGTACTGCCATGATATCCCAGGTTTAGTGAAAAAATTGGGAATGGATTATATCGCTGGCGACTGGCGTTTATTCATGGATGGTTCAGTTACTAGTTTGAAGGCTGTGCTGCTGCACAAAAAAAAATAAAAAACCATGCATTCCATTGGGATTCAGCACAACTATGAAGGAAACGTATGAAGCATTGGGCGAAATTTTGAAGAAAATCAAATACGATGAACACAAATGGAACATTTGTTGCGATCTGAAGGTGGTCAACATACTACAAGGGATTATAGAAAAGGGCGGATATCCAAAATACTTCTTCCTTTGTAATTGGGATTCACGATACAAAGGAAATCAATATCAATGTAAAGATTGGAAAGGAAGAACTCCCGAGCTCAACAAACAATTAAAATTACGCAATGAACCTATGATAAAGGACCTGGATGATATTTTGTTGCCACCGCTCCACATGAAACTGGGAATAGCTGGGAAATTCGTTGAAGTGGTGGTCAAAAAAGTTAACGGCGCCTTTGACTGTTTGAAATCCATCTTTCCGAAACTCAGTGATGAGAAAATTAAAAACGGTACGTATCGTACTCTGTATTTCAATATTGTCATATCTAAATTTGTTAATTTCTATACATTCGCATTACCAATAATTTTTTCGTTTTTCTTATGTATTTAAAACTGGTATTCTCAATGGACCTGATATTCGGAAATTGATCAAAAGTGATTCTTTCACACATTTGCTTTCAGAGCATCACGACCACCAACATGCATGGAACGCATTGAAAGAAGTAATAGAAGGCGTTCTAGGAAAGAACCGTGTCCAGCGAGAAGAGATACAGCAACGAGTGGACAGGTTGCTGTTTTATTTCGAAAAAATCGGTGCATCCATGACGCTGAAATTGCATTTCTTGCACCACCACCTCGATACTTTTTTGGCACAATCACCTCAGGAATCAGACGAACAAGGAGAGAGGTTCCACCAGGTGACCATGCCATTTGAAAAGCGGTTCAAAAGCAAAAAATTGGATGCATTGCTTGCGGAGGTTTGTTGGTAGAGTTCCACAATTATGCAGTTTGAAGAAAGCACCGAAGATGAAGACATTGAAATTGGTGGACACAGTGAAAGAAACACGCCCTTGAATAGTATGTGTATCTCGGATGACGATACAGACTCAGACCATGAATATGAACAACCTACGAAGAAAACAAGATCATCAGAACCACAAGCGTCAACTTCTACAAGGATGGATATTGCCAATAATTGAAAAAATGTTCTAAATTTTGTTTTTATGCATATTATAATTGCGTATTAATTGCATATTATTTTATTTTCATTAAGTTTTTATAAATAAAGTTTTTTTTTGCATGATAATTTTTTAATTTATATTTTTATTTTAAGGGTGGTGGCTATAACTGATTTTTGAAATTCATACCTTTACTCAATTGCGAATAAAAGCGAAACGCGTGCATCGATTTTTATGATCTTTGTCTCATTTTGCTCATAGGTTATGTGACTTTGCGAAAAAATAACTAGACTTGAAACTATTTTCCATTTTGCATTTTTTATGTATTTTTAAAAAAAAAAAATTTAAATTTTTAGGCAAAAAATAATTTTTTCCCTTCATACATTCATTTTTAACTTCGAAAGTGTTACTTGTATAGGAAAACAATATATGAACAGATTAAGGAAATTGTAATTCTTAATTTTTTAAAATTTATTTCAACTAAATTGGGCTAGTGGTTGTCGAGCTATGTCAAACAACAGGGCCTAAAACGTGATAAATTCCCCTATACGATAGTACTAACTTCAAATCGATACTAACTTCAAATCGCAGGTAAGAAGACAAAACGAATGATGCAGAAATTCTTCTTTTTGGGTCTAATTTCACATACAGTTCACAGAATTGAGTTGGCAAATCATGTGTTGTACTGTGTTATAGAATAAATTCGAAAAAATAAAAAAAATGTCAAACATTTTTTTGAAAAACAAAGTTTAACATAAACTGTTAAAATGTGATTGTTATTTCCTTGACTTTTGTGCGAGATTTTAGAATTTAAGAGGTAAGCTCATTAAGTTTTATTAAAAGTCAATAAATTTGTTCCACTAAATAGAACAATTTACAGCGAGTTTTAAGAATTTATTTTGCTTAAGCTGTGTTCACACCTCTTAAATGTTTGACGTCCTACATGTAACCACTAGTCTTATTAAAAAACTATTTGCTCTTGCAAAGCGTTTGTCTAGATCAAACGCTTTTTTGGATTTGTTTCTTAAATATTTGTTAGGTCTGAACATACCTTTAAGCTTGAGCTTAAGCATTTTTATATTGCTCTTCTGCTTTCGGTGAGGTAGAAGTACATAACACGCGTTAATTCGTGGATCGTGCGTTTGCAAACTTTAGCGCGTGAAAAATGGCAAGTTACTAGGGTATTCATTCAGATAACCGTTAATCGGTTAACCGATTAGTTACTACCCGATTAACTGATTGGTTAATTTAAAATTGCGTTTTTCGATTAACGATTAAACCGGTTAATTTCAGTCGATTAACCGATGTAACAAAATTTTTAACTTTTTGTAGTATTATAACATAGGGCCTGTTTGGAAATGCATCACTGCGCTGCATCGGATGCGCAGCGCGTTTGGTAAAGCATCACTGCAAATGTCAATGCAAATGTGCGCAAACAAATCTAAAACACGAATCACAAAAATTGCTGATGCATATTGTGTTCAATAATTTAACCAATACGGGCGGCAAACAAGCTGATGCCATGCTGATTTGCATGAGCATCGCAAACTAATCATAGATGCGCATCAGATGCAGCGCAGCGATGCATTTCCGAACAGGCTCATATTTGTTTGTGCCTTTAATTATTTGTTTCGTCTCATATACAAAAGGATGTGCTTAGAAAATATTTTTTCATACAAACGAAGAAGGTATTCAGTGATCTACATTTTAAAAAAGTGTTTGCTGTCAACAGTTTCTTGTTTGAAGTACTTTTAATATGTATGCGTTCAGTTATTTGTTTCTTTTCATATCTTCTTATATCAATCTTTTAACAGAATTAACCAAAACAATAAGAAGTGTTAAGCATTTAAAAAAATTAAGACAGGACTCTAATGAAATAATGGAAGATTTTATATGTTTAGAAAAATACAGGAAAGGGACTGAGAAAATAGATATTCTGTATTATTAGTTGCTTTTGATTTCTTCAACATCTACAATAAATGAAAGATTTTTCAAAGTTAAGTTTTATACAAACAAGAGAAAATAAACGCTTGAATCCTAAACATTTAAACAAAATTATTTGTATAAAAGATTATTTTATAAGATCTTCTTAAACTATTTAAATAACTAATAAAATGATCTTACAGTTAATTTTTTAATTAATACATACGAGTAATATACATATTTTTTACATTGTTATGAATTATTCTTTTGTTTGTTCGTTTTGGTTCAAGAATTGTTATGCTTGTTATGTTATTGGTTTTTTTTTACTAATAAACTCCAAATAATAAATAATTTATGCATTTTTATGTATTGAAATTACTTGATTTATAAAAAAAATGAATATCAACCGATTATTAACCGATTAAACCAAAACATCGGCTAATTAATCGAGAGATTAACCAATTAAAGCAAAAGCCCGATTAAATGAATACCCTAAAAGTTACATAACACGCGTTATAAAAGCCTTTTCATTCAGCTGTTTTTTATTTGTTTAACGCTTTTTTATAGAATTCCAAGCTTCAGGTGTGTTATGATACTGTATGTTTTATAAACTCTTTAATAAGTTTCTTCTCCATGATTCACAAATTTGTTAAACTATTCTTTTTTGGTTGGTAGATGATTAGTTATCAAAAATACACAACGCGTTAACCAAGTTTCTGCGCGTACGCGTCAAAAAGTGTTTTGTATAACTTGTTCTATAAAAAAAACACTAGTTCAACTTTTTTTGACAGAAGTCTACAGAGCTCGAGCGCACTACCTTCATTGCTAATGTTCGAGACGTGCAATTGAAAATGTGCATCCAATTTGTTGTTACTTCGGGAATCGATCTGCTTTGCCTTTTCTTGTAAGCATAACCATTTAATTTCAAACAAGGGCGAATTCACTCCATTTTCTTTTTGAGTGTGTAATTTTGCTTCAAATGTGTAATTTAGGACACAGTCATGTGTAATTTCTGAATTCTACACTTCTTCGAATACTCCTCTTCTTAATATATTGCTTTTTACATAAATTATGTTCCAAAAAAATTTAAATAAAGCTGCTTACCATTCTCATTATTAACTTCTTCTTAAATGTCACTTAAATCACCTACATTTGGCACAATATCACATAATTAAGAAATACTCAATTGGTTACCTTTACCTTACATAAAGGCCTTGTTCTTGAGATGTGGATTAAGTTTAAACTTAGTTTAACATGCTCTGAATGTCGGATTTTAGCGACGAAATTTGAAATTTGAAACCAACATTTTAGGAAAAACCTTAGCTGTTCCATCAACATTTTGTATACAAAGTTGGTAATGACGGCAAAAATTTATTTTCAGATTAACGAAACCAAGTTTAGCAAAGATCTCAAAAATGTTAAACATTTTTACTTTTTGCTTAAAAAAATAAGTTTTAGCATGATTTTTAGATATATGCTTTATTTGTTTAAACTACAGCCAATTTCACCAAAATCTATTTCGATGTATTCTATTGTGTTTGCGATAATTAATAATTTTAATTTTAATATCTTGAAAAAATTAATAACTTAATTTATTTTCCGGTACAATATTCTAAACAAAATAAGAAAAATATGTTTTCCATTAGAGCATTTAAAATGCATATTCGAAGCATTTAAAGCTTAAAAATAATTTCTGCGTACAGAAGCTTGGCCTGGTCATTGCATAAAAAGTGTATGCAAAGTTGTGATTTTATGTAAAAGTTTTTAAAAACAGTTACATGCAGATCGGTAACTTGTTGATTAATTAAAACAAGTCCTACTATTGTTTAGGTAGGTAGAAAGGCTGGTGTGAAGTCTCCTTCACACCTTCACCCAGAGACCAATATGGTCCATTGTGATGCCTTGTTTAGATATAGATAGATCGAAAGCATAAGAAAAGCTTAAAATGATAGATAGAATACAAGATATCGGACCAAACCCGAGAGAAACCCCACTCAACACAAATTCGCCCCATGTGCGGCCATCCCCATTACGAATCCTATCAGACTGTCGAGTCCACAGCCCGAGACATCCCCTAATTCGCCTAGGAATCTGCTGCGCAGCCACCTCAGCCTGCTGGCCTGTAGCCTGGGACAGTGGCATGTGCTCAACTGTATCTAACTCCTCCGGGTCCTCACACAACCCGCACATATCCGACAAGTCCTGCATATCATGCAGTGGTCCGTGATAATTCCTATCATGGCCCTATCGCAGACCCTACTCCGAATCGGACTTTCTTAGCACCGGCCACATCGTCCGTGATACCCGGCAGTCCGTTGTTTAAATTAACGCAAAATTTCTCTCGGCAAGGACTCAGCTTAGGAAAGTGTTCATCACGATTACGAAATTTTAAAACTTTAAAGTTTTTTGAATTAAAAATACATAATTTAGAAATCATAGCCTTGTCTTTGTCAATAAAATTTATGTTTGTTTTTTTAATGATTTGTCAAGCTGTTAATTATGAAGTATTTCTTATTATTGAGGTGTTAAACGTTCATTAAACAATAGTTAATTAGTGAATTATTTCGAAAAATTGCTTTTAATTTGTTCCACTTCAGTTTAAAATAATTACTTTTTGTAAAAGCTCTCAAAGCGACCGGCTTCAAAAGTATTTAAGTGTAACTAATTAAGAAACAAATAATATAAACACTTCTATAAACACATTTATTTTGTATAATTATAATAAAATTAATGTCTCTTTTTCATATTTATAGTATAACCAATAGTTTTGTTAACATTTAGATAAAACCATAATATGTATTTATAATTGAATATGTGACGTGAAGTATAAGGTTTAAACTAATATGTGCTAGTGATGTAACGAATATTCGTATCGCCGAATATTCGCCTATTTCATGACATTCGTACTTGTCATATTCAAACGACTATTTTGCAAAAACGCCCAAAAAATAAAAAACTGAAAAAAAACATCAAATAAAACAAAAAATATTAATAATCATCTTCTTTTAGTTATGTAAAAAACAAACAAAATATATTTAAAAACTAGCATTAAAAATTTAAAGTCTTATTTGTTTATACCATGTTAAATTAATAGTAAAATCTCAGTAGAGCAACATTGAACTTCAAAACTAAATTTATTAAGTCTTTTCTCCTTGAAACCTATTGCGCGCGAATGTTATGTGGTGGGGGAATCGGAATACTCGTCGCTTGGGTCACTAAATACTGCCTGGCTGTAGGTAAGAGAAGCTCGTATTTTTTGTATTTAGGCCGTAATCATGCTAAACGCAACGCAACCGGAACTTTACCAGAACTTTAAGAGGTAAAATCAGCAAAAACCCATAATTTTTCATTAAAAAATCTGCATAATCTTCAGTAAATCTTCAAAAGTCATTAATCACATTTTTGATTTGGTTTATTAAGAAACCGATATAATAATTCATTTCAAAATATAGGTCCATCTTCTGGATTTTAGGTCGATTTTGAAATTATTTTTTTTTAATGTAGCTTTAGTGATTTTAAAAGTAGTTCTGGTAAATAAAAGTGGTCCTCGAAGTATGAGGTATAAAAAAGGATATATTTTTTGGACTAAAACACAGAAAAGTTTTCAAAATTCGTTTGATTTTAGATTTACTCCAATGCGATTTTCAGAACATGGCCAAACATTTTTGGATATTTTTACATTTAAAATATTTATCCAAATGTAGTTAGTCAGGCTGAAAAATAATTAATCACATCTTTGTACTTTTAAACAACAAATTAAAAGTAAATTACTTGGCATGTTTTTTAAACTATCAAGTCCTATTGAGAATTTACAAGAGATCAAATATTGCAATTGTTAAAGATATTTATACATAAGTACACATGATTATTATTTCGTGTTAAATCAGATGACATAAGTCGGGCGATATTAGTGAATGTGTCAAGACAATGCGAAATTTGAAGTAATTTTTTGTGAATAGAACTCTTAGTAAATAATCAATTTCCAAACTGTTGGACATCATAGTTGAACCATATATTTTATTCTTTATGGCTTTCTTTTAAACTTTTCTTGCGCAAAATTGGTTCGCGTGATATGACAACCGTTATCTGATTTTTTCCAACTCAGTCTTTGTTTATAATATTCTGTACTATAAGTGCAAAAATCTCCGTAAGTACCACTAATATCAACACTTAACAAACACGAATTATTCTGTTTTCTTCCATGAATGGTTAATATTTTTCGTTTTTCGATGCAAGAAGTGGAAAAAGTAAAAACCGAGATGACAATGTAAAAAATATCCCTTGAGCTAAAAAATCGGGATTTTAAGCAAAACATCGTTATATCTGCATTTCGGCAATTTTGGGGTATAGAATCAAAATACAGATAAATCTGAAATTTTGTCATCACTGAACGCAACGCCAAAGGATTACATTGAAAGCAATATACAATGTCATTAATTATTTTGTAATTTTGTTGTTGCTTTCTACAGAAATCCATTACCGTTTTAAAATTTTCAACGCCACAAGCTATGCAGCGTTTAAAAATTTAAAACGCTATGTGAATTTCTGAAGAAAGCAACAACAAAATTACAAAATATTTATGACATTGCTTGTGCTTTATATGTTATTCTTTGGTGTTGCGTTGCGTCTTACATGATTATGTCCTTACTTTTTACCATGTCAGCAAGTAAACAAATTTCAAAATGTTCAGTAGTGGAACTCAGGTGCGAAGTTGATCATTTCAAATTCAGTAATCGGAATGTCATAATAATGTTAAATACATTTAGTAGCGTGACAGTTTTCTTTTCAATTTAGCAAACGGATATTTGTTTTTTCAATTAAATTGGAAATTTCAGATTCGACGAATGTTCGCGCAGTTATGCGTATTTGCGAATATTCAAAATGTAACTTCACTAATAGGCAATGTGACCAGATCTTAAAATTTTTTACAGCTAAAGCTGGCATTATATAAGACCAAAAAATTATTATAAAAATTATTTTAGAAAATTCTAAAAATAATGCTAAAATTTTTAAATTTTTTTTGTTAAACATTTATTAACAGTAAAAAAATTTTAAACGAAGCGCAATAAATTTAAATAAATCATTTCAAGGAAAATTAAAATAAATGGAAATATTTAAACTAAGTCACTTATTAACTAAGCCCCCAAAATACAAAAATAACTAAGTCCTTCAAATTAGAATTAGTTCTTTATAAATTAAAGCCTTCGTGAAATAAATCCCAGGTGCAATAAGTCCCAGTGCAATAATTCTAAATGAAAAAATCTCAAAATAAGTAAACTAAGCCCCAAGCCTGGAAAACGAAATAAATCCCAAAGAAAAAGAAATAATTCCTAAATTAAAAATCAACAAGTCCTTTCTATTGAACGCTTTTCATACTAAAATAACTCCCAAAGAAATCAATGAAATAATTCTCAAAAATACAGTCTATTGGAAAGGAATGAAATAAGGCCCAAAAAAATTATAGAACTGCTAAGCAAATTTATTTAATATTATATATACGTTTTTTTTTTTTAATATTTACATATCACATCGGAAGGTGAGTTCTTCCACTTTCTTTGCACTACGGGGCTATTGATCGCTCGACATGAAAGTCAAAAGGATAACCTCATGGCTACCAGCAAAATTACCTTAAGCAAAATTCCCTTAAGGTTATTTTGGCCAAACGATAAATCGCCCAGTGTAAGCAAAAAATTTTATTGTAAAAGTTTTATTTAATAATTCTTACAAAGTAGTTTAAACTTACATACTGATTTGGATTGATGTCATATAACCGAAACTTAAAACCCCGAATTTGAAAATCCCAAATTTTAAAATCTAGAATTCCTAAAACTTTTCGGCATAGCCAGCCTTCGACCGGAACAAGTAGTTTTTTCTCTATGGTATAACACACATAGTATATCGTACAAAATTTGGTGGATCTAGTTCACAGATTTACTTCATATAGGAAGTGTAACTCCCACTATTGGTACTCCGCCCACTTTTGTCCAAAATATTTTTATTGATACTAACGTTACTCCTACAAAAATTCGGGATTCTAGCTGTTATAGTCTTCCCAATATACACATTGTTGTACTTAATTTATAAGGGAAGTGCCACGACCAATTTTGCTAGCGCACCCATTTCATTCCTAAATGTTCATATGGATGTCACAGTTGCATGTGCAAAATTTGATACCTTTAGCTGCTACAGTTTCGCATATATACGAATTGTAGTACTTTATTCATATGGGAGGTGGCACGCCCACTATTGCTAATGCCCCGTTTCTTATCCAAATGTTCATATAGAAGTTGTTCTTGCAAAACTTTAGTATTCTATAAATTTAGTCCTCTATAGTTTTCCACATATACGAATTTTAGTATTTAATTCATATGGGAGGTGCCATACCCACATTTCTAATGGAATAATTTCTTATCCAAATAAACATAAAGATGTCAAAGTGGATGTGAAAGTTGACCGTACTTAATTTGAAGGCTCTAACTGTATTAGTTAATTTGTAATACTTAGTTTTTAATTGGGCGTGACACCTCGCCCACTTGCAATTTCATAACCAAGTATAGCCTATGTTACCTTTGAGACATTCAGGTAGACGCTTTGAAAATGTCGAGGAAGTCGGTCCAGCCGTTTAGCCGTATATAGACTTCAAACATACATACAAACACACATTCATTTTTATATACATATATATTTTTAAAATTCAAGGGCTTTATATAATCACATCATATGCCACAATAAATTTATTTAAGATAATCGGCATTAAAGTTAAAAAAAATATTAAAAATAGGGGTTTCATGAAATAATACTGTACATTAGAGCGTTCCACCTTACAAGGAAAAAAAGTATGTTATACCCTCTAATATAAAGTATTTTTGCAAGGAGGTTTCAAAAACTAATTTTTTTTGCCGAACGTAGGGTCGCCTTTCTACATTTTCTTATATCTTAGGCATTTAGAGACCGATCTTAATTTATCAACGATTTAGTTTTTTTAATGCTAAAAAAAAAATTTTTAAGTTACAAATTGATATAAATTTACAATTTCATTGTAAAAAACTTTTAATGAATTTTTTTTGTTTTGTTATTGAATTTTAATGTGTTTTTATTAGGGCTGTGGAGTCGGAGCTGAAAAGTCGGAGTTAAGGTTTTTGTACCAGAGTCGTAGTACCCTCAAAAACTCGCGACTCCGACTACAAAAATTTTCGGCATAAAAAATTTAAAAATGTTTCAAATAGTTTCCAAAATAAAAATTCCTCGAAATTGGCGATGGAATATTTCAAATATCGATTTGAAATTTTTACAGAATCATTATATTAAAATATTTAAAATGTACTGCATTAAAAACAAGTTACCCTCCACCGACAGCTAGAATATATGAGAGCTATAAATTATTAATTAATCTTTATAAAAACGGACGTCAGTATAAAAATTGGTTCTGGCTTAAACCAATTGGACTAACTTGAATAAAATATGTATCATTACACAGTACAACACATGATTTGCCAACTCAATTCTGTAAACTGTATGTGAAATTAGACCCAAAAAGAAGAATTTCTGCATCATTCGTTTTGTCTTCTTACCTGCGATTTGAAGTTAGTATCGATTTGAAGTTAGTACTATCGTATAGGGGAATTTATCACGTTTTAGGCCCTGTTGTTTGACATAGCTCGACAACCCCTAGCCCAATTTAGTTGAAATAAATTTTAAAAAATTAAGAATCACAATTCCCTTAATCTGTTCATATATTGTTTTCCTATACAAGTAACACTTTCGAAGTTAAAAATGAATGTATGAAGGGAAAAAATTATTTTTTGCCTAAAAATTTAAATTTTTTTTTTTAAAAATACATAAAAAATCCAAAATGGAAAAAAGTTTCAAGTCTAGTTATTTTTTCGCAAAGTCACATAACCTATGAGCAAAATGAGACAAAGATCACGCGATGCACGCGTTTCGCTTTTATTCGCAATTGAGTAAAGGTATGAATTTCAAAAATCAGTTATAGTTATATATAAAATAAAAATATAAATTAAAAAATTATCATGCAAAAAAAAACTTTATTTATAAAAACTTAATGAAAATAAAATAATATGCAATTAATACGCAATTATAATATGCATAAAAACAAAATTTAGAACATTTTTTCAATTATTGGCAATATCCATCCTTGTAGAAGTTGACGCTTGTGGTTCTGATGATCTTGTTTTCTTCGTAGGTTGTTCATATTCATGGTCTGAGTCTGTATCGTCATCCGAGATACACATACTATTCAAGGGCGTGTTTCTTTCACTGTGTCCACCAATTTCAATGTCTTCATCTTCGGTGCTTTCTTCAAACTGCATAATTGTGGAACTCCACCAACAAACCTCCGCAAGCAATGCATCCAATTTTTTGCTTTTGAACCGCTTTTCAAATGGCATGGTCACCTGGTGGAACCTCTCTCCTTGTTCGTCTGATTCCTGAGGTGATTGTGCCAAAAAAGTATCGAGGTGGTGGTGCAAGAAATGCAATTTCAGCGTCATGGATGCACCGATTTTTTCGAAATAAAACAGCAACCTGTCCACTCGTTGCTGTATCTCTTCTCGCTGGACACGGTTCTTTCCTAGAACGCCTTCTATTACTTCTTTCAATGCGTTCCATGCATGTTGGTGGTCGTGATGCTCTGAAAGCAAATGTGTGAAAGAATCACTTTTGATCAATTTCCGAATATCAGGTCCATTGAGAATACCTGTTTTAAATACATAAGAAAAACGAAAAAATTATTGGTAATGCGAATGTATAGAAATTAACAAATTTAGATATGACAATATTGAAATACAGAGTACGATACGTACCGTTTTTAATTTTCTCATCACTGAGTTTCGGAAAGATGGATTTCAAACAGTCAAAGGCGCCGTTAACTTTTTTGACCACCACTTCAACGAATTTCCCAGCTATTCCCAGTTTCATGTGGAGCGGTGGCAACAAAATATCATCCAGGTCCTTTATCATAGGTTCATTGCGTAATTTTAATTGTTTGTTGAGCTCGGGAGTTCTTCCTTTCCAATCTTTACATTGATATTGATTTCCTTTGTATCGTGAATCCCAATTACAAAGGAAGCAGAAGTATTTTGGATATCCGCCCTTTTCTATAATCCCTTGTAGTATGTTGACCACCTTCAGATCGCAACAAATGTTCCATTTGTGTTCATCGTATTTGATTTTCTTCAAAATTTCGCCCAATGCTTCATACGTTTCCTTCATAGTTGTGCTGAATCCCAATGGAATGCATGGTTTTTTATTTTTTTTGTGCAGCAGCACAGCCTTCAAACTAGTAACTGAACCATCGATGAATAAACGCCAGTCGCCAGCGATATAATCCATTCCCAATTTTTTCACTAAACCTGGGATATCATGGCAGTACGTGAACGTATTTGCTTCGTCAACGGAATAAAATTTCTGAAAATCAGCTTGGCGTTGTCGGTATGATGTTGCGCTGACATTTTGCTGTGTGAGTTTTCTTCTCTTCAAAAATGATGTCAGCCATTCGGAGTCGTGTTGTGATAGTCCCAGCTTGGCCACAATGTAATCCATTTCGATTTGTGGTAGCGGTTGTGGTGCACTATTTTCAATATCGGGTATCCAATCAGCATCATCCAAATCGGTCGGATTGGTGAAAACGGTTTCGGCTAGCAGGGACACAGTATCCGCACTCGGAGGTTTAGGTGCATCGGTATCAGCAGGGCGTTGCACTGGAAGTGTGGCAGTAAATGCAGCAGTGTATACTTTTGTTTTCAATTGTTGTCTGTTTAATCCAGGACGAAAATTTATGCATGCATAGCACCTGGATTCATCATGTCCAGTTGTGTCTTCCACCCAAATTACTGGCTTCATAAAAGATAACTTTCTACTTTTTCCGTGAATCCATTTTAGAAGGGTAGTATAACAACTGTTGCACACTGTGTTCGGCGTAAAATTTGCACCACTTAAATCTGCTTCATCGAAATAATTACAATACGCGGTTTTGAATTGCTCAGTAAACAAATTTTTTCGATCTTTTTTCTGTATTTTTCGGACGATATGACCACAAACGTAACAATATTCATCCAAATATGGGCACTTGTTGTTTTCCATATTGATATATTTTATGTTTTGTTGTTATTCACTTTTAAAAAACTGGAGAAAAATCACTTTTACTGTTCGCGTTCGTCGGCACTGGCTGAATGCCAAAAATCGATCAATGCACACCTATAAATACTACGTATTTTTGAATATTTTACTGCCAGGTACTTATAAATGGGCGCATATTTTAAGGGCGGCTGGCTATAAACCTGATTCAGCACTTGTACGTTTCAAACTGTGCAAAACTTTCCAAATAATGACCACCCTTAAATGTGGGTGCAATTTCTGTAAAAAAAATCATATAGGTAGCCACCGGAAAACCCCAAATAATAAAAAGGTCCACTTTCCGTTTAATTGTCCACGTACATTTATTACCGCAATCATAAAAATCAAATAACCTTTTGTTTATTCCTTTTTTTTTAATTCTCAGAATCATGAAAAAGGTGTCAATGTTTTCTCCAAATAATGTTGTGCATATCTCGAGCAAATTTTTGAAATTCATACATTTACTCAATTGCGAATAAAAGCGAAACGCGTGCATCGATTTTTATGATCTTTGTCTCATTTTGCTCATAGGTTATGTGACTTTGCGAAAAAATAACTAGACTTGAAACTTTTTTCCATTTTGCATTTTTTATGTATTTTTAAAAAAAAAAATTTTAATTTTTAGGCAAAAAATAATTGTTTCCCTTCATACATTCATTTTTAACTTCGAAAGTGTTACTTGTATAGGAAAACAACATATGAACAGATTAAGGGAATTGTAATTCTTAATTTTTTAAAATTTATTTCAACTAAATTGGGCTAGGGGTTGTCGAGCTATGTCAAACAACAGGGCCTAAAACGTGATAAATTCCCCTATACGATAGTACTAACTTCAAATCGATACTAACTTCAAATCGCAGGTAAGAAGACAAAACGAATGATGCAGAAATTCTTCTTTTTGGGTCTAATTTCACATACAGTTCACAGAATTGAGTTGGCAATCAATTAACTGAAAAATGTTGTACTGTGTTATTCGTAACAATTTATGCCGAACTTAATTATTTTCGGGAGGGAAATTTATATTAGACCCATGATAAATTATGGACTAATCGTCACGAAATCCTGTAGAGTGATTTCTGTCATTAAAAATCTAAATGGAACAAATTTCAATACAGTAGTAAATTTTTATCTGATAAGATAAAAATATACTACGATGATATACTAGCTCACTACCAGCTAGCATACCGGGCACCCCAAAATAAATCAAAATTAGACCAAATTTTACCACAATATCTGTTAAATATAGAACGCACGCATTAAAGGTTGTAAAGAAACTGATTTTATTTCCTTATTATCTTATAACTAATATTTACAGAGTTGTCTAATAAGAGTATGAACAAAAGAGTTGTATTATAAAAGGAATTCAATTTAACTGAAATATACAACATTACTTCACCCTAAATTTTTAAAGATGTATGAAATCAAAACATAAATTTTAAAATTCATTTAATATAAAATTATAGTTAATCTTTCAATTCAAAGTTACAAAAATAGTGAATAAAATAATGAAAATATGGAAGTACATTAATGTTATTCGTTAGCCATACATAGATGATAACAATTTAAGTTTTCATTGTCTTCTGTAGTCATCTGGTTGGTAGCGTATAACCTCTCGACGAATTCTAGTTGTCCTACGAACTTCAGAATTCCGTTGATTATCATTAGAGTCATCCTGGACGTCTAAGTTAGTTGAAGGAGATGTTACAATATCGGCTGGCTTACTATCCGGTGTTTGTGATGAAGAAGGTACTGCATTTGAAGATGATGGTAACTCTATTCTTTCGCTGGTTACACTAGTGCCTTCCGGTTCAATGGCAAGCGAACTACGAGGTTTCATCTGGTTTATATGACGTCTGCAAATTCCCTTCTCAGTCTTTATGGTGAAAATAACGTTGCCAATTTTTGTTTGTATAACACCAGGTATCCATTTTTTCCCCTTACCGTAATATCTTATATATACTGAATCGTTTACTTGATATTTGCTAGGATTTGAGAAATTCTGATGATTTGATTTTGAAGATTCAAGAAACTGTGACCAAATAATTCTAACAGGCCTGCCACGCATCAGCTCTGCTGGAGACTTCCCCACTGCATTCGGCATGAAGCGATATGTTGTTAAAAATTTATGTACAGCATCCTTAGTAGCCATGTTGTCGTCAATGTTTTTTGATACAGATAATTTAAACGTTCTCACAAAGCGTTCTGCTAAGCCGTTGGAAGCTGGGTGAAATGGAGTTGTTGTGATGTGACGAATTCCAAGATTTGTACAAAATTGCTCAAATTGTTTTGAACTTAGCTGTGGACCGTTGTCGCTGACGATGGTATTTGGTAAACCCTCAATGGAAAAAATAGCTGATAGAGCGGAAATTGTGTCTTCCGTGGTAGTATTTTTCATTGAAGAAACGTATGGAAACTGTGAATACGAATCAACACATATAAGCCACATAGTATTAAATATCGGTCCAGCAAAATCTATATGTATTCGCTCCCAAGGTTTTGCTGATTTCGGCCAGGATTCGTATTCTTTACTAGGAGCTTGGTTTTGGACTTTACATATCTCACAGTCAGAAGACATTTTCATTATATCAGCATCGATATTGTTCCACCAAATATACTGTCTAGCGAGTTGCTTCATTTTAACAACGCCCCAATGTCCATCATGTAACTGTTTCAATGTTTGCTTCTTTAAGGCTTCGGGTATGACGACGCGAATATAGTCAGTCTCCAAACAAAGAAGGTTATTGTGAATGGTTAAACTATTCCTACGACTGAAAAATGGTTTCAGGTTTAATTGATCTTGATTAACTGTTTTCGGCCACCCATTTTTTACATAGTTAAAAACTGTGCATAACGTCTTATCAGCTTTAGAGTGTTTAAGTATATTACTTTTTATCGGAAATTCATCAAAAGTTACATTCAAGCATTTTTCCTCCTCTTTATCAAAGCTTTCATCGGTCCCAATGGGTAGACGCGATAATGCATCCGCATTACCATGATCGGCAGTTTTACGATATTTTATTTCGAATTGGTACGCCATAAGCGTTATAGCCCAACGCTGAATTCTATGTGCAGTCATAGTTGGCAACTGTTTATCAGGCTTAAAAATGCTGACTAATGGCTTATGGTCAGTTATGAGGATAAATTTCCGGCCATACAAAAATTGATGAAAACGTTTTACACCAAATATAATAGCTAGGCCCTCTTTTTCAATCTGACTATAATTTACCTGATGTCTGTCCAATGTTTTGGAGGCAAATGCAATAGGCCTTTCGGTTTGGTCTGGGTAAAGATGAGAAATAACCGCTCCTATTCCGAATGGTGACGCATCGGTAGCAAGGACAATTGGAAATTTTTCCTGAAAATGTGCAAGTTCAGTTGCCTTAATTATGTAAGACTTTAGTTCCTCAAAGGACTTCTGTTGAATCTTTCCCCATTTGAAAGGAACGTTTTTTCTTCGTAACATGTTAATTGGAGCGGCAATATTTGAAAAATTTGGAACAAAATTATGATAATAATTAACCTTGCCCATAAAAGCCTCAAGTTCTTTAATATCCTTGGGAGGTTTTAAATTTTTAACAGCAAGTACCCCAGATTCGTCAGGTAGAATACCCTCGGAACTAATTTGACGGCCCAAGTAAGTGATCTTGTTCTTTAACAATTCACATTTTTCCTTTTTGCAGCGGATACCATTTGAAAATAAAATTAATAATACCTTTTCGAGACGCTTCAAGTGTTCCTCTTGAGTAGGTGCTGATATTATAATATCATCAAGATAATTTGCACATCCATCGATTCCCTGAAGTAATTGTTCAATATATTTTTGGAAAATAGCCGGAGCGCTAGCAATACCATAAGGTAAGCGTTGGTACTGAAAAAGTCCAAGTGGTGTATTAATAACCAAAATTTTCTTCGATGCGTCATCCAATTCCATTTGGAGGTATGCATCTTTAAGGTCAATCTTTGAAAAATATTTTCCATCGCGAATTGTATGAAATAAATTTTCCCGAGTAGGAAGCGGATACTGCTCCACGTCAATTTGCGAATTTACGGCCACTTTGAAATCTCCGCATATACGTATAGAGCCGTCTGGTTTCTTAGCCAAAACGATAGGCGATGCCCAGTCACTGAATTTAACCGGAACAATTATTTTTTGCTCTATAAGTCTTTCTATTTCGCGTTTGAATTGAGGTATTTGGGCAAACGGAATTTGTCGACTGCGAAAAAATTTCGGTTGAGCCTCAGGTTTTAAGCGTATGTTGGCTTTAAAGTCTTTAACCGTACCGAGGGATGACTGAAAAACATCACGAAATTTTTCACAAAGTTCACTTACACTTTTGTTATCTTTATTCGATATTAAATTAACTTGTTGAATCTTAAAACCAAACGCTTTAAATAAATCGTAACCAAATAAATTGTCTCCCGCATTGGTGTTAACAACAATTAAAATCACATTTCTTTCACGGTTACCACATTTTACATTTATATTAAGTTCACCTAATATTGGTATTAATTTTTTGCCAAATCCATACAATATTCTGTCTGTTTTCACTAATTTCGGACTGTTTAACAATTTAAATGTTCTTAAATTAATTATTGAAATCGACGCACCCGAATCCATTTGAAATTTCACAATTGTATCATTTATTTCAACATTGATTACACTCTTTGAATTTTCTGTTTTCACTTGACCAGTAATATCAAATATTGTTTCAACATGATCAATGTTACTTTTTTGTTTTCTATTCTTATTTTTATATTTATTTTCATTTGGACTTTTCGACATACACACAGGCGCAATGTGTCCCTTTTTTCCACATTTGTTACAAATTGTATTTCTGTGTTTGCACTCTTCTCTTTTATGAGTTTTAAAACATCCCGAACATGACTTGTATTTTTTATTTTCAACGGAAAATTGTTTTTTCACTGTGTTTACATCAATTGTTTTTTCACATGGTGTTTCTTTTATTGCAGCTACGGTTCTTGTTGTTGCCTCGTATGATTCTGCTATTAGCAAAACATCAGAAAGTGTTGCGCTCTGCTTTTGTAATGCGGCAGAGCGAACGGAATCGTGTGGTGTATTGACGATAATGTGATCGCGTATCATCTCGTCGACGTAACTTGCGGTACAAGAATTTGTATTGCAAACAAATTTGCATGCTCTAGCTAAACCACGAAGTTCCGCTACCCATTCCTTATAAGTCTGTGTACTTTTCATTTGTTTTTTGAAAAATTCGTAACGTGCTGCAACGATATGTTGACTGACTGCAAAATGTTCCGTTAGTTTCTCTGTCAATTCTTTGTATGTGTAATTCTCAAGGTTTGTTACCCCGAACACATTTTTAAGAAGATCAAATATTTCTGCTCCACACCAAGATAAAAAAAATGATTTTTGTTTTTCTGCTAACGCTACAGAATACGCCGAAAAATGCTGTTCAAGCTGTTGCAGATATGAATCCCATTGTTGTTGTTCTTTGTTGAACTTATGGAACGCTGGTACCATTGATTGGTCAGTGAGTTTCTTTACGGAAGAAGTTTCGTTTTTGTCTAAAACTGACTGCATCCACATTTGTTGTTGCAGTAGTAAGTTTTTTGTAAACTCTTGCTGCTGCTGTAGCAGTAAATCAATGCCGTTGAAATTATTTGTCATTTTTTTTTTTTTTACACACGCACGAATGATATGAGAAAAAACACGAACCGTCTTTTTTGTATTTTTTTTTTTACTCGTCGCCAATTGTTAAATATAGAACGCACGCATTAAAGGTTGTAAAGAAACTGATTTTATTTCCTTATTATCTTATAACTAATATTTACAGAGTTGTCTAATAAGAGTATGAACAAAAGAGTTGTATTATAAAAGGAATTCAATTTAACTGAAATATACAACAATATCTTTATCTGCTACGGCTCTAGACGTATTTTAATAATTTCCCAGAGTGATTAATTATGGACCGAGCTATAAATACTATAAATCTTTGACGTATCAAATTGTATTACAATAGCATTGTTTATTACGTTTTTTAACATACTAAACTGTTTTTCAAAATTGGAAAACGGCATAGGATAAATTATGGACCGATCTTGACGAAATTGTAAAGTATGATTTCTAGCCTTATTAAACTATTACGTACCACATTTTATTATGATAGCAATATTTATTACGGTTTTAGAACGTGTTTGTGCAAAATCTTATATCATGCCGTGCATTATGCCACCTTTAAGGATATCAACGAAAAAATCGGGGATAAAAATATTAAAGAAGCTTTGCTATATCAACTGCGATCACAAAAAGTGCTTGAAAAAGTGCTTATCGCTAGTCCCAAGAGAACAAAACGGATTCTTAAGAGTGTTCCAACGCCAAGCGATGAAAAACAGTTTTCAAATGAAGAGGCATTAGCATTATTTTTAGATTTGAAGTTAACAAAAGAGCAATATATTCAGCTCAGGGTACGTGCAATTGAAAAAGGTTCAAATCTGTATCCTGCTTATCGTCACATAAATAACTGCTGCTAAGAAGGAATGTTTTCCACCAAGGGACACTATTAAAATCACACCAATATAAATCCAGAAATAAATAAAAATGCTTATATTTTGCGAAAGAAAACATTATGAGTATGCTTGTAGCAGCAATTTTTAGTCAGTTTAACATCTTTACTCCCATATGCCCTATTCCAAATCAAATTTTTCAAACAAAAAAAAAAAAATAATTTGAGTAAAAAATTCTAATAATTCAACACACCGATTTTTATACAATTAGAACAGTAATGTTTTTTAATATGTCCATTATTTTCTAGAAAATTCTGATCAATATCGAGTGGTAAATTGTATTGCCTTTCCGGGATTGGGAATTTGGGTATTTCTTAATCAAAAATGGGGATGTTTATGTAGATTAAAAAGTTCTTAAAACAGTGGGCAGAAAAACATCCCACGTTTTGAATAAAAAATACCATAATTCTCAATCTCAATCATTAGCATTTTCATACTAAATGCTAAAAAACATCAAAAGTTCAACTTTGACCTTAAATTTCTCAACAACTACTGAACCGATTTTAACAAAATTAACACTGCAAAAAAGTTCAAGAAGTCTTCTCTCCTGCAAAATTATCCCTATCGGTTCAAAAGTTACAGATTTTTGGCCGATGAAAAACGATTTTCAGCCACTGTGCGCCGTTTATTTTTGGTCATAAATTTGCCGCACACATAACAAAATACATCCGGCTCATTTTTACACGACATTATTCTAAGTTTTTTGCTAATTTTTTATTTTTATATATTATATTAATACTTGTCTTTGCTACAATCACTTGTTGAGAAATGCAGATTGTGCAAGGTTTTGCCTTTGTATAACTTTTTAAAATAACGAAATTTTTGGCTTTACACAAATTTACGATTAAAAATTTTACAAGTAGGTACTTTTACTTTATCGATCATAAAATAATTAATAACCCATCGATTTTCATGTAGCTTTAAGAAAAAATAATAAAACTAGGATGTACCTGATTTCCATTATACCAATAAAAATTAAAATAAAATAGTCATACTCACAGGTAGTCACAACTAGAACATGGTATGCCGATAGTCTCAAATAGGACGCTGTAAATAAATTATATAAAGACAACACAATAAAATGGATTAAAAAATATTGTGTAATAAATAGGGTTAAACCGTGATAAAAATCACAACATTTTTAGCTCTACACAAATTTGCGATAGCAAATGTCAAAATTAGGTACTTTCACTTTATTGGGAATAAAACAGGAATTTATCTATGGATTTTTATGAAATAAACTGTTTTCCGGAAGTAGGGTTAATATGGGGCCTAGTGTAAATTACTGACCGATCTTCAAAAAATTTTACAGTGTGATTTCTGGTCCTATAAAACTGTGACGTACCAAATTTTAGTATGCTAGCGTTTTTTATTGCGGTTTTAGGCGTACTAAACTGTTTTCCTCGAGATGGGTTTATATGGGGCTATGGTAAATTATGGACCGATCGTCACGAAATTTACCAGTATGATTTTCAGTCGTACAAACCAAATTCGAGAAAAATTTTATGTCATTCCCTGCATTAATAAACCATTTATGTTAGTTTTTGTATCAAAATTATCAATTTTTTCAGGGTGGTGGTTCCACATTTTGATTCATAGTTCTGATCCTACTGAACCGATGTTTCTGGATTTCAATCCCAAACTGCTTAGAATAACTACAAGAAATTTGGAACCAAGTTTGTTCTCTTCTTTTGCGTTTTTCAAAAGTGAGCGTGTTTTCAACAGACGGACAGACAGACGGACATGGCTAAATGGACTTAGAATTACTCAAGGAGCCAGAATATATACACTTTATGGGGTCTTAGATGTATAATAAAAAAGTTTCACACGGAATGACAAACTTAGTATACCCTCATTCACCACAGTGGTGGTGGAGGGTATAAAAACACTTTTATATTTTTCTTAATGAGAAAAATCAACTAAAGCAGATTTACCGATAAAGCAATAAAAATCAACCCTGGTTGCAAATAAAAATTAAAATTGAAAAAAAGCGACATGCCACTAAAAATCATCGTATAAATGCAATAGGTTTTTGGAAGTTGCTTCAAAAGGGAATTCAGAAAAAACGACGTCGTAAAAGTCTCCATGTGAATTGGCTGTAAGAAAGCTGAATTTATTTTTTCCCCTTTCAGACTCGACAAGTTGGTTAGTTGCCCAAGTCTCTTGCGCATTTCTTAGTTTGTAGACGTCAGTGGTAAGGTCGGGTTAGGAGAAAAAATTTGAGTACAGTTTTGGTTGTACTCGGCAAGTTGTTTTGTTCTTTCATTTATTTTTTAGTAAAATGTTTTATGTTTGTAGTACGGTTTATTGTGGAAAACTTTTTGTATTTTTAATATCATTATTATTAAACAAAAAAGGCGAAATTGGTCGCGATTTGAAACTGAACAATTGATAATTTTGGTTCAGCAGCATCGGTGCATTTTTAATGTTTGATGTTCTGAATATGTGGACCGCAATAAGAAGGCTGAAGCATTTAATACAGTTTTTTCTTTCAAGTTCCATTGTTTAAGCCAAATTTTACAATTTATATCACTTTTCACAACTAAAATGAAGGCAGAAATGAAAAATAAAAAAAAGAAACGGAAAAAAATTACAAAAAATTTTAGTAAAATAGAAATGGAAAATTGTGCAACTAAATGGCTGAGTGTGAGCATTAAAATTAAAGCAAGTTCAAAAGAAAATGAAAACTGACTTGCGAAACTAACTTGCTGATTTTGAACTAAATCAAAATCGTTAACCTTCGCTTTATCAAAGGTTTTTATGGGTGGTACTGTACTTCTGTACGTATGTTTATATGCGACGAACAAGTGTTTGTCAGACATATTTATACTTTTTTGTTTAAGATCTTATTATCGAACATACGAGTCTATAACGGTAGACGAGCAACTCTTTGGTTTTCGGGGCCGAACACGTTTTATGCAATATAGGTATGCCTTCCAAGCCAGCTAAATATGGAATTTAAATCTGGTGGGCATGTGATCCAAAACATTAAATCCACTTCAAAGCCCAATATATACTGGGAAAATAAACAATATAAGAGATGTGAATCAAGGCGAGCGTATAGTAAAAGAGTTGGAGGGCTATTATAAAAACTTCGGCAGAAATGTCACTATGGATAATTTTTTTAAAACACTTTCACTAGCCAAACATCTGACCGCTTGGAAGCTATCTGTCGTAGGTACATTAAAAAAAAAATATATGTTCCTGAAGAGTTTAAACCGTCCCGAAGCCGCGAAGTTGCATCTAGAGTGTTTGGTTTTTCCGAAGATGTAACATTAGTTTCCTATGTTCCTGCCAAAAATAAATCAGTTGTGCTTTTGTCAACAATGCACAAAGGTAAAATTAAATCTTATCCACAAAATAAACCAGCGATAATTTCATATTATAACGAAACTAAGGGCGGTGTGGATGCGATGGATAAGATGTTGTCACAGTATTCTACAAAACGAGCAACATTTGGGTGGCCATTGGCAGTGTTCTTTAACATTTTGGATACAGCTGCTCTTGCCTCATTTATAATATACACCGAATACATTAAGGAAAAATCTGTGAGCCAATTGCAGCGGAAGCACTTTATTGAGATGCTTGGCGAGCACCTATGTCGTCCGTTAGTATTGACCAGGTCAAGAATACCTCAAATTACTAAAAGATATTCTATTAGGTCAGCTATGGAGTGCATCTTAGGTAAAAATTGAAAAAAACTAAGATTCAATATGCTAAAAACATTCTTTTCAGGTGAACCACTTACCGTTACAGATCCGGATGCTGATTTTGAGGCCGATAAAACTGCGCAAAGGGATGCAACTTTGCCATATTTGTTTCTCACATAAACAAAAGAGAAACACAGGATAAGTTTGCGTAAAGTGCAAGAAGCCCATTTGTGTAGAACACAGCGTATCTCAAACAACATGTGACAACTGCTACTATGCTTCGTCATCATTAATTATAATATTTAATATCAAAATAATATGTTAAATTGCGCTTTTGTGGAATAATAAGTTATAATTGAAATAAATAAAAGTTTAAAAAATTTATAGAGTTAAGAATTTTTTTTTGTACCACCTGGGTGGGAATTGGTAGGCGTTGAAGAAAATTTAAAAAAATCCAAAAACACCTAATAATATATATAAAATTGTATCATGTTTTTATTTAATTCTGCAGAACTCTAAAATGTGTTTAGTGAGTCTGAATTTCATTCAAATCAAAATAAAATTACAAAAGTTATTAAAGAAATAAAACCGAAAAAGTCACCCGGGTGGGTATTGGAGTCACTCGAGGTTTAATACTAAATTGAGCTGTAAAAATGCAAAAATGGTCACACTGCTAATATGTACAATATTAATATTTTACAGTACTCCTTAAACTATGCTTCAGTTTTTTTATCTATAAAACGTACTTTAACTAAAAATGTGACCAACTGCTTTAAATTAAAAATTTTGATATTTAAAATAGTTGGCGATTATTTTAGCGGTTTTTTTAGTTAATTATATGCAGTGTTATCGTAAGATTTATCTTTTCTTTGCAAAAAAAAAAGTTTTTCTGAAATTTAAATAGTTTACACAAATTGAGTTGTAATTTGTTAAAAATAATCTTCACTCAGCTCAGTTCATTTCAAAATATAAATATTTAATACATGATATAAAACAAATGGATGAATTAAATTTTTATTTATGTATATATTTTACATATCACACTTGTTCCTCGAAACAGAGTTAACTCAAAATTTATAAATTTTCAGTAGAGACAAAATAATTTTTTTATATGTATTCTTATATTACCAATGGGTATAAAACTGCATTTTTTTAGGCAAAATACTAGAGAAATAGATCTAAGATTTTTACTGTGGGTAGATATGGCCACTGTTTATCATTTTCTTGCAAAAAGTGAAAATTTAAAAATTTTGAGTTGACGCTTATTAGAGGAACAAGTGAGATATATTCTTAAGTTTATATACATATGTGTATATTGTGTTTTATAATAAACTAGCTTAACCCGGTGCGCTTCGCTACACTGACCCCGCACATTTTTATATTGAAATTTATAGTTTACTATAATAGTAGCTTTAACCACGTTTGAAGACTCTCCCTTTAATAGTTCTTCAGTTGAGCGATATTTAATGTATGCATCCTATGGGAGGTATTTCCCCCCCTGCGCCTACCCGCTTTATTTTTATTTTCAAAAGTGTAGTATACCATAAGAGTCACTTTTAGAAAGTTTGAACATTCTCACTATTACAGTTCTTAAGATATGCGATGTTAAACATTGGCGTCCTATGGGGCATTCCTATACCCCCGCTGCTATTTTATTTCAATTCCGGGGCTCAGAAGATCCTACTACAAAAAGTTCAGCAAAATGCGTGCAGCGGCTCTTAAGATATGCGATAATTAATATTGGCATCCTATGGGGGGTACCAATTCCCCTGCCCCTATCGAAAAAATAAGTAGCCTATTTTATTTTTAGGGCTCACGTGATGTTACTGTAAAAATTTCAGGAAAATCGGTTCGATAATTAATATTGGCATCCTATGGGGGGTACCAATTCCCCTGCCCCTATCGAAAAAATAAGTAGCCTATTTTATTTTTAGGGCTCACGTGATGTTACTGTAAAAATTTCAGGAAAATCGGTTCGATAATTAATATTGGCATCCTATGGGGGGTACCAATTCCCCTGCCCCTATCGAAAAAATAAGTAGCCTATTTTATTTTTAGGGCTCACGTGATGTTACTGTAAAAATTTTAGGAAAATCGGTTCGATAATTAATATTGGCATCCTATGGGGGGTACCAATTCCCCTGCCCCTATCGAAAAAATAAGTAGCCTATTTTATTTTTAGGGCTCACGTGATGTTACTGTAAAAATTTCAGGAAAATCGGTTCGATAATTAATATTGGCATCCTATGGGGGGTACCAATTCCCCTGCCCCTATCGAAAAAATAAGTAGCCTATTTTATTTTTAGGGCTCACGTGATGTTACTGTAAAAATTTCAGGAAAATCGGTTCAGTAGTTTCGGAGTCTATAAAGCGACAAACAAACAAACATACATAATTAATTTTTATATACCTATATAGATATAATCAAAACACATGCAGTGTAAGTGATTATTTTTAACGCTTTGTAAAAAAAGTTTTTTGATCGAAAAAAGGTTTTTTTTATTTAAGCCTAGTACTCTGTTCCAATTTGTGAAAAATTTTCAGCAACATCTATTATTATTTTATGCAAAAATTTGACATGTATCAATGTTGTCTCACGAGTTTGCACAATTTGACGTTTTTAATATGCGACATTTTTTTTGCATATGTAAACAAAACCCACATGTATTATATAAAAAGTATTTTTGTAAATAAAAAATTAAGTAAAAATGAAAGTAAATATGTATGCCAAACTGTTACCGGTTGTGTTATTTATGTTTTTCCGTTCCATTTTAATATTAAGATTAAACTTTTTTTCATTTGCTTAAAATTCCACGAGAAATAAGTGCAGCTTATATTATTTCGCAGTTGTAAAAAAATGTTGCCAGAAACATTTCGTAACTTTTTCATAAACTAAACAGAGTACAACTCGATCAACATAATTTCATAGAAATCCCGCACAAGTTTTTTACTAGAGGTTTGACAGCAATTCACGTGAAATGTTGAACAGTGTACCAGGCTTTACACGGGACAGTTAGTGTCAAACAAATAAATGAAAGTATCCAAGAAGCTGTTAAAAAAAGAAATAATACTAAAAACTTTTGTAAATTAGTTTAAAATTTGTCATATAAAAAATCGTCCAAATTAGGGCATACATCATCAATGGGCCATTTTTGGATCACAAAATCGTCAAAATGCCGATAAATCGTCAAATTTGGCAGCCGAGATCATAAGTTATTTTTCTCCCACGATCACGCAAGCTCACGATTACACAAAAGCTACTCAAGCCCGAACAAAATTTTGTTACTAAAATTAAGGCCCTAATCACATAACACGCAACGCACGCCAAAGAATAACATTTAAAGCACAAACAATGTCATAAATATTTTGTAATTTTGTTGTTGCTACTGTAGAAAGCAACAACAAAATGATGAAATATTGACTTTGGTTTTGCTTTCAATGTAATTTTGGAGTTGCGTTGCGTTTTACACGATTAAGGCCTAAATTTCCTTCTTTTAAAAATATTCAAAATACAGAGTGTGTACTAAGAAACAATTATAGTTTCATTAAAAAAAACATTATTTAGAAGGTTTTTAATTGATGTAGCTCGAATTTATTTCGAGCAAACTAATTGGGTTTCTGTTGTGTACTTTAAGCATCAATAATTTTACATTTATAAGTCTATAATATTAGATATGTTCCGACTAAAGAGAGTAAGGAAATAACTTCATTGGAACTTTTTTTTATATACGGTTCTCCTTTTTTAAAGTGCATTTGGGGGGTTTTGGCCACTTAAATTTAAAAATCAAACACTGTGCTACAGGGTAAAATGTATCACTGACTTCGACTGGTTTTTTTGTCCTAAGCATTTTGTAAAAACGCACTTGCCCCCTATTTCCACCTCTTAATGGGGGCCCCAATACAATATGTCGATTTTTAATACAGTTTTTTTTTAAACACGTGTTGATTATTGTGGTTGAAATTTAAATTTTTTTTGCAAATTTATAACAAACGATCATCCCACAAGCACATCTCAGGTATCAAAAACATCCAACAACCATATTTATTTAATGGGAAATGGTAATAAAGACATGTACTTCAACGTCGAATGGTTTTTTTATTATAAATGATCATAATGTAATATAACTACAATTTTTTACTTTTACGCTTATTGTATCTTCATTTTGGGATTTATAACCAGAGTACCGAAACGTTCACTCATTCTTCAGTAATGAGCGAGCGTGTAAATTTTTTGCAAATTTAAAAAATTTAAAAAATTTCTTTCCTCACTCATGAGGAGTGAGCAAAAAAAAAATTCATATGTGAATTTTCAGATACAAAAAATTTTAAATAATTCTCACTAAAATTCTTCATAAGGAAAAAAACGCGATTTGCCCGACCATTTCCAGCGGGAAAATGAAGTAGTAAAGATGCCTAATATAAGGCCATTTGCAGACATAAGATCTTCCAGCCGCATTCCAACTTTATTACTAATTAACAAGGTGTGTCATTGGAGACCAACGCCTTGCCCTCTTGCATCTTCTTTAAAGGCTACTTTGAAGAATAAAGCATTATCCCAGTTTAACTGTTGTGGCTAATGATGCGAAGTGAGTAAATGAATAACTAAACTTAATACACGTTCCAACATTACTAGTAATAAAACGATTTCGACAAGCCTTATCTTAGAACAGAAAATTTGAACTTGTAAAATATTGAATAAAAACCTTTCTAAAAGACCTTTTCAAAGAAGACAAAGTGAAATAAGTAAAAGTTTACTAGAAATTCAATTGTAAGCCTTTTTAAAGGCCTAAAAAGTGAAATCGCTTGCAATTTTTTTTGGGCAGCACGATTAGGCTGTGTGTGTTTCTTGACTGGTGAACCAAAATGGATTTGTTGTTTTTGAAGGCAAAACTAATTGAAAAAAAAAAGAACTGCACATATCGTCATCTTAAATGCAGAATAACAAAACATCACAGTTTACATTATATGTTCCTCTAACTCCCACTGGAGCATAGGGCGCCAGTCGATTCGTTAGCAGATTATATTTCAGAAAAGTGGGTTGCTGGCCCTCCTTTCTTAGATTGGTGATAGGGCTGCTATCTTCGTGTCCAATCCCACGATGCAGTCATGCTTCAGCAAATATTCATGTAAATTGCCTACTTGCCTGAGACGTTAAGATGTACTTTAACCATTCAGGCTACATGACTGGGCGCCTTCTCACTTTAGCTAGCTCTCAGAGGAATCTGGAAAGCCATTGCCCGGGAAATACTTGGTCTATGACCGGAAGTAGTGAGTTGCTTGGACAGTCAAACAGAGGAATCGTTACTGGTCACTCCCAAGTGAATGACAGTCAGAAAACTTTCCGCACTACGTGCACCTATGCTGAAAGTCCCATTCCCCAACAGTTTACATGAGAACTAAAAAACGTTGTAAAATGGAAATTAATTGAGATATTAAAGCAATTTTAAATATTTAGGATAAAAATGCGATAACCGATATATTTTTGACGAAAAAATATTATTTTTATTGTTACTTTATAATTCTCTGAAACAAAACGGCATATCATCAACGAAAGTATGTTAGAATTAAGTAAAACAAGAATTTAAAATATTAAATATTTGTGTTAAATTAAAGGTAAAAGAGAATATTAAGATAAAGTACATAGTTGTAAATTCAATACTGCCCTTAAACAATAAATTTAAATGTGAAAAAAGTCTGATTCAACGCAGGCAGTACTGCATTTGAGAACGTAGGGAAATTATATTGTTAATGATATTATGACATATTCAGCCATGTCACAGAGCACAATTCCGTTCGGAATGATTCCGTTCGGAACCGAAGAAAACACATTTTTTTATTGATAGAAAGTATATTTTTATAGTTTTTTGGGATCTAAGATACAGAAAACTCCCATTCCGTTCATGAAAACAAAAATGGTTTCATTCCGCAAAGTTTTTTCGTAATTTTCTAAAGCACAAAAATACGGAATGAATTCCATTTCCGAACGGAATTGTACTCTGTGACATGGCTGATTATGTATAATTTTTTATTGATTTAAATTTGTAATTAGTAGTGGTTTAAGCACAAATATGTACTTGATTAAATTTAACTATAAGTTTATTCTAAAATGTAAATTTTTGCATTCTTATTTACTTGAGTTTGGATTACCATATACCGAATTTCCATAAATTGAATTTTTCTTTACAATGAACGAATTTTGCATATAAAACTTTTACTTATATTTGACATAATTGTCTCCATATAATGGAATTATTACAAAGAAACTTCTGTAGCGCAAACTTCCCAGCAAAAACTTTGCTTACAAAATAAGCAGAAAAATAATGAGAACTTAAGGCAAGGAGTACTTATTTTTCTACTAGAAAAAGTACTTATTTTTGTTCGCGATGTCCCAAAAGTAATTCCTTATAATTTGGACAATTACAACCTAAAAGATAATACCTTTATTTTATACTTAAAAGTTGTATAAAACTATGTAGTTACCCAGCAAAAACTGATGATTCCTCGAAAGCAGTAATGTAAGGGAGTATCCGAAGTGAAGCCCTTACACTTCTATGAAATATTACATGATTTTTGTTTGGAATTCCTCGCGTAGAAGCTCTGCTTTAGAGATCTGAAATATGCTTATTTCATGCCTTGAAAACGGACATGATTTACGTGAATAAAGAAAGAGAAAAAAAATTTAGCATTGGAAAAAATTTTATTTCACGTTAAAAAAAAAACTTTTTATAAATTCAAAATATTTTTTGGAATAAGAGGGTTTTAGTTTTATATAAAACTAGCAGGCCCGTTGCCTGCTTCGCACGGCAAAAAGCGACCAAAATGTATTCAATACTAATGAATGCTGTATGCGGTACAAAAAATGCCTGCGGCAAAAACACACTGACTTCACATACGCACCGCACACACATATAAACCATATATGGGCCACTGCACGCAGAGAAAAAACATGTTCAAATATGGTCACCTCCAACAAAACTATTTTTAAAGAGAATTTTAAACATATTATGTTTAAATTTAACCATATTATTATCACCGACAACCAAATTATGGTTAAATGTGATCTCCATCAAGAAGCTATAACCATATTATGGTTGCCTCTAAACATGTTATGGTTAAATATGACAATAATTTGTTTTTAAATTAACAATAGTATTTTTCTCTTCTCCAAGAGCAACAAGCTATGGTTGAAAATCAACCATGCTATTATAAGTGTTAAACATATTTTAGTCATTATTGACCAAAGCATGTTCGGAGGCAACCATAATATTTTTGTGCCTTCTTGATGGAGGACACATTTAACCATAATATGGTTGTCGGTGATAATAATATGGTTAAATTTAAGCATAATATGTTTACAAGTTTCTTTAAAAATAGTTTTGTTGGAGGTGACCATATTTAAACATAGTTTTTCTCTGGGTGTGCCTACGTAGTGTATAAGTTTGGTTGAAATCGCACGACGCGTTTATGATTAGTTCGGCGACGTACATATACGGACTTATTTTCATATATATAGATTATATTTAATTGTTGTAAAATTAAGGTAAAATTTTTTATTTTTTATCGAAAGAATTAAAGATAAATTTAATCTAAATAAACGAATAAACAGCTCACTTCTACTATTTAGCACCGCACTTAAAGATTGCAGGATTATATACCTTATCAGACAGCAAAAAAGTAAGGCAGTCATATAAAGAAGCAAAAAAGGAAGCGGTTTGGATGCAGTATACGTATTTACTGCTTCCAAATCTTGAAATATTTTTGCTGGGTACCAAAAGAGACAAGAAATAAGTACTTTCAAATTAACTTTGTAAAAGGTTAAAACACACTAATTAAAATTCTAATCTAATGGAATTGATGTTGAAAAAGTGTACACAATACAGAGTGCTTTTGCTGCACAAAATCATTTATATCTCTAACACTGTAATAGCAATATGTGTATTAATATATGTAAATATATGGGCCTGTCACAAAAATAAATTTCGATCGAAAGTTTTTTAATTCCGAGAAAGCTTCTTCAGAAAACGAAAACTGATAAATTTTCTCGGAATGAAATCACTTTTAATTTTTCGATCGAAAAAAGTTTTGGTTTTGGTTTGCACAATATTGCCACATTTAACTTAAATATAACAAAATTAAAATTAATCAGAATTATGAAAATCGATCGAAATGAAAATACGGATTCAAAACAATTCCGAACAATTGCTGTGACAGGGGATTGTGTTCTTCAAAAAAACCTCCTTAACATTAGATTGATATCACTAATAACGAAAATATATTGTGTTGGTAATTTTGATTTATGGATTTTCCATGTATTTCACATCGAAATTATTCTTAAAATTTTATAATATTACCGGATATCTAACAAATATTAATATTGATGTAAAAAATTATTTAAAATCATATAATAATAACTTATTTAAGTCATTATACCAAAGTATTTTTTTGTAATGTATAATTATGACTTATTTCAGATATTATAATAAAGTTATTATTTTATATATAACTTATAATGCAAAAAATGGCGAATAAAGCTACAAAGTAATGAATTCAAGAAGTCATTAAAAGTAGCATTGTAAGTTAAGTTTTTGCTGGGTTATAACGCTTTGTACATGTAAATTTTAATTGGTTGATTTCTGAAAAATTCAAATAAGGAGAACGAAAGAATAGTCCAATTAAGAGTAGTTTTGATAGCAGCCCCAGTCTTCAATAAACAAAAATGTTGAAGAAAGTAGTATTTCTCTTAAAAAAAATATTAGTATGTAATAAAGCTGAAGAGAGGCATAAACACAAAATAAACAAAATATGGCTAAACATTTTATATTCCAGCACTTAATAAAAAAATTAAAAAAGGCAGTTATTCTAAAAATGTAGAAAACATTTATTTTTGAGAATATTGATGAAGGCCTCCTTGGAAGGATGTGATTCTAACAAAAATACCAGATTGTATTAAATAAAAGTGGGAAAATATGTCTTTTGTATTATATATAAATATTCTATATATAAAAGAAGTTTTCTGATCCCATACAGATTCGTTATAGGGAAGTTTGATGGTATTTAAATTTATTAAAAAGGATATTGAGTACTTTTCCATTACTGTCACGTCCTTTAGTTGCAAATCGTGATTAAGCCTAATTCACATATTTTCCCCCCTATGAGGAATATAAGGGAGTTCGAATATAATCAATTTATGTGAATAAAGAAAATAAAAAATTCATATTTATTATACGACAGCAGGATTACTGTACAGTAAAAAAAAATATATCATCCCTAAGAACTATTCTTTGGCGTGAAGAGCTGAAACTATAAGGACCTTGGTACATATTGCTTATGTAACTATATAATTAATAATTTCCTTTAATTTTAATATAATTATAGCGGAAAATAAAGATTAGATGAACTATATCGCTAATGTGACTACAAGCATAAAGTACTGTACACATATTAACTCATAAGGTATTCTATCATTAAAACAATGGAAGTCTGATAGTAGCAATAATCCAAGGACCTGCAGATGTTGTAATTTATTCTTGGAAATACTTAGTGTTTTGGAGTGCAATGGGTTTCTAACAGTCATATATGGAAGAAGCTGATATCCATACTTAATAAAGGTTTTGTAATACTGTTTTTAGTTTTACTTATGCAATAATTTTCAGTTTGATCACTAATTCCACTAACACCGTGGTAGCAGTTAACCCCAGAGTATGAAAAAAATACCCAATTTTGACGTTTAAAAAAATTAATGTGTTCTTTAAATAAATATAAAATACTCTGCTAATTTTTTTCTTGAGTGTGATTATACATTATGTTGTTTAGGAAAATTATATACTTGATGATACGTCAGTTTGAATTATGTTAATAACATGGCTATCTCTTAACAATATGTAACGTGATGTATTGAATCGAAGTCAATAAAAAGTTAATTTAAATTTTTTCAATGATACATGGTTTTGCGTTTTAGCTAACGATATGTACCTTTTTTGTTATTGTAAAAATTCCTTGATGCCAGACTGTACTAATAATACATTGTTAATACATTTTGCTTTGATGCTTTAAAAAGGGTTAGTTTTTTCCTGGAGAATTATTGAAAAAAATTACTATAAGAAAAGAGAACGTGTAATTTGTTATTGTAAAAAATGTTTGGACTACCAACTAAAACGTCGGGTTTTTTTGTTGAGCACATTTTTCTTAAGTAGGTCAACATTTTTGAAAAAGGCTATATAAATAAAATATAACGTTACCTTCATTCGTAAAGGGGCTAAGACCAATTTAATAAATTTTACAGAGAGGTGAAAAACTTGCTAAAATCTTTACTTCTCAATTTTGTTAGCATCTGTAAATGCAGTTTTGTTTTTGGTCGAATATTTTCTTTATATTCAGGACATGGACAATTAAAAATTATGGATCTTTGTTTTACAAATGTTTTTGTGACGTAGCACCTTTTCTGTTAAATATTTTGTACTTTTGTGTGGACTAACTAATTTTTCTTTATCTCGTTTTGAATTTGAAGAAGAATAAAGTTTTTTACAGGGGGTCACTGCTTACTATGCTTGCTGATAATCGGGTGCAAGGGGGAACCTTGAGAATACAGATCTTAAAAGGTCATGTAGGCTTTCTGAAGACTACAGTGTATTTTTGGCGAAGGTTCTAGGGACATTTAAGGACGTAGAATTGGTAAGGGCGCTCGAAGGTCAATATATATGTCGAAAGCCAAGTGGCTCTTTGGAGCTCGATGGGCTGGTGTGTGAGAAGTGGATGATTTCAGTAGAGCTCTAAGGGAAATCTTAGGGGAGTATAAAGTGTGGCTATCCTGGGTAACGGGTCACTACAATATTTGCCAACAAGTTTGCAAGACTGAACTCGGAAATTGAGGATACTGACTGTGTCAGACTTCCAATATGAATTTGCTTTGAGAAGATAAGGGAATATATTCAGTCAGCGACGACATTAATTTGTGGGTTTTTAATGGTCCTTTACAATTTTTATGCTTTTCTTAAAAGATCCGAACAGAAAAACAAACAGAAAAAGTTAAAATTGTAGTTTAATAATTTGCAAAAAAAAAACCAACGTAATCTTATTTTACTTATTTAAAAGTGTACAACCAACTTGTGTAAATATTTTGATATAAAATGTCATATTTAAAGGGGACTTACCAATTTTTCGTACCAACGCAAAACAACAAACAAAACATATATAATAGTGTTTTTCTGTATTTTTGTGTACTCTTTTGAACAGCACCAAAATCTGATTTTTTAAAAAGATGTGGAATTAGTTCCTTTACGAGTGAAAGTAACGATATAAAAAAAATCCTATTCACTTCTCATTAGTTGTGCTTAAGTTGACTGAGAGCAAGAGCAACACTTGAACAATGTCGTGAAATAAGTACATATGTACATTAGGGTATAACTTTTGAACAATTTTTTAAATTATCGAAAAAAAAAACCTATCCATGCCATATAGACCATGAAAATCTATGATGAAAAGGGGGTCACTTTTTCGCGGGCGTTAAAAAAGTTCCCCCCCAAATTACTTTGAAGTTTAGTATTTGGATTTTTTTTGTTTATTAAAAATACAATATCCTTATTGTAAAAACACAAACCATTCATTTATATTTTTATGCTATTTCACAAATAAGACTTATACCACCAATTATACTACATCCAAACAGTTAAAAGTATGTTAAAATAACACGGAAACTCTTTTTTTGAACAAAATGGAACCAACCTCACAATCCCAATTGTTTACTTTTATTTTCATTTGTTACAGTTTTGCTAAGACAGAGAGGTTCTCTATCCCATATACTCGTTAACGTTTGGTTTTCTGACCACTGCTTTAATGAAATTGATTTTGAATCTTTAAAGCAATCACTGGAACAATTTAAACATGCTCGGGAATGCTTTCTTAAACATTGGGCGAGAGAAGACTCTACAATTCACAAACAACAACTAAAGGCCATGTCAGATAAAACTTTTGCTTCGCGTTGCGTTACCGATTCGCTTTGACATCTAAGATAAAATATACGTACTTATACGAAACATGTCACATAAAGTACTTTCAAAGCGGAGCGAAGCAAAAAGTTAGCCAACTCTCATCTTTTTGCGCGCTTTGACAATTGGCTAGTATAATTTTCTTTTTTTTTAATTTTTTTTGCCAAATTCAATTCTAAAAAACCGTCCAATTAAATTTTTAACTTTTATTTTTGTAACAAATAATTAAATGTACAAATTACCAACCGCTTTTATACGTAAACAAACAATGCGTGAGTGTTGTCAAAGTTTTCATTGTGGCATACACCTTTTGCTTTGCGATTTTCTGCCGAAGGTAGAAACGTCACGCAAAGCGACAAAGTTGTATCTGACACGGCCTTAAGTAACATTTGCGCTGAACGTGGAATCAAACTTGTGCAAGATATTTTTTTACATTGCAGAACAACACGCACTTTGAACTTAAAGTTTATTTCCTTCCTTCAACAAAGATAATTTTTAGTATCTGAAGTTAATATATAGTACATGACTGTATGTATGGTATTTAGAAATTAAATATTCAAATATTATTATTTTTTGGAAGCTTTTAGAAAAAACGGTTTGGGGGGGAGGTTTTTTATCCAAATCGATCTCAAAAAACTGTTTTCTTGATATATACATCAGTGGTAGAGTTTGTTCCCGGGAATTCCCGGGACGGGAATTGTTTTCAATTCCCGCTTTCCCGGGAATTAGTTGCGGGATTCCCGGGAAATTTTGAAGAACATCTTTTTTAATACCTTAGTAAATCTATGTCGGACTAGTGCCTTTAGTAGTTTAATCCAACTTAATTTCACCACAATATTTAAATCTACTACAGTTTTAGGCGTATTAAGCTCATTTATCATAGGCTTTGTATAGGGCCTATGATAATTAAAGGTCTATCTTCACGAAATTTTATTTCTTGTCTTAGCACACTGAAGTGTAAATTTTACAATAATATTATAAGGTCTTGCGGCTAAGGGCGTAGTTAAATGTTTTCCTAGATTAGGGTGCCCCGGTAGGCTAGCTGGTAGTGAGCTAGTCTATCAGTACCGGGGTTGCGGGTTCGATTCCCGCCAGATACTCTGGTCTCCTGCAGACAAGCAAAATGCTTCGCGGGATTTAGTATAGGAATAATAAAAAATAAAAAAAATAAAAAATATGCGGTATTTCAATGAAAGTAGAAAATGCTAAATTGCACCACAAAAGCAGTATTCGTTACGCTTTTAGCCATACTTATATGATTTACAAGATTGGTCTAAACATGGGGCCGTAGGTAAATTATGGACCGACATTCACGAAATTTGGTGGTTTATAAAACGAATTTGTTTAAATTTGTTGACAAATTTTTGTTAGTTTTTGTGGAGTTTTTAGGGTGGTAGTTCCACATTTGGGTGCATAACTATTTCCCTACTGTAGCGATTCTGCTGGAATTCACTCCCAAACAGGATAGAAGATCTAGAAACAATTTGACACCCATATGACTAAATCGGCTTATAATTAATGAAGGATTCACAATAATATTAAAAAAAACGATTCACATTGAATGACAAACTTACTATACCTTCATACACCACTGCTAAAGAAAATTTCTCCTTCCTGCAGAATTTGTTAAACGGTAAAATTGTTTTAGAATTCCTATTTCGTAATGTTGTGCTTTCAGTTCCTAATCGCCCTTTCAGAAATTTTTTTCGACTAAGACTTTAATACTTTCATTCTAATTATGCAAATGAGCCCTGAATTTGACAATGTATATACGTATATTGATTTCTATAATCCTATTGGCATTAAAATAACCTCTTAAGTATCTTAAAATTACTTTAATCTTAAATTTTTTACGTTTTTGTTATATAATAGATACTAGATTTAATTATTTTAAGCGTAATAGCCAGTAAGAAATATTAGTTTCACTGGAGAAATAAGTAAATAAATAAATAACAAATTTTGGGCGGGAATCCCGGGAACCCGGGAATTTGATATTTATTTCCCGCTTTCCCGGGAATCCAAAAAGTGCTGGAATAAAAAAACTCTAATCAGTGGCCACCCAGTCGTGATAGGTATTTTTTTTTTTGGTTATGCCCCTAATGTACATACATATCTCCTATAAAAAACGATATTTTGTATCCAATCAGAGAGTATTATTTCAAATAAAAATGGCATCAATATCCCAAATTTTTTTAATCTGACATCCGTACTCGAATATAACGAATTCAAAATTTTCGTCCAGAATTTTTTTGCTCAGAATGTATTTTTATGGCACTGGGTTGCGTAAAACGGCTGCAACCGAACGTGGATACTAAGTGAATGACAGAGTCATGATTGGGGGCGATGTGTTATTCATGAAGAAAATTATGATAGCGAGGACGAAGATGATAATAGTGAGGACAGCGGAAATCGAAATTGTGCTCTTCGAGTACATGTTGTTGGTGTGAAAAGCGTTACCGTGACATTAAAACAAGTGAATAAAGAACTAATTAAGAATGATTTGAGTCGTTACATCACACCTGAGACAACAAAATGTTTCGCTTTCTTCCGCTTGCCATCAGACTTTATTGCTTTCGATGCTATTTTTCCGGCAAAAGGTACGATTTGAAAAAATATCGTTATAACTAGGGTTTCTATTCAGGATAAATTTCTCGGAAATTTCCGGGAAAAATATTTTTGAAATATATTCATGCATTATTCATGCATGTTGATTGCCAATTATTATGCGCCCACAAGGAATAATAGCTAAAGTCGAGTTAGGAAAAACTGGACTTACTTCTTTTTACTCCTTCTAAGTAAAATTTATTAACCATTTTCACAAAAAACTGAACGTTAATTTTCAGCGAAATTGAAACGCTTTTTATTAAGGTCAGTTTACACAACATGTTTTTTTATATTTGTCTTCAACTTTTCAAGTCACACGTAATTGTGCATGTCTGTCAAAATTGTAGTTTAATAAAAGATTATCCAGTCACATACGTACATGTTATTTGCTTCTGACATTATTTTCTTTTTCTTGCTTAGTTTTTCCAGAAACTAAAGTTGTTCTCGATCTAAAAATAGCGTGCTGCAGTCACAAAAATGTTAACTTGCGCCGTAAAAGAGTTCAGCTATCTTAAAATGTTTTCTTTAAATTCGAGATAATAATACGAGTAAATAATAAATCGTTAGGATATAATAATGAATCGTTTTTATAATATGTTAGCACATACATAATTTCTATTAAATGGTGAAATGAACATACATACATATATCAGTGTTGTAAAATAATAACTTTAACCGGCTAATAATTCCGTTAATAGTGGATCGCCGCTGCCGGTTTCCTCACGGCACAGATTTCTGACAACATATTTTTTCATGATGTCAGAAGAATAAATAGAGCCCGCTCTAATTGAAAATTTGTCAGATGACTTTGTGATCGTCCAGACTTGCAATTTTTGTAGCAACAATTCTTGAGTTTGTTGGTGAGAGGGGTGTTATTCTCAGGCCTGGAACAAAATAAAGTAGTTGTATTAGTAGCTGAAGCTGGCGAATGCTCTGTAGCGCAGCGTTGTACTACAGCGACTATTCAGTTCCCCACTTCACACTTTTTAACTTGAAGTTGGCTGTAGGTGTATTTGTATTTATATATAAAATTTGAAGGTAGAGGAGGAAAGATAAGATAAAAATGCAAAAGTTGCAAAACTTTTATTTTATAATCTGGACACTAATGCGACTTCAAAGCGGAGTTTTTAAAAATTGCAGCAACAAAAATTGCAAGTCTGGACGATGGCTTTGCGTCTGACTTTTACAGCAGCAATGTTATAAAGGTAACACACGACTTGTATGAACTTTGCTGTGGAAAATTTGACTAGTAAGATGTAAAAAACATGTCGTATACGGGTACCTTTTCTAAGTAAATAAACGCATTTGTAATTTAAGCCAACTCCTTCATATGGATGAGTAAAACAATTTACATATATATAAGAATCTACGCAGTTAAATCTCTTTTATTAGAACTTTGGCTTTAATCATAAATAATCCATAAAAATATGATAAGCCAGCCAATTCACAAAATGTTCTAAAGTGCTAAGTACTTAAATACTAAATAGCACTATTAAGTACAGCTTGTTATAGTATCATAGTGCAAGTTATGTGATTAAATAAATAATTGGGGGATTCACAAGGTGTGCTATCAAGTCATATCATCATTATGTCCTTAATAATATTTTACAATTGTTAAGAAAAATTTTGGTGTGTTTCAAACAAAATAAAAATGTTATTGCTGTGTTCATTGATTCGTCAGAACTGTACAGTATAAATCTAAATTATAAGTGGTCGCCTACAGAAGTCCTACATATACATATATTTCTAGTAATTATTTTAAGACATATCACCTTACAACTTTATGACTAATTTGTGAATCTCCCAAATCAATTGGATTGTTTACGGAAGTCGGATTATCAGGTTATTTAATTATATTAGCAGAAACTTAATATATATAAAAAAGGAATTAATTAATGTATTTTGTTGTTGTTAATACAACTAAATAATTATATAACCACCCTTCCGTGAGCAACCCAAATGAAAAATAATCGATTAAAATTGTAAACAAAAGTACTGCTAAAAAATAGAACACTGAAGATACACAGTTAACAAAGTTGTACTGTCCTATAATATTTTAATATAAAAAATAACACAAGACTTTTATGACAGTCATAAAATTTAAGCAAATGCATTCAAATAAAACACTTTGTGAATTGCCTATTTGTGTGTTTACTATATTATTGTTAAAATTATTTTCATGATTTTATTAAACTAAAACTTTAAAGTTAAAAAAGAGGCATAAAGGCATTCAATTTTTGTTTTCATTTTTTTCTCTGTTTTTCAATTCAATATTACATTATTCGTTTTTATTTTCAATTCCAAGAAGGTGCTAAAAAATTTAAACTAAACAAAATTTAAGTTTATGGCTCTAATTTCTTTTCATTTTATGGGGATGTTAATTTTTTTAATGGCGTCTAACGACTTTAAATTTGTTCAACGATTAGCCAACGCTAATTAAATAACAACACACACCGTATGTACAATTCATAAAAGGGGCAAATGATTTCATTAAGGATTGTCAATGTTGTTTGAAATCATCCCTTGGATATAAAGGGATGCGTTGAAATTTGATGCATAGAAGAATGTGTACATTATAAATAGCACACAAAATGGTGATTGTATTTAGTGATTTGATTTGTGCATCCTAGTTTGGACCGAATACATATGTCCCAGCAAAGTATTGAACTTTCAAATTCATTAGACAAGTTTGGCAAGCAAAATGTATTTAAGTTTTTAGTCTGTGTTCACACTAGGAAAGTTTTTTGCAGAATGTTTGAGTGCATTCGTGAGAGGGGATGAGAACATGCCCCCCCCCCCCCCCACTCACCAATTAGCTTTCTGAAAGAAAACTTTTATGGTGTGAAACCAGACTTAAGTTATATCAATATCGTAGCCGGTCCCGATAACAGTTTATACCCACCATAATGGAGACACTATAATGCGGTTGCGCTGATGTATATATATCTATATATATATAAATATATGTATATATATATATATATATATGTATAACGCTTTTGGGTGCAAGGATTTTCTTTTCTCTGGTATAACAAATACTGGCTTTGCTAACTAAAGCGTCTCTGCATAGCAGGCCTTCGGCCGGGCGCAACGTTGTCTCCTCTATGGTAAAACAAGTATAACAAATCGGTCTTGTCCCCGAGATGATTTATTTAGCGTCCTTATGACATGTTTAAATGGACATAATATTACCGAATTTTCGATTAATTTTTTCGTTTTAAATAAAATAATTTAAAATTATTATATAGTACATATGGGTAATTCCAGGTCAAATCGACCAAGAGTGGAACCCGACCCCTTCCAATTTGAAATTAATTTAGTGAGAAGGTTCCTTTCATCCTGTAAGAAACCAGATTACCAGATTATATTAACGAAAAAAAATTTAAATATTTTTTTTTTCAAAAGTTATGTCATATTCAAAATGTTATAATTTGAGCTTATTTTTTTAATATCTCAAAAACTACTTCACATACGAAGATGATTTTAATGTCGTTTAAAGAGAATACTTGGGGCTACAAACAATATATAAAAAAAAATTTTAAAAAAATTTAATATCTGCAAAATATTAAATATTGCAAATGGACTATATCAGAAACCTAGTTTTTTCTGGCTGATTTTTTTTATATTATACCTGATACTGTTCTTTAAAAATCCTGAAACTTTGAAGGAGGTGATTTGTTTTCTTTTTTAAGATATGATTTTTTTCTTTCGCAACCCGTAAAAAAATCCTAAAATAAAATTTTAATATTGTAATTTTTGTTTGTTTACAAAAAATTAACGACATTTATAAAGTTTCTTTTGTTTATTTGTTGCATTTTTTGTTGGACCTCAATGTGGGCACTTGCTAGTGTCGCCACTTTGTGGGTAATTACCCGAATTTGGTGCAATTTTTACACTCGTGGGTAGAGCGTGGGTTATTTCTTTGAGGTGTAGATCAGATGTAATTTGAAATTCTTTCATTTTAAAGCAAATAATATAAGGATTTAATTTTAGTGATAAAATTTATACCATTTAAGAAATTGTTGAATTAAAAAATTTACAGTATATGCAACCAAAGTCACTGCTTATTAAAAAAAAGGTTTCCAAAGTTTATGAAGCAAAATATTGATAGTGATTTGCGCCAAATGGACAATTATATTTCGAAAAATAAGAGCTTCATAGTGATTTAAAAGGCGGCATGAAATAACTCCCCACTAAATAAGTCCCCAAAAAAATTATGAAATAAATCCCCAATTTTTGGGGATTTAGTCAGCGAAGCCGATGTTTGGAATACCACACCCAGAGAAAAAACATGTTTTTATATGGTCACCTCCAACAAAACTATATTAAAAGAAAAATTTTAAACATATTATGTTTAATTTAATCATACTTTTATCAGTAACAAACATATTATGATTAAATTTGCCCTCCATCAAGAAGCCACAAACTTATTATGGTTGCCTCTAAACATGTTTTGGTAAATAATAACTAAAATATGATTACCACTTATAATAGCATAGTTGGTTTTCAACCATAGCATGATGCTCTTTGAAGAGAGGAAAATACTATTGTTAATTTAAAAGCAATTTATTGTCATATTTAACCAAAACATGTTTAAAGACAACCATAATATGGTTGTGGCTTCTTGATTGAGGACCAATTTATCAATAATATGGTTGTTGGTGACAATAATATGGTTAAATTAAACATAATATGTTTAAAATTTTCTTTAAAAATAGTTTTGTTGGAGGTGAACATTTTTAAACATATTTTTTCTTTGCGTGCATAGAGGATAAAATCCTTGCGCCAGGCCGAAGGCCGGCTATGCAGAATAGCTTTAATAAGCGATTCGGGATTCTTATATTCGAGATTTTCGAATTCGAAATTATAAGGTTCGGGACTTTGAGTTTAAGATTTCTGAAATTCGGGACTTAAAAATAATCCCAATTTTTTTAGGATTCTGAAATTATAGTTTTTGATACTTAGTCCCTTTTTTATGTATGGTAAACGTATGCAGTGAATATAACAAAACACAATTTGCCATCATAATTTAAAAATTAAATAAGTCCCTAAAATATTTGTAGGGACTTATTTCATTTCAGATTTTTGGGGACTTATTTCATATGAAATAACTCCCCACTATAAAAATGAAATAAGTCCCCAAAAAACGTTGTTGTTGCCTCTCATATATTTTTTTGGGAAGTTATCTCATTTCCGTTTTGGGGACTTATTTCGTGGGGGGTTATTTCATACCGCCGACTTAGAACCCGAAGTTTAGTGGAAAAAGAAGGTTTTTATACTAAAAAAAAACCCCTGAAGAAAGATATTTCAAAGATTACAAAAGTAATGAATTTTGTGTTTGCTTTAACATTTAAAATGCTTTCGTTGAGAAATATTTACCGCACTAAACATTTGTTAAACTGATTTGAGAAACATACTGTCATCGGAAACCATTATACGAATTTTATTTAATTAAAGTATACAAAGCATGACAATGAACATTTTGAACCTTCCCTAGATATATGGAAGCAGAACTTATTATTTTAAGTTTTTATTTAATTAATTCAAGGTTTTTGATGTTATTGTTTGTTAAATTTTTTTTAATTACTATTTTAATCGTAATAATATAACTAATAATAATATTTAAATAAATAGAGTATTATGAGTTTGTACTGATACATGAAACACAAACAAATATTTGTTGTAGTATATCAATCGACCTAGAATCAGAATCTGAGTCGGCAGTCCTGCTGGCTGATTGTCATTCCATGAAGGCCTTCTGCGCAAAGTACATGTCGCAATTTTTAAGATAATTTAATGAAACTAGTATGGGCCAGCAGTCGACACAATCGACTGCAATCTAGAAATAACTTATTTGTACCGTTATTTCTAATATTTATTTAATCTTAAGCATTAGTGTGTCCCAAAAAAAAATATTATTTTAAGCCCCACCTTTTTTTGAAAGCTTATAGTGTGAAGTATTTTTGTGATTTTTTTCAGATTTTTCGGAAGAGGTTTAGAGGTCGCTAAAATCGAATTTAACCCAAAAATCTGGTTTTCTCGACTTTTTTGAATTTTGCTGATTACTCGGCCCATTAGCACGATTTTCTTTGTTACTAAATTTATATTGAAGTTAAAAAAACTAATGATTCAGTTTAAAAGGCATACAAACAAATCATTTAATGAAGCAAAGAACAAAGTTCAGCAATTGCACGTGGTAAATGATGTCACAGAACGCGGCGTGGCCTTAGATAATACTTACATTAATCTAACAACCTCTGCAACATTAATAATGTAACAATAACATTAAAATTATTCATAAGCGCAAAAATTTAAGAAATTAACGGTAACATTTAAAACAACAACTCTCCCAAAAAGAAAACAAAATATTTAAAATTGTCTTTCTCTTTTTTATTTCTTATAGCCTATTTCCGATGTGCGAAAGAATTCTTTCTTTCGTATAAATATATTGAAAACAAAAACAAATTTTTAAAATTTTTAAAGAAAGAATTCTTTCGCACATCGGAAATAGGCTATTAATCTCTACTGTTCTCCAATTTAATGCATAGCAGAAAACCCTGCATGTTGTTGTTCTTTTTACTCTGTAAACACAAAAACAAAGAATACTGCTTGCGTTATGTGTTTACATTGTTTTTGCTCACACGTATGTGAATTGTTTCAATGTAGTAGTACCACTTTCTAACGCGTATAACTCGTGAAATACAGAACCGATTTTAACAAAATTGAAATTAACATAATCTCCCAAAAAATATCTTTCGAATGATATATCATTTGTTAAAATACAATATATAGTTAAGGCGTAAAAGGGATCCAAAGAAATCCACTTGCCTATTAATATATATGATGATGATGATGATTTGGTTAATACGTTTTTTGAAAATCGTTCCGACCTATAATTTCACATAGCCCCATACGTACTTTTTTCCTAAGAGAGTCTTTATGCCCATAAACCATCTGATATGTTAGTATTTGGACAAATCTTTTATGTATTGATAAAAAAAATAGCTACTATGTCATAACAAAATTTTGTGTTGGTAGGTAGGTCTTATATAAACCCCCTCCCTTAAATCACTTTAGACAAAAAAAAAATCAGAAATAGATGTTGTTACCTAGATAATATTCGACGTTAATAATTCTTATGTTATTAGCCTTGAACTCATAACATAATTTTATTTTAATAGGTCCATAGTTGCATATGGGACCTAACGGAATGGACCGACTATGAACTTTCTAATTTGTTCTTTTTTGCAAGAGTTTTTTTTGTAATTAAACGTTAATCAGATATTAGTTGTAATTTGATATAAATTGGGTAATTTTGCCTCATTCTTGATCGATTTGACATGGAATTACCCATATATGTTGGGGATTGTCAATAGTATATGTTGGGAATACCTATCAAAAAAAAAAAAAAAATTAATTTAATAAGCCCGCCTGTCAACTCTTCATATCCCCAATACAAACTTTTTTCCGAGTAGATTCCTTGTGCCCATACACCATCCTATTATGTTGGTATTAAGATCCAATTTCATTTAAACATATTTCATTTCAATATAAATAATCTTACCAGATTTTATTGGAAGCTGTCCGTGTTTGACCCTAGCTCTCGTAAATGACATAAGTATTTTATAAATATTGGCACCAGAGTTGCGTGTTTAGGGGTTTTCCCCCTAGATTTGCGAGTTTTATTTCATTTAGACAAATTTAGTTGTTTTTGGCTATATTTCCCATACAAAACCAAATCTACTTCGTGGCCAATTATACTTACACAGGGTCTCCACCTGAGATAATATCTGAGAGAACGTCGACAGAATGAGAGAATAAATTTCTTCACTAGATTTTGAAGAATATTGTATATGAAATCTACATTTTTTCGATCTAATATAAATTAGCTCTTACCACATTTGAATATAATAGCTAAGTACATACACAACTAAAGTTGAGTTGCCAGCAGCGAAATTAGGGAACGCCGTTCATGTTAAAAGTTAAAAATTGGCTAATTTTAAGTTAAAGAATCTTGACTCCAATCATGGAATAATCATCTACAAGGTACGCTCAAAGCGTCAGCTGATTAGTTTTTATTTGCTTTTTATTGTGGTTTTGTAATAAGAACTGTCAAATGTTGTTTACACACCAACATAATATATAATATCATAAACAAAATTTGATAGTATCTTCTACAAAACAACAATAAAAAGCCTTGCTATGGTTTTAATTGTACATTTGTTGTAGCTTTGAGCGTGCCTGGGAGATCATTATACCAAGATTGCAATTTTTATAAAAAAAAAATTTCTGCTAACTCTACAGATACATATGTATATAATATATATCTGTACATATTTTACACGGACCCTCGCGAATGGGTAGTCATCTTGTCGCGATGCTAGGGCTTATGTACAAGGACCTTTAGAGTCATGCTGGCGGTAGTGACGTTGGTTAATTGACCAACACCAGAACGCCTCCCGTGCCAGAAGGGTCTAAGCAGAGTACGAGCCAATAACTACCCCCCTGTCTATTAGCGTCTGTTTCTCCTAGGTGGAGCAACTAATGACCATGCGTATGCTGGCCCTCTATGGTCAACTCTTAGGTCATCTGAAGGCTGTCGGTACGTAATCAAACTCTTCAGCGCATGTTCTCATATTGAGCGGCTGTCTCCAGAGGAGCGGCGGTTATCCTTTCGTCTGGCAGTTAGGTATAAAATTCAAACCTTAATTTTACCCCCCCCCCCCCCCCTCAAAAGGTATGAAAATTTACGCCCTAAATTCATAATCTCCGGAGACCCTACTACTGCAGCGTCGGTATGAGGCTATAGTATGTTGAATGCTACTGAGACCCGTCTAGCAAAGCGGTAGCGCCAGGCTCTGCTAGACCGTTAGCTACTAGTGCGCGAAAATTTGTTTCGACTAAGCCTGGTGGTGATCGTAAATCAAGCTTGGTAAAGGGTTCTTCGAAACCAGGTACCTCTAAGGTTTCCCAGGTCCGGAGGGAAGAAAAACCTGTCAAAATCCCTTCCACGGGTACTGGCTCAACGGTACAGGCTCAGTCTGCCGAAAAGCCGAAACCTGTGCAAAGAGAGCACGCGAAGAAATATTCGATGCTCTCTGACGTACCTCCCTCAGCCTCTACGGCATCCATCAAAAAACCTCATAGGCACGTAAATCCATCCAAGCCGGCCTTCACTACTAGGCGCTCCGCCTACAAAATCCTTAGACGACTTGGTAAAAAACCGGTTGGTCAGCTCACGGAGCAGGAGAAAACCTCTATACAGTGGGAAAAACCCCATATTGAGGGTTTACAACGTGTCACGCTCTCTGCAGAGGAAGGCAATCCTTAACGGAAGCCAACCGAAGCAGCGCCTAAACGGCAACGGTCGTGGGAGGACACCCTTCCTGGGACCAAGCGGTACAAGTATATGCCTCAACGGCCACAGAACAGTTCGTAAAAAGATGTTTCTAAAGACCACCTCATTTGGGCGATCATTGACCGCAACGCCAGTGAAGGCACCATTTCCTCCAAGAATTAGAAAATTGTTGTCATCGCACTCAGTAAGGCGTTTCTGAATGTCTAAATGTGTAACCCTGGACCACCACCATAATGTGAAGATGCCGGCTTGGTACCAGTCAAGTCACATCAAATTGATAGCGTGTGCAGATGAGCGTTCAGAGCTGTTGTATGCCGTGGAGTCCCTGGGGGAAGTTTGGCAAGGCGATACGATTGAGGCAATACCTCTGGCCCAGATCTATTGCCCAGATCTCCGCTGAGCCATCCGACCCCAAGGAGATCCTAGAAATTATACAGCTTAGTAACCCCCATCTACCCACACAGGACTGGAAAGTAGTAAAGGTTTCTGATGCTGTTGAAGAATCCAGGAAGGCTACTGTAATAATAAACACTCGCTGTCGTCACTTCGGAAGACACAGGGGAAGATTTTCTATGGTTTCGGAACTATCGTCCTCCGAGTCTTCAAAAGTGACGTCAAAGAAAAGCCTCAAGCTCCGGTGACTACCAAATCAAACACCGGTAGTATGGTGGACGAATCTGCAGCGTCATCTGCGAACGAAGATACTCAATCGGTCACTGGACTCGTGCGTGACTTCTTTGGTAAGATAGAAGTGGCATGGTCGGACGACGACACAGATGGTGCCAACATCACAGTCGATGAGCTTTGATGAAGGTTACACAAATCAACCTTCATCACTCTAAAGCGGCATCAGCTGCCCTTCTCCTCCGATTGGCTTCAGGCACGGAGGACCTTATATGTATCCAAGAACCACTATTGTATAAATGAGCGTACAGTAGTTAATAGGGGTAATGAGCCCACCTTAATTGTGATTAACAGAACGGAAGTTCTTGATGTTACGCTTATAAGCGATAGGTTCTCAAATATGATTCGCGATTGGAATGTGTCAAAGGACTGTTCCTTCTCTGATCACATGTACATTGATTTCAATCTTTCTCTCGGATTGAATAAGGGCCAACTGGTCTGTTGCTAGTGTACTCTAGGACAAACTGCCAGTGAGCCCGGTTCTAATACGCAGTGTACCCACGCTTGACTCCGAAGTGGAGTCACTGACGAGTTTTAGTTGAGGCAACAAACAAGCCCTGTGAAAGAATTGTCAGGTAGGGTAAGGCTTAGCCCATATGGTGAATTGCAGAAATTGCTGAAAAACGCAAAGAAAGCAATAAACTCTTTAATGAGGCGAAACGTAATGGTGTTTGGAACAATTACAAGTCCTCAGTGAACGGATTCAAGAATCGTATCAGGAAGGCCAATATAAAGTCATGGAGGAAATTCTGCAGTGTTGTGAAAGACTCCTCGGATAAAAAATTGGAAACTGTAACTATAGTTCTAATTATATAAAAAAGACATATAAAAAACGAAGTTGTAAACAAAACAAGCCATAAATTAGTAAACTCTGTTTCCAACTTTTTATTTTATTGACAAAAGACGGAAAATTTAAATTAAATTTAAGAATTTCATAAAACGCAATATTTGTATGGGTGCCCCCCTAAGAAGTGGTGGATTTTAAGTTCGGAAAAACAGTACATTAAATAAAAAAAAAACAATCAAGAAAAAACAGTAAATTTTTGACGAAAACATAACTATGTATTTATTAAAATTATTAAATATTTTAGACTTTTGATTCAATATGCAAAAAGAATTACATAAACAAATTCACCTCAAAATTTTAACGTCAAAGAAAAGACTTACATTTTATGGCACTTCATATACGCGTTTATAAAACAAACATCACAAACGAAGCATTCCTAATAAAAAATGGAGTTTCCAATGAAGCAGGTTTGTAAGGGAGAAACATAAAAGTTTCGCTTACAATACCGCTTACGGAAGACAATTTTATAAGACGAGTTCCCATTTGAAGCAATACGTTTTTGACACAGAAAGTGCTTTATTAGCGCATATAAAAATGAATGTAACGATCAGCTTTGCACACTTAATTTTTTGTTACCGCTATTCTTTAATATGTCCCCTTACAAACCTACTTCGTAGTTAGGGAATGTCATTGCTCTTCAAATTGTATATGACATATTTTTTAATTTATAAGGAATTCGTTCACTTACCTTATTGCATATCTGTATGTCTTATTGTGTAGCTCATAAATGTGTGCTTACTTTTTTAAATGTACCATTAGTCCTTCGCAAAATAAAAAAAATTTTTATTGGGAAATTAATTTTCTACTTTCAAATAATTTTAAATTTATCTACGTCTTAGTTAATTATAAAAAACAAATTTTAACTATGTATTGTAAAATATAAGGATGTTAGGGCAATATGACTTGATAGCATACTATTTGAAACTCCCGAATGTGTATTACTAAAAGGTTTCTCTACTTTTTTATTTTATTTATTTATAAGAGGGGGTTTTACGGGGGTTTTTCTTAATATCTTTGTTTTTTCTAGGCTAAAACAAAAAAACAGTACAAAAATCAGTACATAGTGTTGTGCATAAACCAGTACAATTGAAGAAAATCAGTATATGTACTGCTAAAAACAGTTCGTCTGGTACCCCTAAGTGGGGATAACGTAAAAAGTATGTTTTGGGAAAATTTTAAGAACAAAAAACTAATGGATGTAGTTCATAGGTTTTACTTCATATTTAGTTTGTTCCGTAAACTAAACCATTTTTGAGTTACGCGAATATATGTTGTGCAACATCCACCAATTTCGAAATGACGGTATATCTCGAAAACAAGAGATAACCTAAAAAACGGGTAGCACCACTGGATTCAGCATTCCCGAATTAGATTAAAGCGCTAGGTGCCCTGCTTGTCTCAAAAAAGGTGCCAAATTATAGTTTAGTGTTATTAAACCGGGATTTCGAAATATGGATTATTTTTAAACTTAGTTTAACGTACTTTGAAACTTGGATTTTACCGCCGAAATGTGATTCATTTTATTATTTCATTAAAGACCGACATATTAAGCAAATCTAATCTGTTCGGTAAAAATGTTGGCGACAAAAATCTTTTTTCATATATACAAAGCCTAGTTTAACTAAAATGATGACTATTTAACTAACATTTCATAAACAGTATATTGGTTAAAAACATTTTTTTGTCAGAACAATTATTGGTAACTCTATCAAAATACCAAATTTCAATGTTGGTAGCAGGGTTTTTCTTTACATTTTTATTATTTCTAAAGAAGAAAACAAAAATACCGAAATGTTATAGAAAACAAAAACAAGATTCGTTGCAGAGTCTATGTACAATTTATAATAGTCAATTTTCCACCAAAAAACAGCTGTTGTCTAACTAGTAGTTAACCAATAACATTTGATGGTTTAACTTATGGTTAACAAAAACTTTTAAAGAATAGTTTATTGGTTAAACCATTGCTATAAGCTTCATAATGACCGTAATTTTGGGCCCTGAAGACGAAACCCCGTATTTATCTATATAATCTCTATATACATACTAGGGATGCCAATCGGAACTGGTTTTCGCAAAATCCTGTAAAATCCGTAAATCCGGGACTAGATTTTTTGAAATTCCGAATACCGGGATTTTTCGGGATCCCAGGATTTTACAGGATCCCGGTATTTACGGATTTTAGGGAAACCAGTTAAAAGTCAAAAGGTAACTAATTAGTATAGATATTTATTAAAAAAACGTCTTTAAAAGAGGTGTACAAACAAAAGTTTTATAATTCATTTAATATTACAAAGTTGTTTAATGATTATATTGATTACTAAAATTTATAAAAATTGAAAATTGTGATTTTTTTTCTTAATTAATGATTAATTTAATTAAGAATATGATAATAAAACAACGTACGATTTCCAACAATGTGTTTATTGATTCAATTGAAAAATAATTAACGTAAAATCTATATTTTACATAATTACCTCAGTTGTTTAAAACTTAATAAATAAAGCAAACTAATAATTAATTTATTTGTAAGATTCTATTAAAATTTTTATGAAATGATTTAAGATGAATAAAAGAAATTTGAAATCGAAATTAATTAACAAGACCAATTTTTTTAATTAACCATAAACAATTTATTGTAAAAAAACACATTTTAATACCCACCACCACTGGTGGTTGGATTTGTGTAGTATTTAATTTACACTACTTAATTTCGTAAAATCGTTCCATAAATTACCGTAGGTCCCATGCCCACTCTCGGAAAATACTTTAATAAGCCTAACCCGTATAGAGTAAAGTTTAAATTTTGCAGTTGGTACACCAGTGGAATCAATTAGATAGTAAAACTTCACGGACTTTTGGTTTTGTGAATTTCAAAAGTCATTTATTTCTTTAATTATTTTCAGCACTTCTCACATTAAAATTTCTTAATAACTGTTGGACACGCTTAAAAAGAATAACAAATTTTTTTTTCTTTCTTTTTCAATGACAGTATTAACGGAGTTAATCAAATTAATATAAAATATCAATATTGTGTTCCCTATCCTCTCAAGGGAAAATGTCATGATTAATTTTTTTGTATAAAAAAAGGTTAAACAAAAAAATTAAGTTAACAATTTCGGAATTGACTAAATCCCGGGATAAAAAAATTCAAAGTGAATCCCGAATCCCGGGATTTTCGGGATCGGGATTGGCATCCCTAGTACATACATAAAAGATACCGATTTGGAAAAAAGTTTATACACATATTCTATAGACCGTGAGTAGTGTTTCTGTGTTGTTTCGCGTTTGTTCAATAATTTTGCGGTTTTAAAAAAAATATATTATTGCTTTTAAGTGTTTTTGCATATATTTGTTTTGAAAAGCCATTAAATACGTTCAAACATATATTATTAAGCTTAAAAAATAATAAGTCAAAGCAAAGTCAGCAAACGATCGTTCGGGTGTTTACCTTTTCTTAATTCATGAGTAAAAAAATATACACGTACATACATGCCAGTATTTATTCAAATTTAGTATTTCAAATAAATTAATTACATATTTATGCAAAGTGCAACGACCAATTGCAAATTCTGGTCGCAATATACGACGAACAAATCGTGTACGTACATTGAAGAAACTTGGTATCAAGTATCACACATGGTGAAATAAACAGGTGTAATTTCTACGCCAGATGACGATTTTTTGCTCTTACATTTGGGTGATTCAAAAGATGTGCTATCAAGTCATATCGTCATAATGTCCTAAATAATTTTTACAATTGTTTCATAGCTGTACAGTATAAATCTAAATTAAAAGCGGTTGCCCACAGCAGTCATATCTATTTCTTGTAATTATTTTTCGATACATGACTTTACAACTTTATGACTACCTTGTGAATCGCCCAATTGTTTGTCCAATCTTATGTCAAGGTTTTGTTTATGTTTACAAAAAATTATTAAAGTTTTTGATCATTTTAATTAAAAATAAAAAAAGTAAATGAACATAATTAAATAAAAATTGACTAAAATTGACTTTTTTAAAATAATTTTTGACGTTAGCTGCGACTAATTTCTATTTTTGTTGTTATGTTGTATTGGTTGCCGTAGCGCTGTCACCTGTATTATTTCACCATAGTATCACGTTGACGAGAAAATTACTCAGAGTAACAACACGAGATACGAACTGAAAAAAAACGTCTAAAAACCAGGCAAACAAGAACAGCTAATCGAATAACATTTATGCGTGTGGCATTTAACTACGACCCAACAGTTGATTACAAGTCACATAACAATATTGATATTGGTAGCATGGACCAAGTATGTGCCCATGGTTAAGCGTTAAAATTTAAAATCTTTACTAAGGGCCAGCAAAATCGACAGGGTCCAGCTAGTGTTCAATACAACGAACTCTTATATGAATCTTAAGCTCATAACAAAATGTTGTTGTGGCTCTTCCATGATTATCCACAGGTCCAAATAGGGTGGTGGTGTAGTGCATCATATGGTCGGGATTGGCCGACTATATATTCTTACTTCTTTACTTGTAAGTAATAAAAAAAAAATTATTTTTTATAATTTCATTTTTATTAGGATATACATTTTTGATAAATATTTTACAACGGTGGCAGTTTTACCAACTAATAATGCATTTATTTATTTTTATTTTTTGTTAAAAAAAAAGATTGATGAAGATTTTTTACAAATTAAATGCCATTTATATTAGAATTACTACTACATATTAATGTATAAATATATTAGTATGGTATGCATAGATATACATATGTAACGTTATATAGGTATGTACATAAGTATATATGTACGCTTAAAAACAATTAATTAAATTAAAACTAACTAATCTTAAACAGGTTTTTCCATCACAGACACGTTAAACGTTCATGCTCAATAAAATACAAAAACTACAATTCAATATTTCATCAAATTCTTAACTTATTGGGCCGAAATTTCTTCTGATTGCAAGTAAGTGTATTGGAAAATATATATGTACATCTATATTAAGGAATGATCCCATTTACATATTATATACAAACATTTAAAGGCGAAATAATCCAGTCACCCCTGGTATAAGTTACAAAAATCAGTTCTTTTTTTTATAAATCTTTAAAACATTTCTTGATACATTATTTTTTGTATTTAGAAATTTCCCAACTTTTCCATTAAATACCAGGGTAAAAATACACTGACAGCTACTGCTGCTACACAGGTGGCACACAGCATTATAGTTGATGATATATTTCCGATTGTCAGACCGTTATCGTGATGAAAATCGTAATCTTCGTGAGGATGTTTTTCAAATTCCAAAACCTCTACATCCAAACGGAAACGTATTTTAGAACTGGGGGACTCTTTGCGCCATACTAAAAAGCCCGACGATTCCCGACGTTCCAAACTCCATTTAGGATCATGAATACCACCGGCCATGTCCATTATGACAAGAAAATGTAAAAAAATCTGAAAATGAAGGGAATCATTCTTGAGTAAAAAATGTTTCAATACAATTTGTTATACATATATTTTTTTTTATCTTATAATTAATTCTCTTACATACGTAAGTAAATATCTGTGGTTTTCATGGGTAATCGCGTATGTCCATTTTTTTTTTTGGATTTTGAAATGTTGATGCCATATTGCTTAATTTTAAATATGGACTAATTCCGATTTTTTACCTAATGACCCATTTCAAAAAGTTCAATACCTCGCCCATAGTTCGACCTAGAATGTGTTTCCGCTCTCCTGATTTGATTTGAAGACATACGCGGTTTCCCATGAAAACCACAGATATTTTACATGCTATTTTTGATCTAAAAATCAAAAATGATTCCGTTCTAAGTTCTATAATCTAATTTTTTAAATTGGAATGTTTAAAACTATAGTTACACTTAAAAAACATTTCACGCCTCACACGTAACGCGTATTTTTATTAAACATTTGTTTGTTTGATTATGCATAAAGTGTGCTAGATCAAATATCATTTAACAGTTTATTAATTATATTCTGTGTACCACGATTTATCTTAGGAATAAAGCTTAAGGCCAGTACTCACTATCCTACACAGTTTTATTCGACGTAAAAAATGTCTGTAAACCTGTTGTCAACGCCACACTATCACAAAAAAAAGATGCAAAATGCAACTCTGATCGCATAGAATCTATCATTTTATAAAAATTTATATAAACATTTGCAAGTCGGACAGATTTGTCAAAAAAATCTATCACCCAATCTCATTTTCAATCTCACTTCATGAGCACACATAATTTGTTTGATAAATCGTACAACCGAAGAGGATGATAGTGACTCGTCGGCTTAAGCCAATTAAAAAACTTTTTTTCGGATTTTTTCGATAAATATTTGTTAAGTGTAAACTTGTTTTGTGTACTTTTTCAAAGTTAAATAATAAGCAAAAGTTCCCATATTCTCTTTGTTAATATCATTTAGTTAAATACATCTCATTTTCAAAGTAGAATTATTATGAAAACCGGTTTTGGCAATATCGGGCATGCTGCTGGTGTCTTATAACTGAGAGTTTTTCTGTAGACAAAGGGGAAATACAACAAAAGTGAAAGAAAACACATGTGTAATAGTCTCTGTCTCTCTTTAGAAAATAAATAAAGCAAAATACGTAATATTTTTTTTTTTCTCTTATTAAAGTCAACATATTGTATGCACCACAAGCTGACTCATAATGAGCTAACTTATGGTTATCTTAAAGTTATGCAGTGTGAGTGAGTACTGACTCGTACTGCGGACATTGCGTGTAAAAACTGAATAGCTTTAACCATGTAAATGAGTTAGCTTGTGAGTCACCTCTGACTAACTTCTGGTTAACCATGAGTTGACTTTGAGCTAACTCATTTTCCGACAGGGAAACCAAACAAATAGCTTGGCAAACATGTCACAATTTTACGTTTGTACAAATATTTTTTTTTGGGCAAATATTTGATGAATGTTTGTAGAAATATTAAAAAATGTTAATATTTGGCAGACATGTTGGATATTTGTCAAACTTCTTGTTGTGTCTAGTGCTAAAAGCAATCATTTCAGCGAAAACTTTGCAGGGTAAACACGTAGAAGAACAAGCAATAAAATCATTTTAAGCAATAAATTCTAATTTTTTAGCAGCATTGTTTGCCCAAAACAGCTCGTCATTAGAGTACTTTTTACTCCAAAAATTTTTTTCTTTCTTCTCCGTTTTAAACAAATAGTGAGCAAAATTGCCGCAGCAAAATCGTAGTCTGCATTCATTGAAAACGAAACAGAAATGAAAAATTGATGTTTGTATGAAATATGATTGTGTTGTTTATTGGCAAATAGAAGCAAAAACAAAGTGCATGTTTGTCAAGCAATTTGTGTGGTTTATTATGTCCTTTATGTACCACTGACATTTTAGTTAGGTAACTATAAAAAATCGGCATACTAGTTGTATACTATGGCCGTTTCATTGCACAGTATAACATTTTTCAGTTAATTGATTGCCAACTCAATTCTGTGAACTGTATGTGAAATTAGACCCAAAAAGAAGAATTTCTGCATCATTCGTTTTGTCTTCTTACCTGCGATTTGAAGTTAGTATCGATTTCAAGTTAGTACTATCGTATAGGGGAATTTATCACGTTTTAGGCCCTGTTGTTTGACATAGCTCGACAACCACTAGCCCAATTTAGTTGAAATAAATTTTAAAAAATTAAGAATTACAATTCCCTTAATCTGTTCATATATTGTTTTCCTATACAAGTAACACTTTCGAAGTTAAAAATTAATGTATGAAGGGAAAAAATTATTTTTTGCCTAAAAATTTAAATTTTTTTTTTAAAAATACATAAAAAATGCAAAATGGAAAAAAGTTTCAAGTCTAGTTATTTTTTCGCAAAGTCACATAACCTATGAGCAAAATGAGACAAAGATCATAAAAATCGATGCACGCGTTTCGCTTTTATTCGCAATTGAGTAAATGTATGAATTTCAAAAATTTGCTCGAGATATGCACAACATTATTTGGAGAAAACATTGACACCTTTTTCATGATTCTGAGAATTAAAAAAAAGGAATAAACAAAAGGTTATTTGATTTTTATGATTGCGGTAATAAATGTACGTGGACAATTAAACGGAAAGTGGACCTTTTTATTATTTGGGTTTTTCAAAAATACGTAGTATTTATAGGTGTGCATTGATCGATTTTTGGCATTCAGCCAGTGCCGACGAACGCGAACAGTAAAAGTGATTTTTCTCCAGTTTTTTAAAAGTGAATAACAACAAAACATAAAATATATCAATATGGAAAACAACAAGTGCCCATATTTGGATGAATATTGTTACGTTTGTGGTCATATCGTCCGAAAAAGATCGAAAAAATTTGTTTAATGAGCAATTCAAAACCGCGTATTGTAATTATTTCGATGAAGCAGATTTAAGTGGTGCAAATTTTACGCCGAACACAGTGTGCAACAGTTGTTATACTACCCTTCTAAAATGGATTCACGGAAAAAGTAGAAAGTTATCTTTTATGAAGCCAGAATTTTGGGAAGACACAACTGGACATGATGAATCCAGGTGCTATGCATGCATAAATTTTCGTCCTGGATTAAACAGACAACAATTGAAAACAAAAGTATACACTGCTGCATTTACTGCCACACTTCCAGTGCAACGCCCTGCTGATACCGATGCACCTAAACCTCCGAGTGCGGATACTGTGTCCCTGCTAGCCGAAAACGTTTTCACCAATCCGACCGATTTGGATGATGCTGATTGGATACCCGATATTGAAAATAGTGCACCACAACCGCTACCACAAATCGAAATGGATTACATTGTGGCCAAGCTGGGACTATCACAACACGACTCCGAATGGCTGACATCATTTTTGAAGAGAAGAAAACTCACACAGCAAAATATCAGCGCAACATCATACCGACAACGCCAAGCTGACTCAGACCATGAATATGAACAACCTACGAAGAAAACAAGATCATCAGAACCACAAGCGTCAACTTCTACAAGGATGGATATTGCCAATAATTGAAAAAATGTTCTAAATTTTGTTTTTATGCATATTATAATTGCGTATTAATTGCATATTATTTTATTTTCATTAAGTTTTTATAAATAAAGTTTTTTTTTGCATGATAATTTTTTAATTTATATTTTTATTTTAAGGGTGGTGGCTATAACTGATTTTTGAAATTCATACCTTTACTCAATTGCGAATAAAAGCGAAACGCGTGCATCGATTTTTATGATCTTTGTCTCATTTTGCTCATAGGTTATGTGACTTTGCGAAAAAATAACTAGACTTGAAACTTTTTTCCATTTTGCATTTTTTATGTATTTTTAAAAAAAAAAAATTTAAATTTTTAGGCAAAAAATAATTTTTTCCCTTCATACATTCATTTTTAACTTCGAAAGTGTTACTTGTATAGGAAAACAATATATGAACAGATTAAGGGAATTGTAATTCTTAATTTTTTAAAATTTATTTCAACTAAATTGGGCTAGTGGTTGTCGAGCTATGTCAAACAACAGGTCCTAAAACGTGATAAATTCCCCTATACGATAGTACTAACTTCAAATCGATACTAACTTCAAATCGCAGGTAAGAAGACAAAACGAATGATGCAGAAATTCTTCTTTTTGGGTCTTATTTCACATACAGTTCACAGAATTGAGTTGGCAAATCATGTGTTGTACTGTGTTGAACAAGCTCTTTGTGTTAACGATATGTAACAAAATGTGTTCACTAGTAGCATGAATAAAACAACAGTTTAGTGAATAAACATTTCAATATGTTTATGAATGAACTTGTACATGCAGCCCTTTATTATAAACATAGTAAGTTTTGGTAATGTAAAATTTTATTTATTGATTCTAAACGTATGGAAATAAGTTCGAGCAACGCGGAACGGGTACTGCATGAACTAAATGACTGGAAATATTCAATACAAAATAAGCACAAACCAAAAACTTGGACATAATAAATTAAAATACAACCTCCACAATTCTTATCGGTCTTCTACACGTTTGCGAAGAAATGACAAGAGCTTAATTTGTTAAATGACTTCATAAGATTCGTGGAGGGGTGTGTCATTGTGGCGTGATTTTTAGCTACTACAAATGTTTGTTTAATTATTTAAAGCTGGTAAAACAGCTTTCATGTGAGAATGAGCCAAATAAACAACAATTATTAAAGCACAACAACTATAATAACGATATGATACCCTACACTACCGTATTTACAGGCAAATGGACCCGCTAAAACAAAATTATATTAATGAAAATCAGTTCCTATGCGCATTTCACTGGTTGCTTAGGCCAGATCATCAGGAAGCGTTCTCCTAAATAATTTTAGAAAAGCCAAAGCTATCAGCAAACAAAACTACAGAGGGAATGAGAATTACCTACAAACACTCAAAAAGTCTTGTTTGCAACGATATCAAAGCTTAAACAAAATACCAAACAATAAATCAGTGATGAGTTTTATCTTTTCTTACATTTCCCGCTACAATTATTTGGAATTCTCCCAACATTAATTGTAGTTGTAAGTGGGTAAAGAAAAAACATATTAAAAACAAAAACAAAGTGCTTTTATTGTTTTCGCAAGAAATCAAAATAAAAACAATTTGCCAGCTCAGTTTTTTATGCACGTGCACTTGCTAAAATTTATTATCAATTTATATATGTATTCTATACTAGATTTTTTCATCGTAAAGTGATTTTAGTAATTGGGTTTTTACGGGATATTGTTAATACTGGATCCACCAGCGTTTTGCAGTTATAATAGTTCTTTGCTAGAATTAGATATTTTTTTGACAAGCGAGGCACCCTGCGTTTTAACCTGATTCGAGTACGCCGATTCCAGTGGTGCTAAGCGTATTTAGGTTAGCTCTTGTTTTCGTGATATACCGTTATTTTGATAAATGGAGGAGGTTGCTCAACATATATTCGCTAAATTTAAAAAAACCGAAACGCCGCAAATATGGTGGTTTAATGAGATTTGTAAATTTGGACCCTGCAGCGCGTAGGATGCTCCTAGGCGGGTCAAATTTAAGACCAAGCCCACTTAATTTTTCATATCAATCATTTATTTCTAATATCTCTCCATTCTTTAAGGTGGATCACACAGACAATTTTTAATACAGACTAGAAAAATTTTGAAGAGAAGGTGCCATAGCTGCCAAGGAGTTGGACGGACATCTATTAGTTTTTTGTTCTTTACATTTTCTCAGAACATACTTGCCCTTTTTCTCTACTCCTTAGGGGGCTCCCATTCAAATATAGGAACTTATGAAATACTTAAATTAAAATAAAATTTTTCGTCTTTTGTGAAAAAAATCAAAAGTTGTAAGCACATACAAAATTTACTTCATCGCTAACCAATGGATATCTAAAGTTAAAAACATGTAACATGAAGATACAAGATAGTCTGGTAGTGTATAATAGAATAATTTTTAAGCACATAAACATATATACATATCTATTGCTGGCTTAAGTAAAAAGTATTTGAAATATTGAGGAAATAGGACTATTGTAAAAAGCTTTATAAATTGAAATTTGACTCATAGAAGCACATTCGAAACAATTGGGCTGTTCACGGAAGGCTGGTTATCAGATTATATGGTTATTTAGTTATATTCACAACAACAAAATATATTTATTAAATTAAACATAACCATATAACCTGATAATCCGCCCAATTGCTTAAAACAATAAAAAATAATTTATTAAAAAGAAACAACTTCCACATTCTTATTTGATATTTAATATGATAAATTTATTATGTTATCTAATATTAAAAACTTAAGGAGAAGAGATACTGCACTTATCCGATCAGAAGAAACGTGATTAGGAAAATTTTCGTCCGGCATTGGCATGCTGTATTTTATTTGTTTGTTTCTACTTTTTTGGCGTGACAAAAATTCAAAGTATTCAAAAATCATTATTTTAAGATATCAATGAATCATTCATGAATCCTTTTTCAATCGCTCAAGTGTTTAATCGGTTTTTAATTGAAAACATTTAGCAATCATTATTTGAATATATCAACGAATCATGTATGAATCGTTCAAAATCATCAAAAGTGTTCTGAGAGGACTCATTTAGGTGACTTTTACAAAAAATTATCACATAAATGTTAGCTGGGTTAAATCAAATAAAATTAATATAAAAAAAAACTCCTTAGATACATTCATATCTTTACCTTAAACGTAAAGCGCCATAATTAACCCAAAATTAATATCCGCTTTTTCATGAATTCTGATGTATTGCATCAACACAATGTCCACAAAATATTTTGGAATCGTTCGACAAAAATGAGCGATTTTCTTAACCAAAAAGCAGTCGGGCCTATCTACAAAAGATTATATGATAAACGCTAAAAGACCTAACTAACAGTTTGCATAATATGCATCATTTTTAATTGTCGAAACAACTGGTAGCTTTTACAAGAAAAATAGAAGAAAAAGAAATTATAAACAGTTTAAGGCAATTTATCAATTTATCATTTTAAATAGTTTTTTGCTCCTCCTGTAAAATATTCAAAATATTAGATAGGGCCGTTTGCATTTTAGGTAATGATATATACTATTAATTTTTAAAAGAGTAATGAAATTACAATATGTATTTGTAAAGATACTGAAGATTAACGAACTGTAAGTTCAAAATATATTGATAAGGAAAAAAGCAAAACTAAAGAATAACCCAAAACTTACCTTAATAGTTTCACTAAAGGCTAGCTAGCATTTAAAATTTTTTAAGCTATTTAAAAAATGTATACTTAAGTATGTATGTATGTTTTATTTTAAGATAACAAAATGCTGCTCCTCAGACGTTTGTAGAATCAATTCCCCCGAGGGTGTCGTGGTTGCCTTGAGCATTCTCAACCCTTTGATGCTACATCCTCAGAGGAACACAAGTATAGCTTATACCTGGAAATCAGCAGTAATTGAAAATTAACATGTTTCTTGAGATCTTGATCGCTGGATGTCGTGGCTGACCAGAGATTCTAGCTGACACCTTGGGAGTCAGTAATTGTTGGTACTTGTGTAGCAGACTGACTATTGGTGGAGACCCCCAGGGGCATGCTCTCTTAAGATGGGGATCTTTGTGCTTAAGATAAACTCTGTGATTAATACATTTTATGTGACAGCTGAGGAAAATAGGTGAAAATCCGGTTAAGGCTATGGGTGAAGCTCCTGCTCTGACGGAAAGCTAGAGTTGTGGGGCTCCTGGATTGACAGCAGTAGTTGTGGGATGACGTGGTGGCTGTGAATTTAACCCAAAAACGCGGGAAAGGAGTTTCTGAACTACATGAGAACTTTTTCATGTGAAAGTTAAAATTGTGAGGACGATTTATCTCTAAGTGCCTTTGCAATTCAACCGGAGCTCTCCAATGGAGGTTTGAGCTCCTAACCAAGGGGCGAGAGATTAATTATGCTAGGTTATACAATGAAATTGCTACCTGTGTGTTCTGGTTGCTCTCACACTCAGGGGCGTTATGTAAACGCATAGTTTATCCCCCAAGTGGAAAATATCCACCATAGAGATAAGGCCGCAAGGTAGAATCCACCTGAATGTTTTTCACATTTGTTAAGTCAATTGTCTTAATTTAAGCTCAAATACACTTTTTATGAATAGTTGATTTTTTATGATTTGGCTAAATATTTAAAATGATTTATTATCTGAAGCTAAAATTTGTTTTAAATTGTTATTGCAACAGCAAACTATAGTGTACAATCACTAGAAGTGCCTTTAATCGATAAACGAGGTTTAAGAACAATTTTTTAATACTAACAACGATTATATAAAATTGCTGTTAACCGCAGTCCTTCAATGATGTTCAGCATATCTTTTGGCAACTATTTAAATAAAAAATATTTTCCAAAAAGTTAAACAATTCAAGTGTTTCTTTTTTATATTATTTTGGCGAAATGCCCTAAAAAATTTAACTGTGTTGCAGTAAAACAAAAGGAAATAATATTTTAAAAATTGCAAACATACATAAGTATATTCATACATACATATACATATCGTCGGTTGATAATTTAATTGTCGTATGTGGATTCCGATAGTTTCGAGTAAATTGAGTTTGAAGTTTCAAATCTTATAAAATCCACATACGACATTTTAATAATAAATTAATTTTTTGGTCGTTTTATATGGAAATTTGTCGTATGTGGCAGTTACATACGACATTTAATTTGAAAATTGCTTCAGAAAATACCACATACGACAAACTCAACACTCCATATCTCGAAACCCGTATGAGGTATCGAAAAACTAATTACGCCAAATGAAAGATCAGGTCGGAAAACCTAAGGAATCGATCTTAACTCAAAACCGCAAAAAATCCACATACGACATTTAAATTATCAACCGACGATATGTATATAGAACATTTTTTAAATCTAAAATAATAGAGAAAAATGTGTAATATCCATCCAAACGGCTTTATAGTTTAGATTGGGTCCAAATTTTCAAACACCATTCGCCGTAAACCAGGCTGTATTTTAGGAATAGCGGTGCTCGTCGTTTCTAGTTTACCTTCATAGACCTGCGATTCTACATATTCGCAGAAAAAAATTATTATGACTTCCAAACCATGAAAGAGGTGAACAGTTTCATTTCGCAAAATTATTTGCCAAATAATGCCTTTCAATTTATTTAGCAATCACTTTCTAAGTCAGTCGATCTAACGATGTCCGTTCGTCTGGCTGGATTGTACATGCAAACATTGTGCGCAAAGTCTCCACCTTGACTTGAATTTTAAAGATAATTATATGAAATTTGGTACATAAGTGTTTATTGTCATTAGAGTGAAGCCTATTACAAATGGAGAGAATCTGTACACAATTTCAGATGACCGCGTACAAGAATTTTCGGACTGGAGTCTTTGTGCTCATAAACTTTCTTACTATGTTGGTATTTAGATTAAATTTGGTCCAAAAATTTAGGTTGCAACCTTAATTATCTTGCAAAATGTTTATTTAATCGTTCCATATTTTAGAGTAGCCCATACAATTACATAAAAATGCTTGTATTGGCACCGATTACTTTAAGCTGCTATGGGATGGTAATAATTTTTACTGGTAAGTCCAGAGCTGACCATAGGGCTCATATAAGCCCCCTCTTTTAAGTCAAGGAATGGTTTTCTGAATAAAGTCGGTGCAACACTTCATTTTGACTAACCTTAAACTTGTTGCCAATACTTTAACTTCACAAATGGCGGCAAATTCAAATCTTGCTTTAATTATTTTGATATAACCGAAATAATAATTTTTATTTCCTTGTTTTGTATTACTCAATTTACAACATTCTCCACTGTGCCATTTAATAAATTAAATATTTAAATGTATACATTATTCATGTATGTCTGCTATAGTATTACAATTAAATAGATACATACATATGTATGTGCATACTTATGTGCATACGTATGTATGTATGTATCTATACAATACATATGTATGTATGTATACATACATACAGCGATATTGTGCAAATTATGTCACTTTTTTAAAAGTTGTCTTTAAAAATATAGCAACAGTTTAAGTCAATATTAAATTTAACCGATCTTATCAATTATTTTATTTTATACATAAATTCATTTATTGAAATTACTTTTTATCGCGCTACTTAAATTAAGTTTAAAATTATAAATGTTTTGAAAATTTAATGAATACAAATGCCAATTGCAAAATATTTTTTTATAATGAAATATAAAACCATATAAAATATAAATTGACATACAAAGTACTTTATAAAAAAGTATAAATATATACATGTACGTTAACGATATTAAATAATATTTATTTATTTGAGCTTCTTATTACTCACACATTGTTTATAATGGCCTGAATACGTGTGCATATGTATCAATGTTGCCAGAAAATTCTTTAAGAAATTCAAAACGAGTTCAGCCTGTCCGCGAATAGGAAAGAGTAAAATTTAATTCTTGAAACAAAAATTTCATTTGAATTCAGGGAAGAACAAGTTTATTTTCGATCGAAAAATAAAATTGCAAATCTAATATCTTTCTCCCTTTGCAAAAAACACAACTTTTTACGAGCAGGCTACTTTAAAGAGAACGTCTTTAAACAATAACATATACCTGTAGAGATTTTTCCCTACATCTGGCAACACTGGTACATATGTAAGTGTGCATATGAATACTAGTGTTGTATTGGGAGCAAAGGTTGGTTTTAATTTTGCAGTGCAGTACTCTGTGAATCAGAACAATATTTACAAATAAATAATTAAAGTTCATATATAATACAATTTAATATATTATGAAATGCAATTCCTTGTTTTAATTTTGACCAGAGCATTTATTTTAATTATAATATTTTTTTTTCTTTGACCAATAATTTAAGCAGCTGTCTAAAGGTTTTCTTAATTTATTTATGTGTACACTCAGAGAAAAATATGGGTAAAGGCAAACATATTTTAAGATAAAATTTGGAGATAAAATTAAATATGACCGTAACATGGTTAAAATTAACAAAAAGTTTTGCGAAATTTAATTTAGCCAAAAGTAATCATATTATCGGCAGAATTAATAATAATAAGGTCAATGTTAACCATATTGTTTCAGCCATTTTTGCACTTGCTTATTTAGTTTTTTTTTACTCTTGTTACAAATCAAGTTATTTAATTAATACGTAAATTTTATGTATTAAAACCTGCAGTATTCAACCTATACTATTTCATTTTGCGATTGTATGCGCTGTATAGCGGGAAAACTCAGAATAGTTACTTCTTACTTCAGGCCTTATTAAAGGCCTGCTTAGACATTTTTGTGATTAAATAACCATTCTGATCTAACTGCTAAAGAATGCCTCATAGAAGGCCTCGGCTCTTTCGTATAAAAGATAAGATTCGATAGGTGGTTTTTTGTCAATAAGTTGTAATTTGACTTTTAATTACATATTTAATCAAGCTGTTTATCATTTTGTATAGAAAGTTGTTCTTGTATAAAATATTGTTGATATTCTTCTTGTTTTCTTCGTGAAAGTCTGTGTTACTAGTATCTAGTACTCTGGTAATAAGGTTTGTCGCTCTGTTTATTATTATCCTCCTGGTATGTTTGGAATATTAATTAATAAGTCTGTCAGATGATTCGGGTTTTTGATACCAGGTTAGTAATTAAAGAGTCTATATATGGTAATTTATTGTCCTTTTCTTTCTCCAGTGTAAATTATATTTGTCTGTTAAATGAGTTAGGAGCCTTTAAAGTTTCTTTAACTCGATCTATTTTTATAATTCCAAATAGGTCGTCTACATATTTTATCAGCATTCTTCGCTTATTCTCCATTTTATCAAGGGTCATATATTATAATTCGTTCATCATTATGTCTGCAATTATTGGAGATATTTGGGAAAGCATTGGCAATCCCTTGTTCTGTTGGTAAAAATTATCTCTAAATTTAAAATATCTACAGTCCACTTTACAAAATGTCAAGATATCCATAAACAACTTCTTTGGCATTTTAATATTTTTCTGCAACAAATGCCATTTTCTCTCAATCGTTCGAATAGCAAAGTTAACAGGAATGCTGGGATATAATGAAATTACGTCAAATGATATTAGAACTTCGCCATCTTCTATTCTTGTATTATCTACCTTGCACTTAAATTGTTTCGTGTTTCTCATATTATAATTGGAATTATTTGTCAATGTTTTTAAGAATATTAAGATTATTTTATGGATTATCTGTTTGCTTAAACCGTAAGATGATAAGTTAATCGATGGACGTATTGGTCATAATGGCATGTCGTCCTTGTGAATCTTGGGAAAACCGTTTATTCTTGTGGCTACCGCAATCTTCGTTGTCAATTTTCCCCTGTCCGATAAGCTTATTGAACCTAAATTTAATAATTTGTCGACAAGAATATTGTTCTTATTCTGCAGACTTAAAGTTTGATCTTTTTTTTTGAGGCGTCCGTATGTGCACATATCTTTGACAATGTCTTTCATCTTCGTATTATATTCTTCATTCGTCATTGCAACTGATTTATTACCCTTGTCTGAATTGAGTATAATTTTATCAATGTTTTCAGCCAAATATATATTTTCCGTTTGAACCACTGTGTTTAATATGAGTTTATAAATGTTATATTATTATTGCATTTTAAAATACCTATGGTTGTAGCTTTATGTTATAAAAGCATTGGGAGATAAAGTTGTTATGGTTCAGTAATAATAAAATGTTGTTAATCTTTATAGTAGTTATGTTAAAAACAACAATAGTTTGTTTGTGGGGATCTTTGGGACCAAAATATGTTATTTTAGCTATTCTGCAACCATGCTTTTTTCTGTGTGTATTAGCAAAACAGCTTCTACTTTATTAAGATTTTTAATCGTTATAAATAAGATTTCTCTATGACGTGCTAAATTCCTAGTTTTTGATAAATACACTGAAATTTATTGTTGGGGGATAACTTGTTCCTATGCGCATTTCACTGTTTCCTTAGGCCAGATCATCAGGAAACCTTTTTCCAAAGTCTTTGGAAAAGCTAAAGATAAATATTATACAAATAAAACTGTTCAAGCACTCAAGTCTTATTTTCAACGATATTAAAGCTAAGACGAAACACCAACAAGCTTTGATATCGTTATAAGTAAGACTCTTTTAAAATGGCTGTTAATTAACTAAGAAAATTCTTTAAAGTTTATACTCCTTATCCGAAAATAAAAAAATATTATCTTGTACCTCAAAGCTCAATTTTTTTAAGTACTCAAACAATGTAATCGAATTGATATTTCTTGAAATTTAAATACAAAGAAATTCAACCTCCTTGTGGTTTGCGTAGGCGTATTTAAACGAAAATTTGTACATATGTGCTGTCCTGATTAAAAAACTTAACGACAGTTTTTTTCAACAAATTTTCCCACCACGATAAATTTTTAGGTAATAGATTTTTCGTTTTTGCTAACCACGATATCATTTTAGGGCCGAGTAGGCTATTCCGAATTTTATATACCCTTTACCACGGTGCGTTAAGATCAGATAGATATGAATACCGTTCTTAAGATATAAATAAATCTATTTTGTGCCACGCCTACTTCTCCCAGCCCTCCCGCATTTCGGCGGATGTTGTGTATTGATAATCAAGATACTTGCACATAAGTTTTAAACTTTGGCTCTTGACGTTCAATAGTGTCTTTGTACAGGACGTGCCAAGCCCAATTCTCCAATTTCGTCCCACAAAGTGACGAGAAAGTATCCGTCTTTCATACAACTCAATGTACTTTGTATAATCGTTTGTAATAAAAATAAAATATTTTCTCATATACTTAGCATACGGTGCTGTAATAAACTTCAAGTCCTTGTTTATGTTATGGAAGTGTTTAACAATTGTTAGAAAACCCAAAATATTGATGTATTTCATTGTTTATTCTTTTATTTATAATAATTAATATAATTATATAATTTTAATAAAAATAATGCTGAAATATATACTTACATACAATATCAATATCTTTAACAATAAAATCAGTTCAGGGACGTATTTTATGAAGTTTTTCTTATTACACATGATAACCACACACTTTATACATCACAGGGTAAGCAACAGCGCTTCTCCGTAAAGTACATGGTACACTGAGAAAGTGTGTAACACTCAATTTTAAGCCACAGTCAGCTGTAAATCGAATACATTTTAAGCTGGAAAACTCTTTGATTGAGCCATTAAAATGTTCGCTTTAATCGGACCACACGTTAATAAGTGGTAAAAATTACCAAAATATTTGTTGGGATATTTGTATTAATAAAATTTTAAAATCAGGAAGTCGTTGTTCCACACTCAAGTGCCAAAATTTTATATAAAGAGTTTAGAATGCCATTATAAGATTCTTTTCTTGATTACAGATTATAATAATGTTAAATACCCTTTAAAAAATATTTGAGTACGTATGTATGAATGTAGACTATGGGCCTACATAACATATGTACAGTAGAAGCTCTCCTAACGGACAACTGCTCTAGCGATCCCGTAAACAGACAGCTCTGGTTAGCGAATAAAATTCTGCCAACGGTCGGTGTCCTCCAGCGGAAGTTTTCACTGTTTATATTTAAATAATAACAACATAATGTGTGTCAATAAATTGACGTCACATAAAATGTTCGAGATTAAATATTTTATGACATTTTGACACTGGATGATAACATTGAAGGCAAAAAAAACTTGTGGAAAAAAGGTTGTTATTGTTGTTTTGGAAAATTTTATTTTAATAGTGGCATCATTAAATGTCTTCTGATTATGAAAGCTTAGAAAATATGCTGTTTTAAAAGTGCCAACATACATACATTTGTAGGTACATATGTAATTATATGTAACTATGGTGGGTTAATTTGTCCGAAACCAGGAAAATTAACAAGGAGTATAGCAGAAGCGAAAAAATCATTGGCTTTAAATCTAAATGGAGCCTACGATTTTTCTCGAATTTTGCCATCATTTTAGAAGAAAGTTTAGACACCAATGAGTTTGTTTAAGATAGGTTTTACGGAAGTACTGAAAAGTCATTATATTATTTGGTACATAGATAGGGGTAGTGCACTTATTATGCAGTTTCAACTCACAGTGAGTGATATTGCAAAATTATTGCAATCATTTTGTTGATGTTGAGTGATGAATTGAAAATTAGTAGCCTCACTAAACCTGAATGATAGTGATGTTAAAAAATTTTGCACTCAAACAAAAAATCGTTTGAATTGTGATAAAGCAATCATCAGCTTATTGCAACCTTTTTGTTCTGTACTCATTTGAGTGCAACTTAAAATTTTGCACTAACAAACAAAAAACTTGTTTTTTTACGATTAAAGCCATGAGATATTCCGTTATTGTAAAAATTTCATCATAACATGAATCAAAAAATATGCAAATACAAAATTATATTTTTTTTAAATTTTAGTGAGAGTCTGTTTATATGCAGTTTTTTTTCTGATTGCAAGTACAAATTTTGCACTATTTGAATGGAGTGCAGATTTTATGCATTCAATCACCGTTAGTGATAGTGAAAAAATTTCACCATTCAATTTTCTTTAGTGCTAGTGAAACAAAATAACAATCGTCACTAAAGCTGGTAAAAAATAGTGCAAACTATTTTTTTGCCGTTTTATTTAGGCCCTAATCATGTAAAACGCGACGCAATGCCAAAGAAATTTATTGAAAGTAAAAACAATGTCATAAATATTTTGTAATTTTGTTATTGCTTTCTACAGAAATTCATATTGCGTTTTAAAATTTCAAACGCTGCATAGCTTGTGGCGTTGAAAATTTTAAAACGGTTAATGAATTTCTGTAGAAAGCAACACAATTTTAAAATATTAACGACATTGTGTTTGCTTTCAATGTAATTCTTTGGCGTTGCATTGCGTTTTACATGATTAGGGCCTTAGTGAAAGTGCAATGTGGATTTAAATCAACATTTAGTGCACTACCCCCAACTATGATTTGGTATGGGTATGGATCTAGGAATCCGCTTTCTACAGAACCAGTAGTTTAAGAACAAGTTTAGGTAATTTTTGAAATTGTTTAAAAAAGTTGGAAATAAATCTTTAATATTTTTTAAGGTATTTTAAAGTCTACTACGGGTGCCCTGGTAGGCTAGTTGTAGTGAACTAACTTATCAGCGCTGGGGTTGCGGGTCCGATTCCCGCCAGAGACTCTGGTTTCTTTCCTGTAGACAAGCGAAGAGCTTTGCGGATTTAGTATAGGAAGAAAAAAAGAAAAATAAAAAAATAATACTAAAACAGTTTTATACTAAATCTGCCCATTTCCGTTTATCTTTAATACCTGTAAATAATACAAATATTTCATATATAAAAATTATTTTGCAAAAATAGACATTAAAATCGGGGGTTTTTTTTAATTGTGAATTATTATTTGAAGTCTTTGGAATTCCTTAAAACAAAAAATATTTAATTTTACAAAATGTATTTTTAAAAATGTTCCTTATAATATTAAAAAAACTATTAGATTCGTTTTCGTTTTGTTGTATAGTGCGCTGTTTTAGAAATGATAACAATTTACTTGATCCACATTTGAAACTTGTAAACAAAGTTGTTTGTGCTTTGTGCAAAAAACCAAACTATCAGTGTGAACGCACTTATCGCTCTTTTGTTTGTATGAGTTCAGTTGATAAGCTTTTGCTTGAACTGTAAAACTTATGTACGCACACTCTTGCACACGCACTTACCCTCTATATTTTAATAATTACGTATCTAAAATATTTTCGAGGCTCACGCACTAATGGCGTACAACCCCCACAAGGGGTCTTATTATTATGATAAAAATATGGTGCAAACACAATTTTCTTTGTTCTTATAAATGCAAACTAAAAATTATATTTAGAATTGTTATTATTTGTGAATATTGCGATTGCGATTGTTTTTTTGTTATTTATTATTTCCTGATAACGTAATTGATATTGTGGACTTGGGAACTTTCAACAAAAACAATACGAGTATACTTTTTTAATACACTTCGCAAAAGGTAAAAGGGTGTAATATATAAGATCGTCATACCGTTTGTAATTTCTATAATATTGATATTAGACCCCATATATAAATTAAATGTACTCTAAAGATTTATGAGCTGCAAAGTTAATTCAACAATGAGCGTCTGTCTGTTGGTCCGTGTGTCCGTTGAAATGGGTTTTCGGAAGACCACAGATATGATGGGGACTAGCTTGTTATATACTTATGTCGCATAAAGTCCCAAAAAGTTTGCTATTGAAATTCAGCAAGGTCGGTCAACAAATGACTGAAGAATGAACAAAAAACCACGACTGTCTCTAAATTTACCAATAAATCTATTTTTTATTTTTATTTGTATATCTGAAGAAGGGCAAGACCAAATAAGGTAGACACGTCTTGGTCATCAATACACAACATCCTACAAAATTTGAGCGAAGTTGGAGAAGTGGGTGTGGTAAAAAAGTAGATTTATTTATATCTAAAGAATGGTATTTATAAAACTTTATAACATAGTGAAGGGTATATAAGACTCGGCATAGCCGAAAGTAGCACATTGGATTTTTATTAAATTTGTTTTTGTTCTATTTTTAGTTCAATGTGTTGTTTATTAGAAGAACGTACCGAGTTTCCAAGAAATCTACTGGTTTTGTTTTCCGTTTTCTTGCAATATCGGTTCAAATTTACAGGGAATTTATATTGTATTAAAAATGTATAAAAATATTTAATTTTTTCTAGAAAAAATAATTTATTGAAAAAAAAATGAGTTTCATCTTTTTACTAAAAACATTATGCTTAAAAGATTTGAATTTACATTTTTTTTTTATCAAATTAGTGCATAAGGGGCCTTTAAACTTTAAAGGGACATTCTCATTAATCCACTATATAGCGAAATTAAGAATTAATAATGGCATCTCAGTCTGTTATATATTTTCTTCATAACAACAAGTGCTTATATTAAATTAATTCTGTTTAATAATAAATAAGCGTTACACGTGGAGGGTAAGTATTAGAGAAAAAAGTAGAGATTTTTATATTTATAGTTTTTTTATGTGTGTTTATTAATATGTAATTAAGTAATTCATCTGTTCTACTTTCAAAATAACACTCATCAAAATATAAGCAATAGGCGATTTTTGCATGTCCCTTAAGGTCCAATTAGACGTGACATAAACATAATGCCATTGCCGTAACGATGACCATAGAAACCAAAATTCAATTGGTTTGTATGCCCATAAGGTTGGTTTAAACAGCTGTTTTGTATGGTTATAGTTATGTCACGTTTAATTTTAGCTTAATAAGGGACTATATGCTCTTTGAGTAGTTCTCATCGCTATTATTACATAGACTTACAGTTGCTGAAGTAATTGAAATAATTAGAAGAATTTGAAGATAATTTGCAACATATCGATATAATGGCAAGCACTATGTGAAACAATTGAATACAAGTAATGGACGCAAACTTCAATTTGGTATATACATGCATGTGTAAAAATGCTGATTAGTTTTGGTGTAGAAGGTGACAAAGTCATGGACCTTATAATAAGAGCGAATATACCAAACAACAAACGATTTAAAGTGAGATAATCATATTTTGCTATATATTTACGAAGAGACAATAGATTTTATGTGTTATTATATCACACCTGTAAAGCTTCTTATTCATTTGTCAACTTCTGGAATATGCACATCTTGTACTATAAGAGATTGTCGAATTGAACAATCCCGACTTCGTCCCATTTTGGCAATGAAAATAAAGCAAATATTTTCTAAAGACTACCGTTTCTCTAAAAACAAAAAAATACTGGTTGTACGATGGAAAGACAACAACGTAGTCACCTTAGGGGCTAATTTTGATAACAAAGATATCGGGACGTGTAAATGTTACGTAAAAGGACAAGACGCTATGCAATAGCTCAGCCAAAGGTATTCCAGCGTTAGGATCAAATCATGGGTGGTCTATTGACGAAATAGACCAGTAAGTTACTGTTTATCGACAGCGAATGAGACGGTGTTAGTGGTGGCGGAAAATTTTCACAAATCTATTGGATGCTTTGATTGTAAATGGTTGGTAACTTATGAGAAAACTACACCCAAATTATCCAGTTCAAACTTGTTACAGTTCTGGCGATACATGTATAACTACTTCTTACCTAGAAATGTATGGTGTGCCATCTGTAAGGGGTTCTAGCGCATCAAATGCTAATGTACAGTGTGACGGCAGAAATCATATAGTAGACTACTCCAAAACTGACGAGATTTGTGAACACTGTGGCAACAAGTCTAATTTTATATGCATCAAATGTAACAAAGGTCTTCACCCAAAGGAATGTTTTAAAAATTCTTATTCCGCAAGTGACGTTACTACATAATGTCCCTTATAGGGGGCTGCTTCTGAAATCCATTTTATAATATTGTTTTTTAATAAATCTTCAGAAAAGTATTTTTATAGTAATTTTTAATGATGTATTTACAAAGAAAATTATTTTAAAGTCCCCAGGCACAATCTCATGCACTAAATCGATATATTATTAAAAAAAAACGTTTTCATTTTCTTTATTTTTAATTTTAAATAGTTTAAGTTAATTCACAAAAGATGAAATTTAAAAGTCAGGTATTCTATTTTAGAATGCGAATTTAGGATTTAATATTTTTTTTATAGCAAAAAATAATTTGTTAATAGAAATAGTGAATAATTTTAGATTTTCATCAAAACATAAGAATGCACATGAATTATAAAGTTTTAGTTTGTTAATGATAAATTATATATAAAATAAAATGCGATATCGCAAATCAAGGTTGGCAACCGTAATGAATTCCGGTATCGGTATTAAACCATTTATTATTTCGGTATCGGTATCAATTCCAGTATTAAATTTTAAACAATATTAAAGCGGTATCGGTATTAATATACCGTTATAATGTTAACCTTGCCGCAAATGCAATAACAGTAGATTATCGATTATCTTGAAAACAGAAATATGTGTATTAATAAATTTTTATGTTATTAAGTGTGTGCGAAGCGGTAGCAAAGTACTAATGAAAGTAAAATTTTGACACTGTTGAGGTGAATAAAATGTCTTTCCCTTGGGGCTAGTATACAGTTTGACATTAGAGTAGAAAGTTTATGTTAATTAAACAAAAGAAATTATAAGATTCGAACACATAAACTTTAATAGATCATATAAGGAGAAGAACAAGAAATGAACTGAAGTACAAAATTTAAACAAACATTTTAGTAATTTTTTGTACCCACTACCACTAGTGGTGAATGAGGGTATACTTAGTTATCATTTCCTGTGAAACTTTTTTAATATTAATCTAAGACCCCATAAAATATATCTTCACCTAAAATGCAAACACGAGAAGTAAAAAACTTTACCAAATCAATATCAACATGGTGTATTTGGCATTTGAAATAAAGCGAACAAAAATTAATAAAAACTCTATATCGAATTGTTTTGTTGTTACGCCCTTTTGCATTTTAGGTGACGATATGTACATATTCAGGTCCTTGAGTAATTCTCAGTTATTCCTACCATGTCCGTCCGTTGAAAAGACGATTACTTTCGCCCCAATAAAGAATTACATCATCGGTGTAAAAATCTATCTAGTTCTCCGAAGCAAATGGAGATTGAAATTCAGTATAATCAGTTTAGTAGCAAAATAACTATGAATTCAAATGGAAAACCAGCTCCCTAAAAAATTGATATCTTTGTAACAAAAATTAAAATAAATTGGTAACCGAATGACCGATTTTCATTAAATTTTGCACAAATTTGCTTTATACGATACGAAATCATACCAATTATCTGAAGAGCGGCCCCATCAAAAGCCTACTCCTTACATATTCTAAATCTCGGTAAAGGTTACCACAGTTTTGATATAGCCGAATATATCACTCTTACTTGTTAGTTATCGAAATTACTCGAAGAAGACTCAGTTTAGTAATTTTTAAAAAATTGTCTTCAGAATGTTAACTGGGAAAGGGCTAATATTTAACTAACAATACATTATTCGTTGCTAATTTTATATAAAAAAATATATATGAATTCAAATGGAAAACCAACTCCCTAAAAAATTGATATCTTTGTAACAAAAATTAAAATAAATTGGTAACCGAATGACCGATTTTCATTAAATTTTGCACAAATTTGCTTTATACGATACGAAATCATACCAATTATCTGAAGAGCGGCCCCATCAAAAGCCTACTCCTTACATATTCTAAATCTCGGTAAAGGTTACCGAATATATCACTCTTACTTGTTAGTTATCGAAATTACTCGAAGAAGACTCAGTTTAGTAATTTTTAAAAAATTGTCTTCAGAATGTTAACTGGGAAAGGGCTAATATTTAACTAACAATACATTATTCGTTGCTAATTTTATATAAAAAAATATTGCTAAGTACTTTTTTTCTCTACAATGCCAAAGTAGATTCTTTTGTTGTTTTACTTTTTTGTTTTATATTTTGAAATCAATTGATTGTGTTTAATTCGATATGAATAATTGATTGAATTAAATATTGATAAAGATGTTCATATATTTATTTAAAAGGCTGAACAGTTTTGCATGAAAACTTAGCATTTAAATTGGTATTAAAATTGTGTATTGGTTTATTTATATTATTTTTCTTTTTCTACATTTTTCTATAATTTGATTTAGAATTTTTTTTTTTAAGAAATACAAAAAAAATGCCATTACGAAAAACTACTTTTAAAGTGTTTTACATAAAATATTCTTACATTTCAGGTATTTAAAACTTGTAAAACAAATAATTCCAATAATGTGTCTGAATATTGAACTTAAAATTTAAAAACGTTTGTATCTAATCTGATGTCTCTAAATTATTTCATTATTTTCAACTTATATTTCAGAAACTTCTGAAATTTTGTTACAAAACTTCAAAGGTAATTTAATTTTTTTTATAGAATTTCAAATTGAATTTTATTATTTCTTATAGGTAGTTTCTTTTATGCAGAAGTACCTGCCTGTATTGTATTACCATATTTTAATTATCATGCTTAAATGAGCCATTTTATAGAGACAATATTTAATATATCTGTGAAAATCGTTCGCTTAAGAGCCAATTTCATGAACGTCAGCTAAAATTAGCTATCTCTTTAACTGGCACAAGACAAATTGTCAACTGGCAGTTAAAAAAAATAGTCAATTATAACTGAACTTTGTGAAATTTGTCGTAAGTGTGTTAAAAGAATCTATAGGTACCCATACATTTGCAATATTATTGAGTACTTCATTATAAATAAGTTGGGCAATATTAAAAACAAATATATTGCACAATATTTTATTAATTATTTTACTATTAATACATGAAAACACCAACGCACACATGTGTGTATTGTACAACTTTAAAAAATATTTATTTTTTGCGCAATATAAATCAAAAAACTTTTGATTTAATCCAATATATTATGTCCCATACTAATATGATATACACACACCCAATTTAATTGTACAGTATCAATTATTGAAAAATAATATTGCAAGTGTATGGGTACCGTTACTGTTTTATTAAAATAAACTATCTGGCAGCCGTAATTTAAACTCAAATGCGGCCACAATAAAATAAAAAAGAAATAAGACCCATTTCAGACTCGAACGGTAACTTGCGCAAATTTCTTGCGTAACCCATGTCAGCGGTAAAGTCGGTTTAAAGGAAAAAAAATTGAGTACAGACTTTGTTGTACTCGGCTAGTGACTTGCGCAACTAACTTGCCGAGTCTGAAAGGGGTCTAAGCAATCAGCCAAGCCGAATTCATACAGGTAACCGCATCATGAGAGGAAGTTATGTTAGCTGTCCCTTTTTTTTTTGTAGTTATAGGTATTCTAAATATCAACATCTATCAAAAAAATAAAAAAAATTCTTTTATGCGGTCTGATGCGGTCGCCTGTATGAATTCGCCTTGGAAAAAGCAATAATTACCAGCGTCAAATTACCAAAGTTCAAGTTTTTATCTCGACGTTGCGAACGCGTACATACATACATATCCCATATAAATAAAGCGCACATTTTTGCGCTACGCAATAAGACAAATAGAGGAGCAGAAAGGTAAGTAAATTCTTAACAAATTTAAAAAAAAAATAACATTTGAACAGCAACGACATTCCCTTCCTATAAAGCTGGTATGTAAGGGAGCAAATTTAAGAAAAAAGGTAACAAAAAAAACTGAGTGAGTAAAACTGATCGCTACAATCACCAATTTTTATATGCGCTGAAGAAAGCGCTTTCTGTGTCAAAAATGTATTTCTTCAAAGTGAGAACTCGCCAGATAAAATTCATGTCTTTCGTAAGCGATATGTTAAGCGAAACTTTAACATTACAAACCTGCTTCGTTAGAAGCATCATAAATTGGCAAAAAGGATAAAGAAAGTTTGTGTGCTATTGCGAAGAAAAATATGAACGCTAAAAATATAAAACATTTACATTCTCTAAAAGCAAAAAATAATTCAATTTTATTTATTTATAGCGTTGTTAAAATATGTAATTAAGTTTTTTCTCAATTTTTTTTATGGTGTTCTTTCAAAAATTGGGCTGCTGGCTATGTTTTTTTTTATTTTACTTCAAAAAACAATTTTGAAGCAATAAGTTTTCAATGGATTTTAATCATGTTCACAATACTGAGGAAAAAATATTTCTTGAAATAACTTTAAATGTTAGTCCTCCCCGGGTAAATAAAAAGGATAGAAATTGAATGTTAATTTAAAAACAACTCAAAATCGTTTCTAAAAGGTTAAGAAAATAATAAAAAAAAAATTTTTAATACCTGAGTTGAGAGAGTAACTATTGCTAGCCACAACTGTAATTATTAAAATGTGCGAGTGCAAAACAAATCCAATATATTTTTAATTGTTACTTGATTGCCACAGAAATTGCTTTTGCTCAAACTCGATTAATTTAATCAATTGAACCCACTTTGAGGAATCAATGAACTACAAACTTTTCAGCAGAATATTAAAGTAAAAAAAATTGTTTACTCATTTCATGAATTTAATAATATTTATTTACAATTCAGTAGTATTTTACGATGCAAACAAATAAATATTTTTACATTTAAATATTCCTTTTTTATAAGACAGAAGTAGTCTTTGTTCATCAAGGCAAAATATTATATGTATATGTATACCGTTGGCCTCATAAAGAAAGGCCCTAACTCACATAATTTCAACTTTGCAGCAGAAGGTAAAAACATAATAAAATCTTTATGTATCAAAATGTAAAAATGATTGTAAAATCTTTATAAGTATTTTAAAGAAATTAAACCCACACTCATAGAAAAATACATCTTCATCAGAATTGTGACATCAATGTTATTACAAATGTCATCAATGAGGCAAAAAGTGATATCAATCCAATGACGAACGTCATCCTAAACTTTTCTCATATATTATGCGTAATCTATGCTATGACTACAGTGACATCAATACGATGCCACATTTTGTGTACACTGATAGAAAAGGCGTCATAACGCTGATGTATTTTGACATCAGTACAGATAAACTTTCATCAGTGCGATGACAAGCTGTCATCAGTGCGATGACATAACATATCATGTCATCAGTATGATGACAAGCTGCCATCAGTGCGATGGCAAACAGTCATCAGTGCGAAGACATAATATATCATGTCATCAGTGTAATGGCTAACTGTCATCAGTGCGATGACAAACTGTCATTATGCGTCATCTACGCTATGATTACAGTGACATAAATTTATTTGTGATTTCTGTGATGCCAATGTGTCATGCCATTGATGACATAATTGAAATGTTTGAACCTGATGACAATTTGGCCAAGTGGTATTAAGGCTGACATCACAAAAAACTTGTATAGTACTGCTTTCAAAATACATCAGCGTTATGACACCTTTTCTATCGGTACAAACCAATGCACAAATGGCGGCAATATGAGCAAAAAAAGCCACGACTGCCTCTAGTTTTCCCCATAAATTTCTAATTTTTATCTATCAACCAACATATTGAAGTCTCCTTATAATCTAAAACTTTAGTTTTTTACACTTCTACCTTAAATAAAAACCAACAAAATCGATAAATGATCAAGTTATATACAAATAACTACTTTTTTCTTCCCAAAATAATGGTTTCGGCACAAAGGCGCCCATACCTGGTGAGCTAGGAGAACCAAATTTAGCCTAGTTACTACTCAATCATAAAGAGTATTAAATATTGAAAATGGGCTTGACAGAAGGGTCGGTGCTCTTATATTTAGTATTTAGGTACGATAGGATCCATACAAAACCCCCAGGCTTATAAAATTGAGATCAAATATTCTTTATTTCTGTAATTTGGTTGTTTTTAAAAATATGCGAAATCGACTTATAATTTCACCTAGCACCCATACAAATAAGAAATAAGGATTTTGACATGATAGCGACCAGAAGAGAATAATGAATGATGAATTTCGAAAATGGCTCAGCTTCAAAAATGCAAAGTGCTCAGGAGGCACAAAAAATTAATATCTTTTAAGCCATTTTACTTTTTGATTCGGAGTTTTTTCCCAAAATTGTGAGCCACTGCTTTTGTTATAATAGTAAGCACAAAGAATTATTTTAAAAAGTATTTGAAAGAGAAAAATTATTACAAAATTTCGAATATTATTTTTGAATTTTTGAAGAAAGGGCTTGTCCAAGATTTCTTTCAATATCAATAGGCCCTCTATTATACTTAATTTATACTTCGGACATGCCAACAAACAACTACACCCAAACTTCAACATTTGCAGACGACACAGCTTTTCTAAGCGTCCACGAAAACCGTTATGAAGCATCTCGTTACCTACAGCATCATATATTTCAACTAGAAATATGGCTAAGACAATGGAGGATAATGGTCAATGAGCAAAAATGCGTACATATAACATTCACCCTGCGCCGGGAATCTTGCCCCCCTATTACAATCAATAATCAAATTATTCCTCAACATTCGCATGTAAAATATCTCGGTATACATCTGGATCGGCGATTAACGTGGAAATGCCATATAGAGGCAAAATTAACTCAAATGAAACTAAAAGCCATCCAAATTCATTGGCTTATTGGAAGAAATTCTGTTCTTAGACTCGATTGCAAGCTTCTACTTTACAACTCTATCTTAAAGCCTATCTGGTGCTACGGTATTCAACTATGGGGCACTGCCTCGGCCTCTAATATCGAAAAAATTCAAAGGCGCCAAAATAAACTTCTTCGTATAATCACAGCCGCCCCCTGGTATGTTAAAAACTCAAACATTCATAAGGATCTCAACGTGCCATTAGTAAAAACTATGATTACAAAATATGCAGTAAAATATTTAAAAAGACTTGAACAACACCCAAATCCTTTAGCTCGAAATATTTTAAATCATGGCGGCCACACTCGCTTAAGGAGAAGAGACACTGCAGCACTTACCCAACTAGATGAGAGACAAACACCTATATAAGTGAACAGAACCCGTGATGAAGAAAATTTTTGTCTGGCACTGGCAGGACATAAATAAAGTATTAGGTTAAGATTTGATAAATTATTGTTAGTTCATATTAAATATATGAAGATTCAATAAATAAACAACGAAAAATAAAAAAAAAAATATCAATAGCCTTTTTCCAGTTTTTGTTCTTAGCTTTCTTTTTTGACTCATTGTTGCAAAATGTTTAGATTGAACTTCACTTCAGCAAATGTTATTGGAAACGACTAACGACATTCATCTTGTAACCAGCATACAACCTTCACACTCACATCTTTGCATGTGACTTAAACGGGAAATCCCCTTTTTCTGTTTAAGCTTTATACAAAGATTTTTAGATTAATGATGCAAGGCGAAGCAACGACGCAACTTCGAAGCCATGCAACGCAAACTGAAACACAAACGACATAACTTCGAAATTACGGAAATTTTGAAAACACGCAACTTCGAAACGACGCAAGCCAGGGTACTGGTGTATGTAAAAACATAGTTTCTTAATCAGGTGGCCAGGCTGCCTAGTTATTAGTGAGCTAGTCTATCAGTGCGGAGGTTGCGGGGTCGATTCTCGGCTCAGACTCTGCTCTATTCTCCAACACTACGTTAAATTAGAATAAAATTTGTAATCATATTTGTAAGATTTAAAAAAAAAATTAAATGAATTTGCAACTATCAAAAAAAAATAATTTATTTAAAAACACCGCCCGAATTTATATAATTTCTTAAGTAGAACAAAAATAACATCTTGTATGCAATTTTGTGAGACTCGAGACAAAGTAAAATAGCTACATAAATTCGCTTTTATCATGGTTAAGCAAAAATAAAAATAATAAAATTTAAGCAAATAAATCGCTTAATTACTAACACTGATCTGTAGCGTCGTTCTAACAGATTTACCTAACTAATTAATACTCTGACTAATAAATTCAAAATGATTTGCCTCAAAACTATGTATATAATTTATTTATCTTCTTTATTAATAATTTATTTATCTTCGATTAACACAATATTTGTAGATTGTTTATTGAAAATCGCAATTCACAACATCTGAATAATATATCTACTACTTTTGTAATTTCTCCATATCATGCAATTGTATGTTAAAAATCGATTAAAAATATATTTGAGTACCCATGATGAAATACACAAACTTTTATCTATTATTGAGTAAGAGAAGAAAAGAAACTGCCTTCATAATTAATTTATATGTGAAGTTTTCCGTTTAAAATTTTTGGGCATTCCCTCTTTTGTTGTTTCATTTATTAATATTGATTTTTTTTTCAAAGGTAAGAACCTGTAATTACCGATAATTCTATTTGTGATAGTGTGCTTGTAAAAAAGTGTATGATCGATTGTTTCTAAAAAAGCAAATTACATACTGCTAATTGGAAAACCCATAAAAAGACCTTCGAAAAATAATCAGAATTTCAATAACAATTTTAGCTTTAAATAAAATAAATATTTTACAAATACCATCACGTTCGTATGTTTACTAAAAACTAAAAGATACATGAAAAGATATGAAATTTAATAAAAAAAAAAATATCAAAATGTAAATAAAATCAACAACTATTTGTTTTGATATTTTGCTCACGTACATGTTTTTTCCAAAGTGGTGAGAAGGGTTAAATTCTCGTATCCAAAAGTTTATTTTTGTTGTATCTCAAACAGACTGATCTCTCTGCTGTTTTTGAGGCTGTAAAGTTATTTTGTAGTAGTTGTTGTCCACTTGTAGTATAAATTATTGATTTTTTTACACTCTTAATAATATTTTTATTCAATGATTTTTACGAATCAAAATTATTCTCAATTTCAATATTCCGTTATGTTTTGTTTTTTTTTTTAGCAAATAACACAAATTTATCTAAATAAACACGATATTTGAAGAAAAACAACAAAGCCTATGAAATCTATTTTTAAACAAGAATAAACGACAATGTAACGTTTTGTTGCGTTCTGTTCCGTTCGATTTGTTTCGATCGATGACAACTATCTTGGTCTAGGCATAAAAGCACACTAAAATATTAAATATTTGCAAATATTTATTTGAGCCCCCCCTTTGGAACGACAAAATAGACCTTGCTTTTTCTTTTTTTCCGCTCATTTAGTAGCAAGTTGTCTAGTTGAAAGCAACTGCTCACTAACACGACAAGCTTATTGCTGTAGGATACCCAACAAACATTTGTGTTGAATATTAAGTGGTAGAAACGATTTAGTATCATGGCATTCCAACTTTAACATATTTCTCACTGTGACCAAAAAATTTTATGAAATCATAAAAATTTTAATAAAAATTAATAATGCGGTCGTTCAAAAGTTATAAAAATAATATTTACAATAAATATGAAGTAATTTTGACTTTTTCAGAATAGAGTCTAAATTTTAAGTCTACAAAAGTGTAAAATGGGGTATAGATTCTTTTCCCGCCAGATACTTTGCTATTTTTTACTACTGAAGCTGTACGTTACTGTTGCCCAGTCAATTAGGTAAGAATATAATTAAGATTAGTGATGAAAATAATTGTATTGTATATGATAAATATATTAAAGTACATAGTTATGATACCGAAAAAAGTTATTTATTTTGACAATTGGTTATGTGTTAATTCGCTAAATTGGAGTTTTATTTAAAAATTGTTAAGTAGGTTTTGACTCACAAGGTAAGAACATGTAATAGGACACGGGCTGAACATTTTTAAAATTTTTACCATCATGGACGCTCACTTACAAATCATTTCTTAAGTCTCACGGGCACGCACACTCACAAAAAATTTTATTAAAAAAATTCTTTTAATGAGTCATGAAACTTAAATTCAATTCAATCATTAAAAATGTTTTTACTAAAATTTTTAAAATGTAGACATTTTCTTACATAAAAATATTTTTCAATCGTTTAAGGCCAAATAGACCACATAAACAGTTACATAAACATATCAAAAAAGTATAGAGCATGTTTTACGAAAATATTTTAATGTTTTTATACTGTCAAACTGCGTGTGTCGTTTATTTCTCACCATATGTATTCAATAGTTTCCTTTGATAGTCTTTGTAAGTGTATGAGAAACCGTGCGTGAAGATTGTCGTATATTCGGAGCGTAGATAATCCTTAAGTCGTTAACGAAACACTATTACATCCATTAAAATTGACTTTTTGGTGCGGCTTAGACGCTCTTTCGAAATTAACGATGATAAACTTTGCGGAATGAAACCATTTTTATTATCATGAACGGAACGGGAGTTTTCTGAATCTTAATGGCCAAAAAACTATAAACATATACTTTCTATCAAAAAACAAATACATACATATGTTTTCTTCGGTTCCGAGCGGAATTGTACTCTGTGACATGGCTGTTTGTTTCAAAAAATTAATCAGCTAAGCATCAACGACATTTGGAGGCGCTACTTGCTATGCAACGTGCTTAACAATCGATTTATTACAAAATTAATTTGGTGACAACATTTCAAGAAGTGGTACTGTTCACTGGCCCCCTCGTCAATGCGTTTAACGCCTCTGGATTACATTTTTATGGGGCCATGTCAAGTTGTTGGCTTATGCCGACTAACCCGCAACTCTTAAAACAGTAGTAGCCAATATTTAAGCCACTATTGACCCAATACGGCCAGATTTATTGGGGGACACATGCCGGAAATCTTATTTAAAAAATAAATGCCATGAAACTATCTACCAGAATTTAATAAAAAGAAAAATCATTCCAAAAATACTTCTGTACTGTATTCATATTTAAAGTTCTAATGCAGTTAATAAAAAACTCAATATTTACGAAACGGGTTTGTTTCTTCAGAGTCACATAAGATACATAAGCGGTTTGATCTATGATATGAAAATAGTATGAAGCATGTGTGTACGGAAATCAAAAATTTTAAATATTCACACAAACATTCTATTGTTGTTGTGAAATCGCCTGTGAAGTTTATTTGGCTTTTAAAGTAATAATCCCTTACTTTTATTTGCAAATTTTTGTTCCCAATAAAAAATTGATCTTCAAAGCAGGTTTGTAAAGGAGAGAGGTAAAAGTTTCGCTTAAGAAAGGAATGAATGAATAGCGAGTTCCCACCTTGAAGCAATACATTTTAAAACAAAAAGCGTTTTATTCGATGCATGTAAAAACCAGCTCGATTTTTTGTTACTTAAAAAACCTTTTGTTTGAAAAAAAACCTTCTAAGCCATGTGAATTTTTTTTCTTATTTGACTTCCAAGAAACACTGAATTTTTGTTTTTGTTCTTAGTAACATAAAACACATTTACTCTTTTACTAGATATTACTATTGATTTTATTTAAATAGAAACATAATAACCAAATATGTATACTAAAAAATTTGTTGGACCTATGAAAAGTATTTTAGCCCTTTTCCATCATCAATACATAAAAACTCAATATGCATGACAAAAAAATAAAAGTGAGAGGCTAACAACATAAAATGTAATAAAATGTTATAAACACAACTCTGATAAAAATTAAAAATCAGTTTGTTTAAAAATCTTCAAATTTCTTTACATATTTTTGATTTTCTTTACAAATTGTTTTCACACTATTAAAAATTTTGAATTTATTTGCTTTTCTGGCATTTCGTAATACATAGTATTATAGTGTAAATGGGCCTTTAAGGGATTCTTGTTCGCTAATTTGCAGTCTGATCAAAGTTATTGTGTTCTTTACAAAATGTTGGTTAATTATTTATAGGTATAAATTTTTTTTATACAACAAAAATTTACTAACAATAGGTATTTAGTTACTAAAAATTAAACAAAACATAATCTTGAATTTTAGCACTTGATATTTGTATCAAGACCAGGATGTATTATCCCTGGCAAAACACCAGAGATAATTCTATGAAGAATTGTTATTTGAAATAAGTTAAAAATCTTATAATATTCCCCACGCAATCCACTGCAAGTTCTAAAGATGACAGATTATAGTTAATGGTATAATTACTTCCAAATCTAATGATCATTATTCATATATATTTTGTTTACTGGGCTTTTAATTCACATATTTAATAATTAATACACACGTATTTATTTTGTATACATAGAAACCACTTTCTGTGCATGTAAGTTTGCTGTGAGCGAGTAGAAAAGTGAGTGAGTGACCTTAGTCATAACGGGCCTCCACATTGTCTCTCTCAAACTATTGATTACTGTTATAATTTTTTGTTGTGGCGACATCTGACACTCGCCGCAAGAAAAAATTTGTAATGACCAACACAGGCCCCCTTTTTAAGGCAGATGTCGTGTTAAAAATTCCACATACTCATTTGCACACACATTGGTGAATACGTACTACGTAAATCATATACATATATTATGTATACATACAAACATACATACATACGTAATTATGTATATACCCATCGAATGTACACGCAAACACAATTTGAACACAGAATATGTGTGCGTGCTTATAATTCTTACTTGTGGTAATATATTTCTTGCACTATTATAATTATTTATATTAGACAAAAACAAGTAAAAGAGCTTTATTCAGCTGCACCGAATCTTTATCACCCTCCACCAAGAGGAAGAATATATCAGAAGTGGCATTTGTTATAAAAATTGTTTCTGCAAAATCCCTACAACTTTTAAATGATAATATACCTTTCAATGCATATACATGCATACCATTAAATCATTTTTTTTTTATAGGCTAAAAAATAAATCAACAACAAATAAAAAAGTCAAAAACAAGTGATATTCCCTTTAAATCACATTTAGTTTATTGGTTAAAGAAATCGAAACATAGAAATAGGTATATGCAAGTATTTTGTGATACTAGAAAAATTCATTCGTTTCGACTTGTGATTTCCTAACAATCGTACAGATGTAAGGGTACCGTTTTTTAAATGATTTTCGGTGCACTGGAAGGCGGTCTTGTTTTTTTTTTTTTTTGCTTTGTGCTCATTGTCTTTGTTGACATTAGCTTTGCTTTTTGACAAAAATAGCAACAATATTAATAGAATGTTGCCGGCAACATGTTCGCCTATGTGACCGAGAATGAAAAAACAAAAGATAATTCCAGATGTTTTCCTCCCAAATGTTTCCCTGTCTAAATAATGACTATCATAAATATTTATTACTCTTAAAAAATCAATTCTTGTAAAAGACAGTTTCACAAGTTTACCCTAAAATCAGAGTTGAAACGGGGACAAGCGATTGCTCAAAGAAATTTAAAAATATGTAAAATATGTTTCAACAATTTTATTAGTATTTTGTCACAAGTCCACAAAGATTGACAAATATTTACAGTTTTGCCACATTTTTTAAAAGTTTCTTCATTTTAATGATTTCAAAATGTATTTCCTGCTTTTTCCTACGGCCATTTTTTCAGAAGAAAATCCCTACGCATAACATCATTGGCTCACGGTGATAAAATTCGTTTCGGTTTTAGGAGTATTCCAAAGTACGTTTTGCAGAATTGACTTTATATTAGTTCTAAGCTTTTTTATTGACCGATGTTCACGAAATCTGGTTGTGTGTTTTCTTTTGAAACTATGACATACCGAGTTTAACTGCAGTAACGTTATTGGTAATAGGCATACTAAAGTGTTACATTTTTAAGAATAGGCTTTATAAGTTTTCTATGGTAAGCTATGGAACGATCTTAACGAAATTTTGTAGTGTGATTTATATGTACATACATAGTGTTATTGTACTATGACAGCCCAAATTTTAGTGGAATAGTAGTTTTGTTACGGGTTTAGACGTATACAAAGCATTTCTGAGAGTGGGCTTGGTAAATTATGGACGGATCTTTAAAAATATATTTTAATTTTTAGTCATGTAAAACGACTTTGTGCATAATGTAATGCACATTGGTGCATTCCGTCACAAAAATTAAGCACTGGATATGCAAAGCCATACCCCACTGGAGCATTTGACTATTCCCAGTTAATATTGGTTTTTTTAAGAATATCAATCCCAAACTGCTTAGGAGAACTTAAAAGACAACTAGTTGTGGATGTTATGACAAGTAAAAGTGTTATATTTGATGTAAATAAATTAGAAACAGATAATCAATTACAGCAAATTTCGATCCACCAATACCAATTGTTAAAATATTAATGTTTGACTGGCAGCCGATACAGTGGCGCAAAGGGTAGAACAGCAAAAAATTCTGATGAAGGGAATGTGGCTATTCTCGAAACATGTAAATTCGACCTGGCTTCGTACCCTCGTTAAGTCAAGAATTAAAATCATCAAAAAAATTTTAATTAAATTCATGTTGTAAAATTCATCCCTTTATAAAAATAATTTAATAAAAATTTAATTTGATTTAAATATAATTTAAAATATCAAAAATTTTATAATAACTTAAATCCATTTACTATTTTTTGCTGAATACGTTGATTTTAGTTCTTTCCCAAAATAAATTAACATGAACCCAGTAATACCCAGAATGTTTTCTTTGGAATGAAACTTAAAGCGGGCGGTCCTTTTTGGCTAAGATTACAGTTTTCTCCAGGATTCCTCTTCCTGGGAATTCCATTGCGGAGCTCCCGCAATTAGAAAAAAACTTTTTTTAAAACGTTAGTAAATCTATGTGGGATTCGTGTCTTTAGTTGTTGTAAGGGTTGTATAAGGTGTTTAGGTGTAGAGGATGTTTTAGCACTTTAGTTTATTTATAGCTCAAGTGTGTTCTGAGCTACTTGGTAGGCTGCCACCAGTGATTTACTAGGAGCCTGAATCTGAGAATCGAAAGCTGTCTTCATTTGCCAGAATGATTCTGCGTTTATTTGCCATTAATGTTTCTATTTATACAATTTTTGTTAACATACTCTAACTTTACTATTATACAATTTTTAACTTAGAAAATATCTTATTACTAAAATTTTATTTGTTTGATATAGTTGGTATATTTTTTTTTAGCTCAATATTCAATGCTCGTTTTTCATTTCATTTAATTATTTTGCGTTTGCTTTTTGTTATATTTGTTGTTACTTTTTTTCTTTGATCTTTTTTTTACTTACTTTTGGTGACTAAGTGTCCGTACTTTACACCTTTCCCTTTAAGAAAAAAAAAATGTATGACTTATAAGAAAGAAAAATTTTGGAGAACAATGTTAATGTTATGATAAGTTAGTTTGAAATTGTATGCTTAAAAAGTTTTAATCTATTATTATGAACTTCTTGTATTTTTCCATTTAATTCTATTACACTATTTACATTTCGGGTTTCTCTTATCGTATATGGTCCTATATATGGACTCTCGTTCTTTCTTCTCTTACCTACTTTTAATAATACTAGATCTCCTATTCTGAAACTGTTATAATTACAATGTTTGTCTAGCCTTGCTTTCTGTGTTGCTTTGTTTTGCCAAAACATTCTGCTGGCTGTTAGATTGGCGTGTCGCAATTGTGTTTTAAGATCCGTCACGTAGTCGTCATAATTATAGAATGCTTGTTCAACGTGTATCTCATTTGGTAGTGTGGCTAATTTACCAAAGACTAGCTCGAATGGTGAGTAACCTGTGGTGGTGTGAGGGGTGGTGTTGTAAGCAGGCGTAGTAAGGTAAAAAATCATCCCAGTTATAGCTGTCAGAAAAAGATAACATGTATTCGTTTAGTACTCAATGGTTTCTTTCTATAGACCCTAAAGTTTCGTGGTGGTATGCTGTTGATTTCGAATGAGTTCTGGTCATCAAGTCATTCACGAATTCTGTACCTCGGTCTGTCTTTAGCGTATTGAAAATGCCGTACCTAAGAATGATTTTTTCTACTATCGCTTTGGCTATTACACTTGCTTCTTTTGTTCTATTGGTATTGTCTCAATGTGTTTAGTAAGTTCGCATTGTGCAGTCAGTATGTTTCTATATCCATTGGAAATGCGCAGTGGGCCTACTGTATCTACTTGAACTGTATGGAATGGTGTTGTTGGTGTGCTAGTGATTGTAAAGGGATCTTTATTGTGCTTAGTTATTTTATTTTTAGCGCAGTTTATGCATTGTTCAATATAATCCTTTATCATTTTATTCATGTGTTTCCATAAATACTTCTGTTTTATTCTAATAATGGTTCTTTTTACTCCTGCGTGACCTGCCTGTGGTTAGTCATGGTATTATTTTATAATTTTCATCTGCTCTTCTTTATCTTGCACTATGTTTCAATGAGCTCCTTTTGATCTACATATTCAAATATTCAAAAAATTTTCTCTTTTTATAATTTTAAATTTCAACCTTTAATATTAGAAAAAGAAATACTATTCCACATGTAGAGTTGATCAGGTTCTGTATCATAAATTATTTCTGTATCCCTGTCTTGAGACTTGCTTCTATCTTCCTTTGCATTCGTTATATCCTTTACCATGCTCCTGGTCACTATATCTATATTTTTAGGCAACATTTCCTTTAATGCATCAGAGTCTTATTGTACTCTAGATAGTGCATCAGCGTTAGTATTAATCCTTCCTTGCTTGAAAACTATATTGAAATCGTAATCAGCTAAATCTAACCTAATACGTATTAACCGCGAAGATGGGTTTTAATGTGTAAATAAAGAAATGAGGGTTCGATGGTCTGTTACAACCGTGAATTTTCTTCCGTAAAGGTATAGTCGAAAGTGAGTGATTTATTCAGTTCATGATTGTTTAAAGATCTACTGGCCAAGGATATGGGTAAATCTTTTCCTATTTCTTCTTGTGATAGAATAGCACCAAGCGCGTAATTGGATGCGAAATTAGGATATTGTAGTATTGGTGGGTTAGTTATTATTTTCTTTAAGTCCAACAAAATTCTTTATTTTTCTTTAAGAACTCATTAAGTGGTTTTGCTATGTGAGCGAAGTCCTTTACAAATCGTCTATAATAATTACAGAAAGCTACGAACCTTCTAACTTCGTCAGAGTTTGTTGGTCTAGGATACTTTTTCACAGCTTCGCATTTGCTAGGATCTGCAGTTATACCTTTATCCGTTATTAAGTGTCCTAAATATACCACTTCTGTATTGAAGAAATTACACTTTTAGGGTTTAATTTTAAATTGTGGTTTCGCAAACGTTGAAAGACTTTTATGAGGTTGTTGTTGTGATGATTCAGTGAACAACCAAAAACTATGATATCGTCAACGTATAAGAATGCGCTTGCTGAAAGGTCCGTTAATGCTATCGTAAGCATCCATTGAAAGCTATTTGATGATATCTTGATGCCGAAAAGTAGTCGTTTGAACTGGTAATGGCCGTTGTTGGTAGAAAATGCGTTTAATGGTCGGGGCTCTTCATCAAGTTCTATTTGATGGAAAGAACTTGTCATATCCAGCGTGGTAAAATATTTTGCACGACCGATTTGGTCTAAAACATCATCCAAGCGTGTTAAAGGGAATTTGTCATCAACTATATTTTTATTCAGTTGTCTGTAATCGACTACTAATCGCCATTTTTTAGTATCATCAGAACCCTTTTTGGGTACCACAAGTAGTGCGGAGTTGTATGGACTTGTAGAGGGGTCTACTAAATCGTCATCTAGCAATTTTTGAACTTGCTCTTGGATTTCCTCTTGCTGAACTTGAGGTAATCTGTAATTCCTGGAGTCTTGTCTGAAGTTTGTATATGTTGTCTATAAAAATTGATGGTAGATAATTTCTCTCCTTCCAAGTGGAAAATATCTTGAAACTCTTCGCAAATATTCTCAATGCAGGCAGTCGCAGATTATTCAAGTGTAGTCAGATTTAACTTTTCTCTTAAATTTTTCCACCTTTCTTCGGTGTTACTGTACCTTGTCGGTCTAACAATTTTAAACAGTGATAAAGGTAATAAGGATATTTGTGGATTTGAGACTGTTATAGGCTTGATTGTTGCGTTGAGCAATCTAATGTGCTGAATTCCTTCTTTAGGAATGATTAGCTTTTTTTTTTACTTAATTTTGGTGACTAAGTGTCCGTACTTTACATTGTTTTATCCAACTAAATTTCACCTTTATATTAAAATTCGCAAAACTTCCGCAAAACTGAACATGCGTTCAATGCTGAACGTAAGTTTAGTTTTTTATAAGATGCGTTAAATTTTAACATAGCTGTGTGTATTCTTATCCATTTGCTGAACTAATGTTAATTAACGACGAAATTAAACACTTGTTAAGTATTAGAAAAACAGCTGTTTTGCATCAAAGTAATTTTGTAAACAAACTTGAATTTCGAGGGAAAAAACTTGAATAGAAGGGTAAACATATACATACTTTTTCATTGTTGTAAGGCATTTATTTGAGTTTTCACAATACTGAAAAATATTTTCGATTCGATCAGTATCCATTGAAGGGATTTGAAATAAGATTGCTTTCGAATCGAAGAAGTAATCGATCACGACTGCCAGTACTAGCCCGCATAGCTTATTTTTAATTTAATAGTTGGCTATACATAACACAAACTATTTAAGCAGCTTAAAATTAATTTTAACTAAGCCCTTTGATCATGAAACTAAGAAATCAAGGTAGCGGATTGCGCAGGTCCGATAACTTTTTACTCTTATTTTGACGTAAGATTGAAATGTAAATAAACATTTAGCAAACCACCAGTGTGACCAGATCTTTAACAATTTTACAGCTAAATCTGATATAAGACAAGGCCTCAAAATGCTAAAAATTATTCTAAAAAAATGCTAAAATTTTTTCATTTTGGTTAAAAATTTATTAACAATATGAGATTTTATTCGAAACTTATTACATTTTAGTCGCTCATTTCTAACAATATTAAAATAAATGTTTAAAGCGCGTAGATATTGATACAGCTTCATATAGAATTATCTGACACAGTCAGTTGAGTTTTAATTTTAAATTTAGGCGAACCGTAAGACCTCTGAAAGCCAAATACAAACCATAGTAGAATAAGTGTCAGGTATGTTCATTAGGGAGAGTTGTCGTTATTTACCCACGTAATGTCAAATTAATTTATTTGATTTTTGAGGGTTGTTGTAATTTGTACCTTATTTTCTTTTGCTTGACGTTATATGGGTTTTAAAATTGAGAACAAAATTTTTTAAAATTATTTTAAAGATTAATAAATAACAAGCTTCGTTATTTCAAGTATTTAATTTGTTTTTTTTAACATTGTTGTCCCTAGATATAGCAAAAACTACATTTATTTAATTTTTATTTAATTTTATGTTGACCTTTATTCAAAAAATATAATAGAATACAAGAAATAAATGTTGGTCACGCTTTTTTCGTCAAATATTTGCTAGGTGTGACTGTAGCTTAATAAAAGCCACTCAATGCAATCATTAACCCAAAACAGCAAAATATTGACATTGGTCCTTTTAGTACCCAGCTACAGACATAATGAACTCTAATTTTGCTTTTAATAAAATTTATATTTCTTTGAAAAATATTAAAGCAAGTAGATGACAAGAAATTAAGAATCGAGTTTTTAACAAATTGTTGTGTTATAAATATAAATATTTACGGAATTGAATTATTGTTTTGAAAAAATTCAGTTGTATTAATTAAAATTTGACACGGTTCAAATTATAGAATGAATTCAAGTTTAGTTTTAAAATAGATTAAAGTTGTTTATGTTATTTATATGGCAACCCTATACATAATAGTCATGGCACTTTTTATGAGAGTCAAAAAAAAAAAAAGAATAATGAAAAAAAATATGAGCTGAAAGCCTGCGTTAAGTTAAGAAGGCGGGACACAATTGCAAATTATAAGCCGAAAAAAATTAATGTGTTTACTTTTGTAGTGTTTACTTTTTGTATGGTTTATTTAAATTTGGTTCTCCTTACTTTTGTTTCTGTCTTTTTAGGCTGGGTTAAACTAGAGTTAGTATTGGATAAAGTTATTTTAATTATTCGAGTAGTACGAACAAGTTATAATCCTTATTCGATTAATCGAGCAAATCAAAAATTCAAAAATTGATTAATTCCTTACTCGAACAAAACCAAAAGTCGAATAATTGGATACTCTAATATGTACCGTTTTTCAAAATCACTTTACTACCGTATTAAAAAAAAATACAATAATAAATGTATTTAAAAGAAAAATGTTCATTCAAATTTTTCTTAAACGCCTTAAAAATTAAAAAATTTTCTTAATGAATAATGCTATTAATGTTTCAATTTAAACTCTTTGTGATCGGTAATTTCTTCTTAAAGCGGCAATTTTTTATTTAAAAAAAACGGTAAAATTTTTCGCCACTCTTGATACCTTTTATGGTCAAAAAGATTTTGTTAAAACGTTTTTTACCGCTTCTTAATTAATAGTTAAAGGTACAAATTAAAAGTACAATTTCCCCAATTACATAACAAAAATATATACTTGTAATTTTTTATATATGTAGGTACATACATATATTTTCTATTCATTGAATAATGTACTTAATAAATAAGTTGTTTGAGCACCACCTGTCCGAAATAAATCTTTTTTGTTTGTTTTTAAAACCTTGGTCTTTCCTTATGAAAGCACTTTTTGCGACCCCTTTATTAGTTAATACCGATTATAGAAAATGTCCAACGGTAACGCTGTACGGGCCGCATTTAGTGCAAATTTGGAACACGGAGATCCCAAACTAGAGTAAAGAAACAAATCTACTATTTGCCTAATATTTGAAGTTGCAATTTAATCTGCAAGCCTAAATGTATACTTCGAAATATACAAACATCACTTTGTTTTAAAAAAATGCTCCTTGAGAAAAAAATGCATATTTTTAGAAGCAAATTTAAAATTATAAAATCCCTACGGGAAATTTTTGTCAATTGTTCCAACAGAACTGGTCCTGGGACTTGTGAAAGTAGAATAAAGAACAAAAGGAATTAATTAATGACATGTGAAAGGAGAACTTATCACTTAACTGGTATATTAAGTAAACAAAAACGTAGATTTTATAATTTTGTATTAATATTGTTAAAATCATTTTTTATATTAAGGGTAATCACGATGGTCATTGTGTAAATTTGCAATTGGTAAATTTTCAGTGCATATTATGATTGACCGTGAGCATACAACGTTTATTTTTAGTGCAAAAGCGCTTTTTTCTAAAAATGTATTCTGGCAACTCAAAAAACTTCTGGCAGCTATCATAAGTTGTCAAAAATGTTCATTTCTTAAGTCTACATTCACACGTTTCATCTTTTGATGCTCAACTCTTGTGTTTTAAGGAGAGGGAAGCAAGAAGAAAAGGGGTTGGTACAGAGATGCCTGTACTCGGGCAGTACGCTTTGTGTTCTCATTCGTAGGTATATGCACAACAATGGCTGCATTTAAATTTTTTTGTTTAATCTTTCTCTTTGGTTCGCTTTGAATAAAAGGGTTGTTGTTTTGAAGAAAAAGAAGTTGAAACCGGTAGCTGCGTGTGAACATAATGGCATCTTCAAAAAGGAATTGAAAAAAAGTTGAGCATCAAAAGATGAAACGTGTAAATTGAGACCAGTGATGCCATTAGGATACGAAAGATAAATTTTTCGTATATTTTAATGACTTCAGGTACCATGTATAATCCTGACATTTATCGTATCTTTTGAATCTGTACTCAAAATGTGACAACTAAATACAAAAATAACATGTATTTTGTTGTTAGGTTTTCTAACATAGGGTCTCCACCTGAGATAATATCTGATATAAAATGTGAGAGAACGTCAACAGAATGAGAGAACACATTTCTTCATGTTTATCTTAATATTAAAACAGGGGAACATGTATCTTATAAGATTTCATAATTTACTATTTTTCGTACATTAAACTTGTGTCGTTTTTTATTATTTTTTAGTTTTTTCTTTGTTTTTTTACACTTTTCACAAGATTAAACTAAAAGATTAAACATTTCAATGATAGCGTCTTATTATTATTTTATATGTATGAATGTATGTGTATTTTTGACAGCTTGTCTTATAGGATAGTTGTTATAAAATTCATCATAACAACTCTCTCATAACATTTATTATAATATTAATACTAACAGTATTTGAGAGCCCACAAGATAATACTCTCTGCGATTAAATTTGACGTTTGCTGATATAAAAATCTTATATGAGCATTTCCTCTGAATAGTCAAACAGGTAGGAAAAATAAAATGTTGATAATCATGATGTTTTATTGTTTATAATTATAAAAAAGTCTATGTTTTTATAATATAACGGTTTCATACCTCAGCTGTTTTACTTGAGCAAATTGGGCTGGAAACTGGAAAATTAATTATTTTCTTTTTAAGCTATTTCTAAAGACATTTTTATATTTAAATATTTTACATGCAAAAAAAATTGTTATGTTTGCACTTTTTCTTTAAAATCTCTCTATTACATTCAATTAAGAAGAGAAAATTTAATTTTTACTTTGTATCTTATCTATGTTTTTATCGTACGTTCGCGACCGAAAACATAATTTTATTGTAATTGCTTTGCATTAAACATCAACAGGTGCAAGACATAACACATTTTAATAAAGTTCGGTGTCACTAATATGTAAATAAAAAAAACTTCTGGGTTTCAATTAAATAAAGTTTTATTTTATTTGCAAAATTTCGTACGTTCGCGACCGTAAGTAAATTTTTTTCATAAACAATGCATTTATTTTCTAAACACGCAAATCTACTTTCGTAGATCGGCAAAACATGTGATAAATAGCAAAATGAAAAACAAAAGCGTTATAAAAACAAAATTAAAAGCTATCCACAAAAACAAAAATTTTACGTGAAAAAGCTGCTGAGCGGATGCGAAAACGACGCTTAGCATTAACAAAATATAAAAAGGCTTTAGAACAAATGCAAGAAAATGGATGCGCAAGGTTCAAAGAATACCGACAAAAGAAGAAAAATAAAGCTCAACAAGAAGAAGGACATGAAGCCTATTACTGTAAACAAACCCTGGGAAAAGCAATGAAAAAGGCTGAAAGGGCATTACCAAGTGATTTAAAAAAAAACCGAACGAAAATGATTACATGGGAAAGGTGCAGGCGATGGAGCGATTGTAAAGAGAAAGGATTTTCAAATAACTAAAACAAAAAAATTGTTTTAAATGATGCATTGTCTTTTTACAACTGTGCCCATCACCACATTACTGGAATTAACATAATATATATTGGACCTGATACAATTGATAAGATGTCCCCAACTTTACTTGAATAATTAAATAATATACCGAATATTGCAGGTATCAGAATGGTGCATTCGATTTTCTGTGATGAGGACTTTAAATTAAGCACGGCTCCAACATCCTATTCAATAAAAACAAGAATATCATAAATATTGTATAAATTTCATTATTTCAAATTAAATAAAATAGTCTATTTCTTGTTATAAGTGTTCCTATACACTGTAAATTGAGTATTAAGTTTTTTGTTAAGGAAATTTTAAGATATTTATGGGAAAATGCATGGTGATAATAATAAATAAACATATGGAAAAATCGTACGTTCGCGACCCGTACTTTCGCCACCGGTACTTAAGCCGGTTAAACAAAAACGAATAGAGATACTTTATTGTGTAAATACTGGATATATACCTACATTAAAACACTTTTAAAATAAATTAATCACTTTGAATATTCCGTTCCATTTCGCAGATTTTTCATTTCACTACTGTCAGCCAAAGTTGACTTCTATTTTGCGTACGTTTGTGACCACATGTTTAAAACTATCATTATGAAAACTTAAACCCGATGAAATCCATCTTTTGCACTAAACATAGAGCTATGCAAAATGCTATCGAATCGCAAAAAAAAGTGCTAGGAAAAGTTTTGTTTTCTATATTTTTAGAACATCAAAAGCGTACGAATGTACGTTCGTGATCCCAGGAAATTCCCATATCTTATATCAGGTGGAGACCCTGTGTAAGTTCTTTTGTCGTCTGCTTATTATTGTGCATGTGTATTAAGATGAAATTTTAGTTAGTTAGTTAGTTAGTTAACTTTATTGAGACTTAATTTTTTCATAATACAAGATTTGCGAACATTAGATTTTTAGAAAACTTAAAACTATAGAGTATTATTTTAATTACAATTGAATTTATTTAAGTATGCGTCTTGCTTATCTATATTAAGAAGAAATAATCATATTACAAAATTGATTACAACTATATTTAGATACAAACAGTGCTTGCTCCCGGCTCTTACTTTCGGACGTAGAGTATTATCTACTATTCCCTGCAAACAATTTCGATCGAAAAATAATCTAAATAGTTTCCCCATTTAGCAAAAACCTATCGCTTTTGCTATTCAATTCTTATTGATGTAGTTACATCGTTCGGGAAGAAGTGTCCCACTATGGTAATATTTACTTTAAGAATCCACTTAGTGTCTATATTATATGACGAATTAGAGCGCTTTGGAAGTTTAATATCAATTAAATTTAGTAGTATCGCTGTTGGCTCCAAAAAGTACTCTTTTGAAGTTACATTTTTTCTTATTGTTCTTTATAATAAAAAGTGGGTCATTTTACTGTTTATCTTTGTTTGATTTTGTAAGGGAAATCTAAGTAAAATATAAAAAAATGAGCTTAAAGTTAAACAAATATTAAAAAATCTACGTTACATTTAATCAAAATAGCTGTTAATGTTTTAAAGTTAAGAACCTAATGTGGACAAATTTTGTTAAAGAAAACTACACAAAATCACAAATTTGTTCAAACACTAACTTTGTAAACTTTCATCATATTATAACTAGCATATCTTTATATATTTACAAATTTTCTTCACTCAAAGTTATTGTTGATCTTCACTAGAAAAATTTAACAAAAACACTAATAATTTTCACACTAAAATTTTTAAAGTCATTAAATAAACAGACAGTTTAAAAAAATCACTAATATCGTTTAAAAATTATCAAATTATTATTTTTAATTTCATTTTCATTTGCTCTAAAAAAAATAAGCATGAGAAATTATTAAAACTTTAACCAATCTAACCGAAGAATAAGTTTGGGCAGTTTTGTGCACTCATTATACGTGAACATTTTTTTTCGGTAACATTTGGATTCCGCGCAGTTCCAATTTTAAGTACAATACTATAACTATTTCTATTTTCAAATATTAAAATTTTCACTCTATTTTACATAATTTTATATATTAATATTATTTTACACGCACGTAGCACCGATCACATGGCAACTTAAATACACACTGTGCTCTTTTACGTATTTTGCTTTTGTAATATTCACTATTAAACAGCAAATCGTTGCGAAGAAGTCAATATAATATGTGAAATATTCAATTGTGCCATTGTTGCAGTTGTATAACTGTTACAATTATCTGAACAACTCACTAAAGTGTCGAAAAAGTATAATTTAAGAACTCATAATGCGATTCTACCGTATTTTGTTGTTGTTTAATTCCGAAAAATCTACTGTTTAACTACCAAATGTGACGAAGTAGTTAAAATTCGTAGACAATCGAAAAACACTCTACCAATTGCTTGGAGGGTTAATATACTTAAAATTAACCCTTAAAACTATAACTTAAACTAGAAATAAAAAAGAAAAGAAAAATAATAATAAAAAAAAAATCAAAAAAAAAAAAGACAAAAAATTAACCCCTGTGAATGCCGGGAGTAGTACGTGAATAAAAGTTCGGACCAGGAAAGCTACCAATTTGTTCCTGTAAAATCCCAATTATTGAAAGATAATTGGTGTTTGACCAATTAATTCCTTGTTCAGTTAATAAAATATCCTGAATTACACTTCCCTCAAAGTATGAGAGTCTCTGCACAAAATTCTTCATTAAATTTAGAGCGTAAAAAGAAATTGGAATTATCTTGGCATTTTCGTAAACAAACTTATTTGAAAATCTTTTATTTACTGACTTGTAATTTTTTTCAATGCATTTTCTTAAAATATGCCTTTCAAAAATTTCCATTTTCCTCATCGCCGTTTTCGAGATACTAAACCAAATTGGACAAGCATAGAGAATTATTGATCTTATACTTACTTTGTATAAAAGCAATTTCGTTTTTATTGGTAAAAATTTACTATTAAAAAGCCTTGCAAACGCCCCTTTTACACGATTAGCCTTAGCTAAATTATAAGAAACGTGATTATTAAATTTTAAAAGCTTATTAAAGTTGACTCCGAGGTATTTTATGCTGTCCTTAAATTTAATTTCAGTACCATTCAGAAACAGTTTCAAATTTTTGCTCTCCGGAACAACAGTGTATTTGCACTTACCGGAAGCATTTCGTAAACAAATTGCATTACTCTTTGAAGCATTAATCTTAATTCCCCAATGAAGATAAAATTCATAGACATGTCTAAGGTGCGATGAAACACATTGGAGCGCAACCAGCGGAGACTCGTCGTGAGCATAAAGAAGCGAATCGTCGGCATAAAGTATAGCCATAGAGTTATTATATTCATGAGGAAAATTATTTATAAAAATATTATACAAATGGGGTGCCAAAACAGAGCCCTGGGGAACACCGCAAGAAACCTCACCCTGTGAAGAACAATGATTATCAAGTTGCACGTAAAATCTCCTGTTATCGAAAAAGCTTTGAAAGAGTTTTATTATTGAAGGCTCAAAGCCTATATTTATCATTTTGTATAATATACCGTCATGATAAGCCTTATCAAAAGCTTTTTCGATGTCAAGAGAGACTGCAATAGTGCATTGGCCCTTTCTCAAATTCTGGACAACATCGTTATGAAATTTCAAAAGCGCATGTACGGTAGAGCTACCCTTCTTAAACCCAAATTGATTCTGAGGAATATATGCATTATTCAAATTTAAATCCATTTTCTCCCGGATAATTCTTTCAAATAACTTTCCTAGATTCGAGAGTAGTGAAATTGGTCTAAAACTATTTATGTCAGAATTACCTTTCTCCTTCGGGATTGGAATAATCTTCGCAATTTTCCATTCACATGGGAAATAGCAATTATTTAAACAATTATTAAATATTATTGTTAAATATTCAAAAGCCTTAATAGGAAATTTTCCAATCAAGAAGTTCGATATATTGTCCAAACCACAAGACTTTTTGTTGTTTATTAATTTCAAGGTGTTCAAAAGGGTATCGATACTAATAAATTTAGAGTTCCCTCCGTTATTCAATGATGTCGTTTCATCATTAAATGCAATACAATCTGGAGCATTGGAAATTGTATTATTTATTTTATCATTTATCTCTGAAATATCTCTATTTGGAGGCGAAGCTCGATAAACAGATGTAAAATGATTCTTAAAAACATCCAGTTTTTGATCCAACTGATCTATTTTTACACCATTTTCAGAAACCTCCTTTATTAAGGGACGATTCCCATTACCAATAATTTTAAAAATACGTTTATAAGCCCATGGACCCGGCTTAATTTTCTCTAGTTTGGCATTGAACAAATTGGCCTGTTCCATTTCAATCTGCTCCCTTATTATAATTTTTATTAAATCAATTTGTTTAGAAATTAGCAAATACTCAGGATGTTTCCTGTTTAAAGTTCTAGTAAATATTCTTTTCAAGTCCCTTTGCCAATTGTATTTTATTCCTAGTAACTTTCTAACCTTTTCCGAAACAACATATTTTCGATTTTTACCCTCAATTTTCCTGGTATGCATTTGTGCAACAAAATTTATAGACGTACTGAATTGCTCTATAAAATAATCTATCTCATCATTCGACAAGTTCCTGTTTTTCGGGGGAACGTGGTTTAGCACAGAATTACTTATATCCATTTTAAATGAATTCCAATTTGTGTCTTTATAAGAAACAAAATGATCAGGAGATTTAAAAATAAAATTAAAATTCAACAAAGTTATACAAAGACTTAATGGTAGATGATCCGAGAAAGTGGGCAGAGTACATGTTTTATAGTTTTGATGCAAATTATCCACTATGTCATTGCTCACAATAAAATGATCCAAATGAGATGAACCACCAGGGTAAGTGGGATACGAATCACAAATTCTTGTAAAAGAAATGGATTCATTTTGAAGCCAAGTTGAAAGCACTTCCCCATTAAAATTATTAATAGCATCACCCCAAGAAATGTGCTTAGCATTAAGATCACCACCTAATATTAAACCATCATAACAGTCTGAAAAGTTTAAAATAGACGAAAGACCACAACAGATATTTTGACGATTAGAGTTACAATTAAAATAAACGGAACCGCAGAGAATTTTCTTTAAACTGCCATTAATTGACACACTAATTTCCACGAATAAATTTGGAAACGAAAGGTTAGGAATATGTGCCCTGGAAAATGAAATTGATTTCCTAATACATACTCCAACACCCAATTGACTATCGTCCTTCAAAAGAGTATATTTATCAAAATTAACTTTTGTCTCCGCAGACAAATGCGTTTCCTGTAAAAAAGCAATCTCAACATTAAATTGATTCAGTAAGCTATTCAGTTCAATTCTCCTTCCAATATGGACAAGAGAACCAACATTAAATGTCATTAAATTTAAAGAATTATGGACCATAGACATTTTGAATTTCTTTAATTAAATTCAAGCACTCTTTCTTGGCCTGATCTCTAGTCATTGTTTTGTAGCTTCCCATAAAATTATTAATTTTATCCTCTAAAGTCAAAGGATCCGGACCACATAAAGCCTTGGCAAGCTTCATAAATTCCTGTACCAAAGCAGGCTTTTTCAATTTAGTCTGAGTTGGAACGTCATTCAAAGCATTAAATAAGCTAGCAAACGGTTTGTTCTCAACAATAGCACTAGATGGATTCAATGCTCTAGCAACATTATCAGATGCAATTTTCGAATCTTGGCTTCCTGATCAGATCTTTTCCTAAATGACACATAGTTTTTATATACGGGACAACCCCTGTAATTTGAAGTATGTCCATTTTGATTACAATTGACACAAAATGGCAACACATTATCTTCTGGGACAAAAGAACACCCGCCTGGTGCATGCTTCTCACTGCACTTAACACTTTTGACATCTCCAGCACTGTGGAACTTAAGTATTGGCCTTTGGCCGCTCCCATGAAACAACTTGATTAAGAATATACTTTAAGCCGATTAACTCGCTAACTTTACGATTAGGTTTAAGGAATACTAAAAACAAACCTGTTTCAATACCCTGCTTCCTAGAGTACTCAGTAGTAAATTTAGAAACTGATTCAACAGTATCCGGGACAATTCTATCCATTTCAGACTTAATATCATTAACATCAGATTTGTAATACAGACCTCTACAAACTAATTTCTGACGTTTATATTCCGTAGGAGTGTATGTATAAGAAGATATTTCCCTTTCCTTTAGAAGTTGCATCATTTCCGAATGTGCAGAAGCATCTTTCAAAAACAATTTACTTTTATACTTCGACCGGTTCTTAATCTTAAATTCGACATTCTTGGAATTTAGTTGGTCAATCAAGGATTTTACATTTACATTTTCCAAAAATATTGGAGGACAATAAGAATTCCTGGTCTTTACAGATGTTTGGGAGTTATTTTGTTGCAAATTTGTATTATCATTTGGCTCTTCAGCCTCTAAAACTAAATCTCCTAAGAGTGAGAATTTGTTCGAGCGGTTTACATTATTTTGTAAATTATCTAACTTCTTAAAATTACATTTTGACAAATCAATTTTTACGTCACCTTGATAAGTTCTTTTTTTGTTCTTGACCGTTTTGAAATCATCTTCCATTGAAGAAATTGAACAGGCTTCCTGATCCATAAAGTATTCAGTTTCTTTTTCAATCTGCAAATCAGGAATTTGTATATTTTCCAAAATTCGAATGTTCTTGTTTCCCATTGACTCTTGCGCATCATTCTTTAATTGGATTGGCGTTGATTGCTGCGCCATCACTGCATCAAGCAATTGCTTCCCTAGCTGGGAGCTTTTACTAACCTCAATTCTGTTGAAAACATCATTTGCTGTTTTACAAACTTGTGCCCTTTCTTGGCATCCAGAAAGATTTTTATTAATTACTAAAGCTTCCATATTTTGTTTTGAAACAGCTCCCTTAGAAATATTAGGAGGACGCCCTCCAGACTGGGAAAGTAATGGATCACGTTCCATTACGATTTCCTTAAAATCCAATTATGCCTTCAAATATTTGTATTCAAACAGTTTTTTATTTGAAAAAAAAATAAGAAATTTTTTAAATTTTATTTTTAGTTTGAAAGAAAATTCAAATTTTTTTTTTTTTTTTTAAAAAAATATTTTTCAGAGCTCTCTAAAAAACGTCTACTACGTTTCACAGCACAAATATCAATCGATGAAATTTTAGAAGAAAAATGTATATGAATTTTTGATATAATCGCCTTAGTATTAACCCCTTAAGTCGTATATTAATTTTTAGAAAAATGCATTTGTTTTGATAACATCCAAAGATAGTTACATATAATCAATTTTAAAGTTTGCTCACTGTATTTTTAAAAATTACATACCTAATGTTTATAACTTAAATTAATATAAAAATGAATTTATATGATATCGTTTTCTTTACAATATTCATAAAATATGAAATAAAAAAGTAATGTTAATAAATGTTAAACGTTAAAAATTGATTTTCAAATTTGTTTCAAAATGTATCTTTTTGGGAAAACGTGTAACTTTTTTGAAACTAAAATGTATCTTTCTCGAAATTGCACTGGCAACACTGATCTACATATTTAATTTTGAGACCGTTTTATCTAATTACATTCAAAACAAAAACAATTTCTAAAATTTGTTTTTGTTTTAAATTTGATTTTCTATGCGAACGTTAACGTGTGACATCGTGGGATTGGCTATAAGTCACCATTTAGACAGGGAAACATTTGGATGGAAAACATCTGGATGTGATGTGCACATGAGCTTGAGAGGTTTTTCACTTTGAGAAAATTTTGAAGCAAATCAAAACCTCAAATTCGCTTCGAGATGGACTATGGCACGCTGGTGTCAGGGCGTAAGCTCGCCGGAAATAGGGGGTTCGCGTCCATCTACTCACACATACACAATTGAATTCATGCCAAACGTCTAAGAAAAATTCAATATAAAAAGTACTATTATAATAATCCTTGTTTATTACATATACACCAGAAAGGTATTTTCTGGTTTTTATGTATTAATATAGAAAATATCGATTTGTAATAATAATATTAAAGACGTAAATACCTGTTCCTGTAAATAATAATGTTAGTAATAAATTTTGAAGATGTTATTTTTATCTGTTAACTAGATTAAGTAATGTTAGTTATAAGTTTATTATAACAGCCTGTTTTTGTAAAACACAAATGTTCTCACTTGAAGCTTTCGTATTAAAATGAAAACGTTTAAAATTTGGTTTTTTAAAAACATTTAAAAGCTTTCGCCTATTCATGTTTGACATAAATAGAGCTTTTTTCTATCGTTAAATAACATTATTGCAAATACGTTTATTTTCGTACCTTTTCATGCGTTTTGCATATAAAGATTTTGTGGTCACGGTTAACCCTAACCTTTGTTTACAAAAATAAATTATAAATTTAAAAAACAAAAACTGCTATAAAAAAATGTAAGTAAATTGGTAAAAACTAAAAATGTTGAATTAAAATGTTTACAAAAATTGCAATAAATAAAAGCAATATATGAAGAAGATCTTCTGCTGCACATCAACATATAGTTAGAAATGTTGAAGGTATTTGCGTGATAGCATTAATTTTTTGGATCATACGGAAGAAAATACATACAAACATATACACATACTTATGTACATACTTGTTTCTATAATTTTGTTGAACCTGTAAATACATATTTATGAAATTACTAGCATTTAACCCGCTACTTCATTAGCGACTACTTTTCTTTCGTAAGCATATTTTAATACCAAAGTTTATTTTAGCTTGTTAAAATGCTAACTAGCATTTGACCCACTACTTTGTAAGCAGGTCCTTTTCTTTCATGAACATATTTGTATGCCAAAGGTTATGGTTCTTCTTCTAACATTTTTTTATCTTATGGGTTGATGATCAATCAGGACCTTGTAGCTTAATTATGTGTCTCTTACTTCAATATTATAACAAATTCAAAAAGTACAACAAGAAGAACACAAAAGTAAAAGAAAGAAATTTAATTTTCCGGATTTGTCTTTTTTGATTCTTTTTTTCCTAATTAAAGTATCAAAAATTTCAATACTCTAGTGGGAGTCCATAATTTAGTACATTAATGTCAAGGAATGGAGAAAAAGGTTTTGTAAAAAGTACCAAAAAAGATATTACGATTTTCACTCCATAAACTTTCGAATTTCGAAAAAGTACCATATTTGTATTTGTATTTTTTAGATAAGTTTCGCATGTGATATAACCTAAATTTCTATGATTATTAGTTTAAAAGATAGATGGGGTGACAAAAAAGTACCAAAATACACCTTTTACCCGTTAACTCCCTAAAAGGGACAAATTTCTATAAAGTACCAGACACCGTCCACTTATTTTTCTAAAGACCAACAATAAGAACTACATTTCTTTTGTATCTCTTTAAGTTTTGGTGATATAAGGTTACCGAATTTACGTTTTTTACGCCCTAAACATTCGAATTTCCAAAAATCTCGTCTTAGTGGATCGATTTAAGGAGAATCCAACCTCCGGTCCAAATTTCAAGTTGTTAGCTTGAGGCTGTGATGATGAATCATTCATTTAGTAACGTTACAGTTTTCGATATATATTTAGATAGATGAACCTATTATAATATTGTTAATTATTTCGGGTTCTTTCCTTTTTATTTTCGATTTTTTTTATTTATTTTTTTAAACGAATGCCTTTTACTTATCGTCTTCTTTTGGCATTTATAACGAAGATGTTAATTTTATAAGAACCAAAAATATGTAGAAAAAATGAAAGCTTTTTTTGTCACTCACCGATAAAATGTTTAAATTTTATAAAAACAACCAGTTTTCGTTCGTTTTTTTACGAACGAACAAATATTTTCATTTTCTAAAAACAGGCTGTTAGTATTTATAAATTTAAAAAAAAAAATATTGTTAATCTACTGTGTTATAAACTGCTACTAACGGGTTAATTTATTTTCAAATATGTATGTTAATATGTTCTGGTTAAAAATTTGGTACATTCTTACTCGAGCATAAAGTCATTAAATATTTTGTACTCAGATTTGAGAATTAAAAATTCCTACGATAATAAAGTATGATAAAAGTTTTAAAAAAAATCATGTCAAAAAAAAATTAATATTTTACTCGGATTGTGCGCTAAGTGTTGTTATCATCAAGTTTTCTATTATCAATTAACTTCAAACGAAAACCAAAGACAAAACGTCATAGAGTGAATCTCCTAGACTTTCATCTCCTCTCCTCCAATAATGAAAGCATCTGATCGCTTAGCTATATAGCCGCTGTATCAGGTTTTTCAATACGGATTCGATTCGGTTCGATCCATTCGACTCCCTAAGTTCTCGTCTCTCATGTCGGATGCCATTGCATCTCAGGCTTGGTGTTTGCTTGACACCTTCCAGGACATAGATCGTCCTCTACAAGGTCCTATAACCGAGATCCCCAATACCTAACTTCTCCATACGATGCCTTCGCAACGCAGGAATGGTGTGTAATAAACACCTTCCGGAACAATCGTCAAAAGTATAAAAAAAACAAGTTACTGGGTTAAAAATGTTAACCTGAAACTTTCAAAGGAAACCAGAAAAGACGAATTAAAACACCCCCAGGCTAAATAACTTTAACCCGAAGGGTTAAATCACTTTCGGACCCACGTTGGGCGCCATTTTTTGTTTTACCTTGCCTCGAATTAAGGGGCATCCCCTGGGTTTTTTTTGCTTGATTCTTCTCTCGTCTGTGTTACTGGTCGTCTGGTATGTTTAAGGATGAGTTGTGGCCGTTATTGTTGTAAGGATGTCGGTTTTTAGGTGATCCGCTGAAGCCGCTACTATTGGCTTTCTTTTTTTAGAGGTGTTGTCTAGTTTATCTGTTTCAGTGGCTGTGGTAATGGTGCTAGGTCCTCGGAACTTGTGCCTGATGTGCCGCTTTACGTTCGGTGTCTGTGGTATTGGAGTGGTCACGGGTAAAAAACACGTGGTGACGGTGGTAGATGAGGTGGTTCCAGGTAAAAAAAGTGGTGACGGTCGTAATTGCAATTGTATGAGTATACAGATTTGAAAATTCCCCGTGCCTTTTTCTTTTTTGTTTCTTTTTTTTTTTTACCTTACCAACCAACTATTTTTCCGATTGTTTTTTTTTTAATTTATTTTAAGTTTTACCACCGGTACACCACCTTATACGTCTATTTTCAATATTCTTTGCTGGACATGTGTTAATTTTTCTTTCTTTTTTATTTTTTTACAAACTTGAAATTTTTGTTAAACCACTTTGTTTTTTTATACTCTTGTCCACAGAGTTCCACAAAAAAAAAAAAATACCGTGAGTGTTATCTTTCACTCATTACCAAGTGCGCTTTTTTCTTCTTTATCACCAATATGTCCGGTTATCCACCATTTTCTATTTTTTTCTCACGTATTATTTTCTCACGTTCTACTACCTGCTTTAACCGCTGCCACTTACTGAATCCCACGCCGCTGTTTTTCTCCCGCGTTCATGAGCTTCTTTTGCGAACAAGTTTTAGGAATTTGTTCATAACTTCACCCACAGATTATAAACTGTGTTCAAAACCTTTGGTCTCCACAAGCCATGAATTTCGTAAACAGAAAATGAACAAATTAAATAATAAAATAAAACAAGTTAGAGTGCTATATTCCGGCTGTGCCGAATTTTTGATACCCTCCACTGACAGGAGTGGGCTCTATATTATAAATACATATATATTATTAACTAAGCTTCACAAAAACGAACGTCAGCATTAAAATTGGTTTTTGCGTTTCTTGTTAGAACTTTGAACTGTCTTGCGTAAAATATCATGAGTCGTAACTGTTTAAGCCGAACTAAAATGATTTTAGGAGGGTAATTTGTATTGGACCTACGGTAGATTATGAACCAATCAATCCAAAATTCAGAAACTGATTTCTGGTATTACAAAAAATAAATTAGAATAAATTTCAATACAGCAGTGTAATTAGTTTTAGCGATAACAGTGAATTTCACAAAACTGCATGATATTTTTCCTGGTCATATAAATCTCAGTTGGAAGAAATTTACCGCAATATCTATATCTTTTATGGTTTAAGGCGAATTTTTATTATTTTTCCAAAGTGGGCTTAGGCGCAATAAACTGTTTTCCGAGAGTAGTGTTTATATGGGCCTTAGGGCAAATTATGGACCGATCTACACGAAAATTGGCAGATTTCTCGTCCTATGAAACTGTGACGTACCGAATTTCATTATGATCGCGTTATTTATTACGGTTTTAGGCGTACTAAAATATTTTTCGGTAGTAGGGTTTATGTGGGGTCTAGGATTAATTATGGACCGATCTTAAAAAAAAAATTACAGTGTGATTTCAGGTCCTATAAAACTGTGACCTACCGAATTTAATTATGATAGCGCTTTTTATTATACATCTAAGACCCCATAAAGTATATATATTCTGGCTCCTTGAGTAGTTCTAAGTCGATTTAGCCATGGCCATCTGTCTGTCCGTCTATTGAAAACACGCTCATTTTCCTAAACGCAAAAGAACAAACTTGGTCTCAAATTGCTTGTATTTATCCTAAGCAGTTTGGGATTGAAATCCAGCAACATTGGTTAAGTAGGATCAGAACTATGAATCAAAATGTGGAACCACTACCCTAAAAAATTTATAATTTTGATACAAAAACTACCTTAAATGGTGAAATAATGCACGGAATAATATAAAAGTTTGCATGAATTCGGCTTATACGACTGCAAATAATAGTGTAAAATTTCGTGAAGATCGGTCCATAATTGACCATAGGCCCCAAATAAACCCTACTTCAGGAAAACAGTTTAGTTCGCCTAAAACGTAATTAATAGCGCTTTCAAAATTAAATTCGGCACGCCACAGTTTCATAGGACGAGAAATCACACTGCCATATAAAAGTTTGCACGAATTCGGCTTATACGACTGCAAATAATAGTGTAAAATTTCGTGAAGATCGGTCCATAATTTACCCTAGAGCCCATATAAACCCTACTCTCGGAAAACAGTTAATGCCGCCTAAGCCCACTTTGAAATAATAATTAAATTCGCCTAAAACCATAATAGATATAGATATTGCGGTTAAATTTCTTCCAACTTAGATTGGTCCATAATTTACCATAGGTCCAAAATTCTAAAAATCATTTTAGTTCGGCTAAAACTGTTACGAATCATGATATTTTACTCAAGCCATTTCAAAGTTCTAACAAGAAACGCATAAGACTTTCTTATTGTCGGTCAGAAATTTAATATAGGTATAAACCGCAACTAGTTTTAATGCTAACGTTCGTTTTTTGTGAAGATTAGTTAATAATATATATGTATTTATAATATAGAGCCCACTCCTGTCGGTGGAGAGTAGCAAAGATTCGGCACAACCGAATATAGCACTCTAACTTGTATTTTTTCAGTATTTATTTATTAAATCTTCACATTTAAAATTTTATGTCCTGCCAGTGCCAGACAAAAAACGTCGCCCTCACGGTTTCTAGGTGTTTTTCGCTCATCTGATTGGGTGAGTGCTGCAGTGTCTCTTCTCCTTAAGCGAGAGTGGCCGCCATAATTTAAAATATTTCGAGCTAGTGGATTTGGATGCAGTTCCAGCCTTTTTAAATATTTTACTGCATATTTTGTAATCATTGTTTTAAGTAATGACACATTGAGATATTAGAGGCTGAAGCGGTGCCTCATAACTAAATACCGTAGCACCAAACTGGCTTTAAGATAGAGTTGTAAAGTAGAAGTTTAATTGAATTACTTTTAGTTTCATTTGAGCTAATTTTGCTTCTATATGCCATTTCCACGTTAAACGATCTAGATGTATACCGAGGTAATTCACATGAGAGTGTTGGGGTATTATTTCATGATTGATTTTAATAGGAGGGCATGTTTCCCGACTTAATGTGAATGTTATATGTGCGCATTTTTGCTCGTTGATCTTTATCCTCCATCGTTTTAACCACTTTTCCAGTTCACTTATTTGATCCTGTAAGTAACGAGATGCTTCATGACAGTTTTCGTGTACGCTTAGAAAAGCTGTATCGTCCGCAAATGTTAAAGTTTTGTTTAAGTTGTTTATTGGCGTGTCCTAAGTATAAATTAAGTTCGAGTATAATATAGGGCCCACGATGCTGCCTTGTGGGATTCAAGCACCAACTGGCCGAGGGGAACTTAAAAAATCACCTTCTTTAATAATAAATTTACGATCGACTTAGTAGCTTTCTAATAGATTGTGTGTGTTTGCTGGAAAGTTTTGCTGCAATTTCAGTAATAATCCTTCATGCCAGACTTAAGCTGTGTTCATTTACTAAAAATTGTTACGAATTTGTAACAATTGTTACTGTAAAGTATTCAAAAAAATTGCAAGTTGAGAGCTTCAAAAGAGAGAAAAAAAATTGAGAGACAAAAATATTCTTGCAAATTTTTACTGGTAAAATTTTTACTTGCAAGAATTTTTGAAACAGCTGTTTCATGTTTTTTTTTTACAAAACAAACTTTTCCAAAAGAAGTTTTAAAAAACTATATTTTGCAAAATTAACAAGTTAATGTTGAGTTTTAAAATTATTAAAAATACTTATGCGATAATAAGTCATACATTTTTTTTAACTTAGGCCAGATATTTCGATATTTTTTTTTTGCTAAATAAAATAACGAACTTGTTAAAATAATCCCTTATGTATTTTGTTTTGCTTTAAACCGATCAGGTTTGTCATTAGTACTGTGAGTATAATGGTTACCTAGATACCCGATACTTAACACTATTGCAGTTTAACACCCTATTAATTAAAAAATTTGTTTGCAAATTAAATTATTTACAAAATGAAAGATTCTTATTAATTACTAGCTGACCCGGTCCGCGTTGCTGGCCCTAAGCAAACATTAGTGTTGTATTACCAGACGATTTAAATTGATTTTTAAACGAAATTTACGGCCTTTAAATAAAAATCCATGAAATACCTAACATAAAGTTTTTTTACAGAATAATTACATATGGTGTAGATATGGGTTCAATGAAAAAAGAAACACATGTATTTAAGGCAAATTGGAAATTATATTTATTGATTACTTCATCTTAAGGCTAGCGGATAGACAATGTTTTTTGTTTTTTTATTTGGTGTAAAAACGTATAAATTTTTTGGGGTGCCAACTCGGGAGCAAGCCACATACAACTGGCCGTGTGAAAAACATGAATTTTCCAAAATTAAGCCAGCAATAGTCAACGATTGGCCTTGTGCTTTGTTGATGGTAATAGCAAAGGCAAGACGCAAAGGGAATTGGAGCCGCTTGAATTCAAATGGTAAATCGTTGGAAATCATCGGAATTCGTGGAATAAGTACGTCTTCGCCTTTGAATCTGTCACCGATTATAGATAAATTAAAATGTTGTTCATATACATATGTTTGGTTTACATTTGATTTGAAAATACATATGGTTGTATGTATGTATATATATGCTGTGAATCTTACGAAAAAAGTGAGCGTAAAAGTGGGCGGGGCAACATTTTCTTTCCGTAAAAACCTAAGTTAGACCATGGCGATCATTTTAAAGAAAAAATCGTTCAAATCGGTCAAGCCGTTCTCAAGTTATGGATTTTGCCATGCCCCTCCGCCCCCAGACCGAAAATCAGAAATCAGACTTCACAGTGTCACCCGCCTGAATATTCTGAAGATTCCCTGAAAATTTCATCAAAATCGGCCCAGCCGTTTTGGAGTCCATACGTTACATACACACATCCTATTTTATATATATAGATAGAAGATAAAATAATTTGAGATATTCTCATTGTTTACTTTATGGCCGTCTTGTTTATAAGAAACAAACACCAAAGAAATGCATTTGGACCAAATAAAACGGCCATAAATTAGATAATGAGAATATCAAAAATTATTTTATAATTAGCAATAATTTAACCCGCTACCTCCTTACCTTTCTGTCGTGGTCATATTTAAATGCCAAAGCTTATGTTTCTAAGTTTTAAAAAAAATTACCAAGGTTATAGGTTCTGGAACCTGCACCTATAATTTTATGTTTCTAATATCTATCTATTATATCAAATTAAAAAGGTAACACTTGTAGAACGAAACAGTAAAACGAAGACATTTAATTTCCCGCATTTCACCATTTTTTATAGTTTTTCTTTCCATTGAAATATAAAAAAATGCATTATTGTAGTGGAAGCCCATAATTGAGAACGTATATTGCAAAGAATGTAGAAAAATGTGCCATTTTTTTCGATTTATACATAAAAGTTAAATCGAGCTGCCACATCATATAGTGCAACAATTGTTTTTTTTTTTTTTTGCTGAATAATAAAATAAAAAAATAAATATAATTAAAAATAATAAAATAACTTTCCTTTTTTCGTCCATTTTTTTATCACACTTTTAGAAAACAATTCAATATAAGTAGTTTGCTAGTTGTGCTGCCAGTTTGTATAATTGTTTACATCTGTAAACCATATTAGTAGCCGGGCAAATTTTTCGAAATAGGTGAATCGATCTGAAGAACACTTAGTAAAAAAATTATTCTTCGCACAAAAATATTGTTCGGAACGCATGGATGAATCTACGGTTAGTTTAGGAGTTATTAGGTTAGCGAATTTACTCGTTTTTACGCTATTTATCCCCTAACCATTCGAAGTTCCAAAACTTCCATCTTACCTAGCATTTACACATGAAAGTAGTTTCTTGCGAGTCGCAATGCACTAAATTTGTTCACTAACACACACACAATTTTCGTACTATTAGGCAATTTCTTCGATTTTTAGTGGATCGATTTAGCGAGAGACCAGCATCCGGTTCAAATTTCAACCTTATAATTCACGGCGATAAGGCTGTGCGAAGATGCATCTGTCAGTAAATCAATCCGTAACGTTGAAATTTTATATACCTATAATTAAATATTTTGTTTTACCTTATAAATACTTTAATTGTTTATCTTTTATTATTGATGAAAACCTGAATTCTTCTTTCACCTCCTAAATAAAAAAAAATCCAATTCATGATTCATTTTATTCAACATAAACAAATATAAATTAAAAAAATCACATTATTTTTACCGTAATGTATATAATGTTCCCAAGTCTTAGGAGAATTAATGGGTACTCAAATATTCCTGTATATTCGTCACTACTTAAACTTGTAAATTTTGGCTGGCAAAGTGTGTAACGAACCCCTTTAATAAAGTCACTAATGTAAAGACATTAAGACTTATTTATCATTCCCCGATACTGTTACAGTTACGGAACAGTTTCAGGAGTTTCAAAGTGTAGTTGGGAAAGGACTACGGGAGCCATTGAGTTGCTAGCAACAGTCGGATTGGGGTTAGTTCTGTCCTTCCTTATCTACCTTCAGGTTGCCATTACGTTAATTATTATAGACTCCCTTTTTATTTTTTTAAAATATCAGTAAGGTGGTACATAGGTCTGTAATGACTAGATTATAATGTACAATGCCATGCCCCGAACCTAGTCATATTGAAAGAAGAAAATTTTTATGAGGTTGTAGTCGATTATTCTGAATGGTTATAATCTCTCTAAGATGTTCCGGAGAGATATGGCCTCAAAACCCTCACCTTCCATGGTTTCATTGGCTATCATTTAACGAAACCCCCTAATTCATATTCCATTCTAAACTATAACTCGCTTAGTTGCCCCAAGAAAACACCCAAGTACTTTATATTTAAGAATTCATGATAATTCACAAAATTTTATTTAACCCATAAAAGTAAATATTTGCTAATAAATTTAACATCGTTATACAATAAGTTATTTAATGGACTTTATGATTAAAGGAATTATATTGGTTTTCATATTTCAGGTAGATTATAAAAATTTTATTTTCTTATCTTTATAAGCCAGGTAAAAGTCAATTTAATTTTTTTTCCTTTACTTCCTAACAACAACAGGTTAATAAAACAAATCTTGTAAAATTATATTTTGGCGAGGATAAACGAACCAAAAACCAACACACTACATTTAAATTTAATGAAGAGCAAAGAAAACAAGAAAGATTGAAACCAAACTCAGATTTTACTAAGACATGACTTGCAATGCTCTCTTATAATGACTTATCAGTTATGTATGTTAGCTAACATAACCTTATTCTGTTAGAACTTAACGAATTGGTTGTTGTTTCTTTTATTAATGTAATGCAAGTATGATAATATAAATATGTATGTATGTTAAGCATAAAACATGTAACAACTTACCGCACCATCCGCTCCGATGAAGGCCTCCAAACGAAAGACGTTGATGTGCTGGATGATAGATACTCTCAAAATCAAACTTGCGTTATATCGTTGCCAATAGGGTTAGTATGAATATAAAATAACTAATAGGTAGATATGTAATATCTGTGGTTTTCACGAATAATCGCGTAAGTTATAAAACCAAACTTTTCAGGAGAGCAAAAACAATTATTTTTTTCAATTGCGGCTTCTGTAGATGCTTTTTTAAACTTTTTTCTTTACTATCCTCTTAACAGTGACTTTCTACGTATTATACATAGTTTTCATGAAAAAAATACTGACAGGATCACAATCTGTAAAAGGATTAAAAATGCATATGTATGTTTGATTGACTCATTAAGTGTGTGCAATATAACATCATATCTCCACATAAGTTCTTTTTTGTGAAAATAAATGTTATCATTTTATTCACACATGACGACTTACGTTGTTATTTTTACGACTTTAGTTGTTATTAATAGAAAAATTTTCCAAAAAAACTTTCATATTTTTTGCACGAATAACAACATAACATCACATATGCTTTTTATTTGGAAACATATTCAGCAATTTTAAAATTTTTGGCGATGTATGTCGACATAAATCGTTATAATAGCAAAATATTTTATTAAACAGTTAACTTAAGTTGTTTTTAGCAGAAAAAAATTAATAATACTACGTTATATTCTAAAAAGCTTAATACTTATAAAAACCTAATGCAAAATGTAGCACTTTGACATCATTATCTCAATTTCGGTAAAAACCGACTTACGCGATTATTCGTGAAAACCACAGATATTAATTAGGGTTTCCCTATCTAAAATTCATTTGTTGACTATTATGATTCATTGGATTAAATTAAGGGGGGTTTGTTTTTTCTAAATGGTTTCCATGCTAGATTATTAATATCAAAAATTTACGGAATGTTAGTTTTAGCTTAAAATTTTTTTTTTTTCAAACATGTAGGTTAGATAGAGACAATTTAGGATTTAGGGGTTGATGTTAAATCGTTTGGTAAGAAAATTAAAATATTTTAAGTATCCCTTTAGTTTTAACGTTAATACCATTTGATACGTTATGGTTAATTTTTTTTTTTATCTTTTTGTCTGTTTTAGAGGTTAATTTAGCTTAAGGTCTTATAAATTGTATTAGAGAAGAGTATTTTGTTACTAGTATAACAATTGTTTTACTTTTTAAATATCGTAAAAGGGGATACACGTTTTTGCATATAGCCACATATGTACATACAGACATATATACATATATACATACATATACATATATCTATATATATATATATATATATATATATATATATACATATATAGGTATATATCGACTAAATTTCACTACACTTTTTCACCACTAGTTTTAATTTCGTATTAACTTAGTTTTTAGGGGAAATTATATTAAATGTTTCCAGAATGTTTGGCAAAACGACATAAACGATGTTTAGTAAATTGAACGGCACTCCATGGTAAAATTAGTAAGGATTCCAGGACTTCCTTTATGCGGTTTATTTGTGTTGAAAACTACGTTGAATACTTTGAGGTGTCACGGAATCTCTTGGCTGGCGATTTAATGGCGAAAGATTTTTTGGTTATGTCAGATCACAGGGTTATTATAGGCACTGATAAAAATTACGTTAGGTTCAGGCTCTGGCCTGATTGAGTTTATGTTACCAAGGTGCAGAAAATCGTAGGCACTTGTCCCTGGTATGGTTTGAGGTTAGATAATCCAGGACCTGGTTACAATCTGTCCCTGGTCCCAGGGATAAATTCAGATTAGGTGCCACTGAACTTACGCACACGTGTCACGAAAATACGTGAAATTTTTGGGAAATTGCTAATTAAGACAGGATAATTAATAAAACTTTATATACAAATTCGTAGCGTAACTTATTACCTGTTTTCTGCAAAAATTTTAAATATTAGGCTCACTTGCACAATTGATGGTTTTGTTAAATTTTATGTTTTTTTTAAAACACTTGGCTTTGAAATTCTTGCAATAATTAGATTTATATGTAATATAATTATATATACCTTCTTCTTTGAAATTTTAAGTCTTATCACCACGAGAAGTAAAATATAAAAGAATGGCGCATTTAGATTTTTAAGCCAAGTCGATCGTGTAGAGAATTTTTTTTTCAGAAAAGCTACAAAAGTACACGCAAAGATGTAAAATTTCGTGGTATGAAAAGTAGCCAGATTTTTATTCTCAACTCTAGAACCGTTTACATTCTCACTAAGTAGGATAGTAACTTATATTAATGTTAATGAAAAAGATATGTCATAATTATCACGTTTAGATTTACTTTCAGATGAAACTCCTTTGTACCCTTTTCCATTTTCATCCCGTTTTCCCCTTTGTTTTCCTTTCACTAAGTTTATTATTTCTTACAGTTATGCCCAAAGAGTTTCCCAGAGATTTATAAAAAGTAAAAGAAAATTTTCAAAGTACATTTATAAACCTTGGAACGACCATTACAAAACCAGGCAATTTTCGAGCCCTGCAAGGTAAAATTGACTGGAAAAAAAAGGAGTTTAGGGCCGTATGTCTTTACCGTGGTAGGTCCCAAGAAGTTTTCCCTGTAAATCTTCTAAGATGTAATAATTATGACCTACTTTCTCCCTATTACGAGCTTTTATATAAAGTGGGGACAATTTAGCGTTGAACCGGTTTTCAAAATTACTTTGGGCGAAGTTGCGCCGAAATATTTCTTGACCTACTTTGAATGATTGTGGTTTAGCCCTAAGATTATATTGGCGTTGATTCGCCTGGAAAGCTTGATTGCTTGATTTGCGAATATCGTCTCGAATAAGCTGCAGACTGTCCTCACCAGCGATTTTTGCTGAAGGTTCGTCAAGTAGTTTAAGGTTTCTTATTAATTCGTAGGAAGTAGCGTGCGTGATCATATTAAACCCAAACAGAGCATAAAAGGGTGAACGTTTTATGGACTGATGGTATGAATTTCGAAGGGCACAACTGATTTCGCTCAATTTACTGTCCCATAAGCGATGATCTGTCTTAAGATAGGCCCTTATTCCTGCGATTAGAGACCGATTAACCCTCTCTGAGGCGTTGGATTGGGGAGAGTATAACGCAGTATAGGTGTGTTTGATTCCATTGGATGTTAAAAAAGCATTAAAATCGTTAGCAACTCAATGGCTCCCGTAGTAGTCCTTTCCCAACTACACTTTGAAACTCCCGAAACTGTTCCGTAACTGTAACAGTATCGGGGAATGATAAATAAGTCTTAATGTCTTTACATTAGTGACTTTATTAAAGGGGTTCGTTACAAGTGTTCATTTACTTTTTAGTGTTTTTGAAATCAATTTCTTTAAATTCCTACTTACTCTCTCTTTGCAAGTTTCTGCTAGTAAAGTAAATGAAAACACCTGTTATCAAAAGCTTGAGAAACATCGATAAAGAGTGCTGAGCAATATTTTTTTTCTTCAAAGGCTTTTCTTATGACATTTACTACTCGATGAGTTTGTTCAATTGGAATACATCTATGTATTTTCATTTAAAATCGGCGTTAAATTTGACACTATTAGTTTCTCAAATAGCTTTGAGATATTAGATAATAAGCTAATAGGCCTGTATGACTCAACTTTTGTGTGATCCTTTCCTGGCTTTGGTATCGTGGTTGCTAAGGAAACCTTCCATTCTTGAGGGTAGTATTGAAGGTGTAAAATAGCATTACAAATAATAAGAATAATATTCTTTACTATACGTGGTAACTCCAAAAGCATTTTATCACTGATCTTATCAATACCGGGTGCCTGCTTGGTGTTTAAATCACAAAAAGCCTTTTCGATTTATACTCTTTTATAATATTTTTGGTCTTTAGTAGTGCCACCATACTTTTGTTTGAATTAAATAGGACTTTTCAAGTAAAACTTAAAAAGTCAATCTGTATTTAAATACGATTTAAGTTTATATGAAAATTAACATAAAGATTTGAATACTATCCTGAAAATTGGACATAAGACTATTAAAGTATAAAAGCTTTATAAATTGTAATTTGACTTTGAATAAACATTCGAATTAATATGAACATCTTAAATATAGCAAGAAATTTATTCTATAAATATTTCCACCCGAAATATTGCATCGCCAATTTGAGAGAATTCTTATTTTGGAAAATTTTAGAAAAATTTTTTAAATATTTTTTGCCGAGGAATGTTGGAGTAGTAATCACGAATTTTTGTGGGTACTTCAACTCCGGTACAAAATCCTCAACTCCGACTCCACAGACCCAATTCTGTTTGAACACATAGATAAATTTAATGAAATATCTTTTTTAGTTTAAACCACTACGAATTTATTATTTAAATCTCTTATAATATAATATACCTACGTTATTAAATGCAGTACTGCCTGCGCTGCATGAGAATAGCAAACTTGTTTTCCATGTCAACGCAAACCTAATAATACTATTTATTGTGTGGTTATTATTTTCATAGGTGCATTCAACCTCATTAAATTTCACTGTTTAAGCGCAGCATTGCATTTATATTTATTTTATCGGGTATGTGATGAAAATCGATCGATTTCAAAACGAACGTTTTCAAAAGGTGTGATGAATTTCGAGCGATTTAAAAATCAATTTCTGAATTATAATCTTAAGTTTTTGTTCAAAATATAGTACAATAAACTAATGTAATACACAATTTAAAAGAATAGCGACTGGATTAAATTATTTCATATTTTAAATAATTGTTTCATTTAATACTAACATATTTTCGTTGATGATACGTCTTTTTGTCTCAGAAAATTGCAAATTAAAATAACGTAACACACATAACTTAAAAAATTAAAAGTAAGAGTGTTATATGCGGCTGTGCCGAATATTTGATGCCCTCCACTGACATTTCGAATATTTCAGGAGTGGGCTCTATATGATATATATATATGTTAAAAACGGATGTTTGGCGGTTTACACCTATATTAAATTGTTAACCGACAATCGGAAAGTTGTATGCTTTTCTTTTTAGAAATTTGAATTAGCTTGAGTAAAATATCATGATTCGTAACAGTTTTAGCCGATATAAAATGATTTTCAGGAGTGGAATTTAAATTGGACCCATGGTTAATTATTGATCAATCATCCCAAAATTCTGTAGAGTGATTTTTGGAATCAAAAACATAAATAAAAATAAATATCAATGCAGAAGTGAAATTACCTATAGTTTAAACGTTTATAGTGAATTTCAGAAGGACATATGAAGCTGTTTTAGGCGTATTTAGTTAATTTACCAGAATGGGCTTATGAGGCATATGGGAAATTATCGACCGATCACCACCAAGTTTATTAGTGTGATTTCTAGTGTGAAGTATTAAATGTTATTATGATAGTATTATTAATTACGGGCTTAGGCGTAATAAACTGTTTCCCGGCTTCAGGGCTTATATTGGGCCTAGGGTAAATTATGGACCGATCTTCTTGGCAGTGGGATTTCTTGTCCTTTTAAACTGTGACGCACTAAATTTGTATTGCGATAGCATTATTTATTACTGTTTTAGGCGTACTAAACTGTTTTCCGAGAGTAGGATTTATATGGGGTTCATGGTAAATTAGGGAGCGATCTTCCTTAAACTTAACACTATGCTTGTTTTTGTAACAATATTATCAACTTTTTAGGGTAACTACAAGCAATTTGACCCCAAGTTTGTTCTTTTCTTTTGAGTCTTTCGAAAGTGAGCGTGTTTTCAACAGACGGGCAGACAGACGGACATGACTAAGTCCTTAGAATTACTTAAAGTGCCAGAATATATATACTGCATTTTATATGACGATATATTCACTTAGTTTAGTTTTTTTTCAATAACTTTTGCCTACGAAAAAAAACCAACACACACACTTTGGCTGGTACCGGCAACAAAATTTTTTTTACAGAAACAAATCGGGTATAAATTCACACACAGGCGTTTTGCGGTGGGTTCATGCAAGCTACCGAGTAACAACAACAATACTAGTCAGGACCGTTGCAAAAATGTTTTGTTTCCTCATTCCTAATGAGTGAAGATATGGAAACATTTTTAATTGCTCATCCTCATGAATGAATTGGCGAAAATTTACAATTCATTTATGTGAAAAAAAGTTACACATTTTTGATTTCTCATTCCTGAGGAAATTGACTAAGTAAATATGAGCGATCGTAAAGAATTTTTCTGAACTCTAAAAAATAGTTATAACCTGTTGGGCAGGGATTGAAGTCAAGGTAGCATTGTATTTTTTTTAAACATTTTCGGTACCGTGGTACAAGCGCGGCTAACCTGGACAACTCTCAATGTTAATTTGGTTTTTTCTCTTTATATTTCGTCCGTCTTTTCTTCTTCTTTTTATGCTTTTGTTGCTGCCAGTGTTGTCATATTTTCTTCAAAAATCTTTAAATTTCTGAAAAAAAACTTTTTCGGTAAAAAATATTTTTTTTTTACAAATCGTTAAGAAGAGTCACTTACACTGCATGTGTTTTGATTCTATTTATATAATATAAAAATATACATACAGATAAATGAACTTAAATTACATATATATATTGTAAATAAAAATTTAATTCATCCATTTGTTTCATATCACGTATTAAATTTTTATATTTTGAAATGAACTAAGCTGAGTGAATATTATTTTTTTTACAAATTACAACAAAATTGAACAATAAGCCCAAAAGTACAAAAAATGTAATTTTCACTTCAAATGTCAAATTTTTAATCGCGAACACGAGCGCTAATTTTGAAAGAAGTTAATCGAATTAGGTTCACCAGTAGGGTGCCCAGTCTGGTAAAATTTTCGACAAGCACAGTGTTATTAAAGTTGGTACGGGTTTCTGGTTCAAGTCAGCACCTCAGTGATGTCAAATTAGAGTTGAATACAGGATACGTCATTTTGATAGATTTTTAAACAAATACACTAATATAAATCGATGAAATATTTATTTGCTTTTTACGCAGCTTTGTTTTAGGAAAACTGTAAGCAAATTGAAAATCATGACAAAACATATTTTTTCTTGGTTCTGGAAATTTTTGTACATCGAGATAAATTAACACCGTCTGGCAGGCCTAGTGTAATACGCATTTTGTTAACTACATGCACAATGCTCGTTAATTGCAAGATTCGTTTACACCTATTGCCAACTTTACGTCTGTTATGGATTTATGTGGTGTAAAATACTTAAATTATTAACTTCTTGAAAATACAAAGTAGCTTTTTTTCGAAGTTGGTACAAAAACATTAAAGCCACTTTCCAACCCTGGTGTACAAATATTGGTTAAGTGTGGCCATAGCTTACTCTCTTTTTTTAACAAGCGTGATGATAACAAAACTGTATAATAACAAATGTTGTTTTAACAAAGAAGAAGCAGCAAAAACAATTAAAATGCAGTTAAAATACAATAAAAACACAATAGAAATGTTCTTGCCTTCGTATTAAAGATTAATTTCAGTACGTGTGTAGATGAAAATATGAATGCGTTATTGTGTGTTTTATATTTTCTATTTATTTGTGTGCTGACACTTTTCATAATAAACCCCAAAAATATTTGGTATGATCATTTCAGTCCCTTTATGCCACATCAACAACGTGATCACATACATTTGTAGATGAATATAGTAAATTAACAACTATTTTATTTTTTTTAATGTATGTATATGTAAAGGAATATGTAAAGGAATTTGAATTTGATAACTTACTAAAATTTTACCCTCCTCGTAAAAGCAGACGGGGTCTGTTGAAAAATTCAGTGGAATCGTTGCTCGTGGGTTTATAATATGGAAATACATACATACATGCATGCAAACATACATAAGTATGTAGGTATAATGTAGCACAACTCTTTTTTTTTAAGCGTTCAAACTGTTGAACCTGCAGATTCATAAAAATCAAAAATATTTTACACATTAAAATCAATGTTTTTAGAAAATATTTTTGAGATATTTTAATAACAACATGGTATTTTGTTTAATACAAACGCTCTTATTTTAAGTGGGAAACATAATAGTCACTGTAGTACAACGTTACGAGTATCGATGCAAGCTGTCAAAAGTAAAAAACGGTAGTTTCCAAGTATTGTCAACAGAATACGTAGTTGTATTATAAGTTAAAGCGAAATTTTGAGCTTTGTTGCGCGACAGTGCATTCGTAAGCATAAGTTAATACTACAACTACTTTATTCTGTTCCAGGCCTTACTTTTATTAGAATTTTTTTTTATTATTTTATAAATAAATTTTTGAATTGGAAAAGTTTTTTTTTGTTTTTGTATTATTATTTATGGATTCTTTATAGGTATACAAATAAAAAAATAAATAATAGTTATTAACGAAATTATTATCTAATGATGTGTTCACACCTATTTAATATTTGACGTCCTACACGTAACCACTAGTTTTATTCAAAAATTGTTTCCTTTTGCAAAACATTTGCTGGATCAAGCATTATTTAACAGTTTCTTAATTGAATAATTCAAGTATCTATTAGAAATAAAGATAAAGAAGTGAATCAAAATTGTTAAAAACAAAGTTAAAGTTTGATTAATTTGCTGGTCATGCTTTTTTGGATTTTTTCGTCAAATATTTGTTAGGTCTGAGCATACGTTAAGTATGGTATTCATAAATCCATGTTCTACCAATGCCGGCCAAAATATTACCTTATCAAGGTCTTTGTTTTATATTGGTGTTTAACATGAATCAAAAAAATAAAGATTGCGCATTGCAAAGGTCCGTTATTTTTTTGTGTGACCAAGAAATAGAATTTGTTTATGTGGATTGGTTTTTTTCTTAAATTGTTTAAAACAAACACATTTGCATTCTATGCGCATTTTTTGTACGGCTGAGTGCGTAATCTTGTTTTTAATGATTTATGGGTGTTTAACGCTTTTTTGATAGGATAAGTCTTGTGTTGTCTTTGCTTTTAATACATGATTTTTAAGATAAACCATGCAAAAGTACTACATTCAGCTGTGCCAAATCTTTGATACCCTCCACCAAGAGTTGGAATACGTACTTATTTCAAATTGGGATTTATAGCGGATCTATGATAACTTAGGAAACAATCTGTATAAAACCTCCGGTTTTAGGGGTAATTACCCCTATTCCGAGAGTACCTATGTTAATTTCTGGGCCGTTCACTACAAAGTTTTTCGATATTATTTGTTGTCATATTAAGCTTAATTTTACCTTATTTCAATAAAAGCATATGACTTCTTTCGGTCATAGAGAATTAAGGTGATTTTGAGGAGGGTATTTTATATTGGACATATGGTAAATTATGTACCGATCATCAAAAAATTCCATTAAGTGATTTCTAGTATTAAAAGAACTAAATTGGACCAAATTTAAACAGAGGAATACAATTTGTTTAATTATTCATCAATTATAAGCGCAAAATTCCTAACTGTTATTCTTGGTAAATACACTGAAATTTATTGTTAGCGAATAAGCTAGTTCCTATCCGCATTTCACTGGTTGTTGAGCTAGATAATTGGAAAACCTTTTTCGCAAGAATTTGGAAACGCTAAAGACATTATACAAATAAAACTGTAAAGCGAATGAGAATTACAAGCACTCAAATCTTATTTGCAACGATATCAGAGCGCAAGGAAAAAAACGCATAATAAACAGTGTGTCTATTGTTTCTTACGTTCCCCTACAATTGGTTGGATTTTATCCGACTCGAATAGTAGTTGTAAGTGGATAAAATAAAAAAAAACCATTTTATTGTTTTAGCAATTCGTTTGAAAGGGATTTTCATAAGGTCACTTTGCATGAGGCTTATAGTAAATTATGAACCGATCTCCACGAAATTTGGCAGTATTATCTCTAATCTTTGAAACTAATTTAGACCAAATCACCTTAACAGCATTCTTGGTTATGGTTTTAGGTGTTCTTAATTTATTTTCGAGAGTGGGCCTTATATGGGGCCAATGGAAAAACTAAATAAAACTAATTTGCTATCAAATGATGTTGATTTTTGTTACAGAAAGATTGTGCCACATTTCGGCCCATATCTCTTTTCCTACTGAAGCGGTTGTGCTGGATTTCCACCCCCAAACAGCGTAAGAGAACTATAAACAGTTTGCCAACAAAATTCTTCTTTTCGTTCGAAAGCGAGCCTGATTTTAACAGATGGACAAGTCTAAATCGTTTAAGGACTACTTAAGGACCCAGAAGATGTGCACAGTTTTATACATCATGACATACTTAATATATCCTCTTCACAACTAGTGGTGGAGGGTATTAAAATAACGTTGCACGTTGTGTTAGTTGCCGTAAAAGTGGAAAATAATTAAGTTTTTAATTAACATTTTTGATACCCTTATCGTTAAACTATTGCACACTATTAAAATTGCTTATATATATATATATATTTGGTAGAAAATTGTTGCTGTTTTCGCCTACTTTTGTTAAAATTAATACTAATGAAGTGCATATATTTTTTTATTTACTATTTTTTAAGTAAAACTTTTCGCATTTAAATTTTTATTTCTGATATTTTAATATCTCTTATAGTTTTTTTTTAAGTGTCTAAAACTCAGGTATTTTCTAGTTTTATTGGGCGAGAATTACTTTACTTCCAGGTCTCAATTTTTTGAAAAACTCTTGATTATAAAAGAATAAAAAAATTACATCGTTTTCGCGCTCCATTTTGATATTTTTATTAAAAAAAAATCTGAATATAAGAATGCACTTTTTCAACAATTGAATACTTCGTAGATAAATTCAAATTATAGAATGCAATGTTATATAAGATTAAAAATATTTAGATAAAATCTATCAATCACAATCGGTTGAGAAGGAAAAGAGTTAAGGATATAAATTAAGACTATTCTACCATAGAATTGTATATGTAAAATCTGTTGACCGTGCTTAATATGTAGAAAGAAAAATAATTGTTGTCCCACATATTAACGCCATAAAATACCAAAAATAAAATCATGCATAAAATCAGCTGCGGAATGTAGGCATCGTCATGAAATTTAATTTTGTTCGATGTGACTTAAATGTATGCATCCACCTTTAATGATGATCGGTCCACAATTTACCATGGGTCCTACATAAAGCCGTCCTCTAAAAATCATTTAAATACGCCTCAAACGCTATCAAATAACGATAGTGTAGTAAATTTTAGTCCATTTCATTTTATAAATCTAGAAATCCCACCGCTTTTTTTGATGAGCCGTCCACAATTAACCTTAGGTCCCATATAAGGCGCACACTCCAAAAAGAGTTTCATACCCCAAAAAACGTAACAAATAATTAAATTTTGGTGAATTTTATTTTTATATTTTAAAGGCATATTTTAGTTTTATTGGGCATTTTTTTTTAAATGCAAAAAGCGATGAACCTCAAAATCAAATTTTAATTATCTGTTGCTACATCGAAGTGTAGGGTACTACATAGTATTAATTGCACTATTTTATTTATTCTATTACTTACTTACACCTAAACATATGTATGTATGTAGATGCACAGATAAAAGTACATAAATAAATTTAAATACAAATGATTATTAGACTTTTGTTTTTCTGTTAATTTCATTTCTATTTTAACACGCAGGCGAGACAACATGATTAATAATACAACCGTCATTAACATTTTCTTCAGACCAACATTATTAAAGCAAAAAAAACACTTGGAAACCAGGGTACCCATATGTTTTTCGAGTCTTATTCCCAATCAGAACATTTATATTTCCGAAATCGCCCAAAAAGCAGAAAATTTTAAATACTGCTTTATTTACTTTATTTATGACTAGCAGTCATACTACAAAAAAATATCGTGAAAATTGGTGCATAATTTACAACATACCCCATATAAAGTCAACTCTCGAAAAAGAGTTTAGTACGTCTTAAGCCGTAATAAATAGTGCTGTTATAGTCAAATATGGTCTATCATAGTTTTATAAGATGAAAATTCACACTGTCAAATTTCGTAAAGATCGATCTATAATTTACCATATGTCCCATATAAAGTCCGCTCTGGAAAGTCATTAAAACGCCTATTACCGTTTCAAATATACACATTGTAGTAACATTTGGTCCAACTTAGCTTTATGTGATCAGAAATAACAGCATGCAATTTTATGATAATCGGTCATAAATTTATCATAGGTCCCACACAAAGTAACTTTCGTAAAAGCACTTTTATACGCATAAAACGCTTAAACAAATTTCACAACTGTATTAAAGTTTGGTCCTATCAATGTTTTTTTTTTTTTTTATACGTGAAATCACTCCACAGAGTTTGTGATGATTGATCCATAATTTACCATGGCACATAGGGGAATTTTTCAAATCTATCCGACCATTTGTTTTAGCTTTTATTGCTTCGTAAAAGTTGTTGAGTGCCCCAAGACCGATGCAACTTGGCAGAAATATGTCTTATGGTCATATGTCTATAAGTAAAGCTCAAAAATAAAAAACATCGCATAAAGAACAAAAAGTTCCCGCTAGATGAACTAATCCAACCTCTGAAAAATGCATTTTTTTAAGTTTTCCCATACTTTTGTTAGGCAAATCGATGCCTTACTTTCTCAACCTCGTATCTTAAAAAAATACGGTTTTGACTTTGTCATGTCAAACGATTGATATTTTTGTGTTCCATTACTGCAACAACTTATTAGTTCAATACTTTGTCTCAATTCTGTAAATATTAATAAATTATTGAAATAATAAGTTGTTGCAGTAATAGAACACAAAAATATCAATCGTTTGACATGAAAAAGTCAAAACCGTATGTTTTTAAGATACGAGGTTGAGAAAGTAAGGCATCGAAATGCAACTTTTAACGTCGGCGAGAGTTAAAACACCTAAAATTGGACCCAGGAGTTCGCAAAATTACACTTTTCGTTCCCGCTCCCTTTTGTGGGCGATTACATAAATTAATATTAAAAAAAAATAGATTACTAACTCCTTAGTACCATAAGAATTAGATTTTGAACTTTTATGGGCAGGGGGAGGTATTTTCTTGAATAGTTTTTTTCTCTTTAACAAAAGTTTTGTCCTCACCCGATCTTAATTGCCACCTTTTCCATTGTAAGTTTATACGACAGGTGTAATATGCTCTCAAATAGACGTCAGTTAGGTGCTGCACAGGTGGTTAAAAACCGTTGGTTACTGTTTCGCACATTCCTTTTTTACACAGGTAATATTAGCCTTAGATGTAATAATTTAAATAAAAAACATATACGTACAACCAAAACATTTTATTACTGACGAAAGGGTTTCTATCATATCTACCTATGCAAGATGAGCAAAAACAGAAAAAGGTGAAATTTTCAAAAAAAAAAAAAAAAAAAAATCACCAAAAAAAATGGCGCGAAACATTTTATCGAGATGCATAACATTTTTAAAGTTGCAACTAGCTCCACTTTCAAAAACCTTTTTATTTTTTTTACAGAAAAGTGAACCAAAAAAATGTTTTTTTTAATTTCGAACGAACTTTTTGATCATAAAAATTTAAAATATAATCTTTATTCGTTTACCCACAAAAAAATATATTGTAAACCTCTCAAAACTCAACTCAATTTACTCAACTTTCCTTTCTTCAACAGTGTCCCAAAACCACAAATCTCTAGAAAAATTCTTGAAAATACGATGCAGAATTTTGTTGTCTGTCGAGCTGCGTACTTGAATTTTTTACATTTCTTAATTTAAATTTTTGCCTAAGGTCCGGCTAGATTGGCAAAAACCTCTATGTGCATGTCATTTTAGTACGGCCTAAACTATTACGAATCATTAATTTGTATTCAAATTAGCATAAATAAAGTTTTCTATAACTATAAATATAAGTATAAAATTTTCTAATGGTCTGCCCATAATTTAACACAGGTCTAAATCGCAACCAATTTTAATACTGCCGTCTGTTTTTTATAAAGATTAATTAATTATTAATACACTCCATATAGGGCCTACTCCTGTCGGTAGAGGGTATCAAAAATTATGCATAGCCGAATATACTCGCAGCACTATTACTTGTTGTCTATTTAAGCCCCAGTTAGCTGACTGTAACAGTAACGATGCAAGTCAGCTGCTTTATTTTGTTGTTTGTAAAGCAATTAGCACGATTATATTTAGCAGTAAGACGGCGTTAGCCGACCGCAAATGTAGAAATGTAAATGTAATGTAAGCAGCTGATCGTTTCTGTTATATGGAAAATAATGCAAATGCTTAACTGACTGTAATGTCACTTAACCGTAACGTACCAACCTGTAGAAAATAGAATTTCATTACGAGGTTACGTGACAGTTGTAGATAGTGATGGGCTGCTTGTATTTAAAATGGAATGTGGGTAAATTAACTCTTTTTCTTTGGTACGTTTTTTCAGTAATAATATCTGTGGACTTTTGACAAAATAACTTGCAACACAAACATATTTTCCTTTATACAAATATATGTTTATTTGTATAAAATAAACAAATGCATACATATATACAAACAATAAAAAGTCTGGTTTTTAAGGGTATCAAAACCTAGTTTTGTGTGTATGCACATTTTCAAAATAATATAAGTACATGTGTATGTATATGCAAAAATACACATTTGTTTATTGTAAATCTATAAAATAAATAAAAAATATTAAAAAATTTACGTATTTTTACTTAAGAAATACAGTTTTAATACCATTTAAACCAATTGGTACTTTTCCTGCAAAGCGATCACCATTTGAACATTTTTAATTCCCATCACTGCGTATGTTGTTTTATGTACACTAATCCTTTTTATGTTTTTGAAAAACAGATGACACGTTCTTACATATTCTATAAGTGCACAAACGAGCTTACAGTACGTTACGGTACGTTGCATTGCATTTCATTACATTAACGGTCGGCTAAAGCGGCCTTTAATCTTAATATGTAGAAAATATATTTTTCTTACATTTTTACTATACGATAACATTACTGTTACTGTCAGCTAACTGAGGCTTTAATTTTTAAATAAATTAAATCATAACCTTGGACAACTGAAATAGTAATCAAATTAAAATAAATCTAGAAAAGAAATTTAAATTGAAAATATCAACAATATTAAAAAGATCCTCAAACCAATTCCCTTACACCCGAATCAAATTTTATATATAAACATTTCCCAAATTAAATCTTTTATTTGGAAATAAACCCTCTAATCTGACAACACTGTTGGACACAGAAACAAAATTTAATTAAATACAAAAGCAATAAATATGAAGTCAAATTGAAAAGTGATAAGAATGTAAATAAGAAGAAGATTGTTGTTCTTTAGATGAAGATTACTTACTTATGTACTACTTAATTCAAAACAATTAAATTTTCATGTCAGTTAAAATAACAGAGTTGTAGCATCATCTTCATCATCATAATTACCGCTAACTACCACCGTCGCCAACACGCAGCATTCATTCTGTTTTATTAGTAAAGTTTTAGATAAAAAAAATCTTGTTACTTAAAATAACATTAACTGCAAAAAGTGAGTTTTGTTTAAAATAATAACACATACTACGAGTAATAAAAAGTAAACTATAACTAAATTTTAATAAAAAAATAAATAAAAACACACCAATATTTTCAAACGTAATTTTTGTCTTGTGTCTGACTAAATTTGCGTCACTTTAGAACGAAGTATGTCGGATACATTTGGAATAACAAATATTGATGATAACAGGTAAGAACATCTTCTGGCTGTCTAATTATGCCGCTTCATTTTTATATACATATGTATGTATGTATATCACAGGTGATCAACAAGAGGGTATTAAATCAAAATGTTTATTTTTCACTTTTTTTTTAAACGACACGTAATACTTATATCTAATCGTAGCAAAATATAGTGATATTTTGTCAACTTTTTAGTAATAAAACGGTTGGCTTAAAAATTATTTTTCATATGTCTATAAAATTGAAAATTGTTTTGCTTCTACTGAAAATTTTTAAATTTCGGGCTAATACCCTCTTGTTGATTAAGTTCGATATATACGATAATAAAACAATTATTATTTTGCATTCATTTCATATTACACCTTTAAAATTTTTTGGGTTTATCAATGCAGGGACGGAAACATACATGTGTAAATAATAAATATGATATAAGATTCGGCATAGACAAATATGGCACTTTACATTGCTATTGTAGGTATCTGCTCTATACCAGTTTTATACTTCATACGCGCAATTAATCAATATACCATTTGAAAGAAAAGATTACTAAAATAACGAAAATAGAGGAAGTCAACGGTGATGAAACGCCTGAAAAGGGATTTAAGCCCAATTCAGCTTTATCACAAAATACGAATAGCAATATTGAGCAGTCACTTAGTGCACCTGTGGGCGACTGTGCAGGAAATGTTGTCACTAGTAGCTTCAGGTGCAGGCGTTACATGAACCAACGAGAGCTAGAAAATAAAATCTTTGGTAGAATTGGTATACTTACATATGTATGTATGTCAATGAACTTCTAAAAATTAAAGAAAAAGGCTTGCTGGAATGAAAATAGCAAGCCTGCTAAAACGCGAACAAAAAGCTGTTTTGAAGAAGCAAACAAAAGCTACTTAAAAGCAAAAATCTATTTGGATTTTTGTTTCAAAGATACATATTTGTATTTTTTTATTAAATTTTTCGAATCTGACTTTCAATTCTGATAATTTAGTTAAAAAGTTTCATAGGTACAAATTGAATGAAACATTAGTTTCATAGCATAGACGAAAATACCAAAATAAGTATTTATGAAAATCTAGAGTGATAAGTTTCAATAAAAACGGAAATGAATTTATTTTTTCACTTCACATTATCATAAAACAGGAATTGGCCCTCTGTATTGTTTTTCCGTTTTATTACTTCAAGCAAAAATTCATTTGAATTTGTTTTTTTAGTAAATCAAAATTGTTAGCATAAAGTTCAACTTTTACATGAAAAAAATATGCGTTAATTTAAAAAAAAAAACTCGTTTACATTAGATTATTTTAACATAAGATTGTTTATATTTGATAAGAGCATTTTAAACAATCTTTTTGGTTTAAAATGTGTTTAAGCAAGCCAATAAATCTATTAATCAGTAAACATATATAGGGGATTTCATGTCAAGTGACCCAACTTTTGAAATGTGAGTGGGTTATGTATAAAAAAAAATAATTTGTAAGTCAAGACGTCATATGCTAACAAATTTAAAAATCCTCGTCTTGACTTAAAATTATTTTTTTTATACATAACCCACTCGCATCCCAAAAAGCGACCATAACTAACTTAAAGGAAAAGACCTAAGCTTTCTTTGACCAAAAAAAAAAATACCCTCTTAAAAAAAAAAAAAAAATTTAAATTTAAAAAAAAAAATTTTTTAAAAAAATTTAAAAAAAAAATTATTTTTCGAGAGCTTGAAGAAATAGCTATCTAATTTGTTTTGGACAAATTTTGCTAACACCAATATATTATAAGTTACATGGATACGAAAGAACACCGGTTTGGCCAAAATGTCAAATTTTGACCCCCTCTAACTCAGAAACTTTTTGACCGATCTTGTTGAAAATTTGTGTCTAAGCTACTATCCATTAAGACTAACCTTGGTGCAAATTCATCCAATTCGGAAGACATCGATTTCAAAAGTTGGGTCACTTGACATAAAATCCCCCATATATAAACCACCTATACAAACCATATGAATTTGACAGCATTTATCGTAGTGCTGCCACATTATTATTTTTTAAACTACTTATAATATTATAATATATGGAACGCTGATTTACAGCTGTTGAGTTTAACCTACACATAAGTTCAAGTTTAGTTCAACTATGCCAGCGTTTAAACATTCTCTGATTTTTTAGCCATAAGAGTGTGAACCAGCACTACCGAAATAAAAGGCGACACGAAACAATAAAAAAATTCCAAAAAAAATCAAATAAATCCCTAGTGAAAAAAGATTAAATAAATCCCAAGTGAAAAGGTTAACAAACACTTCATTTGTATAAATTAGCGCCCAATTAAATAAAAAACTATTTGTCTACAATTTTAAAAAAAGTTGTTTTAAGATAAAAAAATGGAAATAAGGCCCAAAGAAATAATTCCAAACAAATTAAATAAGACCCAATTATTAATTCAATGAAATATTTTTTGAAATTTTTAAAAATATGGTGTTGCGAAATATGGCCCCAGGAAATATTGCACCGGCTGAAGACCGGCTATACAGTGAAGCTTTATTAAGCGAAGCGGATGTTTGTTATATCAAAGAGGAGAAAATACTATGCAGAGAAGCTTTAGTTAGCGAAGCCGGAGTGGGTTACAAGATAGAAGAGAAAAGCGCTAACTAAAGGTAGAACCTTCGGCCGGGCGCATGAATTTTCTCCTTTTTGGCAAGCAGTGAAGCTTTGCAAGAATTTTCTCCGCTATGGTTTCTCTGCATAGCCGGCTTTCGTCAAAAGCCACAGTTCGCCGTAGAAAAAGTTTGTCAGTAAAATTTAGGAAAATTAAATAAGGCCCAAATAAAATGTAATAAATCCCAAAAAGATTTTAGATGAAATAAACCCCAATTAATTCGGTTGTTAAAAAATTATATTATATATGCAGGCTTCTAAAGTATTTGACGGCACAGAAAAAATAGTAATCTTTGTTAACGAGACAGCTTGAATTTGTGTATTCAGCCCTATAGTGAATAAAATTCGCTCGAAATTCGCTCTCTTTTCCCTAAAAAAATTTAACGCAATTATTTTTTGATCAAAATATTAATCCATTACCTCATTCTTCTGTCAATGTACAGAGAATTTTGAGTTAAGTCAGTTAAAATAAAACAAGTTTAAGTGCAATATTCGGCTGTATCGAATCTTATATATCCTTCACAGTACAATTAAAAATCGTACCAAAACTTGAATTTCCTTATATATAAAAAATATGTAATCTAAATTGGATCCTCCCAGACTGTATGAGCTAAGCAGTACCCCCTGAAAAAATTCGGGTTTTAAAAAAGTCTGCAGATATCTGCAGCTGAAATATTTTAAATTCAAAAGATAATTGATTGTCCTAGAGAACTACTTAGGTGTTTAAGCTTTCATGTTCTATCTTTTTTTGTAAGTCTAAAAAAATTGTAATTCTTAATTCCAATAGTTCATGTTAAGGTCACTTAAATGTTTCCAATATAATCAATCTAATATGTGGGTTCTCCAACATTTCACTATATATTGTTAGAGTATTCAAAAATTTATAGTTTTTGATATTTTAAATTTTCAAAAACTATAAATTTTTATTATGAAAACTTTAATGTATTAGAAACTATCACAAAATTCACTGCACTCAATCGTTATTTGATAACTAATTTAGAAATCGCAAGCAAATCAACTGATAAAGTAACAGAAAATCGGTTTTGTCGAATTGAGTCTTCAACTTCAGGCAAAAATCCTAAAGCCCATAATAAAAACGTCGACAGTAACTTCAAATTCTCTCATATTTTATTGTTTTAATTTTTATTTTCCTTTCTTTTCCATTTTCTGTTTACAAATTGTATGAAATTTAATGAAAGTATGGTAGCATTGTTGGGAGAATAAGTGTATATATGTGAGAGCATTCGAAAAAGCGTTCTCAAAATAAAATGAATTTTATTTCACGACGGCTTTCTATGACAAATTTGTATGTATAATTGTATTGGAAATGTGGTCTCGACTCAGTTCTGTTTGAACACTAACAAAACAAAACGGAATTACTAATTCAAACAATATAAATAGCTAAGCAATAATTCATTAAAAATGTGTTTAAATACACTTTTGTGTATTAATTTTACATTAAATTTTTAATAATGTGCTTGTATATCGTCACCTTAGATACAAACGGACGTAACTACGGGTACGTTCGTAAATGCATCACTGCGCTGCATCAGAGAAGCAAACTTTTTTAAATGCCGATAAAAAATTATTTTTAATTTTGTTTATTGTATGGCTATTATTTTTGTGGAGTATTTGACGATTTTTTAGACCGCATATACCCTACTGATAGAAATATAAACATTTGAAATCACTGATGCAGCGCAGTGATGCATTTACGAACGTACCCTGCATTTCTATTTTTAATTTTATTGATCGCAGGGGTCTAAAAATTAACATGTAGTTTATTAAAACGAACATTACAAAAACTCAATTTTTGTTTAGTTACGGCCGTTTGCATAAGTAAATTGTACGTTTTATTTTTTGTAACTTCGCCTCTGTATTTTACTTGGCTTCCAACCTTCTATTTCGGTATCTAGCAAATTAACAGCTGATAGCATGGACTCACCAGTTTTTACTTTTAACCTGTTGGTTAATTCATTTTTTATTAATCCTAATTTTGAAAAAGAATTTCTTCAAACGCATTGCTGTGCGGTAGAGTTAATACATGCGCTGCCAATTTATATAAATTAAGGTACAATGATTTTTAAGCCAAAAACAAGTAACAAAGTAAAGTCGGTCAAGCCCGACCATATGATACCCTACACCAGAGTATATAAGAAAAAAATTTTGCAAGTTGGGGCCTAGTTTTAAAAAATGCTTTAAATTCCTTTAAAATCGGTTTGATAGTTTCTGTGAGGCAGAAATTGCCCCTTAAATTCCCTCGTTGTCCTTTTTTTATAAAAATTTAAAGCTTATGTTTCCATATAAATATGGATCTATCTATGTTTCAATGTTCATTATAATTGGTTTGATTGCGGGCACAAAGACCCTATTCCGGAAAGCAGCTTGTATGTGGGCTTTATGAAATTATGGACCGATTCCCACCATTTTCAATTAGAACCTTTGGGCCAAATTTCATAAAATTATCTTCAAAATTGCGACCTGTACTTTGCGCACAAGGTTACATGTACAGGCAGGCAGCCGGGCGGACAACGTTCGGAAAACCGATCGGTATACTTGAAGGTGGGTCGGGGACCAATATTTCAAGGTGCACAATGAGCACAAATGCATAATACCCTCTCCACTATTGTGGGTATAATGATCAGCATTTGTAATTTCAAAAATGTATTTGTATGATTTATCATTGTAAAACCTGAGGGACATTTTTAAATACAGATATAAGATCTATATATTGAATGTATTCGCCACTGTTGCCAATTTAGCTATTTTCTCGTCAAATCTAGCGATTTTTTGTCAAACTTTGCGGGAAATTTTTTTTTAGCTATTAACGGGAAATCAAGCGATTTTTTTATGGGGTTGTTCGTTTTTAATCAATTTTTTTACACTTTTGCTATAAAGTTGCTTTGATATTAACAAAAGGACCAAATAAACCACACAAACTGTTGCACAAACATATAAAAAGGCATGAATCGTGCTTGTGTGAATATTACAAATTTGTTATCTTGTTATCCAATTCTTATATCCTGTTCTTATTTCTAAAAAAAAATATATTGACTTTAAAGCCTCATTCACAATGGAAACAGCCATTTCGTTTTTCATATGTCTCAAATATTTCCAAGGTGTTTCATATAAATTACTTTAATTTCAAGTACAAAAATGTAACTGAAGTTGTGTTAAAGAACTGAACAACTTTTTTACTACTTTCTTCTACTACAGCACAAATTTATATGAAGTTCTAAATGACGATTATGATAATTTTCATTAGTTTTAAATAAAATTTAGCATAACTTCGTCAACGTAATCCTAGCAAATCTTTTTTTATTGATTACTTTAGACTTAGAGGGGGTATTTGAAATTTTTATTAAAATTTGATCTCAGCAAGGCCTATACTATAGCTAAGCTATATTATTTTAGTTTGTTATTTACCTATGTATGTATGTATGTATATATAATTGTATGTTCTGCATGCTTCCTGAAATTTGTTCTTAAAAATAGCATTTGATGATGCATTATCAAATCGTTTCATTGATAATTTTATAAAACTCAACATAAGTTACTGATTTTATTTGCAAAAAGGCGATTTGTCGCTAAATTTTTAAATATTTCGAAAAAGTTATTTGCAAAAACGTGTTTTATCAAAATATCGCTAAATTTTTTAATAAGTTAAAAATTTAACTATTTTTCATTCTGTTTTAGCGATATTATTTGGAAATCCGTTGGCAACAGTGGTCTTCGCTAGAGGTAGGTTAGGTTAGGTTAGGTTTCATTGGCAGCCGTGATCAAGCACAGCTCACGTGGGTCCATTACTTAGTTCTCGTTGTGTTACCATATCACGCCGTCTCCCATGGGTCCTATGAAATCTGGCTGCTAGTATTCCCATGCAGCCAACCGGTCGATTCAATAAAGGAGTGGATCCTGTTTACATCAACATCAGAGAGACAAGTTTTGTCCCCAAGGGTTCTTCGACCAAACATTTTGAGTCTTAAGTCTCCGAAAGCCGGGCAGTTACAGAGAAGATGTTCCGTTGACTCTTCCTCCTCCTCATCGCCGCAACTTCTGCACAAGTCATTATAAGGGAGCCCCAGCCTCTGGACGTGCCTCCCAATTGGCCAGTGGCCAGTTATAACCGCAGTTAGGTTTCTAAGATGATGTCTGGACAGCTGTAATGCCCGCCGTGTCCTTTTTTCATCTATGATGGGCCAGATTTTCCTGGTTTCCCCACAGGTGGTTTCATCGTGCCACCTCTGACTGGCGATAAGATGAAACTTGTGCGCTATAAGTTGCTTACACCTTGGGAGTGAAGCACCTACATATGTGGAACCGTCCCGATTCAAGGTGGTACCTTCATGCGCCAACGAATCCGCCATGCAGTTCCCATGTATGACCCCGTGTCCGGGGACCCAATTAAGGGTGACCAGTGAATGTCTCGCTATCTCCTCCAGAGACATCCGGCATTCTCGGACAATTCTCGATGTGATGAACACATTCTCCAGGGATCTTATGGACGCCTTGCTATCGGTAATAATGTGAATATCCCTTCCAGATATTTCACCGTACCGGATGCGTTTCGCGGCTGTGTGGATGGCCATTATCTCGGCCTGGATGACACTGCAGTGGTCCGGCAGCCTTATAGGAATGCTCCAGAGGTAAAAAAAAGTTGGTTTTAAAAAGCTAAAAATATAAATGCCAATCATCCGAGATTGGCATGAAATTTCAATGTGCACGATACAAAACAAGGCAAATTCAATACATTTCAGTAGTTAAATTCGCCTTGATACAATATAATCACTTGATCAATCGGGAATGTTTAAAAAAAATTATATTTTTAAGCCAAAATATGTGTAATTATGCTGTGTATGTTTATGGAAAAAGGAGGAAAAAGTTGCAAAATTTGACGAGCTTAAAAAAGTTGCACAAAAAGTCTTAGAGCGTCAAAAAGGTTGCAAATTGCAACTAAAGTCGCACAACGGCAACGCTGCACGGAATGATATAAAATGTTACACAAATTTGTTCTATATGACTATAAATCACACTGGTAAATTTCGTGAAGATCGGTCTATAAATTACCATGGGTCCCATATAAAAACTTCTCTCGGAAAACAGTTTATTACGCCTTAAACCGTTAATAAATAATGCTATCATAATAAAATTTATTACTTCAAAGTTTAATAGCACTAGAAATCATACTAATAAACTTCGTGATGATCGGCCCATAATTTACCATAAGCCCCATATAAAGTTCACTCTAGGAAATTAACTAAATACGTCTAAAATGGAGCAGATATAGATATTGCGGTAAAATTTAATTTGTCCATTACAAATGTCATGCATGTCATGTAGATCCCATATTAGGCAGCCTTCTGAAATTCACTGTAAACGTTTAAACTATAGGTAATTTCACTGCTGCATTGAATTCCAGAAATCACTCTACAGAATTTTGGGATGATTGATCAATAGTTAACCATGGGTCTAATATAAATTCCACTCCTGAAAATCATTTTAGTTCGGCTAAAACTGCTACGAATCATGATATTTTACTCAAGCTAATTCAAATTTCTAAAAAGAAAAGCATAAAACTTTCCGATTGTCGGTTAACAATTTAACGTCCGTTTTTATAAAGATTAATTAATAACACTTAGATATCATATAGAGCCCACTCTTGAAATATTCGAAATGTCCATGGAGGATATCAAAGATTCGGCACAGCCGCATATAGTATTCTAACTTGTTTTTTTTTATTCCTTGAAGATATTTAAGGTTAGGAAAAAATAATAATATTTTTATTCAAAAAAGTTAAATTATTTAATTAATTATATTTCATTTTAGTTCTTTATATGAAATTTTAAAAAATTGTGCTACTTTCCAATCGTACGACAGTTTGCCGATTGAGGATTTTAACGACGTATGCATTTCCGCAGACTACATCAGCAGTAGCAGTGTTTATCTAGAAAATTGCCAAAAAATGATATCGACCAATCAATATTCTATCAGTGGAAATATTTCGAATAGCAGTTACACCAGTGATGATTCATTAGGCGACAATATTTTGGAAGAGAACGGAAGAATATCATTGGCCTATGAAAACTTAAGAACAATACCCAGGCGAATAGCAGAAAAGTTTGCAATGCAAACCAAGTTTTTGGATTTGAGTTACAATAACTTTAAAAATCTATCGTTTTTATCGTTCTTTGAGGATTTACATACATTAATATTAGATCGTAATACAAAGTTAGATGTTAATACTTTACCATTCCTGCAAAATTTAAGAATACTGTGGTAAGTACAGTCAAACAGTTGGCGATTTTTAAAAAAAAGGGGGAAATTACAGATTTCATTACACCATAAAACGTTAAGAAAAGTTTACAAAACGATATGTCTATGAAAATTTGTATTATTTTTTTTTTTTTTTTTTTTTTTTTTTTTTTTTTTTTGCTCAAAAAGTTTTGTCAAATTCCCTTTTCGAAATACAAATATACACATACAAAATTTTTTAATAAGCACAAAAGAAAAGTTTTTCTTTAAAAGTATAAGAAACTGCAAATATAGTACCCCTTTTTTCAAAAATTAAATGTACTGTGAATAATGGATCTTGTAATAAATTATAAAATTGTGAATAGTAATTAATTTCTCATATTTAGGATTAATAACTGTAGTATTACAAATGTGGTTGATTGGATTAACCGTATACAAGTCCAATGTCCCAGTATTGAGTATTTATCAGTCATGGGTAATCCCGGCATTAAAGAAAAATTCAGTTACTGCACTTTAAATATGTTTAACAATACACCCAACGTCGAATCCATTGTAATGCCTACAAATATTGTTGCAGACTACAGAGAATATGTTTTGCAAATGCTGCCCCATCTTAAATATTTGGATGGTGTTCCACGTAACTCCCTTTTACAGATATTTCAGTGTCCCACAAATGAAGTAATACCATCGACAACTTCTCCATCAGTATCTTCTGGAAATTCTATGGGAAATGGTTCTTCATATCAGGGCCAATACTGCAATGGCAATGGTAATCGAAAAATATCTTCGTCTCTTAGTTTTAAAGATTTGTTTCGAATAAAACGACGTAAGACATCGTACCCCAGCTCATCTACAAATTGATCTTAAGCAAGACGTAAACAACTACTGTATAAGTGCAATGGAAAATTTTACTAAAGATTAATGACTCAATTAGAAGCAATTTATTTATTATCATGCTCAAAATAGATGTACAGAAGTCGTACATGGAATGTACGAGGGAGGTTGTTTTCTTTAAACAAACAACATGCAAAAATATCTACAAGGACGACGTCCATTTATACCTACTACTAGTAATAATGTTACATTTAACTTTATTGTTGCTCTTTTCTTATTATTTTTATTATTATCACTATTATTAATACAAAACCCATTCTTATCACTCGTATTTGCAAGAACTATTTAATATACATAATATAAATTAATATAAAACTTGTAATATAAACAATGTAAATACAATACTTTGAATGTAATTAATTTTATGTTTATCTATGTTTATTCAACGTCTACAAGTATGAATTTTTTTTAATTTAACATACATAATTATTTACGTGATAATAAACTGTTTATTTCTTTTTTGTTTATTTTCGATTTTAATTATATTCTTGCGCCGGTTTCCTGGATTTATGACAGAATTTAAGTTTAATAAGTGTAGGAAAACATAAAAGTGCCAAACATTTTCATTTTGCAATCAAACCTTTTCTCAAACGACAAACGGTTGAAATGATTTAAAAATTATAGAATTCTCAACAATTTATTTTCATTTATTTTCAACTTGCTTTCAAACCATGGTGAAATTACCAAACGTTATTCTAAAATGTTTTTTTTTTAAATTTTAAGCCTGTTTTTAGAAAATGAAAACAAAATTTCGTGTGAGAAATTTTATTAAAAACAAAAACAAATTTTCGTATTTTAATAATATACACACGAAATTTCATTTTCTAAAAACAGGATGTAACATTGTATATACTACATATAGGAGCATCCTTCTCGCTGCAGGGGCCAAATTTAAGTATTCCAACCATACAAATATGGCAGTTTGATAAAATTCTTAAATTTGGCTCCTGCAGCGCGTAGGATGCTTCTAAATGGGTCAAATGTATGACCAAACCCACTTTATTTTTCATCTCCATCATTTATTTCTAACATACCTACCCGCTATCTCCATTCCTTAGGGTGCTCCAATACAAAGTTTTCAATACAGACTAGAAATATATTGAAGAAAAAGTCCCACAAATGCCCAGGAGTCGTAACTAGTGGGATATAACGAATGGCTGACCTCAATTGGTTTTTTGTCCTTAAAATTTTCTCAGGACATACTTGCCCTTTACTACGTTTTTTATACGTCTGGAAAAAATTAGAAGCCTAACTGCATTTTCCATTTCTTAATAAATTTTTAAAAAACAAAAATTTCGAAATTTGGCTAAAAATAATTTTTTTTTAAATATCTTCCTAAAACGACTGCGCATATTAGAAAAAGTTTAACCTTTCTTAAAGGAAATCTTATTGTGGAGTTACGGTTTTTAGTTTGTTCAATAAACTAAACCATTTTGAGTTACGCGAACATATTTTGTGCAACCTCCTCCATTTTCGAAATAACGGTATATCTCGAAAACCAGAGCTAACCTAAAAACCCCGTTAGCACCACTAAACTCAGCGTGCCCGAATTAGATTAAAACTCCAGGTGCCCGGCTTGTCTGTTTTTTCAACTAGCACAGTGTAATTAGCAGGGCTGTGGAGTCGGAGTTGAGGTTTTTGTAACGGAGTCGTAGTACCCACAAAAACTCGCGACACCAACTCCAAAATTTTTCGGCATAAAAAATTTAAAAAAAAATTTGTACTATTTTCCAAAATAAAAATTCTTCGGAATTGGCGACGCAATATTTCAAATATCGATTTGAATTTTCACAGAATCTATTTCTTGATATATTTAACCATTTAAAAGGTACGGCATTAAAAACAAGTTAGAGTGCTATATTCGGCTGTGCCGAATCTTTGATATCCTCCACCGACTGTTAGAATGTATGAGAGCTATAAATTATTAATTAATCTTTATAAAAACGGGGAGCTGCGAAATATAGCCCCAGGAAATATGGCCCCGAAACAAAAATTTAAAATTCAACCCAAATTTGGGGCTATTTTCGTAATGCAATACTACCCTATTTTTTTTAATGAAAAATTAGCCCAAAAAAATGGAATATAGCCCAAAAAAAATTAAATATGACCCCAAATTTGGGGTAATTCTTCATTATGAAAAATCATCTCAACATTTTTAATGAATTTTAAACCCAATAAAAGTTGACATGAAAAAAACTCAAAGAAAGTTATATTAAAAATTTGGGTTGGGTTCATATGCCCAAATTTAAAATATCGAATTTCAATTCATTTTTAATTACCTGAATAGTTGTACAGTTTTGTTTTTAAAAATCGCACGATAGATAGCATGGTTTTCTCGTCTATGGTATAACGAACACTGGCATTGCTAACGAAAGCTTCATTGCATAGGCGGCCTTCGGCCGGGCGGAAGGATTATCTCCTACATGGTATATAAATACTGGCTTCGCTAACTAAAGCATATCTGCATAGCCGGCATGAATTTTCTTCACTTTGGTATCAGAAATCGGGATTTTGATACTATTCCAAAGAATTTTTTTTATAAAATTTTACAAAATTTATATAAAATTTTTTGGGACCATTTTTCATTTCTTAAAATTAACAATTTATATTAGTAAATGAAAAAAGCCTCAAAGTAAAAATTTTGATTTTATTTGGGACCATTTTTCATTTTGTGATATTGGGGTAATTTTTTATTTCACTTAAAATGCAAAAACGACCCAAAGAAAAAAATAAAAAAAAGACTCCCAAAAAAACAAAAAATATGCCCCAACATTGCGTGTTGTTGTGGCTAATGTAAAATTTTGGGGTCATTATTCATTTTCTTTTTTGGGGCCATATTTCCTGGGATCATTTTGCGCACCCCCTAAAAACGGACGTCAGTATAAAAATTGGTTGTATAAGCCAATTGGACGACAATCAGACAGTGTTATGCTTTTATTTCTAGCAATTTGAACTAACTTGAATAATTCATCATGATTTGTAACAGTTTATGCTGAACCAAAATGATTTTCAGGAGGTGAAGTTATATAAGACCCATGGTAAATTGTAGACCAATCACCACAAAATCCTGTAGGGTGTTTTCTGTTATTTAAAATCTAAATGGAACAAATTTTAATAAAGTAGTGAAATTGCTTTTCAGAAGGCCGCTTAATATGAAATCTAAGGTAAATATGGACCAATAATCAGAAAATTGCATGATATTATTTCTGGTCATATGAACCGAAATTGGACCAAATGTTAGCACAATATCTATATCTGCTACGGTTTTAGGCGTATTTAAATAATTTCCCTGAGTGAGCATAATATTGGGCATTATAAGGTAAACTGTGGACCGAGCTTTACGAAATTTTATAGTGTGATTTTTAGTCATACAGAAATGTATAACGTATTTGTATGGGAAGTGTCACACCCACTTCTCCAATCCCGCCCATTAGAGTGTTGGTGTATTGATAACCAAGATGTTTGTACCAAATTTGAAAGCCCTAGCTCTTGCCGTTTTAAGATATACAGAAAAAAAGAATTTAAAAAACAACAACAACATGGGATTTATGGGAAAAATTAGAGGTAGTCGTGATTTTTTGCTCATATCTCAGTCATGTATAGACCGATCTTACTGAATTTCAATTCCGGACTATATGCGACATAAATGTATAACAACCTAGCTCCCATCATATATGGGGTCTTCTCAAAACCAATTTCAACGGACGGACAGACAGACAACCGGATTTGAACTTCCCTTCTCATAAGGAGCCAGAATATATATACTTTATAGGGTCTAAGATCAATATTGTAGAAATTACAAACGGAATGACAAGGTTATATATACCCTTTTACCTTCGGTGAAGGGTATAAAAACAATTAACTAAACTTGATCAGCTGTCCGAAATGAGAGATGCATTAACCTTTATGGCAAAATAATATGAAGAAATACTACGAGGGGTGGCTGAAAATAAGAAGAAAATTGATGCTGTTCAAAAAGAAAATAATTTGTTAGTTCTGGTTCACACTCTTCAAGTCTTAGCCGTCAAGTCTTGACATAGCGATTTGTCAAATAGGATCTTCCAGCCGGGTGGTGTCGAATTCGCGTTCTAAAAGTTTTTTTCGTAGTAACTTTATGCAAATGAAAAGTTTTGACAAACAAAAAACGCTTGCCGCTCTTATTTAGGTAGCTCAGGTAAAGGATCAAGGCTTGACGGCTAAAACTTGAACAGTGTGAACCTGCACTTAAAATTTGAGGTGAAGGAATTAAAGAAGTCTGTACAACTTTTAAGTGATCAACTAGTATGCCGACTCTTTGACAGGTACCTAACTCAAACGTACATCTCGAGGTACCTAGTAGATGTTTGTATTAGTAAAAATTTTATTTAATGTATTGGTGTTTAAAACTATTACACCCTTAAACATAGCTGCATAAAATAGTATAGAACGTGGAAAAAAAATCTAAAATAAAATCTTCTTAATTCGAAAAAAATTCAATTTCTTTAATACTGCTTGAATTTATAAACTTTTAAAAACAATGTTTGTTTAATTTTTATTCTGCAATATCGTAAAATATTAAAATAATTAAACACATGGTCTCCACCTGATATAATCAGCAAACGTCGAATTTAATCGCAGAGAGTATTATCTTACATGTGGACTCTTAAATAGTGTTAGTAGGTAATGAGTAAACTTAAAAATTTGCTCTCACAAAAAGCTGTTGTCCAACGCAAAATGCTATCATTAAAATGTTTATTTTTTTTTTTTGTGCAATTGGTATGAAAAAAATATTTGAAATGTTAAACTATTTAAATATTTTCCGATATTGCAGAATTAAAATTAAACATTGTTTTTTCGAATTAAGAAAATTTTATTTTAGAAATTAAGGGGGGGGGGGGGTGTGAAAATGGGTTTTAACACCAATACATTTAAAAAACTCTTACTTATACAAACATCTACTAGGTACATTGACCATTGAGTTAGGTGCCTGTGAAAGAATCGGCATTCTAGTTATATACTATGGTTGAACAAGACAGCAACAAATTTCTAATTAGAGGTGTAAAAGTTCAAGCAAATGTAACCGCCATAGGAACGTTATTAAAAATTTCAAAAGATGCTGGAGTTGATTTAAAAGAAGATAATGTTGATAATGCTCATATTATAGAAAATAAAAATGCATCAAAAAATAAACATACTTCAAATGTTAAGTTTAACTCTAAAAAATAAAAAGAAACTCTTATGGCTGCAAAATCAAAACTTAAAGAAAACGATGAAACCAAAGATTACATATACATATGTCTTTGATTTGATATGATTATCTAAGTAAAGATATCCTTAAAATATTTAAATATGCCAAGGCTTTAAAAAATGTTGGATACTGCTCTATATACACCTACAGTAACAAAGCTTACGTTAAGCGAGGCACTATATCTGGACCACAATTAATCAAAATGAGATAGATGTTGATGAATTGTTTTTAGAGGCTACAAAGCGTAAATCGTTTCGAACACCAGGAGTAAGAGAAAATACTGATGATGATAATGGCAACCGTTCTCCATTTGTCTCCTGTTAACAAGTTGATAAAGTTATTACATTCTCCCAGACTTATTTAGTTCCACACAGAGTTTTTTCCTAATTCTTTCCGAACGTCTTGGTGTAAACTGTTGTTGTCTCTTTTGACTGCGCGTCTCCATAAACATTTCTCGACGTTGAATAGGTGCTTGCGTATTTAAATTAAATTGGTTCTGTAAATTGTCGTATAGATCAGCTGGTTCCCTTAAATGCAAGAGCTCTTGTGATTCTGCTATGGGTTGTTCATTACATAAAATGTTCGAGCTATTATTTGATAGATTCCTTGTAATGGAATCTGGGGTATGTAATTCATTTCTTGAATGTACTTGATGCTGGTTTAACTGTTCATTTGGAATCATTATGTCAATATCTGTTCTTTTTAAGCATGGGAGATTAGATCGTTGAATTTCATTGGTGACCTGAGTTCTAATTTTCATTTGATTTTGGTGTCTTTTTATTATACCATGTCTAGTTTGAATTAAATACATGTAATTACCAATGTTCTCTTTTACTTCTCCTTGTATCCAACGCATATTTCCAGAAAAATTTTTTGCATATACTTTTTGCCCAATATCAAATTTTGAACTCTGTTTTAGATTATTATTTTCATGTTTAACCGGAAACATTGCTGTTAAAATAGTTCGTGGTTGGCGACCATGAAGTAACTCTGCAGGTGATTTACCAGTATTTGGATTTGGTGTAACTCTATATGTCGCCAGATATTTGTAAAGGGCCTGTTCCTGTTTTGGTTCTTCCTGGCATATTTTGTAAAATGATGATTTAAAAGTACGTACAAATCGTTCAGCTAATCCATTTGATGACGGATGAAATGGTGCTGTTGTTAGATGTTCTATGGAATTTAGATGACAAAAGCGCTTAAATTCGTTCGACGTAAATTGCGTGCCATTATCACTAACTATAGTTCGTGGCAGACCTTCAATACCAAAAATATTTTGTAAAGCTAATATAGTCGATTGTGATGTGGCTGAATTAACCTGTTTAACGTATGGAAATTTAGAGTAAGAATCTACAACAATAAACCACATCTTATTAAAGAAAGGACCAGCAAAATCAATGTGTATTCTTTCCCAAGGCTGTGTCGCCTCGGGCCATGACGAAAAATATTTTTTCGGATTTGTTCCATTTTCTTGGCAAACCCTACATGTTTTTGAAATATTCTCGATTTCTTCATCTATTTTGGAAAACCACACATATCTTCTTGCAAGTTGCTTCATTCTGCTTGTGCCCCAATGTCCCTCATGTAACATATTTAAAACTTTTCCACGAAGTAAGGTAGGAATAATAACACGGCAACTTTCGTTCTGAAGGAGGAGTACTCCATTTTCCAATGAAATTGAATGTTTTCTGATAAAAAATGGATAAATTTCATTATCAGATTGCATATGTGCAGGCCAACCATTCATTACATAATCTGAAACAGCTTGTAAGATTTTATCATCTTTAGTAAATTTGGATATGATATTTGCATCAATTGGACATTCCTCTAAAGTTGTGTTATAAACTTTGTCAATCAAAAGCATATCAGATTCATTTTTGTCAAACTCAATGTCATCACCGATTGGCAATCTTGAAAGTGCGTCTGCATTTGCATGATGATTAGTAGGTTTAAACTTTATTGAATAATCATAAGCTTGCAAAATAATAGCCCAGCGTTGCAGTCTATGCAATGTCATAACAGGAAGTTTTTTAAATGGATGAAAAAGAGTAGTAAGTGCTTGATGATCAGTAACCAACTCGAAATGTCTACCATAAAGAAATTGGTGAAACTTTGTTACACCAAAAATTATAGAAAGAGCCTCCTTTTCTATTTGAGAATAATTTATTTGACTAGAATTTAAAGTTTTCGAAGCAAAACATATTGGTTTTTCGGATCCGTCCGGAAATTTGTGAGATAAAACTGCTCCAATTCCGTGTTTAGAAGCGTCAGTTGCCAGAATAATTGGATAATTATCATCATAATGGACTAGTTGAACTGCATTCATTATATCATTCTTTAAAGTTTCAAAAGCAATTTCTTGTCGTTCGCCCCAAACAAACTTAACATTGGTCTTTCGAAGCTCGTTTAAAGGTGATGCTGTCTTTGAAAAATTGGGTATAAATTTGTTATAATAATTAATTTTTCCTATAAAAGACTCTAGTTCTTTTAAATTTGATGGTTTTGGCATTTGTCGAATGGCATCTAAACGTTTTCCAGAAGGTCTAATTCCATTACAATCAATAATGTGACCAATATATTCAACTGAAGAGTTTGCAAAAGAACATTTTTCAACTTTACATTTAAGTCCATGAAATTGAAGTTTCTGCAGTACGTTTTTTAAATTTTCAACATGTTCATCATTCGTTGACCCCGTTACTATAATATCATCGAGATATACAGCGCATCTAGGAATACCTGCAGTAATTTCCTCCATTAACCTTTGAAATATTGCAGGTGCACTTGAAATTCCAAAAGGCATGCGTTTATATTGATACAATCCAAAAGGTGTTGTTATTACCATAAATTTCTTAGAATTTTCCGATAACTCAATCTGTAGATACGCTTCACTTAAATCTATTTTAGAGAAGTATTGACCACCTTGAAGCCTATGAAAAAGATCCTCAATTCGTGGTATGGGATATCTTTCAACCTCAATTTGAGAATTCAGAGTAGATTTAAAATCAGCACATATTCTAATAGAACCATTAGGTTTTTTTACTACAACTATTGGAGATGCCCATTCACTAAAATTCACAGGTTCTATGACATCAATAGACTTAAGGCGTTTAATTTCATCACGAACTTTCTCGTACAATGCAAACGGTATATTATAGGGTTTCATGAACTTTGGAACTGCATTCGATTTTAAATTAATATTAGCTTTAAATGTTTTACAATGACCAAGTCCTTCGGAAAATATGTCTGAAAAATCAGTTTGAAAGTTTTTAAGCGTCAATTCCAGTTTTTCGCGTGATTCTCTGTCTATTAGAAAGCAGTTTCCATTAACTAAATTAGAGTTAGAATATTTTATTTCAAATTTTAATTGCTTAAACCAATCGTATCCAAATATATTAGTGACATGTTCGATGTCAACTACATAAAGATCTAGGTTTTGTGTATCATTACCTATCGTTACTTTGACGTTAATAAAACCCCTAATAGGTAATAAAGATCCGCCATAAGATTTCAATACTTTGTTGGTTGGAGTGCATAATGGGTTATTAAGTTTTCTATAGGTATCCAACCCAATCAAGGAGCATGATGCTCCAGTATCTATTTGAAAAAGAAAATTTTTGTCATTTACCTTAACTTCAATCATGATTTTGTTGTTGGTTTTGCTAACGTTATTGACACATAAAGAATCCATTTCTTCAATATGACTTATTGATGTTTCTTCAAAAGAGGTTTCCTGAATTTGACGTACATTCTGATGATTATAATTCGGATGAGAAAAAATTTTCTTTTCTTTGTTAGTTGTTTGTAATTTGCAAACTTTAGAAATATGACCTTCTTTTTGACACTTATTGCATTTTGTTCTATTTCTGAAATGATAACAATTAACTCTCTGATGGTGCTTACCACATCCTGGACAAGACTGTAAAGAACTTAATATATTGTGTTCTGATCGATTTGATAAATGTTGAATACCGAGAATATCAGTTGATGATTCTGTTGAACCTTCAATTTCATTTGACGCATTTACAGTTGCTTCATATATTGTACAAATTTGTAGTACTTCTTCTAATGTTGGGTTTGATTTTTGAAGACAAGCTGCCCTTACCTTTTCATGTGGTGTATATAAAACGATCATATCTCTTATGTAATTATCAACATAGGATTCTCTACAGTTTTCGTTATTGCAAATAAAATTACATTCTCTTGCCGCTCCACGTAGCTCTGCAATCCAGTCTACATAGCAGCATTACACACAGAAAAAATATCAATGTTAAATTAACATGGTGAAATGTTAATTGGAAATCATATTAAGGCCCTAATCATGTAAAACGCAACGCAACGCCAAAGAATTACGCTAAAAGCACAAACAATGTCATAAATATTTTGTAATTCTGTTGTTGCTTTCTATAGAAATTCACATTGCGTTTTAAAATTTCAAACGCTGCACAGCTTGTGACGTTGAAAATTTTAAAACGGTACATAAATTTCTGTAGAAAGCAGCAACGAAATTACAAAATATTTATGACATTTTTTGTGTTTTCAATATACCTATGTAATTCTTTGGCGATTCGTTGCGAATTACATGGTTAGGGCCTAAATTTCTGCAAAAAAAAATGTTTATTATTTAAAATTGTCATTGTTTCGTATTGATTTTAAATGGAAGATGTTAAAATAACATTGTTCAATATTGCCTGTTTTACTTGTTTGCACAATAAACACTTTTATTGAGAAAACATAATTTTTTTTTTCGTGTTTAAAATACTTTATAAAAAGAAGAAAAATTCCCGTATTCTTATTGTTAAAATTATTTAGTAAAATGCATAACGTTTTCAAAGTAGAATGATAACGGAAACCATATTGGGCCATTCTGCTGGTATCTTTTAATTGTGAGTGCTTCTGCAAGAAAAGGGAAACACAAAAAAGTGAAACATGTTGTAACAGGAAAATAAAATAATAATATTCTGTCTCTCTCTGGTTCCGCGGGTAAGTGTTAAGAATTATTCTTAAATAAATACATACAGTATGTTGTCTTAACCCTTTCAGACTCAGCCTACACTGTAGGTTTTAACTTCAAGAATCGATGCCAATACCGTGTGCAAATTTCTGAGAAATCCGAATGAACGAAAAAAAACTAATGATATTATTTTGATATTTGCAAAAAAAGTGTAATATCTATTTTATTTCTTATTTTTGGTTGGGTCTGAAAGGGTTATGTAGCTTCTAACTGTTATTTCACGCTTAACCCCATTTGAATTCATGTAGTTTACATCATTTTATAGATCTCAGAAATGCAGTTTAAAAATTTTGTTGAAATTTTTGAAAAATGTGTTAACCCGCGATGGTCACTATCCTGGATTGGTCGTTTGTGATTCAAATTTTGATTTGTTACAAAATGTATTACAATTTTGAGTAAGTTAATACACTTTCAAGCGTCAGCTTCAAAAAATGCTTTTATTTGATAACATTCTGTCTGTCGCGCTCGTTGAAGATAGACGTGTTTTCTAAGCTCGGCATACGGTTTATTTTTTTTTGAACAAATAAAGTATTAAAAAAAGTAAAAAAAAAAAAATACATGTATGTACATACATACATAAACACACATTTTTTTTATTCCCGGTGTTGATAAACAATAACAAATAAGAAGAGCAAAACTGTAAACAGTAAAAGAAAAAAAAAAAAAAAAAAAAACTTTTATGAGTGCAAACAGTAGAAATGCATATATCACAGTGAGTGTTAACGAAACAAATGCAGAAATAAAAAAAAGAATCGATAATAGCAAATACCTAACGGCTAAACCTATTACTCGCACGCGATCCCTTTCACCGTCTGTATTTAATAACACGGTTGATACAATAACAAATATAAAACCTGCTAGCGTTGCCTCAACAGCAAAAACAATTTTAATAAGTGATGTAAATATTAACCCCCAATCAGGCATAATAGATAACTCAGTATCACCTTCGGTGTCTAATAATACGGTTGATCTTCATACAATAAAAAATATAAAACCTGCAAGCGGTGCCCCAGCGGCAAAAACGATTTTAATAAGTGATGAAAATATTACCCCTAAATCAGACATGATGGAAAACTCAGCTCCAAAAGTAAAAAGTGCTCAAAAGCCTCCAGTACAAGTAGGTATTGATAGGTACATAACAGTGCTTAAACGGGGTCGCAGCCCAACCTCCTCAGCAGTTGCTTCGGTCTCAAAAGTCTCAAAAGATGGTACAGCTGATAGAACAAGTTCACAAAATCGTTTTGCAATTCTGGATGAGGAATCCCCGGAAGCACAAAACGTTATCAAATCTTCTAAGCCACCGCCGATATATCTTAGAGAGCAAAATTCAAATGAATTAATAAAGAATTTGATATCGGTAATAGGTGAAAATTCTTTTTATGTAGCTGCAATAAAGCGGGGTAGTATTAATGAGACAAAAATACAAGTTAATCGTGAAGAAGATTTTCGTAAGGTAATAACCAAATTTGAAGCACTTAATAAGAATTTTTATACATATCAACTGAAGAGCAGTAAAGGTCTTCAGGTAGTGATTAAGGGCATTGACTCATGCGTGGACCCAGGTGAGATAAAAATGTTTTTAGAAGAGAAGGGCTTCAAAATAAAAACTGTAATAAACATTAAAAATAGAGAAAAAAATCCCCAGCCACTATTTCGAGTGGAGTTAGAGCCCGGCGACATTAAGCTTAAAAAGAACGAAACGCATCCCATTTATAATCTTAAATATATCCTGTATAGAAAAATAACAATAGAGGAGCCGCACAAAAGGAATGGTCCCGTGCAATGTTAAAACTGCCAAGAATTTGGTCACACTAAGGCATATTTTCATTTAACCCCTGTTTGCGTCGTATGTGGAGAATTACATGGTACAGCTCTCTGCGATAAGTCTAAAAACGACCCCAATGTAAAAAAATGTAGCAACTGCGGTGGTAATCACACGGCCAACTATAGAGGATGCCCTGTATACTCTATCGTCAAGCGCTCGGTTGGACCGAAACCTAATCCCCCTCAAATGCAGGCAACAAATCAAGTTTACATTAATGACGTTCAGATACCGCAGCCTAGTAATAACAGAACATCCTACGCTAACGTCCTAAAATCAAACCATATGCCAATGCAAGGTGAGTTGCCAAATACTGATAAAACTCCAGTTTCTAACTTAAGTCGTCTAGAGAAAACCATGGAAACATTAGTACAAACAGTAAATAACTTTACAAACACAATGGGTAATATGATGCAGGAAATGTTAAGAATGCAATCGATGTTATTGCAAGCTGTACTAAACAAGCCATGAACTGTTTAAAAATCTGCTTTTGGAACGCAAACGGCATCCGCCAACATAAAAATGAACTAGAATACTTCCTTAAAAATAAACAAATTGATGTTATGATGGTTTCTGAAACCCATCTGACCTCAAGAAACACATTTAAAGTCAATGGTTATATATTATATGATACCAAGGACCCTCGAGGTAGAGCTTGTGGAGGTTCTGCCATTTTGATAAAAAACCGAGTAAAACACTACCTAATGTGCGATCATCGTGAAGATTATCTCCAAGCAACGAGCATTTGCGTTGAGGAATTATCTCGAAACATAGTAATTTCATCATTATACTCCCCACCTAGATTTTCAATATCAGAAAGCCAATTTAATAAATATTTCAAGTCGTTAGGACCCTGCTTCCTGGCTGTTGGCGATTATAACGCTAAACAATTTGTAAAATGGACCTAAATGTGGTCGCGAGCGGACAACCAACATATTGGCCTACTGATCATCAAAAAGTTCCAGATGTCATAGATTTTGGCGTGGTTAATAACATCCCCATAGACACGATTCATGTGGAAGCGTCCCTAGAATTATCTTCAGATCACACACCTACAATTGTTACTATAATGAATCCAAATAGAATCGTATCTCCGTCTGGTTACTTATCGACATCAGCCTCACAAATAAATTTGTTAAAATATAAAAAATATCTGAGTGCCCATTGCACAGAAAATATTCCGCTTAGCACAACGGAGAACGTGGATCTCGCTATTGTTAATTTTGACAGTTATCTCAAACTAGCTATTCAACATTCCAGCATAACACTCAAAAAAACCAAAAACAAAATCATATATTCTACAGATGTCGAGCGTCTATTGACTGAAAAAAGGAGATTTCGTAGAGAGTGGCAATTGCACAGATCCCCCCAACTTAAGACTTTATTAAAAGAGTGCACAAAAAGGCTGAGAAAGTTACTGCAGTCTCAGAAAACGGCTTCCCTGGAAAAATATCTCAAGGGACTTGATGCAACTCCACAATCAGATTACTCATTATGGCGTGCAGCTAGAAGCCTCAATAGACCAGTTATCTCTAAGCCACCATTGAGAAACTTGAATGGAAGTTGGGCAAGAAATGATATTGAAAAAGGAAATCTGTTTGCTAATCATCTGAAAAATGTTTTTACCCATAATATATTTCACGATATAGCAGTCGATTTACCGTCTGTAAATGTTAGAGTAGCTATTCCCCTAAGATTCGAGTTTAGAGAAATCGAAAAGGCTATTTGTAATTTAAACACCAAGAAGGCATCTGGTATTGATAAGATCAGTAATAAAATGCTTTTGGAGCTACCAAGTACAGCAAAGAAAATTATTCTTTTTATTTTTAATGCTATTTTACGACTTCAATACTACCCTCATAAATGGAAGGTTTCCTTAGTAACCATGATACCAAAGCCAGGAAAGGATCACACAAAAGTTGAGTCATACAGGACTATTAGCTTATTATCTAATATTTCAAAGCTATTTGAGAAACTACTAGTGGCAAAATTAACGCCGATTTTAAATGAAAATAGATGTATTCCTAATCATCAATTTGGGTTTAGAAGAAAGCATAGCACAATTGAACAAACTCATCGAATAGTAAATGTAATAAGAAAAGCCTTTGAAGAAAAAAAATATTGCTCAGCACTCTTCATCGATGTGTCTCAAGCTTTTGATAAAGTCTGGCATGAAGGTTTACTACTGAAATTGCAGCAAAACTTGCCAGCAAACATACAAAAGCTGTTAGAAAGCTACTTAGTCGGTCGTCAATTTATTATTAAAGAAGGCGATTTTTTAAGTTCTCCTCAGCCAGTTAACGCTGGAGTCCCACAAGGCAGCATCCTGGGCCCTCTATTGTACTTAATTTATACCTCGGACATGCCAACAAACAGCTACACACAAACCTCAACTTTTGCGGATGACACAGCTTTCCTAAGCGTACATGAAAACTGTCAAGAAGCATCTCGTTACTTACAGGATCACATATTTGAACTGGAAAGGTGGTTAAAACAATGGAGGATAAAGATCAATGAGCAAAAATGCGCACATATAACATTCACATTGCGTCGGGAAACATGCCCCCCTATTAAAATCAATAATCAAATAATACCCCAACACTCGCATGTGAAATACCTCGGTATACATCTAGATCGGCGTTTAACGTGGAAATGGCACATAGAAGCAAAATTAACTCAAATGAAACTAAAAGCAATTCAAATTAATTGGCTCATTGGAAGAAATTCTGTTCTTAGTCTCGATTGCAAACTTCTACTTTACAACTCTATCTTAAAGCCAATTTGGTGCTACGGTATTCAGTTATGGGGCACTGCCTCGGCTTCTAATATCGAAAAAATTCAAAGGCGCCAAAATAAACTTCTTCGAATAATAACAGCCGCCCCCTGGTACGTCAAAAACTCAAATATCCACAAGGATCTCAATGTGCCATTGGTAAAAACTATGATAACGAAATATGCAGTAAAATATTTAAAAAGGCTGGAACTGCACCCAAATCCCTTAGCTCGAAATATTTTAAATAATGGCGGCCACACTCGATTAAGGAGAAGAGACACTGCAGCACTCACCCAATCAGATGAGCGATAAACACCTACATATGTGAACAGAAACCGTGATGACTAAATCTTTTTGTCTGGCACTGGCAGGACATTAAGTAAATATTAGGATAAGATTTGATTAATTATTGTTAGTTCATATTTAATATATGAAGATTCAATAAATAAATACTGCAAAAAAAAAAAAAAAATTTGATAACGCGTCCTTAATCTGGTACATGTATTGATCATGTTTATAGTAATATCAGTGACGATATTATTAATAGATACTATTGCATGCAGTTTAACTGACCACAATATACTACGAGTATCTTTAAGATTAAATACACTCGATAACACATGTGAATTTATTGAGTACATAAGAAGAGATTGTGATTATGACCAAGCGAAAATCAACCTAACCAACCTTCTTTCATTGTATTGTGAGACTGGAAATCCATCTGATGATATCTCTAAAATAACACAGATTATTTCATCTGTAATTGCAAATGCTACTATTAAGAAGCGAGAACGTAAGTTTGTTAGAAATAAATTGAAACCTTGGACGAATAAAATCTTATAAGAAAATTTACTTCAAATGAGAAAACAAGGTAAATATCATGTTGAAGGCATTAATAATAAAGCGTTATAAGGAAAGTTTTTAGATTATGCATGAACAACTATTATTATTATATTTTAAACCAAATTCAACAGGATCCAAAAAAATGTTGGAAGTTTTTAAATAAAAAATTTAGATCGAAAATTAAAAGGTGAAATAAATATTAATGACACTGTATTTGCTATTATTGCAGGTGACCAAAGAAGTGATATTTTTCAATAATTCTTTTCTTCAACAGTTTTTTTATTTTTTCGAATTTATTCTATGAGTTAAATTTCAGTTATGTATTTTATACAGCTTTTTGTAATAGTTATATTCCTTAAATTTTTAGGAATGACTTTATACACTACCAGACTATTATTTTGTATCTTCTTGTTACATTTTACCTTAGCTATCCGTTGGATAGCAATGAAGTATATTGTATGTACAGAAAAATTTACAATTATTAGACACCAGCAGAATATAATACAATATACTTCATTGCATAAAAATTTTTAGTTTACCTTATCCCTTTGCTTATGCGCTATACTCACTAAGGAATCCTTCTCTCGACTTTATGTGCTGTTATATTGACTTGACAGCCGTCAGAAAACAAATAACTCATTTATAAATATTTTCTACGGGATTTGTGACTAATTTTATTAAAAATAACGGTACTACGACTGCGGTGCAAAAACATTCTTAACAGGCAACAACAAGTGATCGCCTAATACAACAGATCTGTCATTATTTCAACGTTTAAATCTTATTGTATAAAGAAGTCTGTAAAATTTATGATCGACTTAATAACGTTAACTCAAATCTATGCCTATCAGAGTAATAAAAAGTATTTTATTAATTAATTCATTTATTAATGATGTGCTAATAATCCCAATTTATGATAAAAAAACACTGAAATTTATTGTTGTGGGAAAGCTAGTTTCTATGCGCATTTCGCTGGTTGCTTAGGCCAGCTCGTCAGGAAACTTTTTCCAAATACTTTATATTCACTTTATGGTCTTACTTGTATAATATTTTTAGCTTTTCTAAAGTATTTGGAAAAAGTTTCCTGACGAGCTGGCCTAAGCAACCAGCGAAATGCGCATAGAAACTAGCTTTCCCACAACAATAAATTTCAGTGTTTTTTATCATAAATTGGGATTATTAGCACATCATTAATAAATGAATTAATTAATAAATATTTCATTCCCGAAAATAATTTTTGATAATAAATTTGCATGTGCCCGGCAAATAAAAAACTGAAATGGCAAGCTGCTTTATTTAGCAACTTGTTTTTTTTTTTAATTTTGTTTTTTTTCTATCCTCTTACAACTACAATTCGTGTTGGAAAAAACCCAGCCAATTGTTGGGGAATGTAAGAAAGAAAAAATTCACTATTTATTGTTGTGTCTTTGTTGAAGCTTTGATATTGTTACAAGTAGAGCTGAGTGTTTAAAATTCTTATTCACTTTATGGTCTTACTTGTATAATATTTTTAGCTTTCCTTAAGTATTTGGAAAAAGTTTCCTGACGAGCTGGCCTAAGCAACCAGCGAAATGCGCATAGAAACTAGCTTCCCACAACAATAAATTTCAGTGTTTTTTATCATAAATTGGGATTATTAGCACATCATTAATAAATGAATTAATTAATAAATATTTCATTCCCGAAAATAATTTTTGAAAAAGTATTTTAATTTTTAGATTGCATTAACATTTCATTAAATCTTTAATATTTAATATATAATGTATTTATTTTTCGCGCACAAATTTTTTTTTTATTTTTTCTTTAAATTAAAAAAAATTTTTGACATTAGATAGATGTTTTTAACAAGTTGGCAAACGTTTGGCTGTACGTTAACAAGAGTTTTGCAAATCGTTAGTCGGAGTTTGGTAAAGCCTCTAGTACACGGCATGTAAAAAGCCACATGCGCATGTGGTTCTGACGTAATTTTGACGTCATCACACAACACTCAATGCTTATTGTGGCTTTGCATTGACGTCAAAATTACGTCAGAACCACATGCGCATGTGGCTTTTTACATTCCGTGTACTAGAGGCTTAAGTGTGGCTGAGTTCCCAAACATCATACTACTTTACAATCAAAGTCAAAAATGTATCAAAGAGTTTAACGATGCACAGTTTACTAAATAAACTTTGTGCTAACTTCATGTCAACTTTTCTTTAGGAATACGACCGTAAATTTTTAAATTGTGTGTGTTTAATTTTGGTCCATATTGTATATTCTCTAATAACAAATGTATTATTGCAAGAAAGCACAAACATTTTTATAAAGTCGATAGAACCTGTTAATGAGTGTCAGTTAGTGCACCGATTTTTTACACTGTAGAATTATTATTCCATAATTTCGGTTATTTTATTATGTGAAGGAATTTAAGTTATTATATCGCACTGGTTCAACAATAGTGTATTAACTCTAAATTTTAATTTTTCACGTTTTGGGAAAAAATCGACACGTAATAAAAATATCTAACCGCTGTAAAAATATCGTGCTATTTTGTCTAATCTAGTTGTAATGAAACGGTTGGTTAAAAACTTCCTTTTCATATGCCTTTATTATGTTATGGTTATTACTTTCAAAACTATAAATTAGATAATACTATGGATAATAAATTACCATCTTGCAGTTTAACGTCTTGTTGATATATTATTAAGTAGAATCTAAGTAGTAATTTGAATAATAAAAACATTTTAGTTTACTGTTTTTTTTATAATATACGAATTACAAACGCTTGATCGTATTTACTTTATTTTCAAATATACATTTAACTAAATTTAATTTACAATGACTGTAATTGTTGCCTTTCCATAAATAATACAAATGAACAAGATTACATAATTAGAAAATTATTTAAAGCGGAAATAATATTAAATAAAAAAATTTACCTTAAATAAATTTTTAAATTCCAATTATATATTTATATTTAGTTCGACTCTGCTATTGATGTGTAAGTAGTTGATGTGGTAAATGTCCGTGCGATTTATCAATAAATGATGACTTATTGGATTGAATAATTTATTTAATGTCGATAAGACATTTGGCTCTAATTATTTACTTTACTTAATGTAAGCTAAACATATACGTTAAGGGTTTTTTATTGTATGTGTATTTTTTTTAAATGTATGTATGTTAAAACGAATCATTAAAGACTCCTAGACTATACACTCACACAAGTTAACATTATGACAATCATTGACATAAAAGGCTTTTAAAAATAAATGCTCTTGCTGCTTGTTATCGTTCTGGTCAATTAGATTTTATTTCCAAATTATTAAAAGCACTTTCGAGAGATGTAATAAGCTTGTAATTATTTTCAATCTTTGACACTTTCGTTGTGCGCTTTTCAGCCTGGTCTAGAGCCCATTGGGCAACTTTAAGTGCTTCTTTGCGTTTAGATCCCAGGGCCCTGGAATTCGCTATGCTACTACAACACTATGTAATTAAAAATTAGAAGTTTATTAAAAGAACGATTTTTTGCACTTTATTGTTTAAAAAAAACTTACCAAGTATAAACCATAAAGAGCACGCAAATTATTTGGATTAAGTTTTAACGCCTGTGAGTAGTACGTACGAGCTACTTCAATATTCTCCATGCCACCCTGCAATAATAAGAAAACTGATTTAACTCCAAGAAGTGTTTACAATGTAAATTTTTATTGTCAAACAGATTTGAAAAAACTGTATTTTACATTTTGACTCAATATTAATTATTTGATAATTGTTTAACGCAAAAGTCACAACAGGTGCATAAACACTTTAATATGATTATACGTATTACCAAAAAATTTGTGTCTGACACTGGCTTGACTTAATGTTTAAGTTTTAGTTTTAAGAGTTGGTTAATTATTGTAACTTCACGAATATCAAGTGAAGATTAAATGAATAAATATCAGAGTACCGAAACGTTCGTTCATCATGAGGAAGTATGAACGTTAAAAATTTTGGTTGCTTATTTAAATTCATGGGTATGTGAATTGTTCAGATGGGAGCAATTTGATTTATTCATATTTAAATTATTCATATGGAAAAAACGGTATTAACACGATTATTGCACTGATATCCGGTGTGTATTGTGTAGAGGTTTTGTTTTTGTAAAATTGCTTTGTTGGCTGTACTAGGCAAAAATAGTTGGAAAATAACAGTCTGAGTTTGAGTTCCAAAATGTCAGTTGCAAATCAACTGCTTTTTCAGATATTTTACAATATTATCTATCCCAAAGTGCAGCAAAAAATTCATTGGTGCGTACACAATAAGCAGACTTTGCATCGTAAAGCTTGATGATATATTTTCGACTTTAAATGAAAAGTATTATCAGCCACATTATGCTCGAATTTAACACTTTTTTAACAAGCTGCGCAACCCACCGTTAAAGCTTATTTAAGAACGCTAAATCCGATGGTGCTAGTCATTCGACATAACAAAAGAAACATATAAAAACTATTTACAACGTTTTGAAAATTACGTAGATATGAACGGCATTTCCAGTAACAAAGCATATTGGGACAAACTCTGATTAAATTCGTCCGGCGTAAAAAACTTTAATATGGCTGCGGAATTTGCTTCACCAAAGCAACTCTTCTCCTTAAGCGAGTGTGGCCGCCATCATTTAAGATATTTCGAGCTAGTGGGTTTGGGTGTAGTTCAAGCCTTTTTAAATATTTTACTCCGTATTTTGTAATCATAGTTTTTACCAATGGCACTTTGAGATCCTTGTGGATATTCGAGTTTTTAACATACCAGAGAGCGGCTGTAATTATACGAAGAAGATTATTTTGAGCCTTTGAATTTTTTCGATATTAGACGCAGTGCCCCAGGATTGAATACCGTAGCACCAGATTGGTTTTAAGATAGAGTTGTATTGGAATTTCTTCCATTAAGCCAATGAATTTGAAAGGCTTTTAGTTTCATTTGAGTTAATTTTGCACCTATATTTCCACGTTAAACGTCGATCTAGATGTATACCGAGATATTTTACATTCGAATGCTGAGGTATTATTTTATTATTGATTTTAATAGGGGGCATTAATATGTACGCATTTTTGCTCGTTGACTATGATCCTCAATTGTTTTAACCATATTTCTAGTTGAAATATATGCTCCTGTAAGTAAAGAGATGCTTCATGATGGTTTTCATGCATGCTTAGAAAAGCTGTATCGTCCGAAAAAGTTGAAGTTTGGGTGTAGTTGTTAGCTGGCGTGTCCGAAGTATATATTAGGTATAATAGTGGACCCAGAATGCTGCCTTCTTTAATAATGAATTTACGACCGACTAAGTACCTTTCTAACAGCTTGTGTGTGTTTACTGGTAAGTTTAGCTTCAATAATAAGTAATAAGCCCTCGTGCCAGACTTTATCAAATGCTTGAGACACATCGATGAAGAGAGCGGACCAATATTTTTTTTTTTTTCAAAGTCCTTTCTTATGCCGTTTACTATCCGATGGGTTTGTTCAATTGTTCTGTGTTCTTTTCTAAATTTGAACTGATGATTAGGAATAAATCTATTTTCATTTAAAATTGGGATTAATTTTGACACTTTCTCAGCAGCTTTGATATATTAGATAATAAATTTATAAGCCTATATGACTCAACTTTTGTGTGATCTTTTCCTGGTTTAGGTAACTAAGGAAACTTTCCATTCTTGAGGGTAGTATTCAAGGCGTTTTTCTGCATCCTTCGTTTTTTCCTTTTTCTGCATCAGTTCTTGCCCAACTTCCATTAAAGTTTCTTAAAGGTGGTTTAGAGATAACTGGATTTCTAGCGGTACGCCATAATTCTGATTGTGGAGTTGCATGCAGTTCCTTAAGATATTTTTTCAAGGATACCGTTTTCTGAGACTGCAACAACTTTCTTAAACTTTTCGTGCACTCTTTTAATAATTTCTTTAGTTGAGGGGATCTGTGTAATTGCCACTCTCTTCGAACTCTCCTTTTTTCGGTCAAGAGCCGCTCGACATCTGTAGAATATATTTTATTATTTTCATGGTTTTGCTGGAATGTTTAACAGCTAGTTAAAGAAAACTGTCAAAATTAACAATAGAGAATTCCACGCTCTCCGGTGAACTAAGAGGAATATTTTCTGTGCAATGGGTGCTAAGATATTTTTTATATTTTAACCGATTTATTTGTGTGGTTGTCGTCGCTAAGTACCCAGACGGAGATACAATTCTATTGGGGTTCATTATAGTAACAATTGTAGGTGTGTGATATGAAGATAATTCTAAAGAAGCTTCAACATGAATCGTTTCTGTGGGGATGATTTTAACCACGCCAAAATCGATGATCAATTTTTGCTGATCAGTAGGCCAGTATGTTGTATGTCCACTCGCGACCACATTTAAATTCATTTTAGAGATTGTATTAAACAACACACGACCCTTTGGTGTTATAAGTCGTGACCCCCAGAAGGTATTTTTAGCTGTATAATCGCCGCCGCCCAGGAAGCATGATCCTAATGTTAGGAGGTCTGGGAAGGTGCTAGGCTCGATGTGGTGTTAGTTGGTGAGATACCACGGAGGCCTAGATCGATTGCCACCATCCCTGCCGAACCATCGGAACCTGAGGAGATCTTGAAGATCATTCAGTGCTGCAACAATCAACTGCCCACACAGGACTGGAAAGTTGTGAAGGTTTCGGCTGCTGAAGGGTACTCAAGGACGGCGATTGTGGTGATTAACCAGCAATCCTTGGAACCACTGAGGGAGAGGCAGGGCAAGATCTACTATGGTTTTAGTACGGTCTTGCTTCGCGTCTACCGAAGTGATAGCAAGGGCAATCCGGCTCCTCCGGTCAGTGAGGCCAAGCCGCCTGAAGAAGGCATGGCTGGTGACGATGCCGTAAGCTTAAGCGACAAAGAGGATACCCAGTTTGTCTCCGGATTGGGTGACTTCTTTGGTCGCTTGGGTGATATGGTTGATGAGGACGTGCTTCTGGAATCTGACCAGGAGGACGTCAACATCACGGTGGTCGCCCGTATGGATCATGGTGAAGGCATTGCTCCTCCGTGTGGTAGAAAGAGGGGAGGAGCTTGTGATGGTCCAAGAACCCTGGATTCATAAGGATCGGGTTTGCGGACTTAATCTCAAGGGCTATAAGCTATTGTTTGCGAAAGGTACAGGTAACATAAGATCTTGTGTCTTAGCTAAAAATTCGTTGAATATCTTCATTCTCTCTGATTACAGTGATGAAGACACCACAACCGTTGCTCTCGAGACACGGGACGGTATAATCTGGATGGTCTCGGGATATATGGCGCATGATCACGGACAGGACCCACCCAATCGGCTCATCCGTGATGCAGTAACGAGGGCAGCAGGCACTGGAACACCGATCATAATCTGTGCCGATGCTAATGCGCACCACACTATATGGGGTAGCACGAATACGAATGTAAGAGGTGAGTCACTATTCTCCTTTATTATGAATTATAATTTAGGAATAGTAAATAGGGGCCCTGAGCCAACGTTTGTTGTAGCAAATAGGTGTGAAGTTCCTGATGTCACGCTGGTTAGCATTGACCACATTGACATGATCGAAAACTGGATGGTTTCCAATGATTGTTCACTTTCCGATCATAGATATGTGGAATTTCGTCTGGTACTTAGATCTGTAGGATCGAGTGCTATGTTGAATAGGAAACGAACGAATTGGGAGATTCATTCCTCCTCTCTGGTTCGGTCTCTATCTGATCCTCCCCGGGTTGATGATATAGGGGGGATCGATGCGGCAGTGGGTCTGCTTACAGACTCACTGCAGTTAGCGACTTCCTTGGCGTGCGAGCCAATGGTGCATAGGGGTAGGGATCGTCCACCGTGGTGGGATCCTGATATTGTGCAGGCAAGAAGAGACTGTCGTAGGTTATTCAATATGGCTAAGCGTCATGGTAATTGGGCGGAGTACAAGTCTTCACTGAATAGATTCAGAAACTTGGTGAGATCGGCGAAAAGGAGTGCTTGGAGGAACTTCTGTAGCGGCGTGGAAGGATCCTCTGAGACAAACCGTTTACGTAAGATAATGGCTTCGAGCCCTGTTGTCCCGACCTATATCCGAAAATCGGATGGTTGATGGACTACGACTAGTCAGGAAACACTCGAGGTTGTTGAATCTATGAGGAGTCTGGAGATTGATGACGGCATATGTAGATTTGTGGATAATCTACTCAGGAATAGGGTCATCTGTTCCACGATAGGTGAGACCAGCGTTCAGAGACTGGTAAACAGGGGTACTCCCCAAGGAGGAGTACTATCCCCACTATTATGGAACTTGACTATGAACACCATGTTGACGAAAATGGACGACATGAGGATTAAAACTGTGGCGTACGCTGACGATGTTGCAGTGGCCATCACGGGGAAGCACCTGGAGCGTATCATGCGGCTTGGGTGTTAATCCGTCTAAGACGGAACTGGTGCTCTTCACGAGGAAGTATTAGACTGAGGTCATTAGACTTCCGAGGCTAAATGGGACTGAACTTAAGTTCTCTTACAGCGCCAAGTATCTGGGCGTAATCCTGGACAGTAAACTGTCGTGGGGGCTGAACATCCGGACGAGGATGGAAAAGGCAATTGTTGCTATATATGCGTGCAAGGGTGCAATCGGCAAGAACTTGGGCATGGGCCCGAGGTGTGTCAATTAAATCTTTGAAGTTGTAGTAAAGCCGACTCTGTATTACGGTGTTGTCGTATGGTGGACTGCGCTGGACAAGGGCAGGTACCGTGCGATGCTTGAGAAGGTTCACAGACTGGTCGCATTGATGATCACAGGATCAATGCGCTCCACTCCCACCAGGGCGCTGTTTACAATGCTAAACTGGCTGCCGGTGGACATCACGGCCAGACATATGGCTCTTTGTTCGGCGATACGGTTGAACGCGGCACACGGCTGGTCGAACCGTGACTATGGTCACTCCAGTATAATGGGATACTCGATTGTCCCTGAAGGAGTGGACTACTGCACCCCGGAGCCTTTCTTTGGCGCGAGGTATGCGACACATATAGCGCACGAGGGTGCGCTGTCGGTCATGGGCACCATCCATGAACCAGCCCTGGGGGTATACACTGATGGTTCAAGGAAGGGGGAAAGAGTTTTGCTTATTTCTGGTATTAAAGTTGCATTTTCGACTAAAGTGTGTTCGGAGACAAATAGTAGAATTTCATGACAAAAATTTTCGCAGAATATTATGTTTTAATGGTGAATTCCACCACCTGGATAACTATCTTGCCGCGATGTGGTGGCTTAAATGCCGGCGGTAGTGTATGTCTTGGAACTTGATTCGGTACAGTCTAACCGGAACAAGTTTGAAGGCATAAGCTTTAAGGCCAGCATGACCAAGGGTTATCCATCCCATATCCCATCCTCAATACCTATAATCCTACCTACTCCCCCTTTGAATCCATACATCCCCCACTTTTAAGGTCAAGGTGGTTGATAGCAGTGCCGAGGACCTGAATGGCTAGTTACTGGTAAACGAAACTGGTCGTGAACAGCCGATGGCAAGGGTCAGTTGTAATTCTAGCCTAGTCCGCGCAAGCCGTCACTGCGCGAGATGGTCCTTTTGTATACGTGCACACTCGTGGGACCAAAACTGGAAAAAATAATAAAAAAACGAAATGAAGGAGTTGGCGCAGGGAATGTCTCTGTCAGCTCAGCAGGTTCGGGGTCAGATTCGCACTCCGACTTGCTGGGTATTCACAGAGATATTCTGCTGCAAGAGAGTCAGTTAATGGCAGAACTGACAGTCATGACAGAGACGGACAGGATAGACTCGCCAATCGACTCTCCGTCTCGTACAGGGGCATCGGAAAGACTCGGTGACCTAACTCTGGACTCTGATGATGAGCACGAAATAACACTGATTTCGGCTCATGATGAGGGCCATAGGGTTGGGCCATCGACTTCCGGAGTCACACTCGGGATGGAGAGGGGATTGGCGAGTGTATCAAAACTCGTTGTTCGGCAAGATGCGACAGAACAGGTCACATCAGATAGCCGAACGAGCTTCGAAAAAGCCAAGAGTGGTGTGAGAGCCTCCTTAGCCTTTCTGGAAAAGATAGCTAAGAAAGACTCCTCACTGCACGATGGACGGGATAGGCATCTGCTGAGGAAGCACCGAAAGAACGTTGCTAGATTCGAACGAATCCACGGCTCTGTCGGTGCCATCCTAGGGCTTCCCTATCCTGCGGGATACACAGCAAGGTCTGCTGGGGATACAAATGTTATCAGTAAAGACAGCAAATCCCCAGCACCCCCTGTTGATGAATCCTCGAATAAAACAGAGGATAAGAAAAAGGAGGGTAAAGGTTCAACACTTCGGTGGTTAGACCCATTCTTACGTATGGATGCTGTGTTTAGTGGGAGTCATTGAGAGTGGCTAGTCGAAGGAACCTTCTGTCTAAGGCTCAGAGGTGTGCTTCAATCGGCATGACAGGTGCCATGAGAAGTTCTCCTCAAGCTGCACTGGATGTCATTCTACATCTTCTGCCCATTGAGGAGTATGTTATGGGAATGGCAGCCAGAAGCATTCTTAGACTGAGGGAACTAGGATTGATTAGGAATTTCACGCAGGGTCACTCACGGATCTTGGGTGAGATCGAAGCTGGAGGTTACTGCCTGGGATCATCCGGCTCCACGGATTTCATGGGCACCAGGGTGGATTTCGGACGGTTGCCGGAGGTGGTAACGCCTTCTAGGGAGAGTTGGACAGGTAGGCGCATATTATTGAGTGGATTTGCTATTTTCACTGATGGCTCGAAGATGAGAGGCACGGGTGCGGGGGTCTACATTGAGGATCTGGACATCAAAATGTCATATAGGCTTCCTGACGACTGCAGTGTTTTTCAGGCGGAGGTTCTGGGTGTCTTGAGGGCCGTGGAACTGATGAGGGACAAATTGATAGGGGCTCGGAGGTCACTATATACGTCGACAGCCAGGCGGCCCTTATGGCCGTAAGGGGCTGTTACATGAACTCCAAGCTAGTTGACGGTTGCAGGAGGGTTCTGGAGGGAGCCTTAGGAGAGTATATGTTGAGATTGTGCTGGGTGCCTGGTCACTGCAACATAAACGGCAACGAGATTGCTGATGAGTTGGCGAGACAGGGCTCAGAGATGGAGGATCCTAATCATATGGAGGCGGTTAGGCCTCCAATAGGCTTCTTTTTTGGAAAGATTAGGGAATGGATTCTGGACGCGACCAATAGGGCCTGGGGGAACCGAAAGGACTGCCGGGTATCACGGACGCTGTGGCCGGTGCTTAGGAAGTCCGACTCGGAGTTGTTGCTGGGCAGAAGTAGGGTCTGCGTGAGGACCTTAATAGGAATCATCACGGGTCATTGCATGATAGGCAGGATGGCGATGAGGTTGGGATCCGACGTGTCGGATATGTGCGGGTTGTGTGAGGACCCGGAGGAGCTGGAGACGGTTGAGCACATTTTGTGCCGCTGTCCCAGGTTACAGTGCAGCAGGCTGAGGTGGCTGGGCAGCAGATTCCTATGCGAATTAGGGGACGTCCCGGGCTGTGGGCTCGAGAGTCTAATAGGATTCGTAATGGAGATGGCCTGGCTGCGCAGCAGGAGACTGGGAGCTAACCGCACATAGGGCGGATTGGTGTTGTGTTGAGTGAGGCTTTTCTTTCGGGTTTGGTCAGATCTTCCTTTTCTTATCTAAAAATATCTTTTCTAATGCTTTTGCTGTTTATCTTCACCTTCTTTTTCAGCTATCTCTCTCTAAACAAGGCATCACAATGGACCATATTGGTCTCTGGGGAGGGTGTGAAGAAGACTTCACACCAGCCTTTCTACCTACCTACCTACCTAATGGTGATTTTTGATTTTTTAAAAAAAATTTGCAAAAAAAGACCCATTTCCAGAATAGTTGGAGGGTTAATGTATACTAGCAAAATGTTTCTTGTAATGTTCTGAATAAATCTTCTGAAGACACTATATTCCAAAAGTATCATACGATTTTCTACGTTTTTTTACTATACAAGGGTGCAACTTTAAATAGACCGTAAAATGCGTTTCAGATGTAAACTTTTAAAACGCCGATACACATATAAACTTTTTTAGTCCCCACTACAAAAATCAGTTGACATAACATTGTTGTTTTGTTGTGTGTCGGACAGTGTAATTAAACAACATTTTTCATTTACTGCCCGTTCGCCGATATCGAATGTTAACGTTCGCATAGTAAATAACATTTAAAACAAAAACAAAATTTCAAAAATTGTTTTTGTTTTAAATGTAATTTTCTATGCGAACGTTAACGTTCGATATCGGCGAACGGGCAGTTAATTTATTAATAAAATTGTTTAAATTTTTAATTTAAAATTAATGTAATGGAGATTTTACAAAATCGTTCTTGTGGGTGAGGTTTTTATTTCAAAATGACCGGAATTGTTTTCGTTTATAGCACAACATTCGCAATCGTTTGGTACTAGGGACAAAATTTGGTTATCGCCCTAATGTACATATATAATGTATTATTTATACATAAGAAATTTATTTTTTTAATGTTTATGTTTTCAGTGAAAATAACTTTAAGTTACCCACACACGAGGCAACATTTGTCGAAACATGGGCATGTTTCACTAAATGTTGCTACGTGTGTGGGGATTTTTCTGGTTGAAATTCTTGTTACCTTTTTGGTTTCTCAAATATCAAACATTTTTGATATTTTTGTTGCCAAACGCAATGTTTCATCGTGTGTGGCGATGTTGACTGTTTTTTTCATTCTCATTTTGCTGGGAGAAGTTGTTGAGTGAGGTGCTTTTGCAATTCTCGGAGAAAAAAATATGAAGAAATAAATCGGAAAATGGCAACAATTGCAAATTGTGAGAGTTGGAAAACAATTATAATTGAATATAAAATTTTTGAATATAAAATTTATAATTTATTTTTTATTGTATGTACTATGTACCAATTTGAATTTAAATTTTTTAATTTCTTTAAAAATTGTTTTCTATTATTAAGTAGAATTTTGTAAGCCGATTATGGCCAATAGGCTAGGTTACTGAAATTTAATAAATAAATAAATAAAATAAATAAATAAAATATGTTAGGTATTCAAAGAAAATAAATAAATTTTTTTTTTGTATTTTGTAGTAGTATATTCAATAAAACACGCAATACTAACGTTTCGTTTTTAGTGTCATCGTCTGTGGTAAAAACTGAAACATAAATAGTAACACGTGTTTCGACAAATGTTGCATCGCCTTTGTGTACCATAATATATATGTTTGATTTTTAAAAATGTTCTTGTTTTTCAAGTTGCCCCTTTTTTCTCAGAATTCCCCTTTTTGTGCCAGTTTTGTGCCTTTTTCCGATACCGATATTCAAAAGCAAATATCGGCGATACTGACACCGATACGAATATTGAACTTGAATTCAAGTTAAAATTAACAAAACTAGAGTACAGTAATTTTTTACATTTCAAAATAACACCGTAAGATATTAATATTTGAAATTTGTATTAATAAGATTTAAAACAATTCAACGTGCTCCTTTATTTGGCTGTGCCACATCATATTTACCCTTCACCATAGTGTTTAAAATCCAAAATCCTCATACTAGTGCGTCCACTTGAAATAATGGTCCGATTTGGCCCATTTTTATTATTTAGTGCTCCCTTTATGTGAGAAGTATCTGGGTCAAATTTGGTTCTCATAGTTTACAATAGGTTCAGGTGCTATCGTGCCAAAACAAATATTTCGGGAAATTTCATAGACTATAGAGTTGAACAAGTTGAATCTTATGGTTAAAAATTAGGGGGTGTTCGTGGTTTTTTGTTTATATATCTGGCATTTGTCGACCGATGTATCAAACTATTCCGAACAATATGTTATATTAATATATAACAACTTAGCCCCCGTCATATGGGGGAACCCCATTTCGACCGACAGACTGACAGAATTAGCGGGCGTCGTTCAATTAACACCGCTTCTCACACAACAGAGAACAAGAATATATATGTATACTTATATTCGAATTGTTAAAAAATGCAATGCCAAACATATATAAAAGCTTTTGCAGAAAAAGTAGATTTCTTTGAACCAGACCTGCGGAAAATAGTCTCTCAGATGCATCAGATCTCATTTGAAAACTTAAAGCATTGCCAGTAAATAAGCGGATCTGCGACTCTAGAAATATTACGATATCTTAGGTATCTCTCAATTTTTCATAAGTGAAAATTAATGAAAAAAATCAGAAAAAACTTAAAACGTGCAAGTACCTACAAGATTTGGCAATGAGAGAACATTTCATGACTGCGCATGGTCAGGAAAACTTCGGCAAAAAACTTATAGCTTTGCTATTTCTTTTAGTAAAGCAATAACACTTAGGCCGGGTTTTTGAGATGCGAATTGTGTTTAAACTTAGTTTAACGTAGTCTAAAACTCGGATTTTTAAGGTAAAATTTTATTTTTTTTTTTATTTTATTAAATACCAAAATTTTAAGCAAAACTAAGCTGTTCTGTCAAAATTTTGTGTACAAACTTGGTATTGTAGCACAAATCTGTTTTAAGATTAACAAAACCTATTTTAACTGAGTTATCAAAAACCCAGCCATAGTACAAAGTTTAAGGTGCATATTTTTTTACGATTTGCTCGATGTTTTCAATAATAACTAATACACATTGAAAAGTTTTACATTTTTAATAATATCGATCTCTGAAAAGAAAGATAGCCTTACTTGGTTGTAAAGCTCATATTACTTACTTGTGAGCCGTTACACCACTCTGTGTTAAAGCCCTTCAATCAACATCTAAAACTTCTAAAGAAAATCGGCAGCTTGCCAAACTTTGAACTTTTTATTGTTATATTTTAAAAAATGGTATTTACAGAAATTCTATATGAGCGATGCGCTAAAAATTCGTCACTAATGCCGTCGAAGAAAGATGTACATTGTGATCGAAATTTAAAGTGTTCGCTCTAGGATAGGTTAGGTTAAGAAGGAATTACGCCCAAGAACGCACATCCACTCGGAGACCAATGAGGTCCATTGTAAATCCCTTCAGTACAGGAGAAAAGAGAAAATGAGAAGTAAAGAAGAAAAGTAGAAAATAGAAATACCACGTAGGACAAATCCACCCTATGGTCCCCCCCAACAGAAACAGCCGTCCTTTTTTCCTGACATACCCCAGTAGATCGGTTGCATTACATCCAGCGATACACCCCAGTTCGTCGTGAAATCTAGCCCTAGTCATTTCTGCCTGGGGCTCTGCATCCTAGGACAGTGGCACAGTACATGCTCAACCGTCTCTAGCTCCTCAGCATCCCCGCACTGCATGCAGAAGTCCAGTATCGCAATGTCCCGTTTACCTATAAAAGCCCTAACAGAATAATGCCCCGTCAGGAACCCTATAAGGGTCCTGAGGCTACTGCTATCCAGTCCTAATAGAACCTTGGTTGCCCCTGCGTCTAATCCGGACCATAAGGCCCGCGACACCCTGCAATCCGTTCTATCCCTACAGGACCGGTTAACGGCATTACGGAATCTTTCCCGTACAAAAAATAAGTATAGAAAATTAAATTCCTTGATAAAAAAAACTAAAAAAATGTAAAAATATCGTCGTATCAACAGTTAAATATCGCCGATACCGACATATCGGAAAATCTGAAGTATCGCCGATATATTGGTATCGGTATTCGTTACTTCCCTAGTTTTTTTTTCAACTGAAAATATACAATTTTTAAAGTAGCGCAAACTTTTATTGCATTGTTAAGACTGTCAAAACACTTTGACTTTTTATTTTGTACTTAAAATTGTGTTTTTCCTGTTCCCGTACTTTTGTGTAATTTTGCCTCTTTTTGAAAGAAATTTATGGTTGCTCTTATTTTTACGAACTTTACCCAAAAAGTAAGGTAAGTAAAAGTAAAAGTAAGGGGTATTATTTGCTTCATTCATATGTCAACAATAGGCTCTTTTTGTAGTTAATGCAAAAGTTTCCAATAAAAAATTAGAAAATAGTTGCGACCGGCCGATGGACGTCTATGCAGAGAAGCTTCAGTTAGCGAAGCTGGCGTTTGTTATATCATAGAGGAGAAAATCCTTGATTCCGGCCGAAGTCCGGATATACAGAGAAGCTTTAGTTAGCGAAGTCGGTGTTTGTTATTTAATACATTTTGATTTTTTACACTTTTACTAGAATAAACTACAAAGCATTTACCTAGGGCACTTCCGTTATATTTTGATGTAAAAACTGTATTGGGAGTTTAAGAGTTAAAAATGTTTATATAAATTTTGTATATAGAAATATCTATTGAAAAGCTTTAAAATAATACCAATATTGGCCATAAAAGTTATGAAATGTAGTGTAAAATCGCATATTTATATTAAAATTTAAAAGTTCCATAACTCGAAAACTATGCGTTTGCGGCACTTTTTTTACTTAATATTTTTTTTCTAATTTTTCAATTTTCTATCACCCTAGGTGCTTGTTTTTTTTTTATTTGGAGCTGCGTCGGTAGCTAGATTTGTACCAAAAATACATATTGCACCAAATAAATTGTGTGTGATGCAGATATAAAAGGATATAAAAGGTATAAAGGATTGCTATTGCAAATATATTACTATAAATTCTTGATACTTACCATAGTATAACGAATTTCAGCGAGCCGTTGATGAATCAAATGACTATGTGGATTGTGTAAAAGAACTTCTTCCATACAAAAGGCAGCTTTAACATAATCCCCCTCGGCTAAATATAAACTACACAACTCTTGCCAAGCTTCTTGATCAGACATAAATCTATTATAATAATATTTCATGTTATGAATTTACTTAAATGTGTATTGTCGATCTTGAATAGGTATTTACTTTTTTAAATATTCATTTAACTCCTTGATAGAATCTACCCTTCTTCCCTTTGCTTTTAGTATAGCGATTTTACGTTTTCTGGGAGCCGCATTTGTTTCATCTTTGGCAATAATGGCATCTAGAACTTCAATTGCTTCAGAATATCGTTCCATTGCCTCAAGGCGCATGGCTTTGAATTTCATTACACGCATACTTCCTGGAAACTCCATACTCAATTCTTTAATACATTTGCCAGCAATATCGAAACGTGCTGTATCTAAGGCTGCTAATATAACTTGCTCAAGAATTAAATGACGTTCATTGCCAGTCTTTGCAACTTTATCTTCAAGAACTGCCTCCCATAGCTGAATAACATCATCACTACGACGTTCGTTATCTTCTCTCCACTTGCGGAAATGGTCACGCACATCTGTAACAAATAATGGCATATATTAAGTCTATAAACATTATTTAACTAATTTTTAACATCCGGTAAACAATTTAAATCAATTAATTCATGCTTTTAAGGGGTGAATACAAAGATTATTTTTTTCATTTGTCATTGACCCGTATTAGCGCACCTATCGCTTGTAGTGATGTTTTCTTACCTCTCCAACTCATTTCTTCATAATTTAATGCCATTTCGTTCTTCTAAACGGGTTTAATATTATTCTTAGATATGCTTTTTAATTTAAAATATATTTTTATAATTATTATAAAAAACACAAAGTTAAAAAGGAACACGACAGAAAAATAGATTTTTTCTGACAGCTGGTTGTGTACTCTGTTCAGCTGGTTGTCAAATTGTAACAAATACTACGCGTAAGCCAATGTGAATTCGCCTAGGCATAAACAGAAAACAGAACAGACCAGAGTACACACTTTTTTCAACCACAATTATAAAAATTTTTATTATTTTTTAAATCAGCCGCAGTGTTAAAATATTTTTGAGCACGTGCATAGCTGAACAGAACATTATTATTAATGAAATAAAACAGAAAAATTATTATAATGTTTCAAGTCTGTCGCTTCCGAAATATTATTCCGAATTTAAAACGAAAATGGGTTTATTTTAAAAATTTGAAATATCTTTTCTTACTGGGAGTTACTCCATATATTAAATATTTTAAAAATTATCCAAATGGGTTGCTATATAAAAAACTTTAAATTTACCGGTTTATAAAAATAATGATTTTTTATAGATTTCTCATCATATAAAATTTTGAGAATTTTTCAATTCTTTTTCTTGAATATGGAATACCCCTATACTTCTAATTATTTAAAGTGACATCTGTCGGTCTTAATAGGCCTAGTATTTATTAAATTTGGTATTTACTTAATTTTTACCCCTTGGCTCTTACAGTTTTTCAGATATACCGAAATCTATAATGTCTTTGTATGAGAGGTGACACGTTCACTTCTCCCATCCCGTCCATTTTTTAGAGGGGTTGTGTATTGATGACCAAGATATATGTACCAAATTTGGACAATTTTTTACAACTGTTCTCCGTATAAATAAACATATTTGGTGCCACGCCCAGTTCTCCAAGCCCTCCCACATTTTGTCGGCTTTTGTGTTTTGATAACCAAGATGCTTGTACCTATTTTGGAAATATGCCATGCTAGATAAAAAATCTATAATGTCTTTGTATGGTTGTATGGTTCCACACTCACTTGTCCAAACCCTTCTCTTTTTCTAGAGAGGCTGTGTATTGATAACTCAGCTACATTTACCAAATTTGGACAATTTTACTCTTACCACTGTTTAGATATAAATGAATATATTTTGTGCCACGCCCACTTCTCCAATCGCGCCCATATTTTCTCGGATGTTGTGTATTGATAACCAAAATCCTTTTACGTAATTTGGAAACTTTGACTCTTGTCGTTCTCCAATTCACATAAATCTATAATGTCTTTGTATGGTCGATGCCACGCCTACCAGTAAAAATTATGCGTACGTGAGGATTTTTTTTTTTTTTTTTTTTTGAATAATTGCAATTCTTTTTCGAAACCAATACGAAAAAAAATATGATTTAAAAACAACATGAACATGGTATATAGAAAATTGATTATTTGGAGTGGAAAAAAACATAAGAATTCTTAGTAATTCTGTAATTGTCTAACTTATTTGAAGACGGTAAAAAATGGTAGTTATGCAATAAAAATGAAATCAGAAAATATGAACACTACGTTATTATGGAAATCATGTAAGCATATTTTTTGTGTGTAATTTTTAGCTTAATGTCTGAGAAACTTTGACTCAAAATCTTTATTTTTCTTCTTGAAAGTATTTTACTAAACATCTTGCAACTCTTTATAGGAAAACTAACACGAAGGTCGTATTCTTTTTTACACTAGAAAATGTGTTTGAAATCTAAGCCACTTTTTAATAGAAAAAAAGTTGTTGGGAGTCTGAGCAATTTTTCTTTAAAAAAGGTGTTTAAAGATTAACGGCCCATTTCACCAGGTTCAGTTTTAATTAACTACCAGTTATAACTGTCAAGACGTACTGTTAACTGGAAGTTAAAGTAATAGTTAGTTTTAACTGAACTTGGTGAAATTGGCCGTAAGTTACATTTTACTAGAAAAGTTGTTTCGGAGTCCAAGTTGGTTTTCGGAGTATAAGAAACTTTTTGTATTTATATTTATTACTGGCTTTTCTAATACAACAAGATACAATATCTTCTGATTTACAGATAACCCAGTTAAGTTTTTCTTATCGTTCTTTAGATATAAATATATCTATTAAGTTTTGACAAGCAAAATGTGTGGACAACTTGAAAGTGTTTTACACTGTAGTTACACGTACAAGTTTTTCTTAATAGTTTTTATACACTTTATACATGTACTGTGTGTCCAAAATTGCAAAGATTTAAAGCTGTGACGTAGGCTGCACGCCAGTTTTAAGCAATTTGCTTTCAAGATGTCAGCAATAAAACAATTTGTGAAGACAAAAGAAAAATTTGCTCATTAAACTTTTTTTCTTGAACGTAAATTGAAGCGCTCAACGTGAAAGAGAATTTCAAAGGCAAGACCGCTTAAATATTTAAAAGTATGATTGGTCTGGGTTTACGCTATGAAAGTTATCTTTCAGAAATTTTGAGCTTATTGGTGAGAGAGGAAGAGAACAAGCTACTATGCTCTACCCTCTCATCAATAAACTCAGACTTTCTGGAAGAAAACTTTCATAATGTAAACCTGCACTTGGTAAAAAAGTGTGCGTGTATTAAAACTGGAAAGGCAAAACTTGATCGTGTAACCCTCAAGCTATTGAACGTGTGCATAGCCGGCCTTTGCTCGGGCCCTAGGATTCTCTCTTTTTATTATACCATATACCGACATCGCTTACTAAAACTTCTCAGAATATCAATTAATACGGTGATAAACAATAAAAATAAAGTAAAGAACAACAGGAAAACATATACACATACAGATCTAGTGAGAAGCTTTGCAATATTAGCCATATACATTTGGAAATGTAGTGCAAAATCAAATATTTATATGAAAATTTTAAATGTCCATAACTTGAAAACTAAGCGTTTGCGCCAACTTTCTTATTTAATTTTTTCTTCTTATTTTTCCATTTTCTATTACTCTAGGTAATTTTTTTTTACTTGGAGCTGCGTCGGTAAACTAGATCTAAGCCAAAATCTGTTCAAGAGCTTTAAAATGATAAAAATATTGGCCATATATGTAGGTACGTTTAAAATTGTAGTGGAAAATCGCATATTTATATGAAAATTTTAAACGTCCATAACTCGAAAACTAAGCGTTTGCGCCAATTTTTTTTTTTATTTTATCTTCTTATTTTTCCATTTTCTATCACCCTAGGTCCTTTTTTTATTTAGAGCTGCATCGGTAAACTAGATTTGTTCCAAAGTTATATTTTTATTTCTAAATTTAAATAGTTTCATATAAATCAGCATTGCCACAAATAATAATTACATATCGCACTTGATCAACAAGAGGGTATTAACTCAAAATTTAAAAATTTTCAGTAGAAACAAAATAATTTTTAATTTAATATTAATGGCATATGAAAAATAATTTTTAAAACAAACGTTTCATTACCAAAGAGTAGACAAAATAACCCGATATTTTTAGAGCGGGTAGAAATGAATATAACATGACGATTTTTTCTACAAAGTGAAAAAATAAAAATTTTGAGTTAATACCCTCTTGTTGATCAAGTGCGATATGTATTCTAAAACTGTAACAACTTTTGACGGCGCGGAACAAATAGTTAATTTTTTTTTTAACAATAGATGCATTTTGTCAGTCTGATGCCGAGTTGATATTTTTATAAATTCTCTAAATATTATTTTTAAGCCACTGACATTCCTTATTTTCTTTCCAAGTATATTCATCATTTTTATAAATTTCTTTTTTCCAAATTGGTACACGCTTTTTAAGATCTTCAATTGCAGTCGCGACAGCATCCAATGATGTTTTTCGATGTGGCGAAGAAATAGCTATCACGACACTGGCTTCTCGAGTTCCAACTAAACCCAAACGGTGGCAAATAGCTACATTTACAATATCCGGCCATTGACGTCTTAGCTCTTCACAAACAAGTTGAATTTGTTTTACTGCCATTGGCTCGTAAGCTTCATATTCTAGAGATAATACCTGTAAATAAGGTGTTGAAAGTAAATTAATTTATTTAAACAATGATTTTCTAGTACCTTTTTTTCTTCAAATGAATCACGAGTCGTACCTACAAAAATTGATATAGCTCCACAAGAGTCCGCCGACACTATGTTGCTAATCTCATTAACATCTAACGCTTCTCGTGTAAGTACCAAATGATTCATGTTAACAGCGTTTTTGCTTTAATCACACTTTCTTTAACTAATTATCCGCCGCTTATTGGAGGAATTACACCAATTTCGTCCCCTTCTTTTAATAGAAGTTCCGTCCGCAAGTCTTCACAATAATTTTCGTTAATTGCTAATATCAAACTTTCCCGTATTACTTCTAACTTAAACTCTTTGCAAATTCGATTTAATAGATCGGAGGCGACTATTTTCTCATTATTTAATTGATAAGTGGCTTCGGTTACCCCAGATAATTCACGTGACTTTGCAAAAAAAAGCACTCGAACAGTTACCGATGTCATGTTAGTACTAGTCCACAGACATGTATATTTGTTAAATATGCTGATGATACCTCATATCTCACATATACCTCTTTACAAAGCCTTACAAATCAATCCAAGGTGAATTCGCCTTGAAATCAATCAAATTTTTTCAATTGCTTTAAAAAATAATTCCTACAAGAAATAGCTCAAGGCGAATTTACTTCAGGTGGCGGCGAAGAGACAGCCTGTTATTTTTTTTAGTCATGCCAGAATTGTCAAAAGTTTTGTTTACATGTGCTTTTTAAAATTGTGTTTTTAAATTAAATTTTAGTTTGCAAATGATTAATGAAATAGTTAAAAAATAAAGGGACGATTAATTAAACTATTGGGGTATTCACAAGGTGTGCTATCATGGTTTATTGTCATAATGTTCTAACATTTTACAATGGTTTAAAAATATTTAGTCAATTCACAAGGTATCCTAACATGTCATATTGTCAAAATGTCCTAATATTTCACAATGGTTTAAAAATATTTAGTCAATTCACAAGGTATCCTAACATGTCATATTGTCAAAATGTCCTAATATTTCACAATGGTTTAAAAATATTGTTGTACGGCTCAGCCGCTCAGCGCTGGACTTTTCTGATTAATTACGACAGCACAATAAACACAGCAAGCAACGTTCTATTTATTTAAGACACTTTTTGTTAACAAACCAACAACAATATTTTTAAACCATTGTGAAATATTAGGACATTTTGACAATATGACATGTTAGGATACCTTGTGAATTGACTAATTGTTGTTGGTTTGTGAACAAAAAGTGTCTTAAATAAATAGAACGTTGCTTGCTATGTTTATTGTGCTGTCGTCATTAATAGCACATTAAATTATGAGGGGTTGCTCACAACAGTCATATTTTTTCATGTTATTATTTTAAGACATATGACTTTATGACACCTTGTGAATCCCCCATATGTGTAAGAATAAGGTACAGATCGTTTTTTGGTCACAAAAACCAATTTTTACCATTATCACTAAATCTTAAAGGTGTTTTTATGTTCATGTGCTGTTTTAATGTTCAAATGCATAAATTGAATACAGAAAAGAAACGGTTTAAATTAATTTCAATACCACGTTCACTTCCAACGAATTTGCAATTAAGTGCTCACAAAAATTGCACAAGTTTATGTTATAAAAACTGTTATTTTCTTGATTCTAAAAATAATTTATTTTATTTTATATTTTTTGACTCAAATGTTTTTGTTCATTTTAGGCTAGGGCTGCCACATACATTCTTTCTTCATTCCCAAATTTAAAATCAAAATTTCTTAAAATATCTAAAAATAAGAAGCCAATAAATAAATTATTACTGCCAGTTCATCGATTTCGAACGTTAACGTTCGCATAGAAAATTACATTTAAAACAGCAACAAAATTTTAAAATTTGTTTTTGTTATAAATGTATTTTTTCTATGCGAACGTTAACATTCGATATCGTTGAACAGGCAGTTACTAAATAAAATAATGTTTTAATATTATTTATCAGTGGGCATTATTTTTATCTTATAAATTTGTATTTTAAACTCATATTAGCATAATCACACTAAAGCAATAGTGTATTTTAAGAAATTTCACAATTTGGTACTTATCTTTCAAACTCTGACCAAAAATATACTGTATTTAGGATAAGGGATCATTCAGTTAATCCAAAATATTATACATATATGTATTTTAAATTTCCTGTATGATTGCCGGCTTAAATATAATTAAGGCCCTAATCATGTAAAACGCAGCGCAACGCCAAAGAATAACATTGAAAGCACAAGCAATGTCATAAATATTTTGTAATTTTGTTGTTTCTTTCAACAGAAATTCATGTACGGTATTTAAAAATTTTCAACGACACAAGCTATGCACCGCTTGAAATTTTAAAACGCAATGTGAATTTCTGTAAAAGCAACAAAAAAAAAATACAAAATATTTATGACATTGCTTGTGCTTTCAACGTTATTCTTTGGCGTTGCGCTGCGTTTTACATGATTAGGGCCTTTTTGAGTGTTTGTAGGTAATTCTCATTCCCTCTGTAGTTTTGTTTGCTGATAGCTTTGGCTTTTCTAAAATTATTTAGAACGTTTCCTGATGATCTGGCCTAAGCAACCAGTGAAATGCGCATAGGAACAGCTTATCCTCCAACAATAAATTTCAGTATTTTTTATCAATTATTTAAAAAGGGAATTAAGCACAACAAACAAAATCTTTTAATTAAAAACACAATTTTAAAAAGCACATGTAAACAAAACTTTTGACAATTCTGGCATGACTAAGAAAAATAACAGGCTGTCTCTACGCCGCCACCTGAAGTAAATTCGCCTTGAACGTGTGGCTGCAGTGTAAACTGCAGCTGACTTCATATTAATTGTTTTTGCCGCCAAACTGTCTTGTTTGCATTGTCAAGATGGAGAATGTACTTATAAAGTGACCTCACTGACGCAGCTGTTCGCGATTGTTTTCTTCATGTTTAAACGTTTGATGTGTTTTTTTTTTGCTTATTTACATTTTTTATACAGGCATTTTGACATTTTCCGTCACAATTGTATCAATTCATGTTTCATTGTTGTAGAACTGAGGTCACTTTATTAATACATTTTGATACAGATCGCGTTTAGCAATTAAATTTTGTGTTTGTTGTGGACGTTCGGCTAACTCTACCTTTAGTTTGTTTTTTGTCAGCATACAATATTTAAAACACAGAGTGATTTTAAATTAAAAACGCTTGAGGCGTGAACTGCTCTGAGATTTTGTTAATTTTATTTTTAAAACTTTGTTGAAAAGTGTTAGTTTTTTAAGACTATTTTCCAATGGCTGACGCAGAACAATACATTAAAGATATTCAGCGGGAGTATGTTGATTTCTTGGACGATGAAGAGGACCAGGGTATATATTCTGGTCACGTCAAAGATATGATAGCAGAAAAAACCAGACGTTTAATAGTAAACATAAATGATTTAAAACGCAAAAATTCACACCGTGCTTTAGGCTTGCTCGGTAACGCGTCGGACGAACAATTGGCATTTGGTAGGGCACTCAAAGAATATGTATCAACAGTTGATCCCGCTTATGCTAAACAACATGAAGATTTCTTCGTAGGATACGAAGGTTGCTTTGGCAACCGTCATGTGACTCCACGTTCCCTCACCTCTGTGTAAGTAATAAATGATTTTTGCGTTGCAAGCAAATATTTAATTTTTTTTTTTTAGTTATCTCGGTAACATGGTGTGTGTTGAAGGAATTGTTACTAAAGTGTCTTTAATACATCCAAAAATTGTGCGATCGGTTCACTTTTGTCCGGCCACACGCAAAGTTATGGAACGCAAATATACTGACTTAACTTCGTTCGAAGCTGTACCAACGAGTGCAGTGTATCCGACTAAAGACGAAGATGGTAATTTGTTAGAAACCGAGTTCGGTTTGTCTGTATATAAGGATCATCAGTCTTTGACCATTCAAGAAATGCCTGAAAAGGCTCCAGCGGGTCAGTTGCCGCGTTCGGTTGATATCGTGTGTGATGACGATTTAGTAGATCGATGCAAGCCCGGAGATCGTGTGCAAATAGTCGGCAGCTATCGCTGTTTGCCAGGTAAACAAGGTGGTTATACATCTGGCACATTTCGTACAGTTCTATTAGCCAATAACATATCATTGTTAAGTAAAGAAAGCAATATGGATATCAGTCGCGAAGACGTTATTTTGTGTAAAAAGTTGGCCAAAAACAGTGACATATTCGAATTACTTTCGAAAAGCTTGGCACCTTCCATACATGGCCACACTTTTGTAAAACGGGCTATCCTTAGCCTTCTATTAGGTGGAGTTGAGAAGCTTCTTCCAAATGGAACACGTTTGCGTGGTGATATAAATGTTTTGCTGATCGGTGACCCTAGTGTTGCGAAGTCTCAACTCTTGCGATACGTGTTGAATACGGCACCTCGTGCTATAGCAACAACTGGTCGCGGTTCATCTGGCGTAGGTCTTACAGCAGCAGTCACCACGGATCAGGAAACTGGAGAACGAAGATTAGAAGCTGGTGCTATGGTGCTAGCCGATCGTGGTGTGGTGTGCATTGATGAGTTTGACAAAATGAGTGACATTGACAGAACTGCAATTCACGAAGTGATGGAACAGGGCCGCGTCACTATTTCCAAGGCTGGCATTCATGCTTCTTTAAATGCTCGTTGTTCAGTACTAGCTGCAGCCAATCCTGTATATGGTAGATATGATCAATACAAAACTCCTATGGAAAATATAGGCCTGCAAGATTCCCTTTTATCACGTTTCGATTTGCTTTTCGTCATGTTAGATGTTATTGACAGCGATATTGACCAAATGATTTCAGATCACGTCGTTCGCATGCATCGCTATCGTAATGCCAAGGAAGCCGACGGCGAACCCCTTTCTATGGGAAGTTCTTATGCAGATTCCCTTTCGTTTTCAACAAATGGCGATGAGAAGAAAGAGACCGAAGTGTATGAAAAGTACGATGCTTTACTCCATGGAAAGTCACGCAAACGTCATGAAAAAATACTATCTGTAGACTTTATGAGAAAATACATTCACATTGCTAAATGTATGAAGCCGAAATTAAGTGAACAAGCTTGCGAAGCAATATCGAATGAATATTCGCGTTTGCGATCACAAGAAAGTGTGCAGAACGATGTAGCTCGTACACAACCTGTAACAGCTCGTACTTTGGAGACATTGATTCGTTTGGCCACAGCACATGCAAGAGCTCGTATGTCTAAGACCGTAACTGTGGATGACGCTCTGGCTGCAATTGAACTGGTACAGTTTGCGTATTTTAAAAAGGTTTTAGAAAAAGAAAAGGGTCAAAAGCGCCGCAGAGATGGTGGTTCTTCAGACGAAGAACTGGCCATCGAGGAAAATGATAATCAAAACTCACCAACACGCCGCAACAAACGTACTCGGACACGCGCTCCCCAAGACTCGACTAATGTGGGAGCTGACACCGACGAAGAATTTGAGACTCCACAGCCTGATGCAGGTGATTTAACGCGTCGCGATACACGTCGGTCGTTGCCGGACCGCAAGCAATCGACAACTATTAATGGTCAATCAGAATCACAAACTTCTTTAGACACACCATCTGTTTGTGCTAGCGCTTCTATGCCCGCCATTATAACTGACGCTCGCTTAGGTGATTTCAAAAATAATCTTCAGCGATTGTTCCGAGAAGCCCGAGAACAGAGCTTGTCTTTGGTCCGCATTACTTCAGCCATCAATGAGAATAACGAGGAACAGTTCACAGATGGGGAAATAGAAGCAGCTGTCAATCGCATGACTGATGACAACCAAATTATGGTAGCAGATGGCATCGTTTTCTTAATATAAAGTAAGGACAAAACTAAAAATACGTTATAAGCAAGATTCAAAAATTTGTTACTTGAAAATATATATGCATTTTGTTTTTGCATTTATATTATTTTTTCTACAACATTCTTTAATAAAAATTATATTGTGTAATTAAAAAATGTGAATGTACTTGTGTACGTCCGATAACTTTTCCTTTATAACAAAGGTAGTAATTTTGCCACCAGAAAACATGTTGGTAAAATATGTTGAATGTATGATAACAGCTTCATAATTTTTGGCGAACTCTGGTTTTCTTGCAATATTAAAACAAAATGTACTACGTTTCATTTTTGTTTTTTTTTTTTGCAAATTTTAATTTCGAATAGCACTATAACGTTGCATTTTCTTATCATATACATGAGAAAAATAATGAAAAAAATATTGGGACCAGTGTTGCCAAAACTTTATGACCAAAAATGGTTAAATTTACTGGAAACAAGTGTTTTTTACAGTCGCTCAAAAATAAAGTAAAAACAAGTTAGAGTGCTATATTCGGCTGTGCCGAATATTTGATACCCTCCACCGAGAGGAGTGGGCTCTATATGATAAATACATATGTATATATTATTAGCTAAGCTTCACAAAAACGAACGTCAGCTTTAAAATTGGTTGCGGTTAAGACCTATATTAAATTATTGACCGAAAAAAGAAAGTTTTATGCGTTTCTTGTTAGAACTTTGAACTGGCTTGAGTAAAATATCATGATTCGTAACAGTTTTAGCCGAAATAAAATGATTTTCAGGAGGGTAATTTGTATTGAACCTATGGTAAATTATGGACCAATCTAAGTTGGAAGAAATTTTCCCGCAATGTCTATAAATGTTGGTTTTAGGCGAATTAAAAATTTTCCCAAAGTGGGCTTTTTTGGTTTTAGGCGCAATAAACTGTTTCCGAGAGTAGGGTCTATATAGGGCGTAGAGTAAATTATTGACCGATCGTCACGAAATGTTACAGTGTGATTTGTAGTCACATAAAACTGTGACGTACCGAATTTCATTATGATAGCAATTTTTATTACGGTTTTAGGCGTACTAAACTGGGGGGCTACTCTCTATTGCGATGCGAAAGAAAATTGTCGCAAATATAGTGATTGGTACTCTTTAATGCGTTTGCGCATTTGTCTTTCGCACCTTTTTTATTTTTTCTTTTCGCAAATCATCATTATTTCTTTTAATTAAGCTTTCCAATTTTAATTTTTTTTACATATTTTGCCATTTCATTACTGAAAATCTGCGCTATCTTTGATTTTTATTACCAGTATTGCTTAATTTTCAAACAATTTTGCGAAAGTGATATAGAGTACCAAGTTGGCATTTAGCTTTCGCATCGAAATTGCATTCGCATCGCAATAGAGAGTAGCCCCCCCGTTTTCCGAGAGTAGGGTTTATATGAGGCCTAGAGTAAATTATTGACCGATCTTCACGAAACTTTACATTGTGATTTTTAGTCACATAAAACTGTGACGTACCAAATTTTATTATAGCATTATTTATTACGGTTTTAGGCGTACTAAACTGTTTTCCGGGAGTAGGGTTTATATGGGGCCTAGAGTAAATAATAGTCCGATATTCACGAAATTGCAGTTGTATAAAGCGAATTCGTACAAAATTTGTTATCATTCCGTGCATTACTCCCTCATTTATTTTAATTTGTGTATCAAAATTACCAAATTTTTAGGGTGGTGGTTCCACATTTTGATTCATAGTTCTGATCCTACAGAACCGATGTTGCTGAATTTCAATTCCAAGCTGCCTAGGATAATTACAAGCAATTTGAGACCAAGTTTGTTCTTTTCTTTTGCGTTTTTTAAAAAACAGACGGACAGAAAGACGGACATGGCTAAATCGACTTAGAATTACTCAAGGAGCCAGAATATATATACTTTATGGGGTCTTAGATGTATAATGAAAAAGTTCAACACGGAATGACAAACTTAGTACACCCTCATTCACCACTAGTGGTGGTGGAGGGTATAAAAATGGCTAAAAACTTTTTTTTATATAAAAACACTTTTAAATTCAAAATAACAAAACAATAATAGTTCATTAAAATGCAATTTTAAATTGAAATAAATTTGTTGCATAACAATAAACGTAAGTTAAATATTTTAGCATTTTAAAAATTAAATCATCGATAAATTCGATGTCGTTAATGTTCATCTCATAGGAATCACTTGTGCCTATTAGTTTTAAATGTATTGAAAGAATCATTATCATGAAAACATTTACTCAACCTTTTGAGTCCAAATCTACAATAAAAAATAAAAAAGATAAAAAATATTTTATTGTTATGTTAAAAATATTTAACCAATTGATAAAATCGAACTAACGGTTGCTAGGTTAGAAAGGCTGGTGTGAAGCAAACTTCACACCTTCACCCAGAGACCATTATGGTCCATTGTGATGCCTTTATTTAGTGAAACAAAGAAAGAAAGAAGAGAAAGATATCTAGTGTGACAGAGTAGGAGAAGTTAATGGTGAAAGCACAGGGAAGGAAGATAGTGGAAGATAAGAAATCGGACAGAACAAGCAAAACACAACCCTACCAAACAGGAAAAACTGCCCTACATGTTTCCCAGCCTCCTGCCGCGCAACCAGGTCATTCCCATTACGAATCCCGTCAGATTCTCGAGCCCGCAGCCCGAGACATCTCCCAATTCGTGCAGGAATCTGCTACCTAGCCACCTCAGCCTGCTGTTCTGTAGCCTGGGACAGTGGCACAGAAAGTGCTCAACTGTCTCCAGCTCCTCTGGGTCCTCACACAGCGGTTGCTAAATGTAACCTATTTCTCAAATTACTTTTAACGATGTTTACTTGGCTAATTCAGCATTAAACCATGGAAGTGATAGGAACTTTATAGTAAATTCTGAAGTTTCTAAAAGTTTTTTGTAGCTGCCTGCATTTTATATTGGAATACTTTCGACCAGAAAGAAAAAGTGTTGTTTGTGTTGATCCATTTTTTTAATTTAATATTGGAATAAATACTGTTCCGTTATTTTGAAAGATGTTTCATCATCATTGTTTATATCGATTTTCAACATTTATATGAGTTGTGATTTAAATTTTAATTGTTAAAATTTTTTTTTTTTTTTAATTATTATTTTTAAGGAAAACGGTGAAAAAAATGTTATGGATAAACAAGTTAAAAAATCGCTAAAAAAAAATGTTTAATGGGGTCTGTACACGGTCAAAATGGTGTGCTTGACGTATATTCGCCGTCATATCTAAATTTTTTAAGTTTCCATCCAGCATAGTCGGTGTCACACATACAAACATATTTTCTCTAATACTACCATAGCGCTGGATGAGAAATGTTTGAGAGTGTAAAGATCCCTTAATGGCAAAACTCATTTTTAATGGCTAAATCTAGCAACTAAGAGGCTAAATTGGCATCACTGATTGTGACCTACATAGCTTGTGTCCTTTACCGAGGAATCAAGATTTTTAAAATGAGATTAAATCGTTCAATATGTAACATCATACGATGATGCATTAACAATTTTTTTTAGTTGCTGTAACTCATTACACTCTAAATTACAGGTGTGCACGTGACGTAATTTGCGTTACCATGATAACTTTGAATATTAATCACGCGTGAGAGCGTGAGCGTGATTGAAAATAAAAACTTCGTGCGTGATTAAAAATGTCAAAATTCTTAATAAAATTGTTTTTAGAAAAAAGAAAAGCAAATTGTAATATACATATTTGTGTCAAAACGTGAAAAGTGCTTACATACATACATAAGTCAATCTTACAAAATCTGACTTTATGGCAACTTTGTAATCTCCATGTTTAAAAGCACCCATGGAAAAAGTTAAATATTTTGTACGATTTTTTTAGGGAGTTATAGCAAAATTAATTTTTGCTTAATTTTTCAATGTGCAAAGGTTCCGATCTAAATAGGTCATTAGTAGTATTTAGGTAAACTTGAAAAAAACAACAAGTAGTAGAACAAAAATATATTTTCAATTTAAAAATGCACTTAAAATAACAATAATGCAAACAATTTTTCTTTTTTTATTACAAAGCTTCAGACATAATGATCTCAATTTTTCTTTAAATAAAATTAATGTTTCTTTGAAAAATATTAAACCAAGTAGCTAACAAGAAATTAAGAATAGAATTTTTAACAACTTGTTGCGTTTTAGATTTTTTTTTTATTCACTTTGTATTCCCGCTAAAAATATATTCGGAATTGAATTATTGTTTTGAAAAAATTAAGTTTTATTAACTAAATTTTGTCACTGTTCAAATTATAGAATGAATTCAAGTTTTGTTTTAAAAAAAGATTAAAGCTTTTTATGTTGTTAATATGCAATTTTATATTAAAAAAGTATATGTATTGTTTTTTATGAAATTGTACTGATTTGTTTTCTCTTATGTACTGATTTCTCTGATTTCAAAACTGGTAACCCTACCCTTGAGCCAAAAATATTTGAAAGTTCTCGAAACAATTTACTTTCAAATTGCCTACCTTGGTCGGTAATTATTTGCTTTGGTACAACAAATCGTGATGTCCATATATTTGTAAAAGCCGTTGCAACTGTCTCAGCTCGTATATTAGTTCGTGGAATAGCTTCCGTCCATTAAGTATACCTATCAATACAAGTAAGAAGATAACGATAACCCTGGCAACTTGTTAGGGGACCAACAATATCCATATTAACATGCTTGAAACGTTGTGTTGGTGGTTTAAATTCTCCTAAAGGACTCTTAGTATGTCGATTTACTTTTGACTTCTGGGAAGCAATGCAATTTCTAGCTCATTTCGTAACATCTTTCCGTAAGGATTTCCAAATAAAACGTGAGCGAACCAAATCCACAGAAGCCTTAACACCGGGATGCGAAAGGTTATGAATATTATCAAATACTAACTTTCGAAATGATTCCGTCAAATATGGTCTGGTTTTGGAATCTGTAACGTCGCAGTATATCGTATGCTCACCATTGTTTACTAATTTTAGGTTAAGCGAAGAGTTCTTGTTGTTCCTCAGTGCAATTAGCTCATCATCATTCTTTTGCTCTTCGGCCAACACACTACATATAATCCAAATTTGTCGGTATTTCGATAGCTTGAATACGGGAGAGTGTATCTGATACAACATTGTCCTTCCCTTTAATGTGACGAATATCGGTAGCATACTGACTTATATAATCCAATTTCCTTAATTGGCTTGGGGACGCTTTGTGAAGCTTTTGTCTAAAGACATAAGAGGCTTATGGTCAGAAAAAATGCAAAATTGACGACCTTCCAAAAATTATTAGAAATGTTTAAATGTGGAGAATACTGCTTGCAGCTTGCGGTCATAGACGCTGTACTTCATTTGGGTCTTACTAAACTTCTTAGAAAAGAATCCCAATGGTTGCCACTCACCTTTTATAAATTGCTGTAATACGCCACCCATGGCTGAGTCAGATGCATCGACACAGAGAGAAGTTGGAACATTTTCTTTCAGATAACATAAAAGCGCTGCATGCGCCAGCTGCTGCTTACACTCTTCGAAAGCTTGTTTTCTTAATTCATTCCATTCAATGGGACGATTATCATTTTTCACATTTCCTTGATGTATGCCATGTAAAATTGCTTGATGTTTTGCTGCCTGAGGTATAAAACGACGGTAGAAATTTATCATACCTAAAAAACATTTAAGTTCTTTGACAGTTTTGGGTAGTTTGCATTGCAAAATAGCCTCAACACGACAAGGAAGCGGTTTCAATTCATTTCCGTAACCAAGTAACCAAGGAATTCCAGTTGTGACACACCAAACAAGAATTTGAAAAATTTACGGTAAGAACAAACTGACGCAGTCTTTCAAATAAAATTTAAGATGTTTCTGATGTTCTTGCTCAATTCTTGATGCAATTAATATGTCGTCAATATAAACGTAAACGACTCCAACTCTGTTATTACCTCATGCATAAAGCGTTGGAAAGTTTGCGCAGCACTGTCATCCTAAGAAACTCAAAGTTGCCAATAGGTGTCGTAATTGCTGTCTTTTTAATATCGCCTTCCGCGACAGGGATGTGATATGCTTTTAGTAAATCCACCTTGCTAAATATTTTTTTACCATCTAATAAAATTCCAAAATCACGAATGTGTGGAACTGCATAGCAATCAGGTATAGTATAGACATCGGTAATCCCCAAACGGGCGCCACTCACCATTTTATTTTACAACTAAATGTAATGGGCTTGCCCAGTTACTATTGGAAGGACGACTTATTCCTAGGCGAACCATTTCATTAAACTCTTTCTTGACTACAATCAGTTTCTCAGGAGAAAGAAGTCTTGGTTTGCTAAAACCCGGATGACCGTTGGTGGTTTCTATATAATTTGGACTTAGTGTTTTGGTTTAGAGTGGAAATTAATTTTTGTCAAATTGTTATATTCCATAATATGTGAATACAATGAAGACGAAGTGGTTAGTGGTCTAATTGAAAAAATTTTCTTGACTAACGACAATATCTTTTGAGGTGTTTTTCGATTTTGGTTTAACAAGTTGATTGTTTTTTACATCAATGAGGAAACCATAGTTACCCAAAAAATCTGTTCCAATAGTCTGTTTCTGTATATCAACAATAACATAATTCCACTTGAAATTCCGCTTAAGTCCCAAATCGATTGTGAGGGGTTTTGTTCCAAAAGTCTTGATTGCAGCATGATTTGCAGCGTATAAAATGAGTGCACAGGGTTGCTGCTTTCGCTGCAGTAACGATGCTGGAAACATTGAAACATCTGCTCTAAAATCGACTAAAAACCTGGATTTCGATTTTAAATCTCTAATAAACAGGCGACATAGCTCTTGGCTGCTCCCATCCGTCACCAAAAATTGAGCGCCGATTAGTTTTCCCGTTTTGACTTTTTGAAATTGCATGGAGTAACACATTTCTTAGCTTTTTCTACAAATTTAAAATGATACCAGCATAGAGGTTTGTCTCTTCTAGAAGACGATTTTGAACGATTCCGTTTACCCGTTGTCTGGCCTTTGCTTCTTGATCGCCCAAAAGCTTCCATTTTGTTGCAAAGACTTTCCAGCTGAAGTTCAATATTGGCAAGTCTGCTCAAACGGTTTTCTGATGCTGAAAATACAGCGTGTACTTCTGTATCGCTGTAATCACAAATTTTATCTGCCAATTTAGCGAGCTTCTGCAAACGGTCTTCACTGGCAGGCAGAATAGCTTTCATTTGAGATGATAGCCGCTGCATCCAAAGTTTTTTTAAAATGACATCAGAGACCATACCTTGGGCTAAAGAACGGATTTGACTTAACAAATCTGATGGTTTTTTATCAGAAAGTTCCACCTCAGTCAGAAGAAGTTTTTTAAGGCGTTTTTCCTCAGAGTCCGAAAACGAGCATAAAAGTTTTGCCTTTGAAGTGTCATACAAATTCGTGGCAGGAGGGTTGATGATGACATCTTGAACATTCTCTAGTATATTGCTCTCTATTGAAGCTACAATAGTGTGAAATTTGGTCACATCTTGAGTAACACCAGTCTTCACGAATTGCGACTCCATTTGCTTAAACCAAAGTAATGGATCCGAACGCCAAAATCCGTGCGAGCAGCGTTTGACGATAGAGATGCAAAATCTTCTTCAGATGTAGACATGCTTCCAATTCAATATATCGGGGTCACCAATTTGTTGGTAAAATAAAAATAAGACCAACAATTTTTCTTTTTTACAAAAAATATAAAAAAAAATTTATTTACAAGTATTAATAAATTGTGGACAATATATTAATTCTTGAAAATAATAAAGGTCGAATAAAGAACATATTATATAAAAATTTATTTAATAAAAATTCAAATCATAATTCTAAAAACTAACTAACCTAAAACATAAAAAAAATATTCTTTTTTCTCAAAAACAAATTCAATGAAAAACTGATTATTTAATAAAAAATTTCAATTTAGTGTTTTTCTGTAAGATATTTTATAGGCACCACAGCACATGTTCCTTACTGCCACAGATATATAATTATTTTAATTTTTGAAAACTGCTACAATCGTTCCCTTGTTGAAAGAACTATCAAAAAGACTTTAGATATTCCTGCAAGTTCAGCCGCAGGGTAACGTGCTATTGCCTTCTCACAAGAATGTCTTAACTTATTCATTATTTATTGAGATTATGAATAAGTTAAAATGAAGGGCTTATTGAAAAAACATCATGAAAGGTCACCCAAAAAGTATGAGGTATGATGTGTTGGTGAACAAAGACGTTTTGTGAAGGAACTATTATTAAATCTCCAAAACCTCGCGAGATATAACTTTCTTTAATTTTGGTAGCTTACGATTTTATTGTACAAAAAATGATTAATTAAATTTATAACGGTTTTCTGCAAAAAATTCTTTAAAATTATTGGACTATGATAATAAAGTTAAAAACAAGTAATTATAACTTAAGTCGGAATTAATGCAACTAAAACTAAGGAGGTAATTTTGTAAAACATTTTAATTTTTCAACGCAATGTTAAGTGATTTACAAAATTACCCCTATATTTTAACTCGGGCCATATGCTATCTCTTTACCGTTGAGACGTGATTAAAAATTATTAGTTCGTGTCGTGCGGGATCAAAATTATTCTATTTGTGAGCGTGCGGTCGTGAGTCTATATGTATATATATATATGTATATACATATACATACATATATATCAACGGCCAGTCCGAACGGCTAAAGATAGATACTTGAAATTTTGTATATAAATAGGTACCTTTTTTACAAAGATGGATTTTTTTTGGAATTCGAATGTTTAGTGGGTAAAAAGTGTAAATTTGCTAACCTCATATCTTCTAAGCTAAAAGAGAAAAAAAATTATAATAATTCAATAAAAACAATAAGCGTTCAGGTGTATGGTACTTTTTTGAGATTCGGCCCTTTTGGGATTAAACGGATAAAACATGTATTTTGGAACTTTTTTGTAACCCCATCTAAGTTAGCACTTTTTTAAAATGTAACTTATTTTTGGTACTTTTCTACCCAAGTATTTTTTTAATTCACCAGTTAACTTCGATGGTTCAAATCGATAATAAGTCCAATTCCAAGTAAATTTAATTTTCCGCGTTTTAGATGATTTTTATAACTGGTATTTACGGGGGTGAAAAAATAAATAGCGAGGTCTCATTCCTGGGAAAATAAGTTTTCCACGTTTATTTGTGTATTTTGCCTCGAGTGAAAAAGGATGTTTAGGGAAGAGTCTATCTCATCTTTGCCTACTGCTCCATGATGTTAGTGTACGGACCTCTTTTGAAAGCTTGAGAACTGTGAAAAGTGTATTTCATCCGACATTTCATCCTGCATATAATGCCCTTGAAATGGTCAAGAATAATAGACATTAGCACTCTACTTTAGCGGAAGCTGTACGTCATTGTCGACGTCGACATTAATTTTTATTTGTTGTCACATCAAGTCGACGACAATATCACATCGACGTTAATTTGGCATTTTATAAGAAAGTTGTGTCGACGTCGACTAGTTATCGAAAATCTGACAAAAACATCACATTTCCAATTATTTTTCTATCATTGTTGTTCTTCATCATTAAAGCTAATTTGTTAACGCTATTTATGCTTTTTGCCGACATTTTGTTTTTTTTTTACCGATTTAGCGATCTTACATTAATCTTAGAGTTTGTTTCCGATTTAAAATTTTTCGCGAATTTTTGCCATGTTCGCGATAAGAGCTTTTTTTTATTGTAAGATTTCTAATTCTTTATAGCTTCAACGATTATTAATAAATATAAGACTTTGCTATTAAGTTTTTAGTTCAGTTTAGGTTTATTAGTAGTAAAGGGTCCGCCATCTAACGTTTTTTTTCAACTAGTGCTTATTTCGTGAATGGTAACACTTAGCTCATGTCTGATTTGACAGATAATTAGTTTTATCCTTCCGCTGAACGAATAGGGTTGTGTATAGGCTTGAACAACGCTGGGAAATATTGCGACATTACTTTGAAAATTATGGCAATGTTGCAGAATGTGTGCGAAAATTGCGTACGGATTTTGGAAGATAAGCACCGTCAGCTCCGTATGTTCGTTATCTTGTGAAAAAAGTGAAAGTTTATCACGATAAACTGTGATAAAAACCAAATTTTACCAACTTTTTCGTATAGGGGTAAATTAATTTACAGAGTATAGTTTGTATTACAAATTTATTTTGTTTTAATCTAGTAACTTTTTGTTTAAACCTTCATAATTTGTCGAAAAATTTTCATTCAAATAAAAATTTCATTAAGGAAATCTTGTGAAAAAGAAAAAATTTATTTTACGGGGAAGGAGAATAATTTTTTTAAAATAATTTGAATAAGTTATTCGAATATTGCAAATTGGTTATAAAATAATAAATCTTTAATACTTTTTAAACGGTAAGGAAACTTATTATTTTTGTTTTGTGAAATTATTGTGTTAGTTAATATTTTGTTGCTTTTGGTAGGATTTTGTGTCATATATATTGGTTCCTGAGGGGGAAAAAGAAGGTGAGAAAAAGGAAATGAAGACGAAACGTGCATTTGTGAAACTTTCTGTGGGTTTTAAGGGTGGATAAGTTTTTTATTTGCAATTGAGAACCTGTTAGAATTCTGGAATCTGATAGAATTCTCGGGAAAAATAGAAACATTTCTGGTTTCTGGGATTTGCCACGAAACTAATTTTCCTGCCAATAAACATAAATCCGATAATACCTACATACCTATAAATAGGGTGACCAACGGGTTGAATAGTTTTTTTTTTTTAATTTTTAGTTACATATCTTATTTATTACATTTTGACGGACTTTCAAAAATTATATGTTGAAGTCGATTTAAAATCGGGATTAAATTTTATAAATTATTTAACTTTAAATTTTTGCTTGAATTAACTGTATGGTTTTGTAATGGTCACCTAGTTTGACATTAATCCATAAACTTTAAATACCTTCACACTTAAAACAAAATACACTCAAATGTATATGTTATAATATTTAGAGAAACAAATATTCTCTTAAATATTATAAGACTTACATACATATTATTATTTAACAATCATATGGAAAAATTAAAAAAGAAATTTGGATTAATTGGTTGATCATAATAAGAATACGTATACTGCCTAAAGTCTTCCGGCGCCTGAGGACATCGAGGGAGAAATCATAAACTAAGTAAGTTAATTTAATTGTTTTTATTTACATTCTTATTTAAATTTTCCATATTTGAAAACATGCAAAAAATACATACACACATATATATATATATTAATATTTACGGGTTTTTTATCTTAAAAGAGAAATGGCTAAATTTTAAATTGTGACCAAATGTAATTGCACGAATTTTTGTTAATTTGCAATTTTAATAGTTAATTAATATTCATTGTTTAATAAATTGTTATAATTCAAACATGAAATTTTAAATATTATCTTTTGATTGTGAAAAGTGAAGTATAGGCATGGGGCATATAGGGTGATTACGTTTTTTTTGTTTGTATTTTAATTTTTATGAAGTTTTAGGCTGATAAACAGTATATATGTATATATATCAGCAAGGAGGGTCGGCTAGGGCCCGTGTAGCATATAACAACTTTCGCTACACGCATATGATCAAACCATATATGTTTTTTTTAAAGTTTGATCTTATATCAATCTGTTTATATGATTCAATTGTTGTTCTTTTTTTTGCTACCTAAAATTTAAAATCTCAAAAAAACGAATTAATTGTTTATTTTTTATTTGGGAACAAAAAACCCCCCCAACGACGAGCACGGCCGAATTAATAGGTAACCCCGTTTGCAAGTTATACCATCTCAGTCTCCGAACTGAGGTTTCGTTACAGAGAATATTGGCGCCCAACGTGGGGCCTCAGTAGTCGTTATATTTAAGATTTATTTTGTGCACTTCCACCAGGATACTGAGGTCTTTTGAATATTTTGAGGTTGTTGATTCATATAGATATTTTTATTTATTTTTTATCGATTTCATCTTTTGCAATTGTTACAGATTATGTTGTTATGGATATAGTTGTTCATTACTTTTTTTTTGTGATAATAAATTCCTTAGATAGCATGGTGTGTTGCAATTGTTATCAGGGGTTGGGTTCGAATTAGAGGAGTTTTTCTGGTTATCATCGGTTTAATCGCCATTCGAATCTTTCTCTATTCTAATATCTACATTACGATTTGATATTTTGCGGTTGTATGGACTTAAAGTACATTGATTTTTATTGGGTATTTTCCTGCAACAGCTTATCGATTCGTAATGTTTCTTCTTTTTAACTCAGTATGTTAAGGACTTTATGCTTTGACATCTGTTAAAGATAACCGCATTCTGAGTTAATATATTATTCTTTAAATATATGGTTGATGTATGATTCTGATGCGTTGTTTTATTTAATTATTTTTTTTTTGTTTCGTTAATTTCTTATGATTTAGTTTACTTGTTTCGTTTACCTTATACTGGCCCGTACCGAAATACTTCACCAAGTAGCATGTAATTTATAGAATATTTTTGAGAAAAACACTTATCCGTATATAATTATAGTTATTTGCGACGTTTTAAAACGTAGACTATTTAGCATTTGCATTATTATTTTCTTTTGACGTGATATCTTATTTGTTTTGTGTTATTTAATTGAGTGAAAATGCCAGTGGTTCGTAGTTTAGGTGATATTCCAGCTCACGTTGAACAGGAATGTGTTAATTTTACTTTTTCATCTGAAGAAGGAGCAGGTGGCGATTCAGAGAAACATATACGACCATCCGGTAGACCTAGAACTCGACTACAGTCTCGTAGAGAAGCTAGGCAACAACTTAGTGAAGATGACACTAGGGTACGTCAAATAGTAAACGAATCGTTAAGAGGTTTTAGAAATAAAGTTATTAATTTGATGGCGGAGGGATTTAGGAATTTATCGTTGGCTATACCGGAAAGATCTAATATTGATCATATTGAACAAGAGGATAACATTAGTATAACGTCTCAGAATGATCGTCAAGCGCGAGGAAATCGTTACATATATAATCACCATGGCGACATTGATCGTAATTCGGATAGGGTTCTGAACATTATTCGAAATTGGCGAATTCGTTTTACAGGTGATACATCGGAAGTGACAGTGGATGAGTTTATTTATAGGGTTAACACTCTTACGATATCAAATTTGAGAGGTGACTTTAACCTTCTGTGCGAGCATGACCACATTTTATTTGAGGGCAAAGCTCTTAAGTGGTTTTGGCGGTTTCATAGGATTAGTGGTGCAATATCTTGGGACGAATTAGGAGAAGCTTTGAAACGACAATACAAGGATTACAACACAGACTTCGATATTAAAGACGAAATTGTGCGAAGGAAGCAGCGTCAAAACGTAACGTTTGAAGATTATTATGATGCTATCATGCTTTATGTGATAAACTTCGAACACCTTTCACGGATGTCGAGCTTTGTGAGACCATTCAAAGGAATTTAAGACCAGAGGTGAGGCACGAGCTTCTTCACCTAGAAATAACTCGTGTGGCCATACTTAGACGTGCAGTGCGTAGGCACGAGAAATTTTTAAAGGATACGTCACTTTCATATTTAAATAAACGTGCTTGAAATAGTGTGTCAGAAGTCGATGGAAAGGATGGCGATACTATTGTAGATCACCATTTAGCAAATGAAAACACAGAGGTGTGTTTGATGGTAAAAACTGGTCAATGTTGGAATTGCAATAATGTTTGTCACAGTTTTATTGACTGTTTAGAACCTCGAACTATATTTTGTTATGGATGCGGAGCAAAGAACGTATATAAGCCCAAATGCCCTAAATGTTCCCAGCGGGGAAACGCTCTGAAGGATGTTCGTGCAAAGATGAACGAACATCCGAGGCAAAATTGAATATCACTTTCAATAACAAACCTGACGAAACCAACCAAAATATAAAACTGGCTATAACAACTTCACCGGAATTAACTAATAAACCAGATATAACTTTAATTCATCCACTACAAAGAACTTACCATTTACGTATGGAGGAATATAATCGTGTTAGAAATAGAATATTTAAGGATGAATTTGCAGCATTACCACCCAATAGATCTTCGAGGAGAATTCGTAAGTTTTACAAACAGAGGAAACTCTTGAAGAGATGTATTATTTCATCGGTAGTATCTAAAAGTAATGACGATATATCGTACATATTGTTAGATATAAAGAATAAGAACCATTTTGCGTTATTGGAGTGGCGCAAGCGTAAACGTCATAGGAGGGGAGCTATGTGGTGAAATTATCCAATCGAAAAATTTTAAACGTGGTACTGGGAGTGTCAAGACTGCAGACGGTCAACAACAAAAGATTTTGGGTACAATAATGTTGGATATTGGTTATAATAATCAAAATAAGTTAACCGAATTTCTTTTAATTCCCTCAATTAAACATGATGTAATATGTGGTATGAATTTTTGGAAAAATTTTGGTTTAAAAATCGTGTCTATTTGTGATTTAAATGAAATTGTTTTGGAAGAGGATCCGAAATACCATTGACATCAATCCAACAACAACAGTTAAAAAGTATAATTGACTACTTTCCAAATTCATAACATGATGGATTAGGCTGTACAGCTCTCATTGAACATAATATCGATACTGGTAAGTCACCTGCTATAAAACAGAGATACTACCCGATATCACCTGCAAGGGAAAAGCTTTTATGCGAAAAAATCGATCGAATGTTACAATTAGGAGTAATCGAAGAATGTCCAACATCGGCGTGGTCATCCCCTGGCGTTTTAATAGTAAAACCGGGTAAGGTGCGGTTTTGTTTAGACAGTTGGAAATTGAACTTAGTGACGACAAAGGACGCATACCCAATTCCGAACATTGACGGACTTATTTCGAGACATCCTCCAATTTATTACATTTCCAAAGTGGATCTCAAAGATGCATTTTGGCAGATTAAATTGGACGAAACCTCAAGACCTAAGACAGCGTTCACCATTCCTAATCGGCCATTGTATCAATTTACAAGAATGCCGTTTGGTTTGTGCAATGCTCCTCAGACAATGTGTAGACTGATGGACCAAGTCATTCCGTATAATTTCAAAACCAACATGTTTGCTTACTTGGACGAAAGACTTTAATGAACATTTGCAGCACCTGAATAAGGTGGCTTGCGACAGGTACAATACCTTGGCTATATTGTCGGTGAGGGTTCTTTGAAAGTTGATATGGAAAAGGTGAAAGTCATTTCACAGTATCCTGTTCCTAAGACGATTCGGCAATTACGCCAGTTTCTCGGTATGGCTGGGTGGTACCGGAGATTTATTGACGATTACGCTACGATCACATTTCCTTTGACAGAATTATTATCGAAGAAAAAAATATTCTTGTGGTCAGAGGATGCCCAGACATCCTTTGAAACTATAAAAAATAAACTGACCTCCGCACCTGTATTAGTTCACGCAGACTTTTCAAAGCCTTTTATTCTACAATGTGATGCAAGTACATTTGGAATTGGCGCGGTATTGTCACAACTGGATGACACAGGTGTTGAGAAACCGATAGCACTTATGTCCTACTAAAAATTAAATAAAGCTCAGAGGAATTACTCAATTACTGAATTGGAATGTTTGGCGGTCATCTTAGCGATTAAAAAGTTCAGAGCCTATATTGAGGGACAGGATTTTAAGGTCATAACTGACCACGAGTGGTCAGAGACAGAAAGATTTGTCAGGCCGGTTGGCCAGATGGGCTCGAACATCGTAAAGGAAAAGACAACGTTGTGCCGGACGTATTATCTCGGTCTCTTAAAGTTGAAACTGATATTGCCGAAATTAAATTAGAAATTCTTCCGTCGATAGATCTAAATTCTACGGCGTTTGATAGTATAGAATACCAACGTTTAAGAGAAGAATTTTCTAAGGCACAGATACCTGATTACCAAGTCAGGGACAAGTATATTTATAAAAGAACAAAATTTTCGTGTGGAAATATTGATGAGTCTGATTCTTGGAAACTTCTTGTTCCAGTGGATCTTCGAAATGATGTCATATATGCATCGCATAATACGCCTAATGCAGCTCACGGAGGAATTTCAAAAACTATTTTTCGTATACGGCAATTTTTTTATTGTCCTCGGTTAGTTATTGATGTACGAAACTATATTGCCAATTGTGAATCTTGTAAAACTTCTAAAGCTCCTTCATGTTTACTTAAACCACCTATGGGTGAAATGGTGAATTCTGAAAGGCCATTTCAGCGCCTATACATAGATCTAATTGGTCCTTTCCCACGTACGAAAAATGGAAATATTGGAATTCTTATAATATTAGACCATTTTAGCAAGTTTACTTTTATAAAGCCCTTAAGAAAATTTGTGATAAAACATATTGTAGAATATTTAACGCATGATATTTTTTCTTGTTTTAGTGTGCCTGAAACCATTGTCTCAGATAATGGAAATCAATTTAAGTCAAAGGAATTTACAAATTTAGTTACCAAATTTGGAATAAATCACCAATATACAGCTGTACACAGTCTACAGTCAAACGCGTGTGTGAGAGTTAATCGATCAATCAACGAAGCTTTCAGATCGTTTGTTAGTAATGATCACCGAGAATGGGACAGGTATTTATCGAGTATAAATTGTGCGGTCCGTAGCAGCATACAACAAACGACGGGTCAAACTCCCTATGACCTAGTATTCGGACAAACAATCATTACGCACGGTCAGGACTACAAACTTTTGAGAAATTTGAATCTTTTGGCGGAGACGGACACCGAAATTAAAAGACAGGATAGTTTTGCACTTTTGCGGGATTCAATACATGGAAAAATTAAAGCGGCCTATGATCGCAATATAAAATCATACAACCTAAGATCTCGAAGGCGGGAGTTTAATATTTTTTTTTTATTTATTTAATTTAAGTCTACGGACAAATTCCTTACAGACTATCTTAGCGTAGTAACATAATATTTTTTGTTTTTAAATTTATACAAAGAAAGAAAGATTATAATAAACATTATTGATTTAAAAATAATATGACATTGCTTTTTATGATGTTAATGTTTAGAGAATAGTCGATAAAGTCATACATTTCATTAAAACAGCTGCATAATTTTCTTAATGGATCTGACATAGCAAAGTTAGTTCGGCATGTCCTGACATATAGAGGATTGAAAAAACGAAGTGAGCGCTGAGGGATATTTAAAGTTACGTTACTTAATAAAAATTCAGAATGTGTGCTACCATTTATAAGACTGAACATATAAGATATATTAAGCATCATTCTACGGCTTTTTAAAGTTGGTAAATTAATTAATTTCAGCTAGTCTTGTTGAGTATGAAGGTAGTACCAGGCGTCCTCTATAATTATTTCTTAAGCAGAAAATAAGAAATTGTATTTGAACTGATTCGATATGATCGTTGTGGATATTATAGATCGGCTCCCAAATAATGCTGCCATATTCTAAAATTGGTCTAACGAGCGAAGTAAAAAGCCTTTTTGTGGTTTAGGGATCATTAAATTCCTTTGCCCATCGTTTAATAAAAGCCAGAACACTGCGTGATTTATTTACAGTCATCGTTATATGTTGAACAAAATTAAGTTTTTGGTCTAACAATATTCCCAAATCCATTATTTCACTAACAGTTTCTAAATTACAGCCATTAAGAACATAGGAGTAAGCACTCTTTTTTACTCTAGAAAATTGCATATGCTTGCACTTTTTTAAATTTAGTTCCATCAGGTTAAGTTTACACCATTTGTTAAAGCTATCCTGGTCATTTTGTAGATAATGTTGATCACAAGGAAGTTTAACACTTAAAAATAATTTTACGTCGTCTGCATACATCAACACATTACAATGTTGAATTGCTTCAGGCAAATCCTTAATAAAAAGAAGGAACAGAAAATGAAGTACTCCAGACTTTACATTGATTTTTTTCGAAACTGCAGAATTAAATTTTACAGATTGAGTTCTACACAACATATATGATTTGATCCAGCTCAGGACGTTACTATTGAAACCCATGACGTCCAGTTTTTTTAACAAAAGCGTATGGTTGACTTTTTCGAAAGCCTTGCTGAAATCAGTGTAAATGACGTCAGTGTGGTGTCCGTTGGCAAAAGCTCTATTAACTAACGTTGTAAAGTGGAGAATGTTAGTCATAGTAGAGAATCCTTTCCGGAAGCCATGTTGCCGTGGTGACAATAAGGCAGACACTTGATGAGTAAGGCAATCCATTAAACATTTTTCAAAAAGTTTTGGTATATCACTTAGTTTAGCTATACCTCTGTAATTGCATATATCTGATTTAAACAATGGAATTATATAAGAATCTTTCCAAGCCTTCGGAAACTAACCACAGTTTAAAGATGCATTAAAGATTACATACAAAGGTGTCGCCAAAGCCGGTGCGCAATTTTTTAAAACACAACTTGGTATACCGTCTGGACCACTAAAAGATGATGACTTAGCGCTTTTTTAACAGTTTAGAATATGAGAGGTAGGGTAGTAAAATAAGATATATTTTGGTTATAAGTTATCTTGTAACGGTATAAATTACTAGCATCATACAGAGTTTCGGAATATGTAGAAGCAAAGAAGTCAGCAAACATATTACTGATTTTTAATTCATCACTTGACTCGGAACATAAGTATTTCATGACCTTTGGAAATCCTGTGGCTTTCCTTTTGGTGTTAACAAACTTAAAGAAAGATTTGGGATCTTGAACAAAGTTTCGCTTAACATTACGGAGATAGATCTTGTACAGTTCTGTGTTAAGCAAATTATATTCTGCACGAGCGACTGAATATTTTTCATAGTAAAAAGAAGCTCTAGTAGTTTTATATTTTTAAAGTGTTTGTTTTTTATATTCTTAAGAGACGAAAGTTGTTTAGTATTCCAGGGTGGGCCAGATTTGTTACGTGGTACGTGCTTGGGGATGCATTCATCCATATGAACAAACATAGTTTTATAAAAAGTGTCAGTAAAATCGTCAACAGAACAAGGTAAGCTATTCGGAGCAGTCAGTAATTGAAGCCAGTTAGTGTTAATTAGACGATTGTTAAGTTTCATGTAATTTGCCCGATTAAAACAGAAAACTTTTTCGTTTTGTGAAGAATTTTTTTTTACTAGGTTCTTAGAAAATAAATTGTAGCTTATTTCAATTGTAGGATGATAAAGATCCTCAGGTGAAGTAATAGGGTCAACACGGTTCACAATACATTCGTTTGGCTCGTTCACAAATATTAAATCCAGCAGTTTACCGTAAATGTTGCAAGTTCCAATTATTTGATGCAGATATAAATCTGATATTTTTTATAAACTTCATCTCCAATATCATTACTTTGCGTGGGTAAGTAATAACTATGTTCAGCTGAAAATTCCCATGATATACAAGGCAAATTAAAATCACCAAATACAAAAATTTAATCAACGGGGCTGAGTTTTAAAGTCAAAAATTTTATTGCATCTATATGATGTTTGTAGATAATTGGATCAGAGTGAAGTGGAATGTAGGAGCAAGTAATAAATATTTTGATGTTGTTTATCTTTAAGGACACTGCAACGAACTCGATATTAAAAGGTAGGTTTAATTTGATTTCTTCCATTGGAAAAATGTTTGAGATAGCAATTAGCACTCCACCACTAGTCGTGGTTGTAATTCTATCTCGACGAAAAATATGAAAATTATTGCAAAATATTTCCGAGTTCAAAAAACTGTTGTTCAACCAAGTTTCGGTGAATACAAAAATATTATGATTAAAATTGAAGCTTTGTAAATATAAGTTTGAAAGTTTGGATTTAAGACCACGAACATTCTGGTAAGTAATAAAAAGTTGATTATCAGATAAATTATTTAGTTTTTTGGAAATGTTGACACACGAGATGGAAGATGAGCAATATTGCGATTGTTACTGTTATATTCATATTCACGGACCAAGACATGAATAGGCTAGAATGACGGATCAACAACTTGATTAAAAATGTCAAAAGGCACAGAGACCTTAAAAGATGTTATACTTCTTTGTTGCGAGTATGTAAATTTATGAACACTTATATCTGAGTTCGTTCATGTTAACTTTAGATTTAATATAATTATCAATTTCTTCAGCTGTTGTATCCGATGCAAAACGTGATATAAATATATGTTTGCTTGGTGGAATCACTCTTAGTTGTCTATGCGTATTTGGTTGTATATTTCCGTTATTTTGAGAAATTACGGCATGATGGACTATTTGTTGCTCGTTTTTATTTAAATTTTGAACGACGGGTAAAGTTTCTCCGGTAATGACTTGAGATGATAAGTAAGGAACAGCATTAATGGGACTTATGATAACGGGAGGCTTCACCGTTACAACAGGACCTGGTTTAGGACTCACCGTACCAGACTTTGAAAGCAATGAAGCAGCACAGTTAACAGGAGCGACGGAAGCATTTCAATTGTTTCTTTATTACTAATTCTAGATGATTTTCGACGTTTGGGTGAAGATTGAGGAGGAGATTTTAAGTTGTCGAGCGACTTAAAATTATCAAAAAGTTTATCATATGTAGAAATACGTTCAGCAAGCTTTCCGGCTTCATTTTGAATTTCTTTGAAATGCGTTATAGTTCCCTGAAAAAGGCGATAGAAACTCACACCAATTTTCATGCAGGCAGTGCAGCACCAGTGAAGACCATTATCCTTGGTGAGGGATTCAGCTACTAACGTAGACAAGCCACTACACTTAAAATGGCAGAGAGCATGACAGAGCCAACAGGATATCATCCTTTCATCATCATTTTTTATAGAACAATTTTTCAGAATACACGACATTGCTTGCAAGAATAACGATTATTCGAATCAGAATTTAAAAAGAAATACTAATTTTTGGCAACACAGTTATTTTACGTATGAGATCAAGAGAGTTTTATTTTTAAATAATTAACGTGAATAAATGTTTATGTTTGTATGATTGTTGCAATGAGTGTTGTTGTTAATGTAAAATTGTATAAACGAAAACAGTAGCCCGTTTCTGTATTTCTCGCATCGTAAAATTTCCCGCATGAAACAAGTGAATTATAACAAAAACAGTGCAATATGAAACAAAAAATGGTTTTTCTCACATAAGTGTTTCTGCATATTTACTTTGGGAGAATTATCTGTCATTTAAATAATTTTCCAGCATTTATTGGAAGGATGTGAGAAAAAGTGTTTCTGTATTAATATTTTGCTAAAAGTTTCTCACAAGAACTGTCAAAATAAGTTACATTTAAAATTGATGCGAGAAAAATAAAATTAAAAAAGTGGAGCAAAAATTATGTATCTATGTACGCAAGTATGTGTATTATTTTTTTTTATTTGAAGGGAAAGAATTTTAATGATGAAAATAAATAAAACACAATTGTTAAATTTTGTTATTTTAATTTTTTTAAGCCCTTCATTGCTTTCGTTTTATGCAGGGCTGCCAGATAAATTTTTGAAAAAATCGTTAATTTCCTAAGAAAGAATAAAAAAAAATCGGCTAATTTGTTTAAAAAAATCGGACAATTTAAAATTAATTTTGACAAATTTTGTTCGATTTTTATTAAAACATAATCAAAAAAATTGGTAAAGTTCATGGGTAAAATACATATTTTATACATACATATATACATACATACTTAAACTTGAGGTCTATTTAAATAAAATTATTTATTTTATTTTTCTCTTTAATCCGATAACAATTTAAAATTTCAGACTGTTTTTTTCCTGAAAATATCGCTTAAAGGCGTAACATAATATCATATTGAACTTGCCAAAAAAAAAAGGCCAAAATTTCCTATAGTGCATTGATTAAAAATGGTGTAATAGTTTAATGTATTGATCACATAAACAAATGTATTAAATAATCTAAGGAAATAAAAAATTAACAGTTTTCCTTCGAAATTTTGATTTTGCCCATAAACTTTTAAGTTGCCATGTTTTTAAAGATATCGTTTTTCTGTGGTGCTGAATATATAATCATACTAAACTAATTAAAATTATATTATTTCGAAGACTGAATAATATCTTCACCAGAAAAAATCAGCAAATCGGCACTTTGCCAATTTTGGAACAAAAAATCGTCAAAATGACGATAGATCGACAAATCTGGCAGCTCTATTTTTATTATATCTATTTCTTTCGTTGACGTTTCGCTTTCATTTGACACTTAATTACTGGAAGTATTCCAGTTTAAATAGAATCTGTGTTGTCTGTTCTCACAATCAAATACAGAAACACTTTTTTCTCACAAATCGAGAAACGATGGAATTTTTTGTTTCACACTTAATGTGAGAAATTTTGCAATGCGAGAAATACAGAAACGAGCTACAGGTTTTGTATTTATTGTTTTGTATGTTAAAAGCAATAGTCTTTAATTTGTTGTTATTATGACCTATATATAGGTCAGATTGTATTTCGTAGAAATTTTGCTCAAAGTTCCTTAGCTCAAAACTTCAACGCCAAGCTTGCACCTGTCGGAATAAAATCCAGGATAAAGAAAAGATTAGGAAACGTCAATTATGAATTAGAGGATGTAAAGGGTGGATACACTGGTGTTTATCATGTGAAGCATATCTGGACTTAGACATTTGTTTTTTTTTCGGAAGCCTGGAAAATATTTCTCTTTATCGTTTTTTTGTTTTTCAGATTAAATCCCTAAGCAGGCTTGGTATTTAATCTGCTTTGTGATAAAAAACCAAATTTTACCAACTTTTTCGTATAGGGGTAAATTAATTTACAGAGTATAGTTTGTATTACAAATTCATTTTGTTTTAATCTAGAAACTTTTTGTTTAAACCTTCATAATTTGTCGAAAAATTTTCATTCAAATAAAAATTTCATTAAGGAAATCTTGTGAAAAAGAAAAAAATTATTTTACGGGGAAGGAGAGTAATTTTTTTAAAATAATTTGAATAAGTTATTCGAATATTGCAAATTGGTTATAAAATAATAAATCTTTAATACTTTTTAAACGGTAAGGAAACTTATTATTTTTGTTTTGTGAAATTATTGTGTTAGTTAATATTTTGTTGCTTTTGGTAGGATTTTGTGTCATATATATTGGTTCCTGAGGGGGAAAAAGAAGGTGAGAAAAAGGAAATGAAGACGAAACGTGCATTTGTGAAACTTTCTGTGGGTTTTAAGGGTGGATAAGTTTTTTATTTGCAATTGAGAACCTGTTAGAATTCTGGAATCTGATAGAATTCTCGGGAAAAATAGAAACATTTCTGGTTTCTGGGATTTGCCACGAAACTAATTTTCCTGCCAATAAACATAAATCCGATAATACCTACATACCTATAAATAGGGTGACCAATGGGTTGAATAGTTTTTTTTTTCATTTTTAGTTACATATCTTATTTATTACATTTTGACGGACTTTCAAAAATTATATTTTGAAGTCGATTTAAAATCGGGATTAAATTTTATAAATTATTTAACTTTAAATTTTTGATTGAATTAACTGTATGGTTTTGTAATGGTCACCTAGTTTGACATTAATCCATAAACTTTAAATACCTTCACACTTAAAACAAAATATACTCAAATGTATATGTTATAATATTTAGAGAAACAAATATTCTCTTAAATATTATAAGACTTACATACATATTATTATTTAACAATCATATGGAAAAATTAAAAAAGAAATTTGGATTAATTGGTTGATCATAATAAGAATACGTATACTGCCTAAAGTCTTCCGGCGCCTGAGGACATCGAGGGAGAAATCATAAACTAAGTAAGTTAATTTAATTGTTTTTATTTACATTCTTATTTAAATTTTCCATATTTGAAAACATGCATAAAATACATACACACATATATATATATATTAATATTTACGGGTTTTTTATCTTAAAAGAGAAATGGCTAAATTTTAAATTGTGACCAAATGTAATTGCACGAATTTTTGTTAATTTGCAATTTTAATAGTTAATTAATATTCATTGTTTAATAAATTGTTATAATTCAAACATGAAATTTTAAATATTATCTTTTGATTGTGAAAAGTGAAGTATAGGCATGGGGCATATAGGGTGATTACGTTTTTTTTGTTTGTATTTTAATTTTTATGAAGTTTTGGGCTGATAAACAGTATATATGTATATATATCAGCAAGGAGGACCGGCTAGGGCCCGTGTAGCATATAACAACTTTCGCTACACGCATATGATCAAACCATATATGTTTTTTTTAAAGTTTGATCTTATATCAATCTGTTTATATGATTCAATTGTTGTTCTTTTTTTTGCTACCTAAAATTTAAAATCTCTAAAAAACGAATTAATTGTTTATTTTTTATTTGGGAACAAAAAACCCCCCCAACGTTGAGCACGGCCGAATTAATAGGTAACCCCGTTTCCAAGTTGTACCATCTCAGTCTCCGAACTGAAGTTTCGTTACAAAACCAAAGCGTAAAAAGCCAAAAACAGTGCGTACACCCGAGAATATTGCTGCTGTGGCAGAAAGTGTGCGTGAAGCACCATTAACATCAATTCACCGTCGTTCTCATCAATTGAATATTTCGGAGACATCATTGAGACGAATTTTGCATAAAGACCTTGGTATGACGCCATACAAAGTCCAATTGGTTCAGGTTGAAGCTAAATGACCATCCAATGCGTTTTCGCTTCGCTATACAGAAGATGCCGATTTTGCCAAAAAAAATCATCTTTTCAGATGAAGCTCATTTTGATCTTGGCGGGCATGTAAACAAGCAAAATTGTCGCATTTGGGGCACAGAAAACCCGCACGCATACATTGAAAAGCCGATACACCCAAAACGAGTCACTGTTTGGTGCGGATTTTGGTCCAGAGGCATAATTGGTCCATTTTTCTTCGAAAATGAGCAAGGAGTGGCCGTTACAGTCAATGGCGATCGTTATCGGGCCATGTTGAACGAATTTTTGTTCACAAAAATTTAAGAGGAGGATATTGGCCACATTTGGTTTCAACAGGACGGCGCTACGTGCCACACAGCCGAAGCTACACTCGATGTTTTGCGCCCTGTTTTTGAAGATCGCTTTATCAGCCGCAGAGCTGATGTCGTTTGGCCACCTCGGAGCTGCGATTTAACACCGTTGGACTATTATTTGTGGGGTGCCGTCAAAGATAAGTGTTACGCCGACGCTTAAAAGGACAATATTCGTGAAGCCATTGGTGAAATACAGCTGCACACAATCGATAATGTGCTTAAAAATTAGACCGATCATGTAGGCTACTGCATGGCCAGCCGAGGCAGCCATTTGAATGAAATTATTTTTCATTATTAACCGGAAGGATTGTACTTTCAAATAAAAAAAGAAATTTGAGAAAATATTCAGTAGTTTTTTTTATAGCATTTTCAAAAAAAAAAAGTTATTTGGCGGACAATTTATTTATAATACTTTTCATTACATTTTCTTTTAATCATTTAACAAAATAACATAAGCTTCAATTTACATTATTATTTCTTATAAAAGCTACAATCTTTCTTCTGAATATATTATTATTCATTTCATTCTTAATATCACTTGGCATCATGTTATAAATCTTTAATCCTTATTATAATAATGATTTTCGCATAACACTCGTATCTGAACGTTGGAGTCTAAAGTCTTGTCTATTTCTTAGAATATAAGATTGAACATCCCCTACATATCTTATTTGTTCTAACAGGCAATCTGGTGCATCTCCCACTTTCAATTTTTTAATGAAATTTATTGTTTTATACTCTAGTCTTTGTTGTATGTTCATACATTTAAGGGTATCCAGCATAAGTTTTATTGAGGTAAATCGATTGCATTGTATATATTTATTGCTTAGAAGTTTAAAGAACCCGATTTTTTCCCAATTTTTGTGCATATATATTTAATATGTCCTTCGAAATTTAAGTCTTTGTCTATTAAAAAATCCAACTATTTTATATTATTAACTTTTTCTATTATTATATTATTGATTTTAAATGTTATGTTATTGTTCATATTAATTTCCATTACTTTGGTGTTATTTTCATTTAATTGGAGTTTATTCATATTTAACCACTTATAACACCAGAGGATCATGTTTTGTTTAATACAATCTCTAAAAGGAATTTAAATGTGGTCGCGAGCGGACAGCCAACTTATTGGCTTACTGATCATCAAAAAATTTCAAGTGTCATAGATTTTGACGTGGTTAAGAACATCCCTATAGAGACGATTCATGTGGAAGCGTCCTTAGAATTATCTTCCGATCACACACCTACAATTGTTACAATAATGAATCCACCCAGCTAGCGTTTTCAATCGTCTGGGAGTCTACTTGGAATCTCATTAAGAGTGTTTTTGATCGTCGACGAGCTCATTTTTTAATTGTAGACGATTCCTCGCACGGGAGAAACTGTTACACGTGCTGATTCGTATGAGAGATTCTTCCATAACACAGCAAAAGACTCTTATATTAATCCTAAAAGGAATCGTTTATGATGTATGTAGAAATTATCTAACGGGTCTTTCAAAAAGCATGCCAAGAGTCGTATGAGACTCACGTAGGGATTATTTTACTAGCTATCTAAATAAGAGAATCAAGCGTATTTTTCAGCTCAAAACTTCTAACTTTCATACAATTTATATGAAACAAACCTTAAGGTTGCGAAATCAACACCATCCTGTCGGAAAATCTTATTTTACAGATCCTTAGGTCGGTTTGTTTTATTGAAATTGTATTGGCATTAGAATTTTCGTATTTCAAAAACGCTCTTATTTTTGTATCTCAGTAATTGGCATATGACTCTTACAGAGAGTCGCAAAAGGTTCAAAAAGTAATAAATAAAAAAATGTAGATGTTTTTGTAACTCAACAGATAATCATCAGAAGACTCTTCTTGGAGTTGTATATTTAACATAATTGTCTAACAAACAGCCTTTGCTAGCTGGGCAAATAGAATTGTATCTCCGTCTGATAACTTATCGACGTCAGCCACACAAATAAATTGGTTAAAATATAAAAAATATCTTAGTGCTCATTGCAATTAAAATATTCTGCTTAGTTCACCGGAGAGCGTGGAATTCTCTATTGTTAATTTTGACAGTTTTCTTAAACTAGCTGTTCAAAATTCCAGTATAACCATATAAAAAACCAAAAACAATAAAATATTCTACAGATGTCGAGCGCCTCTTGACTGATAAAAGAAGTGTTCGAAGAGAGTGGCAACTGCACAGATCCCCTCAACTTAAGAATTTATTAAAAGAGTGCACAAAAAGGCTTAGAAAGTTACTGCAGTTAGAAAACGGCTTCCCTCGAAAAATATCTTAAGGAACTTGATGCAACTCCACAATCACACTACTCATTATGGCGTGCAGCTAGAAATCTCAAAAGACCAGTTATCTCTAAGCCATCATTAAGAAACTTGAATGGAAGTTGGAAAAGATATGATATTGAAAAAGAAAATCTGTTTGTTAACCATTTGAGAAACGTATTATTTACCCCTAATATATCCCACGATATAGCAGTCGAGTTACCGCCTGTGAATGTTAGAGCAGCTATTCCCCTACGAACTGAGTAAAGAGAAGTATAAAAGATTATTTGTGACTTAAACACCCAGAAGGCACCTGGTATTAATCAGATCAGTAAAATAATGCTTTTGGAGCTACCTCGCAGAGCAAAGAGAATTATTTTTATTATTTTTAATGCTATTTTACGCCTTGAATACTACCCTCAAGAATGGAAGGTTTCCTTAGTAACTTTTTAAATATTTTACTGCGTATTTCCTAACCATAGTTATTACATATGACACATTGAGATCCTTGTGAATATTTGAGTTTTTCACTTACCAAGTAGCAGCTGTGATTATTCGAACAAGTTTATTTTGGCGCCTTTGAATGTTTTCGATATTAGAAGTCGAGGCAGTGCCCCATAACTAAAAAATAAAATAAAATATCGTAGCACCAAATTGGCTTTAAGATAGAGTTGTAAAGTAGAAGTTTACAATCGAGACCAAGAACAGTTTCTTCCAATAAGCTAATTAATTTGAATTGTTTTTAGTTTAATTTTAGCTAATTTTGCTACAATATGCCATTTCCACGTTAAACACCGATCTAGATGTATACCGAGGTATTTTACATGCGAGTATTAGGGTATTATTAGATTTTTGATTTTAATAGGAGGGCATGTTTCCCGACTTAATGTGAACGTTATATGTACGCATTTTTGCTCGTTGATCTTTATCCTCCATTGTTTTAACCACTTTTCCAGTTCATATATTTGATCCTGTAAGTAACGAAATGCTTCATGATAGTTTTCGTCCGCAAATGTTGAAGTTTGGGTATAGTTGTGTTTTGGCATTTCCGAAGTATAAATTAAGTATAATAGAGGGCCCAGGATGCTGCCTTGTGGGACTCCTGCGTCAATTGGCTGAGGATAACTTAAACAATTTCCTTCCTTAATAATAAATTGACGACCGACTTAGTAGCTTTCTAACAGCTTGTGTATGTTTTATGGTAAGTTTTGCTGCAATTTATGTAATAATCCTTCATGCCAGACTTTATCAAAAGCTTGAGACACATTGATGAAGAGTGTTGCAATATTTGTTTTCTTCAAAGGCTTTTCTTATCACATTTACTTTTCGATGAGTTTGTTTAATTGTGCTGTGCTTTCTTCTTAAGCCGAATTGATGGTTTGGAATACATCTATTTTCATTTCAAATCGGTGTTAATTCTGATACTAGTAGTTTCTCAAATAGCTTTGAAATATTAGGTAATAAGCTAATAGGCCTATATGACTCAACTTTTCTATGATCCTTTCCTGGCTTTGGTATCATTGTTACTAAGGAAATCTTCCATTCTTGAGGGTAGTATTCAAGGCGTAAAATAGCATTAAAAATAATAAAAATAAAAGAGACATTGCAGCACTCACCCAATCAGAAGAGCGGTAAACACCTACATGTGTGAACCGAAACCGTGATGACGAAATTTTTTGTCTGGCACTGGCATAAAGTAAATATTAGGTTAAGATTTGATTAATTTTTGTTAGTTCATATTTAATATATGAAGATTCAATAAACAAATACTAAAAAAATTAACCCTTAGTGGATTTTATCAATATCTACTTTTGAATTTTTGTAACATATGTCTTCCGTTGATGCTCCTGTGAATATCAGTGAATCATCTGCATATAGCACTATTTCGCATTTTTCTGAAACTTTTTCCATATCATTTATATATACATATAATAAATAGAAGAGTTCTTTTTTATGCATTTCCACTTGTTTACAACATAGTTCACCGCTGTTTCACAAGAGTATTTTTTTCTTAATCCCGACTGATATTTTGACAGCAATTAATGTTTTTCCATGAAGTTTTCTAGTTGATTTTTTACTATTTTTTCAATAATTTTTAGATCGTTAATTGGCCTGAAATTGTGACTTTTTGGTGCATTTTTACTTTCTCAATTTTTTCCAGCATTCAGGGAAAATTCCTGTTTCTAGAGATTTATTTACTATACTAAGCATGTTATTGCCTATAATGTCCCAGTTATCTAACATTAATTTGTTACTTATTTTGTTGTAGTCAGGTTTGCTTTTTATATTAGGTGTGTTCGTAAATGCATCACTGCTCTGCATCAGAAAATCAAACTTTTTTTAATGCCAATAAAAAAGCAATTATAATTTTTTTTATTGTGTGACTATTATTTTTGTCGAGTATTTGACAATTTTTTGGTCCACATCTGCTTCATTCATATATATATAAACATTTTAAATCACTGATGCAGCGCAGTGATGCATTTACGAACGCACCCATTATTACATATAATTTTTAACTCTTGTAGGTATTTTACGGAACTTAAATTTAAAATCTATCACAGCTATTATGTTTTTATATTGCACATAATTTATGGACTGATTGACCTCCTTAATACTATTAACGAAATATTCATAAAATGTTTAGCAATTTGTAATTTGTCATTAAACTCTATTTGGTTAAGAATCACATTTGTTATAACATTTCTGGGTTTTATTAGTACTAGTTCTTTTATTTTACTCCACATCTTTCTGGTTACTTGTATTGCTTATTTTATTATTTATAAACTTGTTTTTTCATTTTCCATTTTTTACTTTATAAATATTTCTAATAGTTTTATAATTGTTCCATGCATCAGCAGTGTTTTCATTTATTGCACTTTGGTACTTTAATACCTTCATCCTTTTCATGTTTCTAAGTTCATTGCTGTACCAATAATTATTACTTTTTTCGTTCACTTTCTTTTTTATAGTAAGTTTTTCAATTATTTTTTTGAAACATAAATCGAAATTATGGACATAACAGTTTAGCTTACTTATTTTATCACATTATTTGATTGCACTTACTTCATTGCTAAATCTGTTTTTATTATATTTAAAAATTTCCATTTCAGTTATTTGTTATCCTTTTTCTATATTTTCGTTGCTGATACATATGTCTATAGATTCATGGTCTGCTATATTATTATTTATGTTCGTTTTCGCTAAAATTGTTTCATTATTTTTTATAATATAGTCGATTAATGTTTTTGAATTTTGTGTTATTCTAGAATAGTCGTTCATTACTTGTTTTAGGCCATTGTCATTTTATATACATATGTACTTTCTATTTCTTTTTTTTTATAAATGTCTTTAAACTAGTCTATGTTAAAATCTTCAACTTTTATTGTATCACAGCTTTCTTCACTTATTTCTTCCAATATCTATTGTAAACATTGTCTTTTCATATTTTGCTTTAAAAGTACTTATCCAATATTTTGAATCCTTTACATATTTTTAATTTTATTTATATTCCATTGTTTTTTGAAATAAGCAATTACTCCTCCAGTTTTATTTGAGTTTGATAATGTTATATAATGATCATATTGTTTCAGTTCAATCTCCGTTTCATTTACTGCTTTTGTTAGTTAACAAAAATGTTAAAGGTTAAAAATAAAAAAAAATCTGACAAATGGGGTTCTCTAACAATAAAATCCTGTATATAACTTTTTTGTTGGTCGGTAAGTCCCAATTTACATTAAACGATCTTTTTCGTTGGGAATATTGACGTTTCTTCCTTGAAGTCGGTCTTATAGGTATATACATTGTACGATTTTTGTCGTTACATCTTCTTGTGTATCAGTGATGGAAAATTCAGTACTATGGTACTATTTTCAGTACGTTTTCTTTTCGTATATACCACAGTACCCTCAAGTCAGTCTTAGTACTTTTTCTTTTTATGCTTACTTGTAAAGAAATCAAGGGTGCCTTTTTTAAAATATTGAAAACATATTCTACATACAGTGTACACATACAATATATTATTATTTTTCGTTAATGTTTTTTATTGGAAAAATATTGATATTCTTCAAGCACCAATGTCACTTTGAATGCGTTTAAACTACTGGTTGCGATACAGTATAACATAATATGTATTTACTATTTTTACTCCCCAATAGTTAACAAACATATTTTGATCAGCATTAGAAAATATGTTATAAGCTTTTTGTTCGAAAATTAAGAACGAAAATAAAAAGATGCTCCTTAACTTTGCAAAAAATGGAGGATGCTTCCAATGGGTAAAAATAAATACATTTCAGCAAGTTTATGTACATAATAGACACAGCAAAAAAGCAAATGTCAAATTAACAAGGTGTTGAATTAAAATTAAAGTAAATTTCTGCAAAAGAACGGACTTTTTTTAAAACTATCATTGTTTCATATTAATTTTAAGTGAAAAAAAGTTAAAATAATCTTTTTCAATATTGAATCCATAAAATTTTCGAAGTAGAATGATGACAAAAACATATCGGGCATTTTCTGCCTTGTGTGTGCTTCTATAAACATCGGGGAAAACAACAAAGTGAAACATGTGCAACAGGAAAATAAATAATAACATTAGTTCTCTCCCTTTCTTATTCAGGGGGCAAGTGTTTACCATCATTCTAAAACAGAAATATATTTTGTCTCTGAAGTTTCTCTCTGTTATTTCATACTCAAATTAAATTGATTCTACATTTAATTCACATTGTTTCAACTTCAAATAGCTTTCATTCAACGTGATACGTAGTGCTATTTCATTATCAGTGTCATTTTCGCAATTTTACTGGAATGTTAAATTGATATGAATTAAAGTTATTTTAAAAGAAAAAAATGTTGTTCGCAAGTTATTGTAAAATCATGTTAAATTAACATGAAGTAACTATTAAGCAAAATCACTACACGCAAAGAAAAAACATGGTTGATACAATCACAATCATTAATGTTTGTGGTTATGATTGTGTCAAACACGTCTTAAGAAACAATATATGTTCAGATCAGAGAATGACAACTTGTCGCTGTCACACGCACATAGGATAGAGAGGTGACACTAGACGGAAGATATTGTTTTTTATGTACGTAAGTATTGATTTGTATGTTGTGCTAATAAGAAAGAGTGTAACCGCCACTCAATACATTTAGACACCGTTCTGTAACGATTTATAATTCAAACATTTCATTTTAATACGGGTAGTCAAAGTTGTATAAGAACCCAAATTTGAATTTCTGCCTAATTCCAAAATTTTTAAAATTGCATTTGCCATCTCTGCGACGGTATACATACTCTGTGTATACTTACGTTATACATACGTAAATACACATATTTATTTATTCTTATGGGTATTGCAGATAGCCAATACAAGTTTTATTTATATCTGCATGTACTTTCTAAAAGAAGAATGAATATACAAATACACATTGCCAGCGTATACCTATACATATTTAACTTCAACTTGTTATGGGTAATGGTATGTATGTGTATGGTTTTGATCTTTACCCATACATGCCCATACATGTTTTCTCACTAATACTAAAAGAGTACCCTGCAAGAAGACTTACTAGTAAAATGACCGGTAGTTTTGACCACTATATTGGATAAAGTTTCTATTAGTTTATTAAGAGTAAAATGAAAAAATTAACCGAAACTCTTGTGTACATGTGATTTTGCCTCTCTTTCTAACTAATTAATTCCACTCGACTACGGAACATATATCTGTACTGCTTACTACTATGCTTTATATTAGTTAGTAATCGTGGAAATAATGGTTAACACTAACTAGTTAGTCATAACGTAAATAGAGGTTAGCACTAACTAGTTATTCATAGCGTAAAAATTGGTTAGTACTAACCTTTATAAAATAATGTTTTTTTTTTATTTTAGTTTTAAAAAAGTTTTTATTAAAAAAATATAATCAAGCAGGCTTCATTAAAGTTTATAATAGTTGTGGGTGTGGGACCACGTAACGTCACTTCTGTGGCTGCTCTATAACGTTCCTTTCTTACATGGGTCTGTAAAGAAATATTATTTTGTTAACAATATGTGACTAAAAAGCCGAATACATACATGCATACATACTTGAAAAGTCATCAGGATTTTAAATATTTGGTATAATTTGGTCCTTTATTATCACCACCAAATCTTTAACGAGTATCCCGGCCAAAGCAACCACCCGAATGACCGCTACCTGAGAACGTTTAGGTGTGCTTATGATGTCATCATCTTTAAATATGCGTTTTTCCACAGCACTTGATAACTGAATGCTTCTTTTGCGAGTGCCTTCAGCCGCTTTTTTTTTAATTATAAATACCCATTATATTGTAAATTAATAACTCCTTTTTCTTTACCCAGTTTTGTGGTTGCTGACTTAAATATACTTTTTCTTCGATTCAAAGGGGTACCTTCGGATGATTCTTTCAGTTTTTTTGTTGGAGTTTGATAAACTGATGGGCTATGAACTATGTTTTTGTGTGAAATATTTTGTTTTTGCTGCTGTATCGCTAGAGGATCTTCATCCAGTGAAGCTAACCGTGATGACCGACGCCTTATAATTAAGGATATTAAGCAATATGTACCTATAAAACCTTTCGGATAATCTAAGTTTAATTTTCATATCAATCCGGCGTTCCTTTAACAATTAAATAATTGAGACAATCTAAATCCGTGGAATTATCAGCTTCACTGTTGTCCAAGCTCAAATTAAGGTTTCTTTTAGCTACTGACACTCGTGATCGGGGTGTTACTTTAATATTTTGTTCACCCAAAGGTGATGCTGGCAAGAAATTGGCGTTTAGATCATTTAGATCCCTTGATTTACTCGTTGAATTTGATTTTTTCTTCGCCGACAAACGTACAACACTACGTCCTCCTATAATTTTAATATGACACCTTATTTTCAGCATTAAAGTAATTGAAATCAACATTACCAATAAATTTCTCGTAGATCATATAAAGAAATATTATTTTGTTAACAATTTGTGACTAAAAAGCCGAATAAATACATGCATACATACTTGAAAAGTCAACAGGATTTTAAATATTTGGTATAATTTGGTCCTTAATTATCATCACCAAATCTTTAACGAGTATCCCGGCCAAAGCAACCACCCGAATGACCGCTACCTGTTTGAAGACCACTTCTTTTAACACGACTGTTTCGTACATGACTTGTTATTTCCAGAAAATTTACCACCACGTTTTCTGAAGCCGCCATCAGTATGCCCTCCTTTACTTTAATAAGCAACGTTGTTGCAAAGAAGATAAGCAAATTTATTTTTAAACAACATGGCAAATAACTTTTGTAATATTTAATTTAAACCACAGAACTAACATTTAAGCAATTACATTTTTTTACAAGAGTTGACAGGCCACACGTGTGAAAAAATTATATTTAAAAATTGGCATTATTTAGGTCGTGTTATTTGTTCCACTCTAACATATGTGTTAGAGTGGAGCAACGAATGTAAAATTGTTGCAAGTGTATTAGTAAATTGTTTTTTTTTTTGGTTTTGGTTATGCATTTCTTGTAGGGTACTTAAATTGATACACTTGTCATTCTCTGGTTCAGACATAATGTTTTTAGCTAATTATTATCTCAAACATACTATTATGTTAAGAAGAACAAGCCAAACGATCTTTCAAACAATGTTTCTATATTTCCCAACACCATGCAAAATGTCTTCTTTGACATGCTATTATGATTCTCACAATAAAAACAATAAAAAATTTAATTTAAAAAAATTTATGTCTTATTAAAAATATACAGCATATATTAATAAATAAAATATAGTACATATATATTAAAAATAAAAATTAAATACATACATTATATATTATATTTTGTGGTACAAATTTACCCAAAAAATAAGAGATCTATGTAGCCTTACTTCGGCATGCAATAAAACTTTTCAATATTTTCATCCGCGCACTAAAGACTTGTAAAAATAAAGTCAAATTAAACTTACCTTTAATTTCTTTTATGAAATATACTATATCAATATGCTGTTGTACAGTTATTGAAAAATGTCGGGGCTAATGACAACATTTTGTGTCAGTTTGAGTGTTGTAGGTTCTTTGGCTGCAAGAAAGGCTAATTTAGTAATGGCTAATTTATATATTTTTATAATTATATATAAATAACATACCTGTTTCTATAAACGTATAATAATTTATATCGTTAATTTAGCAAGGTTGCATGGTCTTTTTCTCCCCGAAAAATGTTTTAATGGAATTTGTTTTAAAGCAAACAAAAATTATGGTATTAAGCATAATTTTTGTGTGCAACTCATTATGATTTTAATTGTATTGTGGAAAATATACATATATGTAAGTTATAGAAGCAAACATATCAAATAATTTAAAATGTTAAGCTAGATCAGAGTAACTTTTTAGGTGTCAATATAATATTATTGTATCGAATTTAAAAATGTTAGGAACAAACTTTTGCTTAAAATTTTCTACGAGTATTTTGCGAATTTCATCATCATTTTTTTTTTTTATTTTTTGTGCATGCTTAGCTGCTTTCTCCATGCATACATATATATTTTCATTGCACTCTTTCTTTTTCTGGAGGTTGATGGTGCCAATTCTTAAATTGGAAAAAATAATTATTTGCAAATAACTATCGCTATGAATGTACATACCAACACGCTCTACAAATCGTACGTTTTCAAAAAATTAAAATTCCGAAATTGTTTAAAAAAAAAACAAGACAATTAAAACATCACCAAGAAGTCGACTTTTTTTAGACTTTGTCTTTAGAAATCGTACGATTTGAGATCACTTGATAACCAGAAAATGTCTGCTTTTGATAACTCCGGCTCCTCTGTCAAATCGTTAAGGGAAGATATGTCGAGGCTTACATCAGTCTCGCTGTTTTTATGACTCCTTTTCTTTTCAAATTGCATCGAGTTCACTAATGTAAGAATGAAAATTTTAAATTCTTTTAAATTTTTCCGTTTTTGTGACGATTTATTAAATAAAAATTACCTTTGATAGGGACATGTTTGCGGCCGGTTTTATTATTATTCAGCGCGACTCTTTTCTATTGCCTCTCTAGAGTGAAATATTTGGCCTCTACTTGTGCTGCCGTAAACAAATACCCTTTTTCCTGACGGTATTGCGAAATTTTTTGTCACATTTGTTTTTCAAATTTAAATTCACTGATTTTCCAACAAGTGGCCGCAAATCTTTTATTTGGGAAATCAAAAATTTCACAGCGGAGTCAACCCATACATTTATTTTTGGCCTCGCTTCATTATTTTCACTTCCCTCTACTGCTAAATTGTTATATCCTTCATTGGGTGTAAAAATGATTTTATCAAAATCTTCGCCATTTACAAAATCCATAGCAACGCTATTTCTATAAATTTCATCTAGGTACATATAAGTTTTAAGATTATAAAAATTTTGTATACATATATTAATATGTACATCCTGAACAAGTTTCCTTACCGTTTGTACCTTCCCAAATGTTCCAGGAGAGCATACAATATTAAGTTTTCTTTTATTTTCATCCATGGTAAGATTTGAGTAATTTTTTTTATTTACATTAATAATTTATAGATGTCAAGCTTATGTATATATGAATACTTCTTACTGTATATTATTCACGGTACCGAATATCAAAAATCAATTAAAAGTCATGTACAAAATAAACTAGTGTCAAAGTTTCCACAGAAGTTCATTTAATAAATACATTTGCTACGAATTAATAATTATTAAAATGCATTACATCAAGTACCAGAAACATTGGGTAGTCTAAATAACACAAATTTTACAACACAAATCTGTTTAGTGATCATCTGTTTGGATTAACCTGCGAGTTTTTGCATTTTTTTCGTCCGCTTACTTTTTTGTGCCTTTCATGAGAGTAAAATTTTCAAATTGCCTAAAATTTACTCAACTACTTGATTTTACTGGGAATGTAAACATTTATTTGCATATCAACTTGTTTTGAAATTTTTATTTCATAATTTTGGGTACGTTCGTAAATGCATCACTGCGCTGCATCAGTGATTTCAAAGGTTTATATATATTTCAATGAAGTAGATATAAAAAAAATTATAATTACTTTTTTATCTGCAATAAAAAAAGTTTGCTTTTCTGATGCAGCGCCTTTCACTTATCTTCTTTTGTATAACCTCTTTCATTTTTTCCTCGATATTTTCGCTTTGAATAGGTACCTAAAGTGTCATTTTTTCTATTCTCAACATTTGTTTTTTTTAAAATTAATTGGGTCTACTTTTTCATTTAATTCAGCTTTTGTTTTTGCAATACTTTGTTTCTCCTTTGGTTTAACAATTAATGGGAAATTTTGTGTTACCGGCATCATTGTGTTATTTGCCAATTTCTGAGCATATGTATGTCATTTTCGTTTTGACGTTTGTATCGTTGATCACTCTCTATCTCATTACACATTTTCATATCACTTTTTTCAATTGTATCCAGAGCTGCCGCTTTTGGTTATTTCTAACCAAAATTGGTAATATTTTTTCTCAATGTGGAGATGTGAATATTTTTTTCATTTTGGCTACTTTTTTTCTAAAACAATAATACGTATAAATATGTTTTTGTTGGTGCACTTGCAATTTAATATTTTAAAATTTTAAGGTTTTTATTTACATGGGGGTTATTGCGTATTTAGATTCGAAGAAAATTATTTATGTCTCGAATAATGTGTACTTTGCACTACGATTGTCTCATTAACTATTTGTTTAAAATGAACGGAAGTTCTTATACCTTATCGAAAACAAAAAATGTCTTTTAAAATAGCTACCAGATATTTTTTTAAGATTTTTGTTAAGAAAAAAATTACCAGTTGTGTTTTTTATATTAGAAACGGCCATGTTCTTGAATTGATATCAAATGAAGTTTTAATCGATGGAGATTTTCGTATTTTTTTTTTCTAATTTCAAGAGTATTAAGGATAAGTGGTACTTCAAGTAGAAAATGGAAAATATCACGCGAAATCAATTTTAGATCATGACTGAAAAAGTAAACAAATGTAATTTTAGTGTTTTTTTAAAACTTGAATAGAAGTAAAATGTTCTAAATTTTTATTATTTCCAGTAGTATATTTTAATAATATGTGACCCGGTCTATGAAAGGTGGCTCATGACTCAAAAACCAATCAGCTGTTAAAGATAAACAATGCATTTCATCAGTTTCTCGGTAGTTGTTCTCCTTCGTTGGGTTTTTTGAGTCATAAGCCACCTTTTCATAGACCGGGTCACATATATTGAAAAAAATAGGAATTTTAAAGATTTTTCAAAAATAAATTGATTTATAATCTATAATTTTAGAATTTATAGAATTTACTGTAAGAAAATGGGGTGAATTTAAAATATATTATATATATTATCAAAGTTGTTTGTGGGAATACTATTATTTATTAAAAGATTTTGTTTGTTGTGCTTAATTCCCTTTTTAAATAATTGATAAAAAGTACTGAAATTTATTGTTGGAGGATAAGCTGTTCCTATGCGCATTTCACTGGTTGCTTAGGCCAGATCATCAGGAAACGTTCTCCTAAATAATTTTAGAAAAGCCAAAGCTATCAGCAAACAAAACTACAGAGGGAATGAGAATTACCTACAAACACTCAAAAAGTCTTGTTTGCAACGATATCAAAGCTTAAACAAAATACCAAACAATAAATCAGTGTTGAGTTTTTATCTTTTTTACATTTCCCGCTACAATTAGTTAGAATTCTCCCAACATTAATTGTAGTTGTAAATGGGTAAAGAAAAAACATATTAAAAACAAAAACAAAGTGCTTTTATTGTTTTCGCAAGAAATCAAAATAAAAACAATTTGCCAGTTCAGTTTTTTATGCACGTGCACTTGCTAAAATTTATTATCAAAGTTGTTTGTGGGAATACTATTATTTATTAAAAGATTTTGTTTGTTGTGCTTAATTCCCTTTTTAAATAATTGATAAAAAGTACTGAAATTTATTGTTGGAGGATAAGCTGTTCCTATGCGCATTTCACTGGTTGCTTAGGCCAGATCATCAGGAAACGTTCTCCCTCTGTAGTTTTGTTTGCTGATAGCTTTGGCTTTTCTAAAATTATTTAGGAGAACGTTTCCTGATGATCTGGCCTAAGCAACCAGTGAAATGCGCATAGGAACAGCTTATCCTCCAACAATAAATTTCAGTACTTTTTATCAATTATTTAAAAAGGGAATTAAGCACAACAAACAAAATCTTTTAATAAATAATAGTATTCCCACAAACAACTTTGATAATAAATTTTAGCAAGTGCACGTGCATAAAAAACTGAACTGGCAAATTGTTTTTATTTTGATTTCTTGCGAAAACAATAAAAGCACTTTGTTTTTGTTTTTAATATGTTTTTTCTTTACCCATTTACAACTACAATTAATGTTGGGAGAATTCTAACTAATTGTAGCGGGAAATGTAAAAAAGATAAAAACTCAACACTGATTTATTGTTTGGTATTTTGTTTAAGCTTTGATATCGTTGCAAACAAGACTTTTTGAGTGTTTGTAGGTAATTCTCATTCCCTCTGTAGTTTTGTTTGCTGATAGCTTTGGCTTTTCTAAAATTATTTAGGAGAACGTTTCCTGATGATCTGGCCTAAGCAACCAGTGAAATGCGCATAGGAACAGCTTATCCTCCAACAATAAATTTCAGTACTTTTTATCAATTATTTAAAAAGGGAATTAAGCACAACAAACAAAATCTTTTTATATTATATATATTCATATCTGCTTAATGTTTTTTTTTTGCAGTATTTTAAATTAATAAAAAAAACTTTGACACCAATAGCCAAACGTAAATTTCCATTAACAAGAGGATTAAAAAATCGCAACATTTGGCAGCCCATCCACTGGCAGTTTAAAAGCGGAAAACCATTTAATATTTCCATATTTGTTATTTAAAACTGGGAAGTATTAGTTTTATTGTTTTTAAAGGATATAGTCAAAAAATTCAATTTATTAACTTTTAATAAAATTAATTTTGTATAAAAATTTGACGGATTAAACTCTTATAAAATAAAAATATTTTTATAAAAAATGTCACAAATAAATAAAAACTTTTAATTCAAGTTTCTTCGTTTTTTGTTTAAAATGCACATTTCTTGCTTTGTTTTCATAATTTTTAATTAATATTTTCCTATATATTTTAATGTCTTTTCAGTTAACAAATGACATTACTAATTTGGTTATATTTTTTCAAATTTGGTAACATTTTCAAAAATTTTGTTTGTAAAAATGTTATTAGTCGTGGCAGCACTGATTGTATTATACATATCTTTGTTTTTATTTTGCACTTGATTTACATTTCCATTTAAGTTTTGTACTTCTTTCACATAATTTTTGAATCTTATCTATTTTTTTTAAATCTTTCATCGTACCGTCTTTCTATCGCTTCCAATAATGATTTTATTGAGCTTTCAAATTCATTTTTATATTCTATCAATGCTTGTTTATTTTTATTAGCTCCGTCTTGTACATCTCTTAACCCTAGGATTCTCGGTAACTTTTTTACCACTAGGATTCTCGGTAACTTTTTTACCACTAAGTTCTCCTCTTGGTCTGGCCAGACCAATTTGTACAGCTAAAATCCCCTATTAAAAAAAAGTAATAAAATATATTTTTTATTGAACGTATGCTAATTACTTTAGATTTTACAAATTTATTATTTCATTATTTTATTCCATATGCAAGTCATCGAAAATGTAGTTTTTAATTTCGCACATTGCTAATTAACATCTACCACAGCTGAAACGAGTTTTGCGTTAGGTTTTTGTAGTTAGATTGAACTATGTGCATAATGGGCCGTTATTTTCTGATTTTATTCAAACTTAATTCATTCGATTTAGAACATATCATTTTTAGAATTCACGTATCTGTTTTTTTTAATATTTTGTCCTATTTTAAATATCTTTCAAGAAAAAGAAAAAATTTGGTCTGGCTAGACCAAGAGAATAATTTCATAGACTTTTACATAAAAATGGAACTTAACCCCACTTACTTGCTCCAATCGAATCCAAATTAGTTTCATTCGATTCAGAACATATCATTTATAGAATTCGCGTCCCTGTTTTTTTGATTTTTTGTTATATGCGAAAAATATTACAAGCAAAACACAAATTTGTTCTGGCCAGACCAAGACGGTAATCCTAGGGTTAAATCAAAGTCTACATTTTGTATATACTGCATGCAATCAACGCACATAAAGCGTACGAAATTATCCTCATCAATCATTTTTGCCGAATATTGATCTATCCTGGCACACTTTTTCGTTAGGGATAAACTTTATGACATATGCCATTGCATCTAATGCCACTTTCACCCCTAATTGATGACTTGCATTTATTCAGCCATTTTTCAGGTTTGTTTTACACAAATTTTAAGTTCCAGTAAAATAACTCCTTTTTTATAAAACTTTATTTTACTTTTGATATTTACATATTATTATTTCTGTGTTTTGTTATAGTTTCTATCTATTTTTAAACACTTTTTGATAATAATAAAATTTTTTTATATTGAGCTTTAATATTCTGCTTTCATCGCTATATCATACCGCTGTTAGCAAGTTTTTACGAATTTCCATTAATTAAGCAATTTTTACCGAATTTTTGCCGTTCCTTATAGTTTAAGGGTATTTTAAAGAAATTTATGGCTTGTTTGAAATATTAAAATTTTTTTCGATTTTCCCAATATTTGCAAAAAAAAAAATTTTTTTTTTTGTAATATTTTGTTTTTTTTTTACCCGATTTAGCAATTTCAAATAAATGGTATGTATGGCTTGTTTCCAAGTTTGCAATTTTTCGCGATTTTTTGCAATGTTCGCGATAGCTATTTTTGCTGTAAGTTTTCTGATTCTATATAGCTGTAACGATTACACTGTGCTACACTCGAAAAGCACTTCTGAAATGACCTAGTGTGCGTTAAAGGTGTTGGTGAGCATGTTACGAATCCGGGCTTAAAAGTTTAAATATACCTCCAAATTCCCGAGTATGGACCAAAGAAATTTTTTTGAGGCTGCTACTTTTAAACATTTATAACTTTTTTTATTTACTAACCGATTTTTAAAATTCAAACGGTTTTGGAAAGCAAAATAATTGTTATTTTTAAATATATATACTTTTCATACAATATTAGCACAAATATGAATAGATTTTTTCAATTATTTGGAATATTTTTAATTTTATTTAAACTTTTAAAATTTCTACGAGACTTTTTTCCGAATTAAGTTTAAAGACAACAAATATATTAAAGACAGTATTTTTCTGAGTGAAATGAGACGTCATTTGTTGAAATCGGTTGAGAAATGAGGAAGTTATAGTACTTTTTGCGAACAAAAGAGTGGAAACCTGTTTCGATTAGATTAGCATGATTTAATAAAATAACTTCGCTATTTTAGCAAATTTTTCCGAATTTTCGCATTTAATTTACTAATAAAATTTGTGCCCATAACTTCTTTTAAATTTGCATTTTCTATTTTAAAGTACTTAAAATTTCTTTAACTTTCATTTGAGTCGCCGCAAAATTTCCTGTTGACTAAAACAGAGACAATTCTACTCGGCGCGACTAAAAAGCGCCTTAGAAAGTATCAAGTGACTGTCAATAGTAATCGATTATTGTCAATAACGACTCAGAAAATACATCTTAGAACAATACGGATTGGGTCGACGAAAAAATATTTGAAGCGAATTTCGTTAATCGAAAATATCTGAGAGAGACTAATTATGACATTAGTGATCTGAGAGAATTGGTAACATAAAATGATGAGTTATTGACGAATGAAAAAATTACATATATCAGCATATTCTTGCCAATATAGAGAAAGAAAGGGAAAAAATATTTTTTGCATGTACATGGTGACGTGGAATCGCTTTAGCCGTCGCAACGCCCTAACAGTGTTAGAGGGAGGAAAGGCAGCATTCAAGCTCCCGGAAAACCTTACTTATGTATGTCGAAACTCCGACCTGCAATATTTCAAAACAAAGTAATGTGCGATTGTAAACCTTATCAGAGGGAACAATATCATGATGGAGTTGTTGTTGTTGGCTGGGGACTTGCTTCGTGCTTAGTGAAATTTTGTAATAGAAGGAGCAGAACACAAATCTGCAGATACCGTAGTCCATGCGGATGAGGCCGTACACTATCCTGATCCTAAAGTTCCTAAATACACTTAACCTTACTAGCCTACCGTCCTACACACTTATTTTCCAAGTTATTATTCTCAGGAATCCTAATCCGTCTAAGTTGTTCGATATGGCCCAATTACGCGCCATTATATTTACTGGCTGCGCTCGAGGTGATACGGTGTATATGATACGCATACCAATTACAACGGATGTAATGCAGTTATTTAAGTATTAAAAAGTATACAAATATGTGTATTAGCGATACAAATAAAAAAATGTATATAAAATAAACATGTTAAATTTATACCGGAAAAATTATCCTACTTTGACTGCAATATTTAGAGCACCCTGTACTTCAAGCAGTATGTTATAAATACTATTTTGAAGCCTAAAGTGTCCTCTTTCAATATCTTTTTAAATTCTTTAATATATCTTAATTATTTCAAAAGTTATGATTTTTGCAACGAAAAAAGTATAAAAGTGCCACTGTGCGTTGTCCAGATATACATAAAAATAAAATAAAAAACGAAAATGGATTTTTGGGTAAAATTGGAGGCAGTCGTGGTTTTTGCTTATATCTGAACCATTTGTGGACCGGTCGAGCTGAATTTCAATAACAAGCAATTCCGGAATATTTGTGACCTAAATATATAACTACCAAGTACGCACCATATCAAAGGACAGACAGACAGAATGACAAACGGACATAGTTAAATCATCTTCGCTACTTATAAGCACCCATAATAAATTACAAACGGAATGACAAACTTATTTATATACCGTGTATTGAAAAGACACACACGGTGTGTATGCGTTTTCTGATTAATGTTGATTAATTTTTATTTATTAAATTTGTTTGACATAAATACTACTTATGAGAATAAAACTTAACCTAATATTGAGTGACTTAACAAAAGTTCACACAATAACTTATTTTACTTAGAATACAAAAATACAGCAATGTATCAGGCAGAACAATTTGAGTAATTTCCAATTATTAATTTGTATTGGGTTTAGTGGTGCATTGTGTAGTAAAGAATTTGTTAGTTCAGAATAACTGTAAAAATGTACTTTGAATTATTGTCTTCAACATTAGTAAGCGAACGTTGACCGTAGTTTATTTAAAAATATCAAATCGCCCAAGATAATTTATGATTGCGACAGCGTACAACAATTTAATTTTGGTACTGACCTGTCTTAATAATATTTGTTCATAAATAAAAGAATGTATTAATAATACATTTTGTTTACAAATGAAAAGATGTATTATTTAATAAAATGTATGGATACACTACAACCGTTTTACCTTCGGTGAAGGGTATAAAAAGAAAATCTATTTGTGAATTGTTTTAAAAAAGTATTTACCCCAAATATATCTCACGATTTCCCTAAGATTTGTGATAAGAGAAATAAAAAAGGCTATTTGTGTCTTAAGAAGGCATCTGGTATTAATAAGATCAGTAATAACTACTACCCGTCTCCACTACCCATCAACTTGGTAAGAACAGTATGTCGCACATGATTCTGCTAGTGTAGACTCTTTATGTCTTAGAAACCACGTTGTTTACAACCAAACGCACAACAAAAAAATTTGTGGTAAATAAGAACATGAACATCTACACGTATTCGCCACATCTAAGAACATGAACAAATAGGTTATTTTAGGATAGGTTAAGAAGGGTTATGCGCCAAAGGGCACACCTCTACTCGGGGACCAATTCGGTCCATTGTGAATCCCTTCGATACAGAGGAAGAAGAAAAAGAGAAGTACAGAAAAGTGGAATGACCGCGCGCAGCCACAGTAGAGGTGATAGAACCCCCCTTGTGGTGTCCCACTGGTAACCATTCTCCTTATATGATCCCCCAGGCTCAAGTTAATAATCCTGCTGCTAAGCACGCAGACTATCCACTCCACCAGAAACCCCTGAACTCCCAGCTCCACCAACGAATCCCTAATCGCCTCAATCCTAATTTTATTAAAGGCGCCTTCTATATCCAGAAATGCGACGAGGGTATATTTCTTATACCCCAGACCGTGCTCAATACATCCCACCACCATATTTAGCGCACTCACAACAGATTTGCCCTTAAGGTAGGCATGTTGAGCGTTGCTAATGAAATGGGGATCCATATTAACCCTAATATTAATATCTATCAGGCTCTCAAACGTCTTGACCAAAATTGAAGACAGACTAATATGCCTGAAATCAACTGGCTTTGAGTGGCCTGCCCTACCAGCTTTGGGTATAAAAATTACCCTGACCTTTCTCCACCACCTAGCAGATACCTCATACTGAGGCATATTCTGAATATATTTTCCAACAGAAATAGTGCATCTTCCGGGATGTTGCAAGGAATTCTTGACAATTTTCACTCCCTAACCGTCCTCTTTGCCATTGAATACGGCTATTTCATCAATGAGCCTACCCTCAACTAACTGCCATAGATCGGTACTGATCTTCCCATCAGGATCATTCCGATCAATAACAGCCACCTGAAGATGCTTTTCCAGGCTCATCGACTTCTTCACCCTCTTGTTCGATGAACAAGGCTGATCTTCTCCAGATTTCATCCTCTTAATGGTATCCTTGTTATGACCCTTAGGAGCTTCAGGCAGTGATGCACCAAACCTCTTCATGGAGCTCGGTTGCAACGGCACCCTGGCTTGGAAGACCTCCTCCCCCCCTCGGAGCCTCTTCTAATACTGGTCTACGGGAGCCACTAAAGGCATCGCACGGAGGATTACTAGCCTTATTCCCCGTATCCGATGCCTTGACCATTTTTCCCTTTGCCTTCTGCAGTTCGTTCCGAAGAAATGAGGGCTTTTGTCAATGGGGCAACGCCTCCCTTTTCATCTGCCGTACGACAGGTTTATGAAGCCACAAGCCCTGTACTAATTTGAGCAATGTCAGGGTTGGCAGCTGCATCCACCTGCTATTCCAGGGAAACGACCAATGTACGTGTTATAATTATTGAGTTGTCTTTAAATATTTATTTAAATGTGTGATCATCATTGGGATTTCTTATGCGCATTAAAATAAATATTTAAAGTCAACTAAATAATTATAACACGTACATTTCATTAAAGAATAACTTTTATTTTTGCTCGAAAAAATAAAAATCAAGAAATAACTGTTAAGTATGTGTTTAGTTATTTGTTTCTAGGGATGCCAAACGGGAAATTCCGAATCCCGGGATTTTTCGGGATTGATAAGTCCCGAATTCCGGGATTTATTTTTATGAGTCCCGGGATTTTTATCATATCAACTTTTATGTACAAAAATTTACGTTTTTTTTAATTTTTACACTGTATACAAAAATATTTTTTAAAAATTATATATAAGTTTATTTTTTATTGCAAATAATTCTTATTTTTGAGTTTAATTTTTGTTTTGGAACACGAGTACTTAAAATTTTCATTTTTTGCTTGTTATATGACGACTATTTCTGAATTTTTGTATTTTGCTTAATAAAAACCATTATTTTAAGTAGAAACGAAATTTGCAGATTTACATCTCAAGCCTTTTTTACAATTACGTTTAGCAATTTCAGTTTTGGCTTAAGACATAATACTAAAATAAAAATGATTATTTTTATGCAAAATATAGAAATCAAGAAATAATTGTTATATATCAAGCAAAAAGTAAAAATTATTAACATGTACATTAAGAAGCTAAAGAATTAAAGTTGATAGAGTTATAACAATTAAGTCGTTGTATTTATGAAATAGCTCATATTCCTTCCGGTCCAATAATAATAAAAAATTTGCTTAAAAAACATACGGCAAATAAAAGAATCTATCTGATGCATTCATAAAAAAATGTTTTAAGAAACATTTGTATAAACATTTTGTTTTAAAATAAATTTCAAACGTACTTAAATTATTGATTATGAATCTCGTCCTGAACCTGGAGGTGTACTGCACTGCAGTCAACATAGTGTTACAGTTTTTATTTTTAGCTCAGCTATCAATCTCGATGAGGGACTACACTTTGCCGTGTATTAATGTCGTCACAACTTAATTCACATTAAAAATTGAATTGCTGTCAAACAACCGAAATGAATTGATATAGAAAAACTAAGAGATACCTATATTTTTTTAAGCTTTTTTCAGAATTTGATCAGTTTGATCATGTGTGAGGCCAGTGTTATAAACATATCGTCAGCTCAGAATTGGTTTGGCGCATATGCCAAAAAGTCGGAGTGGAGAAAAACGACAAAGAAGATTTGCATGAAGATTTCTCAAAATGTACCCGATAGAATTTTTTTATATTTTTACCACTGCTTCCGGTATATGTTATGAAGAAAAATGTAAATTTTTGCTCACTTTCATGAATAAAGTTAGAATTTAAAAGTATTTTTTTGAAAATGAAAAATATTGTTTTGTGCCGCATACGCCACTTTTCTAAAAAAAAATTAAAAAAATGGCTTTTTGTGCTGCATACGTATACTTATTGCTGTGTATTGAGTAACTTATTGTTGAGATGAATGTTTCTATATTTACAATCTAATAAAAAGTCAACATTAATGAAATTTTTTTTTTATTTGGTTTTATTTTACAAAAACAGAAAAAACAGTTCTACTGTTATGAAAAGGTACATAAAAAGCCACAAAGTAAACAATTTAAATAATACAAAAGTAAAATAGAATCAAGAAAAAACACTTAAAATTTAAAACTAAATATTGAGTAAATTTTTATAATAACTTTTATCAACATGTGGAAGAAATATAAGCAAGTCTTTTATGTCTCTCTTTTTATCGCTGGAAATAATTGATGGTTTCGATATTTTCAAAACGTGCGTCAACAAATTCTCAGGAGTTGTCAAACAATTTTTTGATGCAGACTTAACCAAAATTGCATTTTTATATTTTTCCTCTCGTCGAAGTTTTATAATGTATTTTAGCAAAAGGGACTTGTCGAAAGTCCATTTTATTTGCTACCAACGAGTATGTGCGAAAATCTTCCGGAAGTATTTCCATAACTTTTAATTTTGTTTTATTATTTGGCATTGTTTTAAGCATATTTAGTAAATGAAGAGGACTATGAATTTCAATATTCTTTAAGTACCGGTCAATAGCACCATGAACACAGTCCACTTCTTGAATTAAAGAATGTCCTGGTTGTGAAAACTTTTGTATTACGGTATCAATATTATTTTGTTTAATAAACATTTTGATTGCGGTTGAGTTAATTCGATTTTTATTTTGAGGAGTTTTTGCTGGAGATTCTTTCTTATTTATAGAAACGTAAGCTTGTCCAGATTCTCGAAGCCGTTTTCTTACGTTACGTTCCCACAGTTCAGGGTTTGTTTGCCTTTTCTTTGATGACGAAGGAAGGATTCTGAATAACATATGAATGTATATAAGTAATGAACTTTTATTTTCAAATAAAACAAAATAATATTCAAGTATGTACCTGTTATTGTTTTCCATTTGTGGAGGGTTTGACGCACATTTAAATGGTAGCTTTTGAGTTAAAGATGTGTCATATAGGTAAGAATCGGTCCAATTTTCATCATCCTCAAAGTATTCATAAATCATTCTAAAAGCATTAAAAATTTAAACAAATATCTTAATATGGTAAAAATTTAAATAATACTTACTTAATTTCATCTGGAAGTGTAGGAGCTGGTGAAGAAGATTCCATTTTTATATTTTTTTTTTATAAATTTTTACTATTTATTAACACGAGGTGTTATTATTTTATAAAATTATTTTTCCCAAATTTATTTTCTTGTTGTCATTTTATTTTGCTTTTGCTTATGTTCTTATTATTATATTTTGTGCTTGTAGGTCTATGCAGCAAAGCAACAGTAAAATATATCTTGTACGTTTTTGTATGAAGAATTTGCTGCAATCGCCAAACAATGGCTTGTAGAGCAAAACAGTACTTAAAAGATTTTGAAACAGTTGATATGCAGCAAAATTAATGCTTTATATCTCAGAAACCATAAAAATTTTCGCGAAACAGGTTTTTGATTTAGAAAGAGGGTATTCAAAAAATATATTCCTCATACCTAACTCATTTTTTTTAAAAATGGTCGGTAGGTCAAACCAGTAATGAGCTGACGATATGTATAAACTAATTTGTTTTGTTCTTTTCTATTTTTAAAATTTATGTTATGTATATAAAATCTTTTGAATATTCAAAAAGTGTTGTTTATTTTTAAAAAAAAAGTCGTATCTTAAGGAAACACTTTTATCCCGAATCCCGAAAATCCCAGGATTTCGGAATCGGAATTTCCAAAATCACGAATCCCGGGATTTTCAAAAATCAGTCGCGATTGGCATCCCTATTTGTTTCTTCTCATACCAATCCTTTAACAGAATTAATCGAAACAATTTTAAAAATTAAAAAAAAATAAAAATAATACAGGGCTCTAATGGCATAATGGAAGATTTTATATGTTTACAGAAATCCAGGAAAAGGACTGATAAATTAGATATTCCGTATTATGGGTTGCTTTCGATTTCTCTAACATCTACAGTCTAACATCTAAAAGTGAAAGAACTTTTTTCCAAGTGAATTTTAATCAAAACTAAGAACGAATCGCTTAAATCCTAAACATTTAAACCAAATTATTTTTCTAAAAGATTATTTTATATTTATTTATTGTTAAGGTATTATCTTAAATTTACAATAATTAAAATATGCTTTAGCCATTTTTGGTAATAAATGAGAACAGATTTCAAAAAAATAATATAATACATTTTATTTTATAAGAGCTCCTTAAACTATTGAAATAATTAATAAAATTATCTCAGTTTTTTTTTTTTAATTTAAAACATAATATTTATGTATTAACTCAAAAATATGTATTAAATATTTATGAATTATTTTTTTGTTTGCTCGTCTTAGTTAAAGCTTTGTTATGTTTGTTATGTTATTGTTTTTTTTATAATAAATTCCAAATATTTAATCATGTATGCATTTTTATTTATTTAAATTACCTTATATATATATATAAAAAAAAACACTATTAATCGGTTAACCGATCAATAACAAAATTAACCGATTAAACCAAAAAATCGGTTAATTAATCGAGCGATTAAAGCAAAAGCCCGATTAAAGGAATACCCTAGTAGTGAATGAAGGTGGTAAGCAATGAAAAAGTTTTAAATCTTCATTTACAGAAAACGTTTTACAGGTATAAAATACCAGCGTATTCACTTAAAATTTCAGTGTCATCTGTAGTTTATGCAGATATAGAGATGGTTGTTTGGTAGCAGGTTTGTCAGTTTTTTTTAACTTCGGTGGTAAAATATGCACCTTAAATCTAGAAATTTAGAAGGTTATTATGTAAATCTCTTCATCTTGCGTTGAAAATGTTTTCATATAAAATTTTGTAAATTTTCAAAAATTTGTATAAAAATATTTTTCAAGAGACCTGAAGTGTTTTAACTACCTCGCATAGTCTGGATTCGTAGTATGAAAGCTTTCTTTCTGAAAGTCAGAGTTCATAAGGAAAGGGGAGAGAGGAATAGCCTGTTCTCTTACCTTCTAACCGATAAACTCAGACTTTCTGAAAGAAAACTTTCATAGTGTGATCCCAGACTTAGCAAAGAAAATTATTCTTTTTATTTTTAATGCTATTTTATTCCTTGAATACCACCCTAAAAATGGAAGGTTTCCTTATTTACCATGATACCAAAGCCAGGAAAAGATCATATAAAAGTTGAGTCATATAGGCCTATTAGCTTATTTCTTAATTATCAAAGCTATTTGAGAAACTATTAGTGTCAAAATTAACATCGATTTTGGTTTTGAAGAGAGAAAATATTGCTCAGCACTCTTCATCGACGTTTCGCAAGCTTTTGATAAAGTTTGGCATGAAGTCTTATTACATAAATTGAAGCTTAACTTACCAGCAAACACACACAAGCTATAAGAAAGCGTCTAAATCGGTCGTAAATTAAATAAAGTAAAAAATTATTAAAGAAGTCAATTTGTAAAGTTCTCCTCTGCTAATTGGCGCTGAGGTTCCACAAGGCAGTATCCTGGGCCCTCTGTTATACCTAATATATACTTCGGACATGCCAACAAACAACTACACCCAAACTTCAACATTTACGGACCATCGGCTTTTCTAAGCATATTTCTAAATAAACAATGGATGATAATGGGCAATGAGCAAAAATGCGTACATATATCATTCACCATGTGTCGGGAAAATAAGTATTATTACTGTTGTCGTTGTCATCAACGACAGTGTCGATTTTTTGTAGAAGATTAAAGAACACAGATTGTGTTACAAAAAATTACAGTCTTTGATGACAACGACGACCGTAATAAGCTGAATACCTCAACAATAAAATACATCTAGATCGGCGATTAACGTGGAATTGGGCATATGGACGCAAAAATTAACTCAAATTAAACTAAAAGCAATTTAAATTATTTGGCTTCCTGGAAGAAATTCAGTTATTAGTCTCTATTGACTTCACAACTTTTATCTTAAAGCCAATTTGGTGCTACGGTATTCAGTTATAGGGCACTGCCTGGGCCTCTAATATCGAAAAAATTCAAAGGTGGCATAATAAATTTCTTCGAATAATTACAGCCGCTCCCTGGTATGTTATAAATTCAAATATCCACAAGGATAGTAAAAACTATGATCATTTTAAAACAAAAAAGGAATTGTTATTTTCAGTCCCTGTTATTATCGGGTATTTTATAAATTAAACACTTTATTTTTATAAAAAAAATAAACAATTATTAAAAATACAATATATAAAAAATTTTCCATTTACTTTTTTGCACTCTGCGATTTTAGTAGAGACTATTATCCTTCCATAATCCTAGATTCAGCTGTGGAAATGCTTTACAATTGATTAAATTATTTCTGAAATAATAAAACACAAGATAAATATTTAAAGTTCAATATCTTTAAACAAATAATGTACTTACTGCAGATTAGGAAAAACAAAAACGTTTGGCTGGATGCATTGCAAACTGTAGCTGTTGGCGCATAAAATACTAGCAAAACTAATTTTTCTTATTTCGGCCAGTTGCTCTGTAAATGGAATAACAAAACAAACAAAATTTAGAAAGTTGTAAAATTTTTTTTTTAATTTCCGGGATTCGGCCCAACATTTTTTATTTATTTATTTACTTAAGCTACTTTTACAAGACATGTATTTTGCAGTGGCTCTGTCATATTTAAAATCCTTATGTAATTGCGCATATACATATGTCAAAATTAAAAAATACTGAAGGTTTATAATTTTTTCTTTTGTCGTCTAAAACCACCTTTAATTCGCCAATGAAATTAATATTTCTGGTTAGTATGCTTAAAATAATTAAATCTAAAGTGTACAGTATATAACAAAAATGGAAAAATTTAAGATTAAAATAATTTTAAGATTATTAAGAGGTAATTTTTGATCATAGATATCAATTTACATACGTAAAAAAATTGCAAATTTAGAGCTCATTCTGCGGCTATGATCAAAAAATGCATAAGTGACGGAAAGTATTGAATTTTTAGGGGAATATATTTTCTGAAAGGGTGAATAAGAACTGAAAGCTCAACATTAGAAGTAGGAATTCTGAAACAATTTCACCGTTAAACAAATTAATAACATATTTTTTACAGTTTAAACCCCATATTCATAAAAAAATATTTAAGGTTTATGGCAGGTTTATGAAACGAATTTTCTATGAAAATTTGTTTAATAAACTCTTAATTAATCATAAATATTTTTTATGAATATGGGGGTTACTCTCTTAATCAGCAGTGGTGAAGGATAATAAGTTTGTCATTCAATATGAAACTGTTTTTATATTCATCTAAGACTCAATAAGGTATATATATTCCGAAAGACCCAGCAGAAAATAACAATTTGTTTCTAGGTCTCCTATGAAACAGCCTCACTAAATATTTTACAAAAACTAACATAAATTGGTAACGGAATTCACAGATTCTCATTCAATTTCAATAAATTCTTTTTCCTTCCACCGGATTTCCATAATTTACCTTAGGCTTCATATAAACCCCACTCTATGAAATCAGCTAAATAAGTCCTAAACCGCAACAAATATTGATATTGTGGTGAAATGTTGTTGGATAGACCAACAAAAGACACGAGTCCCACCTAGATTTACTAAAGTTAAAAAAAGTCTAATTGTTACTAATAATACGGTGACCATCCGTTCTTTATTATACTAAACAGTACTGTATTTAAGAGCCTTTTTCTGGGTGAATTATATTTTAGTCAAAAACCATAAATAGTTTTGTATTTTATTTAATGTTCTGTATTTAAGCTGTTTTTTATAAAATTGGTAAAACAATAACATTCCCAGTTTTTTCGACTTTTCTCATTACTGCTAGTGTAAAACAATCCAGATATATATGAATATGCCTAAGTACATTTATTTGACACTAACGAAATAAAACAGAATAATTTTTAAAATTTTCGAAAAAACAATACTATAATTTTTGACTTCTGCTTACGAAATTTTGAAATGTTGGGTTTTAGTTTCAAACATCCAGTTCTTAAATCGTTAATATTCTTTATTCATTTCAGACGAATCTAATTGTGATTTTATAAAAATTAGAAATTGGATTGCCATTGTCGAAAGCTGTTAACAGTAAATGTTGGTTGTAAAACGGTCTAAATTTGGAGAATACTTTGAATGTTGTCTCTAATTCTACTCATTTTGTACATTATTGTATAAAATTAGTATTCTTGCCACATTCAATTACTGATCTCCCAAATACAAAGTTTTAAGATTTTTTTTTTTAAAGTCAAAAATACTACAATATAAACACACTACTAAAATTAGGCTAAATATGTATATGTAGAAAATTTTAATAAAGGTAAAAATTCAACTGTCTATATGAAACGCAAGGTGTCTCTAAATATGAATAATCTGGCCACTGGACCATATGTTTACCAAATTTATCAAAAAGTACCAATTTTTTCGTTTTATATCATAAAAGTACCCTACATTTTAATCTCGGCCATCATGGTCCAATTAGTCAGTCTGCACAAAACTACAACAATGCAAAATTAGAAAAACAACAATTATTTCGTTTGTGTAACATACTTTAAAGATGTCAAAAACCATTGCTACAAAAACAATTGCACGAAAAATCAATTGGCGTCTTAAGCAGACCTACTAGTTGGACCATGCTCGGCCATATGCTATCTCTATACCAAATTAATCGACAAGAGAAAAAGAACCAAAGGTAAAAGAGTACCAGCTTTTCCTTTCCTCATTTCAGGCATTCCAGGAAGTACACTGTATGTTAATGTAGACTTTAACCTGTATGCATACTAGAGGTCTGCAAAAGTAAATAAAAAGCAATATGCCTGTTTGGAAATGCATCACTGCGCTACATCTGATGCGCATCTGTGATTGGTTTGCGATGCTCATGCAAATTAGCTGATGCAAATGCTTGTTTGTTGCGCAGTTTTGTTTAATTTATGATACAATATGCATCAGCCAATTTTGTAACTACAACTACAATGAGTTGAGCACTCAATAATAACGAACCAAATTAGAGAATAACCAAAGACAAAACAAACAAAAACAAATTTAATTCAGTTAATTCAAGTCAGATCAGTTGAATATTCAAATACATATACATATTTTGAATGTAAGATTATTTGAGTTTTTACTTCTCATTTGAATTTTTTCTGTACATACTAGGGTATTCATTCGGTTAACCGTTAATCGGTTAACCGATTAAGTACTACCCGATTATATGACCGGTTAATTTAAAATTGGCTATTTTCGATTAACGATTAAACCGGTTAATTTCAGTCGATTAACCGAAGTAACAAAATTTTTAATTTTTTGTAGTATTATAACATATTTTTTTGTGTTTTTAATTATTTGTTTCGTCTCATATACAAAAGGTATGTGTTTAGAAAATATATTTTCATACAAACAAAGAAGGGATCTTCATTTTAAATAGGTATTTGCTGTCAACAGCTTTTTGTTTCATGTTCTTTTTTATATGGGCATTTCCATTGTGACGTGATGTTATATTTACACGACAAAATCTAAAAAAATTAAATGAAGAGGTCAAATTTGTCAAAAAATTTTTCTTTATTACAAAATAATAAAGCAGCACTATATTCAGAAAAAAATTTACAACAATCAACCGTAAGGATTTGAAGATATAAGCAAAAATATGCGCTGGCGTGACGTTACAAAAAACAGAAGTGGATTTGACTTGCATTAAAAAACTGCATAAGTCTGCGAATTGAGCAAGACTTTTTGTATAAAACCTTTTTTAATAAGCTTTGGACTTATAAAGATTTTTTTCCAAGTTATCAAATTTAAATATCTTTTTCCAGTTTTAGGTACATATGGGTATTTCCAGCGAAAAGTCTACTTTTTGTAATTTAACGCCAGAAAGCAAATACGCTTGTATTTTAGGACCATTTTGTTCAAAAGTTATCCCTTTTGTAACTTAATGTAGAGCTAGTTTAGAGCGCTTTACACAACATATAAAAAAGTAAATTATACATATACAATTTTTGATAAAGGATTTAAATTACTTCTGGCGTTACATTACAAAAAGAAGACTTCGCTGGAACTCCTATATAGTTATTGGTTTCTTCTCATATTTTCTCATATCAATCTTTTAACAGAATTAACCGAAACAATTAGAAGGGTTAAAAATTTAAAAAAAAAAAAATAAAACAGGACTCTAATGACATAATGGAAGATGTGAAGTGTTTAGAGAAATCCAGGAAAAGGGCTGAGAAATTATATATTCTGTATTATGGATTACTTTCGATTTCTCCAACATCAACGTAGTAAAAGAATTTTTTCCAAGTCAAGATTTATCAAAACTAAAGAAAAGAATCGCTTAAATCCTAAACATTTTTCTAAAAGATTATTTTTAAGGTCTCCTTAAACTATTTAAATAACTAATATTATTATCAAACAGCTTATTTTTTAATTACTACATAATATTTATGTATTAGTTAAAAAATATGTATTACATATTTATGAATTCTTTTTTTGTTTGCTCGTGTTAGTTCAAGAACTGTTATGTATGTTATGTTATTGCTTTTTTTAAACAATAAACTCCAAATAAAAAATACTAATTTATGCATTTTTATGTATTGAAATTACTTAATTTATAAAAAAACTTTATTAATCGGTTAACCGATCAATTACAAAATTAGCCGATTATTAAACGATTAAAGTAAAACCTCGGTTAATTAATCGAGCGATTAACCGATTAAAGCAAAAGCCCGATTAAATGAATACCCTAGTACATACCCTGTAGTCAGCCTAGAACCATATATCTCTTTGTCACTACACTTTTCTCTAGCGACAATTGCGCTAGTTAAAATGTCGCCAGCTTTCCTTTTAAGCGCGAGTAGAGATACGTTAGAGACAACCGTACTAGTGTATTTCTGGTGACATTGTCAATGAACGCGTCAACAGTTAGTTTTTTTATTACGCTGTGCACTCAATAGGTAGAGATTATATATGATCACAGAATAATTACAATTTCACTATTGACATTGACCGCGAAAAAATAAAATGTACTGGTAAATCCTTGGTTTAAATGTCGCCATGTGTTCACAAACAAACTACCTAGTCAGTAGTGCTACGGTCTACTGGTGGATTTGCAATGAGAAGCTAATGCTAAATGTCAATAGAAGAATCCATTGGCTGGGGTACACTTGGTCAGTAGTACTACTGACAATGTCACTATATATTCACTACAGTTTTACTATTGGCACTCCCTGCAGGGTACATACTAGGTATGTATGTATGTATGTGTTAGCTAAACTCTTAGTGCTGGTTCACACTCTTCCAGACTTACAGCCGTACCTAAGCAAGGGCGGAGGGCGGAACGTTTTCTTCCGCGTAGCTTTTACGCTGATAAGCCATACCTAAACAAGAGCGTCAGCGTTGTGTCACAAACAGTAGTGTTAACATTCGTGCTTACTAAAACCCTCATAAAAGAAATAAGAAATGGAATTAAAACCGCTAGTTTGATCTAAAAATAGTTATTATTTATCTATTTGCCATTATTAATTATCAAAGATAAAAACAGGGCCGTTAAAACCAAAAATATAGCAACCCTGCTTATTTTAACGCGCTGTCAAAATCGGATTTTCCAATTGCAAAGCGTTGACGCCGCGCTATTTAGGGATGGTTCATACAAATTGTATGAGCATGAGTATTTTTGACAGCTAGAAAACGCGTTCCGCTTCTATTTAGGTACGGCTGTTAGCCGTCAAATCTTGGGTTTTAAGGAGAGAGAGAGGAAGAGAAATGGCATTCTCTTTTCCCTTCTCGCCTAAAAGCTCAAGACTGGGCGGCTAAGACTTGAAGAGTGTGAACCAGCACTTATAAATAAAGAAAGCTACAAGCTTACACACCTATTATGTCAATGTACTCAAATAAATCTTTAGTACACCAGAGATGCATTTTTTTTTTTTTTTTTTGCCAAATTGACGATTTAAAAGGGACAAAATACCTTTGATAGGGTCAAAATGTTATTTGGAATAAGCACAAATATCGCACTCAAAATATAAAAATTTTCACTGCGCGGTTTAAAGTAGTTAGTTGAAATTTGAGAAAGGGCCAAAATAGATAAGAGTACAAACACTAAACAGTGCCACAAAAGGACCAATTATGCCACATTTTGCATCACTGTAGTTCACATTCAATAATTAAAAATTATTTGAATGTTTTCTGTACCCTTGCTCTCTAAAACGGGTCACTGCGATAATTTGTTATTTATGAATTAATCTCAATTTCATTTACAGTACAGTTTTTTATTCAATTCATCACTCTTATTTTTGTATATGGTACTCTCTCCTTATCTCTTTGAGTGTTTCATATTTGAATATATTTTATGCACTTTAAGTAAAGGCAAACAAGGGAGTAATTTAAAACAGGCCTATAAAGTATACCAAGTTTATCGAAACGAGGAAAAGTACAACCTTTATTCCATTTTGACCACTTAAAAAGTACTCTATATATTTTAATCTGGACCAATCTGCTTACCAAAATTATCAAAAAGAGAAAAGGAACTAAAGTAGAAATTTTTGCCCCGATTTACCTCTTAAAAAGTACCCTATACCTGAATCTGGGCCATATGCTATCCGTCTTCTAAATTTTATCCAAATCAATTAAACGGGTTTCGCTCGATTGAGCCACAATCTAACAAACATAAAAACATAAAAACTTTCAAATTTATAATATTAGTTTGATTAATATTATTCTAGCAATGATTCTTTACTTTATCCCACTCCGAGTAGTTTAAGAAGAGTTTACAACGAAAAAGATTGTGAGGTTATAAGGAAGCTGAAATATGTGTATCGTATTTAATAAAATGGATTATTTTTAATAGTTCATGTAAAAAAAGATATATTTGTAACGTCTTTTTATGTATGCCATAATTGCTGGGCCACTTATTGATCTATTTGCATAATATGGATCTTTTGTTCTGTATTTTGCTTTTAAAAATATAGTCACCGTAAGCATAATTATGTTTTAACACCACTCTACAGAATTTTCTAATAATGAAAAATACGTGGTATGCCTAAAAGTAGACTTTAGATTAAAATGTATTAAAGTTAAAGCGTAATAATTAGTACAAGAAACTACTAGAAAACATACGATAAAAACAGCTTGAAACATAAATGATGAGTTTAGTTTTGAGTCTTCGTTCGTTTCAGTTCATTGCTAAAAGAATTGAATAAAATATATATACTATAATAAAGATAGTTAATCTGTACCCATGTTCTGTAACTTTGGTGAGAACTTCTCGCATCGAAAACATGTGAAACCAAATATTTCATCGTTTCTCGAAAAGTGAGGAAAAAGTGTGTCTGTAAATCATGTCGAAAACTATCAAAAGAGATTACGTCGTTACGTTATAAATGTCATAAAATTCCACTCGAAGCCGATATTAAATTGCAGGATGTTGAGAACGCCAGTCAAAGATATCATTGTCGGCGACCAAAATTTACTAAAATTGAAAAATTTTCAACGACGGCGGCGAAAATACAGCCGTCGGCTATACCAAAAAATGTAAAGTGCGACTTTAATGTTTGTTGATTCCATAATTGCTTCGAAAACATTCGTATATTTTTCAAAAATGTTAAAAGCAAAATAACTAAACAATGAAAAAATTTGCCAAGAACAAAAACTTATCTCTTCCATGGTTTTATTTATTGCATTTTGGATATTTAATATATTTTTTAGTGCTTAAATTTATTCTCACCCCGTTTTTATGCGTGAGTTTATTTGACAGTTCAAAGCGGGAACTTTCTCACAAAAATTTTACAGACACACTTTTTCTGTAAATTGGAGAGTAATTTCCTTACGTGACAGCAATTACTCGGCAATAATAGCTGCGTTCGAGAACACAAAAGTTTTTACTATTTTTTACTGAACTTTACTGCATTTTACTAAATTGCGTTCGCGTACACAAAATACAGTAAATGAGAACACAAATTGAGAGCGTAAAGTGACAGTTCTTGACTGAGTACTTACAAATTTTTACTGCAGAAATTTTTGCAGTAAAATTTAGTAAAACAAAAAAACATATGTTTCAAAAGGTAAACAAGCAAAAGTAGCAAACAAAAGGCATACAAATTGTGAAAAAATTGTTTAAAAAAAGAAAAGTTGAAATAAAACTAAAATAAAAATAAAAAAATAAATTAATATTAATTAATTAAACTTGTTTGTGAAGAATATATATGGCTAAATACCAACTTTTGAAACTTTGTTTTGTTATGATAATTTTTTGGAGTTGTAAAAGTGTCAAGTACTCGGGTACTTAGAACAGCCCTTGTTTTTAAAGTTATCAATAGAAGAAAAAAAAAATATTCGTGTACAATTGATCAAATTTAGCCGGACACAAATTAGCAAATTCAAATAAAATAAAAAACAAACATATATGAAAGATTACATTAAATAATTTGTTTGTATTTTCCAAAAATATTCGTGTTATAAAAAGTATTTAATCGAGTACCGATAAGAAAACGAGTTAAGTAGTCAAAAGTGTAAACATTTTTTAAACACTTCAATTATTTGTGATCAGCTGTTGCCTTTATTTTGCGAATTTTTACAAATTTTGCGTTCGCGTACTTTTTTGGACAACAGCTTTTTGTGAGAGCAAATTTTTATGTTCACTCATTTACTGCATTTTACTGTAAAAGTACTCAAACGCACCTAATGTTACAGACGCAGTTAAGTGAGAAAAACAGCTGTTTGTTTCAGTTAATGACATTTTTGTTTAATTTCTTACATTTCAATCGAAAAGTTCAACGCGCAAGTTACAGAACATGGGCACAGAATAAGTGATTTAATTTCGACCTCTACAACAAAACTTAAGACAACAGGCATTTTGTTTGTCTAAAATTCCTCTTCGTTGTCAAAAGCTAACTACACCTTGTTTAGATAAACAAGTAAATTAGATAAACAAGTAAATTAAATAGCTGGATGTGATTGATTTAAACTATTAAAATTTTCAAACTAATTAAAAACGAGTACTTTAATCTCGCGACAAAATTTTATATCATATTAATTGTGTAATGACGCTATAAGTTGATAGTAAAAGTTTTAAAGTAAAAATTTTTTTTTCTTTTTAGCGCATTTAAATAGAAGCTGGTTTCTTAAAAAGAGGGTTTACTTTAAATTTATTTTTACTCAGTGTTACCTAACAAAAACAAACGTAAAATAAGAACAAGTAAGAATGCTATATTTGGCTATGTAAAATCTTATACACCCTGCACTATAGTGCGACGAGAACAGACAGTTTTAAAAATAAATACATATATAGTTATGTATGTGTATATATACTTTTTACTAGCTTAACACGGTGCGCTTTGCTACCTTTTAAGCCACCCATACACTTCGTTTTTTTAACGAAGTTTTACCCTTAAAACTCCCCGTGTGTGTCCAAACCCCGTCCTTTTTGAACGCTTAAAAAATCTGTTTCTGCTTGCATTTAACCGTCGCACAGTGGCTAAAAATCGTCTTTCATCGGCCAAAAATCTGTAACATTCGAACCGATAGAAATAATTTAAAATTTTTTTTGCTGGAGAGAAGACTTCTTGAACTTTCCTACAGTTTTAATATTATTAATATCGGTTAAGCAGTTATTGAGAAATTTAAGGTCAAAGTTGAACTTTTGATGTTTTATAGCATTTAGTATGAAAATGCTTTTGATTGATATTGATAATTATTGTATTTTTTATTCAAAAAGGGGGACGTTTTTAAGGGCTCTGTTTTAAGAAATTTGACCTACATAACCCCCTAATTTCATTGTGATATCTTTACTAATGTCAGATTTATCGAATGTCAAACCTTAAAATTACTATTTGTACTCATATTGAAAGCCCTTTCATTCATTTACACTATACATATAAATAATTGACATTCCATGAATCTGACGTGGATAGAGATATTCCAATGAAATTTATTATACATTCGCCTCGAATATACCACTACATTAATAGAAAAATGCATAAACATTTAATAATACGACATGCCGTTGCTTAAAGTCTGCTTTCCTACCAATATAAAAAATGTTTAACCCACTATTGACAATAGTTTGATATTAAACATAATCCGAATGGTTAAAAAACTCGGAAAATCGTTACAAAAAAGTCAACCCAAAAAATCCTTTTTATCCGAATATCTCTAAAGGCAAAGAAGATAACCTGAACATGTGAGCATGTTTTTTGTAGGCCTGCTTAAGTCTAATCTTTTGGCTATCCATAAATACATATACTTTTGGCGAATTTTTTAAAAGTTTGAATATCCGAAGTTACCAATGTTAGAGGTACAGAATTCACTCTCTCGACGCTCTACGGACCCGTGTTCTTTCAAATCAACTTAACAGCTGCCCAACTATGACAGTTAACAGAATTACATCAGTTGCAGAATTATTTTTCAAAACAAAACGTTCGTAAGCCACACAGTTTGCACAGTTCCAAACAGTTGCAAAAGTCAATATGAGGTTAAAGACGATACTTTAAGCTTTCTGATGGTACTAAAATCTCTTTGAACCCTTTTGAACAAGTTCAATTCCTCTAATTTCGGGTTGAACTAAAATATATAGCCTGGGAAAATATTTAATAACACATGAGGTATAAATGGTGCAGTAATACAACGAACCTTTTCTAATGACAACTATTCTACTAATATAACAAAAAAATTCAACCTATTGTTGATAATAGTTTGCGAGAAATCATAATTTAATTCTGATCAAATTTACAAAAATGAAATTTGTTCTATAATATCATAAAATATTTGTTTCCAGCAGCATGCCACACCCACAATTAATAAAATTTTGATCCAGTTTTTTTGGATACCTTAGTTCTAATAGGTTTGCTATCGAATGGCATTAAAATTTTTTAAATCGGCATTAGCAAAAAACCTGGACTTTTTGCCGATGAAAATAAATTTTCAGGCACTGTGCGTAGGTTTTCTAACGTGTTCGTTCAAAACTGCTCGCGTATGGGGTAACACGGTTAAAAGGATCGGCTTTTGTTAGTGTCGAGTAAAGGGTTACATCATAACGCCAGCTGATTTTTTGTTTTATGTATTTAAATTGCACTAGGTGTTCATATTTAAGTAGAACTTTTGTTTTTATTTTTGTTCCATGATGCAACCATCTAAAATAAATCGCCCTTCACATACTAGAACAATTATATCAGCACAAATTGACTGCTTGTGGGCAAGCGAGGTGAAAGGAATCGTCTTTCTTTGGCGTAAAGTTTCAACCGGCTTCATCCATGCACAAGCAGCATAAAACCAATCCATGCACATTTTCGTAAACAAATAAATGCAAAAAACTCTAATACATACAAAGTTGTGTACACGTATACATTTTATGCCAGATGAAATAATCCCTTGTGTGACGGAAAGAACAAAAATTGTGCGGCTTAAAAAATAGTGTAATGTGTGATGAAGCAATAAAACGAACTGCGGAAAAAATGCGTAGTGTGTGGTTATGGTCGTTGTTCGTATTTAACCGTACAGTTTTACCTGTCCGGTTTAAACTATGTCAAAAGAATAAAGTGTATGGAGGCATTTGCTGATCTATTTTGAAAGTGTTACGCCCACTTTTCCAAAAAAAACACCACTTTTTGAGAGTTTTTTTTTTGTATTGACAACCCAGCTATGTGTACAAAATTTGGACAAATGCCGTTCTTAAGATATAAATAAATATTTTTGTGCCACGCCTATTTTTCTATTCCCGCCCACTTTTCATCGGATGTTGTGTATAAATAACCAGGATGATTGCCTAATTTGTAATTTATGGCTCTTTCCGTTTTCCAGATATAAAAAATCTATAATGTCTTTGTATGGAAGGTGCCACGCTAACTTCTCCAGTCCCACTCTTTTTTTTGAGAGGTTGTGCATTAATAACCAAGATGCAAGATATAGGTAAATAAGTACAGGTAAAATTAGAGGCAGTTGTGGTTTTTTTGTCATATCTCAGCCCCGGTAGGCTAGCTGGTAGTGAGTTAGTCTATCAGTGGCGGAGTTGCGGGTTTGATTCCCGCCAGAGACTCTGGTCTCCTGCAGACAAGCGTAGAGTTTCGCAGGATAGGAAAAGGATTTATGGACCGATAAGGCTGAATATCAACAGCAAACATTATACATATGCGGAGTATATGTATGTGATATAGATATAAAACAACATACTCCTATCATTTCTCTAATACTTATAAGGATTCATAATATATATAAACTTAATATTGTCGATATGCAAACGGAATAAAAAACTTATATTAAAAATATAAATATGTATATGGTAAATGGTATAAAAATACTAATTTATTTACCTCTAGTAAAACCGGAATTTCTGTCTTCATGTTCAAAAAAGAAGCGATCAGCTATGCGTGTTTTTAAAAATTGCTTGCCAACAATACACTGGAAAGTTGGGCCCAGAATTGAATCGGGAGAGTGCTCTTCATAAGAGCCGCCAATACTTAAATCTACATCATTGGGGGAAGCATAGAATTTTTTAAGTACTTCAATTTTCTAAAATAGAAATTAAGAAAATGGTTAGTTTATAGAAATTGTATATAGTATATGTAAATACACACGTAGTTATATTATTTTTTTAAACAAAAATCTTTGAAGAAATAAATTTTAGTTTTATGTATACAATTGGTGCTCACAAATTAGAAACACATTGTTATTGAGGTAATTCGAATTTCTGAATATTTCTAATTTATGTACAATTATTTTGATATAAAAATTAATATGACCATAAACATGAATGTATATATGTATGTATTTATGTAATAGAATGGATCACGTTTTTGACACTTTTTTATTTAATTAAGATTACAAAAGAATAATTTAGTTTATTTACTTTAAATATGTTTATATCACACTTGATCATAAAGAGGGTATTAACTCAAAATTTTTTATTTTTCACTTTTTGCAAAAAATCCACACGTAAATTTCATATCTAACCGTTGTTAAAATATAGTTCAATTTTGTTAACTTTTTGGTAATAAAGCGGTTGGTTTTAAAGTTCTTCTTTTTTTTGCATCTAATGAAATTTTTTAAATTTTGAGCTAATACCCTCTTTATGATCAACTGCGATATGTTTGTAAATTATTCAAACAAAATTAAAATTAATGTTAATACAACAAGTTAAGAATTTTAAGCAGATTACTTTAAATTATTTGCTTATTGTTATCTGTAATATTTGTTTTCTCTTTAGGCTAGTTATTGTAATTCTGATAAAACGATAACGTTTGGACATTCGCAAATTCGTATTTATTGTGTTCTTATTTTAGAGAGTTTATTGTATTGAAAGTACAGATTCTGATTTCTGAAAATTTTAATAACTGAGAGTTCTAGTTTGTGAGTGTCTATTGTAATTGTATTTTAATAAGAAATTTTCAAATGCATTTGTAAAAAGTATAAAAAAAATTAAAAAAAAAATACTTACTTCATTAGGAATTTCATTTAATAAATCTGACCAGTAATAAGCTTTTGGTAAACCACAATGTTCTCTGTAATCGTTATAACTAGGAAGACCATAATCTCGACCTCGTTGAATATCGATGGCTTTTAGATCTGTACCAAATTCGTCGAATGACTTGCGATTGAAATGATGTTTGATCTGTTTTTTTTATTTTAGATAATGTGTATTAATTTAAACGAAAATTATATAAATATCGCCACCATATATGCAATTGGACGTAACTATACTACAATTTTTTTTTTTTACAGAAGAAGCAAAAAACGTTACAAAATCAATAATAATAAAGACTTCTCGGTGCTAAAATTTCTTTAATAAAGTCACCAGTTTTGATCGCAGGAGTTAAAAAATTTGGGTAATTTGATCAAATGAACCATTAATCAATCCAAATCAATTTTTTAAGTAGTTACGTTCGTTTGCACTTAAGGTGGCGATATGTAAATATGTATACAGTTTTGAAATTTGTACCTCACGATCAACATTGCCATCAGCACGTTTTTCTAGCTGAGTTACCAAACCACGTACTAAAGCCTCAAAATTTTCTTCTTCCATTAGGAGCTGCATGGAGTCTTGACGGTCGAAATAGTCACTTAAGCGCATAGTTTGATTGCTATTACGGCCAGAGGAAACCATTCTAAATTATAAATATGAAATGGTAGAGAACAAATTTTAAAGTGAATTAATAAAATTCTTACGAAAACCATCCTGGAATAGATTGATGTGCGTAACGAAAAGCTGCCGCGGCATATTCTGCATATGGAGCAGGATCCCAATTTCTATCGTAATCGTTTACATAATCGAAAGGTGAAACTGAATAAATTAAACGATTTGCAATACTATACGTTAAGCCCAAAATAAGTGGCAGCCACTCGTAGTAGGTAATCTTTTGAAATTGTGCTATATTGATTTTTCTCGCTACCTGGAAAACTTTTTCATCTGAATACTGGGGATTTATATGTGCCAATATATTCGCCAAACGATTGTGTTCTCTAACGAATATTGTGTGAAGAACAGCAACTATTGGTGTGAATTGATTACGGTTGTCGGGAATTCCATAACAATGTTCATTATTTCCTGGACAGTCTCCATTTAAATTGGTTTGGATTGGTAGAAATGGTTTGTTATTGTACCAACTGGTTTTTAATAAACCTCCCTTGTATTGACGCACTTTTATATGTTGTTCCAAAGAATTACCATAAATAGATGATAAATCTAAGTACGCACTTGTTGTTGTTATCTTCTCGGCGTAGGGCAAACCACTGGTTGGGCATGCTATATCCTTATCGGATAAACTGCGTGCGAAACTAAGACATGTCTTACCAGAAGTCATTGCGATTGGGCCGAAAGGGTGTAATGATATAGGATAACACATTTTATGACCTGGATTTGCACAGCAATCATCTAAAATGCATAAACATACATATAGATACATATTTTTCGAAATATAAAATCGTCAATCGAATTGTATTGTTAATATCGTTATGGTTTAAAACGAGTGTTTATGTTACAGTTTTTTTGTAAACATAATTAATAAATGAATTAATTAATAATTGTATTTAGTTTTACAAAAGTTTATTTAACTTTGGACTTGTTAATTAGGAAGGGAGCTTATTATTTGAATGAAGGAGATTTTTAAACAATTCCTAAATTCTGAAAAGCAGTTGGAGTTAAAGTTTCCCAAAAATCTTAATACTTTTAAGTCCACTTTAGATATTAGAAACAAATCGATAATTAAAAATCGTGGACGTAACTTTTATTTAAATTGAAAAATTAATTTCAAAGGATTATGTTTCGAGTTTTTTATTTTTTTGCTCAGAATAAACAAGTTATTTGTGTATGTTCTAGAAATCGAACGAGATTTTTATTTAAATTATTAACAAAATTAATGCACCTATTTGTTTTTAAGAGTTTTTCTTGTAAAGTTAATTTGACCTCAAAGTATGAAGTATTCAAAAAGGAATATTTATATGAACATTCACTACACGCTCCCTTTCGAAATTTGTTCGATTTTGAATACACTTTTGAGTATTATTTTTAACTTTTTTCATTAAAAATTGTTTTCATTTGAATTAAACAAATTATAGTATGCAAATGGACGCCAGATAAAAATGTTAACCCAAATTGGTTAATATGTATTATTTTAAGGGTGAAAATACTTCTGTTGTTTTCCATGGTTTTATTTATTTAGTTAGACCATATTTACATTGTGCAAATAACGCCGCAACTTCTGCGTGCAACCACGGATTACACACAGATATGTCACGAGACGAAAGATTTGTTGTCTCTTTCTTAGAAAGCTGCCCTTTTTCATTTCTCTTTGAACCATCGTTTATGCCGCAATACAATTAACACAAATTTATTTAGTTGAGGTTTATTTGCAAAACTGTTGTAAAAATTAACTTTTAAGTTTATCGCAACTCTAGTAAATAATAGTTAAGTAAGTAAATAACATTATAAAACCAAAAAATATTACTAAATAAAGTTTTTGCGCAAAATAAAACGTTTTTGTTTTGATCACGCAATTTGTGTTGATTGTACCGGCCTGTTTTTACACATTACACGCTTTTTGTCTCTTTCTTCGAAAGCTGCCCTCGCAACTGATTTGGGCCTTTTTCACACGTCACTTTTTACATATCTGTGTGTAATCTGTGGTGCAACTCTTGTACGTTACCCTGCAGATAACGAGACTAGTCCATACATGCTTGTAAAGAGTAGTCCATAAAGGTGTAGGAGTACTCCAAATCTACCACAAATATATGGTTAAAAGGTGGTCTATTTAACATTACGATGTCCTAGGAGTGGACCATATAACCCACCGAAGTAGTCCCTAAACTACTCCATGGAGTACTCAAGTTGGTTAGTTTCAAAAGTACTCCATGTTACTACTTTTTCACTAATCGCCTTTAATGGCGTGCACTGTAATCCATTATTGCTATTATTATATATATTTACTTAGTATTTTTAATTTCTTTTATTTTTTTTCACAAATTTTAAAAAAATTTCCTGCTTCACTCTTAAATAAACAATTTACAACATCAGGGCTACCAATGTGTAATACTGTAAAAGGTATAGTATACCTATAGGTATACTATACTATCGCCATAAAAGGCGATTAGTGTAAAAGTAGTAACATGGAGTACTTTTGAAACTAATCCACTTGAGTACTCCATGGAGTATCAAGACCCGCGGTCTATATAATTTTCCTGGAGTTTTAGGCTTTGTTGATGGAATGAACACACGTGCGCATAAAGTGTCCACAAGAAAATAGTAATTTTTCAAAAAAAAATTTTTTTTTTAAAAATTTCGCTATTCAGGAAATACATTTTTTAATTAAAACCAAATATTAATTATAGATTATTTTAAATCTAAATACTATATAAATCGGCAAAGGCAAAACAGTTAAGAACGCTTTCCTCCTTTGTTTTCCCAACTACTAGAACAAAAGATACACAATTTTAAAGGTATTTGCTTACAGAAGTGCACAATATATATGTATTTTATTGAAAATCGTTCCGAATTTTCGGAGTTATAAGCGTTCAAATGTGCTACAAACACATATGCAAAACACAAATAAAACAAGTTAGAGTGCTATATTCAGCTGTGTCCAATCTTTGATACCCTACACCGACAGAAGTAAGCTCTATATTGTAAATACATATACAGTGAAAACTCCACTAACGGACACCTCCCGTAGGCGATCACCTCTATGAAACGGACAATTTTCCAAGTCCCTTGGTTTTCAAAGTGTTGTTAGAACAAATTTCTCTTTGATAGACGGACACTCCCATGGCCGGACGCGGACACCATTTTTATGTAAAACGCCTCCAGTAGACGGACAGAACTTTTAACACATACGAGAAAAAGCATACAAAATATGTACACTTATGTATGCAAATTACCATACTATTTGCACTTAAGCCACAAAAGCACTACACATACATTTTATATGTGTGATTCCCCCTTTTTGCTACCATTGATTGAAGAATTTTTATTGCAACATGGCTGGGCGAAATTCTCTAACATTAAAAAAAAGTTGAAATTATAAATGTGCAAGAATAGGACAAACTTTCAGTACGTGAATTCATTTATTAATGATGTGCTAATAATCCCAATTTATGATAAAAAAACACTGAAATTTATTGTTGTGGGAAAGCTAGTTTCTACGCGCATTTCGCTGGTTGCTTAGGCCAGCTCGTCAGGAAACTTTTTCCAAATACTTTAGAAAAGCTAAAAATATTATACAAGTAAGACCATAAAGTGAATAAGAATTTTAAACACTCAGCTCTTACTTGTAACAATATCAAAGCTTCAACAAAGACACAACAATAAATAGTGAATTTTTTCTTTCTTACATTCCCCTACAATTGGCTGGGTTTTTTCCAACACGAATTGTAGTTGTAAGAGGATAGAAAAAAACAAAATTAAAAAAAACAAGTTGCTAAATAAAGCAGCTTGCCATTTCAGTTTTTTATTTGCCGGGCACATGCAAATTTATTATCAAAAATTATTTTCGGGAATGAAATATCTATTAATTAATTCATTTATTAATGATGTGCTAATAATCCCAATTTATGATAAAATTGCAAAAAGATATTGTAACAAAACAAAACATTTAAAATGAGGTGCTTAATTACATACATATGGATTTATATTTTTTAAGATTTAATATTGGGAAAACTCAATCTGCGAGCATTCTAAAAGATTAGGAACATCTTAAAGGCAGATGGCAATCTGGATTTAACATTAATTATAAAAGGAATTGCCCTTCGACAAAAGGTTCGGAAGTTGACAAGATTTGTTTTGATTGGTTTGCAATTGCCAGAAGCAAGAATTTGCCTATGTCAGGACCAATTGGAAGAGTAAAGAAATAACTGAGAAAATAGATAATCATGGGTTGTCTGCAAGCATGCTACAATCCGCCAGTTCTCTTTCAATACCGCATAAATTTATAGTTTATTGAAGTTATTTTTTTAAACCGAACAAGATCGATCTAATTTTGTTATTTGTTTTATGTGTATGTATGAATCTTTCAACTAAAATGAATTTAAGAAATAAATAAACATACCTATTTAATTGCAATGCGTTGAAATTTTTTTATTTTTTTTTTAATAGCAGATAAATCCTGACCTTTTTAAATGAACTATCCCGAAGACGGACACCTCCCGTTAATGGACAAATTTTCTGTGACGGTCAGTGTCCGCCTACGGGAGATTTCACTGTATACTATTAGCTTAGCTTCACAAAACCGAACGTCAGCATTAAAATTGGTTGCGGGTTAGACCTGAATTAAATTATTGACCGACAATAAGAAAGTTTTATGCGTTTCTTGTTAGAACTTTGAACTGGCTTGAGTAAAATATCATGATTCGTAACAGTTTCAGCCGAACTAAAATGCTTTTAACAAAATTGCATGATATTTTTTCTGGCCATATGAATCTAAGTTGGAAGAAATTTTACCGCAATAACTATATCTGTTATGGCTTTAGGCGAATTAAATTATTTTCCCAAAGTGGGCTTTATTTGATTTTAGGCGCAATAAACTGTTTTTCGAGAGCAGGGCTTATATGGGGCCTAGGGTAAATTATGGACCGATTTTCACGAAATTTAATTTATCAGTATGATTTGCAGTTATATAAAGCAAATTTGTGCAAAATTATATATCATTCCGTGCATTATTCCACCTTTTATGTTAGTTTTTGTATCAAAATTTTCAAATTTTTTAGTGTGGTGTTTCCACATTTTGATTCATAGTTCTGATCCTACAGAACCGATGTTGCTGGATTTCAATTCCAAGCTGCCTAGGATAACTATAAGCAATTTGAGACTAAGTTTGCTTTTTTCTTTTGCGTTTTTCGAAAGTGAGCGTGTTTTCAACAGACAGACAGACAGACGGACATGGCTAAATCGACTTTGAATTACTCAAGGAGCCAGAATAAATATACTTTGTGGGGTCTTAGATGTATAATAAAAAAGTTTCACACGGAATGACAAACTTAGTATACCCTCATTCACCACTAGTGGTGGTGGAGGTAATAAAAACTGTTTTTTCCAATTACACAAAGTTTTTCTATCAAATAAAAAAAATAGTGTGATCGATTATTCGACAAACCAGTTAAGAACACGTTGCTGCTTTATTTGTCAACCGAACCTCAATGGGGAGAAAAAGTATCAAAATGGGGAAATGCGGGAAATTAATTTTCTGAAATGGGAACCTATAAGATGTAAAATGTTGGTACTTTTTGTTTAAATTGCACCTTTAACGATTAAGTTAAGCATGTTTAGTCCTGAGTGAATCAGAATATGTAAGGGGGAGCTTTTTGGTACTTTATCGTTCTACATCTGGTACTTTGATAAATTTTCGTCAATAGACATTTAGACATAAAAACATAAAATTAAACAAGCAATTTCCTGAGTAGATAATCTGTACGAGGAGACTGTTTGATACTTTTTTTTCAATTGGTAGTTTCTGATATTTTTTATATTGAACTATAAAATTAAATTTAACATTCACAGATAAAGGTGGAAGATAACATATGAAACGGAGGTTGGTCCCTCGCCAAATCGATCGACTAAAACAGAAAAAATAAATATACTATCTTTTCTTTTGTTAAAAACGCTAGTAGTTATGCATTTGTATAATAATATAATAGCGGGTTTCACCCCTGATAGTAAAGTCCCTTGTAGACATTGTTAATCTTATTAATTTAGTAAAATTACTAACATTTAAAAAACTGCAACAACAAAATAGCGGTATTCACCCTTTGTATGAAGTGTACAACTCTCTTATATTTAATACGATTTTAGACTTCAAAGCATGAGTGTCTTTTTCGTATGCATTGTAAATAAATGAATTTGCTGAGTGAGAGAAAGAGACGGATAAAGTTTCTTCAACTGTTTTATTCTGGTAAATTCACAAACTTTGGTTACTACTGCTTTTTGTGGGATTTTTCAACCACAGCGTAGTATATTTTAATCTAATACATTTTGTTGTTGCAGTGTTGTAAATATTAGTATTTTTACTAAAATTATAAGATTAACAAGGTCTACATGGGACTTTACTATCAAGGGTGAATTCCGCTAATGTATTAGATTAAAATTTACTACGCTATGGTTGAAAAATCCAACAAAAAGCTATAGTAAACACGTGCGTTTATTTACCAGAATAAAACCGTTGACGAAACTCTATCTGTCTCTTTCTCCCACTCAGCAAAATCATTTATTTACAATAAATACGAAAAAGTCACTCACGCTTTGTACTATAAAATCGTATTAAATTTTAAAGAGTACACTTAACACAAAGGGTGAAAACCGCTTATATAACATATAAAAATTTGCAATTGCCTCTGTTTTTTATTTGTATATGTATATAAGAATTTTAAATCGCTTAAGGTCGGTATTTACTATCCTATTTAGTCGCACGATATGTCAAAAAAATCGTCTGTGCTTAAAATGTATGACAGTGTGGCTTAAAAATGAATGGAGTGACAGATTTTTTTGACAAGTCTGTCCGACTTGCAAATGGTTATGAAAATTTTCATAAAATGATATATTATATGCGATCAGAGTGGCATTTTCTTGAAAAGTTGCTGTGTCATTTGAGTTTGCATCTTTTTTGTGGGAGTGTGGCATTGACAGCAGATTTTGCAGACATTTTTTTTATGTCGGATAGAATTCCGTCAATGAATCATACGTGAATGAATCATACGATTATGTAGGATAGTGAATACCGCTCTTTAGTAATGATAGAAATTGCTTGGTTCACAACAAAGTAGTTTTCTTTACATTTGATTGGAAAACTGCTTGGAAAGGGATTTAAATGTGAAGAGTTTCGTAGCAACTTTAAAAGAGAATAGAGAAAAAACTCGGCCTTAATTGCATAATCTAAATGCGGTCTTAAGCAATACAATTAAAAATAAAACTTAAATCTTTTTGAGGAATAAATGAAGCTTAGAAAATAATTTTTAAAGCAAGGTTAAAGAAATCTTAAGCAAATACATGCACCCTGCGGCACTTGAATATCACACCTAAAGTAACTTTTATTTAAACGTAAAAGTTGTTTAAATAAGTTAGTAGGAAGCATATTTTTTTCGCCAAAATTATTACCTTCAATTAAGAATACAATGCAATGAAAATAAATTTATATCTGTAACAATACATTTTATACAATAATTTTTTTTTTTTTTTTTTTTTAATAACAAACTGAAAAATTACACCACTCTCAAACAGTAATTTCGGTTTATTTAATTTTTCATTTTATAAAAAATTCTAAGTGTTAATAGCAGGTGGTCCCCTCTTTGAAGGTTAAAACTTCACAGATCCTCTTTGGAATATATGTGTATATTGTGGCTATGTAATCTAGTTGAAATGAGCTACAGGATAGTTTCATGGGTGGTTCGGATAGGAGCATTATCCTGTTGAAATGTTCAAGGAAGAGGTTCAAAAAGATTGTTTATAGCAGGAAAAGGCTTTTCTAATATGCTAATATAGAAGGTGGCATTCATTTTTGTACTTTCAAATTGAAGCTCACAAGTGCCATAAAATGAAGGAAGTGAAAAATTTAATTTGGGCTGTGTTAAGGGGAGGTTTAATTCTTTATTTTAATTCTCTTTATATGATCAGTTTACGAAATAACTCGCCGGATGGTCGTTAAACTCGCACTAACTCCTGTTTTTTGCTATTTTTATTGGCAATTGTCGTGTGAATTAAAAGCTATTCATAAAATAAACCTTTTCGCCAAGTTAGTGCCCATTTACATTATATGATTTTGATCGTTGCGATTCTTACCTTATAGGCGAGAGGGGTGAAAAGAATTAAAAGGGCTACACAAACGAATCGTTTTGTTCGCTTATTCGTTCTATCATTGTTCTCTCATTTGACGAAAAATTTATTTAAGTTCGATGGCACAGAAAAAGTTGTACCGACAAAAATCGCACAATGTTAACAAAGGAGCGACTTCAAATCTCAACGACAAAAATCGTATAATGTAAATTGGTACTTAGATAACACACTTTTTGTTCGGCTTCACATATTTTAATAACTTTCCGACTTCTGTTAAGTTTGTGGGATATTGCTGCAATCGATAGTACCATGCCATTATAAGCTTGAATGTTTTCCCTTTTCTTCCTCAATTAAAGATTTTCCTTGAGCCATTTCACATAAAATTTTACACAAATCAGTTAAATTATTAATTTGTTAAAATAAACACGTCACGCGTACGCTTAATAAGAAAAAAATTACTTTTTACGCGGGTGCTATACAAGTGGCGCAAATTTCAACGATTTTTATACTGCAACAAAACAGTATAAAAGTGTTAAGAAACATACAAAATTACTAAAGATTTTAGCTTCTTTAGACAACTCGTTTTTGCAAAATCAACTGCCAGTTTCACGATGTCAAATGAAATCTTTTTTTAGCACAAATAAATTTGAAGCCAAAACGAAGTTTTTAGTTTAGTTGTGCGAAAGAAAGAGTTCGTTCGCATTAAGTAAAATTGGCAGTAAGTATGGCTGTTTTCCTAAACGCTTATTGCATTGTAATAATACATCGAAACATGTTCTAAAATGCAACCATAAACATTTTGACAATGCATTTTCTTCCTAAATGCAACTTTGTGGTTGTCAGTGCGCAGAGAAAAGCAAATAAAGCAGTTAAAAATTTTTAGAAGCAAAACATATACATATACAATACAACGTATATAAAAATAAAGGTTCACAATGCATCAACACGGTGTCAACACTGTATTTACACATTGTAAACACATGTTTGGGAAAACAGCCTATTTATTGTTGCTGATGGCGCAAAGTGTACATATGTACCGTATGACAAACTTGATATAATTATACAACTTGTGGTGGAATACATGTTAAAATAACTTTAAAGCTGGTGATTTAACCAGATTTCGCCACCAGCTAGGCAATATATAAAAAATAAGGGCTTTGCAAAGGATTTTTACTACACTTTGTACTAAACGGTACTTACCCGGTAAACCTTCTCCATAAAGCTCACTTAGATCGTGTGCAACTAATTGACCAAACTGCATTGTCATCAATGTACGATAACTGTCCGATAATGTGTCTTCTCCGTAAAGTGATAGCGATAAGATACGAGGATTTGGTAAAGCATTGCCAGCCGAGGATTTGCTAGGTGCATATAAGCCATCGCCATAATTTGGTCTCAAAATACGAGAATAACGTGATTTTGCCATGCCATAACCAGGATTTTCCAAATTATTACAGGAGCCATCATAAGTTCGAAAATGGTAGTTGCTAGAATCATTAAAACATGACACTGGTGGTACAGCACACCCCAATTCGGCAGTTTTCATTGCTCCCAAATATGAACTATACAAATGATCTAAACTTTGATCACCATACACTCCGCTTAATATATCCTTTTTTACGTTGTTAGTGCGAAACGAGTTTTGTAGCAACGATTCTATCTCAATGGCTGATAATCCTGTTTCGGGAATGGGTTTTACTATATTGAACTGCTTTATTTTTTGGGGTATGTATTTTTTTAAGTCTAGTTTCGTCAGAGTATTTTTAGCTGCTAACGTCGATAAACCCTCTATACTTAAATCCCTCGGGTTATTCAAATGCGCATATGGACTAATTAAATACCAAATAAATAAAATTTTACTAAGCATATACATAAAATTTACTTACCATTTAATCTGACAACTCAGTTTTAATTCCGTTATAATCAGAAAAATTAATACCGTGAAATGAAACGTATTGCACTTCATAATTCTGTGCGATTTAGTGTGTAAGCCGTTATTTTCAATTAAACTCAATTTTTAACAATACAATTTTATTCACAGAAGTTGGTTTATTTATATTTTAAAAAATTTTCTTATCAATTAACTGAAATTAATTTCGTGGGTAAATGCATCTCGCAATTCTCACAATAATCACGTTTCAAATCTACGCGGAAAATGTTATAAAAGAGCAGAACACTTTAAAGACAGACAAAAATAAAATATACATACATACATATGTATATACATATTTACATACGTAAATAAGACATGGCGACTGTTAAAATAACTGTTTTATTATAATCAAAATCAATTGCACCAGCACATGCAAGCAACAATGATTTTTTAATGCACACACACACACATTACGCATAAATTCTAAAAAATTTTGGTTGTTATTCTAAAACTATTTTATTCAGTCAGATTATTAAATCTTTATTTTCTTTTTTTAAACACGGATATCAAGCTCAAATAAAATTATTATAACCAGGGAAACCGGAAATATACACTACAATAAGTGTTTTTGCGTATTAAATATGCAATAAAAGCTTGAAAATATGCCCTAAAATTTTTTAAAAATGTGCCCCATAAAGGGCTTATTTAAAAACAAAATTTTCAACAATTAAATTGTATTTGCACATAAAAAACAAGTAAAAAATAATAGCCGGTGAAGCTCGGCCATACACCACAGTATTGACAGACGAATTTTTCAGATTGTACCCTACACAAAATTATGTGGGTTATAAGGTTAAGACTCATATAAGAGTTGTTTGTGCCGAATACTTTCAAGATATCATCATCCCCTGCAAATAATACGACTAGTCGATTTACGTGTATACATTATAGCCCATAAATGACTAGGACTAGTCTAAAGGTAACGCAAATATATTGAAAAACATATTACGATGTCCTAGGGCTGAAACATATAATCCAGCTTTGCATTACAACGGAATAGTATTAAAACTACTCCATGTTCATACACACTCCCAGTAGAATAGTTTTGAAACTACTCCATGGTATACTCCTGAGGATTATTTTTTAAATCGTTTAAAAACGAAAACATTTCGTTTAAAAACGAAGGCATGCTGTTTAACTACAAATTCCTTTTCAACAATGTCATGGTCCATGATTGCATTACAATAGCTCCTTTCGTTTTTTTTAAAGTTGAATACATCAGTAAATTTCAACGGATTTTTAAACATAACCCCTCGTTTTATTTGGTGCCGTGTTATAAAGCCATAGGCAATAAAGCCATATGGCCTTATTTCTCAATGGAATGAGAAGTAAGGCCATACGACTTTATTTCCATGTACGGAATGAATTAAAGCCATTATGGTGTTATTGCTCATTTAAATTTTTTTTTTTTTATATAATTCTAATTTATTTGATTCGATATTGTGAAAAGGGTGGCATGTCATAACGTCCAGTGTCATAACGTCCATCAAAGAAATGTCGTAGCGTCCGCGGACATTATGACACTTTTCAAAGTGTCACAAATTTGGGATCATAGCCGGCCTTCGGCCGGGCGCAATGATTTTCTTCTCTATGGTATAACAAATACCGGCTTCGCTAACTTAAGCCTCCCTGCACAGCCGGCCTTCGGCCGGGCGCAAGGATTTTCTCCTCTATGGTATAACAAACACCGGCTTCGCTAAGTAAAGCTTCTAAAATCTGCCTTGTTTCCGAACGAAAGCCGACTATGCAGAGAAGCTTTAGTTAGCGAAGCCGGTGTTTGTTATACCATAGAGGAGAAAATCCTTGCGCCCGGCCGAAGGCCTGCTGTGCAGAGAAGCTTTTGTTAGCGAAGCCGTTATTTGTTATACCATAGAGTGAGTAGAAAATCCTTGCGCCCAAAAGTGTTTTCGTTATATATTTAAGGTATACACCCAGAGAAAAAGCAGCAAAACCATTTTTAAAATTTTTTTTACCATATTATGTTTCATTTAACCAAATCATTGTTACCGACAACCATATTATGGTTAAATTAGTTTCTTTAAAAATAATTTTGTTGGTTGGGACCATAATGAAACATGTTTTTCTCTGCGTGTATGCAGATCATTTTTTTGTATTTAACTTCTTTAGTAATTATGGACCTAATGACATAACAATTACACTGTTATGGCGTTATTTCCACTTTGGTTACAAAACGATTATGGTGATATTGCACTTGGGTGTTGGCAAAAAAGCCATATGGTTTAATTTCTCATTCCATTGAGAAACAAGGTCATATGGCTTTATTGCCTATGGCTTTATAACACGGCACCGTTTTATTTGCCATCAATTATGTTTTTGAAATAAAATCATTAATAGCACGGTTCCTATACAAAAATATTGTTTAACAACGTCCCGATAATAGAAAAATTAGGAAAAAAACCGTAAAAAATAAATTTGGTGTAAAAATACACACATGCATCTGAAGTTAACTTAAAGAAAATATATACCGTTCAAAAGGTCTAAGCTTCTTCTCTCAAAATCTGCCAAAAATTTAAATCGGTTGGTATTCAACTAAATTACAGGGTGATAAGTGCATACGGGTATGAAAACTCGGTTTTTTATCCGTAACTCAAGATTTTGGGGCTTTTTTGAAAATTCCAAAAACAGACTGTTGTTGTACTGGGCAGTACCTACCAGAAAAATGGTATAAGATCCCAGGTATTTTTACTTCTTTTTTTTTTTGTCTCACTGTGTAATTAATATTTTCCGAGTATAGAAGGTTTAGCGCCCCTGAACCCTATCCTAAGTTAGTACCAGATAGAGATATACAAAGTACCAAAAAAATTATTTTTAGATAACCGTGTTCATTCAGAGAATTGCATGTTTAATTTTATGTTTCTACTAGGGATGCCAATCGGGACTGATTTTTGAAAATCCCGGGATTTTCGGGTTTCGGGATCAATGTGGTTCTTTAAGATACGACTTTTTTTTAAAATAAACAACACTTTTTAAATATTCAAAAGATTTTGTATACATAACATAAATTTTAAAAACAGAAAAGAACAAAACAAATAAGTTTATACATATGTTTATAACACTGGCCTCACACATGATCAAACTGATCAAATTCTGAAAAAAGCTTAAAAAAAATATACGTATCTCTTAGTTTTTCTAGATCAATTACTTTCGGTTTTTTGACAGCAATTCAATTTTTAATGTGAATGAAGTTGTGACGACATTAATACACGGCAAAGTGTAGTCCCTCATCGAGATCGATAGCTGAGTTAAAACCTGTAACACTATGTCGACTGCAGTGCAGTACACCTCCAGGTTCAGGGCGAGATTCATAATCAATAATTTAAGTACGTTTAAAATTAATTTTATAACAAAATGTTTATACAAACGTTTCTTAAAACAGATTTCGAGTTTATATAATTTTTTTTATGAATACTTCAGATAGCGTTTATTTATAAAAAAAAATTCTTTTATTTGCCGTATAATTTTTAAGCAAATTTTTTATTATTATTGGACCGGAAGGAAAATGAGCTATTTCATAAATACAACGACTTAATTGTTATAATTCTATCACCTTTTATTCTTTAGTTCCTTAATGTACTTTAATTGGATCGTGAATAATTTTTTACTTGATATATCAATTATTAACAATTATTTATTGATTTCTATATTTTGCATAAAAATAATCATTTTTATTTTGGTATTATGTCTTAAGCCAAAACTGAACTTGCTAAACGTAATTGTAAAACAGGCTTGAGATGTGAATCTGCAAATTTCGTTTCTACTCAAAATAATGGTTTTCGATAAGCAAAATACAAAAATCCAGAAATAGTCGTCATATAACAAGCAAGAATTAAAATTTTAAATACTCGCTGTGCTCCAAAAATAAAAATTAAACTCAAAAATAAGAATTATTTGCAATAAAAATTAAACTTAAATATAATTTCTAAAAAATATTTTTGTATAGAGTATAAAAATTCAAAAAAAAACGAAAATTTTTGTACATAAAAGTTGATATGTTAAAAATCCCGGGACTCATAAAAATAAATTCTGGGATTCGGGATTTATCAATCCCGAAAAATCCCGCGATTCTGGATTTCCCGTTTGGCATCCCTAGTTTCTTTTTTTTGTTTTTGAAATTGTTTGTTTGTTTGTTTTGTTCGATTTTTTGTGGAAGAAATCATGGTGAAATTACTAAAAGGTGGCCTCGGTAATACAACAAACATAATAATACAAAATCTACAGGCAATTTGTTTTTGTTTCATGTGTATCATCAACGTCAAAAAGCTGATACAAAGTAAACAAATAATGAAAAACAAATTATAAAAATTTTAAAATTATTATTTTTGTAAAAATATGAAAAATAACAAATATTATACAATTAACTTTGTCCGTATTTCATGATTTATGTCGCTGTTGTTTGGTAAGATGACTGGGCAAGAAGAGATATTTTTAAAATTTCCAATTTTCAAGAAAAAAAAATACTAAAAATGCATAGGCTAAGCCCAAGAAGTTCTACATCCACTACGTGGATTTATTTATTATTTCTGCAAGACGATTGCTGGAAAAATAGAATATTTCACGCAAGAAGTTCCAACATAATATGTATGTATATTAAACGGAAAACAAAATCTTGCCCGAGATTAATTTGTAAATACACAAAATGCATAGCCCGCACAATAATCTCAATGTATATAATGTGGATTTCAGTTCCTTATTTATGTCCTGCGTTTGCTACAAATATAGAGTAAATACGCATTTTTGTTTTTTAAATTGTATGAAATGTTTAAACCAATATTTTTTTATTATAAAATACAAATATTAAAAAATTGAAAACACAGAAAAAAAGAAAAATTCAAAACACAAAATTCAATATACTTTGACAAGTTAATAACAAATAGAGGTGGGAAACTATCGATAGTCACAATAATAATAATTGATATTTTCGATAGTTTGTTAATAAATTATCGATAATATCGAATTCTTTACTGTTAAATTAAATTTTTTTAAGTACTTGGCCTACGTCACACAGTTTGGAAAAAATGGAAATAATTCTATATTTTGTAAACGGTTAGTGGGATTGGCATAAAATTTCAGGTGGCAAGTAAGGACTTCAACACAATTTAAGTTTAAAATTGGCCAATGGTAAAATTGGCCAGCCGTTTTTGATGTTTTTTTAATAAAAGAAAAATTTATAATTTTTAAGTAAATGAGTAAATTTAAAAGGTCAGAAAATATTTTTAATATAAAAAAAATTAATTTTTCTAAAAGATTTTATTTGTTGTGCTTAATTGCCTAATTTTATTCTTGATAAACAACTGGTAATTTATTGCTGGAGGATAAGCTGTGTATATGCGCATTTCAGTGGTTGCTTAGGCCAGATCATCAGAAAACGTTTTTAACAAAAAAATTTTAGAAAAGCCAAAAATATCAGCAAATAAGACTACAGAAAGCTTAAACAAAATTTCAACTATAAAAAAGTGTGTTTATCTTTTCTTACATTCCCCAATTTTCAGTTGTTTTATCAAGAATAAAAATAGGGAATTAAGCACAACAAATAAAATCTTTTAAATAATTCTATTCCCAAAATAAAACTTTGATAATAAATTTATTTTCCTTAAATATATTTTAATTGATTTTCTTTATTTCGCTGTTAATGGTTTAATGGAGTTGTCAAGTTTGAAAGGTAGATTCTCAAACTGTTCCAGGATACCAATTTTTTTTCCGATTGGACAAGTAATATTACAGATACATAAAACGAATAATATATCCAAAATTTGGGGGCTCATAACAAAGAAGTAGAAATATATAAATTTTGAAAAATTTGCTATGATTTTAACGAAACTGTGTTAAAACGATTCGAGCCAATTAAAAGTCACAATTTACCAAAAAAATTCAACGATAGTATCGCTATCGAAAAGCAACTATCGATAGTCCATTGGGAACAGAACTATCGATAGTACTATCGATTGTTTGCCAGCTCTAATAACAACTCCAAAACACACTTGACAAGATCAATACACGAACACATACAATCAAACAATGAACGGCTGGCTTACCGAGGCCACCTTTTAGTAATTTCACCATGGAAGAAATATTCTTATTATATATGTGATGATATTTATATCAAAGTATACACAAAGCGACAAAATACGTTAAAAAATTGTCAACCAATGGTATTCAAACGACAACGAAGTGTTGTCAAATGTTGTCAAATTTTTAACACAACGTTGTCAAATTGAAACCAAAGGTGTGAAATATACCATTGTTGCGAAATAGATAACCCCGGTTTTCATTATTGACAGCATATGTACATACTTATGTTGTAAATTTAGCTCGTTGTTAGCAGTTTAACAAATAAAAAAGGTTGCAAATTATTAATAAGTAACTAATAAATAAAATAAGCGATAAAATAAAAAACTAAAACATCTAAAGCCTCTAGTACACGGAATGTAAAAAGCCACATGCGCATGTGGTTCTGACGTAATTTTGACGTCAATGCAAAGGCACAATAAGCATTGCGTGTTGTGTGATGACGTCAAAATTACGTCAGAACCACATGCGCATGTGGCTTTTTACATGCCGTGTACTAGAGGCTTAAGTCAAAAAATAAATAAATTTAACTGTGGTGAAAACTAGGAATGTAACGATACGCCTTTTTGCCTATACGATACAGATAAGCAAAAATAAATATTAAATTTAAATTCACGGTAAAATTAACAAAGCTCAAGTAGAGTAATTTTTTTATACAACATTACAGTCTAAGAGATTATCTATCTATCTATATATATAAAATAGGATGTGTGTATGTATGTATGTATGTAACGTATGGACTCCAAAACGGGTGGGCCGATTTTGATGAAATTTTCAGGGAATCTTCAGAATATTCAGGCGGGTGACACTCACTTTTACGCCCACTTTTTTCGATTTACCTAAAATCAGAAAACGGCTCCATCGAGTTGACTAATTTTTCTTTCAAATGTTCGTATTAATCAACTTTAAGTTTTCATCGAAAGAAAAATTTACCAGCCTACTTTTACGCCCACTTTTTATATTAAGCGCATAACTGGAGAACGGCTTGACCGATTTGGACGATTTTTTCTTTGAAATGATCACCATGGTCTAACTTAGGTTTTGCGGAAAGAAAATGTTGCCCCGCCCACTTTTACGCTCACTTTTTTCGTAAGATTCACAGCATATATATACATACATATAACCATATGTATGTTCAAATCAAATGTAAATCAAACATATGTATATGAACAACATTTTAATTTATCTATAATCGGTGACAGATTCAAAGGCGAAGACGTACTTATTCCACGAATTCCGATTATTTCTAACGATTTACCATTTGAATTCAAGCGGCTCCAATTCCCTTTGCGTCTTGCCTTTGCTATTACCATCAACACTATTGCTGGCTTAATTTTGGAAAATTCATGTTTTTCACACGGCCAGTTGTATGTGGCTTGCTCCCGAGTTGGCACCCCAAAAAATTTATACGTTTTTACACCAAATAAAAAAACAAAAAACCTTAAGATGAAGTAACCAATAAATATAATTTCCAATTTGCCTTAAATACATGTGTTTCTTTTTTCATTGAACCCATATCTACACCATATGTAAGTTATTCTGTAAAAAAACTTTATGATAGGTATTTCATGGATTTTTATTTAAAGGCCGTAAATTTCGTTTAAAGATCAATTTAAAACGTCTGGTAATACAACACTAATGTTTGCTTAGAGCCAGCAACGCGGATTTATATTAAAAGATTTTAAAAACAACGAACTCAAATTCAATTCATGGTGAAATTAACAAAAATTAAATTATTTTTTTAACAAAAAAAGCGCCTAAGAGGTAATTAATATTTAAAATTTAAATTTAAAAAACAAAGAACTCTCAACTTTTGCAGAGATGCAGTGGAAAATTGTCTCTCAGATGGCACAGAACACATTTAAAAACTTAAGTATTACTGCGCCATGATCTTAAATTTGGATATTAAATTGCTTTGCGTCAGTAAGCAAGCGGATATGCATCTCTAGAAAAATTAGAGAATCTTAGAAATCACTGGACTTCTTCTTTAGCTGAACCACAGCGTAGGACGACCAGAGGACAATCCTTCTCGAAAATGTCTTATAAGGTTTTCACAAACGCTCCAAAGGTAAGTTCTTGTAGACTGATCCGAACTTTTACTAGGTGTAGGGGTAACCGTGTATTCAACACTTTCGGAATGCAGTCATGTTAAGCAGCCTAATAAGACGTGTTTTCGATCACAAATCATTCATTCATTGAAATTGGCGACTAAGTAAGTCAGCAATTTCTGGGACTCTGAACTCTTCTGCATCTCAGTTTATTAATTTATTGTATTATATAATAATGTTCGAAGCCTGTTAACTTGCGGAATAGCGCCAGGCATTGTAGCAGTGGCTGTGCTTCTGTTAAAAATAACCCAAAAAAAGAAAAAAAAAATAAGTAGAAAAACATAAAGCGTACAAATACATACAAGATTTATCAATGATGCAAAGCAAAAAGACTTAAGCTGCAGGTTCACACCAAGCGTTCAATGCGTTTATGCATCTGTCCAAAAAGTGGTATTGTAAAATTGTATTGACAAGTAACACAGCAAACGCATTATATGCATATGGCTATCGATAGCACGAAGTAGGATCACTTTCTACATTATCATGCGTCTAGAAAAAAGGTACAAAAAGAAATATACGCATAAAACGCGTGGTGTGGACCGACATCCAGCTTAAGAATTAAAAGATAATTTATTATTCTGTTTGATTTTTGCTCTGCTAACAGCTCTTAGTGATGCATAAAATAATCATTGAAAATTAAATTCTTTGTTCAATAAAACTCTAAAAAAGTATCGTCGTATTGCCAGTAAAATTATTGTCGATACCGATATATCGGCAAACTCGAAGTATCGCTATATCGGTATGGGTATTCGTTACATCCCTAGTAAAAACATTAGAGTTCGGCAAAGCTCTTCTTTTTGAAGAACATTTAAATGTCTATAAGACAAATGCAGTAAAAAACAAGTTAGAGTGCTATATTCGGCTGTGCCGGATCTTTGATACCCTCCACCGACAGTCAGAATATTTTAGGAGTGGGCTCTATATAAGAGCTATGGATTATTAATTAAAAAAACGGAGGTTAGTATTAAAATTGGTCCCAGTTTAAGCCAATGTTAAATTATTGACCGACAATAAGAAAGTTTTATGGTTTTATTTCTAGTCGTTTGAACTTTAATAAAATATCATGATTCGTATTAAATTTCGCCGAACTAAAATTATTTTCAGGAGGGGAATTTATATTCGACCCATGGTAAATTATGGACCAATGATCACGAAATTCTATAGTGATTTCTGGTACTCTAAATTACAACAAATTTAAGTACAGTACACCCAGAGAAAAAATATGTTTAAATTTGGTCACCTCCAACAAAACTATTTTTAAAGAGAATTGCAAACATATTATGTTTAAATTTAACCATACTATTGTCACCGACAAATATATTATTGTTAAATTAGTCCTCCATCAAGAAGGCACAACCATATTATGGTTGCCTCCGAACATCTTTTGGTTAGTAATAACTAAAATATGTTTAACATTTATAATAGCATGGTTGATTTTCAACCAAAGCATGTTGCTCTTAGAAAAGAGGAAAATACTATTGTTTATTTAAAAACAAATTATTGTCATATTTAACCATAACATGTTTAGAGGCAACCATAATATGGTTGTGGCTTCTTGATGGAGGACTAATTTAACAATTATATCTTTGTCGGTGACAATAATATGGTTAAATTTAAACATAATATGTTTAAAATTTTGTCTAAAAATAGTTTTGTTGGAGGTGACCATATCTAAACATATTTTTTCTCTACGTGTAGTCAAATTTGTTTTAGCGGCTTTTCAGAAGACTTCTTAATATATGATCTAAGGTTTATATGGACCGATTACCACAAAATGGCATGGTATTATTACTGGCCATATGAGCTACGATTTTAGTCTTTTTTAAATAATTTCCTAGAGTGAGCATAATATGGTAAATAATGGACCAAGATTCCCGCAATTTTATAGTGTGATTTTGAGTACTATAAATCTTTGACGTATCAAATTGTATTTCAATATGCAGCCTACGGTAAATTATGGACCGATCTTCACGAACTTTAACAGTTGGGTATTTCCTTGTTTACTGGAAAACATCTTTCATACCTTTGTATAAATCCGGATGTAGATCCAACATTTCAAACTATATAGGTATAGCTTATTATTAAGTGTTATTATTAAACTTTTTGAAAAAAATCGTGACTAATATTATATCGCATCATGGATTTAGAAAAGGTCGTTCGACTTCTACTAATTTTTTTTTGAATTTACAACTTCGGTGATTTCCTCATACTATGCTGGGATACAAACTGATACCATTTATACGGATTTAAGTAAAGCATTCTTAGCTACAAAAACTAAACTATGACTTCCTTACTACAAGAGGATCTAAACAGTTTTAGCTGATGGTGTGATATAAATTTGATGGATCTGAACTCGAAGAATGTTATTCTAAGCATATTAGCCAGTAAGAAATTTTAGTTTCATTGGCGAATTAGGTAAATAAATATAGCAAAAATAAATAAATTGGACCTATGAACATAAAATTAAACATGCAAGGTCCTGAGTGAATGAGAATCTGTAAGAGGACTTTTGGTACTAGAATCTGTTAAAAAAGCTTTTTGGTAGGTTATTGTTCTTTAATTGGACCTATAAAATGGAAATGTTGTTCTTTAACTGGTACTTTTTGAATTTCCCTTAGTATTGGCCCTAGAAACATCAAATTAAACATCCAAGGTCCTAAGTAAAGGATTTTGTTACTTTTCTCAAAAGATTTTTTCTTCATCTATTTATCTTTCATCGCACAGCCTAAACGCCTGAAGCTTAAAAGTTGACGTATGGACAGGAGGCTGGACTCTGGCCAAACCGATCCCGCTAACCTCATATCTCCTAAGCTAAAAGAGATACAACTTTTATCTATATAATATAAAATTGTAATGGTTCTGACTGATTCATCATCACTTATCCTAAACTCCAGAAGTTAAAAAGTTGACATATGGACCGGAGGCTGGGCTCTCGCCAAATCGATCCCGCTATCCTAAGCTAAAAAATATACCAAAAAAATCTTACTTATTGGTATTCAAGAAAAAAATTAGCGAACAGGTGCTTTTAAACCAATAAGCCTTGAAATAAAAAATATATCACATTCGTAACTTATCTAAATACCAATTTGATGCTTTTCGAAATTAGAACGTTGAAGGGGTGAAAATCGTACCTAATTTTGTTACTTTTTTTCAAAACATTTTTCTCCATCTATCTATAGAATATAAAATTGTAACGTTACAGACATCATCGCACGACCTAAACGCCTGAAGCTAAAATGTTGTAATTTGCACCGGAGTGTGGCCTCTCGTCAAATCGATCCCCTAGGATGGGAGTTTTAGAGATTTGTATATTTAGAGGCTAAAAACGGGTAAAGTCCATAACCTCATGTTTATTCAAAAATAAGCGTTACCTTTTTTAAATTCGGTCCTTTTGGGGAGTAAACGGCTAATACCTGTACTTTTAAACTCTCCATCTATCTTTTAGACCAGTAAACATTGAAATAAAAAATATAACACATTCGTAGCGTATCTAAAAAATATAAAAAAAATTTGGTTCATTTTAGAAATTCGAACGTTTAAGAGGTGAACATAATACCTACATATTACAAAGTAGCGGGTTAAATTTTAACAAGTTAAAACCTAGAAACATAATCTTTGGCGTAAAAATATGTCCACGAAAGAAAAGGAGACGCTAACGAAGTAACAAATGCTAGTTCATTATAAAATTCTTGCTTATATACTAATTTTTAAGACTTTTATACTAAACTATTAAATTTGTCCTACTGATTGTCTACCAATCAGATTGTTGCTTTCATTTTTGCGCTTTGGATATTTTCTTACACTTGCATTCTAGTGCAAGTGTCGTGTGGAATTTTGTATTGGTAATAAATAGGGATGAGATTTTCATGCACTAACAAATCGAAAATATGCGCTTAAAATATGCACCAAAAAAATCCAAAATATGCATTAAAAAATTAAAAAATAAGCACTTAAAACTAAGAAAATTTCCATAAAAAATCGTTTTTTAATTTTACTAAAAACAAAATAAGAAAAATCCGGAAAATTGTTATTCAAATATCTTTAAAAAACTAAAGTAACTAATTTCTGTTTGTTTAAATAAATAAGTACTATTTAATAAAAGCAAAATCTTGTCTTATACTTCAAGAATGCCAATGCATTTTGTAGAAATTAATTTTCAGATCCCACTTTGATTCCAGATCAGATCAAAAATGTTTGAAATTTATTTTATTTTTTTAAATTCTTAATTTTTTTTTTTTTTTTTTTTTTTGCAAATCGTTTTGGATTTTTTTTTAATTTGTCGGGCTATTCTTCCTTCCACATTGTTAATTTTACTTTCTGCAATAACAATTAATTTGACTTAAGCATAAAGTGAGCTTAATGCCTCCTAATTATTTAGTTATTGTTTCACCAATATATCCGTTATTGGAAAATACAAATGCTAATTGACTTCTGCTGTTATCTAAATTAAATATTTCTTTTACTTTTTTAATTACACAATCATCGACATCAGCAAGCTCTTCCAACATTCTTAAATTACTTGAAGTTTTTTGAATAGAATTCTGATGCATCTATCCAGGCCCCCATTTTGCTACTGCGGTGGAAGAGGAATTAGGGGATACACTTCATTAAAAATTGCAATATTATCGAATTGGCTTCTAAATTTTCTGCAACGCGGTATAACCCATGTGCTAAGCAAGTAGCTTGTAACAGTTTTGGATAAAATATTTTAAACCCAATGGAAGCCTTCACCATGTAAGTTGCAGCATCGGTTTAAAATAAAAAATATTTTATTTTAAGCAAAGCTACAAAATAATTTATTTATTGATTTTTTTGTGTACTTAAAATTTTTTTAAGAACTTTTTTATAATATAAAAATTAAGAAAAATCCCTCAAAACTGTAATAATATGAGTTTAAAACCTAAATATGAAAAAATATGCATTTCCACTAATATATGCAACAATATGCAAAAACAAATCGATGCCATTTTAACGCAAATTTAATGATTTGGAAAGATAGTTGGTCGATATCGTTCTTAGACTATCGATAAAAAACATGAATTTGTATGGAAATAGCATCCCTAGTAATAAACAATGGTATGCATTTGTCAAGTGTTGTAGGGAATTTTGTGTTAGTAATGTACAGCATATACATTACACATATACATGTTTTTTTGTTGTTATTATTACAATGGCTTCAGGTTTTATTTGTAGGGAGATATATTGTATAATCAACAGAAATTTGTTTAATTCTCACTGATTTATTTTATATGTATATAGTTTTATAATTTCTTCTTTTTTCTTTAATTTAAGTATTTGGGTTAATAATTACCTCTCTTTTTACATTTTCGGTATGTATATAATTTGACAATCTCCTCTTCTCTCTTGTTACGAAAATGTATCGACCAAATTAAAACTACGTTGACATTAGGTGTGTTCATTTACTTTACTAGCAGAAACTTGAAAAGAGAGAGTAAGTAGGAATTTAAAGAAATTGCTCTCAAAAATACTAAAAAGTAAATGAACACTTTCCCAGCCAAAATTTGCAAGTTGAAGTAGTGACGAATATACAGGAATATTTGAGTACCCATTAATTATTCTAAGACTTGGGAAAATTGTATACATTACGGTCAAAATAATGCGATTTTATTAATTTATTGTTCTGGTTGTTGGTTAGTAGATTTTATAATTTCTGTTAAAGACTTTTTAATGTTTATTGCTGTTTTCTAGACCCGATAGTATTTGTTGTCGGTAATGGTTTTGTAGATTCTGTAGTTGCTGAGATTCTGATGTTTTCGCCCCATCTATGACACGATGTTTCAGTAAACCTTTTACTTCCGATTTTCAGCATTTCCACATTGAGGCAGCCTGTTGGTTAAAGTTTTAACGATGTTCTTAAATCTGAGCACTTAAAAAAACAATTACGTCTCCTGGTGTCCACACCTGAAATCTCCGAAGAAGCAGAGATCCTACGTTTGTAGCACACACTTTTTGGTTTTCGTATCACACAGGCTCCGGCTCTCACCAAAATCTTAGACGATGTTGATGGTAAAGTTCCCATAAATTAGTTACAAGAACTGATTTTCTCTTATTTCTAAGTACCTATGTTTAATTTTCTTTGTTCTTGTTTTTTTTTTTTTTTTTTTTTTTGTTGAAATTCCATAATTTTATTTGTGTTTTTTGTTTTTTGATCGAGACAAAATTGCTTTTTCATTTCGGCTTTACGTATGTACATAATAGGGTAGTAAGTGGTTTTTTTATAATTAGTTTATGTTTAGGCAAGTCGGATGCTTTTAGGGTTTTTTATTTTTTTTTTGTACTACACAAAAAAAATTTACGGTTTAATCGGGTTTGTACAAATTAACTCAAGGACCGGAAAACGTTTTTTAAAAAATATTTATCATTGGTGTTCGAAAAATATTTTAAATTGTACAATAACCAAAAATAGATAAAAATATTTGGTTTGATATTGTTTCTTTAAGTTCAAAATAATAAAGTTCTCAAAAAAAAGGTTTTTAGAAAAATATTTTTTTTTTGTACTTTTGTACAACAAATTACGAACCGAAAATCAAGGCGAATTTATTCCAGGTAATCTCGGTAATACAACAAGTACAACTCGTACAAAAACCACAAGCAATTTGTTTTTGTAAAATCATTGTACCTACAATGTCAAAAACCGAAACAAATCAAAACAGAAACAAAGATAATAAACAAAATTTTGACATCCAACAATTATAAAGCTAAAGAAAAAAAGTTACCAGCAGGGCTTTTAAGATCACCTGTAATGAATTCGCCTTGCCGAAAATTTAATTTTTTCTTTTTAAAAATTTAAAAATCATGCGTACAAAATAATTTTTTTTTTCATCAGTTTAAAAAAATAAAAGCAAACACAAAAAAGAAATTTATTTTTTCCGTACAATATTATTTTGTACATCAAAAGAAAAAAATGAACCGAAAACTTAAAGATTATCCTAGAACTAAATAGTAATCTTATCAATTACATTGATGTTGAGTTTGAGCAACAATAAATTTTCTACATGCTCAGAACTTAAATTCCTTCTATTTTTGGTCATAATAATTGGCAAAGCACTGAAGGCTGTCTCCACAGATGCCCGTGTTACGGGTACAGCTAATGCAACAGCAGCTAGTTTTGATAATTAAGAATCTCTAAAGATTTTTTGCAATTGCAATTTAAAACACAATTTTATATTATAATTTTAATTAAAATTCACAATTTTAACTTCAAATTGAGTTTTTATTGTTAGTTTCTAAAAACAAAAAAAAATTATTTTCTCAAAAAAGTTTTTTGTAAGAACTTTATTATTTTGAACTTTGAAGAACAAATAAAACAAAATAATTTTTATTTTTTTTTTTACAGTTGAAAACATGTTTTGAAAAACAATGATAAATATTTTTCAAAAAAAAAAAAAATAAAATAATAAAAAAAACGTTTTTGTGTATTTTTAAAATTTTTGTTTTTTTGTTTCTTTTCATGTACAAAACACATATTGTACTTTAAAAATAAATATCTTTTTTTGTGTTTCCTATTTTTTTTTTAACTGACAGAAAAAAATTTATTTTGTACGCATGAGTTTTGAATTTTCAAATGAAAAACTTAAATTTTAAGTTTTCGGTTCTTAATTTCTGATGCCTGAATGAACAGTTAATTCAGGCATCATATAATCCCTTTGTTTGTAATTCCTGTTTAAATACACATATCATTACGTTATTTTTGTGATGAGAGAGGGATAATAAAATCTACCTACTCTAGCGTAGTGTTGGTCAATTGCAAGGTATATCCATTAGGTCTGCGCAATATAAGTTATTTGATAAACGAATCAATTTTCAATAGACTGAAAGCTACCGTTTTTTATTTGTTTACATAAAAATCATTAGAAAGCCTAACAACCGGTTATTCGAACCGGATTTTAACAGAGAAAAACTGAAAACCTGTTTTTATAAACTACGTTTTTTAAATTATTCGAAAAAGTAGTAATCACTCTACTAGTGACAGTTAAACGCTTTGAGCAACAAATCAATTTTATGAAAAATTATTTTAGCGACTGCGAACTATAAAGCTTAATTGTAAACTAATAAAATGAAAAGGGATGAAAATTAAAAAACTTTCATAAATATTTTGTAATTTTGTTGTTGCTTTCTACAGAAACTCACATTGCGTCTTAAAATTTCAAACGCTCCATTGCTTGTGTCGTTGAAAATTTGAAAACGGTACATGAATTTCTGTTGAAAGCAACAACAAAATATTTATGACATTGTTTGTGCTTTCAATGTTATTGTTTGGCGTTGCTCTGCGTTGTCATAATTAGGGCCTTTAATTCATTTTATAAAAAAACCCAAGTTACTTTTAAGCAAGAATGATAGAAACAATGATTACGCCATCCCAAAAACTAAGTTGAAATCTTATTCGCATGTCGCACAAATGACGTCACGCGAACTGCATTGCTATTGGCTAATTATTTTAAGCTGACAAACTCAAGATAGTTGTTGCTGAATTGCGGGGTTTCTGAACGTTTGGAAAATTCCAATATTTATGATACCAATAATTATAATATGGCTCATAAAACATAAAATGTTCTTGAACTAAATTATTTTTTTTTCTTTTCCAGTTTATTAGTTGGGTCGTTATCTAATCTCTTACAGTTGGAATTTTCCTTTATAATATCATTAATTCTTAACTCATAATCAACTCTATTCATGATATTATAAAGGATAATTCAAATTATAAGAGATTGGAAAAGAAAAATAATACGAGGGCGGATTAATAAGTCCATGACTTTTTGAATGAAACAAAGTTTTTTTTACAAAAAAAATATTTAATTTTCAACTTAATCTCCATTTGGCTCAATACACTTCGTCCAACGTTTCTCCAATTTGTGTATCCCTTCCAAAAAATAAATTATATGAAATTAGTAAAGGACCCAACTAATAAACTGGAAAAGAAAAATAATACTCGTAATTTAGTTCAAGAACTTTTTAATAGAGATATAATTACAATCACAGAAAGAAATTAACTAAAAACTAATACCCCATTGACACCTAAGTTATACGGTGTTCCAAAAATGCATAAAATTGATTTTCCATTGAGAATATGTTCAATGATAAACAGGTATTCTTAAGAAAATCACCGAAAATTCAAAATACAATGTTAAGGATTCTCTTCAATTTAAGAATAGAATTAAGAATATTATATTGGATAATAATGATATGTAAGTTAATTTCTCTTGACGTAGTTTTATTGTTTCCAAGCATACCAGTAGACTTAGCTATAAATATAGTAGAAGAAAAATGGAATACAATAAGGGAACATACGAATATAGAAAAGGATTTATTCTTACGTATTCTTAGATTTTGTATAATAGATAGTAGATATTTTCAATTAAATAATCATATATATATATATTCAAATGAAGGGACTTTCTATGGGTTCGCCAGCTTCTCCAATTGTGGCTGATTAAGTTCTGGGAAAAATTACTAGATATGTGTTGAAAAATTAATTATAAAACCAAAGATCTTGACAAAATATGTTGACGATTTATTTTGTATAATTCCTGAATCTGGAATAGAACAAATGTTAGATAATTTTAACTCATTTCATTCGGACAATAAATTTACAATTGAAAAGGAGTATAATTCAAGACTGTCATATTGTAGTGTGTTTGACAAGTCGTCGTTACCATACCTTCTGTATGTAACACGAGCTGCACACTTTGTGTAAGCAGAACTGTCCACAAACCAGTGATGCCATTAGGATACAAAAGATAAATTTTTCATATATTTTGATGACTTCAGGTACCATGTTTAATCCTGAGATTTTTTGTATCTTTCTTACAGATTAGCAACATATACAGAAATAAAATATTAAACTTTGGGTCTCTGACAAAACTTTTTAGTTTTCATTTCGTTATGAACACTAAAAAAACAGTGACAACTAAATACAAAAATAACATGTATTTTGTTGTTAGGGTTTGTAAGTTCTTCTCTCGTCTGCTTATTCTTGTGTATGTGTGTTAAGATGAAATTTTAGAAGAAAACTTTATATGAACTTTTTGATATAATCGCCCTAGTATAAAGGCCTTAACTCGTATATTAATTTTTACAAAAATGAATTTGTTTTGATAACATCCAAAGACAGTTACATATAATTAATTTTAAAGTTTGCTTACTGTATTTTTAAAAATTACATACCTAATATTTATGAGTTAAATATATATAAAAATGAGTTTATATGATATCATTTTCTTAACAATATTCATAACATATGAAATAAAAATGTTATGTTAATAAATGTTAAACCTTAAAGATTGATTTTAAAAGTTTTTTCAAAATGTTTCTTTTTGGGAAAAATTTTATCTTTTTGGAAACTAAAATGTATCTTTCTCAATATTTTACTGGCAACACTGCCACAAAATGTTTTAGTGTTAGTATAAAGCAGGGGTTTCCATTTCTTTGCACAATTGTGCGCACCACTACTAACACATATTTTTATACTCTTCAATTCAGTCGTCGATGTGACTTCGACAAGTGTGCATGTCCAGCGGATGCTATATTATTTTGTTTCAGCTTACACTCAAAAAATATTGTGCGGTCAAAAATGCTTTTGGTAACATCCAATGCCTTTCGTGCAATTTTTATTAAGAGTTTAAATTTTAAGACTTAAATGTAGAGTAATGTAACCTTTCATAAGTTTACATGCAAAGCAAAGAACTTTGTAAAATGGTAGTTATTTGAGATTTAAAAGCAATTTTTAATATTTCAGATAAAAAATTTCAAAATGTCTAACAGTCCTATGTGGAAGAAGCTGATAGTCACATTTATTATAGGTTTTATTTTACATACGTATATGGATTCGGTTCTTATAATTTTACAGCACTTTTTTATTTTTTCTTATGCAATACTAAAAATTATTATTATTAATTATTATCTGATCACTAATTCCACTAACACCGTGGTAATAGTTATAAAACAGATTACCCAGTTTTTTTGTTTAAAAATATTAATGTGTTCTTATAAAAAGAATTAAAAACTCTGCTAATTTTTTTATTGAGTGTGATTATACATTATGCTGTTAAAAAAATTATATATTTATTTGATGATACGTCATTTTTAATTTTGTAAATAACTTAAAATTATATAAAAATACATATGTAACGTGAATCCTAATCAACAAAAATTTAAAATTTTTAAATAATATCCACATTGTTTTGCATTTAAGCTAACGATATGGGTTTTGTTTGTGAAAAAAATTCTTTGATGCCTGTAAAAGGGTCCCTTTTTCTTTCGTAAAAAAGACGTACCTAAATGCAGAAATTATTAAAAAAAAAATAGCCACAAGAATTTGTTGGTATTTTGTGCTTGTAAAAATATTTTTGCTTCTGTAACAATCGCGCCGGTAGGTTTTTTTCTTTGAAAACACTTTTCGTACGTAAGTAAAAATATTTAAAAAAGTCTTGTTTTCCTACAATTTATGTGTGAACCTATACACATAAAAGTAAATGTGACAGCAGGTAAAATTTTTAGGTAAGAAGATGTGTTTTATTGATGTATTAATGAAACTTTATTGTTTGGCATTATTTTAATTGCTTACTTTTTTATGCTACAATTATATGACCGAGTCCAAAGAGTAAACCTTACTAATTTATGGTATTTATTTAACGTAACTTTGACCTGTTATAATGACTTTATACATTTTTGCAGGCAAACTCAGGTACGCATTTGGTATTTTGTAAAAAAATATGATATACGACAAGTATGTTAAATGAACTTAATTTGGAATTGCAAGGAAAGGAACGCAATATTTGCGACTTGTCAAAAATCATTCACAATTTTAAAACAAAACTTTCTAATTTTTTCCCAAATTAAAACTGGTGATTTTTCCAATTTTCCAAAAACTTTACATGTTTATAGAAATCTCGAAATCGCCAAAAGATATAAATATGCCGAAATATTTGAAACACTTTTCTATAATTTTCAAGACAGGTTTCAAGATTTTGTAATTTTCAACCGCTATTAGATCTTTTCGAAAACCCTTTTCGTTGCGATGTAAGCAACTACGAATTTGATATTCAATCAGAACTAATCATACTACGAAGCGAAGTAAATGCTCCAGACGAAAATAATATTGTAGAGTTATGGAAAGATTTGGATGGCGAGTTCTATCCTGAACTAAAAAAAATTCATTTAAGTGCCTCTCTTTATTCGGCACTACTTACCTATGCGAACAAATTTTTTCGGATTTAAAATTTATTTGTTCCAAGCAACGTAATAAATTAAGTTCAGCCCATTTGAAAAGCATTCTACTATTACGAAACTGCCATAAAAGTATAAATTTAGAAGATTTTATTTTATAAGTTGTATAACACAAGGAATCAAAATTAAACATTTTTTGTGTTGATAGAAAATTTGTAGCAGTTCTTTACCAATTCAATGTCGCTGATTTTAGAACTGCACTTTTTTTCTATCAGCTGTGATTTGCGTGCAATATTTATTTTTTATGAAAAAGTGCAGTTTTAAAATCAGCGACATTGAATTGGTAAAGAGCTGCTACAAATTTTTTATCAACACAAAAAATTTTTAATTTTGTACCTTTGTGTTATACAATTTATAAAATATATTACTAACATTTTATTTCGGCTGTAAATGAATGCATTCTCTCAATTTGTTTACTCTCTGTTACTCACTACTACACAACCAAAAAATTTTTGGAAATCCCTGGTATAAAGATAAGTTTTTAGACTTTAAGAATTTATAATATAGAGGAATTATAATATAACACTTAAAGCGGACAGTCCCGCAAAATAATTAATAAATAATGTGGTTTAGTAAAAATAAAATAATAATAGGTATACAAAAATAAAAAAAAGCGTCTTTTAATCAAAAGTGTTTTTAAAATCAGTTAAATGGCGATCCTGAGTGAATATTTTATTATTATATATCCTGAGTTAATATATTGTTACGAAATTAGATTTGTCTAAGAATTATTTATGGTTTTAGTTATAAGTTATCTTGTTAATTATAGTTTTATGTCATATAAGTTACTATTTTATGAACGCCACTGTAACTAAATTTTCTAGCAATTGTAATTGTAGACTTTAGATTTAAAATAATTCGAACACAATTTTCTAGAAACTACTAGACGATTCTTGAATCAACTAGGAATAGTTTTGAACTATAAATACAGGCTAACTCATAAATGTTTAGTTTAGTTTGATTGGAGACATTAAACGGTTCAGATCGTTACTTACAATAGTGGTTAAATTTTGTGAATTTCAATAAAGTTTGTTAAGTTGAATTCGTGTGTGTATTTATTTTTATTTGCAATTTAAAGAACTCAAAGGTTTATTATAAAGGGAATAAACCTTAACTCGTTTTATTAAGTAAAAACTTAAAAATATTTTATATTACAATATATAGACACCTTGATAATTAGAAGAGTTAATAGGGTAACAATAGATTGGTATCAAAAACCAACAACTTCTGGTAGAATTATTAACTATTTCTCAAAACATCCGAGGAGAATAATAATTAATACAGCAAAATATTTTATAGAAAGAGTACTAAGAATAAGTTATTCAGAATTTCATGGAGATAATAAAAGGAAGATTTCAAATATTTTAACTGATAATAGTTTCCCTAAACAATTAATAACAGTTTTATTAATAATATATAATAAATTTAGAATAAATATCAAAAATAGAATTATGGAACAGAGAATTTATAAATCGGTAACATATATACCGAAAATTTTAAAAAAGATTAGAAAAATCGAATATATATGATAGCAAAATCTACAAAATAGCTTATACATAAGTCTTTTAACACAGTAGGTAAACTATTTACTTAAATTAAAGACAAAGCAAATAGTATGGAAATGTCAGATATTGTTTATAAAATACCTTGTAAGGGTAATGATAGTGGACAGTGTAATAAAGTATATGTAGGCAAAACAAAAAATAAGCTAAAAACTGGGATAGCAGGACACTCATTGTGCTAATCTAAACCATTATCCAGATTTTGAGAATAGAATAGTAAGCAACACAGAAAATAATTCTAAACGTAGATTTATGTTAGAAATGTAACAGATTATAAAAGTACCAATAACGTCGAGAACTAGTTTTAAGTCGGACACTGAAAATGAAGCACAACATTTTAGACATTTAATTTATAAAAATAGAAACGGAAGTTAAAAATTTATTTATATTGTAATCAGTGTTGCCATTTTGGCATTTTTGCAGCTAAATTTAGAATTAAAAATTTTTATTTTGCTGCAAAATTTTCATTTAGCAGTTGGCATTTTATTTAGCATTTTTGAAAAATGTTTTTAGCTTTTTTAACATTTTACTAGTTTTATTGATTTTACTAAAAAAAAATTTTTAAATTTTAATAAATTTTGACTAAAACTAGTTGTACCCAAAATGAAATTTCGTATGAAAATGGATAATTCTTATTTTAAGAAACATCTTACCTGTCTTGTTAAAAATACAATTGTCAGGGAATATTAGAATACCCTTATCATGTCGATTGTAAATATTATTTGCGCTTTGATATTACGATATAAACGTAGAAAGAAATTTCACTTTGTTTTTAGATACAAATTCAATGGTGCAAATTTTTGAAAAAATTGTTTGCTCTAAACTGCTGAAAAAATAACTTTTCTTAAACTATAAAAAATTTAATCTCAGAATTTAATCTCACCTACCTGTACTACATATTTGTATGTATCAGATGATTTACCAAAATCTAGCCACTTGCTTAAATATAACCATTTATTTCCATTTCGTTACGATATTAGTCACTAAAATGTATTAAGTTTCGAATAAAATTTCATACTGACAAAAATCTTTAAAAAAATTTAACATTTTTTAAAACCATTTTTAGCATTTTTTGGCCATGTCTAATGCCAGATTTAGCTAGGCAACACCGATTGTAATACAAGGTATCCGCCGGGAAGGTATTAGAACTACTTTGTTTTGCCGCCATTTTGGTAAACATTAGTCTTGACAGTTCATATTTGGCAGTCGTGAAGTAGACACGTGGCAAATTTATTATGGAAAAATATTCGGTTAACCAACGTGTTTTAATCGTTAAAACATCATTTTATCAAAATCAATCATCGATTACTGTGACGATGAGAAAGTTACGTGAAATTTTTGGGAGAAAACGTGCCAACAAAACGCACTATTTATCGTGTAGTGAATGATTTCGGTCTGTATGTTATTGGCCCAAGCATGGACCACAACGTACTGCAAGATCGGCTGAAAACATTACTGCTGCTCAAGAAAGTGTTCAAAACAACCAATCAACCTCAATTCGACGCCGTGCTTAGAAGCTTGATTTTCAAAGAACAACTTTGGCCACAGTTTTACAGAAGGATTTGTATTTTTTTCCATTTAAGATTCACTTGACGCAAGAGCTTCTTCCACAAGACGATTTACGCCGCAAACAAAAAAGTAGTATACCTTCCCGGCGGACACCCGTAGATCAAGTTTGTATTGAAAAATATTTTTTTGTATTCAATTACAAAAATTTTTTAATTTTGTCATTTTAATTGTTAAATTTGTTAAAAATTGTGAAATTTGTAAAAAAGAGAAAAAAAAAAACCCTGAAGAAAGCTCTTTGAGTGCCGAAATATTTTTTATAATAAACATTTAAAGTTTTTTATATAAAAATTCTTAAAGCTCGATAATTTAATTATACTATAAATAATAAAGGTCGAATAAAATACATATTATATAATGTAATAGAATAATTTTTGTTCCCTGTGCATAATTTTTATTTTTTTCACAATTGATAATTTTGTTATTTTTTTAACATTTTTTTTTTAAAAATTTGTTAAAAATTAAACAAAAAAAAAACTCCCTGAAGACGCATTCCATTGAGATGGCGAACTATTGGATAACTAATAAATATTATTTTAAATTGACTCTGAGCTTGGAGAATTAATAAGAGGAATTAATATTAAAAAGGTCGAAGAAATAACACTCAATAATTTTTATTTACTTTACTTATCATTAAAAAACTCAAAAATAATATTTAAAACATTTAATAAATCTTTTGCATATTTTATAGTCTCGCCATTCTGATCTTTTGTGCATCCGAGGTTATCCTTCAGTAATCGCAGCTGTTTTGCCAATTTAGTGCCACGAATCATAGCGACAAATTTTATACCACCTGAAATAAGTTTCCATAAAGCAACGCACACAATATACTGTTCTTCGACCGAAGTTCCTATAGGTTGCGAAACAATCTCATTAACCGTATATATAAAATCGGTTGACGTTATTAAAGTAGACCGGTTGCTATTAAGAAAAGCCATATTGCGCAAAATTCGTAAGGATATTAAACGTTTGGAACAAGCTGGTGACGATTTGTTTACCACAGAGCACAAAGCATTTAAATGGTGTGACTGCGCTCCTTCATCATAACGGGAAAATAATTCCCAAAACTCAAGCCATGCGATGACAATATCCAATTTTAATTGCGGAGCCTTTGGGTTAAACGGATGAATACTGTCAATAATATCTAAAGCACGAATTTTATTGAGTGCAGTTCTACCTTCCAGACATGAACTACAGTTAATTAAAACTCGTAATCCAGCAAAGATAAGAATACTACAGTCGGAGCTGGATGATTTGATTTTTAACGTCTCATAAGTCATCATTTTTACCACCAATTGAAGAATGGAATGCGGAAATGAGCCGTTGTTAAGAGTGGAAAAATGTTTACAAACTACCAGCGAACGCTCACTCAGAAATGAACATACTTGCAAAACAGTTAATCTTAAATCATTTGAATGAGCCAACCAAGGCCAAATTTGAGTTAGTATTTTACTATAATCCATTGCTAGCACATTGTCAGTTATCATCATGGCCGGCGATGAATACCAACTCAGCAATAGTTTTAGTAGAAGCTGAAGATTTTTTATCACTGCTAATTTCTTATTTTCTCCATTTCTTTTTACATAAGTCGTGCAAGAAGTTGTTGCAAATTCATCAAGGAAATTTTTAAAAACCTTTATTACTTTATCCTGGAACTTAAGATTTTGAGCTGTTTTTTGTGCGACTGGAGATTGTTTTAAAAGAAGCGCTAGCGTTTCGGTAACACGCTGTTGATTAGAACTAGGCGGGGTTGAAAATTTACATACCTTAACCGGATAAAGATGAGTGAATAGATTTATTAGCGATATACACATATGTTCAGAAATTGAGGAATTACTAGTTTCTAAAAAAGAAAAATATATAAAAAAATTCATAAGTTGTAACATTGTATATTAAACTTTTTTTATTAATATAACTTTAATATGACTTCTATACAAAAATTAATTTAAATGTTTTTCCTAACCAAAGTACATATCGTCACCTTAAATCCAATAGGCCGTAACTTACAAAAAATTCAAAATTAGTTTTTTGATTGATTATGATGTAAATAACAAAAATATATCTTTCCTTAAAATTTGACTTGAATATGTTTTAAAATTACGATTTTATTATTCAAAAGGCCGTAACTACATTGACAACAAATGCTTAAACAAAAAAGCCGTAACTAATTTTTGTTTTTTTTTTTTTTTTTTTAATAAAACAAGGGCAAAATTTTACCGATGCGACAATCTAAATTTTTGTCGACATATTTATTCGCTTGCAGTAACGATAGTGTGATTCTGCAATTTATTTATAACGATTGTAAACAGCTGTAGTTTTTGTAACATCTCTGTCTAAAAAATGTTAAAATAAACGAAAATCACAAAAGAGAATATAGAAAAAACAAATGTAATTTTGCGTAATTTACCGTTTTTAAATTTTATTTTGTGTATTTTACATTAAGAATTTTGTTTTTGTTCATAATTCGAATATTTTGTACATTTTGAATTCAGAATTTTGTTTTTATTCATACATATAGATATGTATGTATGTAAGAAGTCAGGCCTCAGCCACTTTAAACATAAAATACGCTTTATCGATTAAATAAACACAACGTAAATTATTGTCGTTGAAATAACGAAAAAAAATCTGCTTAACGTAACAGCTGACTTTAATCGACAGCGAATATCGTTAAAAATGTTACTGTATAGCAAATTCGATATATGTTCGTTACATTTATTTTAACGATACGATTATAGTAAAAAAAGTTAGTGAATCGCACTACTGCTGGCCTCCATGTTGTTTTCTAAGTTTGAAATTTTCTATTTTCCAAGAAGTTATATTATTATTAGCCAAGGCGAATTCATACAAGGTGACCTTGGCTTGCTACGTAAAGCTGCCCACACATTAGTGATTTGTGCGTGTGATTTGTTGGCGTACCATTTCTCCACACACGACGAACAAATCACAATAACCTTAGACGTCAAAAAAAAAAAAAAATAATTGTGAAGCGGATGATACAGGTGCATTTTTGATAACTTATTTGTGTACACAACAAAAAAAGAAATTAAAAAAGCAAATGGACATATTACTGGCTTTTAAGTAGAAATAGCTGTTCACATGGAATTTAATTTAAAAATATGGAAATTACAACTCCGGAACACTATAGAAATTTTTTAAGCATGGACGCGAGTACATATGAAAAGCTTTTGAAATATGAATACAAAGCAATACAAAAAGAAAATACCAATATGACCCAGATTTCTCACTTCCTCTAATTTTTTGTAATTCACGTCTATAGCAAGCTCTAATTCCATGATACTTCTTTTTTACCATTTCAATTGTAGCATTTTTATCAAATTCTCTATATTTCGAAAAGCTTTTATTTTCTCGTGCTTTTTGTTTTTCGTTTCTGTCTTTATATTTTTCACTTTTACTTTGCCAAATGACATTTTCTTCTTTTAAAATGTCTATAAATTCAATAAAAATTTGTTTGCTAACCATCAATCACTTTTTCCACAAGCAAAAATAAAAAAATTAAAGTTGAATACAAAGAATGTTTGTTTGCTAAACTTCTCCGCAATAGATACAATTTGACGTTTCGTTGTACACTAAAATGGGAAAATTATAAAATATCCGCGCACAAGCCCACTAACACATCGAACAAATTACAAGAAATTGAGCATTTAAAATTACTTGTGATTTATGCGCGCAAAGCCCCATTAACATGTAACAAGACGCCGAGATCGTACAGATCACACGCACAAATCGTGCATGGGCAGCTTAAGCAACAGCTGATAACTAACCAAAAATTTCCTGGTGGTTCTGGGGAATCTTTCATAAATTCTATAATTTTCACTTAGAATTATGAAATCTAAGACGTTTTTAAATTATTACATTTCAAAACACACAATTTAAAATTAAAAACAAAATAAAATGTTTGTTTGAATTGCTTACTGCAGTCTGTATTATTTTGATACAACGTTAAAGTATTTTACAGTGTTGTATCTGTCTTGCATGACTTCGCCTTGATTATTAGCTGAAACTTTCTGTACACACGGGCGACCCAACTATTACTATGATTCGCTCCTTGGGATAGGATTAGAGTATCCAATTATTTGACTTTTGGTTTTGTTCGAGAAAGGAATTAATCGATTTTAAAATTTTAACTTTGCTCGATTAGTCGAATAAGGCCTATATTACGGTTCACAACTCAACTCAGTTGAGTTGTAATTTCTTAATTTTTGTATTGTGGTTTACAACTTTGCTATATTGCGGCGAACAAAAACATCAACAAATTACAACTCATCACAACCAGTTGTTTTAATAACATTTCAACTGAGTTGAGTTGTAAACCGTTATAGGGGCCTAAGAGTTTAACCCTAGATAGATAAGGTACGTCTGCGAGACGTACGGTTTTTCAATTTTGTGCTCCTACTCTCACATTTGTTAACATACAACTTTCTCGCGCTCAATTATCTCAGTCGTTAGCATCAGCTTGTAGGTGGTGGCTTTTTTGTGCGTTAAGTTATGTTTTCTTTGAGAAATAAGCACAAATAAACACAACATACGTCTGAGAGACGTATCGTTATATTTAGTGTAACTTTTGTAGCTAAAATAACTTTTTGTTTTGGTTGAATTGTAAGGTATTTGTTATTGAAATTAGCTGTAAAAATGTCTTGCAAGCGCGGCTTGGACGACGCAGAAGTTGCTGCTCTTGAAAAGTGTGTTGGACGACTCACACAGGCGCTGGCCGAATTTCTTCAATGAATAAAGTTCGAACGGCAAGAAGACTAATTTGGGAATGTAAATAACTGTACGACCCAATTTCATGCTTCGGCTTTTTTGTTACTACCGAAATAATTTCAGAAATTGTTCAATGCACCAAACAAAAGACTAGAAATTCCTACTTTATCGAAAACTTTGCACGGTAACATTAAACAAGATTTACCAAATGAAGTAAGCAATAATTGCAGTAGCAGTGGAGAACAGCCTGAATAACAAAAAGAGAAAATACTGTAGTTTCTGTCCATCATAAATTCGACGTACGTCCAAAACGGTATGTTTAAAATGCAATGCACCTATATGTGGCGACCACAAATATTTAGTTTATAAGTCTTGCATATAATGCTATTTGAATTTTTTTTTTTTTTTTTTTTGACAGATATTATTATCTTACGTTGCCTTTACACATGCAAGTAGTGGCATGCCACTGTTCTATACATATTATCAACGAAAAAGTGTTCGAAATAGTCGAATCTCATGCCATTTGCTTTTCTGTTTACACATGCCACTGCCAGTTCATTTTCAAACTGTCGTTGAAGCGTCAACTTGAGATAATTTGTTTACTTCTCAAATTAAAAAAAGTACCAGAAAACAAAAAAGAGTTACCGACTTCATCACATAGTTTTAATTTTGGGGAAATAGTTTACAATTATTTATATTAGCATTATTTTAGCAAAATTATTGCTCTATAATTAGGAAACTTACTTATTTTAACGCCCGTTTATACAAATTAATCATAAAAATGCATTTAACAGTTAAAACTTTAATTACAGTTCGACAACAATCCAGTCGATTTGCATTAAATTTTGAACAGGGTAACATTTCTAATCGTTTTGACATTTAGTGGCATGCAAGTGCCAAATTTTCACTCGCATGCAATTTTGGCTGCCACTGGATCTGCCATTGCGAAAAATGTGAGTGTATTAGTAAAAAATCGTGAGTGTATTGAGTTTTTCGAACTGGCAGTGGCATGTGTAAATGCTAGGTTAGCAAAGTACAACAAAAGGATTTATTTTAGTTTTAGAGCCGAACTGAAGTCCTTTATAAATAACTCTTTAAGTTGTGATATTTTTTTAAGACTTTTTGCATTTTATTTTTAATTTCATTTGTATTATTGTTTTCTGTTTAAAAATTATTTTATTTTAAAAGAAATTTAATTAATAATAAATGATTTTAACAAAAAAATGTATCAATATTATTTTCGGTGATGCCCTTTAAAGGATATAAACTAGCACACGTCTTTCAGGCGTAAAGTTATCTTTTCAGTACAAAAAAATTACGTTATCTTTCTAGGGTTTAATAGGTTCGAATAACTCGAATAATTCAAATAATTTTATCCAATAGAAAAAACATACATGTCTATTTGATTTGATACTTTTATTATAATAATAAACAGAGAAAACAATAAAACAAAAATATAGTTAAACAAAAAACAATAAATTAACAATTCATTTATACCACAAATACAGTTTTAAAACTTTTTAAAAAAAACTATATAATTAAAAAATCAAAAACCCTGCTGCGAAACACAGTTTTTAATGCGCTAAAGGAAATGAAACAAGATTAAGGAAATAAAATAAACTATAAACAGACCATAGAATGATCTGAAAGCCAAAGTTTAATACATGCACTAGGTTCAGCAGCAATCGGGGTCCATTAATTTTATTTCAGTATATAATTTGCAATTGTCCTTCCTGCTAAGCTTAATACGGGAATAAACATAGACTTTCATCTCATATTTTTATAAATTTTTTTTTTGTCGCGGTATTTTTATGTGAGGCCCAGCCTATTCAAACAAATTTATTATTCGTAATTCAATTTAACTAATATATTATACCTGAAATTTAAATAAAATTGAAATCAATTGAGGTTCTCAGTTAATTTGTTTTAAATCGCCGTATTTTTCCTGATTTTAAGAGATGTTATGGTTAAAGCCTAGTACTCTGTTCCAATTTGTGAAAAATGTCCAGCAACATCTATTATTTCATACGTTAACTTTGACATGTATCAATGTTACCTATCTCGCGAGTTTGCACAATTTGACGCTTTTAATCTTTCAAAGTACGCGACATTGTTTTTCATATGTAAACAAAACCCACATGTATTTTCCTAAAAAGTATTTGTTTAAATAAAAAATTTAATTAAAGTAAATATGGATGAAAAACTGTTACCGGTTGTGTTATGTATGTTTTTCCATTCTCATTTAATATTAAGTTTAAAGTTTCTTCATTTACTTAAAATTCCACGTGAAATAAGTGCAGCTTATATTATTAGCTGTGTTCATTTACTAAAAATTGTTACGAATTTGTAACAATTGTTACTGGAAAGTGTTCATTAACCCAAAAAATTTGCAAGTTAGAGCGTCAAAAGAGAGAAAAAAAATTGAGAGACAAAAAAATTCTTGCAAATTTTTACTTGCAAGAATTTGTGAAACAGCTGTTTCATATTTTTGTTTACAAAACAAACTTTTCCAAAAGAAGTTTTAAATAAGGATATTTTGCAAAATTGATTAGTTAATGCTGATTTTTAAAATTATTAAAAAATATTTATGCGATAAGAATTTATACTTTTGTTTAACTTAGGACAGATATTTCGATATTTTTATTGCTAAATAAAATAACGAACTTGTTAAAAACCCTTATGTATTTTGTTTTGCTTTAAACCGATCAGGTGTTGTTATTAGTACTGTGAGTATAATGGTTACCTAGATACCCGATACTTTACACTATTATAGTATAATACATTTATAATAAATTTGTTTGCAAATTAAATTATTAACAAAATTAAAAAGTCTTATTAATTATAAAATACTTTGAGATATTCTCATTGTTTACTTTATGACCGTCTTGTTTATTACACAGTACAACATTTTTCAGTTAATTTATTGCCAACTCAATTCTGTGAACTGTATGTGAAATTAGACCCAAAAAGAAGAATTTCTGCATCATTCGTTTTGTCTTCTTACCTGCGATTTGAAGTTAGTATCGATTTGAAGTTAGTACTATCGTATAAGGGAATTTATCACGTTTTAGGCCCTGTTGTTTGACATAACTCGACAACCACTAGCCCAATTTAGTTGAAATAAATTTTAAAAAAATAAGAATTACAATTCCCTTAATCTGTTCATATATTGTTTTCCTATACAAGTAACACTTTCGAAGTTAAAAATGAATGTATGAAGGGAAAAAATTATTTTTTGCCTAAAAATTTAAATTTTTTTTTTAAAAATACATAAAAAATCCAAAATGGAAAAAAGTTTCAAGTCTAGTTATTTTTTCGCAAAGTCACATAACCTATGAGCAAAATGAGACAAAGATCATAAAAATCGATGCATCGAGAATCGGTGGACACAGTGAAAGAAACACGCCCTTGAATAGTATGTGTATCTCGGATGACGATACCGACTCAGACCATGAATATGAACAACCTACGAAGAAGAACCACAAGCGTCAACTTCTACAAGGATGGATATTGCCAATAATTGAAAAAATGTTCTAAATTTTGTTTTTATGCATATTATAATTGCGTATTAATTGCATATTATTTTATTTTCATTAAGTTTTTATAAATAAAGTTTTTTTTTGCATGATAATTTTTTAATTTATATTTTTATTTTAAGGGTGGTGGCTATAACTGATTTTTGAAATTTATTTCAACTAAATTGGGCTAGGGGTTGTCGAGCTATGTCAAACAACAGGGCCTAAAACGTGATAAATTCCCCTATACGATAGTACTAACTTCAAATCGCAGGTAAGAAGACAAAACGAATGATGCAGAAATTCTTCTTTTTGGGTCTAATTTCACATACAGTTCACAGAATTGAGTTGGCAAATCATGTGTTGTACTGTGTTATGAAACAAACACCAAAGAAATGTATTTGGACCAAATAAAACGGTCATAAAGTAGATAATTAGAATATCTAAAATTATTTTTTAATTAACAATAATTAAACCCGATCCCTCGTTACCTTCTTTCGTGGTCATATTTAAATGCCAAAGTTTATGTTTTTAATTTAAAAAAAAAAAATTACCAACGTTATAGGTTCTCATTCACTCAGGACCCTGCACCTATATTTTTATGTTTCTAATATATATTATAGCAAATTAAAAAGATACCACTTGTAAAACGAAGACATTTAACAACATTTAAGTAAAACTCTTTTTATTTCTATGTTTATTGGCTTTAATTGAAAAATTAATGGTTTAATTTTAATTCTTGTTCGGAACAAAATGAACTGCGATGCACTCTTTTTCTATTTGTTCATAAAAGTTGAATTGAGTTGCCACATCATATAGTGCTATTTGCTGAATAATTAAATAAAAAAATAAATATAATTAAAAAAAATAAAATCACTTTCCTTTTTTCGACCATTCTTAACACACTTTTAGAAAATAATTCAATATAAGTAGTTTGCTAGTTGTGCTGCCAGTTTGTATAATTTTTTACATCTGTAAACGATATGGTAGCTTTTCTTTTCCGGGCAAATTTTCCGAAATAGGTGAATCGATCTGAAGAACACTCCCAGTAAAAAAATTATTCTTCGGACAAAAATATTGTTCGGAACGCATGGATGAATCCACGGTTAGTTTAGGAGTTATGAGTTTAGCGAATTTACTAGTTTTTACGCTATTTATCCCCTAAACATTCCAATTTCCAAAAATTCCATCTTACCTGGCATTTACACATGAAAGTAGTTTCTTGCGAGTCGCAATGCACTAAATTTGTTGACACACACAATTTTCGTACTATTAGGCAATTTCTTCTATTTTTAGTGGTTTTAGTGGATCGATTAAGCGGAGACCAGCATCCGTCAACCTTGACGGATTGTTAAATTAAGTATTTTGTTTTGCTTTATAAATTCTTTTATTGCTAACAAAGGTTTTTTTTTCTTTTATTATTGATGAAAACCCGAATTCTTCTTTCACCTCATAAATAAAAAAAAATCCAATTCATGATTAATTTTATTCAAAATAAACAAATATAAATTAATAAAATCACATTATTTTTAACGTAATGTATAAAATTTTCCCAAGTCTTAGAATAATTAATGGGTACTCAAATATTCCTGTATATTCGTCACTTTAACTTGCAAATTTCGGCTGGCAAAGTGTTCATTTACTTTTAAGTATTTTTGATACATGCATTCCAAACCATCAATTCGGTTTTAGAAGAAAGCACAGCACAATTGAACAAACTCATCAAAGAGTAAATGACATAAGAAAAGCCTTTGAAGAAAAAAAATATTGCTCAGCACTCTTCATCGATGTGTCTCAAGCTTTTGATAAAGTCTGGCATGAAGGTTTACTACTGAAATTGCAGCAAAACTTACCAGCAAACATACACAAGCTGTTAGAAAGCTACTTAGTCGGTCGTCAATTTATTATCAAAGAAGGCAAATTTTTAAGTTCTCCACAGCCAATTAACGCTGGAGTCCCACAAGGCAGCATCCTGGGCTCTCTATTATATTTCGGGCATGCCAACAAACAGCTACACCCAAACCTCAACATTTGCGGACGATACAGCTTTTCTAAGCGTACACGCAAACTGTCAAGACGCATCTCGTTACTTACAGGATCATATATTTGAACTGGAAAGGTGGTTAAAAAAATGGAGGATAAAGATCAATGAGAAAAAATGCGCACATATAACATTCAACATGCGTCGGAAAACATGCCCCCCTATTAAAATCAATAATCAAATAATATCCCAACACTCGCATGTAAAATACCTCGGTATACATCTAGATCGGCGTTTAAACTGGAAATACCATATAGAAGCTAAATTAACTCAAATGAAACTAAAAGCAATTTAAATTAATTGGCTTATTGGAAGAAGTTCTGTTCTTAGTCTCGATTGCAAACTTCTGCTTAACAACTCTATCTTAAAGCCAATTTGGTGCTACGGTATTCAGTTATGGGGCACTGCCTCGGCTTCTAATTTCGAAAAAATTCAAAGGCGCCAAAATAAACTTCTTCGAATTATCACATCCGCTCCCTGGTATGTCAAAAACTCAAATGTCCATAAGGATCTCAATGTGCCATTAGTAAATACTATGATAACAAAATATGCAGTAAAATATTTTAAAAGGCTGGAACTTCACCAAAATCCATTAGCTCGAAATATTTTAAATTATGGCGGCCACACTCGCTTAAGGAGAAGAGACACTGGAAAAAAATTTAGCTGCAAAAATGGCCACACTGGTTGTTAGTGTGATTTTTTTTAAATAGATTAAGATGTAAGTAAAAATTAAAAATATTGTTATGAAAGTAACTTTAGTTAAGAATAAGTTACATTTATTAGTTATATTGTATTTGCTAGTAATTTTATTAGTTTAAATTGTTATTGTATTAGTTACGCATATTTCTAATGAAAACTTACTGTACAGAATTTTTTTTTACAAATGTAATTGTATAACATAATAGTGTTAAGATTATTGTTAACCCATAAAATATGCTTTAGTTTATTGATGTATAATAGCTCAATTTAAATTCAGCCATAGTGTTTATGCATAATGATATTAGCTGAGTAAGTTTAGATAATTGACGCTAGAGAGCATTCCGGAGACAATTCGAATAACCTAGAGCCATCTAGAAGTTTTGGTTAGAGTATAAATACTACTCTCAGATAGCACTAAAAATTAGTATAAGTACCAGTGTTGCCAGTCAAATTTCGAGAAAGATACATTTTAGTTTCCAAATTTCAATTCAATTTAATTTTTTTTTTTTTCAATTCAATTTCAATTTATTTCCCACTTGTAATTTGAAAGCCTTATTGGCCAATAAATAAATTACAAACATTCTACTAAACTTAGTTTTACAGAAAATAATAAATAAAAATAAAAGAGAAGAAGAAAATTAATATATATGCATAACACTGCTTTACAAATTTTTAATTTGGAAAAATACCAAGAACGCCACATGCCTAGATAAGTTAATTGGGACCTCCTGAACACGAAAAACGCTGTAATTTTTTTTTTCTAAGTACCGTTTTTTAGATAACGGTACTTTTGTATTTTTCGGTGTATAGTCCCACTCAAACCCTTGTGGAGCCCAACCGAAAAGTCCGATATGCCATTCATCCGAGATGAATGGCATATCGTTGGAAAGGTAATTGAATGCCTATTCCGCCGATATGCTGCAAATTTCTATCTGATAAGAAATGGCTGAGTTATGGCATTCAAAATTTGCCTATTTTTTACGTTTGTTTCAAAAATTTTCATTTTTATTTCGTTTTTTTTTCTACGTTATAGTAAAGATCTGGAATGTTTTATTTTTTTACCTAATAGTTTATTTAATTGCCAACATTTTAAGTGTAATTTGAAAAAAATCAGATGAAAAATAAAGTTTTTTTTAAGGATTTTGTGGAACGACAATATTTTCATCTTCATTGCTCACACACTATATTCGGCGTCCATCAGTTTTGGAATTTGGGAATTTACGTTTGGGAATTTACATTGAAACGACAATAAAAAAAATTCAATTTGTTTTTGTTTTCAATACAAGTTCCCGGATTTACATTTTAATTAAAAAAAACAGGCAGGTCTATTATTGTGCATCAGATTTTTAAGCAATTAAGGTTTTTCCAAAATTTTATGGTCCTTTACTATCTAATAAGCGTGCGTGTTTCTTACAGGTAACAAAACGCGCGAAACACCATCATAAAGATGTGTTTTTTTTTAACAATTTTCCATGCAAATAAATTTTTTAAAGAATTCTTACAGGCATATAAAAAAACACATTTTGTAAAAACATGTCAGTTTGGCTTTGTACGTGCAAAAAATAAGATGTGTTCAATCGATCCCAACGAATTTTGTTATGTTTGTGGTGTTCTTGTGAAAAAGAAATCACAACATTTGATGCGAAAAATTTATCTGAAGCGTATAAGAAGTATTTCGGCTTTCGACCTGCGTCTCTCGACAAACCGACACCGAATAGTGCATGTAACAACTGCCGAACAATATTAAATAAAATTGGTAAGGGTCAAGAGTGTTTCTTCACATTTGGAAAGCCAATGCAATGGAGAAACCAGATCAACCATACAACAGATTGTTATTTCTGTTTAACGGAAAAGGCTATCGGACGTAGAATTGAACCAGTTTATCCAGTTGTTAGTTCGGTGACGCTACCAGTGCCGCACTCATTATCGTGCCCCAAACCGCAGCTGATTGTAGCGGGCCCCACAGAAATACGAAAAAGAACAATAAAAAATGATTCATCAAATGAGTGCAGTGAAGCAGAAATGCAATCAAATAAGAAACCCCATTTACTTACTCAGGCCGAGCTCAATGATTTGTGCTGAGATTTGTATTTGCCGATATCGAAATCTGAATTACTTGCATCACGATTACAAGAGTGGGGATATTGTGCTCCTGAGACACGTGTTAGATATTACCGTGATCGCAGCAAATAACTTGCACTTTTCTTCGCAAAAACGGCAAACTTTTGTTTTTGTGCCAACATATGTGGTCTCTTCAATGCTCTCCAACAAAATTATGACCCAGAGGAATGGCGTCTTTTTATGGATGGAGGCAAGGATAGTTTGAAGGCAGTCTTGCTTCATAAAGGGAATACGAAAGCATCAATTCCAATCGGATATGGAAAATACATAAAGGAAACATATGAAGCAATAAAAGAACTTCTCGATCTCATACATTATGACCAACATCAATGGAAAGTTTGCTCTGATTTTAAATTAGTTGCCATACTATCTGGCAAGTGGGCAATACGAAGTTTCCCTGTTTTCTATGTCTATGGGACAGCCGTGACCGTCTGAATCACTACACCCGAAAAGTTTGGCCCGAGCGAAGTGGACGTACGCAAGGAGTGTACAGTATCACAAATGACCCACTCATTCCTCAGGAGAAGATAATACTTCCTCCATTACATATTAAGCTAGGGTTATTTACAAATATTGTGACATCGTTCACAACTTTTTGGGAAACTACAGAAGTCCTGATTATGCAGAGAAGATCGATACATTACTGCAAAACTTCAATGCCGTTGGTAAGCGTTGAGTGAAAACATGTATATCAAAAAGGCCGTTATCATTTTAAAATTTATTCTTTTTAACCTTTAGGTTCAAATATGACACCTAAATTACACTTCTTATTCAGTCATTTGGATATTTTCCCCACGAACTTGGGCTCCGAAAGTGATGAACAAGGTGAAAGATTTCACCAAGAAATGGAAGAAATCGAGAGACGTTACAAAGGCTGGTGGGACGAACAAATGATGGCGGACTATTGTTGGTTCCTCATTCGCGAAGATCCATCCGAAAAAAAACGCCACAGTTCAAGTCGCTCGTCATTTAAATTTAAATTATTTGAATTTACGCCGAATATAGTGTGTGAGCAATTAAGATGAAAATATTTTCGTTCCACAAAATCCTTAATAAAAACTTTATTTTTCATCCGATTTTTTTCAAATTACACTTAAAATGTTGGTAATTAAATAAACTATTAGGTAAAAATATAAAACATTCCAGATCTTTACTATAACGTAGAAAAAAACGAAATAAAAATGAAAATTTTTGAAACAAACGTAAAAAATAGGCAAATTTTGAATTTTACCAGATAGAAATTTGCAGCATATCGGCGGAAAAGGCATTCAATTACCTTTCCAACGATATGCCATTCATCTCGATCGGACTTTTCGGTGGGGCTCCACAAGGGATTGAGTGGGACCATACACCGAAAAACACAAAAGTACCGTTATCTAAAAAACGGTACTTAAAAAAAAATTACAGCGTTTTTCGTGTTCAGGAGGTCCCAATTAACTTATCTAATCATGTGGCGTTCTTGGTATTTTTTGGCTGTAAACCAGTGTAATTAATAATTAAATAATCACAAATAAAAATAAAGGCTCGACTAAAACATATTTATAAAAATTAACAATTATAAAATTTTAACTGTATAAAAACAATAAAAATATTTTCCTCATTGCTATCCCAATTCACGTATTTTCATAAATTGTGTTTAAAACAACTATGTTTTATGAGTTTATCACGATAAACTCGATAACTTTCAGTGAAGTGTCTTAAAGTTTCGGGCAAAGAATTAAAAGAGCGTATAACTCGCATCTGATATGAGCGTTCCAGCCAGGATGAATTACGAGGTACAATTAATTGGTTAGATCTAATAGATCTAGTAAATGTAAAAAGGTTTAATAAAAACGTGGGACTCCCATTTTTAAAAACTGTGTAAAATGCAATAGCAGACGAATTTTTACAAAGTTATGAAAAGACGTCCCTAAAAAGCGTTCCACATACTGCGACACTTGACAATGCAACCGCAAAGAATATATGTACCGTATCCCTCGCTTAAACAACATGTAAAGCCTATTCATATTGTCGACACTCGTCCCCGCGTATACTTCTATACAGTAAAGGAATGAGGGCATCAATAAACTATTCACAACCTTCTGCTTAAGGCTAGATTACACTATCTCACAAGCCTTACGTATTCCATAATACTTTGTGAGATAGAAATCAAATGAGTTTTGTTTCGACTGTCAAAAAATCGAATGTAACTTTACAGTTTGTAGTCACACTATCACACATGAACATGCTTTTGTTAAAATGCAACCCTGATCCAATGAAAAGTATTAGCTTTTAGAAAATTTTCAAAAAAACAATGAAGTCGTATGGGATGTCAAATTTTTTTTCGGAACACTTCCATTTTCATGACACATTGCATTCACACTATCACACTTTGTCATATTACTTGAGTTTTTGACATGTATTAATACAAAGTATAATAGTGTAATCTAGCCTTAAACATGTAATGGCAGATACAAATTATTATTATACAGCCTCCTTAAAGAAAAATTGACTGTCGATACCAGGTGTGAAATATGCGATTCAAAACTTAATTTATCATCAACTATTACTCCCAAAATTTCTAGCCGATCAACGAATTCAACCAATACTTTATTAATGGAAAGGGTTATACCATGTACAAAGTTTTGAGTGGGAGAAAATACCATGGCTTTAGTTTTGATCTCATTTGTGGCAAATTTATTGTCATCCATCCATTTAGATAAACACTTTACCCCATAATCTACAACAGACTGAAAAACACTTAAGTTTTGTTTTTTTCCCACAAAAAAGAACCTGAATATCGTCAGCATATGCGAAAACAAAGCCTTTACCAATTTTAAAGTTGCCAAATAAATCATTAAGAAACATATTGAATAATAAAGGACCAAGTACTGATCCCTGCGGAACACAACTTTTAATGGGAAGTAAACTAGAAGATTTATTATTTGAAGATACAAATTGGCTACGCTTCCAAAGATATGCACTAATTAGGGATATAGCAGGTTTAGAAAACGAAAAAAATTCAATTAACTTTTTTAGTAATAAGTTATGACTTAATTTATCAAATGCTTTAGTCAAATCAAGGGAAAGAAGTAAACATATGTTACCACTGCCTAAGTTAGAACTTATAGTGTCCGTAAGACCAACAAGAAGAGAGGAGGTACTGTGACCATCCCTAAACCCATATTGACCATTATCCAAAAAAGATTTCTGATTTAAATAATATGTAATTTGATTCTTCATAATTCTTTCAACGACCTTAGTCTCAAGTTCTCTGGATCACAAGATTCCCCCTCTTTTTTATAGGAACAATACGGGCCACCTTCCACAAATTCGGAAAATTGGATGTTGTTAATATCGTGTTTACAAGACGTAAAAAGTGAGTACCGTAATATGGCATAATAAGCCTTAAAAATTTCAAACAATATCCATCGCAACCTAAAGCATTTCATTTGATAGCGTAAAACTGTTCCAAAAGTTCAAATAACTCCACACATCTAAACGAAAACCCATCACATTTAAAACTAATTTGAAAAAAATTAACAAATACATCATCACATTGGTTGGCTAGAAAGGTGTTATTTAATTGATTAAAATCCATACTATCAGCATATTGTTACGTTACTGCCTTTTCAATAACGTTTTTGGTTTATTTCCTTTATAATAAACCTCTTGAGTTCTTTTATTGCAACTTTAATAAAATAAATAAAACACTTTACTTTTTAGATGTACTATAAACTATTCACGCCACTTTGTTTAGAACTTAGTCAGTTTTACCACTTATAATTGCGATGTGTACACTTAAATAATCGTACTAGTACTGATTACACTGCGGAACAAAATTTAACTTTTTTGTGCGGCCGGGAACTTTGTGTAATTTTATTACTAATTTGCGGTCGCTGATTCCAAATCTAACCTTCATTTTTCTCTATCAGCTCCAGTTTTAGAGATATACCGTTATGTCCAAAATTAAGGTACTTTCAGCACATATATTGAAATAACATGAAAATGGTGCATCGTATTCCCTTAAGAAAAAAACCGAAATTCGCTTACAATATTATCTTTAAGACGTACTAACATTGTTTTAAATTTGGCCAGTAATTTCAGAGATATTGTTGAAGTTTTTAAAAAAACAAATAAAAATTTAAGAAAAAAAAAATCAATCAAAAGTTGTGCACCGATTGCAATGAAATAAAGCTCATCTCATTCGAAATATGTTGAACTAAATGCTTTTAGACCCAAACTGTGACTTTTGTTGCACATTTATTTTTTATGAATTTTTAAAGAACAAAAATTTTTTTTTTCTTAAATTTTTATTTGTTTTTTTAAAAACTTCAACGATATCTCTGAAATTACTGGCCAAATTTAAAACAATGTTAGTACGTCTTAAAGAAAATATTGTTAGCGAATTTCGGTTTTTTTTCTTAAGGGAATATGATGCACCATTTTCATGTTATTTCAATATATGTGCTGAAAGTGCCTTAATTTTGGACATAACGGTATATCTCTAAAACTGGAGCTGATAGAGAAAAATGAAGGTTAGATTTGGAATCAGCGACCTCAAATTAGTAAAAAAATTACACAAAGTTCCAGGCCGCAAAATGGCTGTTCCGCAGTGTTATCGATGCCCACCTTCGCGAGTATTTATACTCTGTTCGCTGACATCTAGATGTCTCTAGAGCATTCGACTCGTCGAAATGTCTGTAACATTTTCGACATTTCTGGGCGAATCGAGATTTTATTATCTTACAGCTAATATCATTATGCATTAACACTGTGGCTGAATTTAAATTGATTTATACATCAATAAACTAAAGCATACTTTATGGGTTAAAAATAATCTTAACACTATTATCTTATACAGTTATCTATAACAATCATAACATTACATTTGTACTAGAAAACTCTGTACAGTGGGTTTACATTAGAAATATGTGAAACTAATACAATAACATTTTAAACTAATAAAATTACTAATAAACTAAACTTATTCTTAAATAAAGTTACTTTCGTAACACTGCCCCCCACTTAAGCCTGTTCGTCCCGAATAGGCTCAGAATCACCTCTTTCATAAGGGGCTAATCGTTCCAAATGAACAACTTTCATTTTTGCCCTTGGACTTTTGTGTTTCTGTATTCGATATACAACGTCATTTAATTTCTTTATCACCTTATATGGCCCATCCCAATGTGTCTGTAGTTTGGGAGATAATCCTTTTTTTCGTTGGGGATTAAAAAGCAAAAGCTTTTTCTTGAATCCTGCAGAGTTCACCGTCCGATCATATCTGGACAAATTAGTGCTCACACGTTCGTACTTACGACTTCTCCGCTCCAAGGAAGATACCTCATTATCTTCCTGTACATTAAGTGCACCAGAGTTGCACTGCTGGAGCGGCGCACAATTTCTATTTGTTGTACCCCTGGCTGCAACACACTTTTTGCAGCTTAATATCCAGTCCTTCACGGCTTGTTTACATCCAACCCAGTAGAAACGTTCCTTCAACCTTTCTAGTTGATTTTTTTTTTCTTAAATTTTTATTTGTTTTTTTAAAAACTTCAACGATATCTCTGAAATTACTGGCCAAATTTAAAACAATGTTAGTACGTCTTAAAGAAAATATTGTTAGCGAATTTCGGTTTTTTTTTTCTTAAGGGAATATGATGCACCATTTTCATGTTATTTCAATATATGTGCTGAAAGTGCCTTAATTTTGGACATAACGGTATATCTCTAAAACTGGAGCTGATAGAGAAAAATGAAGGTTAGATTTGGAATCAGCGCCACCACCTGGATAACTATCTTGCCGCGATGTGGTGGCTTAAATGCCGGCGGTAGTGTATGTCTTGGAACTTATTTCGGTACAGTCTAACCGGAACAAGTTCGAAGGCATAAGCTTTAAAGCCAGCATGACCAAGGGTTATCCATCCCATATCCCATCCTCTTTACCTATAATCCTACCTACTTCTCCCTTTGATTCCCTACATCCCCCACTTTTAAGGTCAAGGTGGTTGATAGCAGTGCCGAGGACCTGAATGGCTAGTTAGTGGTAAAATAAACTGGTCGTGAACAGCTTCCCTCTGACGCCGATGGCAAGGGTCAGTTGTAATTCTAGCCTAGTCCGCGTACGCCGTCACTGCGCGCGATGGTCGCTTTGTTTACGTGCATACTCGTGGGACCAAAAACTGGATAATTTAAACTTAAAAGAAAGAAATGAAGAAGTTGGGGCAGGGAATGTCTCTGTCAGCTCAGCAGGTTCGGGGTCAGATTTGGACTCCGACTTGCTGGGTATTCACAGAGATATTCTGCTGCAGGAGAGTCAGTTAATGACAGAACTGACAGTCATGACGGACAGGATAGACTCGCCAATCGGATCTCCGTCTCGTACAGGGGCATCGGAAAGACTCGGTGACCTAACTCTGGGCTCTGATGATGAGCACGAAATAACTTTGATTTCGGCTCATGATGAGGGCCATAGGGCTGGGCCATCGACTTCCGGAGTCACACTCGGGTTGGAGAGTGGATTGGCGAGTGTATCAAAACTCGTTGTTCGGCAAGATGCGACAGAACAGGTCACGTCAGATAGCCGAACGAGCTACGATAAAGCCAAGAGTGGTGTGAGAGCCTCCTTAGCCTTTCTGGAAAAGATAGCTAAGAAAGACTCCTCACTGCACGATGGGCGGGATAGGCATCTGCTGAGGAAGCACCGAAAGAACGTTGCTAGATTCGAACGAATCCACGGCTCTGTCGGTGCCATCCTAGGGCTTCCCTATCCTGCGGGATACACAGCAAGGGCTGCTGTGGATACAAATGTTGTCAGTAAAGACAGCAAATCCCCAGCACCCCCTGTTGTTGAATCCTCGGATAAAGCAGAAGATAAGGAAAAGGAGGGTAAAGGTTCAACGACTGGCCCTCTTAATCGTGACAGTTTGGTCGCAGTTAAGGGAGCTAGGCCTGAGAACGTTTTACCCACTACTAGTCGCGCGATGAGGGCTGGAAATGTCTCGGTAATTTCCGATAGTCACTCCCAAAAAGGAGTCACTAAAGGAAGGGTTGCTGGGACAGACCAGTCAACATCTGCAGGGAAATCGGGTGATCATCGACTGAGCTCTGCTAAGGGCCCCAAAAAGGGGGTAGTTAAGCGAGTGAGGTCTGGTGATGACCAGAAATCCCCTGCGGCTAAGAGGACTGGTCAGACTGTGGTCAGTTCTCTTAAAGATCCCCATAAGGACTCCAGAAAGGACCAACCATCCACGTCAAAGAAACTAAAGGAGTCGTCGAGTAAGGACGGTATTCTAGCGGCTGTCATTGATCGTAAGGATCCCGATGGAAGGATCAGTGTCGAGAGATGGCAGGTGCTAGAGAACAAACTACTCGACGAAATCTTTAGTGCCAAAGGAAGGCCGGACGAAGTATCGTTCAAAGGGGCTGACTGGACAAGAGGTGTCAAAACTGTCAGTTGCGGCAATCAGAAAACCTTTGAGTTTTTAAAGGCTGCAATTGGTAAGTGTGGCAGCTCCTGTCCTGAAGCTAGTCTGGACGTTATACTAGCGTCTGAGTTGCCATTAAGGCCGGTAGTCACGGTATGGATACCTCCACCTATAAAACCAGTGGAGGTCATACTGGGGGTACTGGCCAACCAGAACAAGGGGCTCAATACAAGCCAGTGGAAGTTGGTAGCTTCACTGGGTTGTAAAGAGAACCAGGGAAGAGACTTCAGGTTCGCAGTGGACCGGGAGTCTCTTAAAAAGCTTGATTCGATAGGAGGGGTTGCAATATTCGGGTTGGGGTCTATCAAATTTAGGTTTCCTAAAAATGATAGACCCTAAGAGGTTGAAAGTGGTGCAGATAAACCTGCACCACTGTGAAGCAGCCTCAACCGAATTAGTAACCCACCTCATCGACAACAACGTGGACGTGGCCTTAATCCAAGAGCCCTGGATTAATAAAAACCGGGTAGTTGGATTAAGGGTCACGGGGTATACATTGTTCGTACCCCACACAGATGAGAAGGTACGAACTTGTATCTTGGCGAGAACTGAGTTTAAATTTATGTTTTCTCATTCTTACAGTAATGGAGACCTCACGGTTGTGACAGGAGAAGCCAAGGACAGAAGGGTCCTGGCATTAGCATCGGTATACTTGCCGTACGAGGCTACCGATCCACCTGGTGAAAAAGTGCGAGAGTTGGTGGAGTACTCAGGCAGAACTGGCTCGAGGCTGGTACTAGGGTGTGACGCTAATGCACACCATACCCAATGGGGAAGTGCCGACATCAACAAAAGAGGTGAGTCTATGTTTGATTTTATTATTGCCAGCAATCTTTATATCTGTAACAGAGGGAATACACCTACGTTCAGAACTAGGGATAGAGAGGCAGTGATAGACATGACATTGACGAACTGTAGGGAATTAGTGGAGGATTGGAGGGTGGACCTGGGGTTTTCCTTCTCTGACCATAGTCGCCTGTCCTTTAATCTAATGTTTGAGAGGTCGAAAAGGTGTCCGTATAGGAATCCGAGAAGGACGGATTGGGATTACTTTTCGAGATTGGTGCAAAGTAACCTTAGAGTTACACGCGACTGGAGGTCGACTTCGACCGGTGTAGAGCAACTGGTGGGCACCTTCACGGGGGTACTGACTAGTAGTTATGAGCGATCCTGTCCTTTGAACTTTCCGGGCAAGCGCACACAACCAAGATGGTGGACAGACGAGTTGAGGACTCAAAGGTCCACTGTCAGAAGGTTGTTTAATAGAGCGAAGTATACGCGTAGGGAAGAAGATTGGAGTAACTTCAGATTGAGTTACAATAGATATAAAGGAGACATTAGGAGGGCGAAAAGGGACTCGTGGGTCAAGTTTAGCGAGTCAGTGGAATCTGTAAATGAGATGTCCATGTTCAGGAGAATTTTATCCAAGGACCCTGTAGTCCCTGGATTTATTCAGAGACCGGACAACTCATGGACGGAATCTAGCACTGAATCTCTTTGTCTGCTAATGGAGACTCACTTTCCGGGATGTGTGGATCCTGGGATGGGGGAACAGATTGAATGTGGTAACCCCTTCTCTGGGTCAGAATCGGGCGGTGAGGAGAGGGAGACGGTGGGGGACATGATCACCTTGGAAAAAGTAACATGGGCGGTTAATACCTTTGGGTCTTACAAATCGGCAGGACCAGACGGTATCTTTCCGGCGATGTTACAGAATATCGGGAGATCATCAATCCTGCTGTTGGTGGAACTGTTTAGGGTCTGCTGAACGAGTACATTCCTAAAGGGTGGAGGGAGGTCAGGGTGGTTTTCATACCCAAGGCGGGAAGAACCGGTCACTCTAAACCCAAGGATTTTAGACCAATCAGCTTATCGTCTTTTCTTTTGAAGACGTTGGAAAGACTGATTGATCTACATCTGAGGACGAAGATTGACGCCGGCATCATCAGCGGCGCTCAACACGCCTATCTTAAGGGTAGATCTGTTGAGAGTGCGCTTCATGATGTGGTGGGTTATGTAGAGCGGGGATTGCGAAACAAGGAATACACCTTGGCGGCATTCCTGGATATAGAGGGCGCTTTTAATAATTTGAAGATAGAGGCTATCAGGCAGGCATTGGTGGATCTAGGCGTTCCTCTGTTCCTGGTCGAATGGATAACTCTGATGCTCAGCAGCAGAGTTATTCACTCGGACTGGGGAAACGAGCGCTTAAAGAAACTGGTGACTAGGGGAACCCCACAGGGGGGAGTTCTCTCTCCCTTATTATGGCTCTTAGCTGTCAACGTCGTTCTGGGACTTTTTGACAGATTGGGTCGGAAAGTTGTGGCCTACGCGGATGATGTAGTGATATTGGTATCGGGCAAGTTTCTGCCGACAATAAGCGAAGTCATGCAAGGGGCGCTGGGCGAACTGTCAGCATGGGCGAGTGATAAGGGATTGGGAGTCAATCCGGAGAAGACCGAGTTGGTTCTTTTTACTAGGAGGTACAGGGTAGAGAATTTTAGGCTGCCGGTACTAGGAGGAGTAGAGCTTAGACTATCTGATAGCGCTAAGTATCTAGGAGTTTTTCTGGACAGCAAGCTGTCGTGGGGAAGGAATACTCAGGAGAGACTTAAGAGAGGCCTCAATGCCTACTATGCTTGCAGATCATCGATAGGTAGGAGTTGGGGACTCCGGCCGTCAGTAGTGGGATGGCTGTACACTTCGGTGGTTAGACCCATTCTTACGTATGGATGCTGTGTTTGGTGGGAGTCATTGAGAGTGGCTTGTCGAAGGAACCTTCTGTCTAAGGCTCAGAGGTGTGCTTCAATCGGCATGACAGGTGCCATGAGAAGTACACCTCAAGCGGCACTGGATGTCATTCTACATCTTCTGCCCATTGAGCAGTATGTTATGGGAATGGCAGCCAGAAGCATTCTTAGACTGAGGGAACTAGGATTGATTAGGGATTTCACGCAGGGTCACTCACGGATCTTGAGTGAGATCGAAGCTGGAGGTTACTGCCTGGGATCACCCGGCTCCACGGATTTCGTGGGCACCAGGGTGGATTTCGGACGGTTGCCGGAGGTGGTAACGCCTTCTAGGGAGAGATGGTCAGGTAGGAGCAGATTATTTAGTGGATTTGCTATTTTCACTGACGGCTCGAAGATGAGAGGCACGGGTGCGGGGGTCTACATTGAGGATCTGGACATCAGAATGTCATATAGGCTTCCGGACGACTGCAGTGTTTTTCAGGCGGAAGTTCTGGGGGTCTTGAGGGCCGTGGAACTGATGAGGGACAACATTGATAGGGGCTCGGAGGTCACTATATATGTCGACAGCCAGGCGGCCCTTATGGCCGTAAGGGGCTGTTACGTGAAATCCAAGCTAGTTGACGGTTGCAGGAGCGCTCTAGAGGGAGCCTTAGGAGAGTATATGTTGAGATTGTGCTGGGTGCCTGGTCACTGCAACATAAGCGGCAACGAGATTGCTGATGAGTTGGCGAGACAGGGCTCAGAGATGGAGGATCCTAATCACATAGAGGCAATTAGGCCTCCAATAGGATTCTACTTTGGGAAGATTAGGGAATGGATTCTGGACGCGACCAATAGGGCCTGGGGGAACCGAACGGACTGCCGGGTATCACGGACGATGTGGCCGGTGCTCAGGAAGTCCGACTCGGAGTTGTTGCTGGGCAGAAGCAGGGTCTGCGTGAGGACCATAATAGGAATCATCACGGGTCATTGCATGATAGGCAGGATGGCGATGAGGTTAGGATCCGACGTGTCGGATATGTGCGGGTTGTGTGAGGACCCGGAGGAGCTGGAGACGGTTGAGCACATTTTGTGCCGCTGTCCCAGGCTACAGGGCAGCAGGCTGAGGTGGCTGGGCAGCAGATTCCTAGGCGAATTAGGGGACGTCCCGGGCTGTGGGCTCGAAAGTCTGATAGGATTCGTAATGGGGATGGCCTGGCTGCGCAGCAGGAGACTGGGAGCTAACCGCACATATGGCGGATTGGTGTTGTGTTGAGTGAGGCTTTTCTCTCGGGTTTGGTCAGAACTTCCTTTTCTCATCTATTCTTATCTATTCTTATCTTTTCTGATGCTTTTGCTGTTTCTCTTCACCTTCTTTTTCAGCTTCTTAACTATAAACAAGGCATCACAATGGACCGTATTGGTCTCTGGGTGAGGGTGTGAAGGAGACTTCACACCAGCCTTTCTACCTACCTACCTACCTACCTTTGGAATCAGCGACCTCAAATTAGTAAAAAAAATTACACAAAGTTCCAGGCCGCAAAATGGCTGTTCCGCAGTGTTATCGATGCCCACCTTCGCGAGTATTTATACTCTGTTCGTTGACATCTAGATGTCTCTAGAGCATTCGACTCGTCGAAATGTCTGTAACATTTTCGACATTTCTGGGCGAATCGAGATTTTATTATCTTACAGCTGACATCTAGATGTCTCTAGAGCATTCGACTCGTCGAAATGTCTGTAACATTTTCGACATTTCTGGGCGAATCGAGATTTTATTATCTTACAGCTAATATCATTATGCATTAACACTGTGGCTGAATTTAAATTGATTTATACATCAATAAACTAAAGCATACTTTATGGGTTAAAAATAATCTTAACACTATTATCTTATACAGTTATCTATAACAATCATAACATTACATTTGTACTAGAAAACTCTGTACAGTGGGTTTACATTAGAAATATGTGAAACTAATACAATAACATTTTAAACTAATAAAATAACTAATAAACTAAACTTATTCTTAAATAAAGTTACTTTCGTAACACTGCCCCCCACTTAAGCCTGTTCGTCCCGAATAGGCTCAGAATCACCTCTTTCATAAGGGGCTAATCGTTCCAAAACTTTCATTTTTGCCCTTGGACTTTTGTGTTTCTGTATTCGGTATACAACGTCATTTAATTTCTTTATCACCTTATATGGCCCATCCCAATGTGTCTGTAGTTTGGGAGATAATCCTTTTTTTCGTTGGGGATTAAAAAGCAAAAGCAACTGGCCATTCTTGAATCCTGCAGAGTTCACCGTCCGATCATATCTGGACAAATTAGTGCTCACACGTTCGTACTTACGACTTCTCCGCTCCAAGAAAGATACCTCATTATCTTCCTGTACATTAAGTGCACCAGAGTTGCACTGCTGGAGCGGCGCACAACTTCTATTTGTTGTACCCCTGGCTGCAACACACTTTTTGCAGCTTAATATCCAGTCCTTCACGGCTTGTTTACATCCAACCCAGTAGAAACGTTCCTTCAACCTTTCTACGGTTTTCCTTACACTTAGGTGATCTCCACTAGTGCCGTGATGAATTTTCCGCACCACTTCACATACCTTAGTAGACGGCACAACCATTAGGCTTTTTACTGCCTTGCCATCGGCGCTCTCCCATGTTCGATATAGGCAACCATTTGCCATTCGAAGACTATTCCACTGTACCCAATATGCTTTCATCAGTGGACCATCCGATGTAATTTCTTCAGAAGTTGGTCTTCTACCTGCTATTTTGTCCCTCATAATCTTAGACAATACAGGATCACTTCTTTGCGCCGTTATCCAGTCTTTACTGGACACTACTTGCAATGAGCAACCTTCACTGATGCTTTCCCTTCTATCGGACTCCGTATAGTGCCTGTCCTGCAATTTACTTAGCTGTCTTACATAAGCAACCGCTTCTTCACGGTTATCAACTTTTCTGCGAGCTGAGGATTTCGCACGAGTACAAGCGAGAGGCTGTCCCACACGAGCCTCGCTTCCATACCCAACATCAAGGGGTATTTCAACATCACCCAAATACATGATGTGTTTTCCCATATCCAGACTTATGTTTTGACGAATCAAAAAATCTGCGCCAATCAGTACTTCGTCTACAATGTTAGCCAAAAGAAACTCATGAAAAGTGACTACATCAGCAATTCTTAACACCACACTTGTTTTTCCAGACAGTAGCAGGCTCACCTGTTGCTGTTCGCAAGCTTACTCCGCTTAGTGGTTCGACAGCTCCGCTCACCAAGTCAGGCCTGATAATTGAAAATCCTGCACCAGTGTCGATAGTCAAAATGCGCTCTTTGCCATCGATGTAACCACATGTTGTAACACTTCTATTGCTCTTTTGCACTACCAAATTTATTGTTGAGTCCTCAGATGCGAATGGTAGCACTCCCTCCATACTTAACGGCGAATCCCGTTATGACTGATAATTAGCACGCTGGCTGCTTATTGGCGGTGAAGCTGATCTTCTTAGCGTTCTTGGTGCTCTACAGTTTTGCTGTATGTGACCAATCTTTCCGCAGTTATAGCACTCTATTTTAGTCCTAGTTTGCTTCTTGCTTAAAGCTTCCATAATTGCCTCACAATATCCCTTTCACCATTGGCGGTCACATCGAGCCTTCGCACTTTGCCTACTTGTGATCTTGAAATAATTCTAGCAGTTTGCTAGGCTAGGGCAAATGAAACAGTCTCTGCAAATGTAGGCTTTTGTGATGTACATACCGCAATTTTTATTTCTGCATCCCGAATACCGTTTACAAATGCCTCCGTTTTAAAATTATCCAGAAATGGATGATTTTCCCCAGGGTACGTAAGCTGCACCAAACGCTCTTTCTCAAGTGAAAAATCCTGTAAAGTTTCATTTGCCTTTTGCACTCTGCCACGCAACTCCATTTTGTATATCTCTTTTCTGTGTTCACCACCATACTTACGTTGCAGTGCTACCATAATGTCGTCGTAATTTCTGCAACTAGTTGGAACGCTTTCTATAACTTCAGCCGCAGTCCCCTTTAAAGCAAGAATTAATTCTATGGCCTTTTCATCACTGTTCCATGCATTTCTGTTAGCAACTGTATCAAACTGGAACTTGAAAACATTAAATGGAACACTACCATCAAAACAAGGGGTCTTTACTCTACTAGAAACCTCTGGTAAAACTCGCACCGCTGCCTCCTGACATTGAATGTTATTAACTCTTGCTTCCAGATGGTGTAGTTTTTCATCAAAACCCGTTTTTACATCGGTGACTTGCGTTTTTACATCAGACAGCTTCTGGTTAAATTCTATTACCATTTCATTTACTCTTTCATTTATTTCACTAGAAATCTCCCGAAGTTTCTCGTTTGTTATTCTAGAATTCTCTTGAATTTCAGCCAATATGGTTATTGAATTTTCCCTTACCATTTTTTCTACATTTCTTGAAGTTTCATCCATTTTTCTAGAAGTTTCAGCTAGAATATCGCTCGAATTTTCTTTTATCATCATCACCATGCTTTTGGAGTTATCGTCCATTTTTGCCATCATAGCAGCAAACATCGTGTTGAAATCCATATTACTTGCTACTGCACGAGTACATTCCTCGAATTCGTGGCTACCAATGTCAATATTGCGTCGATCGAATTCATCTATTAACCTCTTCTGCAGCTCTGCTTTATTTCCTGCAGTTGGTAGATCTAATTTGCTCAACTCTTTCTTGAGCTGATCCACTTTAAGCTCTTCAAATTTCATTGCTGTCAATTTTTTTTTTTTTTCTAATTTATTTTATTTTTGCAATTTCACTTCTGACACCAATTGTTACGTTACTGCCTTTTCAATAACGTTTTTGGTTTATTGCCTTTATAATAAACCTCTTGAGTTCTTTTATTGCAACTTTAATAAAATAAATAAAACACTTTACTTTTTAGATGTACTATAAACTATTCACGCCACTTTGTTTAGAACTTAGTCAGTTTTACCACTTATAATTACGATGTGTACACTTAAATAATCGTACTAATACTGATTATCGATGCCCACCTTCGCGAGTATTTATACTCTGTTCGCTGACATCTAGATGTCTCTAGAGCATTCGACTCGTCGAAATGTCTGTAACATTTTCGAAATTTCTGGGCCAATCGAGATTTGATTATCTTACAGCTAATATCATTATGCATTAACACTGTGGCTGAATTTAAATTGATTTATACATCAATAAACTAAAGCATACTTTATGGGTTAAAAATAATCTTAACACTATTATCTTATACAGTTATCTATAAAAATCATAACATTACATGTGTACTAGAAAACTCTGTACAGTGGGTTTACATTAGAAATATGTGAAACTAATACAATAACATTTTAAACTAATAAAATTACTAATAAACTAAACTTATTCTTAACTAAAGTTGCTTTCGTAACAATATAAATTACTATTTGCCACACCATCATCAAAAACTTTGGCATGTGCCACACGTTTTTTTTTTCTAATTATTGATTTTGTTTTGTTTCGTAATCTACAATACCTTTTCCAATTCTCATCTGTTCTTCTGGCACGAAAATCATTATAAGCAGCATCACGCCTTAAGATTGAGTCTTTAATTTCCCTACAGTGTCTCCTATATTTCTAACTTTCCGAGTGACATAAGGGACGATAGATAAAGCAGCATTAAGAATTGTATTAAGAAGCATAAGCTGCTCGTCCACATTTGTTGTCGCATATAACCCAGTTAAATCTGAAGACAAAACGACACTTTCCAACATGAAAACGCTAACCGCTTTGTAATCATAATATTGAATAAATTCTTCTGCTCTTTTCAATGAAAAATTAATAGAAATATAAATAAACGAGTGATGAGATACTCCAGGGCATTGAACTTGACCAGAAGTAATTACCATTTCTGGATGCGATAGCATAAAGTAATCTATTAATGACGTCGTTTTACTTTTTATATCAAAGTGAGTAGGTAGCGAATTATGAAAACACGAAACTCTCATTCTTTTACAAACATCTCGGACCACGAAAGATTTGTTAATATCAAACATATTTAGTCAATTCACAAGGTATCCTAACATGTCATATTGTCAAAATGTCCTAATATTTCACAATGGTTTAAAAATATTGTTGTACGGCTCAGCCGCTCAGCGCTGGACTTTTCTGATTAATTACGACAGCACAATAAACACAGCAAGCAACGTTCTATTTATTTAAGACACTTTTTGTTAACAAACCAACAACAATATTTTTAAACCATTGTGAAATATTAGGACATTTTGACAATATGACATGTTAGGATACCTTGTGAATTGACTAATTGTAATTCATGTCACCCATTAGTGCAACATTTGAGTATTTTACAAGTACGTCACTTATTGATTTTTCAAATGCCAACAAATTCTTTTTCTCTCCCCGAGGAAGATATACAACTCCAACCAAAAACGGACTGTTAACACAATTAAGTTCAACAAACAATGACTCTGCAATATTATACAGTTTGCTGGAAAATACAACTTTAAAATCTATCTCCTTGGAAATATATAATGCAACACCTCCCCCTCGCACACCCTTAGGACGATCATTACGACAACAATTATAGCTAAAACAACATTAACAACATTAGTCAATATACCTGGTTGCAACCAGGCCTCAGATATACCAATCACGTCCAGTCCACTACCTTCAAAAATGTTTTTAATTTCCTCCAATTTTGTTGAATTTGGTTTTATATTAAAACTGCCACAATTAAGATGAGCAAAACTTAAATTGCCCTTGGCATTCTTGTTGCGACTGAATTGGGATCGCAATGTTGAATTATCAGTAGAAACTGATCCTAAATTATTATTAATGTTCATGTTAAAAAAATATATACAGTATGCGTTTGTTTATCAAATCAAGTTTAAATATCATATAAAAAAAAATAGTTAAATAAAATAATCAATAATAAACAATTCGAAGTAAGCACAAAATAAAAAAAAAAAACCTGACAGATGAGTAAATATTTTATCAGTAAAAGAAAAACTAAGCGCAAAAAAAGCAAAAAACAAATATAATTCAACTTTTCTCTAAATCTACAACATCAAGAGAACGCCTACAAGGCAAATAATTTACATGATTAATACTTAAGGCATTACTAGAGAGCTGTTCCAAGCCAATATCTTCATCAAGCAACCGTAAACCCTTTTAACGTTTAACATTTATTAGCAGAACATTTTTAATTCACATTTAATGAATATTGCAAAGAAAATGATATCATATAAATTAATTTTTATATTTACTTAAGTCACAAAAATTAGTTATGAAATTTTTAAAAATACAGTAAGCAAACTTTAAAATTAATTATATGTAACTATATTTGGATGTCATCAAAATAAATTCATTTTTGTAAAAATGAATATACGAGTTAATGCCTTTATACTAAGGCGATTATATCAAAACGTTCATAGGTATAAAGTTTTCTTCTAAAATTTCATCTTAACACACATACACAAGAATAAGCAGACGACAGAAGAACTTAGGAAACTAACAACAACATACATGTTATTTTTTTATAGCTTTGTACAGACGGTGGTCAGATCATACAATATTGTAAGCAGGCGTTGCCAATAGAAATATTTTATATAATTTTACACGTCTGCCAAATACAAATGAGCTTACAATGTTCACACAGTAGCAAGACATTTTTAGTCAAGTTTAATGCAATTTAAGCAATGCGGTTTACCAATATTGTAAGATCTGACCACCGTCTGTACTTAACTTATTTAGTTGTCACGGTTTTCTGATAACTTTAAAAAACTTTGTCGGAGACCGAAAGTTTATTATTTTATTTTAGTACATTTTGCGTACAGATTAAAAAGATACGAAAAATATCAGGATTATACATGAAGTCATTAAAAGATACGAAAAATGTATCTTTCGTATCCTAATGGCATCACTGATAAGTACAAACGTTTAAGTGTGAAGATCACAGAGGTCGCAATTCGCTTATAAAAGCTATAAATTAAGATTGTGAAAGTGATTAATGCGCTTCCATACCCAACATCAAGGGGTATTTCAACATCACCCAAATACATGATGTGTTTTCCCATATCCAGACTTATGTTTTGACGAATCAAAAAGTCTGCGCCAATTAGTACTTCGTCTACAATGTTACCCAAAAGAAACTCATGAAAAGTGACTATATCAGCAATTCTTAACACCACACTTGTTTTTCCATAGACAGTAGCAGGCTCACCTGTTGCTGTTCGCAAGCTTACTCCGCTTAGTGGTTCGACAGCTCCGCTCACCAAGTCAGGCCTGATAATTGAAAATCCTGCACCAGTGTCGATAGTCAAAATGCGCTCTTTGCCATCGATGTAACCACATGTTGTAACACTTCTATTGCTCTTTTGCACTACCAAATTTATTGTTGAGTCCTCAGATGCGAATGGTAGCACTCCCTCCATACTTAACGGCGAATCCCGTTATGACTGATAATTAGCACGCTGGCTGCTTATTGGCGGTGAAGCTGATCTTCTTAGCGTTCTTGGTGCTCTACAGTTTTGCTGTGTGTGACCAATCTTTCCGCAGTTATAGCACTCTATTTTAGTCCTAGTTTGCTTCTTGCTTAAAGCTTCCATAATTGCCTCACAATATCCCTTTCACCATTGGCGGTCACATCGAGCCTTCGCACTTTGCCTACTTGTGGTCTTGAAATAATTCTAGCAGTTTGCTGGGCTAGGGCAAATGAAACAGTCTCTGCAAATGTAGGCTTTTGTGATGTACATACCGCAATTTTTATTTCTGCATCCCGAATACCGTTTACAAATGCCTCCGTTTTAAAATTATCCAGAAATGGATGATTTTCCCCAGGGTACGTAAGCTGCACCAAACGCTCTTTCTCAAGTGAAAAATCCTGTAAAGTTTCATTTGCCTTTTGCACTCTGCCACGCAACTCCATTTTGTATATCTCTTTTCTGTGTTCACCACCATACTTACGTTGCAGTGCTACCATAATGTCGTCGTAATTTCTGCAACTAGTTGGAACGCTTTCTATAACTTCAGCCGCAGTCCCCTTTAAAGCAAGAATTAATTCTATGGCCTTTTCATCACTGTTCCATGCATTTCTGTTAGCAACTGTATCAAACTGGAACTTGAAAACATTAAATGGAACACTACCATCAAAACAAGGGGTCTTTACTCTACTAGAAACCTCTGGTAAAACTCGCACCGCTGCCTCCTGACATTGAATGTTATTAACTCTTGCTTCCAGATGGTGTAGTTTTTCATCAAAACCCGTTTTTACATCGGTGACTTGCGTTTTTACATCAGACAGCTTCTGGTTAAATTCTATTACCATTTCATTTACTCTTTCATTTATTTCACTAGAAATCTCCCGAAGTTTCTCGTTTGTTATTCTAGAATTCTCTTGAATTTCAGCCAATATGGTTATTGAATTTTCCCTTACCATTTTTTCTACATTTCTTGAAGTTTCATCCATTTTTCTAGAAGTTTCAGCTAGAATATCGCTCGAATTTTCTTTTATCATCATCACCATGCTTTTGGAGTTATCGTCCATTTTTGCCATCATAGCAGCAAACATCGTGTTGAAATCCATATTACTTGCTACTGCACGAGTACATTCCTCGAATTCGTGGCTACCAATGTCAATATTGCGTCGATCGAATTCATCTATTAACCTCTTCTGCAGCTCTGCTTTATTTCCTGCAGTTGGTAGATCTAATTTGCTCAACTCTTTCTTGAGCTGATCCACTTTAAGCTCTTCAAATTTCATTGCTGTCAATTTTTTTTTTTTTTTTCTAATTTATTTTATTTTTGCAATTTCACTTCTGACACCAATTGTTACGTTACTGCCTTTTCAATAACGTTTTTGGTTTATTTCCTTTATAATAAACCTCTTGAGTTCTTTTATTGCAACTTTAATAAAATAAATAAAACACTTTACTTTTTAGATGTACTATAAACTATTCACGCCACTTTGTTTAGAACTTAGTCAGTTTTACCACTTATAATTACGATGTGTACACTTAAATAATCGTATTAATACTGATTATCGATGCCCACCTTCGCGAGTATTTATACTCTGTTCGCTGACATCTAGATGTCTCTAGAGCATTCGACTCGTCGAAATGTCTGTAACATTTTCGACATTTCTGGGCCAATCGAGATTTGATTATCTTACAGCTAATATCATTATGCATTAACACTGTGGCTGAATTTAAATTGATTTATACATCAATAAACTAAAGCATACTTTATGGGTTAAAAATAATCTTAACACTATTATCTTATACAGTTATCTATAAAAATCATAACATTACATGTGTACTAGAAAACTCTGTACAGTGGGTTTACATTAGAAATATGTGAAACTAATACAATAACATTTTAAACTAATAAAATTACTAATAAACTAAACTTATTCTTAACTAAAGTTGCTTTCGTAACAATATAAATTACTATTTGCCACACCATCATCAAAACTTTGGCATGTGCCACACGTTTTTTTTTTCTAATTATTGATTTTGTTTTGTTTCGTAATCTACAATACCTTTTCCAATTCTCATCTGTTCTTCTGGCACGAAAATCATTATAAGCAGCATCACGCCTTAAGACTGAGTCTTTAATTTCCCTACAGTATCTCCTATATTTCTAACTTTCCGAGTGACATAAGGGACGATAGATAAAGCAGCATTAAGAATTGTATTAAGAAGCATAAGCTGCTCGTCCACATTTGTTGTCGCATATAACCCAGTAAAATCTGAAGACAAAACGACACTTTCCAACATGGAAACGCTAACCGCTTTGTAATCATAATATTGAATAAATTCTTCTGCTCTTTTCAATGAAAAATTAATAGAAATATAAATAAGCGAGTGATGAGATACTCCAGGGCATTGAACTTGACCAGAAGTAATTACCATTTCTGGATGCGATAGCATAAAGTAATCTATTAATGACGTCGTTTTACTTTTTATATCAAAGTGAGTAGGTAGCGAATTATGAAAACACGAAACTCTCATTCTTTTACAAACATCTCGGACCACGAAAGATTTGTTAATATCAAACATATTTAGTCAATTCACAAGGTATCCTAACATGTCATATTGTCAAAATGTCCTAATATTTCACAATGGTTTAAAAATATTGTTGTACGGCTCAGCCGCTCAGCGCTGGACTTTTCTGATTAATTACGACAGCACAATAAACACAGCAAGCAACGTTCTATTTATTTAAGACACTTTTTGTTAACAAACCAACAACAATATTTTTATACCATTGTGAAATATTAGGACATTTTGACAATATGACATGTTAGGATACCTTGTGAATTGACTAATTGTAATTCATGTCACCCATTAGTGCAACATTTGAGTATTTTACAAGTACGTCACTTATTGATTTTTCAAATGCCAACAAATTCTTTTTCTCTCCCCGAGGAAGATATACAACTCCAACCAAAAACGGACTGTTAACACAATTAAGTTCAACAAACAATGACTCTGCAATATTATACAGTTTGCTGGAAAATACAACTTTAAAATCTATCTCCTTGGAAATATATAATGCAACACCTCCCCCTCGCACACCCTTAGGACGATCATTACGACAACAATTATAGCCACTAAAATTAACAACATTAGTCAATATACCTGGTTGCAACCAGGCCTCAGATATACCAATCACGTCCAGTCCACTACCTTCAAAAATGTTTTTAATTTCCTCCAATTTTGTTGAATTTGGTTTTATATTAAAACTGCCACAATTAAGATGAGCAAAACTTAAATTGCCTTGGCATTCTTGTTACGACTGAATTGGGATCGCAATGTTGAATTATCAGTAGAAACTGATCCTAAATTATTATTAATGTTCATGTTAAAAAAATATATACAGTATGCGTTTGTTTATCAAATCAAGTTTAAATATCATATAAAAAAAATAGTTAAATAAAATAATCAATAATAAACAATTCGAAGTAAGCACAAAATAAAAAAAAAAAAACCTGACAGATGAGTAAATATTTTATCAGTAAAAGAAAAACTAAGCGCAAAAAAAGCAAAAAACAAATATAATTCAACTTTTCTCTAAATCTACAACATCAAGAGAACGCCTACAAGGCAAATAATTTACATGATTAATACTTAAGGCATTACTAGAGAGCTGTTCCAAGCCAATATCTTCATCAAGCAACCGTAAACCCTTTTAACGTTTAACATTTATTAGCAGAACATTTTTAATTCACATTTAATGAATATTGCAAAGAAAATGATATCATATAAATTAATTTTTATATTTACTTAAGTCACAAAAATTAGTTATGAAATTTTTAAAAATACAGTAAGCAAACTTTAAAATTAATTATATGTAACTATATTTGGATGTCATCAAAATAAATTCATTTTTGTAAAAATGAATATACGAGTTAATGCCTTTATACTAAGGCGATTATATCAAAACGTTCATAGGTATAAAGTTTTCTTCTAAAATTTCATCTTAACACACATACACAAGAATAAGCAGACGACAGAAGAACTTAGGAAACTAACAACAACATACATGTTATTTTTTTATAGCTTTGTACAGACGGTGGTCAGATCATACAATATTGTAAGCAGGCGTTGCCAATAGAAATATTTTATATAATTTTACACGTCTGCCAAATACAAATGAGCTTACAATGTTCACACAGTAGCAAGACATTTTTAGTCAAGTTTAATGCAATTTAAGCAATGCGGTTTACCAATATTGTAAGATCTGACCACCGTCTGTACTTAACTTATTTAGTTGTCACGGTTTTCTGATAACTTTAAAAAACTTTGTCGGAGACCGAAAGTTTATTATTTTATTTTAGTACATTTTGCGTACAGATTAAAAAGATACGAAAAATATCAGGATTATACATGAAGTCATTAAAAGATACGAAAAATGTATCTTTCGTATCCTAATGGCATCACTGATAAGTACAAACGTTTAAGTGTGAAGATCACAGAGGTCGCAATTCGCTTATAAAAGCTATAAATTAAGATTGTGAAAGTGATTAATGCCCCTATTACGGTTCTGTTGTTGAGTTGTGATTTCTAAATTTTTGTATTATGGTTTACAACTTTGCTTTATTGCGGTGAACAAAAACATCAAAAAATTACAACTCATCACAACCAGTTGTTTACAATTACAACTCAACTGAGTTGAGTTGTGAACCGTAATAGGGGCCTAAGTTCTAAATAAAGATGTGTGAATAGTTTATAGTACCAGCTATAAAAAAAGACTGTTTAAAGTGCTGTTTTATATATTTTATTAAAGTTGCAATAAAAGAACTCAAGAGGTTTATTATAAAGGAAATAAACCAAAAACTTTATTGAAAAGGCAGTAACGTGACAATATTATTATTTAATAACACTGTGCTAGTTGAAAAAGCAGACAAGCCGGTGACCTGGCGTTTTAAAATTATTCGGGCACGCTGAATCCAGTGGTGTTAACCACTGTTAGGGTAGCTCTGAGTTTCGAGATATACCGTTATTTCGAAAATGAAGGAGGTGGCACAACATATGTTCGCGCAACTCAAAAACTTTTTAGTTTGTTGAACAAACTCAAAAAACCGAAATTCCATAATAAAATTTAAGAAAAGTTCAACTTTTTTTTTCATATGTGCAGTCGTGTGAGAAACCAAATTTTTTTTGACAAAAAAAAAATTATTTTTTAGCAACATTTTGAAATTTTTGTTTTTTAAAAATTCCTCAACCGAAGTTATAGGAGCATACTTGATGCATGCCAATGCATTTGGAGAATATTTGAAATTTATTTTATTTTTTTAAGTCCTTCATTGTTTTTCAAAACGTTTTGGATTTTTTTTTAATTTGTTGGGCTATTCTTCCTTCCACGTTGTAAATTTTACTTTCTGCAATATCAATTAATATGACTTGAGTATTAAGTTAACTAAATCCCTCTTATTTAGGTTTATTTTTTCACCAATATATCCGTAGTTGGAAAATACAAATGCTAATTGACTTCTGATGTTATTTAAATTTAATATTTCTTTTAGGGGGCAATTACACTGTGCCTTTTCAGACATCTCTGTTTTATGCATTCTGTTTTCATGTCTCATTGTTTAATATCCGTAAATATACAAATTAAAAACCATGAAAATCCATAAAAACAAACATGAACACTCGTTTCGTGCCTGTTTGACAACACCTCTTTCTTCTCTAACCCGATCGCCAGCAAACAAAACAAACGTGTTGGTTAGACAGGTCTGGAAATATACCGTGTAAACTCCCTCTTACTTTTTTAATTGCATAATCAGCGGTATCAACAACCTCTTTAATAACATCCTTAAGAACTTCAAAAGAATTAATTTATTGAATTAAATAAAATAAACTTTTTTATAAAAAGGAAATTAAAAAAAAACACTCAAAAATTTCCAGATACATTTAAAACCAAAAACGTTCGTAAACCATTTTGTTATATTTCAGTCATATGAACAGGTAAAATAAAGAGCAACAAAATGTTGCGAGTAATTTCATTAAAATGAAAAAAGTTTCTACAGACAGTTCCAAACAGTTACAAAATTATATAAGGGGTAAAAGAGGACCCTAGGAGTTGACCCTAGCAAGTTCTATTCCTCTAAAACTCGGATTTAACTTAAATATAGAATCTGGGAAAAAAATTTAATAACAGGTGTAAATGGTACAGTGATAAAACAAACCATTTCTTAGGCCCCTATTACGGTTCACAACTCAACTCATTTGAGTTGTAATTAATGCCCCTATTGCGGTTCTCCACTTTTGTAACAGTTTGGTTGTCTTTGGTAAATGTGCATTGCCATTCTCAACTCGACTGGCAGTTGGCTTTTCAGTTGTGTATCTGTTTTTTTCGTGGTATTGCCGTTTTCAACTTTGTAAAAGTTTGGTCGACAGAAACGTTATAAATACACAACTGTTTATTAGCAGTTGAGTTGTTTTCAGTTTCAGTTGACTTTCATTTTTAAAAGCAAAAAAAAAAATAACAATGGAAAAACCGTAAGTAGAAAGATTTGTTATACTGTATATTAGAATTTTACAGCATTTAATACATTCGTAGATCTTTGAAAATTACAACTAAAGCACAATTTGAGAGGCTTGTTAATCTAATGGAAAAAAAACCCAGAGATTGCACGTGGAAAACCAAAATTTGGTATGACCAAAAACCAGTGTAAAGATATATGGTACTTTAACAAATTACTTTAATATAGGAGGAATAGCCACTACGCGAACAGGTGGTTTTTAAATGATCTTTGATTTCATCCAGCAAATAGCAAAACGCTTCCTTGTTTAGTCGGAAATAACTTTTAAATCTACAAATTTAAAATTATTATTTAGTTACATTTTTTTATTTTTCGAATTTATTCTATGAGTTAAATTTAAATAATTGTAAATTTTTCTGTACATAAATATACTTCATTGCTATCCAACGGAAAGCTAAGGTAAAATGTTACAAGAAAATACAATATAATAGTCTGGTAGTGTATAAAGTCATTCCTAAAAAAATTTAAGGAATAGAGCTATTACAAAAAGCTTTATAAAATACATAACTGAAATTTAACTCATAGAATAAATTTGAAAAATAAAAAAATGTTGAATATAATAAAGTTGCTTATGAAAAAGAAATAATTCCCAATATCTATTATTTAGTTACGTTACTAATTATAAGTTCTTACTTGACATTGGGTAGTTCAAGAGGGTTGGAATCAGCAGGAATTTTTCTACTTATACGTAGCACATCTGTACAAGAGTTTTCATTTTCATCATCATAAAATAAATCGACACTAATATCCATTGTAAATACTTTTGATTCAATACACAATTAAAAATACTTTTAGTTTAAAAAATTATTTAATTTTATAAAATTTTCACTTGTCAAACGTTATATTTAAAGTTGGTAAATCGATATTTTAAGTTGGCAACTTTATAGAAAACTCAACTAAAAACCGTTGGGTATCACAATACCTAAAATGAGTTTGGTTGTGCATAAGTTGGGTTGACTCTCACACGACCAAACTGAGTTGAGTGGAGAACCGCAATAGGGGCATAAAACAACTGGTTGAGGTTAGTTGTAATTTGTTGATGTTTTTGTTCGCCGCAATATAGCAAAGTTTTAAACCATAATACAAAAATTAGGAAATTACAACTCAACTGAGTTGGGTTGTGAACCGTAATAGGACCTTTAAAGACTGATATCCCAAAAAAAAAAAAATCAACTCATTATTGATAATAATCTGCGATCACAATTTAATTCTGATCAAATTTACCAATATTAATTTGTTTCTAAAATAACATAAAATTTTTGTTTCCAGCAGCATGCCACACCCACAATTACTAATATTTTGATAAAGTTTCTTGAATAACTTAGTTCTAATATGTTTGCTATCGAATGGCATTAACATTTTTGAAATCGGCGATAACCAAAAGTTGGACTTTTGGCCGATGAAAATTAATTTTCAGTCACCGTGTGGCGGTCAATTTCGAATATGTATACATATTTGTATTTTATTTAAAACAATTAGAAAATTAAAGTCATAAGTGAGCAGTCAGTTTTTGGAGCTGCTACATGTACATGTATTATAAATGTATACTTTTTGAAAAGTTGCTTCACGTGTAACATTGCTATGCAAAAACATTTTCCAAAACTAGTAATAAAAAAAAAAAAAAAAAACGCTAGATAAAATATTAACCAGCAAAAACTACTGCTTACCTAGAAGCAATTTTGTAAAAGCGATCTTACGGAACCAGTTATAAATGCGCTTGCATAAGGCATGATTTTCGATAGAGACGAGCCGCTTAGAACAAATTTTCTGTCTGTGGCCTGTAATTCTTAAACAATTATTAATCCTTCCCTTGCTTTAAAGCATATTGAAAGTAATTTTGTGATAGCGAACGAATATTTCTTTTGCTTAACAAACATTTGAAACAAACTTAAATGTAAACATTTGTTTAAGTTTGCGTGTAAAGATTACTGACAAAATGTATAAAGCAAACGGTTGGGTAGAAAGTTTATCTTCACACCCTCACCCGGAGATCAGTATGGTTCATTGTAACGCATTAAGTTAAAAAAACCATAATAAAATCGAAAACAAAACAAGTGATATGACACTGTTTTGAATTGGCCTAATAATTTTAAATACTGTATTAAATAAAATATTTATGTAGATATTTTGTATTTTTAGCATAAAAACCAACATACATACCGTTTTCAATTGTTGACGTTTTTTCTTTCTCAATATTACGATCTTGATTAATATTATTTGTTGCCTTATTGGAGCTGTCCTTATTTTCTTTGTTATCACTTTCAAGAGACTCAATGCATCCTGTGGGTTTTATTGATATATTTTGACTCTCAAATAGAGTTAGAATATGAGCGCTAAGGTCTTCTTCGACTTCTGGCTGTGATTTTATCAGGAGCAAACTTAAAACAGAGAAAATGCATCCTTGTAGTTGTGAATTGAGATTCTTAACTTTAAGAGCTTCTTGAAAAAGCTTGACAATATCTAAGGAATATTCTATTAGCTTAATACAAAGTTGTTCTAACGCAGTTGAATCTTTACATAATATCAAAAATAACTGCAGCATGTTAAAAGTAGGGTAGATTTCGTTAGACGGTGCTACTATTCCATATAATACTTGACAAAAACTAAAAAGCCATACCGCGTCACGGCAAATAGTACGTTGTAGAAAGACAAAGTTATCAGTATAACACAAAGTATATAAACGACATATGTGTCCTATCATATCCAAATAGGCAATGTGCTTAGATAGTGGTGGAGGTTGTTTTAGTATTTCATATAATTTAAACATAAATGATCTTGTACACAATTCTTTTAGAAAGACAGGTGATCTTTGTGAAAGTTCAACAAAAATAAGTGAATAACAGCTAATAAGTTCACAAGTAGTCACATTTACTGTAGACAGATCCATGTTTATTGGTATTTCCTTATCAAGTACACATACAGATACAGTCAAAGATTCTGTCGCTAAGCGCGAAAAGTTGTGTTGATCGAGAAGTTTCTCTATTTCTTCTAACTTTCCTTGTTTCCTGATTAAAACGGCCAATAACTGACCAGCCATCTGGCGAACGCATATAGCTTCCTCGGTATCCAATAATGTGCTAAGGCAACATGCCATAAATCCTCCTGGCAAATAAGAGAGTTCATTTATCAACATTTCAACTCCGGAAATATCGGAACTTTTTCTTTCGATTTCTGAGATACAAATAGCTTTTGTTTTTGCTGTTATATTTAGTATACTCCATGCTAAAAAACGTACTTCCATGTCATTGTGTCCACACAAGCCGCTGAAGTATTTAACAAATCCTGCGGTCATTCGAAAATTCTCACTTATATGTTGCATCTGTTCACTTAACTGTAGAATTGCTAAAACACAATCTCTATGCCATTGAGCACCAGTTTGTGTAAATGATTTTAGTGCCAACGATAACTGGGCGAATCGACGACAATAGAATAGTAACAATTCATCCGGCATATCCAGCTGACAAGAGCATAACGCAACAATTGGGGAAAGCAAACAGCGGACTCTCTGTAAATCCCTGATTTCAAACAATTGAATGCAACGTTCAATGAATAAATCAAACAGATTGCTATAAAAGGAACTACATACTGATGCATTAAAATTACTCTCAAATACGAAACTGTGTTCGCTAATAAGAATACTCAGGGTATTTGTAATTTTGTTGTAAATTTTTAAAGGAATTTCTTCTTGCTGAGTTATCATTGTAACTAACGCATGACGTTGATCTTTGTGCAAAATTTTAAAAATCTCCAAAATCACTAGGGCAAGTGGAATTTTTAGGCAAATTTTTGTGACATCTAGTAAATGTTCATACAAATCTAAATCATTATAATTACCAGGAGGCATTTGTAAATACCTTCTCAAAATATTATTAAATTCAATGCAAAAATCGTCAGTTATACATATTGTGTCTTTAAGTGTGGGCACAATCAATTGTTGTTTTAGCAAAACAAAAGCTTGGGTTAGAGTTCTGTGATCTGTTGCATTTAATGCTGCTTTAAGCAAACGGTGGAGTGACACACTAGGTTGCGTCGCACGAATGACCCGAACATCATTACTAGTCAACTTTAAATCTTTTCTAATATCCACTTCATTTAGTAGGGCTATGGATTTTTGTGTTATATTTGTAATACCACCGCAATAAGTGGATGCAATAACCATTCGCCAATACTGAGTTTCTTCTAATGCTGTTGGGAACATTTGTGACAATATTTCGGGCTCTTGCTGAATTTTATTATTTAATGCTGAACGCAGATTTATATCAAGCGGAATTTTAATATTACCTAATATTAACGGACCCTCTATAAAATTTTCCGTTGATATGATGTGAGCTGAGAAGAGTAACTGAAACAAGCACATAGTGGCATCCTGACGCATTTGAACATCATGATTGAACATCATAAGGGCTCTAAGTAGTAACACATAAATATTTGGAGTTTCTGACAATTCACAGCGAATCGATGAATCATATAACATTAACTTATTTAAAATGCTGATTGCAGGTACAGCAGTATCTGGATAATCTAAGTCCGATGTTTGCTGTACAGCATTTTCCAAAGCCTGTAATATAAGATATAATGCCCCAACATTGCACATTTCCGCAGTAATGCGCCAATTACTACATAGAACATTTATTTGCATTAAAGTAGATTTGCGTATCAGAGGTTCTACATCAGGCGATTCCAATAGATGTAGCAAATTATTTAAAGATGTAATTACATCACAATGTATTGGCAAACGATCGCTGAAAATATTTCGATATTCTCGAGGTGTATTGAGAATACAAATGTCATTAGGTAAGGTATCACTTATTTCTACAAGATTTGGCATATACTTTTTAGCATCTTTCAAATGATTCAGTGTATAAATCAACCTAGTTAGAGCTTCTGAGCGTCTATTAGCATTCGTGTGAAATAAAAATCCTAAATTTCCTTGTAAAGCGCTTACATACGGCAACTGTCTTAAGTCAGGATCATAAAGTTTAAGAAGTAAATTCATTATCTTTTCCGAAAGAGTACAACAATTAAGTAATGGCAGCAGAGGAACTATTATAGGCAAAAGATGACACCAGCTTGCACCAAACAAATTTTGGGATTGCAATAAAAGTTCCAATATTTTGCAGCAATTGCTTTGAATTTGATCACTAAAACTTTCAAAACTATCATGCACCAATTGCTGTAAGAGTTCTGTATCCAAGGGTATACCAACTATATGCGCTTTCAGAAGCTCTGCGTTAGAACACTCTATAGCATAGCGTTCACCAGTCATTAAGCAACCAATGTGCCTTTTGAATGCATCAGTAATTTTATCATACACATAGGTTTTCAATGGCATAAAGGAAAGATTTAATAGTTTTAATAACAGATGTATTGCTTGTCTCTTTAATTGATCATTTGCCCAAAAAGTCGGTATACCCTGGATAACACCATCGAATATTACATCAATTAATGATCTACTTTGCAACTTATCTAAAATTAAACAAGCAGAAAATCCTGCTTCGATTACATCACCACAAGACCAATTTGATTTACTTGTTAACATTTTTATAGACGTTTTGAAAGATTTCTCGTGCGAATTGAGCAATTGATATTTTTTATTTATGGAATTATCGAATTTTTGTACAATATCTTCTACTAACTGGTGCCGAGTCGGGAAAAAACTTTTCATAGTAAAATCCCTTAATATAGGTTCATATACCTCCAATACTTTTGGGTCGTTAGAGCATAGTTTTTTGCTTACAATATCCTGTAATAAAAATATTAATAACATTTGGTGCTGGCGCAGGCGAGAACAATGCTCCGTATCTGTGAACTTCTGACTAAGGTTGGCCACAATATTTGCAATTTTACGCAAGCATAAAATTTCTATATTCATGTTAATACTTTCCATTAGACTTAAGACCATAAAAATTAACTCCCATACAACTGATGATACATTTCCATTAGAAGAACGCGTTTCCAAATGAAATACACTAGCGTCGATAAGTTCTGTTAATGCTTTTTTCATCTTAAGCTGACAAGGGGTTTGAGAGTTTTGTTGGCCTATTTTATTTTTTTGATAAGGTTGAGAAAGTGCTACGGATTTTCTGAACATTTTAAGCCTTTTTTCAAGTGTAAAAAGAAACTGCAATAATGCTGCTCCAACGCATTCAACCAAAGGTCGTAAGTTTTTATTATTTTTACGCTCATCATAAAGACACAAAAGATTTTGAAATATATGTGGTGCTTGTAACAAATACTCTGCTGGATAATCTGCAATGGATATTTGCAAATGATATAAAGCATTCTCAATTTCCATGTTGGACGCAAATTTATTTATTAACGTGTCCGATAAAAATTTCATTGAAGTGTAATCGGAGGGAGATGGACGAGTCCAAGGCGCTTCATAGTCTTCATAACTATATACATACTTTTCACTTTCAATATTTACATTTCCTGTACGTTGTATTAAGTCATCCAAATTATCGGTTATCTTTAAAACATCTTTTTCATTTGACACAGGAAAATTTTTTAAAAATTCTTTCATTTGTGTAATGATTTTAAATTCTGCACTATGTTCATCGAATAAAGTTTGAATTTTTCTAAGTTCTTTTACCATTCGCTCTGCTCCCAATTTGTCAATTGCTTTCGTACCATATTTTGGAGATTCTATTATGGAGTTTAACAAATTTAAAACATTCAGGGGCTGCTGTATTGGACTAAATCCAAACCATCTAATTAATTGTTTGCACAAATCACCAGGCTTAAATTCAATATATCCATTTAGCGCCAGCGCTCGATTTAATTTTGATGAAATCTGCTCTAAAGTACGAAGACGTATTTCTATCGATTCATGCGTTAATTTATTTAAAGTATCACGATTTACTTTAATTGATGACATAATTTCTGTTTGCAATCTAAAACAAGGTTTTAAAATTATTATTTAAAGTTATTAGGCTTTAAACAAAACAATCTAACCTCTTGAATTTTCTTGCTATTTTATTAAAAACACAGTTTCAAAATATTCGCCAAATGTTTTTTTTTTGTAGATTTAGAGATGCCACATTCTTGAAATATAGGCTTCCAAAACGTCAATTGCTTTGTATAGCAGAGCATAATGTTTCATAACGCCGCAGTACAAAATATATACCATGTAACCCCTTCCAAAAGATCACTGTTATGGTTCCCACAGACGATGCAACATTTGTCAAAACACGTTTTACTATTTATGTTTCAGTTTTTACCACAGACGATTACACTAAAGACGAAACATCAGAATTGCGTGTTTTTTTAATATACAACTACAAAACACAGAAAAAAAAATTATTTATTTTCTTTGTATACCTATTATATCTTATGTCCCATAAATTTGGAATAATTTTATATTCAATTATAATTGTTTTTCAACTCTCACAATTTGCAATTGTTGCCATTTTCCGATTTCTTTCTTCATATTTTTTGTTCGAGAGTTGCAAAAGCCCTCACTCAACAACTGCTCTCAACAAAATGAGAAAGAAAAACAGTCAACATCGCCACACACGATGAAACATTGTGTTTGGAAACATACAATATCAAAAATTTTGGATATTTGAGAAACCAAAGAGGTAACAAGAATTTCAACCAGAAACATCCCCACACATGTAGGAACATTTGTCAAAACATTACCATGTTTCGACAAATGTTGCCTCGTGTGTTTATAGACAGAGAAGCAAACCGATTAAAAATTTTCGGCGGCGGCTGAAGACTAAAAATATTCGGCGGCGGCGGCTGAGCTGCTTTGCGCCGAGTTTTTTGACGACTAAGAAAAATATTCGACTGCGCCAAACTCATAGTATATAACTAGTATGCCGACTGGTGAGAACGTTCTCTTTTTTTTATAACTCTCATCACACATATAGGTTCTGTGTGAATTCAACACACTTAAGAACAACAAAAACAAAACAAAATTTGAAATTTTTTAATTTAAAATTTTTCACAATATAACACTTCATGTTTAATTTTATGACTTAAACACATAATTAATAATTTTTTTCAATACATTTTGCTAATTTGCTTTTACAAAATGTTTTTATTTTTCACAAACTAAAAATTTTTAAATAAATTGTTTTGACACTAAATTTTTTCTGTTGTTAATATTATTAAAGCCAGCAGAGTAGCATTTTGTGGTATAAAAATAATATTTGAAATCATTAATTATTTATATATTATCCGATATTGCAGAATAAAAATTTAGCAAACATGGCTTTTAAAAGTTTATAAATGCAGCCAGCATTCAATAAATTGAAAATTTATTGAACTAAGAAAATTTTATTTTGGAAAAAAAAATTTTTGCCACATTCTATACGATTTTATGCAACTATGTTTAGTGGTGGAAATAGTTTTATACACCAATACATTTGAAAAAAATCTTACTAATACAAACATAAAAATGTACCACTGACAGTTGAGTTATGTACCTGTCAAAGAGTCGGCATACTAGTTGTATACTATGGCCAAACTTATATCAAGAAAACATAAACAAACATGTTAAACAAAAAAAAAGACAAATAATAATTCATTCATTTGAAAACTAAAAATTTTATAAAAGATAAATCAAATTGTTAAGAATAAAAATTCTATTTACAACAAATACCTTGTTAGTTGTACTACGGTCAGTAACAGAGTAAATTGAGATCATTAAGATTTTCTTAAAATGTGGAAATATCAGGCTTTTAAAATAGTAAATTATTACACAACTGGTATTTTTTAACACTTGTAATAAGGAACACTTTTATTTAAACTTTTCAAACGAATGAACACAATTTTAACCATTTTAATTTTAAAAATGGATAATAGGTAACCAATCTTTTTAAATAATCAGTATTCAAAATTATATTTAAATGTAACAAGTAATAAGGTTTTGCCAGACCTTATTTTGAAAATATAACCAATATATTTCAAAACAACTTATTCCGAGTTGAAAACACTTTTTAAAAAACTATTTTATCCTATATTATCCCAAGCGATATTCTGGTCATCAGATTTTAGTAAAAATTGTAAGATGGTATGTAAATACCCTCCTAAAGGATAATATATTTTTTAATATTATTAATAATAATAAAATATATTTCAGTAAAACAAATACAAACACAGTGTTTTACCTAGTCATATTTTGATTAGTTTTAGAACTATTTTATACATTTAATATAAATATATGAGTTTTATGAAAAATATTCTATTACATTGTGACCAAACCAAAACTACTCACATTTTGCGTCAAGACATTTTTTGCAAAAAACTCAAACAAACAACAAGCAACAAAACAAAATTGAGTTCTGAAAAAAATAACAGCACTTAAGATTGTTGGGTAAACACTTCACGGCTATCACAGAATAAAAATATTTACAACTGCATTCCCTAAAAAAAATTATGTGTACTAAAAGCAAACGCCAAAAATGGAACACTAGGATGATATAGGTTAAGATTAATATTTAGATTTTTAGTCGAACTTAATGAATTGTTTCGGATTTTTTAAGTATTTTACATATTTTATTGCTAACAATTGTATTAGTAAATTATTCAGGCTCAAGTCCATTAAATTATTGTCCTTAGAAAGACAATTGTATTTACTAAATTTTCATAACTTCTAAGAATGCAGAAAAATCTAATTGTGTATACAAGTGGCAGAATGGAATAGATGTGAATGAAATGAACTTGTGTCTGAATGACTTACAAATACAGTACTTTGCAAAAAATATTTAAAAATTGTTACAGCCGTAGAGACCAGTGAGGTTTCCTACTAGCCACGGTAAACAATTCCCAGACGGTTCCAACCCTGCTCACTGGGAACGCTGCACATAAAAAATTAATCAAGTACTATCTAAATTAATCACTACACACATGTACTCTATAAACGATATTTCATTTCCTCTTCTACGTTTTCAGGAAGCGGTTGTTATGCCTCCAGTTTGCCCACCCTGCCATGTCACAAGAGGATCCACCACACATTCATTTGTGACCCACTAAACCACCCGACTTCTCCCAAAACTATCTTACCTTCATGCCATCAATCCTTTCTAAATTAAGGCCAAACACTTCATAGTGAAATTATGTTAAAATTTCAAATTACATATTATATTATAAAAAAAACAAACAATTTTAATTTCCTTAATCTAATTTTACTATTTTAAGTTTCACCAAAAAAAAACCACAATTAAATAAAATAAAAAAAACTATTATAAATCTTTTAATACTTATTTTTAAAAATTCCTTAAGTACAGCAAAAGATTTCTCAAAGCCTATACAATTATTTTCATAATAAATTTTTCCTACACCACTACAAATAAAATTCCTCCTTTCTAGTCAAACCTTTTCTCTTTTATATATGTAACTTTCTAATAAATGATTTATACCTAAACCTGAAGGAGCTCCCTAAGGCTAGCACTTTGTCCTTAACACTTTTCAGGAACAATAATAAAAACACTAAACAAAAAAAAAAAAGACTTAACTCTGCAAGTGAACAATTTTACTTCCGGTGTAATAAACTAAATAAAAGAATATTTTAAACAAACAAAAAAATAACATATTTTTAGGCGGTACTAATTCTGATTTACTTTTAATCAATACCGTTAGCTGTACTGTATAAAACAAAACTTAATCCGAAAAATGCAAAAAAAATAAACGTTATAATTAAACTGAATAATTTGAAATAAATAAAAAAATTAAACAAATAAAAACTACGTATAACACAATTCAAATTAAATTTAATTTACTAATTTTTTTTCTAAATTTATAAAATTTTAATATTGTTTTTTTCTCGGTTTTTTTTCTTTTTCTTTTATATAAATATTTGTTTGCTTTCTTTATTATTTTTTTTTTTAACAAATTCCTACCCTTATTGTTATAGTTTTAAGGGTTTTTTCCGGCTGTGGGAAAAATCGCCCAAAGAAAAATGGCCCAAAAAAAGAAATGAAAAATCGCCCAAATGAAGAATCGCCAAACAGAACATGAAAAATGACCCAAAAAGTTATATATGAAATTTTGCCCAAAAGAAACGAAAAAGGGCCCAAAAAAAATGACCCAAAAAGCAAAAACGAATTTTTTCCCGGTGGCATGTTATAACGTCCAGTGTCATAGTGTCCATAGACACTGCGCTAACTTAAGCTTCTCTGCACAGCCGGCCTTCGGCCGGGCGCAAGGATTTTCTCCTCTATGGTATAACAAACACCGGCTTCGCTAACTAAAGCTTCTCTGCATAGTCGGCTTTCGTTTGGAAACAAGGCAGATTTTAGAAGCTTTACTTAGCGAAGCCGGTGTTTGTTATACCATAGAAGATAAAATCCTTGCGCCCGGCCGAAGGCCGGCTGTGCAGAGAAGCTTTAGTTAGCGAAGCCGGTATTTGTTATACCATAGAGGAGAAAATCCTTGCGCCCGGCCGAAGGCCGGCTGTGCAGAGAAGCTTTAGTAAGCGAAGCCGGTGTTTGTTATACCATAGAGGAGAAAATCAAAAAAATGGGCCATTTTTCATACAACATTTTTGGGTGATTTTTCATTATGAAAAATCACCAAATTTAAAAAACGAAAAATCACCCAACAATAACGAAAAATAGCCCAAAAATTTCAGTTCACTTTTCATATGAATTTAGGCCCAATTTTACATGGAATTTTTTTGGGCAATTTTTCATTTCTTTTTTTGGGCCATTTTTCTTTGGGCGATTTTTCCCACAGCCATTTTTTCCACTTTTATAACTAATCGATATATTTTCGTTTCTCTTTCAATTTTTTTTTTTCCAGGAATTTTCCCCTTTTTATATTTCTTCTGGGGGTTATGGTTTTTTTTTCTTTTTTTAAAAGGATTCAAATTATTCAGTTTAATTATAACGTTAATTTTTTTTTTTGCATTTTTCGGACTAAGTTTTGTGTTATACAGTACAGCGAACGGTTTTGATTAAAAGTAAATCAGAATTAGTACCGCTTAAAATATTCTTTTATATAGTTTATTACACCGGAAGTAAAATTGTTCAGTTGCAGAGTTAAATATTTATTTTTTTTTTTAGTGTTTTTATTATTGTTCCTGAAAAGTGTTAAGGACAAAGTGCTAGCCTTAGGGAGCTCCTTCAGGTTTAGGTATAAATCATTTATTAGAAAGTCACATATATAAAAGAGAAAAGGTTTGACTAGAAAGGAGGAATTTTATTTGTAGTGGTGTAGGAAAAATTTATTATGAAAATAATTGTATAGGCTTTGAGAAATCTTTCGCTGTACTTGAGGAATTTTTAAAAATAAGTATTAAAAGTTTTATAATAGTTTTTTTTTATTTTATTTAATTGTGGTTTTTTTTGGTGAAACTTAAAAATGTACTATAAATGATATTTTAGGAATCTTCTAATTTAAATTTTTTTTTGATAATAACCACTTCGACAATGCTACTTATCTTCATGCCAAATCCAAAAAAATTAAAAAAAAAAACATATTTAAAATACTTGAAAAAAAAAGTTAGAATAATTATAAGAAATTTTTTTTAAAGTGCAACAATATAAAGTTTTTTTTTCTTTGAATAAAGTTTTTCCAAATTTAAGGGGGTTTCTCTTTTAAAATATTGGGAACCTAATAGGTTAGTGAATGTTCTGAAGGATATGCCTCAATCTCCTAAGGATAAAAAGGATAGAAAAAGAACAAGACAGGTACAATTTGATCTCAATAGGTCCACCCCTCGTGCATTTGAGAAAACCCTCAAATACCCCTAGTAGAAAATCTAGTTCAGGTAGAGAAAAAGCAATGAGTCAGGGTAAAGAAAATAACGTTCCTCAAATTCGTGATATGTCCCAAACAATAAACACTTATGTTCCTGGCACGAGTGCTGCTGCACATCAAATGCAGGAAATGAATTTTAATGGAATGGACGATTCTATTAGAAGGGCGGTAGAACAAGGTGTTTTGTCACAAGTTGGCGATATGAGAAGGCAGATGGCAGAATTAACAGCTGCCGTAGGAAAGATGAGCCTTGTTGTACAGCATACACAGCAGGGGAATAAAAAACTTAGGGAGGAAATAGAAATAGCAAAAACTAGCAATAGTACTAGTGCAGAACCTTTAAATATTTCACCTGGGGATTCAGTCCAATCGTCCAGAATATCGTTAAATAATAATAATGAAAGCTCTTGTAGAACTTACCATAAGATGAGGATCGATAAATGGGGACTTGAGTTTGCTGGTAACACAAACAGGTTAGCAGTGGAAGATTTTGTTTTTCGTGTTGAACGTTTGCAGCAAAAAAATGGTGTATCGTGGGATGAGGTTTTGGACAATTTTCATATGTTAGTCAAAGGTGTGGCCGAAAAATGGTATTGGTTTTTTATTAAAACAAATTATATCTCAGAATGGAGCACGTTGAAGCACGTTTCGAGCTGATGAGCGATATGGTCGAAAGGAAACAGCAGCCTGGTGAAGGAATTGATGCATTTTTCTTTACAATGACACAAATGCGATCTAGGCTAGAGATGTCCATGCCTGAAAGGGAAATGATAAAAATAAAGAAAAATTTAAGGGAAGATCTTAGAAATAGAGTTTACCCTATGGCCGTTAGCTCAGTGGGGAACTTAGGCAAGAGTGTATAGAGGCAGAAAAAATATTCTGCCGAAAGGAGGGCAAAGTTTTGCACCCACCTGTTCCGACACAGCGTTATAGGCAGGTAAATGAAATTTTTAATTAAGAATCTCCACCATTGGATTTACCCGAATCGAATGAAGAAGTGGCAGCACTCCAGTTTGACAAAAATAGGCAAACAGAAATCCTCTTATATGCTGGAATTGCAGACAAGATGGTCATATGTTCATGGACTGTCCTTCTACTCAAAGAGCCTTATTTTGCTACAGGTGTAGAAAACCGAATACCATATCACCCAATTGTACCGATTGTAAAGAGAGGAATTTTTCGAGGAACGAGGTAGCAGCGGGGAACCATCGTTCCAAGGAAACCCCGCCTACGACTCAGCTGTAAAAGAGAAAAAAATTAATTTAGTATATGCTGTAGGAAAGCTTAATAAGTTTATCCCTCAAATGCGTCATACTTATTCACTTGAGAAACGCCAAAATAATTATGAAAAAGTTAGGAATAAAATTTTTAATGAGGAAATAGTAATACCTAGGATAATTTCAAATAGAATAAGAAAATTAAGAAACAAGTTTAGGGAGAAAAGAAAATTTAGAAAACTTATGTCTCAGGGAGCTAAGCATAAAAAAAACCAAATTAAAAAAAATGTAAATTAAGACGATAAGATTGAGGAAAATTTGTTGTATATATGTATTTGTTTATTTGTGTATTATATATATTTTTTTTTTAATTATTGTAAAATATGTTTTTTTTTAATTATTGTAAAAATCATTATTATTATGCTATTAATTATTGAACAAGTTTTTATAATAAATAATGTAAATTTTAATATGAAAAATTTAGGTTTTTGAATTAGCAAGGTACAGGTAATGATGAAGTGGTAAGGAGAGAGAGGGAGGTCAAGTGATTTTTGGGTCATGTGACTTAAAATGGACGGATGCATCCATGATATGGATGCGTCAGTCTCAAAATTCTTTATGTGGTGGTAGTTTGTTGTGTAGTTTTCAGTTTTGTTTATTGTGTTCATATTTTTTTTTTGTTCGAATACGGGGCTGGCGGGGAGAGTTGGAACCCCCCGAGAAAAAAATGCGTAAACAGCTAGTTGGAAACCTCGCCAATAAACCGGTTCGTAACAAAATACTTAATATATCCGTTTTTGATTTCGTTGAAAATTTTTTTCTTGTTGAAAATATAGAAAGCAAACACAAGCTTTAAAAGTTAGATAAATATCTGCCATTGCCGATTTAGTATTCACTTTAAATAATATTAAAATTAGCCAAAAATAATTGAATAACCAATTTTGAATAAATACTAAAAAAAATAGTAAAAATAAGAATCGACTTGAATTTGAGCCGTCGATCAGCCGAGTACTTCGGCGGCGCAGCTTGTTGAAAAAAATTGGCTGAGCGGCTAGCCGCCAGCCGCGCCGTTACGGCTTGCTTCTCTGGTTCCAGCTATAAAGAATATTGTTTAAAGTGCTGTGTTTTATTTACTTTATTAAGGTTACAATAAAAGAACTCAATAGGTTTATTATAACGGAAATAAACCAAAAACGTTATTGAAAAGGCAATAAAGTAACAATATGTAGGTTTATTGTACATGCTGACTTACAATAATCATTCCAAATGCTTTTGTTATTAAAAATTGTTTTTGTTTTTTTATTGTTTTCTTTAAAATTTTTTTAATTTCGATCTATAAAAAGAACCCTCGGAACACGTGTATATTTATATATATATATATATATACAGGGGTGTGTGTGTATGTGTGCTATGAATTTTTTGTTGTTAGAGAGATGAACAATGAATTTTAGGTTTAGTTTATATTAACCAGATACTATTGTTTATTTAATATATAGTGTTACATTTACTCAAAAATTAGCTTAAAATCTACAAAAAGTTTCTTATATGATATCCTTATACCCTTAAAATTCATCCTTATCTACAACAACTTAGAACATATATTAAAAAAGCTAACACAGGGTCTCCTTCTGAGATAATATCTGAGAGAACGTCGACAGATTGAGAGAACATATTTCTTTATATTAATCTTAATATAGGTGTGTTCATTTACTTTACTAGCAGAAACTTGCAAAGAGAGAGTAAAGGCTAGTTTACACGGTAATACAATGTGTTACGACATGTCAAAAAATGATGTAGAATGAGAAAAATCTTCTCATGTAACACAGGGTCTCCACCTGAGATAATATCTGATATAATATGTGAGAGAACGTCGGCAAAATGAGAGAGCACATTTCTTCATGTTAATCTTAATCTTAAACAAGGGGAACATGTATCTTATAAGATTTCATAATTTACTGATTTTCGTACAGTAAACTTGTGTCGTTTTTGATTCTTTTTTTAGTTTCTTCTCTGTTTTTAGTTTTTGATATTGTTTTTTAAGCACTTTTCACGAGAAATCAACTATTTTCACTTAAAAAATTAAACATTTTAATGATAGCGTCTTATTATTAATTTATGTGTATGTATGTATGTGTATTTTTGACAGCTCATCTTATAAGATAGTTGTTATAAGATTTCTCATAACAACTCTCTCATAACATTTATTATAATATTAATACTAACACTATTTGAGAGTCCACACGTAAGATAATACTCTCTGCGATTGAATTTGACATTTGCTAATATAAAAATCTTATATCAGGTGGAGACCCTGTGTAAAAGCAAAATGCATTGAGTAAGAGAGAATACGGATAAAAATATGACAATCGGTCGGTAAATGATCATTTTCTTAACCATTTTAGAAACTTATAGCCAATTTACATTACAACGAAATCTAGTACTTTCGAGATTTCGAGCCAAATCTAGTTGTTTTTGGCTAGATTTCCCGTACAAAACAAAATCTACTCCGTGACTAGATTTTGACGAAATCTATTCGAAACCTAGTAGTACTTATTGATGCAACTATGTTTTTCCCCATATAGCACTAAAAACTACTTCCCTGCACAAGAAAAAAATGACTTTTTAACAAAAAACACAACAAAAACAATAATAGCTGTTTTTTAAAATTGTTAAAAAATTCAAAAATTTTGTAAAATAATAAAAAGAAATGCAAATGACAAATAATATTGATAAAATAAATGAAGTTAATTATAAAGAAAATTTAATACAAATTTTTAAATGCCTATTTCTTTATATAATATAGTATGTGTTACACAAAAAAATTTCAGTCGGCGGTTTTTGTTGTGAAAACCAAATCTCGCTAATGTCAAACAAGTATAATGTAAACGAACTAGATTTGGAGGAAGATTTCAAATGAAATCTACTAGATTTCGATGTAATGTAAATGCCCTATTATGTATTCTCATCACACCAGAGTCGCATTTTAACAGTGTATATTGAAGGTGGTAACATTTTTATAAAATTACAAAAACAAGCAGAATCAACTCAGAAAATGTTCATGTTGTTTTTTGAAATATTGTAAAACTGCAACCATCTGCTTTTTGTTATTAACCAAGGCGAATTCATTACAGGTGATCCTAAAAGCCCTGCTGGTAACTTTTTTCTTTACAGTACGTTTACATTTGACAGTACTGGCAAGACAGTAAGCAAATACATATTAGTTGCCAAAAACACTACGTGCTGTCTCTTAAAAAAATGTCTAACGTGAAAGTCGCAGTGCAAGTTCTAGTTAATCGTGTTTTATATGAACTTAACAAATTAAAAATAGCATTTAACAACTATTTTTTGAAAATATAGATAACCCTTAAGTAAAACATGCAAAACCAATATATAATTTATTAATTTTCTTTTAATTGTTGATTTTTTTTTTTTTTTTTTGTGAACAAAACTTCAAATTACTGTCAGCAAATGTCAAATCACTGGCCATTTTACTGTCTGCAAAATTTGCTAGACAGTAGACAAGACAGTTGGAAAAGTGTACATGTATTAGTGAAAAAGTTTGCATGTATTTCAACTGTCTTGCCAGTACTGGCAAATGTAAACACCGTGTTAGCTTTATAATTGTTGGATGTCAAAATTTTGTGTATTATCTTTGTTTCTGTTTTGATTTGTTTCGTTTTTTGACATTGTACAAGGCGAATTCATTTACCAGGTGGCGTTGAAAGCACAGCTGTGCTACTATTTTTTCTTACTTAGAGAGAGAAATGTCAAAAGTTGCTTGTGTTTTTGACATATCGATCAACGAAAGCAACAAAAAAATACATTGTTGTGTTTTTGGTGTTGTTACTTGTTGTAGTATCGACACCACAGTATACATGAATTCGCCTTGACATTGTACAATGATTTTACAAAAACAAATTGCTTGTGGTTTGTTGTACTACCGAGATTACCTGGAATGAATCGCCTTGGTTATTAACTCACTTTGCTTTTATTTTACTTAACCATCCGTGTAAACATGAAAAATACTTACCAACAGATTTTTATTTTTTTATTTTAAACAAGGAGAGAGTTTCATAATATTTTGATCCCACAAAGTCGTAATACATTGTATTACCGTGTAAACTAGCCTTAAGTAGGAATTTAAAGAAATTGCTCTCAAATATACTAAAAAGTAAATGAACACTTTGCCAGCCAAAATTTGCAAGTTAAAGTAGTGACGAATATACAGGAATATTTGAGTACCCATTAATTATTTTAAGACTTGGGAAAATTTTATACATTACGGTAAAAATAATGTGATTTTATTAATTTATATTTGTTTATGTTGAATAAAATGAATCATGAATTGGTTTTTTTTTATATAGGAGGTAAAAGAAGAATTCAGATTTTTATCAATAATAAAAAAAACCCCTTTGTTAACAATTAAAGTATTTATAAGGCAAAACAAAATATTTAATTACAGGTATATAAAATTCCAACGTTACGGACTGACTTAAGGTCGGTATTCACTATCCTATTAAGTCGCACGATATGTCAAAAAAAATCGTGTGTGCTCATAATGTATGACAGTGTGGCTTAAAAATGAATTGAGTGATAGATTTTTTTGACAACTCTGTCCGATTTGCAAATGTTTATGAAAATTTTCATAAAATGATAGATTATATGCGATCAGAGTTGCATTTTTTTGTAAGTAGAATGCAGTAGAAGAATCATTTGAGTTTGCATCTTTTTTGTGGGATAGTGTGGCGCTGACAGCAGATTATGCTTACATTGTACGATTTTTGTCGTTACAACTTCTTGTGTATACATATATTTTGACACTACGAATTAATGAACAAAACGAATCGTATAGTACACTCGCTTGTGTACCCTTTTAATTCCTCTCTCCCCTCTCGCCAATAAAGGGAGATTCGCAACGACAAAAATCGTATAATGTAAATTGGGACTTATATTGAATTGTTTTCTAAAAGTGTGTAAAGAAAATGGACGAAAAAAAGAATGTGATTTAATTATTTTTAATTATAATTATTTTTTTATTTAATCATTCAGCAAAAAAAACAATTGTTGCACTATAGCACTATATGATGTGGCAGCTCGATTCAACTTTTATGTACAAATAGAAAAAAAGTGGCATTGCAGTTCATTTTGTTCTGAACAAGAATTAAAATTAAACCATTAATTTTTCAATTAAAGCCAATAAACATAGAAATAAAAACTGTTTTACATTCGTAACTTATCCAAAAAATACATATACAAATTTGTTTCTTTTTCGAAATTCAAACATTTAAGGGGTGAAAATTGTACCTTTTTTTTGCTACTTTCTCAACAAAACATTTTTCTTCATTCTTTGCAATATATGTACGTTCTCAATTATGGGCTTCCACTACAATAATGAATTTTTTTATATTTCAATGGGGTGAAAAAATATAAAAAATGGTGAAATGTCTTTCAACAAGTGGTACCTTTTTAATTTGCTATAATAGATATTAGACATATAAAATTATAGGTGCAGAGTCCTGAGTGAATGAGAACCTATAACGTTGGTAATTTTTTTTAAAACTTAGAAACATAAACTTTGGCATTTCAATATGATCACGAAAGAAAGGTAACGAGGTAGCGGGTTAAATTATTGTTAATTATAAAATAATTTCTGATATTCTCATTATCTACCTTATGACCGTTTTATTTGGTCCAAATACATTTCTTTGGTGTTTGTTTCATAATAAGCAAGACGGTCATAAAGTAAAAATGAGTATATCTTAAATTATTTTATAATTAATAAGAATCTTTAATTTTGTAAATAATTTAATTTGCAAACAAATTTTTTAACTAATGGGGTACTGCAATAGTGTTAAGTATCGGGTATCTAGGTATTCATTATACTCACAGTACTATTAACAACACCTGATCGGTTAAAAGCAAAACAAAATACATAAGGGATTTTTTTAACAAGCTCGTTATTTTATTTAGCAATAAAAAAGTCGGAATATCTGTCCTAAGTTAAACAAAAGTACGATTTATTATCGCATTAATTTTTAAATAATTTTAAAAATCAAAATTAGCTTATAAATTTTGCAAAATATCCATATTTAAAATTTCTTTTGGAAAAGTTTGTTTTGTAAACAAAAACATCAAACAGCTGTTTCAAAAATTCTTTCAAGTAAAAATTTGCAAGAATTTTTTTGTCTCTCAATTTTTTTCTCTCTTTTGACGCTCTCAACTTGCAAATTTTTTGGGTTGATGAACACTTTCCAGCTACAATTGTTACAAATTCGTAACAATTTTTAGTAAATGAATACAGCTTATTAAACAAGGAGAACACGTGTCTTATAAGATTTCATAATCGACTGATCCTCGTACAGTAAACTTATATCGTTTTTATTCTTTTTTAGTTTTTTGATTTTTTAATTTAAAATATTCAGCTTTATTCCAGTTGTCGTTGTCGTATACGACTGTGTCGTTTTTTGTAATAGATTAAAGTAAAACAAAACCTGTGGTCTTTAATCTACTACAAAAAAAGACGCGGTCGTATACGACAACGACAACCGGAATAAGGCTGATTGTTTTTTTAAACACTTTTCACAAGATTGGCACTACATATTTGCATTAATAAATTACACAGTTTAATAATGGTGGCCTATTATTCTTTTATATGTGTGTAGTATGTGTATTTTTGACAGCTCATAGTATAAGATAGTTGTTATAAGACTTCTTATAACAACAGTCGCATAACATTTATTATAATATTAATACTAACACTATTTGAGAGTTCACACGTAAGATAATACTCTCTGCGGTTGAATTTGACGTTTGCTGATATAAAAATCTTATATCCTATCTCAGGTGGAGACCCTGCGTAACGCAACTCTAACAAGCCAAACAAAATAAAACCAAAACATGTTTTGTTCTGAAATAAGTCGTGAAATTCAAATTATTAATTGGGCATACTTAATCATGTTTATCATAAAAATAGATATATGTAAATTGTTTTTAAATGTACTTACATATAAAATATTTTTGATTACGAAGGTTTGTCTTTTTGGTGGTAACATTTGATTAAAAAGTAGAAAATGACTTAGTTTTATACATACAAATGAAAAATAAATTTATTTTTATGGGTTTGCTAATAAACAAGGGAAACAAATTCAAATTCTCATGTCTACACTTCAGTTGCAGGCTTAGTATCCATGTTCTGTAACTTTGGTGAGAACTTCTCGCAGCGAAAAGATGTGAAACAAAATATTCCATTGGTCTCGAAAAGTGAAAAAGAGTGTGTCTGTAACTCATGTCGATGACTATCAAAGATATTACGTCGTAACGTTATATATGTCACAATATTTCACTCGGAACCGATGTGAAATTGAAAACGTTAATAACGACGGCGACCAAAATTTACTAAAATTGAAAAAGTTTTAACGAAGACAGGGAAAATACAAATACAAAAATAATTATGAATACCATTTTTTTAAAGCGGAAATATTGTTATTTAAGGGAAAAAGCAATAGCACGGTAGGAATGAGCACATTGAAAAAATATATCGATATATATCGTATCGATATTTGTTGAGAGTATCGATATTTATTAATTAAAAATATCGATGTATCGAACGTAGTAAGCTGAAATTATTACCAAATTTCAATACATATTTACATAGGTACAAATATATTCCATGTAATTCCATTCTAACTTTTTATTGTTTCTATTAATTTCAAATGCCTGTTCCTCGATTTCGAACAAACTTTCATTCGGTTAACTTTTATTTAAAACAAAAGCCAATTTTAAAATTTAGTTTTTAAGGTAAGTTATGCGAACGAAGTTTTCGTTTGAAATCGAGGGACCGGCAGTTAATTCTACAATAAAAAAAAATTCAAAAGAAAAAAGTACAAAATACAAAATTTTTTTTTATTCGCCATATGAAATCTAAAAAAAAAATAGTTCGGATTATTTACCGCCGGTAAACGAAACTTGTGACACATACTATACAAGTAAACTGTGCAATATTTTATTTGTAATACAGTGAACTCGTAGAAACGTGAATATCCAAAATCGTGAACACCACAGAAACGTGCACAGTTTTTAGTTTAAATTGATTACTCTAAAACGTGAACAAACATTGGAGGCTCTAAAACGTGAACAAATTTTTCTAGGATTTTTTTTTTGTTTACACTAATTTTATAACATTTGGGAATCCCCGATTAAAAATCAAACATTCTTTTATAGTAAACTCATTGTTTTGCCCATTAAGCAGTTTTTAGTTTTCGTTTGCTAGTTGCAATGAAAAGATCTATAAGCGACTCATAAACAATATAAATTATTTCTTATAGGCTAAAATTAATTTTAAAGTTAAGTGTTACTAAAAATGTCTGCTAAAAAGCCGAAAGTTTTAAGTCTTAAAGAAAAAGCAGATATCATAGGAGTTTTTAAGAAAAGGATCATCTGTTACTGAACTGTCCAAAAAGTATGAAGTAGCCAAATCGACTATTTGTGCTATTAAAAAAAAGAAAGAAGCAATAATAAAAAGTGTTAATAATACATTTTCGGGACCTGGTAAGCGTAAAACTTTACAATCATCAGAACTTCCAAGAATGGAGAAAGCCCTCTACAAATGGTTTTTACACATGAGAACGAATCATTTGCCGGTAAGCAAATTATGATAAAAGTAAAAGCTCTTGAAATCCACGCAAACATTAATGAGAATAATTGTGGATTTAATGCCAGTGATAGTTGGCTTCAGAAATTTAAACAAAGATACGGCATTCGACTGCTCAAAATTAAGGCATTGAAATGGGCCGAAAGTGAAATGATAGATCAAAACGATGTAAGAGTTTTTTAAGAAATTACAATAAAAAATAAGCGCGGAAAAAAAATTCTGGAAAAGGTTCCTAGAATTATGCAAATAATCGCCTTAATTATGTCGTATTAGCAGCAAAAGACTCATGAAAGTTGGAATGTTAATAATAAAAAAAAATATTTTTTTTTTTTTTTTATATGAGTATGTTCTTATTATATACAGTGAACTCGCGGAAACGTGAACTAATTTTTACCAAGGGTGTTCATGTTTTCGATTTTGTTCACGTTTCCGATTGGATTTTTTTTACTATTTTCTCACGAATTTAAATTGCTTTTATCATTTTATTGTTCTAAATTTAGAAATATCCAAATTCCTATTTAAAAATTTGGAAAAATAATAAAGGAATCTGTGAATTTTTCTCCGCATCATACTTTTCTTAGGCAATAACTGTATTATTATTTTGACCACAAAAATCAAACTGTTGTAAACAAGACTAAATATCAGTTATTTTTTTTTAAATTAATTTTATTGATAACAAAAACTAAAATCATTTTTTTTTTTTTATTTATTTATTTAACTATCATCATTTAACATTAAAAATATTAAAATAATTATAATTTACAAGGTTTGAGGTATTACTAAAAGTATTGCAGCAAATATTGAATTGTTTTATGAGTTATGCGAAATATACAATTACACAGTACAACACATGATTTGCCAACTCAATTCTGTTAACTGTATGTGAAATTAGACCCAAAAAGAAGAATTTCTGCATCATTCGTTTTGTCTTCTTACCTGCGATTTGAAGTTAGTATCGATTTGAAGTTAGTACTATCGTATAGGGGAATTTATCACGTTTTAGGCCCTGTTGTTTGACATAGCTCGACAACCACTAGCCCAATTTAGTTGAAATAAATTTTAAAAAATTAAGAATTACAATTCCCTTAATCTGATCATATATTGTTTTCCTATACAAGTAACACTTTCGAAGTTAAAAATGAATGTATGAAGGGAAAAAATTATTTTTTGCCTAAAAATTTAAATTTTTTTTTTTTAAAAATACATAAAAAATGCAAAATGGAAAAAAGTTTAAAGTCTAGTTATTTTTTCGCAAAGTCACATAACCTATGAGCAAAATGAGACAAAGATCATAAAAATCGATGCACGCGTTTCGCTTTTATTCGCAATTGAGTAAAGGTATGAATTTCAAAAATCAGTTATAGCCACCACCCTTAAAATAAAAATATAAATTAAAAAATTATCATGCAAAAAAAAACTTTATTTATAAAAACTTAATGAAAATAAAATAATATGCAATTAATACGCAATTATAATATGCATAAAAACATAATAAAAATATCGAATTCGATAGTCGTAGATCAATATCGATGTATCGATATATGGGTATTTTTAATATCGGCGATATATATCGATTAAAATTTTTTTAAATATTGAAATTTTGATATATCGAAATTTATTGCCCATCCCTATAGCAAAAATTTTAACAATTTTATTTTAAATAGGTTTCATCGATTTTCTTCAAAATTAATTTATATTTTGCAAAATTAATCTACGTATTTTGTTGTTCTTTCTACAATGATCTGCCAATGGCAACGAAAAGTGTTCACGCTATTGTCAGATATTTAGCAATACTGTTGTTTTACAATTGATTGACAATGCTTTTTCTAACAACGTTCTCAAAATTGCCATTTCATACGGTTGCTCGATATTTTAAACACATTTTACTGACAATATTGTTAGATCTGATCACCGCACACTGGTTCATATTTTGAGAAGGCGGCCAAAACTATTTTTTTTATGTTCTCCGATTTTGAAATTTTTTTATTCATGTGTAAGTAAATGCAAGAGAACCTATTTCAACTATTTCATTGATAACAGGGTGATCCCAAAAGAACTTTCTCAGTATTTGGTTATAATTATGAATTACTAAGTCAATTTTTTAAGTTGAAAATCTCATAACTTTTTTGTTTTTCAAGATTTTTCGACAGATTAAGTTTTGTGTATTAGTTTATCTTATTAACTAATGCTTTAAACCGCATTAAACTCTGCGACCTGTAGAACTATTTAATTTTTTTTAATGTCAAAATTTCCCGGAAATTTCTTACTTTATAGAGCATAAGTCCTGCCCGCCAAAACGTGTCAAAAAATATCTGTACTATCTTGTAGTCCGGACTCTAACCTACATTTCTATACCCCATTGTACACACATCTGGATGCGATCTTGCGAACTACAGCAATTTCTGTGACCCAAAGTAAGATATTCAGTTAAAAAAAAAAAGTCATGCAAGAAAACGTTACTGAAATTAAAGAAGGTGAATCTTAAAGAGTTTTCGACGATTAAAGCAGTTCGGGCCACATAAATTATGTAGCACATCATGTTATCAATTAATTTGGAAAATGTAGAGGTATTGGGAATTGTTATGAACTTATTGTGGGTGAGCGGATGCTGCAAAACGACATAAATAGACTAACACGTTAGATTTCTGAGTAATTTTAAGTTACAAGGTTAAACATTAGTAAATAGCCGCAACATAAACTACATAGTTTAATTACCTGAAAATTGTAGCTTAATTTAAAAAAATGGAAGAGAAGGTAAATGGTAAAAAAAACTAGAACGCAGTTATATTTTACGTGGAAATTGTTAACAGTTAATTTATTGCCGGTATGTTATCCTTTTAAAAAGTGTGAAAACAGGGGTTTTTTATGTTTCAAATTTATGCTAATAAAAGATTAAATTTGTATTTAAAAAAGGGGTTTTATGTTTCAAAAAAGTGGTAATAAAAGATTATTTAAAAAATCTTCTATCTAGAGCAGGGATGTCAGCGTCATACACAATTGTGTAAGCAAAACTCACATGTACGCTTGCGCTCTTTTATTTTGCGAGCGTAAAATATAATTTTTTTTATAATGGCGGTTAATAATTATAGAATATTTTTAAACTTAATGGGGTTATTATTTGCATTGGTATGTGCAAATATTATTTTCATTGTTGGCATTCGCAAAGGTATGTTGAGAACAAAATTAAAAATATTGGAAAGAATTGTATAAGGTTGTAAAAAGACTTCATATATTGTCAAGTGCTCAATGCAGGTTCCAAATTAAATTTTATTAAATAATAACTGATTGTGTCTGTCAATAACTCAACATTTTTCGATAACTGTGTTATTATTAATTGCTCTAAAGTCTTTATAGCAAAATATGTATGTTAATAAGGCCTCGTAATAGGCCTCGCATCCGCAGATTTCTCCCGCTGGGAATGTAAGAGACAAGAGTAATCGCACCAACACAATCATATTTGACACCACTGATCTGGAGCATCAAAATGCATGCATTCATTATTTTATTTGCAGGATCTTCTTGAACACACTGCAGAAGGAGTATTTAATAAACTTTATGCTGAAAAAAATTATAAAAATTGCAACATTACTTTAATTTCTAAATGGGGATGTGATGGAAGCTCTGGTCAGAAACAATACAAGCAATGTAATTCAGAAAATTCATCTGATGCTTACTTATTTATGGTATCTTTCGTTCCATAACATTTAAAAAAAAAAAACTAATATCGGCTTAGAGCCGTCAACCAGTAGAGCTACAGAAATGGATGTATAGAAAAAGGAAACTAAAGATGTCATAACTGAAGAAGTTCGAAAAATAAAATATCAAATTCAAGAACTTCAACCTTCAATATTTAAATTTGATGACCAATGAATGCGTTGAAATTAATTTTCAAAAGTTCCTTACAATGATCGATGAAAAATTTGCACAAGCATTAACCGAAACAAAGTCTTCGTCAAGCTGCACCATATTTCAAAAATATCAAGTCAATTAAGCCAATGCCCATCACAAGAAAATAGTTTCGATAAAGCATACGTATTTGGAATGTCCCCTCTTCATACCAGAATTCGTTTTATGGAGCATACTCTTAAATTGGGTTATGATTTGGAATTTGGTCCGTTAGGCGAAACAGTGAGAAAAATAAAGAAAATGTGGAAAAAATGAAGCAAACAAAAAAACAAATTCAAGAAAAATACCTTCAACTAGGCCTTATAATTGAACAGCCAAAACAAGGAGAAGGATATTCAAATGATGGAGATTCTTTTCCGATCCAGAAACTTCAGCAGCTATCACAGGAGTACATTTGAATTAATAAGACGAATCCAGATCATTTTACAAGTTATAGCATGTAGCAGAAAGATAAATGCAAAAAAATTTGGCCAGTATGCAAATGAAACAGTAATTCTTTATAACAAAAAATACTCTTGGAGACATATGCCTACCACAGTTCATAAAATTTTGTACCATGGGGAACAAAAGTTCAACACAATATGCTACCAATTGGACATGTATCTGAAGAAGGGAAGAAAAAAGGAACTAAGACTACAGATTCTTCCGCGTGCATAATACAAGAAAAATGTCCAGATGTTGTACTAATGAAGATCTCATTACTATTTTGTTGTGCACATCAGATCCATATATGTCTAGTATTCGACAAAAATGGAAATCAACCTGAATCGAATTAGAGGAAGAACCTAAACAACTTCTGGAAAATTAAACCCAAAGCTATTTAGAAGAAATTTTTACTAATATTGTTTAATTAAAAATAGTGTTACGTTTTACTTAATAAAACGTGTTAAGGTTTATTTCCTTTATAATAAACCTTTGAGTTCTTTTAATTGCAAATAAAAATAAATACACACGAATTCAACTTAACAAACTTTATTGAAATTCACAAAATTTAACCACTATTGTAAGTAACGATCTGAACCGTTTAATGTCTCCAATAAAACTAAACTAAACTTTTATGAGTAAGCCTGAATTTATAGTTCAAAACTATTCCTAGTTGATTCAAGAACCTAGTATTTTCTAGAATGTTGTGTTCGAATTATTTCAAAATAACTAAAGTCTACAATTACAATTGCTAGAAGTACAGTAGCGTTCATAAAAATTGTAACTTATATGACATAAATCTATAATTTATAAGATAACTTAAACCATAAATAATTCTTAGACAAATCTAATTTCGTAACACTGCCCTCCACTTAAGCCTGTTCGTCCCGAATAGGCTCTGATTCTCCGTTTCCATAATGGGCTAGTCGTTCTAAATGTACCAACTTCATTTTTGATCTTGGACTCTTATATTTCTGAATTCGATACACCCCGTCATTCAGTTTCTTTATCACCTTATATGGTCCATCCCAATGAGTCTGCAGCTTGGGAGATAATACTTTCTTGCGTTGTGGGTTAAAAGTAAAACCAACTGTCCTTCTGCAAAGCCTTCCGAATTTGCCGCTCGATCGTATCTGGCTTTCATCTTGTCACTGGACAGCTTAATCCGGCTTCGTACAAACTCATGAAGTTCATTAAGGTTATCTTGTTCTTTTGAGGTAGAGCCTTCATTATTTTCATCTGTTAGTCCAGGCTTAACGCCAAATTCTAGATCTCCGGGTAGTTTGAGCTCTGTTCCAAAGACAATTTTGGCAGGTGTACGAGAGGTGAAATTGTGAACAGCTGATCTGTATGCCAACAGAAACTTTGGAATGTGTTCATCCCAGTCCTTCTGATGTGTGCTTACTACTTTACGTAAGTGTTCTTCTAATGTGCGGTTAAATCTTTCAACCATGCCATCGGATTGTGGATGCAAAGGAGTTGTTCTAGTTTTCCTTATACCGTACAATTCACACATTTCTTTGAACACAGCGGATTCAAAATTCCTGCCTGGGTCGGAGTATAATTTTATTGGAACTCCGTAGCGGCACACCCAGTTATTCACAAATACGTCTACAACGGTTCTGGCTTCTTGATTTGGGATGGCATACACCTTTAGTACTCAAATGTAATGTTCAATAAATGTTTTATTTACATTTAAACTAATGACAAAACAAAAGTTTCTTAACTCTAATTAATTTCAAAAAAAGGGAAAAAATGTATTTCGTTCGCGTATACGAAGTAATGCGCTGTTCTAGAGAATTCTTAAAAAATCTCGTCTATATGCAGTGCTGCCAGATTATTTTATAATCTTGCAGAGATGTAAAGTTGTAACCGCCACATTGGCCCCCCAGAAGGGTCGAGCACCTATTCACGGAATCGGGACGGGCATTGAATGACACGACCCGTTCTGGTGCGTTGAGCCTGATATTCAGATTGTGGTGGTGTGTTGCTGTTTTACTGTCACTAACGATTGTAATTGGCTCTGTCCGTTGATCCCGGTCTTCTCTTTCCGATGGCTGCGATTGTCCTAATTCCGAAGATTCCAGATATGCAGGTTTTAGACGATCTATGGATATTTTTACCTGTCTGGAGCGAACGTCCACCATAAAATACTTCTCAAATCGTTCCAATACCTTAAACGGTCCTTCATAGGGTGGAATACTTGTAGCCTTTATCGCATCATTTCGAATGAAGACATGGGAGGAACTATTTAAATCTTTGTGTACAAAAGGCTTTTCGCTAGTATGCCAAGCTGTTTGAGTGGGCATAAAGTCTCGCATTAATCCCCGCTGATGTTCTACAAAATCGGCATAAGATCGCTGTTGTTTCAAGGAAGTAAGCATATCCGCAGGCAGGCGGAGAACTGTTCCATACACAAGCTCCGCAGGTGACCTTCCAATGTCTTCTTTGATGGTGGAGCGTAGGCCGAGAAGAATAATTGGAAGTCGGTCAACCCAGTTTGTAGAATCAGTACAACTTATCGCGGCTTTAACGTACGATGGAACCGTTCAATTATACCGTTGGATTGCGGATGGTATGATGTAGTCATCGAATGTTTGACACCAAGAAATCTACACAGCTCCGAAAACAAAGATGATGTGAATTGACGTCCCTGATCGGATGTAATTTGTAGTGGTACACCAAATCGCGAAATCCATCCATTTATTAATGCAATAGCGCACGTTGTTGCTGTCATTTCAACCATAGGAATTGCCTCGGCCCATCTTGTGTAACGATCGATAATGGTAAGAAGATATCTAAAATTTTTTGATGGAGGAAATGGCCCTACGATATCGATATTTATGTGAGCAAATCTTTCGTCCGGTGCAAGGTATTGGTGGAGTCCGGATTTGGAATGTCGATGTACCTTACTCGTTTGACACGGAATGCAAGTTTTTGCGAAGTTTGCGCAGTCACGACGAATTGCTGGCCACACAAAGCGATCTACCATGAGGCGTACGGATGCACGTCGACCTGGGTGAGATAAACCATGTGTTGCATCAAAGAATATTTTACGTAAATCCTTTGTTATAAATGGCCGTACTCGATCTTGAGATACGTCGCAGTAAATTGGCTTAGAGTATTCTGGAAAAGAGATTGGTTGGAGACTTAAAGAATGTGGGATCTCACCCGCTAACATCTTCTTTAATTCATTATCATTCTCCTGTGAACTTAGTAGCCTTTCATATAAACTGTCAATAGATACAGCATCGATGCGCGATAAGAGATCTGCAGCGTGATTATCTTCTCCTTTAATAAATCGTATATCCGTTGTAAACTGACTGATGAACGATAGGTAATTTGTCTGGCGAGGTGAAGATTTTTCAGATCGTTGCTTAAAGGCGAACGTCAGGGGTTTGTGATCGGTCTCGATGTAAAAATCCCTGCCTTCCAGCAAATCCCGGAAATGATGAACCGCGAGATACATCGCCGTGAGTTCACGATCGTAGGTTGAGTATCGCTGCTGAGTATCAGAAAATTTTTTAGAAAAAAATCCAAGGGGTTCGGCTTTATTTCCCAAAATTTGGTGTAAGACGCCACCAGCTGCTAAGTTTGAGGCATCCGTTACTAAAACAAGCCGAGCATCTGGTCTTGGGTGGCTCAAGGCCACTGCATTTTTTAACATCAATCGACATTCATCGAAAGCCTGCAATGCTATATCAGACCATGTTAAGGACGTTTTATCGTTACGTTTATTGCCGGGCGTCATTTTTAACAACGGTAATTGAACCTCAGCTGCGTGTGGAAGAAATTTCCTATAAAAGTTTACCATTGCTAGGAACCCTTTAAGCTCCTTCACTGTTTCAGGTCGTTTCGTTCTCATGATAGCTTCAATGCGAGTACTTGATGGGGATATACCGGTTGGAGTTACCTGATGACCAAGGAAATCCATTTTTGATTTTCCAAGTACACACTTTGACACGTTGATCGAAAGATTATGCTTTTGAAGACGATCAAAGACTTCTCTCAAATGTTGTTTGTGTTGCTCGATGTTAACCGATGCTATACATATGTCATCCATATATGGAAAGACAAAGTCAAGTCCACGCAGCACTTCGTGAATTAGCCGCTGAAAGGTCTGCGCTGCGTTTCGTAACCCGAACGTCATGTGCGTGAACTCGTACAGTCCAAATGGTGTTGTTATCGCTGTTTTCGGTATGTCGTCCGGGTTTATGGGCACCTGATGGAAAGCTTTCTGGAGATCTATTTTCGAAAAAAAATTGTTACCATGTAGAATTCCAGCGAAGTCGTGTAGGAATGGTAGCGGATACCTATCCGGTGTTGTTGTTGCGTTCAGCGCCCTGTAATCTCCGCAGGGACGCCAGGATCCATCAGGTTTTTTTACCATGTGTAGCGGACTAGACCAATTTGATTTTGACGGGCGGCAAATGCCAGCTTGTAATAAAATATCAAATTCCTTCTTGGCCGCAGCTAATTTTTCAGGGGGTACATGGCTGAACATGGCGGACCCCCTGTTTCGATAAAATGCAAGACTTTTGAATTCGTCGTAACACCTGGTGGGGCCAGCCGCAAAATATTGGGATACGCTCGTATTATGTCGGCGAATGGCGTAGACTGATCTGTGAATTGTGGTGAAGGTTCATGGCTGGTGATGGCACTTAGTCTCTTAGATGGAGTCTGCGTGTTGGCATCAATTAGCCGTTGCCCGTTTACATCTACAAGCAAATTATAATGTCGAAGAAAGTCCTCACCAATAATTTGTGATGACACGTTAGCCACAAGGAAGGTCCAAATAAATTTTCGTGGAAGGCCGAGGTCGAGTTCTTTAATGACCTCCCCATAGACATCGATTGGCGAACCATTAACAGCATATAATCTTTTATTCGTTGGGCGTAAATTTTTAAAATTTTTTGAGGGTGGTAAGCAGGATACTTCTGCGCCGGTGTCGATTAGGAATCTTGATTTCGTTAATTCCTCTTTAATGCACAGTCTGTTAATGTTCGCCGCAGATAGTCATTGTTGATTCTGTGAATTTTGGAACCGGCACGGTGGTCTGCAGTTTGTTGCACGGCTTCCAAACCGGCGATGATACCAACAAGTATCAAATTGAGAGTCATCGTTACCTGGCCGCTGTTGGCCCTCATGTGACTGAGGACGGTTAACACCGCGGCGGTCAGGAATACGTCGTTGAGGAGCTGACGCAGCTATGCGTTGGACTTGTTGTTGTAAGTTGTTTATTGCTGTGCATAAATGATCTACATTTCGTTCGACGGTAGCTGAAGACACTAAATTAATATTGTTTAGTTCTACATTTTCAAATACAGAGTCAGCAATCTTCGTTTTTTCTTTTATAGAACCGCTGCACATAATCACGGCTGTCTGCACGGAAGCTGGCAATCGAGAAGTCCATAAATCAATTAAAGTTGATTCGGTAAAAATTCCTTCTGATTTTAAAAGCATTTCGTAGTAGAATTGGCCTGGACGTTTGTCACCAAGTTGCATCTCATGCAAAAGCTGACGAAGTCGTTTTTGTCGCGAAGCACCCATTAGTTTTTTGAGCTCCTCCTTAATATATTCATACTTATCCTGCTGAGGAGCCTCATCAATGATCGGTCGGAATTCTGTGATGCGATCAGGTGGAAGTTGAGAGACCACGGTGTCAAACTTGCGGTCATCCTGAGCAATACCCACAGCACGAAAGTAGAAGTTAAGCAAATAAAACCAACTTTCCACGTCTGTCTCAATAAACTGTGGCATTTGTAACCGAGCATAGCAGTTTGCGGCAACTTCCATAGCATTTGGATTGACCTTAACATCATTTCCGTCAGAAGGTGCTCCTGTGTTCATTTTCTATATTTACTTTAGTCGCGCGCGCGGGGTCACCAATTTAGTACTCAAATGTAATGTTCAATAAATGTTTTATTTACATTTAAACTAATGACAAAACAAAAGTTTCTTAACTCTAATTAATTTCAAAAAAAAAGGGAAAAAATTTATTTCGTTCGCGTATACGAAGTAATGCGCTGTTCTAGAGAATTCTTAAAAAATCTCGTCTATATGCAGTGCTGCCAGATTATTTTATAATCTTGCAGAGATGTAAAGTTGTAACCGCCACACACCTCTGGCCACTTACTAAAGTAATCGATGACTACTAGCACATAACGGTTGCCGGAATCACTCACAGGAAAAGGTCCAGCTGTATCCATTACGATTCGCTCAAATGGGGCACCTGAATTGTACTGCTGTAGCGGTCCCCGACCTCTCTTTGCTGGACCTTTTGCGGCAAGGCATTGGGTGAAATTTGATATCCAATCAGCCACAGATTGTTGGCACCCAACCCAGTAGAAACGTTGTTTTAATTCCTCTAGTGTTTTTGTTACGCCAAGATGGCCACCACTAGGACCGTTATGGTATCTATATATAAATCGGCAAATGCAAAACAGTTAAGAACACTTTCCTTCTTTGTTTTTCAACCGATTTGAACAAAAAATACACCTTTTGATAGGTAATTACTTGCAGAAGTGCACAATAAAACATGTATTAAAACATGTATTGTTAAAACATGTACTTCGATCTTTTTATCATCCCATCTATCTTTTAAACCAATAAACATAGAAATAAAGATTATACCAAATTCGTAGCATATCAAAAAATGTGAATTTGGTAATTTTTCGAAATTCAAACCTTTGAAGGTTGAAAATCTTACCTATTTTTGGTACTCTTTTACAAAACATGTTTCATAATTCTTTGACATACATTTATGAATATATTAAATTATTGGCTCCCACTACTATTTTGAAATTTTTGATACTTCAATGAGGAGAAAAAAGTATCAAAAAGGGCAAATACGGGAAATTTATTTTCTTTCTTTTACTCTTCCGTGCTGCATGTGGTAATTTTTGAATTTTCTATAATGTTGAACTTAGTTGCAGCGTTCTGAGTGAAAGAAAAACTATAAGAGGAAAAATACTCGTACTTTTTTGTTCTTCAATTGGCACTTTTTGAATTTTCGTTATATTTGACCTAGAAACATAATATTAAAAATGCATGGTCCTGAGTGAATGAGAATCTGTAAGGGGTTTTTTCGGGACTTTTTCGTCCTTTAACTAGAACTTTCTGAAATTTTATTAATACTGAAACAATAAACATGAAATTCAACATTCAGAGTGACAGAGAAATTGGAACTTTCTGATTTTTTTTATATTTATTATTGAACTTACAAAATTAAATTAAACATTCACGGACTTGAGTGGAAGATAACATTAGGACCGGTCGCAATATGTTAATTTTTTTATAACTTATTTGCAAAACTAAATATGGTCGAATTTCGACCACTGGAAATGAATTTAAAACATCATGTACTTTCGACGACGTCACTACAATAAGGTTCTGAACTGACTTTCCATCGGTACTTTCCCATGTACGGTAAAGGCAGCCGTTTATCAATTGGAGGCTGTTCCATAGGGCCCAATATGGTTTTGTTAGTGGACTTTCAGATGAAATTTCGTTTCGAGTCGGCTTTCTGCCTTCTTCTTTGGCCTTTATTATTTTTTTCAATATAGGGTCAGTTTTCTGTGCCATTGTCCAGTCTTCGCTGGACTCTATCTGTAATAGGCGAACTTCACAGCTATATTCTTTACCTTCAGCTATAACACAATGCTTGCATTCCAGTCAATGCGAAAATCGTAACTCTGAAGGCGCTCAATCCATCGAGCTATCTGTCCTTCCGGATTCTTGAATTGAAGCAACCACCTGAGTGCAGAATGGTCTGTTCTTAACTCAAAATGTTGACCATACAAATACTTGTGAAAATGTTTTATGCACTCCAGTACTGCCAGGAGCTCTCTTCGTGTCACGCAGTAGTTCCTCTCGGGCTTTGAAAGTATTCGACTGTAATAGCCTACGACTCGCTCTATGCCATTGACCACTTGGGAAGGCACACCTCCAATTCGGTATCCGCTCGCATCGGTATCTAACACAAATTTCTCTCCAGTAATGGGATAAGCCAAAATTGGTGCTGAGCACAATAGTGCCTTCAGTCTCTGAAATGCTGCTTCCTGTGCTTCACCCCAGATGTATTTTTGCGCCTTTTTAGTCAACTCGTGTAAGTTTGCAGCAATATTTGCAAATTTCGGTACGAAACGCCTGAAGTATGTACATAAGCCTAGAAAGCTGCGTAATTCATGTATATTTTTCGGACGAGGCCAATCCATTACAGCTTTTATTTTATCGTCATCCGTTGAAATACCTTTAGAGGTTACTCGATGTCCCAAGTAGTTTACTTCCTTCTGGAACAGCGAACATTTCTTAGCACTTAGCTTAAGTCCTGCCATGGATACACGTTTCAACACTTCTTCCAGGTTTTTGAGGTGTTCATCATGTAGAATTGTCTCCAATTTTCTAAACCCAGAAATTAAAACACGTTTATAGTTTTAATTTTAATACAAAATGGCTCTTTATTTAAGTCAGTACTCTTAGACTTCCCAAGAAGGAATTAAATTTAATATGATTTTATTAAATGTACAAAAGTCAAACTTCAAGTTTACCTCAATGACAAGGCAATGTCAGTTAATATAACAAAGAGGAAAAGTAATAATTAGTACAAACATAAAGGAGTTAGCAATTACAATCATAGGGTTTCATGTACGTTTTATTTATATAATTTTCGGGAATGTTTACAGTCGGCCATCCTTTTAAAAAAAAATAGACCTGGATTTAATTTACTTCTGCGACCTTTCTAACAAACGTTTACTTCTGCGAAGAACACATGAACCATCGTCGGATAGCTGGGGGTCGTCAACATCATTGTGACTATCGCTGATTTCATCATATGGTGCTAATACTCGTTTAATCGGATCAACAGCTGCCACACCATCATAAAATTTTTGTGTACGTTGTAAACCAGGAATATCAGAAACTCTGCAGCGGTAATTTGCCAAAACTTCTGTAATAATATTTGGACCTTTATAATGTGGGAGTAACTTCGATGACTCTCCAACACCTGGCATTGTTACTCTTTTAATCATAACGTAATCTCCAGGAATATATGTAGGGACATTGCATCGAGCTTTATCATATACACATTTCTGTTTGTTTTGTTGTTCAATAATATTTTTTAATGCACGCTCACGCTCTTCATCAATGTTATTGCTTTGTTGTTGTCGCACTGCATCTTCTAACACATCACCACAGACGTTCCTCAGAGAGTAACTAAAAAGCAACCTGAAGGGTGTTGTTTTAATCGCTCGATAATACGTATTGTTCAAACTGTATTGGGTAATACCGACAAAGTTGTCCCAATCTTTGTTTTCTGTATGTTTACTCATTGTAGCTATCATTGGGGTAATACTTCTATTTAGCCTCTTGATTTGACCATTTGCTCTAGGAGTGGCAGTTGCGTTTTTAATATGAATGATGTTGTTATTTTTGCAAAAATTAACGAAGGGAGCACCAGTAAAAGTAGTTCCTAAATCTGTAATAATTCTAGTGGGGGTACCAAACAACGAAATCATTTCTCTTACAACACGTACTGTTGTGTTATACTTTGTATTACGAACTGATTTTAATATACAGAATTTGGTAAAACCGTCAATAGCCGCTAGTATATACGAATTACCATTAGAGCTTTTAACAAAGGGACCCAAATGGTCTAAATGCATTGTGTGGAATGGCAAGCCAATTTTATCAATGGGGTGTAACATACCTGGTTTCTTCCCTCCTGGTTGTTTATGATGCAAACATTCAGCACAAGCTCCAATATAATTTTTTACATAATTTTTAATTCTAGGGAACCAATAGTACTCTTTTATTTTTAACACCGTTTTATCCAAGCCAATATGTGCAAGATTGTCGTGATAATTATTTACAATTTTCCATCTGGCTTTACTAGGGACATAAAATTTTTCATCATCACCAATTTTTCTAAAAACGACATCGTTTTTTAATAAATATTGTGATTTTATGTTTTTATTAAAATCATCTATGTTGAAACGACTTAAGTCAGTTTCTTATTTTTTTCCTTTAATTCTATTTTTTTTTCATATTGCTTTAATTTTTAATTCTTTTTTTTTTTGTTTCTTCCTTTTTTTGCTTTAATTTTTGAGTTCTTTTTTGAATTTGTACTTTTTTTCTCTAAGTGTTTTTCTTCTTTCTATAATTGCCTATTGAGTTTTCTTTTGAGTTCTTTTTTTTTTCCAAACGTTAAAGTAGTTCTTAGTTTTTTTAGTATTAGTATTAATTGTACAACCGAAAGAGCAAGAGGCTCAATAAAACCATTCTGTTTTTTGAAAAAACTTGAAATAAAGACCAACCGCGTTTTTATTTTTTAACAATACTCAGCGGCTAGGAAGAAAGTCTAGCCCACATTTTGGTCCTTCGATAAATCCTAGAGGAGCTAGGGTTGAATGAACCAGTGGAAAATCTTGTCCACAAAGTGTCTTCAACAGTTGTTCTATCGTAACAACTAAGGCACATTTGAACTGTCGTCAATAATTGTTCTACCGCAACAACGACGACATCAACCACAGTCAAGAGGGCTGCGTGCAGAAAAATCTATGGTATATCCCGTTCCAACAAGAGGAAAAAATTGAGCTAAATATTCCAAGAAGGAAGAAAGGTCTACAAAACGATTGATTTTCAAGAGGGAAAAATCAGCAAGGTAATCATTAATTAGCATCAAAAGGATTAGATTGGGTAAGTGCAGTGTTTTAATTATATTTAATGCGATTGTATGATTTTCGTGAAAAGTGCTTAAAAAATTGATTAAAATTACTGCATAATCATATTCAAACAAGGTATCGAACATAACCTTAAAATTTAATAAGATTCCATCACTGATAGAAAAAAATCCCTACCGTGCCAACACTGATAAAAAGTAGCAACACTGGTAAATAAGAAAAAACAACGGAGTTTTTTTTATTTAAGGCATGCGCACTGCCGTTAAATACAATTGCCATACTCGTCACACTCATTAGCAAGTGTTTCAATTCCACCAGTTCCCCTAACTTTGTTATTTACAATTGATTTTTTTTGCCGACAACTGCATAAGTTAAACGCGCGTTGAGCAAATTAAACGAAAAAATATTGTTAAAATTGTTAAAATACATAAATAAAAATTAAATAACAAAAATTAAAACAAAAAGGAAAAAAACGGAAAATTATTAAAATATAAAGTGTGTTTAAAAACAATAAAAAAAACCACTGAATTTCTACAAGAATAATTGAAGTGCACAGAAGAAGAACAACAACAACATTGCAAATAAAAAGCTGTATAAGGGTGAGTGTTTGGAATTCAAATAATTATATATTTTTGTGAAGAATTTGGTACGGGAAATTTAAATTAAAAAAAAACAACACAGTGATTTGGCATAAGCGGTTAAAATTGCATATTACATATTTATAAAAAAGTATGATAAAGAATTAATTTTGTAGTAAAAATATTTTACACGGTGACCTTTCAAGTGGTACACAAATTTTTTGTAAGCATCATTATATTTGGATGCACAGTGACAACGAGTCTGTTGAAGTTGGAAAATAAAAGGGTGATTCGAAGAGTGATACTTTTTTTAATGAAAATTTAAAGGGTCTCCCTTCAAGTGGTGTGCACATTTTGAACAAGAGCATAAATGTTGAATGCAAAAATACATCATATTTACTAAATTTTGGAATAAAAAGGGTGGACCGAAAAGAGGTAAATTTAAATAAAAAATTTACAAGGTGACCCTACAAGTGGTACATATTTAAAGCATTATTAATGCAAAAATTTAATGCTTATGAACAACCCGTTCTAAATTTGCTGTGAAGTGTGTTCGATTACTTTGGAAAAATTGTTTGAAGAAAAGAATGCGTAATTTTTGAAAAATTTAATTTAAAGCACAATTATAATAACTATATTTGGAATTTTGATGAGTAGATTTTTTAAAAAAATTTTTTACGGAATCTGAGTAAAATTGATTGGTGGCTAAATATTGAAAATAATTTTATGGTGATAGAGAAAATTTTAAGAAATAAAAAGTTTGAGAAAATAAAGCTACAAATATAAACAATTTGGCAAATTTTTTTTCATTTTGAGGCGAACATTTTTGGAAATTTTTTTGGGTGAAATTTAAAAACTTGGTTTAAACGTTCTGCATCGCTTTCATTCGTCGCGAATAATTTTAATATTCCTTTGTATAAGGTTGAATTTCTTCACGGTTATTTTTTGTAAATTTTTCATTTCGGCTGGTGAAATCGTTGAGGTATAAAATATTTTAAGGCCTTTTGAACAAAAATTTTTAAAATGGTTTCGGAAAGGGCATGTAAATACGATATTCGACAAGTAGTGAATTTTTGTTCTACTTTTGAGAAGATATCTTCAGAAGATTTGACGATTTCACTTTTAGAGGTAAAGCAGTCTGAACTTGAAAGAAGATGGCTGAAGATGATGACCACATTTGAAGAATTCATCAAAGGCTATGAAAGGGTGAAGGAAGAAGAAGATTTTCCGGATGAAATTACTCTGAAATACGAAGATGCCTGCGAACAGTGCCAGATACTAAAGGCTAAAATAATGGACTTGTTGAAGGCGAAAGCTCCGCAACAAAAGGCGGCAGACACAACAGTACGTCAGTCGTCACTTAAATTACCTGCGGTCGAAATCCAAACGTTTGAAGGGGGTTTCGACAAATGGCCAGCATTTAGGGATATGTTTAGGGCAGTGGTTGGAAACGAACCATCAGTGGCGCCAGCGCACAAATTATACTATCTACTTGGCAAGACGAGGGGGGAGGCCTACCAACTCATAAAAGATTATGATTTGGTAGATGCTAATTTTGAGCTAGCTTGGCAGGCTTTGAAAAATCGCTACGAAAATAAGCGAATTTTAATTAACAATCAAATTAGGAAAATTCATGGCATCCAGGCCCCTCAGAATGAAACTTTGAAATTTTTAAGGCAACTTCAAAATACGGTCAGCGATGGTTTGTCGATTATTAGCTCGTTTCAAGTTGAAGTAGCGGACAACGACCCCTTCCTTATGCACATTTGCACTTCAAAACTCCCTGAAGAAACGTCGCGTGCGTGGGAAGATTCTCTGACTAACCATAAGGAATTGCCCACCTGGCAACAACTTAACAAATTTCTGTCTGAGAGAATTGAAACTTTGGAAACTTTTACGAATTTGAGGAAACCGCCCAGCCGAGACAGTAATACCTCCAAATCTCAAGTTTTCTATTCTGATGCTCAACCTGATAAGGGTAAATTTAGCTGCAAGAAATGCCAACAGAATCATCCATTACGATTCTGCAAATATTTTAAGGGATTATCAGTCCATGACAGAATCAAATATGTTTATGCGAACAAATTTTGTGCGAATTGTTTTTCACCCACTCATTTTAAAACGAAATGTCAGAGTACCAGTAGCTGCAACAGATGCAATCAAAGGCATCACACCATGTTGCATATTGAAGAAGAGAAAGTGAAAAAGGCTCCCACTCAAAGGGCGTCAACTCACCAGCAGTCTCGAGACTACGAAAGGCCATCAGGGGCGGGTACTCAGAGTAACACGAGGCCATCCAATTCTCAATCGGGACGATCTGCCACTTCGGGTGCAAATGGGGAGTCGGTTCAGGTTAATTTATCTCAACACAGCGGAACTACCATTTTACCCACCGCTCTGGTTCATGTCGAGCATTTAGGCGAAAAATTCACTGTTCGCGCATTAATTGATACAGGGTCGACTAGAAGTTTTCTCCTAAGGCGTGTTCAACAGAATTTAGCTATCCCCCTAGAGCGCCATCGTAGCGAAATATCAGGGTTCGGTGAAACAGTGGTAGGAAGTTCGAAGGGAAGGTGCTGTGTGACAGTTAAATCTCGAATATCCGATTTTAAAATTAAAATTCGAGCGATTGTGGTACCAACATTGGCACATTTTATGCCTTCACGGCCGATCCCAATTCAAACGGTAAAACATATCAAAGGTTTGAAACTCGCAGATCCCTATTTTTACAAACCTGCTGCAATCGAAATGATTATTGGTAGCGATTACTTGCCTTTTATATATTTGAGCGGCGTAAAAATGAATATTGGCAATAATCTTGAAGCTCGAGAGTCCCACTTCGGATGGTATTTGCTAGGCCCTGAACCAGAAACTCGAGTTCAATCATTCCATACTTTTGTCTCGCCTTGTAGCGATCTGGCCCTTCATGAGCAATTAAAAAAGTTTTGGGAGATAGAAGAGGCGGAAAAACCAGATTTTCAGTCTGAAAGCGACCTCTATTGCGAAAACTATTTCAAACGTACCACAACGCGACAATCTGATGGACGTTACGTGGTGCGACTACCGTTTAAAGAACAATTTCCGAAAGAGATTTTTCTAGGCCCCTCCCGAAATATGGCTCTTGCGCAGTATCACCGAATGGAGAAAATGCTAAATAAAACTCCAGATTTGAAAGCGCAGTACGCTGAAGTTCTCCAAGAATACCTGGACTTGGATCACATGGAACCAGTTGCGCATTTTGAACCCAAAGCAGGAAAAGTTTCTTCATTTTTTCTACCCCACCACGCGGTCATCAAGCCCGAAAGCAAAACAACAAAAGTTCGAGTTGTGTTTAATGCCTCAAAGAAGACAGGAAGTGGTTTTTCATTAAACGACGTGCTCTACCAGGGTCCAACGCTTCAAACGGATTTGATGCAGCTTGTTTTACGTTGGCGAAATTATAGGTATGTGTTCACTGGAGACATCCAGAAGATGTATAGGCAGATTTTAATGCATGAAGCAGATCGCCCGTATCAACAGATATTATTTCGAAACAACACTGAGGGATGCGTGAATTCATTTCAGCTTAAAACTGTTACGTTCGGCGTAAATTGCGCCCCCTTTTTGGCGATTAGGACTCTACTTGAGCTAGGTCATGATTGCAGACACCTGTATCCCAAAGCATCTAATATTCTGAAGAATGAGTTCTACGTGGATGACATATTGTCCGGGGGACACACGCTTGAAGAGGCCAAGCAGAAGCAAGGGGAGCTTATCACAGCTTTGAAATCAGGTGGCTTCCCCCTTAAAAAGATGACAGCAAATGATCAGTTTTTACTCGAAAGTTTGCCCCGGGAGGATCTTCTAGACGAAGATTTCTTGAAGTTTGATGACTCCAGCTCTTTAAAAACATTGGGAATTCGCTGGAATGCGTTAGCGGATATATTCTACTATGCTGTAGAGCCAATTGAGATTACCCCATCTGCTACAAAACGTAAAATCTTGTCCGTAATTGCAAGATTATTTGACCCTCTAGGTTGGTTAGGCCCAGTCGTTATTGTTGCTAAGACTTTGATGCAAGAATTATGGGAAGCAAAGTCTGATTGGGACGAAGGGGTACCTCCACACATACTTGTAAAATGGAATTTATTTTTAAAAAACTTGCCATTTATCTCGACAATTAAAATACCTAGATGGGTAGATTTTTCTCCAGGATACAAAATTCAGATACATGGCTTCTGTGACGCCTCAGAGAAGGCATATTGTGGTTCGGTATACATTCGAACAGAAAACTCAGAAGGCCAAATAAATAGTCATTTGCTGGTTGCAAAAACGAAAGTTGCTCCGATCAAGCGGACTACCGTTCCGAAACTCGAATTGTGTGGAGCTTTATTGTTGGCTAAGCTCGTCCGTAGTGTAGTCATGAATTGTCAGTTCACCTATGAGCTATTTTTGTGGACAGACTCGTCCATAGTCCTGGGGTGGTTGCAAAAGCCTCCCTACACGTTAAAAACTTTTGTCGCAAATCGTGTGACTCAGATCGTCAGCATCGCCAGCGCTCAACACTGGAAACATGTCAAAACTGAGGAAAATCCTGCAGACATGGGCACTCGAGGCTGCTCCCCGCAGGAACTTGCAGACAATCCACTCTGGTGGCATGGGCCCACCTGGCTACACTTTCCCACACCATTGTGGCCAATCCCTCGTACGTTTGACCCAGTCGACTTGGAGACAAAAAAGTCCATCATCAACTTTCATCTTGACATAAACTGCACAGATGTCCTAGAAGAATTTTCATCCTTTGAAAGGGCGTTGCGAATTCTTTGTTATCGGCTTAGATTTGTTAACCGAGTTCTCAAGAAACCATTTTCCACCGAAAAGTTTATTACAGCTCAAGAAATTAGCTCAATGAAAACTCGACTCATCGCGCTCGCTCAAAAAAGATATTTTTACCGTGAATATGATTGCCTGAAAGAAAAGAGACCGTTAAGCCGCAAAAGCAGATTGCTTAATTTAAATCCTTTTATTGATAAGGATGACCTTTTACGAGTTGGCGGCAGACTTATTAACGCAGGTTTAAGTTACGAGGAACGTCATCCAGTTATCGTGCCAGAACGGTCACACTTCGCAAGACTTTTAGTCAGTTTTACGCATCGCATTCTGCTTCACTCTGAGCACCATATAATGCTACGTGCGATTCGACAGGGATTTTATATCCCCAGATTAAAGAATCTTGTCCGAAAATGCATCAGAGAATGCAAGGCCTGTACGATTTACAAGCATAAGGTCCAGCACCAAATCATGGCCGCACTCCCCCCAGAACGCGTGAACTTTTCCCTGCCTTTCACATATACCGGAGTCGATTTCGCTGGTCCATTTAGCATTAAATCCTCTACCGTGAGAAATGCCAAAGTCCTCAAAAGTTATGCTGCTGTGTTCGTATGCTTCTCTACTCGAGCCGTCCATTTAGAAGTCTGTTCAGACCTCTCAACCGAGGCCTTTCTAGCCTGCTTTCACCGATTTACCGGGCGCAGAGGGCTCCCTAAGACCATGTTTTCCGACAACGGTCGAAATTTCGTCGGCGCAAGTTATGCTCTTCTTAAAGGCCACAACGAGTTCTTGAAATCGGTTGAAAAAACTTTAATCGAAAAGTACTCCACCTTGGGCGTTACCTGGTCTTTTATACCGCCATATGCACCTCATATGGGTGGCCTCTGGGAGGCCGCAGTAAAGAGCATGAAGTCTCACCTGAAGAAAGTTACCAATAACCTATCCTTCACCTTCGAAGAATTCAGTACGCTTTTAGTTCGTATTGAGGCCATTTTGAATTCGCGACCTCTATCGCCTCTTACCGAAACCCCGGGTGAAGTACTACCACTGACCCCAGGACATTTACTTCGAGGAGCTCCAATTACAGCACTACCAGAAGCACCCGCAGAACCACCGCTCGAAGACATGCCATTCCTAAAACGCTGGGAAAGATTAAAAGCGCTACAACATATTTTTGCTCGACGGTGGAAGTCTGAATATATAACTGAGCTTCAACGCCGTTATAAATGGCAAAAGGAATGCGACAACTTAAAACCAGACGATATTGTTATAGTCAAAGAAGACTTACTCCCACCTACCGAGTGGCTCCTGGGTCGCGTTAACAGCGTCATCTATGGTCGAGACAGCAAAGTACGAGTTGCTGAAGTAATCACAAAGAAGGGTAAAATTTTACGCCCAGTTGTAAAATTGTGTTTGCTACCGATAAACAATACTGAAAGTAAACTCCCACCACAACCTACCAAATAATCTACCAAATTCCTAAACAAAAATAGAAAATTAGAAAACTCAGTCGCATTAGGTATTTTTTAACACTGTATATACTTCTTTCTTTTCTTTTACTACTAATACAGATGGAGAAACGACCACGCTGCCATATTTGCTACCTCAACCACCCTCTGCGGTATTGTAAGGGATTTAAAGAGCTTAGTGTTGAGCTACGCTGGAAGACGGCCAGTGGGAAAGGTTTCTGCTTAAATTGCCTCGCCTATGACCATGCCCGAGACGAGTGCACATCGGCCAATCGCTGCTCAGTGATGGTCAACGGGCATCCCTGCAACGCGCTTCATCATTCTCTACTGCACCCAGAAGCGGGAAAGCACGTCCTCGCTGAACCTCAACGCGAGGACCCCTCGGCAGCTCGAGCCCCATCAACTGTATCACTCACGACCTCAGTGGCAACACCTCAAGCCGCGATCCCCCCACTAGAGGACATCCAGTTGGCAGCCATGGCCCACCGACTGCAGGTGACCCTAAAAAAGGTGCTCGTAGATTCGGCAACGCAGACGGCGAATCGGCCAAAAACGGTGCTCATAGATTCGGCAACCCAGACGGCGACTCGGCCGAAAAAGGTGCTCGCAAGCCATGGCACCCAGACCCCACCGCAGGCAAGCCGCCGGGCAAAGGAAGCTTCCGTGGCCCCGGCTCGACAAACAGTGTCGGTACAGGCACCGATCACGACGTCTTGGCCGGTCGCTCCAATCGTGAGAGTAAACCTGAATTTTGGTGGTCAGAAGATGTTCACTTCATTCCTTTTGGATCGAAGAGCACAGAGTTCGTACCTCTTGTGGCATGTGGCCAAAGTACTGCCAGAGTTCAAACCAATAAGAACTGGTGGAAAGGTATTCGGGCGATTTCTCATGGAGCCCAGTTTTCCTCATCGCAAGCAGGATTCGTTCCCGATGGACCTTCCCTTGCGAGAACGACTTGAGGCCGACGTGCCGGCGCCAATTCCGGACCCTGCATTGAGTCAACACTTTCGGCAATACGACCCCTTGGCGCATCCATTTTTTGCCACCTGGCGGGAGATCGACGGGATCTTGGGCAGAGACGTGGCTCAAAGAATCTTGACACCTGACGTTGACCAACCCGACCTCAATTTACCGATAGCCCAGGCATCCACCTTCGGCTGGATCATATCTGGAGTGTGGAGAGGGTGCGCTTGCCATGCGGCGGGGGGAGTATGTTGAAACGACTTAAGTCAGTTTCTTATTTTTTTCCTTTAATTCTATTTTTTTTTCATATTGCTTTAATTTTTAATTCTTTTTTTTTTTGTTTCTTCCTTTTTTTGCTTTAATTTTTGAGTTCTTTTTTGAATTTGTACTTTTTTTCTCTAAGTGTTTTTCTTCTTTCTATAATTGCCTATTGAGTTTTCTTTTGAGTTCTTTTTTTTTTTTCCAAACGTTAAAGTAGTTCTTAGTTTTTTTAGTATTAGTATTAATTGTACAACCGAAAGAGCAAGAGGCTCAATAAAACCATTCTGTTTTTTGAAAAAACTTGAAATAAAGACCAACCGCGTTTTTATTTTTTAACAATACTCAGCGGCTAGGAAGAAAGTCTAGCCCACAATCTAGATCAGCTGTTTTCTTTAACGACTTAACAATCTCTTTAATAGAAGGGTCTGTTTGTTGTAGCAAAGTTAACCAATCACTTTCACTCAAAGTGTTATGCAAAGAAACAACATCAGCTACCGTCTCTGCTGGTTGACCCTCACAAACTAAATTCCGACTCAGTGAATCAACATGCTGCATTTTACTACTAGCACGGTGGACGATATCAAATTGAAACTCTTGTAGTTGAAGCCACCAACGACCAATGCGGGGAATAATGTCTTTTTTTGAAAATGTGCTTCTAACAGCGTTACAGTCCGTAACAACAACAAAATTAACACCAATTAAAAAACACGCAGCTTTTGTAGTGTCCACACAACAGCAAGAGCCTCAAGCTCTGTTGAATGATACCTACTCTCTTCTAGTGTTGTTTGTTTACTTATGTAAGCTACTGGATGAAGCTTTTTATCTGCTTGTTCTTGTAGCAAAATTCCACCAAAACCAATTTGACAAGCGTCAGTGTGTACCTCTGTTCTGGCATCGGGAGAATACATGGATAAGATTGGACGAGAAATAAGCTTTTCTTTAATTAAGTTAAATGCCTCTTCTTCTTTTGTTGACCAATTCCACTCAGCGTTTTTACGAATTAATTTGGTTAAGGGTTGAGCCAATATACCAAAATTGTATACGAATTAACGAAAATAACTTGCAAGACCAAAAAATTGTCTTACCTTATGCACATCTGTCGGAGTAGGAAACTTAGCCACACAGTCAATTTTATCGGCACGTGGTCGCAGTATACCACAATCTATTTCAAACCCAAGGTAATCTATTTTATTAAAAAGAAATTTGCATTTTGATAAATTTAATTTCAAATTAACCATACGCAGTACTTCTAATATTGTTTTTAAATTTTCCAAACCTTCATTTTCTGAATCAGCTGGTATCAGAATATCATCAAAATATGCCAGCGCAATAGTTAAACGCAATGGTCCAAGAAATTGATTTATAAGCTGCTGAAAAACTGCCGGGCCATTACAAACTCCGAATGGCATACGTAAAAACTCAGTGACCATCAGGTGTTGTAACGATTTTTTTTCTGCAGAAATTCATAAAAAGAAGAAGGGAAAAAGTGTATATTAATTTACATTATTATAAAACCCGTAACTGCAGGTGGGGATTCATGTCATAATCCTATTTGTTATTTTGTTTTTGTCTTTTCTCCTTTACATTCTCACGATTATAAAATCGAACTTACTTACATCGCACTTAACAAAAGTGCGTAAAATTATTTGTAAATTGTTTATGCCCATATATGGTAATGCTTGACTATTTTGTTATTCCTTTTATTAAATACTGGTTTTGCAACTAATATCTTCTTTTTAAATACAGTTTCAACTACGCAATTTTTATAAACCAAAATTATTGTATTTGGAAGTGTCGTTACGACAAGTTCAAAGGAAATTTTTATTTGTTTAAATAGTGATCAAAGGAAAAATAAAATTCATATATTTGGTGTTGAGCAGAATAAGAGTTAAATTTTAAATAATTTTAAAAAAAAATTGCGTTTTCCATTTTAATAATACCAAACTGAAACTTATTAAATATTAAAATTTTGTGAAAAGGTAAGACAGTTTAAAAATATATATGTCGGCAACATATATATAAATAGTTTCCATTTGTCTCTCCAGAAGACGTGGTTTGCGGCCGATCCACAGAGTGCAGCTCCTTCTTCAAAAACTATTTCTACGAAAGTTTATTTTGAAGTTTGTAAGAAGATCAGGGCTGACGTATATTCTTTTTGTAAATAGAACCGATAGCTGGTAGAGATAATAATCTGGAAGTTATACCTCTATGGGTTATTACATCAATTACTAATCAATTAAAAGTTCTGAATTTACTTGGAGAACTTAAAACCTAATACCAGCTCGTTATTATTTCTAAATTTCTTATATTATTAACATAACGTACTTTAATTATAATTTTAAATAAAATTACCTAAATATCCCCTACTATTCCTTTTCCCCAATGTACTTATCTAACCACAATTTTTATTAAACCCCATAGTCATTTAATTATTACTAAAATTTTCTAAAACAAAAAGAATTAATCTGAGAGTAGAATGTTTTAAAGTGAAAATATTTTACAATTTTGTAAAAAATTTTTGCAAAGAAGAGGGAGCTGAAAACATCCCAGATCGATTATTGTCAATACATTAATGGCCCATGATTGGAACGACGAAATCAAATCATTTGTAAGTAAAAAAAAAAAAAAAAAAGGAAAAAAAAACATACATATTTTAAGACATTTCGCAAGACTTTAACTCTCAGTAACTTTAAGTCCGTCCGATCCGAAATGTTTCAACTAATTCTTATCATTGTTAATTACCTATTTTTTCCTATTTATTTAGTGATAAACTATTTTCTTTAAATAACTATAATCTGTAGTATGATAGATAACCTTTTATTTAAGGAATTTAGTATTTTTTCCTCTTATTACTATTATTTGGTTTTTGTCAATAAATGAATTAAGTACAATGAATAAATAAGTTTTAAAATTTTTGGGAATGTCAGGTAAATAGTGTTAGTAGTTGCATAAGAAAATATAGTGACGAACAGAGAGACTCGCCGTTTTACTCTCAGTTTTCGATAGGAATTTGCGGATTTTTCTTCAATATTAAGGCATAGAATATTGTTTTATATGTTGTTGTGCTGTGGTCATTGGGTTGAGAACCTTCCAAAGTAGCTAGCTCGGAAAATACTCCATGCCTATCGACCTCCAAATACGTAGCCGCACACTACAGTATTACAAACGCAGTAAGGTCTCTTGATTCTTTACTTACTGGTATTTGATGATATCCACTTTTCATATCTAAAGCAGAAAAATATTTGTTTATTCTAAGACGATCAATATTGTCATGTATTAATGGCAATGTATATTGCATTTTCTTTGTGATTTTATTTAAAGCTCTATAATCGATGAAAATATGTTTTTCACCATTTTTTTTATTTTCGAGTAAAATAGGGCTCGAATAGTTTGACTCAGAATCACAAATAATCCCCGCACTTTTCATAGACTCAATTTCTTTCCTTACATTCTCTCTCTCAGAATAACTCAAACGATATGGGCGAAAAGTATATGGATTATTATTTTCCAGTTCAATTTTAAACTCAACATCTTTTTTTGTTCCTAAATCACTCAAGCTATAAAGCTGGAGGTCCACACCACGCGTTACACGCCTTTTCGCAGTCTACGCAGCTGTCAAAAAAGTAGAATCTGTGTAGTTGTATGTAACAAGTTTCATGCACATTAGCCTAGGATGCATTGAGGCGTTGAACGCGAAAAGTAGGGTTACTTTCTACTTTTGCAAGCGTCACAAGCAGCGTTCGAATAAATCAGCTGATTTTGACAAATGAAATTTTATTTTTACTTGTGGTGATGCCGCATCAGAAGCGTTGCATGTAACTTGAAACGTAGAACGCAAGTAAGGTATAAAACGCATGCAATGCGTTGAGGCTAAAACGCGTGGTGTGGACCTCCAGCTTAAGAGAAACATGAGATATTCTCTAAAACAATTCTCTTAAATTTTTCTCTTCCTTCTTCACTCACTTGTTCACCAATATGAACATCATTAAAATCAAAGTTTTCTGTGTTTGTAGTTGTAACTACTAAATTTGCACTCTTTTTCTCATTTTTGTTTTCTTCATTATCACTCTGTTTTTGTTCTTTTTCTTCATCATTAAGCAGGGATCACACGATTGCCGCAATGCGCCAATTTTCACACTTGTTCATACCCCAATAATGTGACTGCACAATCAAATGCCTCATGTACCAATCGGGAGCAATATTGTGCTTACTTTTACCAATAAAATGCAACCCTGTTGCGGCAATCGTTTGACTACTTGATATGTAACCGCGCGTCAATTAAATTGACAAAAATGTATGAAATATTTATTGGCTTCTTGTGCGGCAATTATAAAATTTACTTTTGTGTTTCTTTTAGAAGGAATAAAGTAAAAATAACAATTAAATTTATTAAAAATAAAAATTGGAAATTTAGCAAGTCATTAATAAATAAATTAATAATAAATTTTGTATTCCAGATTTTTTTTTTTTAAATTAGTGCAATAGCTGTTCAGGACAATATAAAAGAATATATACAGGAAACCTGAGCAAAATGAAATTTAAAGCGAGTTTATTTTTGAATACAAATATTCTCTATTTCTTTATATATAGTATATAGTAAAATAGAATTTTACTTTGTTTGATTTTTGGAATTTCATATATTTTACTTAAAAAATTTCAAAACTTTGTTTGAATATATAATACCAGGTAAAGTCCCCTAAGTTCGGCATGCACCAGTAGTCGGCCAATTTTTTATAAAAGTTAAATAAATAAGAATAGCGGCAAATATATAAATAAGTAACACGTTTTTTTAATAGAAAATATACTCCATTCTCTTTATGTAAAGTTTGTATTGGCTGGGATGAGTATTTCGATCGATTTGGCTTGTCGTTCAGTGACAACCTCTTCACACGCGCGGTAGTGCCAGATATTTAAGTAATTTTTTAGTGTCAAGGACAATTGGAATAAGTAAGGAATCATATTAAATTAAGTTATTTTTTTACCATAATGCTTTTAGTAGGAAGATAGACGTTCATATAGTCTCCAATGAAAATAAATTTATAAAAAAAATGTATATTTCGCTTATTTTAAAGGCTGCCGACATTAGGGACAACATTTTGACAGATTTCCAGTAGTCGGCATAGGGATGCCGACTTTAGAATAATTTATATTTTCTCTTATTAAGCTCAAATTCTACTCTATTATATATTACTCGTCTCTCTTGATAATGAATGCAAAGAAAATTAGTTTTTTTTTACTTTACCCAATAGTCGGCATACATTTTATTCAGTATTTTCTATGATGCCGAGTATAGGAGAAAATGTATTCTGATGTTGGCAGTGGTTATAAATGGTGGGAGCTAGCCAAACAAAATAATATTTTAGTAGGCATTAAATTAGGATTCATTTCTTTGGCATTTCAGACCAGTATAAAATTAAAATGGAACGACCCTTAAAAATTCCTTAAAAATGCGCTTTCCGAAATAAGAGAAGGTAGAATTTCTATACGTGTTGCAAGTAAAAAATATGGCGTTATGCGTTCCACCATACAGGACAAATTATATGGCCGAGCTCCTGAAGGTCCTAGGAGAATGGGTCCACAAACGGTACTGTCTTACGTCGAAGAAATGCGTTTGGTAAGGTGGTGCCAAGGAATGGCGAAATGCGGGTTTCCATTAAAAGCCGAGGATTTGTTGAACACTGTTCAGGCAATAGTTAAAGACCAGCGCACCACACCGTTTTTAAATGGTAGACCGGAAAAGAGCTGATTATTAAAGCGGCATCCTTGCCTAGCAATTCCTGAAGCGGAAGGAATAAGCAAGGGGAGGGCTGTAATAACCGAAGAGGGCATCAGAAAATGGTTCGAAGGTCTAAAAAACTTTCTGACTGAACAAAACTTTCTGATCCATTGCGAATATTTAATGGGGATGAAACTAGTTTTAGTTTGTGTCCTAAGGTTAGGTTAGGCTCCATGGGCAGCAATCGAGAGACAGCTCACTTGGGTCCTTCAGCGATCCCTTTCTGATACCCAGCGCCAATTCCCATCCCAAAGAGCAGTTACTCAGATGGCGTTACTGCAGATTTGAGCCAATCCGTCTTCCTAATGAAGAGAAGAAGCAATCTTAGTTATATTTTAGATATTTAAGCAGGAAAACATCGGCTCTCCCAGGTATTTTTCCCTGATGCCCCGTAGCCCAGGGCATTGACAGAAAAAGTGAAGCACAGTCTCCTCTTCCTCCTCATCATGACAACTTCTGCAGTAGTCATTGAATTCCACCCCCATTCTCCTAGCATCAGTCCCAACAGGCTATTATGAAATTACTTTCACGTGTAAACGCCAGGTTAGATACGAGTGTGCCGACTATTGGGGAAAATGGTACATGTTGAAAAAAACGTAAATTACTCTATTTTTATAGCTAAACTTCTGAAAACCGTTAATTGAGTCTAAAACTACACAAATTGTTCAACAATAATAAATCGTTGACAACAAAATACTACTCTCACAATCTTGATAGCGTCTGTTGAGAATGGGAAAAAAGTTAAATGGCCGACTACTGATGCTTTTACCCCATTTCCTTTTTTTTTAATGAACAAGCCAACTAGAACATTCAAAGAAATAAAAAAGCTACCACAACAGCTGTTTTCGAAGTTGACACAAGTAAGAACAATCGTGCGACTGTGCTGCGACAATTATTGTACTCATTTCGTTTTGTACCAACTAGCGGCAATTAAATTTGTATTAAAAAGGGCAATCGTGTGATTTCAGTATATTTTATTGGCGCAATTTCATTATTATGCGTCAATAAAGCACAATCAAAATTGTGTCATATTGGTGCATTTGCGGCAATCGTGTGATCCCAGCTTTAAGTTTTTGTTCAAAACAAATTTTACCTCTAGTTATTGTTTAATTTTTTTCAAACTTTATGTCTTGTTTTGTTAAATTCATTACAGGGATGGAAAACTCACCTGTTTCATTATTAATGACACAGTTTGGTATTAAAGCACCAAATTTATTTTGGCTTTAGAAATATTGCAATATGTTGAAATAAATCCAACATAATTTGAAGGGATGACAGTTGCTTCTTTTGCCCATAATTTAACATCAGTTTTTGGTAATTCTGGCACCTCCATGTTACGTAGACAATCATCTGGCTCTTCCTCTATTTTCTCCTCAAAGAATCGTAGTGTTTTGCCTCGACGCACCATATTTAATTCGTCATCTTTTACCACGAATATTTCTACATCTGCTACTGCTTGATCTACCTTATGGTTGACATTTAAAACTCCAATTGGGATTACTGATCCATTACCAAAACATTGGATGCGAAAAGTGTTTTTCGGGTTGCTGTAATTAAGCTTTAGATTTGAAGAATTGTTGATTCGGGCATCATATTAATTGCACTCCAGGGATCGATATACGCTTTGAATAGTAGTCCGTTAACATAAGCTTCTTGAAAATAATTACTGTTGGTGGTGGTATCGATGTTAGTGGCGGCAGTAGTAGCTATGGCACTGTTTGTTGTTGTGTTACGGGTATGAGTTGCTGTTTTCGTTGGCACATTTTTGTCTTTGGATGGACATTTATTTTGCACATGGCCTTCTTGGTGACAATTAAGACATTTTATATTATATTTTTGATATGTCCGACACCTTCACATCGGTAGCATTTTAAAGTAGACACTTCAGTTTTACAGAAGCGCGCAAAATGACCGTGTTTTCCGCATTTGTTGCAGGTTTGCTCATTATCCGATTTACCTTTTTGTTGAAATCGTTGTGAGTGTGTTTTCTCTACGGCGGTATCTCCCTTTGCACATCCAGTGTTGATATACTCGTTAATATTGGATATTATGTCGTTGAAAGTGATGTGTTGTCTCTGTAAAAGAAATTTTCTTAATTCGATTGATTTTATACCTTTAATTATGGATTTTCTGGCATCATTAAAATCCAAACCAAGTTGCTGTGTATCTGTGTAAGGCGTAATTTATCGAAGAAATATTCGGTGATATGTTCAGCATCTTTCTGACGTCTTTTCGACATTTTCTCCCAGCGATCAACTATTGATTGACGACCAACAAACGTGCCTTTAAATTCATCCTTAAAGTCTGACGAGCTTTTAAATTCGGCTGCGTTATACCAATTAAGCGCGGCACCTTCTATATTCGCTCTAGCACACTGTAAACGAAAAGAATCTGGCCAATTATTCATGTTACCAATACCATTGACGGACGCTAGCCAATATATTGCTTCTGCTGGTGTTCTTTTCCCATTAAAATTTTGAATGGTGTTATTTAGATCAGGCATAACGTGGTACGTAGTTTTCTCAGAACGTAGAGTATTTATCAGCATTTGGTTTTGCTGCAACAGCAATGATAAAATTGAAGTTTCTTTACCTGGGGGAACATGTAAAGTGCAGCTTGAACATTTCCTGGTGTATTGGTAATACCTTGTGGTGTTCGCAAAAACGGTAAACTTGCTGCACCCTCGTCCTCAATGTGGTTATCTCCTTCTGTACTCATCTCGCTTTTTTTTTTTGATAGGCGTAGTAACAAGAAAATTTAATTTTTATTAATTATTAATTTTCTTATGAATCCCACTTCTGATTGTAGAATTGTCTCCAATTTTCTAAACCCAGAAATTAAAACACGTTTATAGTTTTAATTTGAATAGAAAATGGCTCTTTATTTAAGTCTGTACTCTTAGACTTCTCAAGAAGGAATTAAATTTAATATGATTTTATTAAATGTACAAAAGTCAAACTTCAAGTTTACCTCAATGACAAGTCAATGTCAATTAATATAACAAAGAGGAAAAGTAATAATTAGTACAAACATAAATGAGTTAGCAATTCGAATAATAGGGTTTCATGTACGTTTTATTTATATAATATTCGGGAATGTTTACAATCAAATGTTTTCCCCATGACAGTAATGTCGTCAAGGTACACCAAACATGTCTTTAGGTGAAGACCTTTTAACACCTGCTCCATTAAACGCTCGAATGTAGCCGGAGCATTGCAGAGTCCAAATGGCATCACATTAAACTGCCAAACACCATCACTTGCGCTAAACGCAGTTTTCTCCTTACCATTTTCTAAAATTTCCACTTGCCAATAACCGCTCTGCAAATCTAATGTAGAAAAGCATTCCGTTCCGGCTACCGTGGCCAAGGTATCATCAATTCTAGGCAATGGATAACTATCTTTTTTGTGACGTCATTAAGTTTTCTGTAGTCTACGCAGAATCTGGTACTTCCATCTTTCTTTTTCACTAACACCACTGGTGAGCTCCATGGACTTGATGATGGTTTAATAACTCCGCTCTTTTCCATCTCGCTAACCAGCTCTCTTACTTCAGTTCGCTTTCCTTGAGGAATGCTTCTAGGTGCCTGTTTTATTGGCTTAGCGCCGCCGGTGTTGATTTCGTGTTTTACGATTGAAGTTCTACCTTGTTTTTAACCTTTCAAAGCAAATACAGAGGCATATTTACGTAGTAGTTGTTTGGCCTTATTTAAACTAGGTGGCGTTAGTTTTTGGGTCCATTTTCGCCATTTTTTCACTACTGGATACATTTAATATTCTCACGGGAACTAAACTCTTGATAGGTTTAACGATGGCATTTGCTGTTACGACATCGCCCTTAATTTCTGCTGGCTCCACCACCCACAAACTGTTGTCCTCACATTCTCTATCCATTCGCGCCCATACTAAGGTTTCTGATTTGGGTGGCAATTTTTCACATTCAAGGGCGATTAATTGTCTTACATGGGCCTTGATTTCGTATCAAACTTCAAGGGGTATTTCAACATCACGCCAATACATAATTTGCTGACCCATATCCAAGCGAATACTCTGTCCAATCATAAAATCTGCGCCAATGACTACCTCGTCTGCAATATCAGCCACTATATATACGTGATGGACGATTGTATTAGCCATATTTAATTGTACTTTTACTTTTCCATGGACTGTGGCAGACTCTCCTGTAGTTGTTCGCAGTCTTACCCCGCTCAGTGGTTCAATAGATTTTTGTATTAAATCGGGCCTTATAATAGAATGTGATGCCCCAGTGTCCACAGTAAAAATGCGTTTTCGTCCGTTAATATAACCGCAAGCAGTAAGATTACTGTTCCATGTTGCACAACTGATATAGAAATTGTGGGGCCATCAGATGTGTAAGCTAGCCCATGCCCCGCAGCGCTAGCTCTTTCTAGTTTAAAATTGACTCTTGTGATGAATGTCGATAAGCACTTTGGTTGTCTCTTTGTGGCGAAGCAGATTGGGATCGTTTTCTTGGTGACTTGCAGTTTCTTTGAATATGACTAGTCTTACCACAGTTATAGCATTTTACTTTGGTTTTGGTTTTATTTTGCTTGTTGCCCAAGCTTGCAAAACTGCCTCTGTACAGTTTTTTTTCGAACTCTGAACTAAAGTCTACAATTACAATTGCTAGAAAATTTAGTACAGTGGCGTTCATAAAAATAGTAACTAATATGACATAAAACTATAATTTACAAGATAACTTATAACTAAAACCAAAAATAGTTCTTAGACAAATCTAATTTCGTAACAATAGTTTAAAGGTAGATTATAATTTGTTTTTGATTTAAGTATATATTTGTATTAATATATAAAAATAAAATACATATACATATCAAACCAAAAATAGAATTTAAATTACTTAAAATTTTATCGATAGCCAAGAATACTATTTGGGCATTTTTCAAAATGTTCCTTTTCAGTTTTATCCCTTTAACAAGTCGTCCCGTCCCAAAAAAGCCAACCTTTGGCCCCTGTGAATATTGGGACTAAGCACTTTACAGGGGCCAAATGTTGGCATTTTCTGACAGGATCTAAGTTCGAGATTAAAAACTAAGAATCAGTTGTAAAATACAAGAGAAAAAATGATAAATTATAAAAAAATTATTTTTGAAATATTCAACTTTTACACCGAAACTCAACAAAAAAAATTAAAATGCATTCAAACTCCCCATAACTTCTGTTCCTATCAGTCGAATTTTTGTGTTTTATAGTTTTATATTAGAGCCTTACTTCGCATAAAAAATACCGATCCAGTCAAAAATTATGGAATTTTCACCGCTTTCTCTTAAAATTTCCCACTGTACACCGTCTGTACCAACCTTAATTATTTTCAAGACAGATACGAACATTATATAGTGTTCGTTATAAAACAGAACAATTGTTCTGTAGACATACACGTCTGCCAAATACAAATAAGCTTACAATGTTCACACAGTTGCTAGACATTTTTAGTCAATTTTAATGTAATTCAAACAATATTGCAATATCTGACCACCGTCTGTACGAAACTTAGGCCCTAATCATGTACAACGCAGCGCAGCGTCAAAGAATTAGATTGAAAGCACAAACAATGTCATAAATATTTTGTAATTTTGTTGCTGCTTTCTACAGAAATTCACATTACGTTTTAAAATTTCAAACGCTGCAAGCTTGAGGCGTCGAAAATTTTAAAACGGTACATGAATTTCTGTAGAAAACTACAACAAAATTACAAAATATTTATGACATTGTTTGTGCTTTCAATGGTAATTCTTTGGCGTTGCGCTGTGTTTTACATGATTAGGGCCTTAAACATAGATATATGGACAATATTGGTATCATTTTAACTCTTTAGCTCACATTATAGTTAAGTGATTTGAAAGCATTAGGCTGTTAGATGACCGGTTTTAAATCACGAGATTTCAAACATTTTTTTCCAGCGATTTCAAATGACTTCACGAAAAAGTGATTTTTAAAATATGCATGATAATATCAACGGTAAGAATCGGCCTTTAAGCTATGTATTTTTTTCAAAAATAAGACTACGTGTAGGGGGGAGGGATGTAGCACACAACGGGTATCCGCTAGTGTTTGACATACATACATAATTCTGTTTTACTTTTATGAAATTAATTGTTTTCTATTATTTATTTAAAACATACTTATATAAATTTGATTGTTTTTCATTTTTTTAAGAATAAAACCTAAAAATTTTGAAGTTTTAGATATTTTAGTAAGCTAATAGGGCCTAAATTTTTTCCATTGTAAATTAAAAACACATTTAATTACAATTTTTTACAAAATTTTGTTTTTCTTTTTTTGACGATTTTGAAAATATTGTGGCGATTTCGCCGATATTTTGTCCAGTTTTGCCGATTATGTATCAAAAATATCTGGCAGCAGTGCAGACAATACAAAACAAATTTTGATGTTTCGATTAGAAATTGTTCCATTCTGTTTACTGAAATAAAAAGACAAGTTTTTGTTAAAATATTTTGATATGGATGAAATAGAGGACTTTTTTAATATATCAAAAGACTTTAAGCGTGTCAGTGCTCCTGTTCCAAAACCAATTGTTGAAGACGGACCATCAACAAGCTCTAAAATCAAGCGTGAACATGAAAAATCTGAAAGTGTATGTAAATATAAAAAGGTAATATATTGTTGCTGTATAGAATATTGTTTCATATCAATAATTGTTAAACAAAAATCTAGTTAGAAAATCGTGACAATAAGGGTTCGTACGTTAAAAAAGCAGTTCTTCCTGAGGATTTGGGTATTTTAAGTGACGATGATGATAAGGTTGAATCTCCTAAAATACAATTCAACGATAGTGTCTATAGTCGATATAAATTTGATTTAGATCGGGATAAATCTTTGCCAATACATGATGCAAGGGAGGAAATCATAAAGACCATACGCAAGAATCCAGTTATTATTTTGGAAGGCGATACTGGTTGTGGAAAAACGACCCAGGTAAATAGTTTTAAAAGGTATTTGTTTTATACATAAATACACACAAATTTACATATAATTTATTGGTAAGGTTTTTATAGATATGACTGAGTTCCAAAACGTCGGTTGCAACCCTCTTTTTTAACTGCATCGTTACACTTGATGATACAATTTTGATTTGTGATGCAAAGTATTATGATGTTTTGGAACTCAGCCTATGTAACAAATAAAGGGCTTAAATCTAATAAAAAAAGTACCTAGGGTAATAGAAAATGGAAAAAATAAGAAGAAAAAATAAAATAAGAAAGTTGGCACAAACGCTTAGTTTTCGAGTTATGGACGTTTAAAGTTTTCATATAAATATGTGTTTTTGCACTACATTTCCAAATGTATATGGCTAATATTGGTATCATTGCAAAGCTTTTCACTAGATCTGTATGTGTATATGTTTTCCTGTTGTTCTTTACTTTATTTTAATTGTTTATCACCGTATTAATTGATATTCTGAGAAGTTTTAGTAAGCGAAGTCGGTGTATGTTATAATAAAAAGAGAGAATCCTAGCGCCCGGGCAAAGGCTGGCTATGCAGTATAGCTTTAGTTAGCGAAGCTAGTGTTTGTTATACCATTGAGTAGAAAATTTTTGCGCCCGGCCGAAGGCCTGCAATGCAGAGAATCTTTACTTTCGAAGCAGGTACTTTTTATACCATAGGGGAGAAAATCCTTGCGCCCAGCCGAAGGCCGGCTATGCAGGGAAGTTTTTTTGCGACGTTGGTAGTTGTTATTTTATAAAATTTGTATTACACTTATTTAAATTAACTATATACTTTCCTAGTGCACTTCCGTTACATTTTGATGTAAAATGAAAAAAAAACCGTTATGAAAGCTAGAGAATTTAAAATTTTGAAATAAATGTTGTATATTCAGAAAAATCTGTTCAAGAGCTTTAAAATGATACCAATATTGGCCATATATGTTAAGAATTGTAGTGGAAAATCTCATATTTATATGAAAACTTTAAACGTCCATAACTCGAAAACTAAGCGTTTGTGCCAACTTTCTTATTTAATTTATCTTCTTATTTTTCCATTTTCTATCACCCTGGGTACTTTATTTTTCAATTGGAGCAGCGTCGGTAAACTAGATTTGTTCCAAATAAAGTTCTTAATTTCGCTCTACATATATTGCTTGTATATCCTTTAATATGGCAAGATATGGTTTTCACAAAAAATGAGTCGGTGTTTTAAAATTTGCCCCAAATTGTAGGTTTATAAAATATGTAAAACCATGGTCTTGGATTTCCTTAGAATCAAAAAATTTACGCATTGTGTTGCATTACCTTATATAAAAAAAGTCTTCTAGTTTTATTGCTATAAAGTTTAGCAATTAATATGTCATAACCATGCTGAAGGCGACATGCGGGGCATTTCTACATCAATCCAAAAACAACAGAAACAACAGGTTTTTTGCATTGCATTGTTAGTATTGACGCTTCGAAATGTCAATTATTTCTTTCAAAACACTAACAAAACGAAAACAAATTGGTTCAAACTGTTAAAGTATGCCACATAATACAACATAATCAATCAAAAATCGACCTTAAGTCTGGACTTAATAGCGATGAAATCGAATGTATCGATTTATGATAAATGATTGAAAATGCATTTTGAAGTGACGCATTTTTGCCACATATTGGCCATAATTCTCAACAGTGCACTTGTAAACACCATTCTCTTTTTGTTGTGTGAAAGTTTAAAATGTTTTGAGGCAAACAATTCGTTTGGCAAAAATAGAGTACACAAATAACAATTCATTTATAAAACTTAATTACTATTAATTTAAATATTAACAACTTAACACTACCGACAAACATTTTGCTTTTTCAACACGTCTCTCTTAATGATTGTTGTTGTTTTTGTAGCAGCGATACCAGAAGAACAGGTACTGCTGAGTTGAAAATCCTTGGTCGGTGTTCTTTGAACTCCGAGTCGTTTCGTTGCGTAGAACCGATTGTCGTGGGAACGTTTAATGATTGTAGTTTTTCTTCGTTAGAAAATATATTTTGTATATTTTTCTAATTTTGTATTTTAAGTAAATTCTTTTAAGCAATCTAAATACAAAAATTTTGTAATATATACAAGCATTTTGTCCATTGCACAAAAAAATATTTTGTATTTTTATTCATCAACTATTTTCAGTGTACTCATAATCCAAATACGTATTTTCTATATCGATGGCTTAATATAAAAAAGGCGTAACTAAATTTTTTCCTAAATAAAGGTTTTTATTTATCCTGATAGAAAAATGCTATTTTCTTTAAATTTCAGAGGTATATAGTATAAAATTGATTGCATATTATTATTAAAAATCACATTAAAACTTGTTTTGTGTAAAGTTTTACGGATTTTATTCATTTCTTTCTTTCCTCTGTCAACTAGTAAAAATCGGTTTACTCCTTTTTATATTAAGCCATCATTATGTAATTTAAATATATTCGCAAAATGCATTTTGTATTTTAAACACTAATCGCTCAAGTATTTTGTATTTCAAATACTTCTGGTCTAAATTTTTTTTTCTTAAAATTCATGCTAGGAACACAACTGGGTCGTACGTCGTAAAAACGTAGGACGTAACGCCGTAAATTTCAAAAACACGCCCACAATTCCATCGGAGACGTATTTTGCTTTTCTTTGAAAATAATACTAGAAAAATAGAAATTAATTGAACATTTTTTTGTTTTTTCCTTTTTTTTTTTTAAATATTCAATTTGAAAACACAAAAATTTATTAATTTTATAAATTTAATTTTTAATTTTTTTTTTCTATGACAATACGTCCTTAATTGGCGTATGAAATAGAATTAGATCTAAATCGATGTACGACGTAGATACGCTTTTACGTTTGCGCCAACTATTGTGTGCCTTTGTATTAAATATGACATGTTTTTATTTGACGACGTATCTACGTCATACGCTACTACTTTCATATGGTGCAATTATGTTCATACGGTCATTTACTATTAATAAATAAAAAATAAGTTGTCTTAAACATTTAGATCTTAATTTCATAAAAAATTCTTCTATTAGAAAGATTCACTATTTAGTATTTGCTAAGTGTACTTTTTTATGGAATATGTTCAGTAGCCCCAAATCGGTCGAAGTTTTAATAGACTGTCTTGGGCAAAAGTGTGTATGGTCAAGTTCCACAAGATTTAACTCTATTTATGATACTTTACTAACCCTTATAAAACTGTAATGCAAAATAAATAAATTATTTTAAAAGTTGAGTGAGAATCATGGCAATTGAGTTGGATCATTTAGAGGAATTCATAGTTGCTGCTTAGATTACATTCAGGGCAACAATTGGTATTATGGAAAACTTTTGTCTACTATAGTTTCCGTAAAAACCAGGTTAGATCCGCTTTAGGATAGGTTAGGTTAGGTTCAATGGGCAGCCGACAGCCGAAATGCCTAAGCCAGTCTCCCGAAATGCCTAAGCCTAATATCCATGAGACCGGGGCAATGGCAAGTGAAGTGAGCCACCGTCTCCTCCTCCTCCTCATCATGACAACCTCTACAGTAGTTATTATAAACAAGTCCCATTCTCCGCGCATGAGCCCCTACCGCCCAGTGACCCGTTATGACCGATGTCAATGTCCTTATTCGGTTCCTGTCAAGAGCAAGTAGCACGCGAGTTCTCGCCGCGTCGTTGCCAGTCCATAAAGTCCTGGCCACCAAGCAGGTATGCTCACCCTGCCATCTCTTCTGAGCCCCTCTGTACAACTCACGCCCTATGAGTCTTGCAGCGGACCGTTGAAATACCGATCAGGCCATCGAAGAACATGTCGTCCAAGAGACAGGCCAGACCGCCTGCAGTTTGGATGCCCGGGCATCCACTGTGGTCTGGTACCCATACCAGTGTTACCCTGGAATGTTCCGAGATCTCATTTGGAGACCTCCAACATTCCACTGTCAACATAGATGTCGTGAAAACACCAGCCAGAACTGCAATGGCAGCCTTGCTGTCCGTAAATATACATATATCTCTCGATATACGATAATACCTCAGCCAGTTCGCCGCCTGCCTTATGGCAGAGATTTCCGCCTGCAGTACGCTACTGCCAACCGGCAGCTTAAAAGGGACCATTATGCCCAATCCCTCGATGAAGAAACCTCCACCTACTCTGGAACCCATCTTGGAACCATCAGTATAGACCCTTAGGGCCGGTTCCAGAGATTGCATGCCATCGAACAGCTCATCACCGCTTCGTCAGTGTCGACCGAAGTGATCCCGTGATCTTCAACGCGACCAATCTATATACTTTCTCAAGCAACATGCAGAACCGCCCCCTACCTATGGCGGGCTACCACACTATGATCCCATAGAAGAGGATCGGTTTTACCACCGCCTCAAAGATCCATTTAACGCCCCTGGGGCCTAGGTCCCAGTTCCTGCTCACAGATCTCCTACACAATGACCTTATCAACCCTCGAACGAACGTTGAGTTCCCAAGATAGTTTACTATCTAGCACTATCCGAGGTTGTCAGCTCCGTGCCATTTATCCTAGGAAGCCTAAAGTCACCAACCTTGTACTTCCTGGTGAAGAGTACCAACTCAGTTTTCTGTGGATTGAAACCAAGTCTACAGGAGATACTCCAGGAGCTAAGAATCCGCAATGCAGATTCCATACAACGGGACAAGGTGTCTAGGTGTTTACCCATGACCGCAACCGCCACGTCATCCGCATACGCGACTATTTTTATACCTAATCTGTTTAACTGACTCAACAAAGTGTTTATTGTCAAGTTCCATAATAGAGGGGACAGCACGCAACCTTGCGGGGTGCAAGCGAGTACTCAAGGGATTTTTTAATGTAGCCGACCAGTGAGTGAAGCTCCGTATCCACAGAATCGCCATTGGTGTAGACATGCTGTGATGTTGAGAGCAAATGTCTGGGAATAGACATCCTCAGGTGAATATCAATGACCCTCTTAAGGGTCTTGAGAAGAAATGACGACAGGTTGATTGACCTGTAGTGCTTAGGGATGTTTTCGCCCCCTTTGGAATGAAAACCACCCTGCACCTAGCCCAGCGGGTAGGAACGTACGAGAATCTAATGCATTCTGTGTAAATAGCGGACAGCCAAGGAACTAGAAGGTCCGCATTCTTCTGAAGGTCAGCCGGAATGACACCTTCCAGGTGACTTAAAGGAGTCGAAGCTCCTTATCGCCCATCATAGCACAGAGTGGTGGACACAGACAATTGTTATTCCGTGGTGTTGGAATAGAATTACCAGAAAAGTGTCGTCAATTAACACCTCCAACGTCTCCTGACTATTTGTAGTCCAGCTACCATCAGCGTTCTGAATGTAGCTAGGGACAGTCGGACAAGAAGCCATTATTTTACGCAACCGGTTTGTCTCCGAGGAGCCTTCCACACCGCTGCAGAAGTTCCTTCAGGCATTCCGTTTCGCCGATCTAACCATATTTTTAAATCTATTCAATGCCGACTTATATTCCGCCCAGTTTCCCAGACGTTTAGCCATATTGAATAACCTACGAGAGTCTTTGCGAGACTGTGCGACCTCAGGGCTCCACCATGGTGGCCCGCCCCCTCCTTTCTAACCACTGGTCTACATGCCAGTGACGTTGCCTGACGCAGTGTCTCCGATAGAAATTCCACCGCTATTTCAGTCTCCGTTAGAAATTCCACCGCTATTTCAGTCTCCGTAACGCCATTAATGACAGGGACAGAGCCCAGAGAATTAGTGAGCAGACTATCCTGATATAGTCTCGCTTCGTTCTTCTCCTATTTACAAAAGTACACACCCCCAAAGGGCGTAGACCTAATTGAAACTCAACATATCTGTGGTCCGAAAAGGAGCAGACATTAGAGACCGCCGAGTTGCTTACTAAATCGAAGTGTTCCGAGCTGACCAAGGTCGCATCGAGAACCTCCTGCCTATTAGCTACAATGAACGTAGGTTACGCGTTTATGTTTGCTATTTCAAAATTGTGTTTTTAACCGAAATGCAAGATGTAATTTTACCTGACCCTTTGGCATATAGAAGCTTATAGCCCTTAAGGTTTAATCCGAAAACCCGATCCTTCCTCTCTACCGCCCGGAGGAGCAGTTCAGCGGATGCTGCCTTAGAGTGGTGAATGTTTATTTGTGTTACCTTCACCATGCCCAGTGTCGACGATCGTGACATTGGCATCCTCCTGGTCCGATTCCAGGAGGGCTTCCTCATCAGCAAATTCACCCATGCGTTCAAAGAGGTCACCCAGTATGTCAGAGACGGACGGGGTATCTTCTTTGTCGCATGGACGAACGGAAAAGTCCTCTGTCGTGCAGTCCGCAGACTGCGTAGGATTTGCGCCCATCGAAGAGGGTTCGCCCTTGTCGCCTCGGTAGACACGGAGCAGGATAGAACTAAAACCATAGTAAATCTTGCCCTGTTTCTCCCGCAGCGGTTTCAAGGAGTCCTGTAGCCCGTTTCTGTATTTCTCGCATCTTAAAATTTCCCGCATGAAACAAGTGAGTTATAACAAAAACAGTGCAATATGAAACAAAAAATGGTTTTTCTCTCATAAGTGTTTCTGTATATTTACTTTGGGAGAATTATCTGTCATTTAAATAATTTTCCAGCATTTATTGGAAGGATGTGAGAAAAAGTGTTTCTGTATTAATATTTTGCTAAAAGTTTCTCACAAGAACTGTCAAAATAAGTTACATTTAAAATTGATGCGAGAAAAATAAAATTTTAATAAATGGAGCACAAATTATGTATGTATGTACGTAAGTATGTGTATTATTTGTTTTTTTATTTGAAGGGAAAGAATTTTAATGATGAAGATAAATAAAACACAATTGTTAAATTTTTTTATTTTAATTTTTTTAAGCCCTTCATTGCTTTCGTTTTATGCAGGGCTGCCAGATAAATTTTTGAAAAAATCGTTAATTTCCTAAGAAAGAATCAAAAAAAATCGGCTAATTTGTTTAAAAAAATCGGACAATTTAAAATTAATAGCCTATTTCCGATGTGCGAAAGAATTCTTTCTTTCGTATAACTACATTGAAAACAAAAACAAATTTTTAGACTTTGTTTTTGTTTTCAATGTAGTTATGCGAACGAAAGAATTCTTTCGCACATTGGAAACAGGCTATAATTTTGACAAATTTTTTTCGATTTTTATTAAAACATAATCAAAAAAATTGGTAAAGTTCATGGGTAAAATACATATTTTATACATACTTAAACTTGAGGTCTATTTAAATAAAATTATTTATTTTTTCTTTAATCCGATAACAATTTAAAATTTCAGACTGTTTTTTTTTCCTGAAAATATCGCTTAAAGGCGTAACAAAATATCATATTGAACTTGCCAAAAAAGGCCAAAATTTCCTATAGTGCATTGATTAAAAATGGTGTAATAGTTTAATGTATTGATCACATAAACAAATGTATTAAATAATCTAAGGAAATAAAAATTTAGCAGTTTTCCTTCGAAATTTTAATTTTGCCCATATATTTTTAAGCTGCCATGTTTTTAAAGATATCGTTTTTCTGTGGTGCAAAACATATAATCATACTAAACTAATTAAAGTTATTTTATTTCGAAGACTGAATAATATGTTCACCAGAAAAAATCAGCAAATCAGCACTTTGCCAAGTTTGGAACAAAAAATCGTCAAAATGACGATAAATCGACAAATCTGGCAGCCCTATTTTTATTATATCTATTTCTTTCGTTGACGTTTCGCTTGCATTTGACATTTAATTACTGGAAGTATTCCAGTTAAAACAGAATCTGTGTTGTCTGTTCTCGCAATCAAATACAGAAACACTTTTTTCTCACAAATCGAGAAACGATGGAATTTTTTGTTTCACACTTAATGTGAGAAATTTTGCAATGCGAGAAATACAGAAACGAGCTACTGGTTCAGAACTACGATCCCCGTTCTTGAATATCCTTCAGCTACTGAAACCTTGATAACTTTCCAATTCTGAGTGGGAACTTGGCGGTTGCAGCCCTGAATAATCCTCAAGATCTCTTCAGGTGCAGAAGGTTCAGATGGTATGGTAGCGAAGGATCTAGGTCGCCGTGGTATCTCACTTACTGAAACCACATCGAGCCTAGCACCTTCCCATAGTTCGCCAATCGCTCCGATGGCAAGTTTCAACAGAAACGCTGAGCGCTCGTCCACACAAGCCATCAACTTAACCTGGTACCAGCCAGCATCGTCACATTGCGGGGGTGCCTCTGGATGCTCGCTCAGGATCTTTCAGAAGACACCCATCATTCGCTGCTTCACCAAGTCCCACAAAGAGTGGGACATAGATCCATCAGCTGCACCTCTGTCAATAACAGGTCTCACAAGATGGTCTTTAGCCACCTCGCTGTAGGACCTGTTAGCTGTCTTTGGTGCATGTCTGGGACGTTTTGTCACTGGTTGCTGTCTGCCGGCTGTCGCTTCTTCCTCCGAACGTTGCCGTTTAGTCATTGCCTTCGCAGAGGCAGGAGGGGAAAAGCTATGAAGGAGGTGAAACGTCTTCAGCGGTTAGCTCATCAGCCTTTTTGGAGCCGAATAGCACAATAAAACGTTGGATGCCCTCTTGGAAGGGTTTTTATGCCGGGGGGTCTTTTTAGTGACGCCGGAGTTGGCGGGGGGGGAGGTGCACGACTGGTACAGGATGTTCTCATCTCTGACCTTTGTTGGACGACTTTGTCATTTCCAGCTTGGCAGCACCCGAAGATGGGGTTTATCCGCGTTGGCGGAAAGGGCTTTTGCGGCTTTAGATGTACTTGGCGCGAATGACAGAGGTACATCGCGGCTAGTTTTGGGGCAATCGCTTTTTTGTCGGGTTACCTTTGCACATTCGTACAGCCTGGGGTTGCCAGGTTGTTATCCTGTGCGTGTCAAAGCTACTGCAGCCACCGACGGAGTCGTCTCCGTCGTAGTCCTTTATCGTAGTCCTGCGTTTTTGAGTTACGCGAACATATGTTGTGCAACCTCCTCCAATTTCGAAATAACGGTATATCTCGAAAACCAGAGCTAACCTAAAAAACGGCTAGCACCACTGTATTCCGCGTACCTGAATTAGGTTAAAACACCAGGTCCCCGGCTTGTCTGTTTTTCAACTAGCACAGTGTTATCAAAGTAAATTTGGTTGCCGTGGTAGCATTATTCAAGCGTGAATCTATTGATGATTTGCCGGTGTAAACTGATAATAAATGCCGAAAAGTGAGGGCATTAGGACAGTTCGCTAACCCTTTCGATAATTTTATCGGGCTTAAAGAAGCACCTTTTACATTTAAATAAATATTGTGCTTATGAAAGAAAATACTTGTTTTGCGCTGGGGCTGACTGTTACATATGTATGAATGTACATTAGACCGTACCTCAAAAAAAGTTTTCCCGTACCAACTCTAATATAAAGTATTTTTGCAATGAGGTTTCGAAAAATATTTTTTTTGTCGAACGTATGGGTCGCCTTTTTACATTTTTCGTTATATCTTCGGCATTTACAGTCCTATCTTAAAGTAAGATATATCATGTTTCTGTCTCGAGAAGACCAATGTTTTGCCCTTAGGAACCATTGACCTCAAGTATCTCGTTCTAGTTTTTAGCTACTAGATCTCTGTTTGTACCACCCTAGTATACGACCCTAATGTCAAAAAATTAAAGCATGCAAGACACTATTACACTTTTGCTAAGGAAGTAATTCGATAATACCAGCAAAAACATTTTTAAATTTTATTATACAAAAATAATTTTAAAAATCAAGATAAAATAAAATGTTGGAAATTTTAATGAGTCATATTTCGACGTGATTCAAGTTGGCTGTATTTTTGGCGGCTCTCCAGCCTAGAACCACGTCGTCTGGGACGCCCCTGACGGTGCAATTGCATGGAATATTTGTCTCAATGTCGCACTTACAACGCTTAATCAAGAACAATCGATTCCACTCATTAGCGTTGTATTTCAATGGATATTTCACTACTTTACTGTAATTATTAATAAGTTTATCCAAACGTCTACGAGCAGTTGTTGCCGATATAATTGGAATGCAAGCGCGCTGCTACAAAAGTCTAATACTTTTCCAAACTTTTTGTTTAAAAGCTTTCAACTTTCGACTTCGGTCGGTATTATGCCGCAGATACAAAAAGAAATTAATAACATCGCACTTCGACGGTAATTTAGTGGTGTTAATTTCAGTAGCAGTAAAACACATTTTCAAAAATTTTTTGGTCGTCTTATAATTACAATAATTAATTGTGTTAATACAAAAACAAAATATAGATGAAATTCCAACAGTTACTTTTATATAGTTGTTTTCAGTAGCACTTAATTTTATATACTGGTTTCATTCATTCAAATTCGTTCTTAAGTACTATTTACAAAATTCATTATGAAGTTGGTTTTTTTTTATAACCCATTTCAAAAACTGCATAAAAATATATCAATGTCTGTAAAATTTATTAAAAAAATAAATTTTCATGGACAATTGTTTAAAAACAATTGTTTATGATGGGGTTTCCCGCGTTTGTTTCCTGTAAGCAACACACACGCTTATTAGACAGTAAAAGGCCATAAAATGTAGGAAAAACCTTAAATGCTCAAAATTCCGATTTCATTTCAGAACTTATGTATATCTATCTATCTATCTATTCTATAAATATAAAAGTGAATGTATGTTTGTATATATATATATATTTGTGCCTTATAGGAAGCCAAACCACTTGACCGGTCATCTTGAAATTTTCACAGAATATAACTGTGACCCTGGAAGAGACATTAGGCTATATAAAGTTGAGATTGGACAAAATTTAAAATTTAGCCATTTATTGGCATAGGATGATGATATTTAGTACATATGGTGTTAGTATGAATAGAAATAAGCTCCATGAAAAATGAGGGTGGAGCCACGCCCCTTTATAGAAAAAGTAAAAACCACCATATCTCATTAACTACTGAACCGATCGTCATCAAATTTCCACAGTAGGCGACTGCCTTGAGTTACTGAACTGTAAGCTATATAAAGATGTGGTTGGAAAAATATAAAATCCTCATATCTTAGCCACTATTTGACGTAGGATGATGATATTTGGTATATATTGTATTGTTATGAATAGAAATACTTTGCATGAAAAAAGTGGGAGGGGCCACGCCTCTTTATGTCGATTATATCTAATTAACTACTGAACCGAACGTCATCAAATCCTCACAGTAGGCTGTTGTTATGAATTAATGAGCCCTAGGCTATGTAAAGTTGTGGTTGGACAAAGGGGCGGTGGCACGCCTGATCAACTCAAAATTCATAATCCTGAAATAGGTGTTGGGAGAAGTAAGATAGCTGCAGGGGAAGTGCTACCCTCCTTAGGACGCCAATATTTAATATCGCATATCGTAAGAACTGTTATAGTGAGAATGTTCAAACTTGGTATTAGTCACTCTTATGAAAACTACACCTTTAAAAATATAAATAAAGGGGGTAGGCGCAGGACGCGTAATACCCCCCATAGGAAGCATATATTTAATATCGCGTAGCTGAAATACTTTTACAGCGAGAGTCTGTAATGGGAGGGGTAGGCGAAGGAGGAGCAATACCCTCAATAGGACGAAAATATTAAATACTTCATATCTGAAGACAAAAGTCTTCAAGCTTTGTAGGTAAACTACACCTTTAAAAATTAAAATATAATATATAAATGAAAAAGCGTATGTTTGTTTATTCTCTACAGACTCCTAAGCTACTGAGACGATTTTCCTGAAAGTTTCACAGTAATTTCCTGATTACTCGGCGCTTAACATAGGCTATTAATATATTTTAATAAAGTAGGCGTGGCAACAACCATACAATAAAAATATGAATAACCTTATATCTGGAGGACGGATACAATAAGAGTTTTCCAATATGAAACAAATAACTTCGTTATCAATACATGACATCTGCCAAAAAGTCGACTGGATTAGACAAGCGGGCGTGGCCCCTCCCACACAATTGCAATAAAGATTTCTACGTTTTTGAAGTACTGTAATAGTGAAAGTATTCCAATTTTGTACAAATAGCTAAGATAATAATCCACAACATATTTCAAGAGGTAGTTTTTATGGGAAAAGTAGGTATGGCACCTCCCATACGAAGACACTTGAAATTTCTGTATATCATCTGTTGAACGGTTACTGTAAAATCATTGAAATTTAGTCCAAGATGCTTTATTTTTTAAAAAAAATCTTACCAATTTTATTTCGATGGGGGTAGCAAAGTACACCGGGATAAGCTAGTTGAAAATAAAAAAAAAATTTAGTTTTGTATTGTCGTTTCGATGTTAATTCCCAAACGGAAATTTGTATATAACTTGGAAAAAACAGAGAAGCAAGAGGGGTAGACAAAAAGACACGATTTCGTTACATATTATTAAAAGACCCGACTGTAAATGTTGACTGTCCTGCTTTTTAGCAAGCTTTAATTTTCTAATAAAATTTCAAATTGTTTCTGCTGGAATTATCGAATTACTTCCTTAGCAAAAGTTTCTTGCGTGCTTTAATTTTCTGACATTAGGAAACTTTTATGCGCAGTTCCTCTATGTAGAAACCTCCGCCAACTCTTTCCCCCTTCCTCGAACCATCAGTATATACCCCTAGGGCCGGTCCATGGAAGGTGCTCATAACCGACAGCGCATTGCCGTGCGCCATATGTGTCGCATACCTCGCACCAAAGAAAGGCTCCGGGGTACATAGTCCACACCCTCAGGGACAATCGAGCATCCAATTATCCTGGAGTGGCCATAATCACGGGTCAACCAGCCGTGTCGCCGAGCATAGATCCATCTGTCTGGCAGCGATGTCCACCGGGAGCCAGTGTAAACAGCGCCCTAGAGGGAGTGGAACTCATTGATCCTGTGATCATAAATGCGACCAGTCTATGCACCTTCTCAAGCATCGCGCGGTTCCTGCCCTTATCCAGCGCAGTCAACCATACAACAACACCGTAATACAGAGTCGGCTTTTTTACAGCCTCAAAGATCTAATTGACACACCTCGGGCCCATACCCCAGTTCCTGCCGATTGCACGCATATATAGCAACTATTTCCTTTTCCATCCTTATCCGGACGTTCAGCCCCCACGAAAGCTTATTGTCCAAGATTACGCCCAGATACTTGACGCTATGAAAGATCTGAAGTTCAGTCCCATTTAGCCTCGGAAGTCTCATGACCTCTGTCCTATATTTCCTCGTGAAGAGTACCAGTTCCGTCTTAGACGGATTAACTCCCAGTCCGCATGATACGCTCCAGGTGCTAAGTACCTTTAATACAGCCTCCATACACAGACATTATATTCAAATGCTTCCCTGTGATGGCCACTGCGACGTCGTCAGCATACGCCACAGTTTTAATCCTCATGTCATCCATCTTCGTCAACAAGGTGTTCATAGTCAAGTTCCACAATAGTGCGGATAATACTCCTCCCTGGGGGTACCCCATGTTTACGCTGGTTTCACCTATCGCGGAATAAATTACCCTATTCCTGGGTAGATTATCTACAAATCTACATATGCCATCATCAATCTCCAGACTCCTCATGGACGCCACAATAGAGTCTGGACTGACGTTGAAGGCCCCCTCAATATCGAGAAAAGCCACCAGAGTACACTCCTTAAATTCGAGTGATCTCTCAATAGTTCCAACTAATGAGTGGAGAGCCGTCTCAACAGACCTACCCTTTGTATAGCCATGTTGAGAGGTAGAGAGTAAATACCTTGGGATAGTCAGCCTCAAGTGTATTTTAATAAGTCTTTCAAGAGTCTTGAGAAGAAAGGATGCAAGACTAATCGGTCTGTAGTCCTTCGCTTCAGTATGAAAAGTCTTCCCTCCCATGGGGATAAAGACCACTCTGCACAAGGTCCAACTCACAGGTACATACGAAAATCTAACGCATCCACTGTAAATAGCCATCTGCCAGGGTATAATCAGAGCCGAATTCCTTTACAGGTCCGCCGGAATTATACTGTCCATACCCGGATATTTATACGGGTCAAAGCTGTCGACAGCCCACTTAATCCTATCATAGTTCATTGGGATGGACATAGGATCGGGTATCGATTCACAAACTTGATCCCGCAAGCTCCCTTGGAAGTTTCCAGGAAAATTTGTATCAATTACCACCTCGAGTGTTTCCTGACTGTTCGTAGTCCAACAACCATCCGATTTTCGAATATAGGCCGGGACAACCGGGCTCGAAGCCATTATTCTACGTAAACGGTAGATTTGACCAAGTTTCTGAACCTATTCAATGAAGACTTGTACTCCGCCCAATTACAATAACGCTTAGCCATATTGAAGAACCTCATACAGTCCCTTCTTGCCTGCGCAATATAAGGATCCCACCACGGTGGACGATCCCTGCCCCTACTCACCATTGGCTTAGGTTAGGTTAAGAAGGGTTATGCGCCCGAAGGCGCATATTTTTTGTGAAGCTTAGTTAATAATATATATGTATTTATCATATAGAGCTCACTCCTTTCAGTGGAGGGTATCAAAGATTCGGCACAGCCGAATATAGCACTCAAACTTGTTTTATCTACTTTTGTAGACTATAGGAACAGAACTACAAAGGAAAAGTATTAAACGGTTTTTTTTTTGTTACCAACTTTTATAGTGTTGTTGTTGTTTCTACAGCAATCGGCGCGCCGCGGCGTCACGTATAAAGCTGAGCAGCCGAAATTTTATCATCTTTTTGATTTTTCGACGCTTAACAAGTATAAATAATCTAGTCTGAACTAGTCCAAAACCTTACTAGTGATTAATAAACTTTTTTTTTGGCAATTTTAAATTTCAATCTTTATAAAAGGCCGGTATTCACTATCCTACATAATCGTACGATTCATTCACACGAAAATCTGACGGAATTCTATCCGACATAAAAAAAATGTCTGCAAAATCTGCTGTCAATCAGAGAAGCAAGCCGTAACGGTATGGCTGGCGGCTAGCCGCTCAGCCAATTTTTTTCAACAAGCCGCGCCGCCGCCGAAGTACTCAGCTTATCGGCGGCTCAAATTCAAGTCGATTCTTATTTTTACTATTTTTTTAGTATTTATCCAAAATTGGTTATTCAATTATTTTTGGTAAATTTTAATATTATTTAATTTAGTGAATACTAAATCGGCAGTGGAAGATATTTATCTAACTCAACAAGAAAAAAATTTTCAACGAAATCAAAAACGGATATTTTAAGTATTTTTAAATATTCTTTGCAAAATACTGTATTTGTAAGTTATTCAGACACAGATTAATTTCATTCACGTCTATTCCATTCTGCCACTTGTATACACAATTAACTTTTTCTGTATTCTTAGAAGTTATGAAAATTTGGTAAATACAATTGTCTTTCTAAGGACAATAATTTAATGAGCCTGAATAATTTACTAATACAATTGTTAGCAATAAAATATGTAAAATACTTAAAAAATCCGAAACAATTCATTAAGTTCGACTAAAAATCTAAATATTAATCTTAACCTATATCATCCTAGTGTTCCATTTTTGACGTTTGCTTTAAGTACTCATAATTTTTTTTTGCAGTTGTAAATATTTTTATGCTGTGCTAGCCGTGAAGTGTTTACATAATAATCTTAAGTGCTGTTATTTTTTCAGTACTCAATTTTGGTTTTGTTGCCTGTTGTTTGTTTGAGTTTTTTGCAAAAAATGTCTCGACGCAAAATGTGAGTTAGTTTAGTTTGGACACAATGTCATAGAATATTTTTCTTAAAACTCATATATTTATATTAAATGTATAAAATAGTTCTAAAACTAATCAAAATATGACTAGGTAAAACACTGTGTTTGTATTTGTTTTACTGAAATATTTTATTATTATTATTAATATTAATTAATATATTATCCTTTAGGAGGGTATTTACATACCATCTTACAATTTTTACTAAAATCTGATGACCAGAATATCGCTTGGGATAATATAGGATAAAATAATTTTTCAAAAATTGTTTTCAACTCGGAATAAGTTGTTTTGAAATAAATTGTAATATTTTCAAAATAAAGTCTGGCAAAACCTTATTACTTGTTACATTTAAATATAATTTTGAATACTGATTATTTAAAAAGATTGGTTACCTATTATCCATTTTTAAAATTTAAATTGTTAAAATTGTTTTCATTCGTTTGAAAAGTTTACATAAAAGTGTTCGTTTTTACAAGTGTTAAAAAATACCAGTTGTGTAATAATTTACTATTTTAAAAGCCTGATATTTCCACATTTTAAGAAAATCTTAATAATCTCAATTTACTCTGTTACTGACCGTAGTACAACTAACAAGGTATTTGTTGTAAATATAATTTTTATTCTTAAAAATTTGATTTATCTTTTATAAAATTTTTAGTTTTCAAATGAATAAATCATTATTTGTCTTCTTTTTTTTTTTGTTTAACATGTTTGTTTATGTGTTTTCTTGATATAAGTATTTTTCTTAGTCGTCAAAAAACTCGGCGCAAAGCAGCTCAGCCGAATATTTTTAGTCTTCAGCCGCCGCTGAAAATTTTTAATCGGCTTGCTTCTCTGCTGTCAATGCCACACTATCCCACAAAAAAGATGCAAACTCAAATGACTAAGCTCTTTACAAGAAAATTCAACTCTGATCGCATATAATCTATCATTTTATGAAAATTTTCATTAACATTTGCAAGTCGGACAGACTTGTCAAAAAAATCTGTCACTCAATTAATTTTTAAGCCACACTGTCATACATTATAAGCACACGCGATTTTTTTTGACATATCGTGCGACTAAATAGGATAGTGAATACCGACCTTAAATAGATAAAATATACAAAAACTTTACAATACCAATAACAACAATACCACTAACAATTTTAATTCGGGTATGCATACGAGTGTAGAATTGAATATGCAGTTTGACAAGTAGAATTTGGTTACGGAAGGCAACTGAAGTAAATTTGAGTTGCCAGCAGCGAAATCAGGCAACGCACACATGTTAAAATATAAAATAAACAAAAAATTTTGTATATTTTAACATGAGCGGCTTCGCCTGATTTCGCTGCTGGCAACCCATTTTCAGTTGTGTTGCTATCCGCGATCGACCCATAAAGTACAATACATTTTCAGTTCCACGTTTTCATCTATTAATACCTTTGCTATACTTCCCAACTTGCGCTTGTTCTTTAGAAATGAAAGTCATCAATATACAGTGAACAAAGCAGTACTAAACGTAGTCGTATAAATCAAACCAGGGGGCTAATTCTGACAGCCGTGATCAAATGCTTCTTCGATTCGAAAGCAATTTTATTTCTAATTCTTTTAGTCGATACTGCACAAATTGAAAGTATTTTTTCAGTGTTATAAAGCATTTATTTGAGATATCACAACACTAAAAATATAATTTCGATTCGTTCTGTATCAACTTCAAGATTTAGAAATAAAATTGCTTTTGCATTGAAAAAGTATTCGATCACGACTGCCAGAATTAGCACAAAGCATTTGGTGATCTAACATTCCAGATAAATCATGCCGAAATACAACTGTGTGTGATCAAAATTAAAATCGATTACAAGAGTCGGAAAAACACAATAAAACAATTTATCCAAACACAGACGAAATTTTAAGGGAATAGTTATGCATCCTTGCGATAATACTGCTCTGTGAAAGTTCGTTTTTGTTTAATAGTAGCTCAGCAAATGAACATGTTTAGAACCTATTCCATTAACAATGTTTTTTTTCAACAAAATTTTAAGTAAAACTTATTTTAAACAATTTTAAGGTGCGAGTAATCGATTTCACAGAACGAAATAAAAATTTCTTTCGAAAAATCGCGTTTTGAATCTATTTACCATTCTCTAGCCGACAATTGAGAGATATTTTACTCCTGCGGCGTAGAGTATAAAAAAGTTGCAACCATTCCTGTTTTTTTTTTATATTTATTTATACATAAGCTTTCTTAATTATCCTCCTCTTCCTTCGAATAAATTTTTAAATCTTCTGTAATGAATTCTGGTAACTTTTGGGTCATAAGCTGTCTAACAGTAGGTTTACCGCATCGCTTTTGGGTTTTGTCTTGTTTAAAATTACTTTCATCTGCTGATTCTTGATCATTTTTGGTATGTTCATATCTACCAGCAGCTTTTCGTTTTAACTCCTTTCTTATTTGATTGCTATTTGATTCATCCTGGGGTGTTGCTATATTATTTCCATCTCCCAAAATATCATGTACACGCTTTATAGCATCCTGGATATCTTGAAATATTTTTGTAGATGGTAGAGTTTTTGCATCTTTATTAGAACTAGCAAGAGATGTTTTTGTTTTATTGTACTGTTCTTCAAGAGCAGCCATGGGCGGAAGAAGTTTTTCAGTATCTGATATTACTTTTAGTTTTTGCTTTAGCTTTACCCTTACAACCTCCATTTTATTTCCTATATGACTGTCATATAATCGATCATAATCTACCAAATTTTCCAGTCCAACATCGTAATCTAAAGCTGTAAAGCGAAAAGCATCTTCTTTATATAAGCTCCAAAATATGAAACGTACTTCATCTGACACATTATCAGGCAAATTATCAATAAATTTTAGAATATCCTGCCAACTTTCCTCACTCATAAGTACTTTCACATATTGATTTGTGGGCTGTTTAAAATATACGGCATAAATAAGAAAAATACCTCCCACACGCCTATAATCATCGTCATCTTTAGCAGATATAATTCGTTTAGCCAGATGAAATATGGCTTTAGTTGTTTGGATGACTTCAATGGCCGTTGTTTGTGCCGCGTAAATATGTTGAAACATAACATTTTGCCATTTTTGACTAAACACTTCAAAAGTGGGGTTGTTGCTTTCTGCAAATTTATCAATTAAATTCAGGCAATCTTCACAAATAGCCAATTCAATTTCCATTTTTATTTAAAACATGGTACTCTGTGATATGTAGATAAGGTTGTGTCACTTTTTATCAATGCATTTAGACCAGGGATGGCAAAATTGGTACAATTGTACTCTTTTTGGTACTATTTAAATTTGAAAAGTACAATGGTGCGCCAATGGCTAACTTAGCATTTACACATGCCACTGCCAGTTCGAAAAACTCAATACACTCACGATTTTTTACGTTGCCTTTACACATGCAAGTAGTGGCATGCCACTGTCTATACATATTATCAACGAAAAAGTGTTCGAAAAAGTCGAATCTCATGCCATTTGCTTTTCTGTTTACAAATGCCACTGCCAGTTCATTTTTAAAATATCGTCGAAGCGTCAACTTGAGATAATTTGTTTACTTCTCAAATAAAAAAAAAGTACCGGAAAAGAAAAAAAGAGTTACCGATTTAATCACATAGTTTTAGTTTTGGGGAAATAGTTTACATTTATTTATATTAGCATTATTTTAGCAAAATTAACTCTATAATTAGGAAATTTACTTATTTTAACGCCCATTTCTACAAATTAATCATAAAAATACTTTTAACAGTTAAAACTTTAATTACAGTTCGACAACAATCCAGTCGATTTGCATTAAATTTTGAATAGGGTAACATTGCTAACCGTTTTGACATTTAGTGGCATGCAAGTATTGAGTTTTTCGATCTGGCAATGGCAGCTCCAGTGGCAGCAAAAATTGCATGGTCCCCTTTTACAATGTGGCAAGTGGAAGGCAGACAGACGAAGTTTGTGGGCGAGGGGTTGTAGAGGTAGAGTGTGTAGTACATGACTATCTGTACTAGACATTTTTCGTGTTTCTCTTTTACTGTTCGCAATTTTCATGTTGTTGCTTCATATCATTTTTCTCACACCAATGTAATTTTATATAGCATTGCCTGTTAAATGTTCGTCTCCGTCAACAGCGAAAAAGAAAGAAAAAAAGAAACGAATAATTTCTGTCTGTCTATTAATTTCGCGATTGTAAAAGGTTTAGGTAAGTTCAAAAGAGAATAAGAAAAATGTCTGCCTTTCAATTTCAACATTGTAAATTGGGACATGCGAGTGGAAATTTGGCACTTGCATGCCACTAAATGTCAAAACGAAAAAAAAAAAAAAAAAAAAAAAAAAAAAAAACACTACTACAAAGCAACACATCTTCATTGTATTTTAAAACATAAATTGCAAGCATTTAATAAAATTTTTAATCAAAATATTTTCTCAGAAAATTTTATGATATCGATAACTACGGAAATACTGGATTCACATATTTTAAAAATAAAAAGAATTTTTTCATCAAGATGGACCAAAAATAAAATAAAGAAATAATTAATATTTAATATTATTAAATAAATTTCGTGATAACATTAACATGATAATGTTTTTTTTAATCCAAAAATTAAGCTTTTTTCATAAGATGTTTTCGCTTCGAGAACATTTGAAAAATAAACTTACAACTGACTGTGTAAACACTTAAGTTACTTGCAAGACTTTCGGCTATTTCTTCGACATTTTCGTTGATAATACATACTTATACACTACTTCCAAGTAATTACTTGCATGTGTCAAGGCAGGGTAAAGAACAAAATTACACTTTGACAATTAATCTTTAAAAAAAATCTTAAAATTTTGTCCAGGAAATGCAATCAATGGAAAAACTAATAGTATAATACCACTATAAGTAAAAATGTTTCCAAAAGATACAACCATTTTAATAACATAAATTCGCAATTTAGAGATCTTACTGACAATGAAATATTAAATTCTAACAATCTTATATAATCGATTCCGCATTCATCTGCAAATGTGGAAAGAATCTTTTCTAACCAAAATATCGAAACAAACGAGAGAAACATACAAAAACCGCAATTCTTTGCATCTTAAACAGAGAACTTATTAGTCATCGTCCAGACTTGCAATTTTTGTTGCAGCTATTCTTGAGTTTATTGGTGAGAGGGACGAGAAAATTGGGGAGGGGTACTCAGTTTCATTCTCTCTGCAATTCTGTTTTGTTCTGTTATTCCCGCACTTTATTACTTGAAGTTGGCTGTACGTGTACTTGTCTTTATATATAAAATATAAAAGGAGAAGATTAAAGACACGATAAAAATACAAAAATTGCAAAACTATAATTTCATAATCTGTATACTAATGCAATTTCAAAGCAGAAACTTTAAAAATTGCAGCAACAAAAATTGCAAACCTGGACGATGACAATTTGTTTTTTAAAAATTATTTATTATCAAAAATGTAAATCTGTTATCGAAATCTGATTGAAAACAGGTACGTACATTCATTATACTAATAAATCGAACTAATATTACAATTTTGTGAAAGTTTGTATGTTTCGATATTTGAATGTTTGTGAGCGTGTGGCTCAACCACTTAATAGATTTGGATGATATTTGGTACCCAGATACTATATGTACCAGATTCAAATATAGGGTACTTTTTAAGATGTAATTCGGGAAAAATTGTTACTTTGGTTTTTTTATCTCTTTTAGATACATTTGACAAGCAAGTTAAAATATAGGGCACTTTTTAAGATGTAAAAAACGAAAAAATTTTGAACTTTTTCTATTTTTGATAAATTTGGTATACATATTACATATGATCCAGTGGCCAAAATATACATATTAACAGACCCCTTTTCAAATGGACCGTTGAATGTCTGTTGCTTGAGAGTATCGAGGGCTCAAAACCAATATGTATGTGTTGACGAACAATAATAATTCATATAATGATGTTAATTGAGGCTTTTTTTTAGCATAAAATAATTGTAGATATAAAATTTCTTAATTTTTTTTATATCATTAAATGCTACTTTACACGGTAATACAATGTATTGCAACATGTGGAAAAATTATGTAGAATGAGAAAAATCTTATCGTATAAAAGCAAAATGCATTGAGTAAGAGAGAATACGGATACAAAATTTGACAAGCGGTCGGTAAATGTTCATTTTCTAAATCATTTTAGAAACTTATGTATTCTCATTACATCAGAGCTGTATTTACAATTACAAAAACAACTTAAATCAGCTCAGGCAATTTTCATGTTGTTTTTGTAAATATTGTAAAAGTGTACCAATCTGCTTATTTTATATTGACTCAGCTGTTTAGTATCTTTGCTTTTATTTTACATATACCATCCGTGTAAACATGAAAAATAATTGCAACAGATTTTTAATTTTTTTCTTTTAAACACGTAGAGAATTTCATAATATTTTGATTCCACAAAGTCGTAATACATTGTATTGCCGTGTAAACTAGCCTTAAACACTTTTCTTTAAATCCTGCTGGGTTAAAGCTAGTAGTTTATATACAAAACTGAATTCTTTTTTGTTATATTAAAATGCATACAAATAAGATTTATAATACCTTTGTGTGGTACAATTAGGGTGAAAAAAGTACAATTTTTAAAGGCTGTTGGTACAATTTTAAAATTCCCAATTCCATCCATGTTTTTTTACAGCTGTTGGCAGTGTTGCCATATAACACAAAGATAAACACACTAGTGATGTTACAAATATTCGAAATGCCGAGTATTCGGCTATTTTAGGACATTCATATTCGCCAAATTAAAGCGAATATTTTGCGAATACGTTAAAAAAGTACAAAAGTTAAAAACAATCATATTTGACGTTTGCCGCAATAAATATTGCTACGTGGAGACCTGCGGATATATGTTACGAATTTTTACCAATTTTCCGTTCGCGTACTTTTTTTTGGGCAACAGCTTTTTTTGAGAGTAATTTTTTCGTTTTACTCAGTAAATACTCATTTACTGCATTTAACTTTAAAAGTACACGAACCCATCTAATACAGTTCATAATACTGCAGAGCATGATCCATGTCCATGTTCTGACAATCGCACGATTTGAAATCGCCAAATGCCAGATTTATTTTATGGTGTTCTGTACTCGTGCATTTTGCTTGCGATCAGCCATAGTTTCTTAAAAATATTGCAATCCCCTTGAGCATACTTTTACAGTTTAAAGTCGCTACACTTTTTGCGATTGTGATTTACAGAACACCTACTATGCGATTTCTAGTCAGAATCACAAAGGTTTAGCGTTTTGCGATTGTTAGAACATGGCCGCATAATACTAGAAAATGCCTTTTTCACATTTTCTTGCTGTATTTTACATGAAAAATTCGAGAAATGTTAGAAAAATTTATCAAAATGCCAAAAAAAAAAAAATTCATTTATCAGTATCATGGTTTTGTTAGATTTGTTAAATACTTTGAGAAATTCCACACTATGTAGAAGGACTTTGCGCTCGAGGGCCTCAAAAATATTGCACAGTATTATTATACAATATGATATGCATTATTAAACACTGTGAAAAAAAGAGGAGAAAAAAAATTAAATAAATGGATAGATAGATACCATGTCACAGAGTACTATACAGAGCTGTCACGAGGCGGAAGATATTGCATTTTTTATGTATCTTTCTTCGAAAGCTGCCCTTTTTGCATTTCTCTTTGCACAATCTTTTAAGTCGCAATACAATGAACACAAATTTATTTAGTTGAGATTTATTTGAAAGCTGTTGTAAAAATTAACTTTTAAGTTTACTAAAAGACGAATTAACCATGTTTAAATAAATAACATTATAAAACAAAACAATATTACAACGTACTAAAGGGGTGCATGACTACATTTAAAAGGCATATGAATACATTCATTTTTAAGTGCTTAACATTTTGTGTTAAAAAAACAAATGAATGAACACATAAAGCGAAAGAGAAAAGAAAACAACTGTATTTGAACAGAAAAAATACTACCACATTCAAATAAAACAGACATAATAAAATGTGTATTAAGTTTCGAATATAATATTAGTTGAATGTTTACTTCTTACACAGGGTCTCCACCTAACACAGGGTCTCCACCTGAGATAATATCTGATATAATAGCTGAGAGAGAGTCGACAGAATGAGAGAATACATTTCTTCATGTTAATCTTAATATTAAACAAGGGTAACACGTATCTTATAAGATTTCATAATCGACTGATTCTCGTACAGTAAACTTGTATCGTTTTTATTCATTTTTATTCTCTTTTTTGTAGTTTTTTGATTTATTATTTTAAAATATTGTTTATTTAAGCACTTTTCACAAGATTGGCACTATTTGCATTAATAAATTACAGATTTTAATAATGGTGGCTTATTATTGTTTTATATGTGTGTATGCATATGTATTTTTGACAGCTCATCTTATAAGATAGTTGTTATAAGATTTCTCATAACAACTGTCTCATAACATTTATTATAATATTAATAATAACATTATTTGAGAGTCCACACGTAAGATAATACTCTCTGCGATTGAATTTGACGTTTGCTGATATAAAAATCTTATATCTTATCTCAGGTCGAGACCCTGTGTAACATGAATATATTAACATTATTACTAGTAGCTTTTATTATGGAAATCGAAAACGTAAAACGCAAGAATTTTAATGTCCTTTTTAATATACTTTTAATCCAATTTTTATAATTTTTGTTACAAAATTCTGTTTAATAGAGATATATTTGTAATGAGAATATACATAAGTACTAATTTTACTATGTAGTATTTCTTGCACACAGTCTAACTGTTACCATATACTTGTGTTTGTTTGCATTTGCAAAATAAATAAATAAATATTCAAAGAAAAATAGTGAATAGAATGTGTGCCTTTGTTATGATGAAGTAAAACACAGACTACACTCTCTTTTATATTTAAACTCGTAAGCAGTGTGGCCAGGTCTCAAAAAATTTTACAGCTAAATCTGGCATAAGACACGGTCAAAAAATGCTAAAACTGATTTTTAAAAATGCTAAATTAATGCTAAAAATTTTTAAAGATTTTTGTTAAAAATTCATTACCAGTATAAAATTTTATTCGAAACTAAATATTTTTCAGTGACTAATTTTGTAACGAAATGGAAATAGATGGTTATATTTAAGCAAGTGGCTACATTTTTGTAAAGCATCTGATACATATAAATATGTAGCACTGGCACTTAAGATTAAATGTTAAATAAAGGGGGGCTGCAAACCTATGATATATGCAAAATTTAAACGTTTTTTTCCATGATATACAAAATCTTTTAGAAATTTTTGAAGCTTTAAAGTAATAATTTTTTCAGCAGTTTAGAGCAAACAATTTTTTCAAACATATACACCATTGAATTTTTATCTAAATACAAAGTGAAATTTTCTTGGATTTTTATATCGTAATATCAACGGGCAAATCATTTTTACAATCGACATGATAAGGGACTTCTAATATTTCCTGAATATTATACTTTTTTAACAAGACAGGTAAGATGTTTCTTAACATAAGAATTATCCATTTTCATACGAAATATCAGTTTGGGTACAACTATTTTTATTCAAAATTTATTACAATTTATAAATTTTTTTAGTAAAATCAATAAAACTATTCGTCCAAATTTTTAAAATACATAATGCTTAAAAAGCTAAAAACATTTGCCAAAAATGCTAAATAATATGCCAACTGCTAAATGAAAATTTTGCAGCTAAATAGAAATTTTTAATGCTAAATTTAGCTGCAAAAATGCCAAAATGGCTACACTGCTCGTAAGGCCATGTCAGATAAAACTTTTGCTTCGCGTTGCGTTACCGATTCGCTTTGACATCTAAGATAAAATATACATACTTATTCGAAACATGTCACATAAAGTACTTTCAAAGCGGAGCGAAGCAAAAAGTTAGCCAACTCTCATCTTTTTGCGCGCTTTGACAATTGGCTAGTATAATTTTCTTTTTTTTAATTTTTTTGCCAAATTCAATTCCAAAAAACCGTCCAATTAAATTTTTAACTTTTATTTTTATAACAAATAATTAAATGTACAAATTACCAACTGCTTTTATGAGTAAACAAACAATGCGTAAGTGTTGTCAAAGTTTTCATTGTGTCATACACCTTTTGCTTTGCGTTTTTCTGCCAAAGGTAGAAACGTCAAGCAAAGCGACAAAGTTGTATCTGTAAACCACTCTAAAACTATTTAAATATTTGAATGAATATTGGGATGCTTGTGTGTGATAAACAAATGAATGTATTCTTGCAGCCCTTTGCTATGTACCAAAATTTTTTTGCACAAAACTTTTGTTTAACTTGGTTTTTGTTTTTCTATATTTGTGTTGATCACGCCATTTGTTTGATTGTAGCGGCCGGCTTTTTCACAATGCCACTTCACTACCAAAAAACGCATTCTGTCTTTTTCTTCGAAAGCTGCCTTCGCAACTGATGTGGGCCTTTTCCACACGTCAATGTTTATAGATCTGTAGCTCGTTTCTGTATTTCTCGCATCGCAAAATTTCTGACATTAAGTGTGAAACAAAAAATTCCATCGTATCCCGATTTGTTACTGCCCACAGGGAAACATTTGGAAGAAAAACGTCTGGAATTCTCTTTTGTTTTTTCATTCTCGGTCACACAGGCGAACATGTTGCCGGCAACATTCTATTAATATTGTTGCTTTTTTTTGTCAAAAAGCAAAGCAAATGTCAACAAAGAAAATGAGAACAAAGCGTGTCGCCGAGTACCGAACACAAAAACCATTCTCTCTTCCCCACCCGTAATTTGCTACCAAACAAAATGTTTCCCTTCCAAATGTTTCCCTGTCTTAATGGGCACTAAGAAAAAATTGTTTCTGTATTTAAATGCGAGAACACACAACACAGATTCTGTTTTAACTGGAATACTCATGGTGGAATTTCATCATGGGAATACTTCCAGTAATTAAGTGTCAAATGCAAGCGAAACCCCAACGAAAGAAATATATATAATAAAAATAAGGCTGCCAGATTTAAAGATTTATCGACATTTTGACGATTTTTTTTGTTCCAAAATTGGCAAAGTGACAATTGGCTGATTTTTTTCTAGTGACGATTCAATCTTCGAAATAAAACAATTTTAAATAGTTTTATATGTACATATATGATACAAATTGAACAAAATTCGTCAAAATTAATTTTAAATTGTCCGAACAAAATAGACGATTTTTTTTTTCTTAGGATATTAACGTTTTTTTCACAAATTTATCTGACAGCCCTGCATAAAACAAACACAATAGGTGTGTTCCACAAGATCTCGGGCAAGTTCGGACTAATGAGAGTAAAATGAAAATTACAGAAATTTTTTTTTAGTCCGCCTGTGACTGTTTGATAATAGATTAAAGAGAACGTGAACTTATTACTTTTAATCTATTACCGAACAGTCGCAGGCGTATTTTAAATTTTCCAATAAAAAAATAGGTATGAATTTTCCCGACTTGTGCGTTTAAACTACCCTTAAATCAACATTGCTATGAGTTTGAGGACATCACAGTATAGAATTTTAATCATATCTACTCATTCATATGGAGTGCCCAAAATTAGCGATAGGTTTAAATTTCCGCAGTAAAGTGTTGGCAACCCTAAAAAAAATTCGACAGCTGACAGTTTAGGGTTAGTAAAAATAGAGCAAGGCCTATCCAATAGGTCTGCTTACCGCAACAACAATACAACAGTACAAAAAACAACAGGCATTTTGTTTGTGTAATTTTTCTCACGGTTGTCAAAAATTACTACTACATAGGAAAACAAAAGGAAAAACGTGTTTTGTATGCATGTATGTGTGACAAAGAACAAAAAACGTAAACAAAAATATACATGTATAAGCAAAATGTAAACAACTTTTGACATGGTTGAGGAATAAACCAAATAAACATCTAACTCCTTAAGCAGACCTTATGGATAGACCTTGAAATGGAGTTTAACACAATAGAACAACGTGTCTTCATTATTGAACAATATTTCAAAAATAATGGTTTCAAAAATTAAATCAACTGTGAAGAGATTAATCAAAAAATTCAGGAAGACTGGCTCTGCTTCGATATTGATAATTGTATCAATGCATGTCCTCTTTCATGTTTTTCCAAGGATATGCATTGATACAAAAAGTATATTTCTGCTCATAAAGCACAAAAATAACTGAGAATGGATTGTCATATCGTATTTTTCATTTTCAAATATATCGTTAATTTTGGGACCCCCTTATTTAAAAATTCATTAGTGACTATATGGAAGTGGTGATAATTTTAATTTGTTTCTGCTCTAAAAAATTGAATTTTTAAATACAATTTTTACAGTACATATTTAAGAGAAAATTCCATTTAATAATTGCTACCATGTAAAAATGTTATCTAATGGCCAGTGCTGCCACAACTAATAGAATTTTTACAACCAAAATTTTTTAAAAAGTTACCAAATGTGAAAAAATATAACCAAATTAGAAATGGGTTTTGTTAATTGAGAAAAACATTAAATTGTATTTTAAGTTGCATTGTAAGACAAAGGTTATTTGCAGTTAATAGGAAAATATTAATAACAAATTAAGAAAACAAATCAAGAAATGTAATTCTTGTACATATTAAAAAACAACGAGAAACTTAATTAAAAGTTTTTATTTATTGGAGTTTATTTTTCATAAAAAATATTTTTATTCTATAAGAGTTAAGCACAGAATATACAGTGAAACGCAACGAAACCCTTTAGAAGTTACTGTTTTGAAACCGGAACCGTTCATTTTTCCAATGCGTTTCAAACCGGTCTCAAAATGGTCGCGTGATTGTAGTCTCTCAAAGAAGTCTATGGCATAAACTAAATAAGAACTCGAAAATAACTGTCAGTGGCAGAGCTGTAAAATGTGGCGATTTTGTAACCATTTTGGCGATGGAAACTTACGTTTGTCGATATGGCGATACTTAAATTCCCACCATTTTCTTGCATTAAATTCTTAAATTATAGATTATATATCAAATAATTTTTCAAAAATCTTTAAAATTCCTATGTGTATTTCAAAACATTCAAATATACTACTAGAAAAAAATTAAAATTTAGAACATTCAAGTTTTTAGAAACACTAAAACTACTTTTGTGTGATTTCGAGTGATATTGCTATCAAAATCAGGAACAACTACGCTCATTTAAAAAAAAAAATTATTGGAAAATCTCTATCGACTAAAACTTCATTTGATTTCAATTTTAGAACATGGCCGTTTATAATATAAAAATCCCAATAGACAAATTTTTTCTTAACAAAAATATATGCTAGCTGTTTTAAAAGGCATTTTATGTTTTCGATAATGTATAAAATTTTTCGTTATTTTGAAACAAATAATGAGAAAATCGTAGTGCAAAGTACACATTATTCGAATTCGTATATAATTTCCTTCGAATCGAAATACGCGATAATCCCCCCATGTAAATAAAAACGTTGCAAGTGTAACAAGAAAAACATATTCATACGAACTATTATTTGAGAAGAAAAGTAACCAAAATGAAAAAAAAATATTCACATCAGCTGTTGATCTAGTGCTGCACTTATGCCCCATACATAAAATGAGTGTTAAACATGTAGCATATTTTTCTTTTTAAGAGGATCATCATGAATAACACATATTTCTGTGGTCAAAAGCAATAACCGCCTAAGTCGAAATAGATTTTGAGAAAAGGCACTTTATATTTATGCCTGCGTTTCTGAAACAATTAATTGCATTAGAAAAAAGTAATTCAGAATCAAAGATTGTCATCCCCACAAAGCTCAGATAAAAATATTATAACGAAAGTTGTATTTATTTCAGAAATGTTTAATAAAAACAAATATAAACTTAATGGTTTCTTAAGTCGACTTAGGCGGTTATAGCTTGTGACCATAGATTTTTCAGAAGATAACATAAGGATATGTAAAAGGCAGAATAAATGCAGAATATAACATGTTCTGGTTGGTTAATTAATTGGTTAAACCGATACACCTATACACGTTTCTGTACTGGTATAACGTTATAATACCGATGTAATAAAATATCGATACATATACCGAAATAACAAATACTTTAATAGCGATACCGAAATTATTTTCGGTTGCCAACCTTGATTAATATGTATAATATAACTTTTTATTATAGGTTCCCCAATATATATTAGATGATGCATATCGGCGCGGTGAATATTGCAAAATTGTATGTACCCAACCACGTAGGATTGCGGCTATTTCGATCTGTCGCCGTGTTTCTGCAGAAAGAAATTGGAATGAAGGAACGGTTGTCGGTTATCAGGTATGTATTAAGTTTTTAACCATTATAAATAAATAATTTTAAAATAATGAATTTGTTTTAGGTCGGTCTTCACGCCAACTCAAGTGAAGACACTCGATTACTTTACTGTACAACTGGTGTTCTGTTGCAACAACTAATAAAAAATAAAACTTTAGCACCATATACACACATAATCTTAGATGAAGTTCATGAGCGTGATCAAGATATGGATTTTTTGCTTATAATAGTCCGCCGTCTTTTAGTTACTAACTCGAAGCACGTTAAAATAATATTAATGTCTGCCACAATTGATACTCGATTGGTTAGTAAATGAAAAAAGAACGAATGTTTTAATATAAATTGCCATAAAAATTTTATTTTTACAGTTTTCTAATTATTTCAAAGTTCGAAATTATCCAGCACCCGTAATAGCAACTGACACTCGTCGACTTTTTCAAGTAAAAGAATTTTATCTTTCTGATTTAGATCGTATTAACAATCTTGTAAGTAAATTCAAAATTATTTTCAACGTATTCTTTAAAAAAATATTTTGGTTACGAATTGATTGTAGAATGCTCAAGTAAGTCTTAATGATCCTGGAATATCGATTGAAATGTACAATTTAGCTTTAAAGTTAATTGTTGTAATTGATAATATTGAAAAGCAAGATGCTGCGTTTAGTGTAGATCCAGATGTCGATGTAAATGACAAAACGTCTATATTAATTTTTTTACCTGGAATAAACGAAATTGAACAGATGTGTAAAAAATTGGAACGGCTAAAAGATACTGACAAGTATGTACATATAATTATTTTATACTATACTAGAGTAACCCGGCCCGCGTTGTTGTACAATACAATAACATAAGTTTACGTCCAAGGCGAATTCATTCCAGGTAATCTCGGTAGTACAACAAGTACAACTCGTACAAAAACCACAAGCAATTTGTTTTTGTAAAATCATTGTACAATGTCAAAAACCGAAACAAATCAAAACAGAAACAAAGATAATAAACAAAATTTTGACATCCAACAATTATAAAGCTAAAGAAAAAAAGTTATCAGCAGGGCTTTTAGGAACACCTGTAATGAATTCGCCTTGTTTACGTCTTTGTATTAAAAATTAAATTTTCTAGAAAGAATAGACATTTTCCTGAAAAAGAAGTGCAAAATAATATAAATTTTTTAAAGTGAAAACATTAAAAACAAAAAAATTTATTGCAGATTCTAACTCTCACACTTTCAATACGTTCTTCTCTTTGTTCTTGATTTTGATTTGATCTTGATCGTGCCATTTGTTGCCTTGCTAATTCATTACTTTCTAATAGCTCTCTATATCCTGATTAGATCTATTTAAACGTATTTGACTGATGTTGCGTGTTCGTCGGACAATTTGTGAACGTAAATTTTAACTGAAGGACTACAAATCAATAATTAAAAAATGACAATGCTCGCACTGTAAACTTAAATGACAATCAATAAACACCCACAGCCGTATTCATAACAAAAAGTTAGCCACAGTTTGTACACTACGTACAACGAGCTGCTAACTAGAATGCCGATTAAGCTTAGCAGCTTGTTAGCACAGGGTTTATTAATAACAAATTTTATCCGTCTGCTAACTTTTAATAAATCAACTCTGAATATTAATGATGCCACATTATAATACTCAAAAATGCAACACGTTTTGCATTAATCATCGCTGGTTGTGTCATTTCATTTCATTTTTTTTTTATTTTCCCTCTTTATATAAAAATTTTAAATGTTTTTAAATTAAAATATATTTAAAAAGGGACTCTAAACTAAAAAAAAAACAGTGTATTAAAAAAAAACAAACAAAATTATTCAACATAAAACAGCTGTTTATCACAAGTTGGCAAACGTTTGGCAGCTTGTTGACAAGAGTTTAGCAAATCGTTAGCCAGAGTTTGGTAAGTGTATTATGAATAAACTTTGTGCTAACTTCATGCCAAATTTTCGTTATGAATACGGCTGCCAGAAATTAAATAAATCAAATGACGCGAGCAAGCAGAGCCTTATACCGACAAAATGTAATTCTCATAAGGAAAAAAATACATTTTATATAGAGAAAACACACCATCATAAATCTGTGAAAGTAGACCTTTCCAACGCATGTACTCGTTTGAAAATCGGTTGAGTGGTTCTCGAGTTATAAAATGACGAACATAGGAAAACTTATTTTCATATATATATTTGCTCTTCATAATAATTAAAAATTTTCACATGTGCACCCAATTTGTCAAATTTGGTTTAAAACTTTTCTTAAACATCTACAGCCGTATTCATAACAAAAAGTTAGCCACAGTTTGTACACTACGTACAACGAGCTGCTAACTACAATGCCGATTAAGCTTAGCAGCTTGTTAGCACAGAGTTTATTAATAACAAATTTTATCCGTCTGCTAACTTTTAATAAATCAACTCTGAATATTAATGATGCCACATTATAATACTCAAAAATGCAACACGTTTTGCATTAATCATCGCTGGTTGTGTCATTTCATTTCATTTTTTTTTTATTTTCCCTCTATATAAAAATTTTAAATGTTTTTAAATTAAAATATATTTAAAAAAGGACTCTAAAATAAAAAAAACCGTGTATTAAAAAAAAAACAAACAAAATTATTCAACATAAAACAGCTGTTTATCACAAGTTGGCAAACGTTTGTTGACAAGAGTTTAGCAAATCGTTAGCCAGAGTTTGGTAAGTGTATTATGAATAAACTTTGTGCTAACTTCATGCCATATTTTCGTTATGAATACGGCTGCTAATGGTTTTTAGTTGCATAAACTTTCCTTTGGAATTTAAAGTATATCATTACAGCTGTTACAGCCAGCCGTATTAATAAAAACTTATTTTTGATTAATTAACCGTTTTTAAGCTAAAATTGCTAGAGCTGTATTATTACACGAGGTAACAAGGTTTTTATTGATTAAGAACTGAATGTTGTTTTTGAGGTTATTTGGGACGCTGAATCCAAATCTGCACTTAGTTTTCTCGACTTTTCGCGATAATCCGTTATTTCCAAAATTAAGGCACTTGCAATGTGATGCCAATAGAAATTTCAAAAAAAATCATACGTGTCTAAAAAAACTCCCTTTTTTCTCTACAACCAAAAAAATTATCCCTACACTATTCCCTACGTTAAAAATGTATTCTTTTTAGCTTCAGGCAAACAAATAGATAAATATTATTATTAAAGGATTTATTAACATTTATTATAAAAGCATTTATTAACAACAAAAAAAAAAAACAAACTTAATATGTACAATGATGTACTTACAAATTTAAAATTCAATTTAAAAAAACACTTTACAAAGTTCAACGTAAAACTTTAAAGAATAAACTCTAAAGTCCATTATCGCCTTCAGATAACATATGTATATCAATCTAGTCACTAGTTTCTAGTGTTAAAAAATACTTCAGCACCTTAAAAATATAGTTGGGATATTTTAGGTAGGAAGGAGAAAACACAATTAAACACTGTTCCAATTTTAAAGGTCAGACAAAATACATATATAGGCAAATGGCTTAATTGCACAAAAAACACTTAATATTTTCATCCAATATACTGCAAATTTTATATTATGTATTTATACAAAACTTTTATCAATTTGTAAAAAACTTGAAAAAACTTGATATAAATTAAAAACTTTTTTGCATCTCAAAAAATTTGAAAAAAAGGGAAAACTCAAGGCGAATTCATACAGGTGACATTTTAGAGTCATCTGCTTATTGTTTATTTATTTGTGGGTATACTGAATATCAAGCTTTGTTTACATTTTGTGAAAAAATTAGTTAAAATTTAATAAAAATCTAAATACTTAAATAAAAAACTTATTTAAATTTTATAAAACAAAAAAAAGTGAATATAAAATCAAGGAATAAAAAGTGCGTAAGGAATAAATTTGCAATACAGGAAAAATATTTACCTTCTAAAGCAATTGTTTATATTTTATAAACAAAAAAAATCCCTTGTTTTCAAAAAATAATTTTGACATTCACTATAACTTTTTACAAAAACAAAATACAAAGTATATTTTTAAAAAAAGGAAGAGCTAGCATAACTATCTCATGATGCGGTCACCTGTATGAATTCGCCTTTGGAAAACTTGACAAATGGCAACGCTGCTGTTTACTCAAGGCTGAGTAAAATGAGTAAAATTAACAAGCCAACATCTTCTCAGAGAGTTGGAAAGCAAAATTATTTTGGTCCCTTGCAAACAATTGATGATGATGATGACGAAATTGTTATTGATGACGTTGCTAAAATAAAAGTACCACCTTTGAACATACTGAAGTGTTAAACACAGCAAGTTCATGAAATGATGAGAATACTAAAAATAGTATTCAATTCAAAGTATTCAATTCGAAAAATGTCGATTGGCTAAAAAGTTTTCTGCTCAAAGAAAAACGATTATGATTCGGTTTGTGAAAATTAAAAAAAAACTATGATTTTGAATATTTCACATATTCTACGAAAAATGAGAAACCTTTCAAAGCTGTACTTTTGGGACTGGACAAATGCGACCCGGTTGTGATTAAAAATAATCTTTTGCGTAAAGGATTAAAATTGTCACCAGAAGAATTGAGGCAAAATTACTCATCAATAAATTTTATCAAGGTCAGATGGGAGTTTCAGAAACCAAACCGAAACGGGAGTTTCAGAAACCAAACCGAAAATGGCTCAATGGAATGCTCGTGGTGTTCGCTTTAAAAAATATGAATTTTTGAGTTCATAAACAGAAACAAAATTTCCTTCTCAGTAAAACTTGGCTAAATGAAAAAAATATCTATTAGACACAACAACTTCTACTGTTACAGATATGACCGTAAACAAGGTAGAGGTGGTGGTGTAGCTTTGATAATTGGAAAAAAAAATATGACACACGAGTTATTACCACTTAAGAACACAAAATTAATTGAACACATAGGGGTTAAGATCACGGTTGGAAATTAATTTCTACATACATATTCATGTTATTTCCCTGGTGGTTTTAGTGTAAACTCAAACAGTAAACAAATGCTTATCTCTCATATGCGAATGCTTACAAACTCAAACAGCAAATATATTTTATGAGTTGATTTTAATTGCAGAAAACGTTTTTGGGGCTGCCATAAAAATAATTGTTGGGGAAATATTCTTTATGAAAAACTTCAACCAAATCATCTTGATATCCCTTTGAAAGTACGTATGTATATACCAGCTGACCCGAGAAGGCGACCGTCAACGTTAGACTTATTTATAACAAATATTCCACAAATAATTTCTTCAATAAAGGCGGTAAATGACCTTAACACCGACCATCTCTCAGTAGTTGGAAATATAAGTATGAGTTACCCTTGATCGAAAATACGTCATATAACCTTAATAAAGCAAATTGGACTAAGTATGCTCGATACATAAATAGAAATCTCCCTGCTAGACCAAACTTTACGGAATTAAAAAGTACATCGGAAATTGATGATTTGATCGAGTCCTTTAACAATACCGTTACTGCATCAATAGAATATAGCATACCGAAAAAGAAGCAAATAGTAGCTGACAAGAAATTGCCAAATGTTATAACAATTTTAATTCAATTTAGGAACATATATAGAAGAAATTGGTAAAGATATAGGAATATAATGATCACCATCAAACGACTCGACTTAACAAAAAAATCTGTAATGAAATGGTTAAATATAAAAACAAGATAAGATTAGATAAACATTCTACTCCGTTTTGGAACTTAGCAAAAGTATTAAAAAGAAAACACAAAAACATACCACTACTTGAAGACAATTATAAAATGTACAGTACACTAAAAGAAGAATGCAATATTTTAGCAGACACTTTTTATTTAAACAACAATGTTTGAAATCATCTAAGTAATTACGAAACTATATTTGATGTAAATAATATCGTAAATATTATAGAACAAATTGAAATAAATAATATATCCCAGAGTAACTACATACATATTTGTTAAAAATACATCAAATCTTATCAAGAAGATCAAAAATAAAAAAAACCTGGTATTGATGGAATTAACAACAAATGTCTAAAACAGCTGCCAAAGAAAGGAATAAAATATACTCGTAAACCAATCTATTTAATACTTGCTTAAAGTTATGTTATTTCCCAAATCAAAGGAACAAGTCAAAAACGATAGCAATACCAAAACCAAAAAAAAAACCAGCTGAATCTCCGCAGTCTTATAGACCTATTAGTCTCTTACCATCAATTATCAAACTATTGGAAATATCATTAAGGAAAAAATACCAAACTTTGCTTATTTACATGATTTTTTTTAAAATACAATTTGGTTTTAGAAGAGAACAGAATACAACTCAACCGTTGCTTAAAATTAAAAAAATAGCTAAAACTGAATTTAAAAATGGAAACTCAACGGGAATGGTTCTTATTAAAATCAAATCAGCTTTTGCCTCTATGTGGCATAATGGTCTTATTTACAAGTTAAAAACTCTAAACTTTCCAGTGAAAATGATAAAAATTATATTAAGTTTTCCAAGGACAGAAGTTTGCGTGTCTACATTGGAAAAAAAGATCACGTGAAGTACATGTAAGTCTGCGATCGGCAAAATCAGGGCGCCGCGTTTTCTCTTTTCTCTTTTATGCTCTTTTGTTACGTGCGTGTGCACGCACATTCCCAGCGGGAAAACTCAGAAGACCTTCTAACTTCAGGCCTTTTTAAAGGCCTTCTTAAAAAATTGTTTGATTCAATTACTATTATTATCTAACTGCTAAAGAATGCCTCATAGAAGGCCTTGGATCTTTGGTATAAAAGATAAGACACTCGCTTCTGTGAGAAGCGAGAAGAGAAGGAGTAACATTTTTTGTTTTGTTTTTTTTGCACAAGCAAAAGCAAAAAAATTTTTGTTGAAGTCATTGTTCATTAAAGAAGATAGGTACTTGTGCTAAATAATGAAAATGTTATATAGTATTTTTAGTTTAGCTTAGTATACATATGTATATATTTATTAACAGAATTACACATACTATATTTACTATATAAACAAAAAATATAAAATTAAATAAAAAATAATAAATATATACATTACTAATACATGTATATATTTATTATTTTTTATTTAATTTTATATTTTTTGTTTATATAGTAAATATAGTATGTGTAATTCTCTTAATAAATATATACATATGTATACTAAACTAAACTTATAAAACACTAAACTTTTATACTTTTTTTAAAAATGTATTCATATATTATATTTTATATTTATTAAAAACCCTTCAATATGACCTTTAATCAAAGGCATTTTTACAAGGATATTCTGAAAGGCCTTTTAGGAGCCATTAATTGAAAGGCCTTTTAACAAACCTTTCTTAGAAACCCTTCAAGATAACCTTTATTCTAAGGCCTTTTACAGTCATTCTCTGGAAAACCTTCTAAAAGCCATTTATTTGAATGCCTTTCAAAAGGCCTGTGAAAGAAAGGAAAGCGGAAGGCCTTCCCCGCAATGACAACGTGTGTAAAAAAGATATGAGTATGGAATGGAGCGAGCAGGCCTTGTACATCCAAAAGAAGGGGTACAGAGGCCTTCTAGAAGGCCTCCGTACTCCTTCTTTTTCCCGCTGGGTTGTAGAGAATTAAACAACATTAACAACAACATATGTAAAATACATGCAACGCATACAATCGCAAAATGTAGTAGTATAGGTTGCCGATCGCAGATGTAAATGCTGGTTACCCACAGGGTTCCTGTTTATCACCAATCTTGTACAATATTTATACTGCTAATATTCCTATGTTTTAAAATTGCACAACAACAATTTTTGCAGATGGTACCTCTATCATAAGCTCTGATTCATATTCTGTGAATATAATAATTAACTTGAAATCAGCCTTGGTTTAATTAAAACCATATTTTAACAAATGGAAAATTCTAATAAATCCAGCGAAAACAAAAGAAATATATTTTACGAGAAAGCGAAAGTCTTGCTTCACGCCTGAAGATCCATTGCAGTTTGAAAACCACGACATCAACTGGGAAAAAAATGTTAATCATGTAAAACGCAACGCAAAGGCAAAGAATTACATTGAAAACAAAAACAAAGTCATAAATCTTTTGTAATTTTGTTGTTCCTTTTTACAAAATGTGAATTTCTGTAGGAAGCAACAACAAAATTACAAAATATTTTTGACATTGTTTGTGCTTCCAATGTTATTCTTTGGCGTTGCGCTGCGTTTTATATGATTAGAGCCTAAGTATCTGGGTGTTATACTAGATACGAAACTAAACTTCAATAATCACATTCCACACATTGTGAAAAAAATAAACAGGGTCCCACAAATTACATATATTCCCTTTAATAAACAGAAAATCTGATCTCTCAATTGAGAACAAAACAATTTTAATTAAATCTATTTTTCACCCAATAATGTTTTACTGTACTCCTATATGGTATACGTCAGCAAATTGCCACAGGAAAAAGCTGCAAATGGCCCAAAACAAGATTCTGAAGATTATTTTTAAACTTACGTGAAACTATTCAACGCGACGACTTCGAACACTCGCTGCCTTTCCTACAGCGATGATAAATTAAACTATTTAACAGAAACCTTTATCAGAAGATGCGAACACTGTGAATTCCAAAATATAAACGAGCTTATCGCTTTATAAATTTTATATTTTTAACCTAGTTTAAGTATTTTAGCTTATCGGATTACTTCAGAAGGTTTTTATACAATTTTCCTTCAAAACAAAGTTATTTAAAAAAAAATATATCAATATTACCACAACACAAAATGTCAAAGTAGAAAAGGAATATATTTTGCTAACCTCTTTAAAAAAATAAGGGGGTTATTTTCTAAAACACTTCACCTCACTTGAAAAATATTTTCATACAAATTGTTAAAAAATTCAAAAAATTTTATATTAAAAATTTCTCAACGCAAGGTGAAGTGGTTTAGAAAATAAGCCACTAAGTTAAAATGTGAGCAAATTAATATTAAAGAAATACAAATAAAGGAAAAAAAAACAAAAAAACACTGTGTGTCATATTAAAAGTTTTTATTTTTTGGCAGAAAAGCCACTATATATCCTTCAATCTAGAGTCAAAACTAAGTCAAACTGAGTGTTTGATTTCCATTTCCTCATCTTTTGTCCTTTTTGAAGGACTTTTTCAAGAAAACTTTCTTTAAATCATATTTGGCGCCCCCTAATAATTACGTACATGGTTTTGGCACTTGTTGAATATTGCCAGGCTGTTAGGACTCATAGTAAAATACTACATTCGTACTAAAATGCTATTGTTTATGAAAAATTAAAATGAAAATAATGCGAATATTTACGTATTTAAACACAATTTATTGAAAATGATATAATATTTTGAAAATTCCCTACATTTGATTAACATTAAAAATCTGTCCCTTTTTCTCTACGCTTCCCTACAAAAAGGAAAAATTCCCTACTATTTGCATCACGGTTCACCATATTCAGTTAATAAAAATTAAAAATTCGTTAACAATATTATCTTTAAACCGTGCTTACATTGGTTTTAAATTTGCCCAGTAGTTTCAGAGATATTGTTGAAGTTTTAAAAAAAGATACCCAACATCAAGGGGTATTTCAACATCACCCAAATACATGATGTGTTTTCCCATATCCAGACATGTTTTGACGAATCATAAAATCTGCGCCAATCAGTACTTCGTCTACAATGTCAGCCACAAGAAACTCATGAAAAGTAACAATATTGGCAACACGTGTTTTGCCATAGACAGTCGCAGGCACACCTGTAGCTGTTCGCAAGCTCACTCCGCTTAGTGGTGCGACAGCTCCGAATTCCGTTTAATAATGCCTGTTTTAAAATTATCCAAAAATGGATGATTTTCACCAGGATAATTAAGCTGCACCAACCACTCAATCTTCAGTGCGAAGTTCTGCAATGTCTCATTAGCCTTTTGCATTCTACCCCGTAACTTACGTTGCAGTGCTACCATAATGTCATCATAATTGTTTCTGCAACTTACTGGTACACATTCTAGAATTTCAGCTGCAGTCCCCTTTAGTGCAAGAATTAGCTCTATGGCCTTTTCATCACTGTTCCATGCGTTTATGTAAGCAACTGTATCAAACTGGAACTTAAAAACATTAAATGGAACACTACCGTCAAAACAAGGAGCCTTTATTCTACTAGAAACTTCTGGGATATTCGCACCGCTGCATCCTGGCATTGAATGTTATTAACTTCTGATTCCAGATGGTGTAGTTTTTCACCAAAAACCGTGACTTGTGTTTTCACATCCGAGACTTGCGTTTATACATCAGGCAGATTATGGTTAAATTCTATTTCCATTTCATTTACTCATTCATTTATTTCACTGGAAATCTCTCGAAGTTTCTCATTTGTAATTCTGGAATTCTTTTGAATTTCAGCCAATATCGAAGTTGAATTTTTCTTTGCCATTTTTCTAGAAGTTTTTCTAGAAGTTTCTTCCGACATTTTTTTCATTGTTGCCATTATAGCAGCGAACATTATGTTTAAATCCATATTACTTGCTACTGCACGAGTACATACCTCTATTTCTTCTTTAACCTCGAATTCGTGGCTACCAATGTCGATATTGCGTCGCTCGAATACATATATTAACGTCTTCTGCAGCTCTGCTTTATTTCCTGCAGTTGGTAGGTGTAACTTGCTCAACTCTTTCTTGAGCTGTTCCAACTTTAAGTTCTTCAAATTTCATTGCTGTCTATTTTTTTTTTGTTTTTTTTTCTTTAATTTATTTTATTTTTACAATCTCACTTCTGACACCAATTGTTACGTTACTGCCTTTTCAATAACGTTTTTGGTCTATTTCCTTTATAATAAATCTCTTGAGTTCTTTTATTGCAACTTTAATAAAATAAAAAAAAAAAACACAGCACTTTAAACACTATTCTTTATAGCTGGTCCTATAAACTATTCACACCACATTATTTAGAACTTTGTCACTTATAACACTTAAACTTGCGATCTACACACTTAAATGTTTGTACTAATACCCCTCTTTAGTGCCATCGCACTATAAATAATTTGAGCTACTTTTTAGGCCAAAATTATTTACAGCCAAACTTTTGAACCAATATGACTGAAATTTGGAATTTAAGAGTTTTTCATAGGCAATAACACTGGGGTTTTTGATTTTTTGGAATAGTTGAATTTTTCAGAGTTGCCACTATACGAAAAAAACTGAATACCTCGATAACTAACGGATTATATTTTTTAATATTTAATTTTAATTTTTAATTTTTTTTTAATGTAAAAAAGCATGGGGGCTATCAAAATGGCCATATAGATAAAATCAGTTTAATTGTCCGTGAGCCTTGTGCCACCTTAAAGATAAATTTTTACAAAAAGTTTGTAACTTTTGCTGAAACGAAGCCAAATCTTTTTTTGAAACATTATTTAAATCAATTTTACTGATAATAACATTGTATACAGCATCATTTTGTTTCTTTTTATTTTTTTCACAAATCCAAATATTAAAAAGTTCGCTATATTTTAAGCTGAGGCTGTCTGAAAGAAAATGATATAATTCAAAAAACGCAAAAAATCGCAACTTAAAATAAAAATAAATAAATTCAGAATGCTTTTCTTAACATTTTTCATCAAGGAAAAACACGGCAGTCCACGGCCAACATTATCAAAAGCTTATGCAAAGTTTATATTTATGGAAAAAGTCATTTATTTGAGGTTATGTTAGAAATACACGTTTTTTTTTGCTTTTGGTAATAAATATAAACTTTGCATAAGCTTTTGATAATGTTGGCCGTGGACTGCCGTGTTTTTCCTTGATGAAAAATGTTAAGAAAAGCATTCTGAATTTATTTATTTTTATTTTAAGTTGCGATTTTTTGCGTTTTTTGAATTATATCATTTTCTTTCAGACAGCCTCAGCTTAAAATATAGCGAACTTTTTAATATTTGGATTTGTGAAAAAAATAAAAAGAAACAAAATGATGCTGTATACAATGTTATTATCAGTAAAATTGGTTTAAATAATGTTTCAAAAAAAGATTTGGCTTCGTTTCAGCAAAAGTTACAAACTTTTTGTAAAAATTTATCTTTAAGGTGGCACAAGGCTCACGGACAATTAAACTGATTTTATCTATATGGCCATTTTGATAGCCCCCATGCTTTTTTACATTAAAAAAAAATTAAAAATTAAAATTAAATATTAAAAAATATAATCCGTTAGTTATCGAGGTATTCAGTTTTTTTCGTATAGTGGCAACTCTGAAAAATTCAACTATTCCAAAAAATCAAAAACCCCAGCGTTATTGCCTATGAAAAACTCTTAAATTCCAAATTTCAGTCATATTGGTTCAAAAGTTTGGCTGTAAATAATTTTGGCCTAAAAAGTAGCTCAAATTATTTATAGTGCGATGGCACTAAAGAGGGGTATTAGTACAAACATTTAAGTGTGTAGATCGCAAGTTTAAGTGTTATAAGTGACAAAGTTCTAAATAATGTGGTGTGAATAGTTTATAGGACCAGCTATAAAGAATAGTGTTTAAAGTGCTGTGTTTTTTTTTTTTATTTTATTAAAGTTGCAATAAAAGAACTCAAGAGATTTATTATAAAGGAAATAGACCAAAAACGTTATTGAAAAGGCAGTAACGTAACAATTGGTGTCAGAAGTGAGATTGTAAAAATAAAATAAATTAAAGAAAAAAAAACAAAAAAAAAATAGACAGCAATGAAATTTGAAGAACTTAAAGTTGGAACAGCTCAAGAAAGAGTTGAGCAAGTTACACCTACCAACTGCAGGAAATAAAGCAGAGCTGCAGAAGACGTTAATATATGTATTCGAGCGACGCAATATCGACATTGGTAGCCACGAATTCGAGGTTAAAGAAGAAATAGAGGTATGTACTCGTGCAGTAGCAAGTAATATGGATTTAAACATAATGTTCGCTGCTATAATGGCAACAATGAAAAAAATGTCGGAAGAAACTTCTAGAAAAACTTCTAGAAAAATGGCAAAGAAAAATTCAACTTCGATATTGGCTGAAATTCAAAAGAATTCCAGAATTACAAATGAGAAACTTCGAGAGATTTCCAGTGAAATAAATGAATGAGTAAATGAAATGGAAATAGAATTTAACCATAATCTGCCTGATGTATAAACGCAAGTCTCGGATGTGAAAACACAAGTCACGGTTTTTGGTGAAAAACTACACCATCTGGAATCAGAAGTTAATAACATTCAATGCCAGGATGCAGCGGTGCGAATATCCCAGAAGTTTCTAGTAGAATAAAGGCTCCTTGTTTTGACGGTAGTGTTCCATTTAATGTTTTTAAGTTCCAGTTTGATACAGTTGCTTACATAAACGCATGGAACAGTGATGAAAAGGCCATAGAGCTAATTCTTGCACTAAAGGGGACTGCAGCTGAAATTCTAGAATGTGTACCAGTAAGTTGCAGAAACAATTATGATGACATTATGGTAGCACTGCAACGTAAGTTACGGGGTAGAATGCAAAAGGCTAATGAGACATTGCAGAACTTCGCACTGAAGATTGAGTGGTTGGTGCAGCTTAATTATCCTGGTGAAAATCATCCATTTTTGGATAATTTTAAAACAGGCATTATTAAACGGAATTCGGAGCTGTCGCACCACTAAGCGGAGTGAGCTTGCGAACAGCTACAGGTGTGCCTGCGACTGTCTATGGCAAAACACGTGTTGCCAATATTGTTACTTTTCATGAGTTTCTTGTGGCTGACATTGTAGACGAAGTACTGATTGGCGCAGATTTTATGATTCGTCAAAACATGTCTGGATATGGGAAAACACATCATGTATTTGGGTGATGTTGAAATACCCCTTGATGTTGGGTATCTTTTTTTAAAACTTCAACAATATCTCTGAAACTACTGGGCAAATTTAAAACCAATGTAAGCACGGTTTAAAGATAATATTGTTAACGAATTTTTAATTTTTATTAACTGAATATGGTGAACCGTGATGCAAATAGTAGGGAATTTTTCCTTTTTGTAGGGAAGCGTAGAGAAAAAGGGACAGATTTTTAATGTTAATCAAATGTAGGGAATTTTCAAAATATATCATTTTCAATAAATTGTGTTTAAATACGTAAATATTCGCATTATTTTCATTTTAATTTTTCATAAACAATAGCATTTTAGTACGAATGTAGTATTTTACTATGAGTCCTAACAGCCTGGCAATATTCAACAAGTGCCAAAACCATGTACGTAATTATTAGGGGGCGCCAAATATGATTTAAAGAAAGTTTTCTTGAAAAAGTCCTTCAAAAAGGACAAAAGATGAGGAAATGGAAATCAAACACTCAGTTTGACTTAGTTTTGACTCTAGATTGAAGGATATATAGTGGCTTTTCTGCCAAAAAATAAAAACTTTTAATATGACACACAGTGTTTTTTTGTTTTTTTTTCCTTTATTTGTATTTCTTTAATATTAATTTGCTCACATTTTAACTTAGTGGCTTATTTTCTAAACCACTTCACCTTGCGTTGAGAAATTTTTAATATAAAATTTTTTGAATTTTTTAACAATTTGTATGAAAATATTTTTCAAGTGAGGTGAAGTGTTTTAGAAAATAACCCCCTTATTTTTTTAAAGAGGTTAGCAAAATATATTCCTTTTCTACTTTGACATTTTGTGTTGTGGTAATATTGATATATTTTTTTTTAAATAACTTTGTTTTGAAGGAAAATTGTATAAAAACCTTCTGAAGTAATCCGATAAGCTAAAATACTTAAACTAGGTTAAAAATATAAAATTTATAAAGCGATAAGCTCGTTTATATTTTGGAATTCACAGTGTTCGCATCTTCTGATAAAGGTTTCTGTTAAATAGTTTAATTTATCATCGCTGTAGGAAAGGCAGCGAGTGTTCGAAGTCGTCGCGTTGAATAGTTTCACGTAAGTTTAAAAATAATCTTCAGAATCTTGTTTTGGGCCATTTGCAGCTTTTTCCTGTGGCAATTTGCTGACGTATACCATATAGGAGTACAGTAAAACATTATTGGGTGAAAAATAGATTTAATTAAAATTGTTTTGTTCTCAATTGAGAGATCAGATTTTCTGTTTATTAAAGGGAATATATGTAATTTGTGGGACCCTGTTTATTTTTTTCACAATGTGTGGAATGTGATTATTGAAGTTTAGTTTCGTATCTAGTATAACACCCAGATACTTAGGCTCTAATCATATAAAACGCAGCGCAACGTCAAAGAATAACATTGGAAGCACAAACAATGTCAAAAATATTTTGTAATTTTGTTGTTGCTTCCTACAGAAATTCACATTTTGTAAAAAGGAACAACAAAATTACAAAAGATTTATGACTTTGTTTTTGTTTTCAATGTAATTCTTTGCCTTTGCGTTGCGTTTTACATGATTAACATTTTTTTCCCAGTTGATGTCGTGGTTTTCAAACTGCAATGGATCTTCAGGCGTGAAGCAAGACTTTCGCTTTCTCGTAAAATATATTTCTTTTGTTTTCGCTGGATTTATTAGAATTTTCCATTTGTTAAAATATGGTTTTAATTAAACCAAGGCTGATTTCAAGTTAATTATTATATTCACAGAATATGAATCAGAGCTTATGATAGAGGTACCATCTGCAAAAATTGTTGTTGTGCAATTTTAAAACATAGGAATATTAGCAGTATAAATATTGTACAAGATTGGTGATAAACAGGAACCCTGTGGGTAACCAGCATTTACATCTGCGATCGGCAACCTATACTACTACATTTTGCGATTGTATGCGTTGCATGTATTTTACATATGTTGTTGTTAATGTTGTTTAATTCTCTACAACCCAGCGGGAAAAAGAAGGAGTACGGAGGCCTTCTAGAAGGCCTCTGTACCCCTTCTTTTGGATGTACAAGGCCTGCTCGCTCCATTCCATACTCATATCTTTTTTACACACGTTGTCATTGCGGGGAAGGCCTTCCGCTTTCCTTTCTTTCACAGGCCTTTTGAAAGGCATTCAAATAAATGGCTTTTAGAAGGTTTTCCAGAGAATGACTGTCAAAAGGCCTTAGAATAAAGGTTATCTTGAAGGGTTTCTAAGAAAGGTTTGTTAAAAGGCCTTTCAATTAATGGCTCCTAAAAGGCCTTTCAGAATATCCTTGTAAAAATGCCTTTGATTAAAGGTCATATTGAAGGGTTTTTAATAAATATAAAATATAATATATGAATACATTTTTAAAAAAAGTATAAAAGTTTAGTGTTTTATAAGTTTAGTTTAGTATACATATGTATATATTTATTAAGAGAATTACACATACTATATTTACTATATAAACAAAAAATATAAAATTAAATAAAAAATAATAAATATATACATGTATTAGTAATGTATATATTTATTATTTTTTATTTAATTTTATATTTTTTGTTTATATAGTAAATATAGTATGTGTAATTCTGTTAATAAATATATACATATGTATACTAAGCTAAACTAAAAATACTATATAACATTTTCATTATTTAGCACAAGTACCTATCTTCTTTAATGAACAATGACTTCAACAAAAATTTTTTTGCTTTTGCTTGTGCAAAAAAAACAAAACAAAAAATGTTACTCCTTCTCTTCTCGCTTCTCACAGAAGCGAGTGTCTTATCTTTTATACCAAAGATCCAAGGCCTTCTATGAGGCATTCTTTAGCAGTTAGATAATAATAGTAATTGAATCAAACAATTTTTTAAGAAGGCCTTTAAAAAGGCCTGAAGTTAGAAGGTCTTCTGAGTTTTCCCGCTGGGAATGTGCGTGCACACGCACGTAACAAAAGAGCATAAAAGAGAAAAGAGAAAACGCGGCGCCCTGATTTTGCCGATCGCAGACTTACATGTACTTCACGTGATCTTTTTTTCCAATGTAGACACGCAAACTTCTGTCCTTGGAAAACTTAATATAATTTTTATCATTTTCAAAAGTTCGCTATATTTTAAGCTGAGGCTGTCTGAAAGAAAATGATATAATTCAAAAAACGCAAAAAATCGCAACTTAAAATAAAAATAAATAAATTCAGAATGCTTTTCTTAACATTTTTCATCAAGGAAAAACACGGCAGTCCACGGCCAACATTATCAAAAGCTTATGCAAAGTTTATATTTATGGAAAAAGTCATTTATTTGAGGTTATGTTAGAAATACACGTTTTTTTTTACCAAAAGCAATAACGTCCACCAAAATATTTTGGGTTTTTTTAATTACTTACTATCCCCTCTCTTCTCCATATTATGCACGATTTCCTCCTATTTGTTTAATAACTGATAAAAACCGTTTTAATTTATTTCAAAATTCACTTTTTATGCTGTATTTATTGTGCACGTTGATTGGAAATATTAACTTTGACTTCCCATAAATCAGCTGATATTTGTTTTTTACAAAAACCTAATATGCAGTTATTTGCTTTGATATGTTCTTAATCGAACGTCATTAGCAAAAACATTATTATTGTTAGTGCAAAAAATTATTTTTGGCCAAGATTTCGGGTCAAATTACCTATAGTGCATCGGTGAGTAGTATTTATACTCTAATCAAAACTTCTAGATGGCTCTAAGTTATTCGAATGGCTTCCGGAATGCTCTCTAGCTTCCAATTGTCTAAATTTACTAAGCTAATATCATTATGCATTTACACTATGGCTGAATTTAGATTGAGCTATTATACATCAATAAACTAAAGCATACTTTATGGATGAACAATTATTATGTTATACAATTATGTATAACAATTTTAACATTTTATTTGTACTAAAAAAAAATCCTGTGCAGTGATATTTAAATTAGAAATATGCATAACTAATACACAATAGCAATTTAAACTAATTGCAATTGCTAACAAATACAAAATAACTAATAAATACAAGATAACTAATAAATTAAACTAATTCTTAACTAAAGTTACTTTCGTAACACTGCCCTTACTTAAGCCTGTTCGTCCCGAAAAGGCTCAGAATCACCTCTTCCATAAGGGGCTAATCGTTCCAAATATATATATATATATTTGTTCCTTTTACTCCTACAAGGAGCATAGGGCCGCGGAAATCGTTCCAAATGAACAACTTTAATTTTGGCTCTTGGACTTTTGTATTTCTATATTCGATATGCAACGTCATTTAATTTCTTTATTACCTTATATGGCCCATCCCAATGTGTCTGTAGTTTGGGAGATAATCCTTTCTTTCGTTGGGTATTGAAAAGCAAAACCAACTGGCCCTCCTTAAATACTTCCGAATTTGCCGCTCGATCGTATCTGGCTTTCATCTTGTCACTGGACAGCTTAATACGGTTTCGTACAAATTCATGAAGTTTATTAAGAGTTTCTTGTTCTTGTAAGGTGAAGCCTTCATTGTTTTCACCCGTTGGTATAGGCTTAACGACAAACTCGAGATCTCCTGGTAGTCTGAGCTCCGTTCCAAATACAATTTTGGCGGGTGTACGAGAGGTGGAGTCGTGAACAGCTGATCTATACGCCAACAGGAATTTTAAAATATGCTCATCCCAGTCTTTTTGTGTTGTGCTAACTAATTTTCGCAAATGTTCCTCTAATGTACGGTTAAATCTTTCAACCATGCCGTCAGATTGCGGATGTAATGGGGTTGTTCTTGTTTTTCTTATTCCGTACAATACACAAATTTCTTTAAATATAGCTGATTAAAAATTTCTGCCTTGGTCAGAATGTAATTCCAATGGAACACCATAGCTCACACTCTATTGTTCACAAAGACGTCCACAACCGTCCTAGTTTGGCTTGGGATGGCATATACTTCCGGCCATTTACTAAAGTATCAATGACTACTAGCACATATTTATTGCCGGCATTACAGAAAAAGGCCCAGCTATATTCGTTCAAACGGGTCACCACAATGGTACTGTTGTAGCGGCCCACGGCTTCTCCTCACTGGACCTTTGGCGGCCATGCATTGTGCGCAATTTGTTATCCAGTCAGCTAAGGGTTATTGACAGCCAACCCAATAGAACTGCTCTTTTAATTTTTCTAGGATCTTTGTCACACCAAGATGACCACCACTTTGACCGTTATGAAATTCCCTCGAACTTCTTTTACTTTCGCTGACGGCACTACTATAAGGTTTTTAACTGATTTTCCGTCAGTGCTTTCCCACGTACGGTAAAAGCAGCCATTTACTACTTGAAGGCTGTTCCACAGAGCCCAGTATGCTTTCATCAATGGACTTTCTGGCGCTCTTCCTTGGCTTCCAGAATTTTTGCTAAAATGGATTGTGTTTTTAAAGTTTTGAAATCATATACACGCAGAGAAAAAACATGTTTAAATATGGTCACCTCCAACAAAACTATTTAAAAAAAAAAATATATTATGTTTAATTTTACCATAGTATTGTCACCGACAACCATATTATTGTTAAATTAGTCCTTCATTAAGAAGCCACAACCATATTATGGTTGATTCTAAACATGTTATGGTCAAATATGACAATAATTTGTATTCTTGAAAACCAACCATGCTATTATAAGTGTTAAACATATTTTTGTTATTATTAACCAAAACATGTTCGCAGACAACCATAATATGGTTGTGCGTTCTTGATGGAGGACTAATTTAACCATAATATGGTTGTCGATGACAATCATATGGTTAAAATATCCATAATATTTTTACAATTTTATTTAACAATAGTTTTGTTGGAGGTGACCATATTTAAACATGTTTTTTCTCTGTGTGTACGGGGTCTGTTTTGTTGAAATCTTGTACCATTCAACTGAATTAAATCACGTCTAGCTTTGAACATATAACTTAATTCTGTCATATTTGTGATTTCCGAATAGAATTGCGGAGCTATGTATTTCAGCTTTGAATAAAAACGACTTGTACTAGCTGCCTTATCTAAGTACAACCCCATCTCTTGTATTTTTAATAATATTGCTTCGTTATAGTTCCCAACTCTCTCTTGTTATGCATTGTGACATTCCAGTTGCGTTAACTTTTCTAGATAACGAGTAAATGTGTTCATACCAGTACGTTCCTTTCTGTACTATATGTTTTGTAAGCTGGTTTGGTAGTCTTTTATTATCGTATTCACATAACGTTTTTATAATAAAGCGTGATCCATTTCGGATTTCCCTACTTTTTTAAAGAAAAAAAAAAAAAACACAGAAAATTCAAATTCAATGGGGAATATTTATTATCATTTGAAAGAACATTCTTTGGCATTTATTTTTTGAAGATTATGTCTATAATATGTTGGCCGTTGCTACGTCGCAGATGGTCCATCCGTTGAGTCTAATTTTCGATGACTCGTTCGAGCATTTCGACTGGTAACTGGCGAATGACACGCGTAATGTTTTCCTCCAAGGCCTGAATCGAAGCGAGTTTATCCGGATAAACTTTAAACTTTACATATCGCCACAGGAAAAAGTCTAACGGTGTCATATCACACGATCTTGGTGGCCAACCGACCGGCCCAAAAGTGAAATTATGTGCTCACAGAAGTGTTCTCTCAATAAATCCATTGATTGATGCGATGTGTGGGAAGCTTCAATTTCAGGCATTCAATAGTCGGTTATCATGGCACGATAACGGTCGCCATTGAAGGTTACGTTCGCACCGGCATAATTTTTAAAGAAATATGGACCGATAATTCCACCGGCCCACAAACCACACCAAACCGTTGTTTTTTCTGGATGAAGTGGCAGTTCTTGAATCTCTTCAGGTTGCTCTTCGTCCCATATGCGGCAATTTTGTTTGTTTACATACCCATTGAGCCAGAAATGGACCTCATCGTTGAACAAAATTTGACTCGAAAACGTCGGATCTTCTTGGAACTTGTCAAGAGTCCATAGAGCAAAGCGATGTCGCTTGGGAAGGTCGAGCGGCTTCAGTTGTTGCACAAGCTGTATTTTGAACGCTTTCAATTTAAGATCTAGACGTAAAATGCACCAAGTCGTTTCATACGTCAGTCCGAGTTGCTGCGAACAGCGCCGATTCGACTTTCCACGGTCTTCGTGTACACTCTCAGCTACGGCCGCTATATTTTTTTCACAGCGTGCTGGACGTGGCCTATTCGTTCGAATATTATCCAATAATGAATGCTGGGTCTCAAAATGGGTGATGGTGATGCGAATTGTATGCTCAGTAGCCCGATTATGTTGACCATAAGTTGAGCAAAGTGCACGAAACACATTCCTCACAGATCGTGAATTTTCGTAATAAAGTTGAACGATTTGTAAACGTTGTTTAGGCGTAAGTCTTTCCATTATGAAATGCCAAATAATACTAAACAAAAATAACATGACAGCATGACACGACTCACACGTGATCTGTCAGAAAAAAGGCTATTGAAAATAGTATCTCTACTTGAATCACCCATTATATCTGAGGTGTAGGTCGAGTGTGTAAATGTAACTATTTTCCATACCTGTTTCTAACATCAATCTACATATGCAGGTGTAAATGGTGGCAATTTAAAAATTTTTTTAATAAAATACCGTTGTGGTTTATATACGTCTTCAAATAACGAAAAACCCCATATTTGTGCGGCATATGTTTGTATAGCACGGCATATTGATTCAAACAAATTCCATTTTACACTCAGACCTATATCTCTTTTGGCCAGAAAGTCTGTCCATGTTGCGTTTATGCAGTTTTTTGCAGACAAGTTTCTCTTCTCTAATAGCCTATTTCCAATGTGCGAAAGAATTCTTTCGTTCGCATAACTACATTTAAAACAAAAACAAAGTCTAAAAATTTGTTTTTGTTTTCAATGTAGTTATACGAAAGAAAGAATTCTTTCGCACATCGGAAATAGGCTATAAGTGTTTTCTAAGTGACATTTTTGTTGTCAATGTAACACCCAGATATGTGTACTTTTTGCGACTCTTATAGGCTCTCCATTTAATATCAATTTTTCACATTTAGAGATTCCGCCTCCACTTCTAAATATCTTCATTTCTGATTTACTGAGATTAACTTCTAGGTTCCACATTTCACAGTAGCTTTCAATTTTATCTATCATATTTTACATTGTTACAATATCGTCTGCTAGGATTACAAAATCATCTGCATACATTAATAACCGAATGTGCATTGAGAATACGGTTATTCCTTCCCATATAAATGAATGCAAATCATGGAGATATATCGAAAATAGAGTTGGAGAAAGCACAGGATCCGGAGTTTCAAATTCATCAGACACTTCTTCTCCGTTCCAGACCTTAAATTTGGTATGACTATATCGTTAGCTAAAACGCAAACGGCCCTATCTAACATTTTGAACATTTTACAGGAGAAGCAAAAACTGTTTTAAACTAATGGTTCAGTTTCGATCAGCGTGATTTTCACCAGTATTATAATAAAAGGTGTAAGAAATTGAATTCTTGCAAAATAAAATTTTATAATATTTAAAAAGCCTTGTTAGTTAGGTCCTTTGGTACTCTAATTTTATGAAACCAAAGGCCCTATCTACACATTAATACAAAGTAGATTAATTGTATTTTTTTATTTATTAGGAAAACGCTGTAAAATAAATTTAATTATATGTACACGCTTTTTATTTATTTTTAATATTAATGTTTATTATGTGTAAATTCATTTAAATATTCCATCACAAAAAAATTAAATTAAAATAATTCATAAACATTAAACAAAGAGTTGCAAGAATTGGAATAAAGAAGAGTGAATTTAGAAAGTATTAATTAATTTTCAAAGGGTATGCAATCACAGAAATAATGGCAATCTTTTGGAAGTAGTGGTTCTAAATCCTGCAGATGCTGCCACTTCTTTTTAGAAACATTTAATCTTTCTTCGTGCAATCTCGGAGGTAAAGCGGTAATGATTTCGTTTGTAGTTTTTTGCGGAAGCTGGGCATAATTGTCATCTATTTTGTTTTTAAAATTAATAGTTCCTGTTTGTTCGTATGCCAGTGTATGTATCATATTAACAGTGGGGTCCCCGGATATCTGTCCTTAAAAATAAAATATACTTTTTAGATTCAGTAGATTTTTCAGAAATTCATTTCATATTGGGCTTCGCGAGCAGCTTTTACCAAGTTTACAAATTCAAATGGCATGTTTGTTTCTTTATTCGTAATATTTCTTTCAATAACAGAATGCATAGAGTCGCATTCCATTTGCGTATGACCAACCACCAAGTTTTTGTGCTCTATGTTAATGTCTTTTTCCACACATAAAGAAAGCAAAGCATTTGAAAGGACGACATTTCTGTTTTGATAAAAACAACCATCTGAATAGATAATGATGTGGTGAATTTCAGAAAACCGATCAAGTGAATTTCTCAAATATTTAATAATAATTGTAGTAAACGTGGATGAAACCATATTTCCCTCAGTTTCATCCCAAATATAATTGTCAGACTCGTGATTAACTACATTGTAAATGGTAAAATTATGAAGCTGGAGCTTCATTTTATAATAAGACGAGTTAGCTTTGGACTGCTTGCATGTCTATACAAAGTAGTAAACACAATCCTGATTTAGCGTTTTCAGTATCATTTTCCTTTTCAGATCTCATTTGGTCAATTTCGATTCGGTGATTTTCAAACTCTTCCTGTGACAAGTTTTTTGCCTTATAAGACAAACATAAGTCACACTGATCATTTTAAATAGAGCATAATTAGAAGATTTAAAAACTTTCATAAAATTGGTAAATGATACAGCCCCGATATCATTTTCTTTTTTGTCATTACATGAGTCAATATAAAAATCATATATTTCTTTATAACTTTTGAAGTCTGCTTCAAAATAAACCCTTTCATTATATTTCCGACGATAGTGAGATTCTAACTTAGATAAATCTTCTAACCATTTTCGTAAATATTTCAGTTTTTTATCATATTCAGATCGTTTTCTTTTATTTGTCACTTCTTCAGAAATTCTTTGAACATAATTGGAGTAACTGGGACATACCCACGGCCGTATAATTTTTTCTGATACAATTTGTATTGTGCTTTAAAAAATAATATTTTGTATTTGATCGTTTGGAATTGTCAACAGTAATACGTTGTGTCTCCGAACATTCAACGAGACTTTGGACATAATGCTTTTTGTTGTCCCATGACATTTTCCAAAATGAATCAAAAATCTCTTTGCGCGAAACCTCGAAAAAATTAAAACAATGTCAAATCAAACTTTTTTCGCAAAACTTTGATTTACATGTATCCTTCATTTGTCTAGGCTTACGTACAATGTTCACGTTTCCTTTAGAAAAACCTTGATATTCCTTTCCTTCCATCCGGTTTCGTTGACTACAATGTCTCCAATTTTTTTTAGTCTTTTTAAAACTAGCTGCTGCATTATAATCTACATCCATCGCTAACATGATCATTTTTATTTTATTTTTCTTAATTTCAGAAATATTAATACACCGATCAATCACAACTCATTTAAAATCGCTCTTAAGATGAAATTAAAATATTTTATTTAAAAAATTGCATTAAGCGGTTACAAATTTATTTCACTATAATAAATAAATTGTTCAGCGGTCAAATCTATCAATTTTTTTTTTGTCAACTTACAATATTGTCTATACAAATAAACAGTTAAGTCTTTTTGCGTTTATGAAATAAATGCTTTTGTAGATAGGGCCGTTTGTTTTTCGTTAATCAAATTGGTCATTTTGGTCAAATAAGTCCAAATTTTTTTAAGGCCGTTTGCGTTTTAGCTAACGATATATAGTTTCAATAATTTTACTCATTTTTGTTGAGACTCCAGTGCTGTAAAGTTTGTAAATAAGTGATTTTCTTGACACTTTTATTTAGTATGCCCATTGAAATTTTTGCAATTGCATTCATAAAAGATATTTATCGATGGTTATTTACAATTTCCTTGTCACCTTTTTATAAATAGGGAAAATTATGTTTGTCATGTATTTCTCGTCTAATTTAGCGGATTCAAATATAATGTTGTACGATTTTGCCAATTCTTCCACAAGCATTTCCGCTGCATTCTTAAAAAATTCGTGACTAACACGATCTTTTCCTGGAGGCTTGTTAAACCTTGGTTTTGATAGTACATCTTGGATTTCTATTGTGGTTATAGGTTTATCTAAATCGTTATCACTATTAAACATTACTGCATTCATAACTTCGTTTGACGTTTGTGGTGGATTTAATAACTCAAAAAGGAAGGCTTAAAACCATTTGCTGTAATTCCCGGCTTAGACTGTATTTTTTTGTTTTTAATTTCTTTTATAAGATTCCATATATCCTTACTATTTCTCACCATATTTATTTGAATTTCTATTCTTTTATAATATTTCATTTTATTTTTTTTTTCGCAAATAAACTTATATTTTTTGTTTTTAACTAAATATTTTTCTTTATTTTTTTTTGATGGAGTTTGACGAAATAATTTAAGTGCGCTGAAGGATTTTTCCCTTGAGTTGTATCATTTAAAATTAAATCATTTATTTTCTTTTGTAAAAAGGTTTCTGTTGTTATACGTAGTTGGGTTTGTCATCTTTATAACTTCTACAAGGTCTTGTAATGCAAGTATATCTTTCATTTGCTTAGATAAAGTTAAGTGATGATTTAGCTTAACCTTGTAAATTTCGTTCTTCCTCTCATCCCATTTTAGTTTTGGTAGAAAATTCATTGTTTGTTCTAAATTTCTTTCCTTTATATTTATTGACATATGATCAGACCATACTTTACTTTCTACTTTTAAACTTTCAATATTATCCAGATTATCATAAGCTAAAGCACAGAAAACATTAACTCATTCACCAACACCACTTATAAAAGTCAAATTACCAAGTTCATCATCTTTTGTACACCCATATAAAATATGCAAGCGGAAATCTTGATAAGGTTCGAGAAATAATTTGCCTTTAGTTTTTGTAGTCAGATCTCTAGATTTTCTTGAATAAAATCCGGATCTAAAAGTGGATTTTATAAATTCATCCAAAGGTTGTTTGTAGATTACCTATACGGATATTTAGATCTGCCATCAACATTAAATTTTCTACATTCCCATTTATTAAAATTCTTCACGCATCGCCAAAATCATCCTCCCATGTAACTGCTCTAAGATACAATGGTATTATGTTGATTGATTTATTGCTCGTTTTAATTTAAATTAATTCAATTTCTTCCATTATGCAGAACTCGTACGATTCCTCTTCCAAACCTGCTATTTCGTAATGCTGGCTTCCATAGCCGTCGAAAAACTTCTTAATTCTCTCTCCTTTCTCCTGAGATATATAATATTTATATCTCATAATATAAATATTTCATAAGTTTTTATAAATTTAAAAAAATCATTGTATAAGACTTTATTTTCTAAGCCATGTACATATGTTATAAGATAAAATATTTAAATCAAACGTATTTTGCTTTTTTCTATTATATATGCGATTAGGCTTTCAAGATATATTTTTATTTAATTTACTTTTTTCTAAAATATTTTTTTGTTTTACAATTTTACTTAATTTGTCTCTTTCTGTATTATTTACTAGTTTTTTAAAAATGAGTTGGATAAAATTTTATAATAACACAGTACAACATTTTTCAGTTAATTGATTGCCAACTCAATTCTGTGAACTGTATGTGAAATTAGACCCAAAAAGAAGAATTTCTGCATCATTCGTTTTGTCTTCTTACCTGCGATTTGAAGTTAGTATCGATTTGAAGTTAGTACTATCGTATAGGGGAATTTATCACGTTTTAGGCCCTGTTGTTTGACATAGCTCGACAACCACTAGCCCAATTTAGTTGAAATAAATTTTAAAAAATTAAGAATTACAATTCCCTTAATCTGTTCATATATTGTTTTCCTATACAAGTAACACTTTCGAAGTTAAAAATGAATGTATGAAGGGAAAAAATTATTTTTTGCCTAAAAATTTAAATTTTTTTTTTTTTAAATACATAAAAAATGCAAAATGGAAAAAAGTTTCAAGTCTAGTTATTTTTTCGCAAAGTCACATAACCTATGAGCAAAATGAGACAAAGATCATAAAAATCGATGCACGCGTTTCGCTTTTATTCGCAATTGAGTAAATGTATGAATTTCAAAAATTTGCTCGAGATATGCACAACATTATTTGGAGAAAACATTGACACCTTTTTCATGATTCTGAGAATTAAAAAAAAAGGAATAAACAAAAGGTTATTTGATTTTTACGATTGCGGTAATAAATGTACGTGGACAATTAAACGGAAAGTGGACCTTTTTATTATTTGGGTTTTTCCGGTGGCTACCTATATGATTTTTTTACAGAAATTGCACCCACATTTAAGGGTGGTCATTATTTGGAAAGTTTTGCACAGTTTGAAACGTACAAGTGCTGAATCAGGTATATAGCCAGCCGCCCTTAAAATATGCGCCCATTTATAAGTACCTGGCAGTAAAATATTCAAAAATACGTAGTATTTATAGGTGTGCATTGATCGATTTTTGGCATTCAGCCAGTGCCGACGAACGCGAACAGTAAAAGTGATTTTTCTCCAGTTTTTTAAAAGTGAATAACAACAAAACATAAAATATATCAATATGGAAAACAACAAGTGCCCATATTTGGATGAATATTGTTACGTTTGTGGTCATATCGTCCGAAAAATACAGAAAAAAGATCGAAAAAATTTGTTTACTGAGCAATTCAAAACCGCGTATTGTAATTATTTCGATGAAGCAGATTTAAGTGGTGCAAATTTTACGCCGAACACAGTGTGCAACAGTTGTTATACTACCCTTCTAAAATGGATTCACGGAAAAAGTAGAAAGTTATCTTTTATGAAGCCAGTAATTTGGGTGGAAGACACAACTGGACATGATGAATCCAGGTGCTATGCATGCATAAATTTTCGTCCTGGATTAAACAGACAACAATTGAAAACAAAAGTATACACTGCTGCATTTACTGCCACACTTCCAGTGCAACGCCCTGCTGATACCGATGCACCTAAACCTCCGAGTGCGGATACTGTGTCCCTGCTAGCCGAAACCGTTTTCACCAATCCGACCGATTTGGATGATGCTGATTGGATACCCGATATTGAAAATAGTGCACCACAACCGCTACCACAAATCGAAATGGATTACATTGTGGCCAAGCTGGGACTATCACAACACGACTCCGAATGGCTGACATCATTTTTGAAGAGAAGAAAACTCACACAGCAAAATGTCAGCGCAACATCATACCGACAACGCCAAGCTGACTCAGACCATGAATATGAACAACCTACGAAGAAAACAAGATCATCAGAACCACAAGCGTCAACTTCTACAAGGATGGATATTGCCAATAATTGAAAAAATGTTCTAAATTTTGTTTTTATGCATATTATAATTGCGTATTAATTGCATATTATTTTATTTTCATTAAGTTTTTATAAATAAAGTTTTTTTTTGCATGATAATTTTTTAATTTATATTTTTATTTTAAGGGTGGTGGCTATAACTGATTTTTGAAATTCATACCTTTACTCAATTGCGAATAAAAGCGAAACGCGTGCATCGATTTTTATGATCTTTGTCTCATTTTTCTCATAGGTTATGTGACTTTGCGAAAAAATAACTAGACTTGAAACTTTTTTCCATTTTGGATTTTTTATGTATTTTTAAAAAAAAAAAATTTAAATTTTTAGGCAAAAAATAATTTTTTCCCTTCATACATTCATTTTTAACTTCGAAAGTGTTACTTGTATAGGAAAACAATATATGAACAGATTAAGGGAATTGTAATTCTTAATTTTTTAAAATTTATTTCAACTAAATTGGGCTAGTGGTTGTCGAGCTATGTCAAACAACAGGGCCTAAAACGTGATAAATTCCCCTATACGATAGTACTAACTTCAAATCGATACTAACTTCAAATCGCAGGTAAGAAGACAAAACGAATGATGCAGAAATTCTTCTTTTTGGGTCTAATTTCACATACAGTTCACAGAATTGAGTTGGCAAATCATGTGTTGTACTGTGTAATCTAACTTAACCGATTTTATATTGGATCCATATTGACTTTCAAGGACAACATTTCCCTCTTGGTTTACACAATCTAATTTTTGGTTTTTGTTCCACCAGTACCATTTTTTGCCAATTTTTCATTCTTCCATTACGTACTATAACATGATGTTTACAATTTCATGAAATTCTTTTTTTAGTTTTAGCCAGTGTTTAAAAATGCTTGACTATTTTTAATGTTTTTGTAATTGCTTAACTTAACTTAAGAAAAAGAACACAGCAAAAGCAAAAAGCAAAAGCAAACGCAGAAAAAGTGAGAGTAAATAATTTATTTATTCTCACCATGTTTATGTTCTCAGCTTAAAAAGCCAGCCAAGCAACCACTTGAAAAAAAAAATTGCTGTTGCTGTAAGTAATAAGTTTTTGTTTATTTTTTTTTGCTTTGGCTTAACTGTAAATTGATGTGCTTAAATTCAGCGAGTATTAACTTCTTTGCTGTTTTTGACTTCATTGCTGTTGCTTGCTGTTGCAGGCGTTAGTTTCATAGAATAGGTATATACATAATTACATAACACAAAATAAACAAATTAGTTTAAAAAAACGTGTAGTTTCATTTATGTATGTATGTACCTATTTATTAAAAAAAACGCAAAATACCAAAAAAATTCGAAACAAATTCGTTCATAATATATTAAGTTCCAGCAACAGCAAAGAAGTTAACTTGCTGACTTTAAGCGCATCAAAAGCAAAAAAAAAACAATCAAAAACTTAATACTTACAGCAACAGAAAATTTGTTTTCTTAAGTGGCTTCTTTGCTGACAGATTTAGCAGAGTACATGCACATAGCGAGTTTAAACAAATTATTTACTCTCTTTGTTTTGCTTTTGCTTTTTTGCTTTTGCTGACTCGTTATCAAAGAGTTAAGTAAACACTTAGACACACAGTTTTTTAATTTGCTGCAAAAAATGTAAACAAAGCAAAAATGTGCGACTGTTGCTATTTTAAAGCAAGCAATTTAAACACTGGTTTTAGCATTACACTTTTATGGTTTTCACGAATAATCGCGTAAGTCGGTTTTTACCGAAATTGAGATAATGATGTCAAAGTGCTACATTTTGCATTAGGTTTTTATAAGTATTAAGCTTTTTAGAATATAATGTAGTATTAATAATTTTTTTCTGCTAAAAACAACTTAAGTTAACTGTTTAATAAAATATTTTGCTATTATAACGATTTATGTCGACATACATCGCCAAAAATTGTGAAATTGCTGAATATGTTTCCAAATAAAAAGCATATGTGACGTTATGTTGTTATTCGTGCAAAAAATATGAAAGTATTTTTTGAAAATTTTTCTATTAATAACAACTAAAGTCGTAAAAATAACAACGTAAGTCGTCATGTGTGATTAAAATGAACATTTATTTTCACAAAAAAGAACTTATGTGGAGATATGATGTTATATTGCACACACTTAATGAGTCAATCAAACATATGCATTTTTAATCCTTTTACAGATTGTGATCCTGTGAGGATTTTTTCATGAAAACTATGTATAATACGTAGAAAGTCACTGTTAAGAGGATAGTAAAGAAAAAAGTTTAAAAAAGCATCTACAGAAGCCGCAATTGAAAAAAATAATTGTTTTTGCTCTCCTGAAAAGTTTGGTTTTATAACTTACGCGATTATTCGTGAAAACCACAGATTTGTCAATTATATCACATACACTTGCGATCGACACACTTAAATGTTCGTACTAATACTGTTTATCGATGCCCACCTTCACGAGTATTTAAGCTTTTTTCGCTGACATCTAGGTGGCTCTAGAACATTCGACGTTTTCGAAATTTTATTATCTTAACAGCTAATATCATTATGCATTAACACTATGGCTGAATTTAAATTGAGCTATTATACATCAATAAACTAAAGCATATTTTATGGGTTAACAATAATCTTAACACTGTTATGTTATACATATAAGTATAACAATTATAACATTACATTTGTACTAGAAAATTCTGTACATTGAAATTCTGTACAGAAATATGCGTATCTAATACAATAACAATTTAAACTAATAAAATTACTAGCAAATACAAAATAACTAATAAATTAAACTTATTCTTAACTTAAGTTACTTTCGTAACAATATATAAATTAAAGAGTCCGAGTGGATGTATTGTACAGCTCTGCCTTATTTTTTTGTAATGACTTTTATAATATGGAATCAGTGTTGCATACAGTTAGGCGTTACAGTAAAAATAATTTGTGTTCGAAAAAGCTGTTTGTAAAAGCTTTATCCTTAGTTCTATTTTTTTCGCTTTTTAGCCACGGTCCGGTAAGGCTCACAAAAACAAAAAAGCTGTATCATCAGCAAATGTTGAAGTTAGGGTGTGGTTATTTGTTGGCATGTCTGAGGTATATATTAAGTATAACACAGGGCCCATTATGCTTCCCTGAGGGACCCCAGCGTCAATTGGCTGAGGAGAACTTAAAAAAGCACCTTTAATAATAAACTTTCGACCGACTAAGTAGCTTTCTAACAGCTTGTGTGTGTTTACTGGTAAGTTTAGCGTCAATTTATGTAATAACCCTTCATGCCAGACTTTATCAAAAGCTTGAGAAACATCGATGAAGAGGGCGGAACAATATTTTTTCTTCAAAAGCTTTTCTTATGGCGTTTACTATACGATGGGTTTGTTCAATTGTGCTATGTTCTCTTCTAAAGCCGAATTGGCGGTTAGGAAACATCTATTTACATTTACCATTGGGCCTAATTTTGACACTAACAGCTTCTCAAACAGCTTTGATATATTAGACAATAAGCTTATAGGTCTATATGACTTAACTTTTGTAGGATCCTTTCTGGCTTAGGTATCATGGTAACTAAGGATACTTTCCATTCTTGAGGGTAGTATTCAAGGCGTAAAATAGCATTGAAAATCAAGAGAATAATTTTCTTTGCTTTGCTGGGTAGCTCCAAAAGCATTTTGTTACTGATATCAAAACCAGGGGCTTTCTTGGGGTTTAAATCATGAATACCCTTTTCGATTTCTCTTATCTTAAATCTTAGTGGAACAGCTGCTCTAACAGCAACAGGTGGTAACTCGACCGCAGTATCGAAAGATGTATGAGGGGTAAATACGGTTTTCAAATGATTAACAAAAAGATTTCCTTTTTCTTTATCATTTCTTGCCCAACTGCCATTTAAGTTTCTTAATGGTGGTTTTGTGATAACTGGTATTTTAAGATTTTTGAGCTGCACGCCATAATGAGTAGTCTGATTGAGAAGTTTCATCTAGTTCCTTAAGATATTTTTCAAAGGATGCTGTTTTTTGGGACTGCAGTAACTTTCTTAGCCTTTTTGTGCACTCTTTTAGTAAATTCTTAAGTTGAGGAGATCTATGCAATTGCCACTCTCTTCGATCTCTCCTTTTTTCAGTCAAGAGACGCTCAACATCTGTAGAATATATTTTACTATTTTTGATTTTTTTGGGGGTTATGCTAGAATGTTGAACAGCTAGTTTTAGATAACAGTCAAAATTAACAATAGAAAGATTCACATTCTCCTGTGTACTAAGCAGAATATTTTCAGTGCAATGGGTACTGAGATATTTTTATATTTTAACCAATTTGTTTGTGTTGCCGACGTCACTAAGTAACCAGACGGAGATACAATTCTATAAGGGTTTGTTATAGTAAGAATTGTAGGTGTGTGATCAGAAGATAATTCTAAAGAAGCTTCAACATAAATCGTATCTGCGGGGATGTTTTTAACCACTCCAAAATCTATGGCATCTGGAACTTTTCCTGATCAGTAGGCCAATACATATGTTGGTTGTCCGCTCGCGACCACATTTAGATCCATTTTACAAATTGTGTTAAACAAGACATGACCCTTAGGTGTAATAAGTTGTGACCCCCAGAAAGTGTGTTTAGCGTTGTAATCACCAGCAGCTAGGAAGCAGGTTCCTAATGATTTGAAATATTTATTATATTGGCTTTCTGATATTGAAAATCTAGGTGGGGAGTATAATGATGAAATTACTAGGTTTCGATTTAATTCCTCAAAGCAAATGTTCGTTGCTTGGAGATAATCTTCACGATGATCACTCATTAAGTAGTGTTTTACACGGTTTCTTATCAAAATGGCAGAACCTTAACAAGCTCTACCTCGAGGGTCCTTGGTATCATATAGTATATAACCATTGATTTTAAACGTATTTCTTGAGGTCAGATGAGCTTCAGAAACCATCATAACATCAATTTGTTTATTTTTAAGAAAGTTTTCTAGTTCATTTTTATGTTGGCGGATGCCGTTTGCGTTCCAAAAGCAAATTTTTAAACAGTTCATGGCTTGTTTAGTACAGCTTGCAATTACATCGATTGCATTCTTAACATTTCTTGCATCATGTTACCCATTGTGTTAGTAAAAAGGCTCACAAACGTGAAGTAATGCAGCAAGTACCACACAACTGACTATAACCTATTTGTTATCTTTTCTACTTTTTGTACAATGTACATAATTTATTTGTGTTAAAATTTATTTCACTTTTTCTTACTTTCCAATAGTAAAATTAACATGTTCTTCAGTATACTGTTTAGGATGGTATTAAGTATTATATTTTATATTTAGCACCAATTAATATAGTCTTATTTTACTAAATTTTAATTTAAAAAAACGGAGCAACATAAAGCACGTCTGCTCTTGTTTACTTTACTCTCTGTATGTTTTTCATATAAATTTTACTGCACGTTCAATCACTTGTGTTGTGAAAACAGCACATAATTATTTCTGCCCCATGATCTTAAATTTTGAGTATAATATTTGATAGCGCCAGTAAACAAACGGATCTGCGTCTAGAAAAATTAGAAGATCTAAGGTATGTCTAGACTTCGTATTTAGCTGAACCACAGCGAAGGATTTTCTATTAAAACTCCCAACGCCCCAAAGGTCAGTTCTTGTAGACTTATCAGGACTCTTACTAGGTCTGGGGGTGACCGTGTCAATAAGAAGTTTTTTCGATCTATTGTCTTTGAAATTTTCTAGCTTTGTATCGAAGGTGGAGAATTGTAGATTAACAATAGATTTCATTATTCTCTTAACACTCAAATCTTACATTCAGAGTTAATGCTACGTAAATAGAATTTTTTTTGGAATCTAAACTATTCTGCATCAGTTTATTCATTAATCGTATTTTCAAATAATGTTCGAAGACGGTTAAATAGCGAAATAGGGTCAGAAAATGTTAGACTTATGGATTTTGTGGTCTCTTTGAAGTAACTCAACATTTGTAGCGAAATTATTTTTATTTTTACATAAATCATTAAAAATTAGTAGAAAATTCTTAAAACGTACAATTACATTAAAGATTTTTCAATGTGAGAACGTTTTACAATTACGTTCTCAAGCGGTCAGTGCGTTTATGGATTAGTCCAAAAAGTCGTAGTATAAAATTATATTGACCAGTTACACATCAATCACGGAAAATGCATATACGTTTCTACTTAGCTTACGTATCGAAAAAAGGAAAAACGCGTGGTGTGGACCGACCTCCAGCTAAATAATTTAAAGAAACAATTTATTATTCTGGTTTGCATTTTTGATCTGTTTTAAACGTGTTATTTCATTTAGTTGCTATGCAAAAAATAAGCATTGCAAATTAAGTTTTTTTTTTTAAACTGTTGGAATGTATGTATTTCAACTTAAATAATTTACTTTGTATATTTGTACCAGATAACTGCAACGAATACTAAAATTTGGAGTATGTATATTCAATCAATTACTCTGAATTGTTATGATTCAAACCGTTTTTATTCAGCAATAATGCATGAAACAGAACTGGGGCTGAACGATGTTTTCCATACAGTTTGACATAAAATTATGCCAGAGAATGCGGTCGAGAAATAAAAAGAAAAAAGTTTTTTCTCATGCTCTCACATAGAGACAATTATTCTCAAAACAATGCTACCATACTTTCATTCAATTTCATACATTTTGTAAACAAAGAAAAAAAGAAAACGAAAGAAATGAGAGAAAATTGAAGTTACGGTCATGGTTGCCAAATCAATAGTTTAAAAAAAGGCTAGATTTTAAACCAAAAATCGCTCGAAATGCCTAGATTTTGAAAATAATTATTATATAATAAAAATTGCGTGATTTATCCCAGGAGTTAAATATTTAATGATTTTTTTTCAATTTAATGTCGTATCCATACTTAAATAAGTTTTTTATTTACATATTTTTAAAAACAATTTGTTGATTTATATCAAATAAAGCTGTTGAAAGGAGTGCTTAAAAGCCTTTTTAATTTGTTGCTTTTGTTCAGTCTTATTTTGATATCACAGTCTTTAAAAACCTTACAGCAGAAAAGGAAAGTGTACATTTTTATGCTGTGCTTTGAAGCAACAGTTTTTTGTTCAATAATAAAGCAACAGTTTTTTGTTCAACAAATAAACTATTGCCTTCGCCTCTGCTGTGAAAATAAATAATAGCTGTTGAGAAGTTGGCTTTGCGTTCGTACAGTTTAAGTTACTGTTGCTTCGTACTATAGACAAGTAAAATCAAAGAAACAGTTAACTTATTGAACCAAAAACTGTTCCTTCAAAACGACAGCATAAAAATTTAATTTTTTGCTTTTCCGCTGAGTAAAACGAACATAGATTTCAAAAGAAAGGTAAATCCACCCATCCATCTCCAACTTTCAACTTTTTCATACGAAGTATTTGTCCCTATTTGCTGTAAACACTCCTTTGGTGGTTTATAATTGTGACAACATTTTCCATTGAGTTTAAAACCGTATTAGTAATAATGTTATCAACAATACTGATGACAAATTTTAGTGAATATATTGAAACAAAATGGAACAGTTTTCTTATAAATAAAAAGAAAAAGCATCAAAAAAGGAAGAAAAATAAAACGATTTCTTTTATATCAAAAGTTATTGCATCAGAAAATTTACTGATGCAATAATTGCAAAAATTTGCTGCAGAGCTGCGGCATCACTGCATAAAAAAAACTTTTGACCTATGAAAGTGATGCCAAGTTTCTTACAAGTGATGCTTTTACGAACATTTAACTTTGCTGATGCGCAAGTGATGCGCAACAAATGCATTTACGAACTTATCCTTTCCTTAAAGCGGTCGTTGCCAGCTGAATCTTTATATTCTAAAACTTCTGTCCAAAATTTAGTGGTGTCGGCAATATTAACCCATTTAATCAAATTTATGGAATTATACTGGTCAATGATTTTTTCTTTAATATTTCCATTGCTGCAAAAATTTCCTATGATAGAATCCACAATTCCTTTTTTTGCAGCAAGTACTTTTTCGACAGAAAACCTACATATTTGTCTGAATATTTCAAAATTATCGGGTTATCTCTGAAAAAATATTCATACATGAAAAACTAATTTCTTTTGCCTTTTTATTTTATATTGCAAATATTACCTTGATATTAACTCCTTAATTAAACTTGTGAGAAAATCGGCACATGTTTTTCTTATTACGACTATATCATTGTCATTTAGTTCATCTTTTGTTGTGGAAATATTAATGTGATTTTCCAAACTATACCCCAAAAAACAATGATAAACAATTAATGGTTCAAAGTCTTCGTGCAAAATCTCGACATCTTCATCAGCAATGACGTATCTTTTTTAGTTTGTTTATTGCGTATTCTGAATCATTTAATAACTTTGTAGGGTCAGATTGTGAACTTTGGAAATTCTTATTTAATGTTTGCAAATCGTTTAAAATTGGCTTTAAAAATAGCATATACATATGTATATATAATGGCGTTCATCATAAAGGTCACTAAATTTTTCCGCCATGTGGCAATTTTCATAATTTTTTGTTATGTTGAAATGAGTTTTTAGCTCTAAACATTGCACATTGGTCTGCCGAGCCACATTTTTTGTCCAAAACTAAAATATTCTTCACTTATATATGTACATGAATTCAAATAAAAGACATAATTAATAACAAAAAAATAAATTTTATTAAGTTTTTAATAATTTAAATCAATTTTTCAACCCATCTAGAGCCAAAGGAACATTTTATTTATTTCATGTTTTACTATTTTTTAGCTATAATTAAATAATATTATTTGTACTTTTTTGTTGATTATAATGATTGTTTTTAAATGAAATCTTCAAGATATTATATTTAAAAATTATTTTCTTACATAAACTATGTCAAAAAACAAAAAACAAACTTATTGACTAATTTACATATGTGTTATAAAAATACTTTTTACCTAATAAACCACTGAAGATTTCCAGTCCATGCTTAAGTAATACTTGAATTGCACTTTAATTCAATAGCAATCTTCAGCAAAACATATATTGGAATTCAAAACTGTTTTTACACTTTTCAAATAATGATTAGGTTGTAAAAACAGTTTTGAATTCCAATATATGTTTTGCTGAAAAATGCTATTGAATTCAAGTGTAATTCAAGAATTACTTAAGCATGGACTGGAAATTAGGGCTTAATATACACTTGATTTATTTTTGAATTCCATTAAATGTTCAAGTGGTTTATTAGGTAAGAAGTATTTTTACAACACATATGTAAATTAGTCAATTAGTTCGTTTTCCAAAATTAAATTATATTTTTCAGTTTGTTCTTCAGGTTCATCGTCTGAATTTTCTTCACTATCTATATTTTCTTCATGAGCTGAAATTTCAGGAAGATCCTCACAGCTTAATAGAGCAATAACTTCTGGTGGAAATGTTTAGCGCTTTCTTTGATATATGCGTGTGTGTAAACGGAAAAATGATGTTAACGGGTCTGAGGTATCTAGAGCTCTATTAAAAACATCAGATAGATTTTCGGTGCGGCTAGTTCTGCGAGCGTGGCATAATCTGTCTCTCTTGTATACCTTATTTCTGGACTCAGCCGCATCCTCTCCAAAACAACCCACCGGCAGCAACGTGTTTAACATTATTTCTTTAGAATGAATAAGGACCTTATGGACCGTTGGCGTCATGGGACACCAGGCGTAAATATTTTGAATAAGTTGCGCGGTTTCAAAACAAAATTTTTCAAACTTTTCTAACTGAAGGGGAAATTGACTCGATAAGCAAATTAGAATAATTTTTAAACGAAAAATGACTTGGATGTCAATCCCAGTTACTTCAGAAAATTTTTCATGATCCAGGAACGCACGTCGAGAGGTGTTGCCGTCGTTTGGTGATCCAAATCCTCCTATTTTTGGCATATCAACACGGAGTCCAAGCTTGGACCAAAATTCGTTTTGAATGCGCTCTCTTTTTGCCTTAACATTCTCTTTGTCGTCATTGTCCGTAATTCTGCACTTTTTAATGTCGCTTTTATACGCCAGGTATAGTATGAATTCAAAAAACGTAATGTGGCAGTGTAATGAACTTATACCATATTTCAAATTTGTTTCTTTTGGTTGGAATCTTTCGGATTTATAGTCTTTAATCTTAATCAAATCCGAAGAAGACGCTCCACATATGGGACAAGATTGTGTTGATTTGGTTCCTGTCAGAATATTTAAAACTTTTCCATCGATCATGGTCAAACTCATCCTGAATGATATGTTCACTGTCTTGAATTCTTCTATATGTATTGTAAGGTTTTCCAGCTCTTCAATCTGTTTGCTTAATTCAGTACCCTCATTTAATACAACTTCTTTCGTCTCCTTTACGAATTCCAGTTTTAGTGGTCGACCAAATCTTGTAGATTGGGGAGTTCTATTGCACCAAATCACTCTTCCTGAGACATCAACGAGTCTCAAAGGAATTACCGTGGTTGCTAAAAGGAATGAATCTGCGTAACGGGATGAATTTGGCTCATGAAAAGATTGCTTGAATTGAGCTTGGCCCGTGCAGCTATTAACTCTGCTGAGATGTAGTTGCTTTTGTTGATATTCATTACTGATACAATTACATCTTTCTGCAATTCAACTAACCTGGTTGCAGTGTGTATTAAAAGCTGTTGTAGAGGAACTTTAGCAACGGTTTCACTTACACAAACGCCATTTGGTCTTCAGCTTTGTTTTGCTGCCAATAGTCTCATATAAGACGGAAATATATCTGAGTTCCTTTGCTTACTTTCCAGTCTTAAGTTGCAATATTGCCTCTTTGTGTAATAATTTTCAAGGTAAAATGCTAGAGCTTCTTCATCGGAAAGAGCAATGGGGCACTTATCATTTTTCAAACACAGTTTTCGTATTTTAGATGGTCTCGTGGGACTTTCCATAGCTTTTTTTAAAACAACGACTAAATCTTTCTTACCTTCTTTTCGAGCCGACATTATTGATGCTTTCATTAATAATTCAGTTTTATTTGCTGTAGACTTTGATAGCTCCGCCAGATATAATTTTGTTTATTAAATTGATCAATTGATCTAGCAGATTTCTGCCATTTCACATCCAGTCTCACGCAATACACCCGAATTTTTTTAATAAGATATTTCTTATATTCATTAGAAACATTTGTATCTCCGATTTTTTCCAAAATATAATTAAAAACACGTTCGGTTTTTTCCTGTTTCCACTCTGCCAAACTCTGAATAAATCACAATTTTTGAAGCAAAAGTTTCCTGAAACAAAAATTGATTTCTTAAAAACAAGCAATAACTAGCAAAAAGTTATTGATGATTTGTAAGCACCAAATATCACTGCACTTTTGTGTGCTTTTGTTTCGTTGAAATCACTTGAAATTTTTATGTTATATACTATATTTTTTTTTATAAAAAGCTAAAATCACTGATTTTGAGGTTATGAAAGTTTTTTGTGTAATTTCTTATTACCATAATCTTTATTAAATACTAGCTTAACCCGGTGCGCTTCGCTACCCCTGCACCTACTCCATTTATTTTTGTTTTAAAATTTGTCCTGTAAAGGTTAATAGCTCTTGTGTTCAGATATATGGTATTTAATATGTCTTCTATGAGGGGTACTGCTCCTACTCTGTCTACCCCGCACATTTTTATATTGAAATTTATAGTTTACTATAATAGTAGCTTTAACCACGTTTGAAGACTCTCCCTTTAATAGTTCTTCAGTTGAGCGATATTTAATGTATGCATCCTATGGGAGGTATTTCCCCCCCCTGCGCCTACCCGCTTTATTTTTATTTTCAAAAGTGTAGTATACCATAAGAGTGACTTTTAGAAAGTTTGAACATTCTCACTATTACAGTTCTTAAGATATGCGATGTTAAACATTGGCGTCCTATGGGGTATTCCTATACCCCCGCTGCTATTTTATTTCAATTCCGGGGCTCAGAAGATCCTCCTACTCTGTCTACCCCGCACATTTTTATATTGAAATTTATAGTTTACTATAATAGTAGCTTTAACCACGTTTGAAGACTCTCCCTTTAATAGTTCTTCAGTTGAGCGATATTTAATGTATGCATCCTATGGGAGGTATTTCCCCCCCTGCGCCTACCCGCTTTATTTTTATTTTCAAAAGTGTAGTATACCATAAGAGTGACTTTTAGAAAGTTTGAACATTCTCACTATTACAGTTCTTAAGATATGCGATGTTAAACATTGGCGTCCTATGGGGTATTCCTATACCCCCGCTGCTATTTTATTTCAATTCCGGGGCTCAGAAGATCCTACTACAAAAAGTTCAGAAATGCGTGCAGCGGCTCTTAAGATATGCGATAATTAATATTGGCATCCTATGGGGGGTACCAATTCCCCTGCCCCTATCGAAAAAATAAGTAGCCTATTTTATTTTTAGGGCTTACGTGATGTTACTGTAAAAATTTCAGGAAAATCGAATATTGGCATCCTATGGGGGGTACCAATTCCCCTGCCCCTATCGAAAAAATAAGTAGCCTATTTTATTTTTAGGGCTCACGTGATGTTACTGTGATTTGAAAAGTTTTTTTATTTTCGTGTAACCTGTGACTCAAATAAAACAAAAAAGTACACCACGTGTTTCAGTTTACCACTGCACTTAAAGCATTGAACTTTCTCACTTCATAGAATAACGGTTAATTGAAGTTTGCAAAAACAAATTATTTTTTTTTGTTTATCTGAAGTGTTTGCTACAATATTCCAACAACAAATATAAGAAAAAAAGTTCTGAGTTTTGGCCAAAAAAATGGGTCTTGGAGACCAATGTGCATTGGTCGAGAATTCTAGACACTGATACTTGAATTGACAACCACCGTGTATCAGAAACATTTGTTATTTTTAAGGGAGTCTATTATAAAAATTTATATAATAAACTTTATTTATATGTATATATTAAGCATTGTTAACAATGATAGCAACAGTTTTGTTTTTTTCTGTCTTATTTGTTCCTAAAGTAATTTATATTTTTAAACAATTTAAATTTTTTGAACAAAAATGTAACTAAAGATTTTTCAAAAATTAATGTGCTGTTTCCAAATGACAGGCAAGTGATTGTGTAGTAAAATTTATATGAAAAGCACTCGTTTTTTTTTGAGTGATTTTCGTATAAATTTTACTACACAAATTACTTGCCTGTTAAATAGAAACAGCACATTAGTCTACTTTTACTTCACCAACAATTTGTTTGAAATTGTAAATGTCGTTTTAAATATTTTTTATTTATGTAGTTTTGAATGAAAATGTTAACAATATGTATGTACATATGTATGTATGTTTGGTTTAAAAGATAATAATAAAAACGAAATATTGTTCTTGGTGAAATTTGAAAATGTGTGTGTTTGTGAACACAAGGTGAAAATGTTGCTGTCATTGTGAATCTGGCATTAAGCTCCAACAATATTTGTTTACTTACTGATCCAGTATTTATTGCCTCATATAAAATTTTATAAGTTTTTTTGTCGAATATACATAACTTTTAGAAAACCAGTTTTATTTTTCGTGGTTTAAAAACTCTAAAGAATTTGGCATGTTTTTTTTCAAGATCGAGTAACTGCTAACTAAACGGAATGGCACACACATTTTACCAGCACTAGCTTTGGAACCAGTTTCTTTAACTCCACGTATACACTACGGTGACGTCCAACCATAACACTGCACTATGGCCGAAATCGCGATTTTAGCGGCAAAAAATACTTCCCGACAAGCTAGCTTCACCAAATTCGGTGTGTAGACTTCTAATGATAAAAAATAAATTTGAGAAAAAAATTGGGCGGGCCACGCCCCCTTTTATCAAAGTATTGGCAAAACGTACTTCCTGGCAATCAAATTTTACCAAAATGGTTATACAGACTTCTACTGACAAAAAGTGCGACTCGAGAAAAATGGGTGGGACACGCCCCCTTTTTCCAAAGTAATAGTAAATAGTACTTCCTGGCAAGCTAAATTGTTATACGATCTTCTACTGACAAAAAATGCGGCTTGAGAAAAAATGGGCGGTCCACGCCCACTATTAAAAAAATATTTAATGCTACGAGAAATTCATTTTTTTTTTAATTCAAAAATTTATTATTTTAAAGAAGTTGTAAATGCTTATTAATTTATCTGAAAATAACAAAATAATGGATACATATTCTCAAAAGATATAAGGCTTAATTAATCATGGTCTGTTTCTTCGTTTTCATCCGCTTCTAATTCCAATGAATAATTATTTAACGACTCTAAGCTAACATCAGAATCAGAACTATAATTGCAGCTGTAGGCTTCTTGAGATGTTGAAGGTAATAACAGTTCTGGCGGTAATTCAGGCATTTTAAAAAGATCAATGACTTCTCGAGGAAACGGAAGTTTTTTCGAACTTTTTATACGTTCTTGTACACATAAGCTAGAAATATATGGGTCAGAGCCATCCATAGCTCTATGATACATGTCAAGTATGTTGTGCACTCTTGAATCCTTTCGAGCGTGACCAGTTCGATCTTTTTTATAATATTTGTTTCGCGCCTCAGATGCATTTTCTGCAAGGCAACCTACGGGTACTACTGAAGCCTCAATTATTTCTGACGAATGCACTAATAATTTGTGTATTGTGGCAGACATCGAATACCATTCGTAGTTTTGGAAAAATATTTCACTGGTTTTAATGCAATGTGCACGAAACCTTTGAGCATCAATTTCAAATTCAGAGGAGAGAGCAATTAAGATTATGTGTAAATTTTTCAAAAAATCAATATTTATACCAGTAATAGATGCTAAAAGGTCCGTGCGAGAAAATGCTCTTCTAGCTGTGTTGCCATCGTTGGTGTTGCCGCTGCCATTTGCTTTCGGCTTATCGACATGAAGCCCCATTTGAAGCAAAAACTCTTTTTGAATTTTTTGTTTCTTTTCTGCCAGGACTCTCTTCTCTTCCGTTCCACGAACTTGCCATTTTTTCAAATCTAGCTTGTATGAAAGCTTTAAAACAAACTCGAAACTACGAATCCACGCATGCAAAGGGCTTATTCCATATTTCAAAGCGTCGGCTTTCGCTTCAAAATTAGGAGAATCAAAGTTTCTTAAAGTTCGAAATTGCTTTGGACCGGCATGATAGATGGGGCATTGATGTGCACTTTTAGTTTCTGTCAACACATTTAAGACTTTCCCATCTATTAATGTCATATATAAATTATATTTTACTTTAATTTTTTTCCCATTACTAAGTGTATATTGTAGTGGTTCCAACTTTTTAATCTGGTTATTTATGTTGTGATTTTCAGTTAAAATGTGCTCTTTTGTTTCTTTAACAAACTCCACTTTTAAAGGTCTACAAAAGCGTACTGACTGAGGTGTACGGTTTACCCAAATATTATCACCTGCTGAGGAAATTATTTTTATTGGAATGACTGATGTCACAAAAAGGGACTGATCGGAACTTTCCAAAGTATTTGCCACAAATTTTTGTTTAAACAAGCTGTGACCGGTCGAACCATCAAACCCGTAGCTCAAAATTAGGATCGATTCTTCAACATTCATTGTACACAATACTTCATCTTGATATGCAAGAATTCTTTTAGCTGTGTGGTCTACCAAATTTTGTAACGATACTTCGACAGAGCTTTCATTCGCTTTGATTTCATCCGGTCTACATTTCAATTTGCTTTTATAAACTTTATCATAAGTCGGATAAATACCACTATTGTGCTTTATGTTTAATTGACGCATATTTAAGTACTGCTTTTTAGTTAATCCGTTTTCTAACAAAAACATTAGAGCTTCATCAGGTGATACTGCCGTAACTTGTTGTAGGACAAATTTCAAATCCGTTGCGTGGGATTTTTTGGCAGATATAGAGGCAGCATGAACTTATAATTGCGCATTGTCTCCTTGCTGGGAAACTAATTCGGAAGCTAATCTCCTTTTATTTCTTTCGCAGCTATCATTATAAGTAATTTTTGGTCGCCCAATAGCACTCATCTTTTTCGGTATAACAAAAATTGTTTCTCGACCTAACCATTCCTTATTATATTTTCTAAATGCTTTCTCATTTCTGGATTGCTTATCCCATTTCAGTTTAATAAAATTAGATAGGTTCAGAGCTTTAGTACATATTAATTTACTTAATTCACTGTCAATTTCGTATGGAATCTTTCCTTTTATGTAATTCGAAACATTCCTGTTGTTTCTCCGCCAAAACTCAAATATTTCAGAATTTTTGAACCTGAGTGTTTCTACAAAAGTAGTAAAAAATCGTTCGTTAGCAGTCAAATGCATACACTTTTACCATGACATAAAACTTGAGTTTTCTACAAACAATCACATGGAAATAGTGTCAATGATACTTCATGATATTTTTAGTTTTACTCCACGAAAAACGATAAAACTCTTCAGAATTTCACAAAAAAGTACACACAAAAAACCACCAAAAAAAGTACAAAATACAAACATTTAGCAAACTATATTTGTATATAGTAAAAATACTCACCTCGAGTATTACAACACATATTAACAAAGTTTTTTTACACGAAAATATTATTAAAAACCACTTTTTAATTTTATAAAAATTATGCTGCTTCACTTGTATTAACACGTACTAAAAAATATGTAAACATTAACAGATGTTCATACATAAACAGGGTTGCCAATAGTAAAAATTTTTTTTTGTTTTTTTCTTATCAATATGTTGGGTATTGAACACCATCAAAAAAATTGTAAAAATTTAAAGTTGAAAAATTGACTTTTTGCCGCTAAAATCGCGATTTCGGCCATAGTGCACTGGCGTTGTCTGTTCCAATACCAATTAAATTATCCAACTCTAGATTGAACGACTTCAGCTCATTTATTATAGTCTTAGTAATGAAATCAGCATTAGCGCTTTCAATTTCCGTTAAGAACAGGAATGTGGTAATAATTTTTTTTTTTTGGTTTGGCTATAGTAGAGAATCACTAACCCCTTAATGAAAATATTTTTTAAAAAAATCAATAAAAAGAATTACAAATAATATTTACCTAAAAATTTTGTCACAGATATGTCAGTTGATTCGTCTATCAAAAGACTATATTTTGATGTACCTATGTCCTTTCTCAACTCTAGACGAAAATGTGGCCACAAAACACTGCGTATTACGTTGGTGGCCTTGCTTCTGTGAAGCTTTACATTAAGGGTGTCCTTAAAACAGGATTTACATAAATCTGTGAGATGGTCAACTGTATAAATCGAAGTATGTTGGCATATAAACATGCACATTGGAGCTTTGTGCTGAAATCTTGCGGACCACAAGATAATTTAGGAGTTGCTTATATAATGGCCATTTTTTCTATATGCTTTTTTGCTGACGAATGGGCAAAAAGATTATACAATTTGCAATTTAATAAGCACTTACAATATTTACATAGTGCCTTATACGGATCGCTTGGGTCTTCTGATATCCATAACTTAAGATCAAGGTGCTGTTTATATTCAGGTCGACATTTTTGGCGATATTGTGGAGCCATTTCTTCCAAGTTAAAATAATATTCTTAGTTAATTATAAAAAAAGAACGTCAACCTTATACCAAATATACTTTTTAATTTTCAATTCCAACTAAAGCCACACATTAAGTACCGTTAATATTTTTATGTGGACAAAAATATCATTTGACGTAAATGACATTGTTGCATTTTTAAATATTAAAGGCAAATTCACGTCAAAGTAATAACAACATATTTAATAAAAAACCGCCAAAAAAAATCATAAAAAATATACAAAAATTAAAATAATAAATGCCTAGGAAGAAAAAAAGTGGCTAGATTTTCCAGCAAGAAAAAATCTAGCCATTTTGTTTATAGCTAGATGAAAAAAAAATCGCAAGATCTAGACGGAAAATGGCTAAATTGGCAACCTTGGTTACGGTCGACGTCTTAATTATGGGCTTAAAAATTTTTGGTTGAAGTTAAAGACTCAATTCTGTTTCATCATTAAGAAATTATTTTAATCTAAAGAGCTCATTTCAAACAATCAGTTTGAATTATGGTACTCGCAACGAACATGAATATTTGTGAAGGTTTTTTCTGGTATGACTACAGTCACCGCAAGGAAACGAAGCGCTGCTCGCATCACTCTTGCAATATTCGTTTTCAAATGCGATATAATGTTCATTCAGGTGCAGCATGTATGAACGAGTCGACACAATCATTAACGCTAAAAATTAAGTACACACCAGTCATGTATTCTACGGCTATGTTCTCGTTCGAGCTTCATACATACATATGTATTAAAGGGCTGCATGAATAACTTCTTTCATGAACATACTGAAATGTTTATTCAATGAAGTTCGTATTCAAATAAAATTCAGATCACTGAACAAACTGTTGTTTTATTCATGCTATTAGCAAACACATTTCGTTTCATATGGCAAACACAAAGCCTTTGTTCAATGAAACGACTTTTGTTTTACAGTTTTCACTCTCTCTCATTTGTTTTATATAAATACTCAATAGCAATGTTGCCACTTAGTAAATTTATGTAATTTTTTCTTTTTTGATACCTTTACAATAATATATGTAATTTGTAAAGCATTTTTTAAATTAAATTTAAATTTTTTTTCTAACAACTTTTTTATGTACTTCCAAGCAAAACACATTGCTGAAAAATGTTTTTGAAAATAAAATGAAATTTTTTTAAAGTTTAAAAATTTACATTAAAAACAATTTATTTACATTGAAAACAAAGTCAAAATTGTATTATTTTTATTATTTTAATATTAAAGTACTTCCTTATCTTGTTGCTTTTACTCTTCATGGTTATTTTTGTTTTATCTTTCCTAATATTTTTTATTTCTTTCAACTGGCAATACTGACTTTAAAATAAAATTGTTTTTCCATGAACATATTCGACATTTATTCAGTGGTTGTTTTGTTTCAGAGTTGTTAGTATTCATATTCTCTTGTTTAAGTAAACAAAAAAACTGTATCTTACTCGTCTCTTAAATTTCGTGGATTTGTTGGTCTCATTTCGTAGTTATTCATTTTATTGAATACAAACGAAGCAAATACAAAATTATAATGAAAGTTTCATGAACGTCATTATTAAGTTTCATGCAGATGTTTAATACGTATGTATGTATCAGTCGCAACATTATTGGTTAAAAATATACGAATGTTTGAGTGTATGTAAGATCTATACTGTTTTTTTAACATTGAATGCATGCATTGTTAGGCAATATGGATATAGAGAAAAAACTGTTAAAAAATCACAACTTGAAAATAAAATTTGCGAAGAATTTGTATGTTCTTAGGAAGTACTACTTACATATATTATTTCTTAGGCATAAAAATAAATTCGAAGAAATTTTATGAGATATTTATATAGGACCAATGTCTGCTGAATTCGACTTTTTTTATGAACTCTAACCCATAATTTCTCTAACCCGCAAAATGCTTGTTTTGTGATACGAACTGTCAAACAAAAACTGTAAACAAGTTTTTTTAATCAAAGTAAAAAGTGATAATATTTTCATATTTTTTTACAAAATTAACACAAATCACAAATTTTTCTTACGAACTTTAAAAGTAAGTTTAATAAATGATAACAAACAAAACGAATCTATTTTCGTGTAATGGCGTTTTTTCTTGTTTGTTTTTCATTTGTCTTTTATCAACCCCTTTGCTGCTTGAGAGTTCGTATCACATAACAACAATAAAAAGCCCTGTTGTTTGTTTTATTGTACAATTGTTGTAATCTCGCGGCTACCTATAACATGTTTCTTGATGGAGGACTAATTTAACAATAATATGTTTGTCGGTGACAATAATATGGTTAAATTTAAACATGATATGTTTAAAATTTTGTCTAAAAATAGTTTTGTTGGAGGTGACCATATTTAAACATATTTTTTCTCTGCGTGCATACAGGCAAAACAGACTAGAGAACCTTTCCCTAAAAAGACGGAAAATTCCACTACAGAAGTTTTACAGTTGCTCCATACAGATTTATGTGGACCGATGAAAGTAGTATCTGCCAGGAAAAATATGTAGTTTGCTACATTTATTGATGGATATTCAAGAAAGGTTTGGGTATATTTTATTCGAAAGAAAAGTAAATACCTAGATGCAGTTAAAGGGTTCAAAGAAAATGTTGAATTAGCTAAAGACAAGAAAATCAAATGCATACGAAGTCATAATGCACCAGAATAAGTTGGGAAAGAATTTTCTAAATACCTTAAAGACAGTGGAATACAGCGTCAATAAACTGTAGAGTACACCCCTCAACAGAACGGAGTAGCTGAGAGAATGAATATGACTCTTGTTGAAATGGTAAGATGTTTTATGATAGAAGCAAATTTTTCAGAAGTTTTGTGGGCGGAATTAATTCGTACAGCAGCATATATAAGGAATCGTTGGCCGACCAACTTAAATCAAAATAACCCAACAGAATAATTATGGTCTGGAAAAGAAGCAACTGTACGTCATTTTCGAAAAATAGGTTGCAAAGCATTTTCATTAAATAATAAATCAGAAAAATCAAAGTTTTAACCTCGTAGCCATGAATACGTGTTAATAGGTTATGATGAAAAATCTAAAGCTTGTATCTTATGGAAAAAGAGAACAGTTGAAATATTGAAGAGTAGAGATGTAAAATTCAAAGAAGATGATGTGAATAGTGCAGAATTTTATAAAGACAAATCTAAAATAAAGTTTTTTGAGTTTAGTACTGTTATAAACCTAAATAGCCAAAACTTACAATATAATAAAGAAAATCAATCCAGTACAGAGGACCGAGAAGAATTAGAAGAACGTTTTGATAGTTCAGAACAATTTAAACCACAAATGAAACAACGGCAAGAAGAAACAAAAATTATTGACATTCCTATTAAGCAACGTCTGAGATCATGGACTCACGGAAAAGAAGTTGTAAAAGCTGTAGAGGAAAACAATGTAACTGATCCGAAAACATTTAAAGAAACAATTAAATCTAAAGATTCCGAAGAGGGGATTGATGCTAAGGAATAAGAATACGATTCGTGAATTAAGAATAAAACGTGGGAAATAGTAGACCTGTCTAGTAACAGAAAACCTATAAATTGTAAAAGGGTATATAAAACCAAGCTCAAAACGGATGGAACGATTGACAAACGAAAGGCTCGACTTGTAGCTAAAGGTTATGCTCAAGAATATGGTATTGATTCTATGGATACTTATGCGCCTGTTGTTCGACAAAGCTCGATACGTCTCGTTTATGTACTAGCAGTTAAAAATGACGTAGTCTTACGTCAACTAGATGTTTCTAATGCATTTTTAAACGTTAACTTAGAAGAATATATATATATGTGTCAACCTGAAGGATTTAAGCATTCAGAAAATAAAGTGTGCAATTTAAAGAAGGCTGTATTTAAAAATTTTAACTTGGTTCAGTCCAAATCCGATCAATATATTTATTTCAAAAATGGGGATAGTATGATAGCTACACTTTATGTTGATGATATACTGATATCATCAAATAATGAATCAGAAGTTAACAAATTTATTCACGTGTTGAAAAGTAATTTCGAAATCAAAGATTTGGAAAAACTCAAACATTGCATTGGATTAGAAATCGAAATCAGGAAAGAAATAATAGCAATATCACAGCCTAGATATACAGCAAATCTGATAAGAGAATATGGTCAAGAAAAAACAAAACCCACGAAAATTCCAATGCAACCTAAACATAATTTAGAAAACGAACCTAAAATTTCAGGAGAGGCAGAAAGTGTTGGTGAAACTAAATATCAAGAAATTATTGGTTTACACTTACACTTGTCTATTTTTACTGCCTATTTCACTAAATGCGAACGTACGCTTTCGTTCGCACAACTATATGTAAAACAAAAACAAATTCTCAAAAATTTGTTTTTGTTTCATATGTATTTGTGCGAAAGAAAGCGTTCTTTCGACATCGTGAAATTGGCACTTAGTCTTCCTGATTTAGCTTCTACAGTAAATTTGTTGTCGCAATTTTGTCAAGATCCACGTAAACAGCATTGGTATTCAGCATTGCAAATAGTCAGATATTTAAATACAACAAAAAATGCAAGTTAATCTATCGTAAACTAAATGGCCCATTAGTTGGTTATGTTGATGCAAATTGGGCCACAGATATAAATGACAGAATCTCAAACCGGGTTTTGTTTCTTTCTAGCCTTAGTAGAAGCAGCTAAAGAGGCATACTACTTGCGATATTTGTTAAATGAATGGGGTTATTCGTCTGGAAATTCCACATTACTATACAGTGATTCTCAAAGTGCTCAGCAGATGGCTAAGTTGGAGGCCATCATATAAGGACCAAGCACATTGATTGAAAAAAAAATTAATAGACGTTCAATACAAACCTACTAGCGAGATGATGGCGGATGTTTTGACAAAGCCAGATTATCTAACATTAAAAGGTATTCAGAAACCATTTAAGTTGAGGAGGCGTGTTGAAATGTATAGTGTTATTTTCAACTTAAATAATTTACTTTGTATATTTGTACTTTGAATTTTATAATAAACTTATTCATTGTGAAATATGTATTTAGAATTTAATAATTCATTCTGCTTTTCACTTTTGCTCAATAAACTTATATTTTAAAATATATCGTCAGTAAAATATCGCCGATCACGATTTATCGGCAAACGTGAAGTATTGCCGACATATCGGTATCGGTATTCGTTACATCAAATTTTAATTGCAAAACTTTAAAAGTTTATTTACTTTTTGGCTTAAGCTACTACAAGGGATTTATGTTTGAAACATTTTGAAAACAGGGTAAAAATGCGTGCTTTTGGCACTTTTTATAAATTAATTAAAAATTTTTGTTTGCATGAATTTCTATAGCTATGGTGGCATGTCAAAATAAAAGTACATTTTGAAAGTCGGGTTTTCAGGGCGTAAAAGTGGGTAAAAAAATTATTTGGTACTTTTTAGTAAAGATTATAAATACTACAAAATTTAAAAAGCTAAATTATTTTTATGCTTAAACTATCACCAGGGACATAAAAATATTGACTTTAATGGGCTACAGTGGAAAAAAATTCGTCCGTTTGGTATTTGTTAAAGAAATCTTCATTTAAATAATTTGGCGCAAACTTGACACCGATTTTCTTAAACTAAATGTACTTTTCCTAAACGCGATTTTCCCAAAAGAATTTTGCGCAAACCCTTAATCTTATTCTTTATTTGATTGCGAAACAGCGTAAAAATTCGTACGTTTGGAATTTTTAGTAAACTCGCTTTTTTCCATATTAATTTTACTCGAACTTGAAGCGTTTGCTCTTTAACATTAATTTAAAGGACAAAACGAATTAAAAAAATTTTACTTTTGGTACCTTTTGTGAACACTTATTTTGAAGTAATTTCGCGCACACGTAAAACTTATGTCCTTTAACCAGCGTTGCCAAGTGTGCAAATTTTTTAAGTGCAAAACAATCTTGCAGGTTTTTAGTTCAAAACCCGCTTTCTTTAAATCACTGCAGTTTTTAAAATTTTATTGGAATTATACAAAGAAGCATTTATAAAGTTATTAATATGATCAACAAACATTTATTTTAATGCAATAAAACAAGTGTACAGCCAACGTTGAGAGGATATTTTCTCAAATTTACATAAAAAACTTCTACTACATATGTACATATATGTTATCTGGAATTTTGAGGACCAACTTTTTGAAGCTTCTTGAGTAAAATGGAAAAAGTGTATACAAGATGAGGATTATTCCAAATAGTACAGGATTGTAATGCGAAACCTAAAATGCTACAATTTAAAAAGAAGAGAAACCCATTTTTATGATATTTGAGATATATCGTCGCTGTTTTAACTAACCGACCTAACTAACATTTAACAAATTTAACAGGAGAGCACTTTTAATGTTTTTTGTCTTAAATTTAGTAATTTCCTAGCCAAATTACGGTTTATGCATTATTTGTTATCTAGTATAACATCCTTTGCTATGTGTTAAATAAAGAAAAAGACAAATATATTTATTGTTTGTACTTAACTCAACTTTCAAAAAAATTTCAGTTAGGTCAGTTAGTAAAAACAGCGACGATATGTATGTAAATTAGAAAATATTCAAAAAAAATGTATGCCGCATATCGCCAACATTTTCCAATTATAAATTAATATATTCCTATTAAATGCAAATAACCTTTGACGAAAGCCTTTAACGAAGAGAGGGTGAATACGTTCATCCAATCTTTCTTTTACATGATTGAAAAATTCTCATTGTACCATAGGAAGTGCATATCGTCACAAATTCGAAGTGGAGTTTTTGATTGATTTTTGTTCGTTTTTTTAAACTGCATGTTCACAAGAAATTTTAGATCCCTGTGTTAAAAAATTTCGCCATTAAATAAATTCAAACGCCAAGTACACCTTGTTGTTATTGATTTTGTAAAGCTTTTTGCTTCTCCTGTAAAAAAATAAAAAGTGTTGTTATGCCCTTTTGCATTTTAGGTGACGATATTATCTTCCGCAGGAAATAAAAATTATTTTTATTATATTGTTACGTTACTGCCTTTTCAATAACGTTTGTGGTTTATTTCCTTTATAATAAACCTCTTGAGTTCTTTTATTGCAACTTTAATAAAATAAATAAAATACAGCACTTTAAACACTATTCTTTATAGCTGGTAATTCACACAACTTTATTTAGAACTTAGTCACTTTCACAATCTTAATTTATAGCTTTTAGAGACGAATTGCGACCTCTGTGAACTGCACACTTAAACGTTTGTACTTATACTCTAACCAAAAACGTCTAGATGGCTCTAGATTATTCGAATTGCTTCCGGAATGCACTCTAGCGTCTAATTATCTAAACTTACTCAGCTAAGATCATTATGCATTAACACTATGGCTTAATTTAAATTAAACTATTATACATCAATAAACTAAAGCATACTTTATGGATTACAATAATGTTAACATTATTGTTATACAATTATGTATAACAATTTTACAAATGTAGTACTAGAAAATTCTGTACAGTGATTTTTACATTAGAAATAAGCATAACTTATGCAATAGCAATTTAAACTAATTGTAATTGCTAATAAATACAAAATTACTAATAAATAGAAGGTAACTAACAAATTAAACTAATTCTTAACTAAAGTTATTTTCGTAACAATATAAAAAATATTTTATTTTTGCCTAGAAAATAATAATTGTTTCTGAGTTTTAGTTTTTGCTTCGAATGAGGAATAAACAAATCTCATAAATAATTTGTTGCCCATATTGCGGTTTACAGCTCAACTCTGGCTCAGTTGAAATTTTATATAGTTATATTGCGGTTAACAAAAATATCAAAAAATTACAACTCACCGCTAGCAGTTGCTTTAATTTCAAGTTGAGTTGAGTTGTAAACCGTAATAGGACATTTATTGTCTGAGGAATAAATAAAACTCAAGAAATAACTCTTATATTCTAAGCAAAAAAGAAGAATTCGAAAATAATCGGTAAAGTTTTTTTTTATAAAACTTAAAAAAAAAAAAATAATGCATCTAAAAGGTAGTCCATACAAAAAAATTATATTGGTGTATTCCTTATGGACGTAACACTTCTCTTTTCGTTGGATTTTTTAGTTTAAATTTAAGAAATAATCATTACAATCAATCCCTGATTTATATGTTCACATATTTAAAAGTTAAATTTTTTAAGAACAGATTTGACTACAGATGTAACTACTGCTTGAAAGTATTTGACAAATAACAATTCACCTCGCTTCATTGTTTGAATGAAGTTAAAGAAAAAGAGTATGTGCGTTACTCGAAAAAATGAGATTCTCGTATACTACAACAAAAACTTCCACTGCAAACCTCTACTTCCTACCAATTAGTCAATAAGATTTTTAGACATAAACCGTTTTACACTGTGCTTACATTGGCCAGTACTGGCAAGGCAGTTGCAATACATGTACACTTTTCCAACTGTCTTGCATATTTGCAGACAGTAAAATTGGACAGTGATTTGACATTTGCTGACAGTAATTTGAAGTTTTGTTTGCAAAAGTAAAAAAAAAATCAACAATTAAAAGAAAATTAATAAATTATGCTTTGAATTTTTATGTTTTACTTAATTGTTATCCATGTTAAGTTCATATAAAACACGTTTAGCTGGAATTTGCACTGCGACATTCACGTTAGAAATTTTTTTAAAAGTGAACTGTCTGGACGCCTCCGTCACAAAGACAGTAAGTAGTGTTTTTGGCAATTAATATGTATTTTCTTACTGTCTTGCCAGTACTGGCAAATGTAAATTCCATGTTAGCAAAATTATTCAAAACCTTATTTTTCGTAATTTCGACGGAGTAACATAAACAGCTAAATACACACATAAATCATTAAGGAGATTATCAGGGTATAGAAAGGAAAAAAATCCGAAATATGCCCATATGTGAAGAAGCAATATCTTTTTTTAAACCATTTTTACCATTTAAAAATTATATATTTTGGTATTATCAATAAGTTAGCCCTAGTACGACAACAAGTACAACAAGGCAAAAACAACATGTATTTTATAGATTGTCAAAAACATATGTATGTGTATTTATAGCAACAATAAATATTATTTTTTGTAAACAAACAAAATTGTAAACCAATTGTTGCATAATGTAAGGTTCGTAAACATTATTCAGCTGGGCTACCTTTTTAATTTTAATATGATATATGTATATCTAACGCTTTTCTATTCAAATATATTTTGTAGTAATCAAGTTCGTCTGTGTCCCATACGTCTACATTCTGTAATATCACCAGATGAACAAGTAAAAGTATTTAATCGTCCACCTCCAGGTTGCAGAAAGGTTATTCTGGCTACTAATATTGCCGAGAGTTCTATTACTGTTCCCGATGTCAAATATGGTAAAAATTAAATATTTAAATACACTTGTAAACCATGAATCAAATCAACAGAAAACGCATTGTAAAAAAAACTTTGAGAGTAAAATTAAGAGAAATAGTGACGTCATAAGTCAAAATATTTTTCTGTTTGCTTTGTTCGTAAGCTTGCACGTGCAATTGGCGAAAAAGGCTAAAAAAAGTAAATTATGTGTACCTACCTATTAATGAATCTATGTATGTATGAATAAATACTTAGATGCTTCATTTGGAAACCATAGTGGTATAAGTACTTATGCTACCATGTTTGAAACAAGCAAAGAAAAATTACAAAAAAATAATTTGTATTAAGTATTGTAAAAAATTCGTTTTTACATGTGTTTTTAAAAGGAAAAGTACCCTACAAGAAGACTACTAGTAAAATGACCGGTAGTTTTGACCAGTATATATGGGTAAACTTTCTATTAGTTTATTAAGAGGAAAATGAAAAAACTAACCGAAACTTTGTGTACATGTGATTTTGCCTCTCTCTCTAACGCATTATGTTTCTCTCTCTAACTTATTAATTTAATGTAAAATTGTTGCAAGTGTGTTAGTAAAAAAAAATTTTTTTTAGTCTTGGTTATGCATTTCTTGTAGGGTAACTTATGACGTCATGCGCAGAAGGAGCAAAAATTTGATTACCTTGGCAAACATGCACAAAAAACCTTATCATATTTCGTACAAACATTAATTCCCCTATTACGGTTTACAACTCAACTCTAGATCAGTTGAAATTTTTCGTGTTATGACTCCATTGTATTGCGATTAACAAAAACATAATAAGATAACAACTGATCGCTAGCAGTTGTTTTAATTTCAACTCAAGTGAGTTGAGTTGTAAACCGTAATAGGGGCATAATTTTTGTTTTGTTTTTAACGAATGCAGACGACGATTGTGCTGCGGCAATTTTGTTCACTATTTTTTTAAACGGAGAAGATATATGTATAAAAGAAAGAAACATAATTTGATGTAAAGAGTGCTCTAAAAAACGAGCTGTTTTGGGGCAAACAATAATATTCTTCTTTTACGTCTTTACTCTGTAAGGTTTTCGCTGAAATTATTACTTTTAGCACTAGACACCACAAAAAGTTTGACACATATTCAACATGTCTGTCAAATATTAAAAATTTTTAATATTTCTACAAACATTGCTTCAAATGTTGGTTCAAACAGCAAACACCCAAACTAGCAACATAATATATTTGTACAAAGGTGACATTTTGACATATTTGCTATTTGTGTGGTTTATTATGCCCATAATCTTGTTTATTTGATTCATCCTTATAAACAAATGTGTATATATCCATACATACATATGTATATGTACATATGTATGTTCTTAATTTCGTTTGTTGATTATTCTTTTTGTTTTAGTGATTGATTTTTGTTTAACGAAATTATTAGTGACGGATACTGGCACGAACTTTACAAAATTGGAACTACAATGGGCATCCCGAGCCAACTGCAGACAGCGCGCTGGACGAGCTGGGCGTGTAATGAATGGACGAGTTTACCGTCTTATACCACGTTCATTTTATGAAGTACACAAACCCTAATACAATATGTACAAACTGATACATGTAGCGAATTTGAATTTTATTTATAGGATTTTCTGGAGGATTTTAGTAAACCCGAAATGTTACGCTGTCCTTTAGAAAATGTTGTTTTAAAGTCAAAGTTACTTGAGATGGGCTCCCCGCCGTACGTGCTTGCGCTAGCAATGAGTCCTCCTAATTTGCGTGATATACACAATACCGTTATAACGTTGAAAGAAGTAGGAGCTTTATATAAATACACGAATGGAGAGTATACAATAGATGATGGTGATATTACATACATGGGTCGTATTATGGCTTTCTTGCCATTAGATGTACGGCTAACACGTATGATAATGATGGGATATGCTTTTAGTGCGTTGGAAGAATCTATTATAATAGGTAAGTCATACTCTTTGTTAGTAATTATTTGCGTATGATGTATTATTTTAACAAATTTATTTGTAATTTAACAACAGCTGCTGGCTTGAGTGTACGTTCAATATTTAAATTTCAAAGCTATAAACCTTCTGGTGAAATAAATGCTTACATAAAAAAGTTGTCATGGGCTGATGGCTCTGGTTCCGATTTAATTGCAATTCTTAAAGCATACAGAGTAAGTAAAATAGGATCTAAAATTGCTATTAAGCCGGTTTCCGCTGGAATCCATGAACAAATGCACAATTTAATTTTATAACAAATTCTATATGTATGTATGTATTAGAGACTTATACAATTCAACATTTTCTGTTAATGTGTATTATCAAAAATTGCATAATTTGCTATGTTATGTCAACTCAAACAAGTTGCTATGGCATGTCATGCCAACTGAAAGATACTGTCTTTGTATGACATTGCAACTTAGTCGCAATTTACACTATGGACATTTCTTGCCGGACAGGCGAAGTTTGTTGGTAAGGGGCCGACGATGTATGCTTACTCTTTTCCTCTTTCGCCAACAAACTTCGTCCGTCCGGCTGCTGTACGCCGTTCTGTTAAATACCATGTCTTTCAATGCATTTTTTTAATATATTTTTTCTCTTTTGCTACATTTTTTTATACATTTCTCGAACTTTCGATGTAAAATACAGCTGGAGAATGTGAAAACCCCTTTTCCAGTATTGTAATGCTCCTAAGAATTATGCATTATATTATAAGGAAACTTTTTTTCTAAAGATCACTTTACAGATTTTCCACAGTTTGGCAGCTGTGGGCCAACAATTGTAAAAAAGAAATTTTTATCAATTTGTATGCACTATATGCAGTTTTTCGGGTTAGTTTGTTCTCCACTTTATATATCTTAGTCTATAGCTACATTTGTGCCGAAGACGGGAACACAAAATTCCAATTTTTTTCCGAGATAAAGTCGTTTGAAAATTATTATGTCGCATGAGTTGGCATGTTAATTTTCTATGTTCATGTGTGCAAAGTAATGGTCGGCATAAGATTATAAAATTCTAAGTCAAAACATTTTACACAAAAAAAGTTACATCAGATCGCATATTTTTTTTAAGAGTGAGTTTATATTTTGAACCTGAAATTTAGTGTACTCGTTCTCAGTACGGACTGCATTCGGAGCCAACAAGAAAACAACAACCAGCATTTTTCATGAATGAGAAATTTTAAATGTGTAGCTTTTTTCACAGTCATGAATGAATAGCTATTGTTCATTTACTAAAAATTGTTATGAATTTGTTACAATTGTTACTGGAAAGTGTTCATTAACCCAAATTGAGAGTGTCAAAAGAGAGGAAAAAAATTGAGAGACAAAAATGTTTTGTTAAGAATATGTATATGTAGTACATTATATTATGTACCTAAAATAAGTACAATTTCACCCCTTAAATGTTTGAATTTCGAAAAAGAAACAAATTTGTATTTTTTGGATAAGTTACGAATGTAAAACTGTTTTTATTTCTATGTTTATTGGCTTTAATTCAAAAATTAATGTTTTAATTTTAATTCTTGTTCGGAACAAAATGAACTGCGATGCCACTTTTTTTCTATTTGTACATAAAAGTTGAATTGAGCTGCCACATAATATAGTGCTATAGTGCAAGAATTGTTTTTTTTTGGCTGAATAATTAAATGCTGAACAATAAATATCCTTTCTTCATTCATGAAGAAATAAGAAACAAACATTTTAGTAACGCTGATCACTAGTAATTTTTGCTCGACAGTTTACATGAATTTTGTAAAATATTTTTGGTAATAGGTGCGTTTGAGTACTTTTACAGTAAAATGCAGTAAATGAGTAAACTGAAAAATTTTCTCTCACAAAAAGCTGTTGTCCAGAAAAGTACGTGAACGCAAAATTTGTAAAAACTCTTCGTAAAACAAAGGCAACAGCTGATGGCAAATAATTGAAGTGTTGAAAAATTTTTACACTTTTGACTACTTAACTCGTTTTCTTATCGGTACTCGATTAAATACTTTTTATAACACGAACATTTTAAGAAAATCCAAACAATTTGTTTCATTCTCCTTTCACATTTTTATTTATTTTATTTTATTTATTAAAAGATTTTGTTTGTTGTGCTTAATTCCCTTTTTAAATAATTGATAAAAAATACTGAAATTTATTGTTGGAGGATAAGCTGTTCCTATGCGCATTTCACTGGTTGCTTAGGCCAGATCATCAGGAAACGTTCTCCTAAATAATTTTAGAAAAGCCAAAGCTATCAGCAAACAAAACTACAGAAGGAATGAGAATTATCTACAAACACTCAAAAAGTCTTCTTTGAAGCGATATCAAAGCTTAAACAAAATACCAAACAATAAATCAGTGATGAGTTTTATCTTTTCTTACATTTCCCGCTACAATTATTTGGAATTCTCCCAACATTAATTGTAGTTGTAAGTGGGTAAAGAAAAAACATATTAAAAACAAAAACAAAGTGCTTTTATTGTTTTCGCAAGAAATCAAAATAAAAACAAATTGCCAGTTCAGTTTTTTTGCACGTGCACTTGCTAAAATTTATTATCAAAGTTGTTTTTGGGAATTCTATTATTTATTAAAAGATTTTGTTTGTTGTGCTTAATTCCCTTTTTAAATAATTGATAAAAAATACTGAAATTTATTGTTGTATGATAAGCTGTTCCTATGCGCATTTCACTGGTTGCTTAGGCCAGATCATCAGGAAACGTTCTCCTAAATAACGTGAATAGAGACAAATTATTGAAAAAAAGAAAAAAAAACAAAAGAACTAGGTACACATATCTTCATCTTAAATGCAGAATAATGTAACTTTAGATTTCACAAGTTTACATGAGAAGCAATGGAAATTATTTTAGATAAAAAAGCAATTTTAAATATTTAGGATAAAATTACGATAACCGATATATTTTTGAAGAAAATATTATATTTATAAACGACGTATCATCAACGAAATTACATACATATGTATGTTAGTATTAAGTAAAACAAATATTTAGAATATTATTACATATTTAGTCAATTCACAAGGTATCCTAACATGTCATATTGTCAAAATGTCCTAATATTTCACAATGGTTTAAAAATATTGTTGTACGGCTCAGCCGCTCAGCGCTGGACTTTTCTGATTAATTACGACAGCACAATAAACACAGCAAGCAACGTTCTATTTATTTAAGACACTTTTTGTTAACAAACCAACAACAATATTTTTAAACCATTGTGAAATATTAGGACATTTTGACAATATGACATGTTAGGATACCTTGTGAATTGACTAATTGTTGTTAAATTACTGGTATAATAGAATATAAAGAGAAAGTACATGGTTATATATGCAACATTGCCTTAAATAATAAATTTAAATGTGGTTAAATACACCTATAAAAATGATAATCAAACAATTAATAAATAGCATTATTAAGCTTGCGTCGACATGATAAAACATGTTTGTAATGATGCAGCGCAGGCAGTACTGCATTTGAGAACGTAGGGAAATTATTTTATTATAGATATTATGGCATATTTAGGTGATTTGGGTGTCCTAAATAATATTTTACAATTGTTTTAAAAAAAATATTGTTGTGTTTCAAACAAAATAAAAATTTTAATATTTAGTCAATTCACAAGGTATCCTAACATGTCATATTGTCAAAATGTCCTAATATTTCACAATGGTTTAAAAATATTGTTGTTGGTTTGTTAACAAAAAGTGTCTTAAATAAATAGAACGTTGCTTGCTGTGTTTATTGTGCTGTCGTAATTAATCAGAAAAGTCCAGCGCTGAGCGGCTGAGCCGTACAACAATATTTTTAAACCATTGTGAAATATTAGGACATTTTGACAATATGACATGTTAGGATACCTTGTGAATTGACTTACTATGTTCATTGATTCGTCATAACTGAACAGTAGAAATCTAAATTATAATCGGTTGCCCACATCAGTCATATATATTTCTTGTAATTATATAAAGACTTATGACCTTACAACTTTATGACTTTCTTGTGAATGACCCAATTATGTATAATTTTTTATTGATTTTTATTTCTAATTATTAGTGCTTTAAACACAAATATGCTCTTGATTAAAATTAACTATAAATTGATTTTTATAATGAATTTTCATAAATTGAATATTTCTTTACAATCAACAAATTTTGCAAACAAAAATTTTACTCATATACATATGTTCATATTGCATACATATTTATATCCATATAAGGAATTATTTCAAAAGAATTTCTGTAGCGCATACTTCCAACGCTATGTACAGAGCAACAAGTAAATTTAAGTTAGGTGATTTCTGGAGAATGAAACTAAGACGAAGGAACGAATAGTCCAATTAAGAGTAGCAGCCTCCTTATTCAATAAACAAAAATGTTGAAGAAAGTAGTACTTCTCCTATAAAAAAAATATTAGTACTTAATAAAGCTGAAGAGGGATATACACAAAATATAGCTTAACATTTTATATTCCAGCACTTTATAAAAAATTTAAAAAAAAACAGTTATTCTAAAAAGTAGAATAACTGTCTCTTTGAGGATATTGATGGAGGCCCACTTGGAAGGATGCGATTCTAACAAAAGTACCACATTATTTTAAATAAACGGGAAAATTATTTCTGTTGTATTATAAACATTCTATATATTGAGGAAATTTTCTGGTCCCATACAGATTCATTATATGGAAGTTCGACTGTATTTAAATTTATTAAAAAGAAATACAGTACTTTTTGCTCTCACATCCTTTAGTTGCAGCCAAATCGTGGACTATATCGCCAATGTTACTATAAGCCTAATTCACATAGTTGACACTATGAGGCATATAAGGGAGTTCGAATATAATCAATTTATGTGAATGAGGAAAAGAAAAAATTAATATTTATTACACGACAGAAGGCTTATTGTTTTGCAACAGAGTTGCACCCTATATATAAAAAATTTAAATAAAATATTTCATCCCTAAAAACTAATTTTCTTTTTCGAGTGGAGAGCTGATGACAAAAATTAAACCATTTAAGTATGAGCTCCTTTATATGGTTTGTGGCTTCGAAAAGCAAACGGAACTTGGTACATGTTGCTTATGTGACTAATAATTATGTGGCTAATAATTTTCTTTACTTTTTCCTCTACTACCCGCTGATAGATGGAATATAACGCAAATGTGCTTACATCGCTAAACGGACTTTAACAAATACCTTCTATTAAATTTACTTATATCAGCAGAAAATAAAGATAAAATGAGCTACATATCGCTAATGTGACTATAAACGAAAAGTACTGTACATATATTAACTCATTAAGTATACATACGGTGACCATTCGTCCTTTTTTTAAGAGGAAGGTCCTTTTTTTGATACGAAGGCCTTTAAGAATTTTTTCAAAAAAGAGTTAGATTGAATTTGACAAATGTTCGCGCCATCGAAAGAATATTTTCTCTCTCAACAAAGGTGCCCGAAGATATTGTAAAAATTCTTTTTATGACCCATGTGCTGAATTGTGGTTACTTTTGGCACATAGCCAAGCCTTTATATTCCATAAATATATTTGTCGTCTAGACTCACAACACATTTCAATGCCTGAGGCTGCTCTTACTTTAAAGGACTTTAAATTAAAATGAATTGCATGCAAATAAGATGTGTTTCTACCATTGGTTATGAAAACCATTTTGGCATATTAAGTTGGCAGGTATTATTCTGTATTGACGTTTTAAATCAATGGGCTGCAGTGCTTACAAAAATTTAACGTTTTGAATAAGTAAAAAGTGGAGAAAAGATGATACATCAGAGGATCAAATATAGATGGAACATGTAAGCTATTTCAATGAAAAACATATTGGAGGTAAAAATATAATGAAGCTTGTAGAATTTTGTTTGTGATTGCCGGCCTTGAGTGAGCCAACAGAAAGATTACTTTCAATTGCTAACAATTTTTGGATTATCGGAAAAGTTCCAATTAAAAGTGGTTTCTTAAAAATCACTTTTAATAACAAAGTGCAATTTTCAAATGGAATATGCAGAATTTATATTATTTTTATTTAAAAAATTTAAAAAATGCATTCTACAGAAAAATATCAATTATAAAACTTTTTGTTTTAAAGACTTTTACATAATTTTTTATGTGCATTTCTAGGTATATGTTATGAATTTTTTCATAGATAATAAAATAAATATACATATGTAATACTAGTAGTTCTAGTACTAACTAATAGCATATTGTTTGAATTTTCTTATTGCCTACCCAATAACTTTGATACTATTTATCATTTTTACTACACTTCGAAATGTCCTTTTTTCGTTGAAAAATATTGTCATCGTAGGTATACATCATTAAAATAATGGAAGTCTGGTAGCAAAAATCTAAGGACCTACAGAAGTTGCCATTTATTCTTGGAAATTCTTAGCGTTTGGGAGTGCAATGGGTTAGGCTACAAATGAACCACAAAAATTGATATTTTTGTTACAATGCACCGATTTTTATAAAAGTTTGCACAAATTGTTTTATATGACTAGAAATTTCGAAATAGGCAGATATTAATTTTAGTGTCTAAAATTTGAAACCAGCTTAATATTTTATTATACGTACGTATATCTTTTCTTTATTTTAAGGAATGGTGTACATTGAAGCAGGACGAAAATTTTGATGACTTCGAGTACAAGTGGTCCAGTCAAAACTTTATTAATATACGATCAATCAGAGAAATGCATTTATTGGTTAAAGATATAAAAGAGCGTTTAAATGGTTTTGGCATAAAAGAACGCAATTTATCTCAGTTTTCTCAGTGGCAAGATTGGGAAAAAGCAATTATTTTAAAAGTGATTATTGCCGGAGCTTTCTATCCAAACTACTTTGTTTATAACAAACAAAATGACATTGATAAAGAGCGAACTAAGTACCACATTTTATGCGGCCATGATCCCTGCAGGACTGTATATTTTACTAATTTTGATGTTAGACATATTGGTCAATTGTACACACGCTCTATTAAGGATCTTTTCAAAGATGTCCAAATTGATTCTAAAAATATTGATATTAGTTTTCAATCGAACTCTGAAAGAGTATTAGTTATCTTTAAAAGTAATCTCGATAGCGAAGATAATAAAAATCAAGGAAGCATTGCAAATGATATACATGACAATGTATGTGTTAAAATGCCTGGTGCTGTATGTACAGAAGTATATAAAGCTTTAAGAATGCGACATTTAAATATGCCCACAGTTTTCAATGTTATGGAGTAAGTTAATGTGCGTACATTGTGTGCAAAAAAATAATTCTTAACTTATTATTTGTGTTCAAAGTCCTCGGTCAGGTATTAAATTTGCGGAAGAGCATGGTCTTGGTGCAATGAGCGATGGGGCATGGAGGCCAACTAAACGTTTATTAAAAAATGCAGAATTGGTTGTCCTTCCTTCCGTTTTTCAAAAAAATATTAGTGGCTATATAACACATGTATGTAAATCATAATATATAATTTTTAATTGTTTACATATTTACAAAGAACAAAACATTAGATTGAAACTTGCAGTAAATTTTATTTTCAACCGCTCTCGGAATTGGAGAGAATGCAGGAAATTCAAGAAATGCTCAACAATCGAGCTGAAATAGATAGTTGTAAGTTTTCTCTTAATACCACCTTGGCTACAGGAATGATACTGTCTGCACCATTTGAAAACAAATATCACAGAGCCAGAGTTATTAAGATAATTGAACAAACAAGGCAACACAAACTAGTTAAGGTACGTATGTATGTAAATACGTAAAAGAGTGTATGTATGTTTATTGATGTCCACAAAGTTCAACATGCCAAAATAAAATTATTAATATCACCTGTAAATTAAAAAAAAACATAGTAAAGGTATTCACGTCAAAAGTTGCACTCTTGCGAAAAAGCAAAAGGGCTAAAACATAACAATCACATAGACAATTATTTAGTACAAACGATGCAAAATTGTCAGGGACTAAGTAAGTGCAAGATTATCAGAGTAATAGTATAAAAGGTCCTGTTCGGAAATGTATCACTGCACTGCATCTGATGCGCAGCACATTCGTAACAGCATCACTGAAAATGTCAGCTGTTCGAACATTCATAACAAAAGCAGATGATGCGCAAACAAATCTAAAACACGCATCACAAAAATAGCAGATGCATATTGTATCATAAATGTAACAAAACTGCGCAACAAACAAACATTTGCATCAGCTACTTTGTATGAACATCGAAAACCAATCACACCATCTGTGATGCATCTGATGCACATCGAACAGGCCCAAAGTTGTGCAACTTTATATGGCATCATCAAATTGAAAAAAAATGCTTAAAAAGTACTCATAAAATCTACTCTGCACTAAATAACAACGCAGAAATACCTTTTAACTGAAATTGAAAAATAATATATCGTCACCTTAAATTCAAACGGGCTTAACTACACAAAAATTAGAAATTTAATTTCTGTCCGTTTATAAACCACATGTGGCGACTATTATGAAATTCAAACGCCAAGAACACCTTGTTATTATTGATTTTGTAAAGTTTTTTTGCTTCTCCTATAAAAATATAAAAAGTAGTTACGTCCGTTTTCATTTAAGGTGGCGATATGTATATAGTGTTTGAAGATGAACCTTAAACATTAAAACAATTAAAAAAGAAAACGAGTCTGAAAAATAGAAGGAAGCAGAAATAACAAAATATTGGACTACTTGTCTGAAAATATAAATTTTGCGGTAGATAATTTATAAATTTGAGACATAAATTAATATAAATAATTATTTTGTGTATTTTTCAAGAAACCTACGACTCAAACTTATTATACGGCCATGTTCTGGAAATCGAAATCACGTGAAATTGAAATCGATGGATATTTTCAATCAATTTTTTTTAAATTAACGTATCTTTTCCTGATTTTAAAAGTATTTCTGGTAAAGGTAAGTGGTGCTCAAAGTATGAGGGATATAAAAGGAAATATTTTTATAAACTTCAAACACAGGAAAGTTTTTAAAATTTGTTCAATTTCAATTTCACGTGATTTCGACTTCCAGGACATGGCTGATAAATTGGTTTTTTAAATAATCGCAAGTGACGTTTGAAAATGAAAGATGCCATATATAAAAATTTTTTTTTTTCGAAAAAGGTGAACAAAATAGGTTGCTCACGTCAAATAAGTGCAACTTTGTTATTTTGCACAGTTGCAAGGTTAAAAAATTAATGTGAATACTTTTAGTGTTCTTGGAAGGTAATAATAAATAACACTGTGCTAGAAAGTGATTTTTTTTGTGATAAGGCGTTTTGGCCTAATTCGGGTACGCTGAATCTGGTGGTGCCAATCGTTTTTTAGGTAGCTTGTTTTCGAGATATACCGTTATTTCGAAAATGAAGGACGCTTAACAAAAAAACCGAAACCGCAAATATGGCGGCTTAATGAAATTCTAAAATTTCATAGACGGATCAAATGTACGATCAACCTCACATTATTTTTCATCCCCATCAATTGTTTCTAACATATCAAACTGCATTTCGTTAGGGGGCTCCCATAAAAAATTTTCAATACAGACTATAAATATATTGAAGAAATAGTCCCATAAGCCTAGGAGTCCCCCAAAGGGGATGAAATGTATGACCGACCTCCATTAGACTTTTGTCCTTTAAATTTTCTCAAAACCTACTTCCCTTTTATCTCCATCCCTAAGGGTGGCTCCTATAGAAATATGGCGTTTCATGAAATGCTTAAAATCAATTTCTAATGCCGCTTTAAAAAACAAAAATTCCGAAATTTTGCTAATAAAGTATTTGTTTTTTTTTACAAAAAAAAAATTATTATGTTTCTAAAACGACTGCGCAGATTAGAAAAAAGTTTTGCCTTACCTAAAGTTATTTATTTTACTATGGAATTTCTGTTTTTTATTTTATTCAATAAACTAAACTGCGCGTTACTCGAATATATGTTGTGCAAAGCGCTCTATTTACGAAATAACGGTATATCTCGAAAAAAAAGAGCTAACTTAAAAAACGGTAAGTCCGAATTAGGCTAAAATGCCAGGTGCCCTGCTTGTCAGATTTTTCAACTAGCACAGTGTAATACATGGTAGTTTGTATAAATAATTTTAAATTTAAGAAAAAGTAATAGAAAGTCAAAAGCGAATATTTGCTATTGTGCGTGATAGGTATTGTAAGTGAATGCCAATTATCGATCTATACAGATTTTTTTACATGTATTGCTTTGAATATTTGTTATGTTTTTGTATTTTTTTGCGTTAGTGGCGTTAGTAAATCTGGCTCAGCAAAAAGGACACAATGTCCAAAAAAAAGATATCTTAAATAGGATCATTTTAATTTTGCGGTCCAATTCCCCATCCAATTTTTTTAATAACTTATATTTTTAAAAACCAAAATTAAGCATGAAGTTTGAATGGGTATAACTTATAATATATTTCTTATCCATTTGCTAAAGTAATGTTAATTGCTAATCAAACAATTGCTACGTATTTGAAAAACACCTGTTTTGTCTTAAAGTAGTTTTGTAAACAAACGTTAAATCTGAAAGCAAATTTTAATTGAAATATCAACAAATATATCAGAACCGATTTTCAAATAAATAGTTTGATGTACATAACACTTTTCATAGTTTCAAACTTTTTTTGTCAGCTTAAAATAAACTCTTTGCTCACTCTCTGCTGAGCCTAATCGGTCTGCTAGCCCTAAGGGGGTTATTTTGTAAATCCCTTCACCTTGCATTTACAAATTTGTATGCATTTTAAGTGAGGTCAAGTGTTTTAAAAAAAATAACCCCCTAAGTCAAGGAATCAAACTTTCCGCCTTTAATTTTAATCGTCTACAATCAATAGTAGAAACTGCAATTGATGTTATTGCAGGCTGTAGTAAAAAAATTTGCTTTTGGAACGCAAGCGGCATCCGCTAACACAAAAATTAAATATGTACCTACATTAAGGTTATGACTCATTTTTTTTACAAAAATGTTACCTGGGATAGTCAAAACTAAATTAGTAATACAAATCGTGTTTGCTGGTCATTTTGGTAGAAAAACTTTCCGCACCCAATGCAATTTCTAACAACGACTTTAAAAAGAGCAGGTGCAAAAAATCATAGCTCTTCTATTAAATCTAACAACAAAATATACAGAGATTCCGTTAGATTTCTTAAAAGAGCCAAGAGAAAGTATGCTTTGCGTAGCGATCACTATAATATTGACTTTCCAAAAGTTATAGCGATTAAATTAAAATTATCGATGCAGTCGAGCTTTTATTAAAATGGCCGAAACAACACAAGCTCTGCCTCCAAGGTCTTTGGTATCATAAAATACATTGTATTGATTTTAAATAAAAAGATAAAACGACCATTATAACGGTTTGTCTATTAATAAGAAAGTATTTAAGTTCATTTTTGTGTTAGCGGAAGCCGCTTGCTTTAAAAGCAAATTTTTTTAACTACAGCCTGGAATAACATCGATTGCAGTTTCTACTATTGATTCTAGACGATTAAAATTAAAAAAAATGAGTCATAACCTAAATGTACGTATTGCTCATTTGCTGCAACATTGTCATTACTAAAAACTAGTAGTTTTGAAGAAAACGACTTTAAAGTTTTAAATTTAAACACAACATAATGGAAAAAAATTATATCTTCTTTCAAATATTATTCTTCTTAAACACCTGATTTACTATGCCATTAATGATATTTAGTAACAATTTGAGAGATACACTCATTTGCATTTAAGTTGATATACAATAACAAACGTTTTCTCACACAAATTAGGTTTACTTTATTGATTATGGAAATGTATCAACAATTAATTTTCATGATTTGCGGTATTTTTCGGACAGATGTAAATCATTAGCAGACATACCACCACGTCTATTTGAATGTCGTCTAGCTATGATAGAACCATCACCAGTACGTTCACCCAGTGAACAATGGACCGACGAAGCTATGGAATATGTACAGCAATATGCAGATTCTGGTATTGTCGAAATTGAAGTTTATTCAGTTGTAGATGGTGTCGCAAATGTAATAATAAAGAAGGACAATAATACACTTAATGAAATGTTAGTGGAAAAAGCTTTAGCACGCACATCGGATGAAAGCTATATGTCAAAGGTAATTAAAATATGATTTTATATATGAATATAGACAAATAAGAAAGTATATTATCGGTCAAGCCCAACCATATGATCAGTGTTGGATTTACGAATTGAATTAAGTAAGTCTACTTTAGGTTATCGAATAACTAAACATCGCAGGGCGATCTTCTTGCAAAGAACAAATTTAAATTTCAAACTAGACATGATCCATGTTATGCTTTAAAAAAAAGAGTGATCTGCAATGTTTGATGCATTAAACTTTTTTTTAGAAAACAAGGACTTGATCTGCAGGTATTGGATAACAACTAGAATTACTTTCCCGCACTTTTTGGATTCCAGGGATAGCGGGAAATAAGAATCATATTCCCGGGATCCCGGGATTCCCGCCCAAATTTTTTTTATTTATTTATTTACTTATTTATTCAATGAAACAAACCATAATTAGAACAAAAGTATTGAAGTTTTAAGGTAGGATCACACGATTGCCCAAATGCACCAATTATTGCCTTGTTTAATATCCAAATCCTGTGATTTCAAAATTATTGGTGCATACGGCAATCTAGGCGAATACATATTGTGTTTATTTAGCCAAATCAAATGCTCCCATGATACGTCAATCCTGAGTCGGTTTGATATGCGAACATGCGCCAATATTAATTTCAAATATTTATTGTGTTCTTGTGTGGCTATTCAAGTAAACAATTCGCGCCAATATTTTTTAATATACATAATTAAAAAAAATTAAAATTTTTCAATATTAAAAGATTTTTTTTGTTGTGCTTAATTCCCTTTTTAAATAATTGATAAAAAATACTGAAATTTATTGTTGGAGGATAAGCTGTTCCTATGCGCATTTCACTGGTTGCTTAGGCCAGATCATCAGGAAACGTTCTCCTAAATAATTTTAGAAAAGCCAAAGCTATCAGCAAACAAAACTACACAGGGAATGAGAATTACCTACAAACACTCAAAAAGTCTTGTTTGCAACGATATCAAAGCTTAAACAAAATACCAAACAATAAATCAGTGATGAGTTTTATCTTTTCTTACATTTCCCGCTACAATTATTTGGAATTCTCCCAACATTAATTGTAGTTGTAAGTGGGTAAAGAAAAAACATATTAAAAACAAAAACAAAGTGCTTTTATTGTTTTCGCAAGAAATCAAAATAAAAACAATTTGCCAGTTCAGTTTTTTATGCACGTGCACTTGCTAAAATTTATTATCAAAGTTGTTTGTGGGAATACTATTATTTATTAAAAGATTTTGTTTGTTGTGCTTAATTCCCTTTTTAAATAATTGATAAAAAATACTGAAATTTATTGTTGGAGGATAAGCTGTTCCTATGCGCATTTCACTGGTTGCTTAGGCCAGAAGCACAACAAACAAAATCTTTTAATAAATAATAGTATTCCCACAAACAACTTTGATAACATTTTTCAATATGTTTTAAAAATAATTGATTAACATAAATTCCTTTTGTAGCAACTATCCGCAATCAAATTTGTATAAAATAGGGCAATCGTTTGATTGCAGAATATTTTATTGGGGTAATTTCATTATGTGCGTCAATTCAGCACAATCAAAATTGTCTTATACATAATTTCGTGAAGGTTGGTACATAATTTAGCTATGGCCCCATGTTAAGACTACTCTCGGAAATCATGTAAGTATGGCTAAAAGCGTAACGAAAAATGCTTTTGGGGGTGCAATTTAGCATAATTAACTTCTATTAGCCTCGGAAATCACTCGAAATGCCCCATAAAAAACATAATCTCGGAAAACACTTGTTACGCCCTAAACTGCAAAACTAATTAATAGTGTTGTAACATTTTTGCCCTCTACAGTTTGCTAATACAAGAAATAAAATTTCGTGACCATAATTTCCATAATATACAATATGCCCTATATAAAGCCCATTCTCACATATCAGCTTAATAAGCCTTAAACTGCAGCAAATTTTGGTGAAGTTTAGTTGGATAAAACAACTAAAGACAAGACTCCGAGATAGATTTACTAAAGTCTTAAAAAAGTTTTTTTTTTAATTTCCCGGCAATTCCGCACTTCCCAGGAAAGCGGAAACCAAAAACAATGGAAAGTCCATGGAACAAAGTCTAATAACAACTAAAATTACAGCATCTAGAAACAGCTATTCTGGTTATTGTTTAGATCGTCTTAATGCTGTTAATAAAAAGCTTCAGGATCTGTTATCCAAATGTTTGGATCTCTAGCTTCTTTTTTTCGGGATAACGAGAAATAAAAAAATTTCTTAATTAAAAAAAGGCAAAGCACCATCTTTAGTTCAAGATTATTGATACTCGTCGCAAAAATAAAACAAGAAAACTTCAGTCAGATTAATCAGGCGTAAGTAAATAAAAGAACACCATTTTGGACAACAATATTTTTGTGCAAATATTTATTATTCCATTTTGGGCACTCTGAGTAAACAGTTACTCGAAGGTAAAAATACTTACAAAAAACTTTTTGTAAACTACAACATTTTTGCTAAATTATCTAAAATAGATACAAATGAGTTACACATTTAAGCAAATTAGCTATTTGAAAACTATCCTGATGATCTGGAAGAGACATGAGCAAACAAATGCATTTGTTTACATTAGTTACAATTTTTTTAATGAACTTTACTGCATTTTACTAAATTGCGTTCGCGTATAAAATTGATGCTATCCGATTCAGAATTAAAAAAACCAAAATTTAAATTTGAGGGGGCCTGCATCTAAAAGATACTTAAATTAACCTAGAAGATGAACAAATACAAAAACAATTGTGAGCAAATTACATTTAATTTGAGTACCCAAACATACCACTAAGTGGGTGGGGCGGTTTTTTTGGATCCAGGGGTCCACGGGCCTCAGCCCTCTTCAATTTTAAGTTTGGTTTTTTTTTTAATTCCAGAGGTGTCCTAACTTTATTTCGTACGCCTCTTAAACAGCATTTTTGCCCAAAATACAGTACAGAACACAAGTTGAGAGCGTTAATTGACTATGTAAAGAAATTTTTGCAGTAAAATTTACTAAAACAGGAAAACATATGATTCAAAAGGTAAAGGCAAAATAAAATAAAACAAAAGCAAACTAGTTGCGAAAAAATATATAAAAAAGCGGAAATAAAACTGAAGCAAAACAAAAATCTAATAAATATTAGCCCCCATGTTCATAAAAATTAGTTTTAATTTATAAAAGGTTTATTAAACAGATATTTATAAAAATTACGTTTTATAAATCTATTATATATAACCTGAAATGTTTTAACGAATAAGGCCTTTATTAATTAAACTTGTTTGTAAAGCCTTTATAGTGGCTCCATACCACAAAGCAGACACGAGACGGAAGATATGGCTTTCCACGAAAGCTGCCCTCTTGGCATTTCTCTTTGCATACCACAAAGCGTGAGTCTCTGTAAATTAATGTACTATGTATTATAAATTTATGAATTTGCTGCGTGAGAGAAATAGACAGATAGAGTTCGTCAACATTTTTGTTCTGATAAATTAACACACGTGTTTATTACAGATTTTAGTTGGATTTTTTAACCACAGCATAGTAAGTTTTATTCTTATATATTTTGTTGTTGCAGTGTTGTAGATGTTAGTACTTTAACTAAATGATTAAGATTAACAAGGTTTTCAAGGGACTTTACTATCAAGGGTGAAAACCGCTAATATTTAACTAAGTAAGTTACATTACAAAACAAAACAATATTCAATGCACCATAATAGAGGAGAGGGTATTATTCATTTGTTCTGATGTTTGTAACACCTTAAAATATTGGTCCTAGACCCGCCTTTAAGTATACCGGTCGACTCAGAATCAGTTTTGAAAATGGTGAGAATTGGTCCATAATTTCACATAGTCCCCATACAAGCTTCTTTTTGGAATAGGGTCTTTGCCCATAAACTATGTAATTATGTTGGTATTTAGACTTATTTTAGTCCAAACTTATTGTATTGCAATCTATATCATCTCACAAAATTTTATCGGAATCGGTCCACATTTGACCATTGCTCCCATGTAAATATTACTCTTGAAATTAGCTGTTGATGCCATAACTTCTTTATAAATGTTGGTATTAACAAAAAATTGGCGACAATACATTTTGCGATAACTACTGGCATGACAAAATGTCGTGCTGGTAGGTCCAAAATTATCCTAAATCACTTGAAGGCAAAAAAAAATCTCATGTAAATTAGGATAAATATTATTTGGCACAAACAACTTTTACATGAATCTTAACCTCATAACATTATTTTATTCTGGCGGTTTCATGTTTGCCCATGGCTCCTCAATAGGGTACACTCTTGAAAATTTGTTTTAAATTCTGTGGTGTTGGGTTTCATATGGTCAATCTTGACCTACTTTATTTTCTTTTTCTTGTTAAGAGTAAAGATAGTGGATACTTAGTACTAGAATTGTTTTTTTTTTTTTTTATTTAATTAATAGCAAAAAAAAAAGTATTCATGTATATAGTTTTGAAATAATTTAACCGGACACAAATTGGTAGAATCGAATAAAATATAAAAAATAGATATGAAAGATTACATAAAATACTTTTATTATATTTTCCTTAAATAAATGGAACATACATTCGACCTATTAGGAGCACATAGGATCCCAATAAATTGGTTGAACATATTAGTGTCTTGCATTAACGCTCTCACTTCACTCCAGCTTTTACCCATTCCAGATATTTCCACATCGATATGCCTTCTCCACGTATGAAGGGTGAGTCTCCCTGTTCTGCTGCCCTGCGGGTTCCACTCTATGACATTTCTTGTAATGTCGTTCCATGACCTTCTCAAAGTGTAGACAATCCACCACAATTTACGTATTTTTATTTCTATGGCTATAGGCTTTATTTGATTGCGTATTTATCCCTAATGCCACGGATCCCAGGGCATTGACAATGAAAGTGAAGTACAGTTTCCTCGTCCTCCTCATCATGACAACTTTTACAGTAGGCATTGTATTTTGGACTCATTCTCCTAGCATGGGTTCCCTACAAGCCAGTGCCCAGTTACAACTGACACCACTGTTCTAATTTGGTCCCTATTGAAACTAAGTAGAGAGCTATGTCTCCGTTCAGCGTAGCTAGGCCACAGTGGCCTGGATATGGAGTAGGTGGAATCGCAAATCAATCCCATCTGCGCAATTCTATAAGACTCGCGCTTGAAAAGTGACATACAGTAAGCCATTCGAAGGCCAACGAGTTGATCAATCAATTTGGCCAGCTCATCTTTTATCTTGTTGCCCGGGCAGTCTGAATGCCCTGGTATCCATATTAGCGTTACTCTTAAATGCTTCGCAAACTCATTCAAATACATCCGACTTTCTACAGTTAACCTAGATGGCATGTAGACACCCACTAGAGAAGAAATGGCAGCCTTGATATCAATAAATATACGTATATCTCTCGGAGTCTAATTCCGTTGGATGGTAATTCGGATGCCCCTTCGATGACATCCCAGAAGGAACTACTTAGTAAGCACTATGTTGTGCTCCGTGACCGTCATCATCTTCGCTTCATTATGCAGGTGTTCTTTTTATGTCATTTGTATGTAGCTAACAAGGTTTCGTTTCCATGCCCCAAGTGCTGCCAGCTAGAGACTTGAGAATAAGCACTCAGATGTTTGAGCATAAGCATGAATATTCTTTCGGGATCAAGGGTTTTGGATGGTTTAGCTGCCCTGGTAACCTGTGCAACCTCGCTCGATGAAAAAGCGTTTGGCGTGCCAATGACTCGAAGACCTTGTACCTTCCTCACGCTACTTATTTTCGCCTTATCTCTAACGGGGTGTTCTATAAATTGATGCGCAAAGTACTTCGAGCACCGTTTGGGGTCCGATATGGAGTTGGGATCGAAGGTAATCGAGACCTTATCGTCGCGTTATTGCGGGTTCGTCATAGATCTGACTGTCGACCATATCTTGCTGGCTTCGGAGGTTAGGTTCCACATATTTAAATGATTCAACCACTTCTCCCGTCTATATTCGTTCACCAACTTGCTGATGTCAATATTGAATTGATCGCTTCGGGGATCACTCGTGTTGGATCTGCGAATTTCGTCCCGCTCATCTGCGAGTACCGCTGCCGGCGCCGGGAAATTTGGTTTTAACGCCGGGATCCTTCCGGCAACGATGAAGCTAGCGGCTGCTGCGAGGACGATTTTCCGTAACTTCCTTTCTGTGGAGCCCACGTGAGAAGGAGTTGGTAAATCATTAAATTTGTTGGTAAACTCTCTGAAGCCCGTCTAATCTGCCTTTTTCTGATTTATATACGTTCGGCGTTCAAAGATTAAAAGTATGTCGAACTATCAAGCTTAATAATCATGGGTAAATGGTCTGATGCCAGATAATTTATGGGTTGCCAAGTCGCAACAAATGTTGATGTCTGGCGAACTGGCGCAATTAGTCGTCAATCTGTTCCGCCAATGCAGTACCCCTCTGATCAGTCCTGAGATCCGAGTGCCAGAGTTCGTGATGAGCATTAAAATCTCCAATCCAGATTCGGTTATACCTCAAGGAATCTGATGTCAGGGTGATATCCTTCAGGTAGGTTGTTGACCGGCGGAATTTACACATTTTACAGTTCTATTTCGGCAGCTCCTGACCTAACCGATATCCTTTGTTCCATATAGGAATATTTGCAGCAATTTGTGGCATGAGCATCTGCTGTTGCTGATGCGAGGAGGGAGGAGATGGGAACGTCGTTAACATCAAAGATGTAGATGATGCCGAGGACGTTGATAAGCTTCGCTTCCGCTTAGTACAGCAGGATGCAACGAAGTCCTTACTCCATTCCTGTAGAGCTCTTAATTCGCTGCAGTTACAGCTGGCCTCTTTCCAGAAGTAACACCACTGGTTGCAAACTGTGCACTTATCTGATGGTCTGTTAGTGTGCAAGGTCCGGGGTTTGTCTTACGCAACGAACTGATAAAATACGGAGAAGTTTAGCCAGCATATATTGATCCTCAGAAGAAAAAAGAAAGATAATATATGTATATATATACTTGTGTGGGTGTTGCATTGTTGACAATCTTTGGTCGGTGCAATTGATGCTCCGAGTCGTTCCGGTACGTGGACCCAATTTTGTATTACATTCTGCTGGTGTCTGATAATTGTAAATATACTGCACATACAAAATTTACTTCATTGCTAACCAAAGAATAGCTGAAGTAAAAACATGTAACATGAAGATACAAGATATTCTGCTAGTGTATATAATCATTCCTAAGTATATGCACATATCTATAGCGTCAATGTTAACCTAACCTGGCTTAAGCAAAAAAGTATTTGAAATATTAAGGGAATTGGAATATTGCCAAAAGGCTTTATTCGAGGGCGGATCAATAAGTCCGTGACTTTTCGAACTTCCCTCGTAGTTATATGAAATGCAACACTGCTCCCATCAAGTACCACCTATTAATAGACCACTGTCATGTTTTGAGCAAGTTCCGTCATTTACTTTAAAAAAAAAAATATTTTAATAACGACAATCAGGCGGTAAAAAGACATTTTTCCCATAGTGGGTAGATAAGTAAGCAGAAACGGCCAAAAGCACAAAGAACAATAAATAATATACAAGAAAACGCTTTTTCAGAAGAAGATATGGGCTCCCTTACGTGCTCAGAATACTTAAGTCAAATGGGAAAAAACTAAAGGTACTAATTGATACAGGGGCAAGTGCTTCTGTCGTTCAGGTACTTTACCTGGTAGAAAATAATTAGTCATTTAGAAACGCGTGGAAACAATCCACGGATATTCTGTTATAACACACTATTATGAAACTATTATGTTTGAAAGGACACAACGATTTTATGCAATTAATAAAATTTGCGCTGATTTATTGGTAGGAATTAATTTGCTCAAAAGAGCTGGGGTAACTCTTGATGTAGAAAAAGGGTCGATTATGTATAATGGGAAAGTTGAGGAACTATTTGATGCAAACCGAAAAAGCTTGAACACGGGCTTGAATAACATTAATCACTCAAGTAGCTCGTAAGTAGAAGTTGATAACGAAAAATTATAATTATTAAGGAAAAAAATAACTAATGAAATTAGAAGAACTCATTCGACTATAAACACAATCTTGCCTTTCCGAACAGATGTCAGGGCAGAAATACGTACGTGGTTGAAACTCCTATGGAGTAAGCAATATCCCTATTCTTTATCGATTAATTCATTTGTTAAAAAGGAAATAGATAAACTTGTGAGGGACGGTATTATACGTCCTAGTAAGAGCCCATATAATTCTCCCATATGGTGGTACCAAAGAAGAGTACTAATGAAGATGGAACGCCAAAGTTGCGTTTAGTGAAAGATTATAAAAAATGAAACGAACAGACAATATCATACATATAATTTTGGTCGCCGTCAACGATATGCGTGACTGGCTTTCTCAACATCTGCAATTCAATATCGGCTTCGAGTGAAATATTATGACTTTTATAACGTAACGCGTAATCTCATTTGACAGTTTTCGACATGAGTTACAGAGTTACATGAGTTACACATTTTTCTTACTCTTCGAGAAACGATGGAATATTTTGTTTCACATGTTTTCGATGCGAGAAGTTCTCACCAAAGTTACAGAACATGGGTACTGATTACAATCAAAAATGTATACTGACGACAGACGCCTCAAATGCAGCCATAGATGCAGTCAGGGCGCCAGGACGATCCCTTTTATTTCAAAAACTTTGAATTCAACAGAGCGCAACTACTCCACCAATGAAAAAGAACTATATGCCATAGTCTGGGCAATAAAAAACCTTCGAAATAATTTATATGGTGTTGCAAATCTGGAAATACACACCGATCACCAACCTCTTACATTTAAATTTTAAATAAAAATCCTAAGGCGAAAATTATAAGATGGATGTATTTTATTGAGGAATATGCTACTAACGTCGTAGCCGACGCACTTTCTAGACAGGTCTTAAATAATATTCCCGATGATGAGTCACTACGAATTACCCAACATTCTGTTGAAAGCAGTTTTAATATTCCTGAAATCACTAGACCTCTTAATGAATTTAAACAACAAATTTAGCTTTGCAAAACTAATTTCACACAACATTAATCCCCGATAACTTTCGGTAGAATTCGCCACATAATAGAGTGCGATACGAGGGAAAATTTGAAAAACATATTGTTGCAATTCCTTAAGCCTACCCTTGTTACTGCAATTCATTTCACCGCAGAAGATCTTTACGAATTTAAAGAAACCGTAAAAAACATATTTAGAAACAAATTCGTTTATACTAGGATACTCGCGATTGACACTACTAGCTCAGATGATCAAACAGCCATAATAGAGCAAACTCATACCCGTGCTCATAGAAACTGTAAAGAAAATCATAAACAGATATTTCAACAATACTATTGGCCAAAAATGTTAAATAGTATAAAACAATAGGCTGTGGGAAAAATCGCCCAAAGAAAAATGGCCAAAAAAAGGAAATGAAAAATCGCCCAAATGAAGAATCGCCCAACAGAACATGAAAAATGACCCAAAAAGTTATATATGAAATTTTGCCCAAAAGAAACGAAAAAGGGCCCAAAAAAAAAATGAAAAATTACCCAAAAAGCAAAAACGAATTTTTTCCCGGTGGCATGTTATAACGTCCAGTGTCATTATGACACTCCAAAAAGTGTCATAGTGTACATGGACACTGCGCTAACTAAAGCTTCTCTGCACAGCCGGCCTTCGGCCGGGCGCAAGATTTTCTCCTCTATGGTATAACAAACACCGGCTTCGCTAACTAAAGCTTCTCTGCATAGTCGGCTTTCATTTGGAAACAAGGCAGATTTTAGAAGCTTTACTTAGCGAAGCCGGTGTTTGTTATACCATAGAGGAGAAAATCCTTGCGCCCGGCCAAAGGCCGCCTGTGCAGAGAAGCTTTAGTTAGCGAAGCCGGTATTTGTTATACCATAGAGGAGAAAATCCTTGCGCCCGGCCGAAGGCCTGCTGTGCAGAGAAGTTTTAGTAGGCGAAGCCGGTGTTTGTTATACCATAGAGGAGAAAATCAAAAAAATGGGCCATTTTTCATACAACATTCATTATGAAAAATCACCCAAATTTAAAAAACGAAAAATCACCCAACTATAACGAAAAATAGCCCAAAAATTTTAGGTCACTTTTCATATGAATTTAGGCCCAATTTTACATGGAATTTTTTTGGGCGATTTTTCATTTCTTTTTTTGGGCCATTTTTCTTTGGGCGATTTTTCCCACAGCCAAAACAATATATCAGACATTGCAATAAAGCCAAGTTTGATAGGAAACCTGCTAAACTTTCAATTGAAGAAGCTCCAATTCCCAACAATGAGGGGGAGTTCCTTCATATTGATAGTTTTTACGCACAAATCATAAGTTTATAACCTGTGTAGATGCTTTTTCAAAATTCTTGGTAATAAAACATATAGAATCTTGGGGAAAAAGTCCAAGAAATTTTGCAAAGCTCTCCAAACGCGAAAAAACTTACTCTTGATAATAAACCAGGCTTAACAACTCCACAATTTAAATCATTAATGCAAAGGTTATAGGTAGAATTGTATTACTGTGATCCACGCCATAGTTCGACAAATGGTCAGGTGGTAAGGGTACTTCCACTCTGGTGGAAATCACCCGTTGCATTAAGGAGGAATTTTATTTAATTGATGTTAAAGAAGCAGTTTACAGAGCTGCTCAGCAGTATAATTTAACCATTCATTCAGTAACGAATAAAAAACCATACGATATATTTCATAACAAAGTCCAACATGACGACGTACGAGATAAACTTCGTCAAGCACAATCGAAGTTGATGAATAGAAATAAACCTACTAAAATAAAATGTATGAACCAAATCAAGAGGTTTATGAGAAACTTATTGGCAAAAGAAATAAATTAGATGATAGGTATAAGAACCAAAAAATTAGCGAGGATTTAGGAAATAAAGTAAAAATATTTAGTAGACGTAGGATTATACATAAGAAAAATATAAAATCATAAATATTTCTCTCAAAATTATATTCCTATTTACCATTCTTGATGTCTGCCGATCTGAGGTGCAGATATTGGAGTATTCAAATTCCCAACTTGTTCCTATACATTTAGGACAAGCTCGGTTGCAAAATGGAAACTTCAAACTAATACATGTTTTAAATTTGACACATTACGAGTCAATAGTTCAAGAAATCGAATAGGAAATCCAAAACAAAATACTTAGAATATCGGGCAAATGAAGGAACACCTCGAAATTATTAGGCCTCGGAAAAAACGATCCATAAATTTCCTAGGTACCGCTTGGAAATGGTTAACTGGTACTCCAGATCACAATGACCATAAAATAGTTGTACAAAAGATTGAAGGACTGTTGGAAAATAATGAAAGACAAAGGATAATTTATAGAGAAGTTTTAGAAACAGTTAATTGGTTGACGAATACCACAAATCACATTATTAAGACTATCTTTCTATCTAAACTTAAGAAGAAGTTAGAGGAATACATAAACAAACATAACCAATAAATTAAGGTTATCGAAAGAGGAGATTGTTAATGTGGAGTATGCGTTGCAGTAGTCATAGGTAGGGGTCATAAATTCTTTTACTTTATCCGAAAGGGAAATGAGTGAGGTTAAACAATTTTAAGATCAGGAAAAGTTCCCTTATACTGTTCTCGAACAAGCGTTAAGTTTTGCGACAATTAAAATAGCCACAGAATATAAGTCTATCATTTATATAGTAAATCTTTTTATGAAAAAATATTAATTAAATCAATAAAAAAAGGAAAACAAAATTGTAACTGAAAATATAATAAAATTTATGAACAAAGAGAAAACTGTAAAGTATATAATAAATTGTGTATTTGTAGCGAAGAAAAATTAATAGATATAAGCAAAACAAATTGTTTTCCCTTACTTCTGTCATGTAGGAAACATGATTGCGATGTTATATATATAATCAGCATATAAATACGGTGTATCCAGGAACTATTTTGTAGAACCAATTTGAGCGTATTGTCGGGACATCGAATAATGAAACAAGCGAATTACGTGGAACAAACCTAATTCAGATCCACAATGATACTATCACAATTGCCAATAAAACATATATTTAAAAAGCGATATTTTACTGGAAACCGCTTCCTGCTTTGTTGCAACCAACAAAAAATGGGGAAAATTTAGAGGAAGTGCTTTCTTTGATTTTGAATTGATGAAGGATCTACAAACAAGTAATATTAAAAGGTTAGCGTCAATGTCGGCCAAAATAATGATGTTCTCACTTAATTTGGTCCTTATGATTGTGTTAACGGTTTGTATATTGGCGATGGCTCACAAACTTCGGACCAAATCTAAAGTAATTTAACGGTGACAAATATAATCAAAGGAGAACCGCCTGTCTCTCGCGAACAAAGATGATCTTCCTATCCATTTAGTATCGGGACGATCCCTCTCACGGAACGGGGAGTTAAGGCGACAGCATTCTTTTAAATTTCTTTTTGTTTTTTATCTTTTTGTTGACCACTTCAAACATCAATAAAAAAAATTAACTATTTTGCTGACGCCTGCCGCAGAAAAAATTGTTTTCAATTATAATAACAAATTACTTATCACGCGCAATATAGAATTGCTGAATTGCAATTCAACAAAAATTATTAATTATTGCCGCGTAATTAAAATCATGTTTGCTGATGGTAGTAATAAATTAGTATAGAATGAAATTAAGTTTAGTTTTAAGTTGGATTTGGAAGACAATGGAAGAAAATTAAATATTTATTTTATAATTAAAAACTAAAATAACAATCTTTTAATTTGTATATATAATTATTTACATAGTATTCCGATTTGAAATAATCTCTATAATATATACTTATATAGTTATAATTAAAAACTGTACTTCCTGAATAACGTACATTTTTAATAAGAGGTACTTTTTGAAAATGTTCTGGTGCTTAGAAAGCGGCTTTCTCGAAAACCGTTAGCTAAAGGTAGGATTTTATCAGGGTTTAAAAATGGAACACTTTTTAAACCCTGATATTACTACAATGTAAGGTTAGGTTATGTTAAGAAGGGTTATGTGCTCAAGGGCACACATCCACTCAAAGACCAATTCGATCCATTGTGAATCCCTTCAATATAGAGGTAAAAAAAAGAAAGAGAAAAGAAACGAAGATAAGAATTGATAAGTAGTGTTTTGATAAATGGTAGACAGTAGATAGAACAGTCCGCTTCCAACAGTCCCCTCATCAGAAATAAACGGCCTATTTCCCTGACAAAGCCCAGTAGATCGACTGGATTTCATTCAGCGATACTCCTCAGCTCGTGAAATATATCTCCTAGCTATTGCTGCCTGAGACCCGGCAACCTAGGACATTCCACTGTTCCTGTAGTGTACGGGTACCTAACACAGCCTTACTGTGAATAGCCACATGAGCTCCCACAGAGCATTCCTACACCGTGCGAGCAGACAAGGTCTCACTGTATAACCTGCCAATGCTCTGAGCGCATCCTGACTATCGACGTAAATTGTCACCACAGACCTCCGACGATGTGATCCAGTATCACTTCCGTTGCCCGCCAGATCAGTAGGATCTCAGCCTGGAAGACACTGCACTCGTACGGAATTCTGAATTACCTTTTCACGTCAGTGCCAGCAATATAAACACCGGCACCAGTGCCAGTGTCCATCTTTGACCCATCCGTAAATACTGCCCACCCCCCGAACAAACCATTGGGTCCACGCCAATCTTCCCTATTCGGGAACTCCACTGGCAATGTTACACCGAGGTCAAAGGTCATAATCCTATGATCCTCGAGATTGCTACTTCTTGAGCATCTTCCTATAGCTATCCACCCTCAACGCATCCCAGCAAACAGTGCATCAATTAGTAATAATATGCCTTACCACCGATGTATAAATAAAGTTTATCATATCCGGTCGTAGTCCCTAATTCTTGCCGATGGAGTACCTGCATGTGCAGTAGACATTAAGACCCCATTTCATTTTCTCATGAGTATTGCACTTCCAAGACAGTTTACAATCGAGGCAGTTACCCAAAAATATAGCACCGTCAGATAAAGTTAACTTGACGCCATCCAACACAGGCATCTTAAAACACTCTATCTTATACCTTCTGGAAAAGAGCACCAGTTCAGTATTCGCAGGTTTTACACCCAGCCCCCTATCCTTCGCCCATGCCGAGAGTTCGCCCAACATCACCTGCGTAGTTTCATAAATGACCTGAAAATCCCGTTGGCCGCAAGCAACCACAGTGAGCAGATATCCCTTCGATATCCTGCTCTTTGTAAAAGAGCAGAGTCAGCTTCTTTAAACTCTAAGTAGCCCCGTTTTACCACAGGAGTCCCTCGCCAGTGCCAGAAGACCATCCATATATAAATCGGTCAGCACTTACCGTTAATGCCCAATAATGCTGTCATAAACAGCAGAAAAGGTTAAACTCCTCTCACAAGTACTGTCCGACTGCCAGACTGTGCGACCGAATTACCCTCGTCTCTGGTGGATCACCCCGTTCGTCGCGTTTTCCTATTTATTTCTGTGTTGTTTTTTTTTGTAATAGACGGACCGTCCCACACAATGACAGCGTGCGGGGACAAGACAACTAACATACAACAACGATTTGTCCTGACGCTGACGGGAACTGTTAACGACTAGTTTTTTTTTTGCACTAACTAGCCACCCAGGCCCTCGGCACTGCTACCATTACGTTGACCTTAAAGAGCATATGTCGCGCACCAGCCACTGGTAAGGCCCCCACCGCGAACATGCGGGCTGGCACGTCGTGTTACATGTACTATTATTGGGTCACACAGTGTACGTTCCCACTACTGCCTCATTATCCTGACAAGATGAGTAACCTTTAGTTTCACACTCCTTCAGTATTCATGGCCTCCTACGAAGATAGATCAGCACAGAGGATCAGAACCGTAGAGTGTAGCCCTCACAATTCGACAATATTGTTACCCAGGCGAGGGAAAAATTACAACTTTACTGCACCCTAAAGTGAGCGATATGTTAAAGGAAGGTTCATCCTCACTGGTAGGTTAAAGTATAATTTTGATAATGAAACACTTTTTATTCAGAGGATAAAATTCTGCCTTTAGCTATCGGCAAGTTGTGAAAACGGGTGTAAGTGATATCTACTTTTTTAAAAATATGCACTTCTTAAAGAGATATCTTTAAACATGGGAAGCACTACGCCAATTACAAAAAGCTAAAAATTGTTTTTATTATAAAAGTAAGACATTTTGGTTTGTCTTACATCTTGATTGTAAAATTCAATAAAAATACAGCCAACTTCGCTTTAGTTTCTTTCTAAAACCTTTATTAAATATAAGATATTTTTATGAATACAGACAACTTTAACAACCCCGTTTTCTTTCCTACACTTCTTACTAACAAAAAAATGTCGTGTGCAGAAGTTGCGGTGATAATTCCATAATATAAATATAGTCAAAGTCTTAAATATTTTTGTACACTTCACCACAGGTGGAAAAGGGCTTATATAAGTTTGTCATTCCGTTTGTAATTTCTACAATATTGAACTTACAGCCATACCTAAACAAGAGCGGAACGCGTTTTCTAGCTGTCAAAAATTATCATGCCCATACAATTTGTTTGAAGCATTCCTAAATAGCGCGGCGTCAACGCTTTGCAATTGGAAAATCCGATTTTGACAACGCGTTAAAATAAGCAGGGTTTCTATATTTGTTGTTTTGACAATCCTGTTTTTATCTTTGGCAATAAATAATGGCAAATAAGCTTTTTAGATCAAACTAGTGGTTTTTATTCAATTTCTTATTTCGTGTATGAGGGTTTTAGTAAGCACGAAAGTAAACACTACTGTTTGTGACACAACGCTGACGCTCTTGTTTACGTATGGCATATGAGCGTTAAAGCTACGCGGAAGAAAACGTTCCGCCTTCCGCTCTTGTTTAGGTACGGCTGTTAGACTCTATAAAGTATTCTGGGTCCTTATGAGTAGCGAAGTTTATTTAACGGTGTCCGTCTGTCTGTTCAAATGGGTTTTCCGAAGGCCCAACATATGATGGGGTCTTGGTTGTTATATATCTATTTCACATCTGCTTCTTTAAATTTTCTATTGAAATTCTGCATGATCGGTCAATAAATGGTTGAGATATTAGCAAAAAGCCACGATTGCCTCTAGTTTTTTTTATAAAATACCATGTTTTTGTTGTTTTTTACCCATCACCGAAAATTACAAGGTATAAGTTCGTTTTTTTTATTTTAATGCCTTATGTTGCCTTTTTTTAACACATAACAAATACATACATGTACACGCCCAAAGAAAAAATATGTTTAAAAATTGTCACCTCCAACAAAACTATTTTAAAAGAAAAATTTTAAACAAATTATGTTTAATTTAACCATATTATTGTCACCGACAACCATATTATGGTTAAATGGGTCCTCCATCAAGAACGCGCAACCATATTACATAGTGCTATAATAATAAAATTTGGTACGTCACAGTTTTATAGGACGAGAATTCACACTGCCAAATTTCGTGAAGATCGGTCCATAATTTACCCTAGGCCCCATATTAACCCTACTCCCGGAAAAAAGTTTAGTATGCCTAAAACCAAAGAAAGTCCACTTTGGGAAAATTATTAAATTCGCCGAAACCCATAACAGATATAGATATTGCGGTAAAATTTCTTCCAACTTAGATTCATATGGCCAGAAAAAATATCATGCAATTTTGTGAAATTCGTTTACAGCTAAAATTAATTACACTGCTGTATTGAAATTTATTTTCTGTAATACCAGAAATCAGTCTTCTGAATTTTAGGATGAAAGGTCCATCATTTACCATAGGTCCAATACAAATTACCCTCCTAAAAATCATTTTAGTTCGGCTAAAACTGTTACGAATCATGATATTTTACTCAAGCCAGTTCAAAGTTCTAACAAGAAACTCAAAAACTTTCTTATTGTCGGTCACTAATTTAATACACGTCTAAACTGCAACCAATTTTAATGGTGACGTTCGTTTTTGAAAAGATTAGTGAATAATATATATATATTTATCATATAGAGCCCCCTCCTGTCGGTTGAGGGTATCAAATATTCGGCACAACCGAATAAAGCACTCTAATTTGTTTTTATCTTATTTTTAAAAACAGGCAATTTATGCTTTTATAGTAACGAATAAGAGGAAATATGAGAAGACATTTGCTATTTTTTTAAATTTAGGTAGCCCTATTAAACAAGAATTGCATATTCCAAAGGATTTTATTTTAAATGTAAATGTCAAGTGGTCGAATTTTGGCCACCTGGCTGCCTAGCTTATATAACTTTTTGTCCTTATCGCTCTATGATGAAGGGTATATAAGATTCGGCATAGCCGAATACAGGAATCTTACTTGTTTATGAATGAGGCCATATTAATAAATGTTATTTCTTTTAGAGTGACCACGATTTTCGTATTCGGAAGCAATGTGTTGCAAATAGGTTTTTAGATGAGGATAGTGCTCGACAAAATGAAGAATATTTGTTATCGATTCGTCCTGAAATCGATACGGACATAACGCCTCCTCCCCAACACTTATGCACCAAGACCTTAAAATTACGTGGGCCTTTCAGTCCTATTGAAGTGAATTTATATTCTGCTATAAGAGCGGGAACCTGGAAATCAGTTTCTCTCGAAAGAGATTCCGTCAACTTCATACAAGTAGATAGTAATCCCAATGACATGTACGAGCGTTTAGTGGTGGCTGCAGATATAACCGAATCCTCCAATGGCGATATACTTGTTGCTCGGAGCACAACACTTATGCCTAACATACATGGATTTGGAGCTTTAATGACACTTCTATTCTGTCCAACGATGCAAATAAAATGTAACAAAACACAAACTAAATATGTTGCAATACTGGCAGGATTAGGATATGATGAACACTCTTTCAACTCTTTATTCAGCGATCACGACATTGTGCTTAATTTGGACGTTGATATATTACCAGATGATTTAGAATTGGTAAAGTATCGTTTAAGCAATACTTAGATTGATAATTGGTAGAAGTTATACGTTTATGTTTTCAGATAAACCAAATACGTTATTCGATGGACACACTTCTGTATACAAAACCTGAGCAGGAACGTCCAAATTTAAAGCGAAATGAAATAAATGACTTAACTACAACAATTAAACAACTTATTTTAAGGTAAAATGGTTTAAATCACACAAAATTTGCAATATGTAGTTAAAACAATTTTGTACTTATAGACTTTTAACCAAAAATCGTAAGTACATAGAAGTTCACGTTGGGCCAAATGATAATAAATGGGAACACTTTGATGCAAATGAAGTAACTCAGACCAATAATATTTACAACAAACGTTCATTATTTCCACCACTCTCATCAATGCGTTTGTATGAAGAAAAATATGACCGTATACATGGACTTAATATGCACTGCCATGAATTACATAGAAAAAGACAATAGTATGTATTCATAATTTTTTTTAAACATTTATATTATAATATATTTTATTTTGATTTAGTGATGGATCCATATCTGCAACAACTTGTCGTTTATGTCATCAACCCATAGAAAATATTGTTCAATTAAGGATTCATCTTCTTTCACAGCTTCATCGTGATAGAGAACATCAAATACGATTTCAACCACAACCGATTTAAATTAAAACTTGAACATCTTGTTCTTTGGATTGAGAACACAGTTGAATTTCCGCGTTCTACAAATACAAACGAAACCCCAGTTTTTCGAAGAATTGATTTTTATATAGAATTTTCAATGTATTCCTTTTTAAAATATTACTATGATCAGTGTGACAAGACTTTAATAAAATATAATGCTAAATCATGTTTAAAATAGAGCTGAAGAAGGAAATTCAAAGCCAAAAAAATAAAACTACATTTGTTATAGCTTTCTTATAGTCACCCTTATTCTGCATTTCGATTACATTCCCGCATTCAGTTACGCATCAATCGAAAAAAGGTATTCCAACAAAAAACTGAATCTAAAGAAAAAAAAGGAGGCAAGATCTGCAGTTTTTCTATGAAACGTATGAAATCGGAACAGAAAATTTAATTAATTAAAACCTTCAGAAAAAAAAAATTATTAAAAAAATGTTTATTGGCTTTAAATTTACTTACATTTTTTTAATTACAGTTTTTTTAAAGAAATAAATAAAAAATCGAAGAACTTTCAGACAGTAAATAAACAACTTGATAAAACATAGCTACGATCGTAATGCAGAATACATACAATCGAAAAAATTTAAACGGAACGCAGAATGCCAAACGGAAAAAATTTCGATCCGATTCGAAACGCAGAATAAGGGTGAGTAACTCCAACTCCTAAATTTTTCGGCAAAGCAAATTTTAAAAATTTTTCGAAAATAAAAATTTTTTGAACTGGCGATGCAATATTTAAAATATCGATTCGAAATTTGTTTAGTATAATTTTCTTGTTATATTTCACCAATTAAAAGATACTGCATTAAAAAAAAGTTGAAAGTCAAATAAGGACCAGTCTCATATACATAAATTAAAGAGTACACATCACTAGATTTGCTACAATTTTCTTTCGCATCGCAATAGAGAGTAGCCCCAAGATTTCTTATTCACAATTAATGTTTAATAAGTTTGGTTAATGTTTGTATGAAAGAGTTCATGTGTGGATAGTATTCTACATACTAAAAAAAATTATGATTGTACTTGAATAGTTATTTAAATTTATATTTTAGTATAGCATATCTTAAGGGCGGGTAAAATAAATTTTAATAAAAATAAAGGTGAACGTGAGTATTTGGGAATTTTATTGACTAGAAAATTTAACATAATTTATGAGTTGAATTCAAAATAATTTACAAGCAATAAGAGAGTTTCTGGCCAACTGCGAAACGTATCAGACGTGAAAAATATTTTAAAAAATTTCAATTTTTTTTTTCTGTCAAAAAAATTAAATAAAAATAAAAAATTAAATAATTATTTCATTCCTCCAATATTTCGCGATATGACTGGATATACCGATGAGGAAAAAAAACCTTTTTATTAGAAATAAAAAGATTTTTTTGGAAAGATTTTTTTGGAAAAATTTTTTAATATAAAATCTGATTTATTTTCAATATTTTCTTCTCCTGATAGCCATTCCTTAAATTAAAAAAAAAAAAAATTATTTCCAATAAAAAATTTTTTTCCTCATCGTCATATAGCTATGAAAAGAATCATAATTTTCTTAATTAATCCCTAATCACCAACTCTACAGAAACCCCTAATCAACGGAAGTTTATCACATACACTTAATTCAGAGTGAACTGCATTATTATAAATTTTATATAACCAAAAAAAATTCTTGTGATTTAATATTAATAAAAATTGTGCGGTTAGTTTTGCGTGTCACTGTACTTAAACAATTCTCTCAGAATACATATGCAAAACATTTTTGAACACCAATGGTTTAATGCATAAGGCAAAGCAATAATCAATACAAGTGCAATATATTTTAATTTTTTGGTTTTAGTACTATCAGAGTAGTAATCTGTGGTACTATTATGACGACGACAACAGCAACAGCTACGCACTAGCTTATAAGAAAAATTTTTTGTGTACGTACCGAATTATTTGTTATTTTGTTGTTGTTATTCTTATTACTGTTTTATTTAATATTTTCTCTGTAACATTTGTGTTTTTGTGCTTTAATGTTTATATTTTGATTTTTACATGTTAGACTGTCCCTGAGGATGTTAATTAATGAAAAGAATCATAATGCCTCTTAATAACATTTTCCCAATGTCCTTTAAATGTTTGATAACATAAAAGACATTGGGCATTACCAAAGGCATTTTTTATCATAAAATAGTTTTGCAATTCCATATCATTTAGCAACAAACTAACGTAGCTTCCGCACATGTGCATTCGTCGCTGTCTGACGAGCAACTAAATTAATTTCATTATTATTTATTTTACACACTGTATTTGAACAAATATCAATACAGCTATCGTACATGTGCACTTGTTGCTCTCACACGTACGACAAAAATAATGAGCGTAAAAAACAAAGGGGTGGGGCTTCTAAACAATTGTTTGCCTGAATGAGCATCACTGCATTAAACACATTCGAGACAGCAGGCAACACGAACACACGACTACAAATGGTGCTGGCTGCAATTGTAGTTGCGTAATCAGCCACAATTATTTTGAAGACGACAGCTACAATTGAAAATATAAAAACAGCTGTGTTTTTTGTTATGTGTTTACATTAAACATTACACCACATATGTATCTGTTACTATTGATATAAATGAGAGAATGAGTGTAGCTGATATTGTATGGTTTTGCTTTTGTCCACTCACCATATCTTAAAAACAAAAACAGTTGCTTATGGTATTGGATTGAGTATATCATAACCTTTTTCTTTTTTTGCTCACAAATATCTGTTGTCACCATGGTATTTTAACAATATCTGTTGTTATCTGTTGTATTTTCAAATATTGTTGGAGAGTTGATGCAAATAACAGAGCTTATAAACATTTATATACGATCTCAACCAGGGGTGCCATATGGTTTTGGTAAAAAATCTGCATATCATCAAAAACAAATCCAAGAATGATAGAAGAAACATTACGACAACACGAACTCAAAAATTGAATTTTCTGTGCAGGTAGGTCAAATGACGTCACGAAACATACACGAAAAGGTAACCCTAGCTTGGGTTAAGCTACGTCATCTAACGGGAAAACATGCGCATGGCGTAATCTCTTTTTATATCATTCTTGAAACAAATCGGCAATTTAATTAAAAAAAATCGGCATATTAAAAATACCTTTTTTAAACACAATAAAACATATTTTAATGACAAAAAATAACAAAGCAACAATTTACCATTACCTAATGCTTTTAATATAAAAATCAATACAAATAAACTTTTTATAAATAAATATTAGTTAATTAAAAATTTATATGAATTTTTCCATATTAGAGCCAACGGAGACATATAACAATAGATTCGTATTAATGAGCTCTTTCAGAATCTATGGTGATCTAGAAAAAACTATCTCAACTCCACAGTTAAGACTAATTTTTCAACGAAAATATAAAAGTTCGGATTAAACAATAAAAATAGAGTTTTCTCTCTAAAAAATAAAAAAAAAACTTGAGAAGTTTTCAGCCTAAAATAAAACTCACTTGGCTGTCAACAAATAAAACTCTTTTAAGGATTTATATTTTTTCGTCTTAATAACCAGTGATGCCATTAGGATACGGAAGATAAATTTTTCGTATCTTTTGATGACTTTAGGTAACATGTATAATCCTGATATTTTTCGTATCTTTTGAATCTGTGCGCAAAATGTACAGAAATCCAATTTTAAACTTTCCTACTCTGACAAAGTTTATTAAAGTTATCATTTCGTTTTGAATACTAAAAAAACAGTGACAAGTAAATACAAAAATAACATGTATTTTGTTGTGAAGTTTTCTAAGTTCTTCTGTCGTAAATTAATTTTTCAAAAATTAATTACTGTATTTTTAAATTTACATTCCTAATATTTATGACTTAAATAAATATAAAAACTAATTTATATGATATAATTTTCTTTATAATATTCATTAACTATGTAATAAAAATGTTATGTTAATAAATATTAAACGTTAAATGTTAAAGTGTATCTTTTTGGAAACTAAAATGTATCTTTCTCGAAATTTCACTGGCAACACTGGTAATAACACTCATTTTGTTTTTTTTTTTTTTTCTTTTTTTAATGACAATTTAATTGCAGTACAAGCTGATTAGATAATACTGCTATACAAATTGTAGTGATCTGACCAGCGGCAAGCTTTGAGTGTCGATCTTTTATTCCTCAACTGAGTTTTAATTTATGACGGCTAAATCGAACTCCCTTTTTTTTAATAAAGTTTTAACCCATATGATTAAATAAATATTAGAAATAACGGTACAAATAAGTTTTTTCTAGGCCCATACTAGTAATATTTATACCACCGCACATAAAATATTTGAAACAATGGCCAAAAAATTGAAGGATTGCGAAATTTCTGTTATTTTGGAGACAATCAACGATGAAGTGGAATTAGCTGAAATTCCGTCCGATGCGGAATCAGTGCAGAACAATCTAGAGATTTTCGATGACCAAGAGGAAATTCAAGAAATTTTTAATTACATCATCGAGAATGATGAAGATCTAAACACTAATACAAACGTAACTGCATGCATTAACAGTGGCGATGCCATTGAAGTTTTTGTACCACCCGAATGGGATATGAGGTTTTCTATGGATCTAGCAGAGCCATTTACAGGCACGAAACAAGGGTATACTTCTGAAATCGAGAACATGCCATCTCATGACAGTTATTAAATTTTCAACGCAGTTTTAACACCTAAAATAATTGATCACATAGTGTTCCAAACAAACTTGTATGCGCAACAATCCGGAAAGATCTATAAACCCACAAACGCATCAGAAATTCGTGTTTTTATTGGAATAAACTTTTTAATGGGATTAAAACACCAGGGCAGCTATCGAGATTACTGGTCATCGCGTCCACAGCTAAATGACAGTTACATATCTAATCTAATGCCTATAAAAAGGTTTGATTGGCATTTAGGTAATATTTATTTGAACGACTCTTCTGCAATGCCAAAAAAGGGGTCACAAACATTCAATAAGCTGTACAAGGTTCAACCATTCCTAGAAATGTTGAAAGAGAGATTCAAAATTACTTATAATGCAGGCGAGTATCTAGCAGTAGATGAATCAATGATAAAATTCAAAGGTAATTATAAATAAATACTATGTATAAATAATTAATATATATTGGTAATATTAATTTAGGTAGATCAACACTAATTTAAGACATGCCAAAGAAATTAATCAAAAGAGGTTTTAAAACTTGGATGCTGTGTGACAATAGTGGTTTCGTTCATCGGTTTGAAATATACACAAGAAAAAAAAAGAAACTTAGTGGAAAAAAGTCTTGGTGAGAGGGTTGTTTTGGATTTGACAGCTGAATTTGGTGACAAAAACCACAAACTATATTTCGACAACTTCTTTACGTCCTACAACTTGCTCCTGAAACTTAAAAAAAAGAAAATATACGCTTGCGGAACAGTCAGACAAAATCGAACATATATCTTAGCTACGATCAAGTCAGATAAAGATCTACAAAGAGGCGAAAATGACTGGCAGATGAGTGACACAGGCTTGCTGTTTATGAAGTGGATAGATAAAAGAGCTGTTACTGCATTATCAAACTTTCATGACCCAAAAAAATATATCCAGGTGAACCAACGTCAACTAGATGGCTCTTTAAAACAAATTGATAAACCTGATATAATACACGACTACAATATGCATATGAAGAGCGTTGATAAGCTGGATCAATTAAAAAAATACTATGAACTAGACAGAAAAAGTAGAAAGTGGTGGCACCGAATATTTTTTCATTTTTTAGATGTAGCAGTTGTAAATGCGTTTATAATTTCCAAATCTAACGGACCTCCATTACCGCTAAAAGATTTTAAACTAGACATTATTTCACGCCTTTGTGAAGAGCGATCAAAAGAACCATCGACATCTAAGAAACAGCAAGCAAAAGTTTGTTTGAAAAACAACAAGCCGTATGTGGACCCAAATACGCGAGCTGCATCATCGCATCAACCTATTAAAACTACACTACGTAGATGTGCCCACTGCAGCTTTAAGGGACACCAAAGAAGAACTTTTTGGATGTGCTCCACTTGCAACGTATCTCTTTGTCTAAACAAATAAAGATTTTGCTTTACAGAATTCCACACATAAAGCTGCACATAATGTGTGTTGGTATATATGATATACCATGTCCTTGCGCTTAATCCTTTAGGGATAAACATTTTTAAAATATATTTTTATAATTACAAGTTTAAAATAAATAAAAAAATATAAAATTTTGTTTAATTTTTACTTTTTTCTGGTAGTGCCCCGGAAAGAGTTAAAGAACTTTTTTGATACCAGTTATAACTGTCACCGTTCCTGGTTAATTGTTTTTATGGATATAAAAAGTTTTTGTTTTAATTTTTTTATTTTTATACATATACTAGCTTAACCCGGTGCGCTTCGCTACACTGGCAAAAAAAAAAATAAAAAAAAATTACAGTATTTGTTTTTGTGTTATAATTTATTTATTTACATACGTATTGCATTTTAAATTTTTTTTTAAATATACTTTTAACAAAAAAATTAATTGTATCTATATATATATTAATTTTAATTATCAAAAGCAGCTAACTTAATTAAATAATTCTTATTATGTATGATTATTGTAATGCTTTATGATATACAATATTTTTGGTCTTTCCTTCAAGGGCGTAAACAAATAAAGTTTTAGGGGTTCCTACACGTGAGCATGCAACGTAAAGTTGTCCATGAGAAAAACATGGGTTTGATAAATTTAGGCCGCATACATGAAAAGTTTGTCCCTGCGATTTATTTATTGTCATAGCAAATGCTAAACAAACAGGAAACTGTAATCTCCTAAATTGGAAGGGCATTTCAGTTGATAATAGGGGAATTCGAGGTAGCAAGACATCGTTACCTATATACTTTCCCGTGATAATAGTCGCTTCGATTAAATTGTTCAACAGCTTTTTCACTTTTAGCCTGGTTCCATTGCAAAGGCGAGGTGGGTCAATGTTTCTTAATAAAATAATAGGAACACCAACTTTCAATAGCAGCTCATGTGGTGGAAAGCCAGCCAGGTGCAAAGAGTTCAAGAATTCGACTGGATAATTTACCACGTCCTCTTCATTTGTCACAGTATCAACAGTATATTTTACTTGAACAAAATGTGGTGATTGTTTGAAATTTGCAATTGAACAAAAATTAAAAAAATAGCGCAGGTAAGTTTTCACCTTAGGGATTAAAAAGTAATAATTTCTGGTAAAAAGTAAGTAACAACAACAACGTGTTCACCGCAAAATGTATTTAAATTTATTTTCAAAAGTGTAGTATACCATAAGAGTGACTTTTAGAAAGTTTGAACATTCTCACTATTACAGTTCTTAAGATATGCGATGTTAAACATTGGCGTCCTATGGGGTATTCCTATACCCCCGCTGCTATTTTATTTCAATTCCGGGGCTCAGAAGATCCTACTACAAAAAGTTCAGCAAAATGCGTGCAGCGGCTCTTAAGATATGCGATAATTAATATTGGCATCCTATGGGGGTACCAATTCCCCTGCCCCTATCGAAAAAATAAGTAGCCTATTTTATTTTTAGGGCTCACGTGATGTTACTGTAAAAATTTCAGGAAAATCGGTTCGATAATTAATATTGGCATCCTATGGGGGGTACCAATTCCCCTGCCCCTATCGAAAAAATAAGTAGCCTATTTTATTTTTAGGGCTCACGTGATGTTACTGTAAAAATTTCAGGAAAATCGGTTCGATAATTAATATTGGCATCCTATGGGGGTACCGATTCCCCTGCCCCTATCGAAAAAATAAGTAGCCTATTTTATTTTTAGGGCTCACGTGATGTTACTGTAAAAATTTCAGGAAAATCGTGCGATAATTAATATTGGCATCCTATGGGGGTACCGATTCCCCTGCCCCTATCGAAAAAATAAGTAGCCTATTTTATTTTTAGGGCTCACGTGATGTTACTGTAAAAATTTCAGGAAAATCGTGCGATAATTAATATTGGCATCCTATGGGGGGTACCAATTCCCCTGCACCTATCGAAAAAATAAGTAGCCTATTTTATTTTTAGGGCTCACGTGATGTTACTGTAAAAATTTCAGGAAAATCGGTTCAGTAGTTTCGGAGTCTATAAAGCGACAAACAAACAAACATACATAATTCATTTTTATATATATAGATATATAGATAGATAGATAGATAGATAGATAGATGAGTTTGACACTTTTATTAAATAACTTTAAATATAAGCATAAAAATCGAATTATTTAATTTGAAATAATCTTTAGAAAAAAGAATTCCTTGCAAAGATTAATTTTTCAGTGGATATCGAAATTAGGTTTTTTTAGGTTAAAGAATCCTCGCACTTTAAATCTGATTTTCTTTTTGCAAAAAAACTTGAATATTTACTTTACTTTCTTTAATTAAATTGGCTACCGGAGGTATAAGCCTTATCCTCAATAGCATATCTATATACTATATACAAATAAGTCCGTATATGTACGTCGCCGAACTAATCATAAAAGCGTCGTGCGATTTCAACCAAACTTATACACTACGTAGGCAGTGGCCCATATATGGTTTATATGAAGTTTGGTTAAAATTTTCGGTCTGGGGGCGGAGGGGCGTGGCAAAATCCATAACTTGAGAACGGCTTGACCGATTTGAATGATTTTTTCTTTAAAATGATCGCCATGGTCCAACTTAGGTTTTTACGGAAAGAAAATTTTGCCCCGCCCACTTTTTTCGATTTACCTAAAATCAGAAAACGGCTCCATCGAGTTGACTAATTTTTCTTTCAAATGTTCTTATTAATCAACTTTAAGTTTTCATCGAAAGAAAAATTTACCACGCCTACTTTTACGCCCACTTTTTCTATTAAGCGCATAACTGGAGAACGGCATGACCGATTCCAACGATTTACCATTTGAATTCAAGCGGCTCCAATTCCCTTTGCGTCTTGCCTTTGTTATTACCATCAACAAAGCACAAGGCCAATCATTGACTATTGGTGGCTTAAAAGGTCATGAACAATTTGATCGAAGCAACAATTTTAAAGGGGAAGTTTAAAGGTGAAGATGTATTGATTCCACGAATTCCAATGATTCCATCAGATTTACCTTTTGAATTCAAAAGACTACAGTTTCCAATACGTCTTGCATTTGCTATTACAATAAATAAAGCGCAAGGGCAATCGTTGGAATTGTGCGGAATTGATTTAGAATATCCTTGCTTTTCACACGGCCAGTTATATGTTTCGTGCTCACGTGTTGGCAAGCCTTCAGTTCTCTTTATCTACACAACAACTCATGGCAAAACCAAAAATGTTGTCTACGAAAGAGCTCTAAGATAGTTTAAGTGATACATAGTCTAAGATTGTAAGAAACTAGAATTAAAAGTTGAATAATAGGGAACAAAACCAACTTTGTTTTGCCGTGCGAAGCAGGCAACGGGCCCGCTAGTAATCCTATAAAATTAAATATTTACATTGACAGTGAATATAAATTAAGCTTAACTTTACTCTTTTGTAAGTAATAATCCCTTTTTCCTTTAGAAAAATAAATTATTTCTTCTTTTAGCTTTGGTCAAAAAACCGTTAATTTTTTTTCTTTCATTTGGAGTTAATTCTTTTATTCTTTATACCTAGTGGAATATTTTTCAAAATGAGTGTGTGTGATGGGTTAGACAAACACTACATACTATGTACATATATGGAATAAATCTAACCCATTTTTCCTTAAGTATAAGCGCTGAATTAATAACAGTTGTCTCTTTGTAACGTTACAAGTTACCAAAAATTAAAAATTTATATAACACAAACCAAAAGCTACCGTGTTGAAAGTTTTTATCAAAAAATCGGTAAATAGGCACTTTGATAATTTAGAGAAAAAAATCGGTAAAATACCGACAAATCGGTAAATATGGCAGACCTAATCGCAGCGCTTCTCGCTAGTGTTGTTGTTGTTGCTCGGCAATTTTCACTACCGCAGCACAAAAAACCCATCCTTTTAAGGGCATCAGTGAATTTGTTACAAAAACAAAATACATGTGTTGTTTTTTGATAATTTTTTTTTATTATATTTTTCAATAATTTTTGTCTACATGTCTCTTTGAACGAAAAATCCCCATCCTTTTAAGGGCATCAAAGAATTTGTTACAAAAACAAAATACAAAATATTTTCGTTGAAAGACAATTGAAAAAAACGGCATCGTACAATAAAGGCTAGATTACACTATTATACTTTGTATTAATACATGTCAAAAATTCAAGTAATATGACAAAGTGTGATAGTGTGAATGCAATGTGTCACAAGTATTACGAAAAAAGTTTGACATCCCATACGACTTCATTGTTTTTTGAAATTTTTCTAAACGCTAATACCAAGGCGAATTCATGTATACGGTGGTGTCGATACTACAACAAGTAACAATACCAAAAACACAACAATGTATTTTTTTGTTGCTTTCGTTGATCGATATGTCAAAAACACAAGCAACTTTTGACATTTCTCTTTCTAAGTAAGAAAAAAAAAATAGCACAGCTGTGCTTTCAACGCCACCTGGTAAATGAATTCGCCATGGCTAATACTTTTCATTGGATCAGGGTTGCATTTTAACAAAAGCATGTTCATGTGTGACAGTGTGACTACAAACCGTTATGTTACATTAGATTTTTTGACAGTCACAACAAAACTCATTAGATTTCCATCTCACAAAGTATTATGGAATACGTAAGGCTTGTGAGATAGTGTAATCTAGCCTTAAGTAACTCATTGTATTCGATCAGTATCAACTAGTATCTGCTTTTGTGAAACAGATATAAACAGATATGTTACTCTTATTCTCTTTTAATCAACTCATATCCACTATGTTACAAAAAGTATCCATATCAACTTATATCTGAAACACTCGACCACTCATCCATACACACTCACTTTAATAAACACACAGAAACTTGTACAAACAGATATATCTGTGCACGTCTTTAGTTTACATATCAGTGGTGCCACTATCATTTTTAATTTTTATGAATTGAATGACATGCATAATTGCAGACTCGTAAACAAAGTTAATTTAAGCCTACATATATATAAATAATATTATATATTTTGTAACGTAAAAACATATGAACTTTTTAAAAAACATATACCCCCATATTCATAAAAAATATTTTTGACTAATAAAAGGTTTATTGAACAAAGTTTCATAGAAAATGTGTTTCATAAACCTGCTATGAACCCAAAATATTTTTTATGAATATGGGGGCTACTACAATATATTTATATTTTGTTTGGACAAACATTTGAAGCAATGTTTGTAGAAATATTAAAAATGTTTTACATGTGGCAGACATGTTGGATATTTGTCAAACTTTTTATGGTGTCTAGTGCTAAAAGTAATAATTTCAGCGAAAATTTTGCAGAGTAAAGACGTAGAAGAAGAAGCAATAAAATCATTTTCAGCCGTAAATTCTAATTTTTTAACAGCATTGTTTGCCTCAAAACAGCTCGTCGTTTCTTTTCCGTTTTAAACAAATAGCGAGCAAAATTGCCGCAGCACAATCGTCATCTGCGTTCATTGATATAATATGCCAGTGAAAACGAAGCAAAAATTAAAAATTGATGTTTGTACGAAATATGATTGTGCTGTTTATTGGCAAACAGAATCAAAATCAAACTGCATTTTGCCAAGCAATTTGTGTGGTTTATTATGCCCTTTAGTTGATACCTCTTTATCAATATATCTTTAGGTAAAAACTGGATCTTAAAAGTTTTAGTATAACAAGAAAGTCTTTCGAAATACATTTCACATGATGTATTAAATATACCGATTTCATAAAAGATTTTTCTAAAAAATTTTGTCGATATGTATAATAATATTTATTCAAATAAAATATGTTATAAAGAACACTTCAAGTTTTTGTATGCTCATTTGTAGAAGCTCCATCATATAAATTTTTTAAGTTATTAGGGTTCAAAAAATTTCATTTTGGAATTTATTAATAAGTTTGAGTAAATATATATATGTGGTAATAGTTTATGCACTTTTTACATATTTAATTATAGTAGTATGTAAATATTTGAAGAACCTTTTTAATCAAAGCCCTAAAAACTTTGGTAACATGTGTACATATATAATTGTTAAATAACACTGTGCAAGAAATTGACACTTTTTTTCGTGACAAGCTGGGCACCTAGCGTTTTAACATAATTCGGGTACGCTGAATCCAGTGGTGCCCGCGGTTTTTTAAGATTGGCTCGAGATATACCGTTATTTCGAAAATGGAGGAGGTTGCACAACATATCGACCCCTTTGCGCGAAATTATCGTATATGCCAATTTTTTGGAAATTGAGTTTTTGATGCAATCTTGTTCTACATTCAAAGAGACGTCACCTGACAAAATATTGTAGGCGAATTCCACTTCGTTGCTCCAAAAATTGAATGTATATTTTCATTTTTATATTGCAAGCCATAGCAGAGTAAAGTAGAAAAATGGCTGTCCTGTAAAATTTGGTTTTTGTAACATACGATAATTTCGCGCAAAGGGGTCGATATGTTCGCATAACTCAAAAACCCTTTAGCTAATAAAATTTCCCTTAAGAAAAGTAAAACCTCTTTCTAATATCTGCAGTCGTTTTAGAAACATAATTTTTTTTTTTTTGGAAAAAAAATGATTTTTTTAACAAAATTTCGAAATTTTTGTTTTTTAAAAATTCATAAAAAATTGGAAAATGCAGCTATGCTTCTAATTTTTTGCAGACGTATAAAAAACGAAATTCCAAACAAAACAAGCCATAAATGACTTTTGATTTTATTCACAAGAGTCGACAAATTTTAATTAATTTAAGAATTTCATAAAACGCAATATTTTGTATGGGAGCCCCCCTAAGAAGTGGGTATAAGGGGCAAGTATGTCTCGAGAAAATGTTAAGGACAAAAAATTAATTGAGGTCGGTCATACACAGCTATGGGCACCACTACATTGAAAGCTTTGCATGTGTGGCATTGTATTGGTTTGTTTATGTTTGCATTTGTTGGTTTTATGTACATTTGTACGCTTTGTTTTTTTCTCATTTCATGACATGCGACGCACGTCTGCTTCGTTCGAAATGTTCTGCTAGACTAAGCACAATTTCTTTTCTCTGCTTCGCTCATCAATTTTGTGTATGTACACATCGTTCGCTCTTTTTGAACTTTGATTTTGAATTTGCCCATAGCTGGTCATACATGATATACCACTAGGGGCGACTTCTGGGAATTTATGGGACTTTTTCTTCAATATATTTCTAGTCTGCATTGAACATTTTGTATGGAAACCCCCTTAAGGAATGGAGATAGCGGGTGGGTATGTTAAAAATAAATGATTGCGATGAAAAAAAAAGTGGGGTTTGTCATACATTTGACCCATCTAGGGGCATCCTAGGTGCTGCAGGGGCCAAATTTAAGAATTTCATTAAACGGCCATATTTGAATTAAAATCTTTCAATTCAGTTGAAGAAGTGTGTCGCCAAGTATCAATTCAGTTGAAAGACTCAGTTGACAACTGAATTGAACCGTGTATGGGGCGCATTACAAATGTGCACAAACAATTATACATACATATTTACACCTACACATACTCTTGACACTTTACAACTGATCTTTACTTACAATGTTCTTTTCTCTGCTGCATACCTGTGTTGACCTGTTATTACAATATCGCAATTGGTTTTTCTATTTTGAATACATCCATTCGCATCAAAAATTTAATATACCAAAATCACAACAAAATACGTAATAAAACTCTGGTCAACACACCCACGCATAACATTGTCTACCCTTACATATATTTACTTTGATGGTTTTAAATAAATTTCTCAAAACACAAACGCACTGGTTTTTTTACTCTATTTTTGAGCAACTGTTATAAACTGCTATTTAGATTTACTTTTGATATAAATAATATATTTTATTAAAACATGTGTATGCTTTTGCATGTTTCTTATATTTTTGCACTCCTGTTATAAAACTCAACTTCAAATTATATTTTGGGGGGTTTTTTTTTCAATAAATAAAAACAAACCATTTAAAAATTATATTTTTTATTTTCTTTCCCATACATACAGAGGATTTATTATTTTAAATATTTCCTTTAAAAAAAGTAAGTACAATAAATATTAACTACGCAGACACTAAAAAAACATATCATGTTAACTAAAAGTTAACTACGTGTTCACTAAAAAATACAGAATAAGTACCTCAAAAGAACTTAACACGGACTCTTAAATAAGTTCGGTAAGTTATCTAAGTGTTTGTGTACAAATTCACAAACAAAAAAATAAGATTAAGAGTTTGTGTGGTAAGACAAGTACACTACGTTAGTGTACTACTTGAACTACAACCAAATCCACTAGCTTGAAATATTTTTTTAATGATGGCGGCCACACTCGCTTAAGGAGAAGCGACACTGGAGCACTCACCCAAAAGAGCGATAAACACCTTAATATGTGAACAGAAACCGTGATAAGAAAATTTCTGGTCCGGCACTGACAGGACATGAATTAAAGTATTAGGATAAGATTTGAGTACTTATTGTTAGTTCATATTTAATATATGAAGATTCAATAAAGAAACTCTGGAAAAAACATAAAAAATTTAAATAAAATTTTTCAAAAAAAAATTATAAGTAGCTGTGAGTATAGTCTTTCACGGAAAAAAAAATCAATGCAAAATCTTTATTCGTTTACCGACAAAAAAATAAATTGTAAACCTCTCAAAACCGTAAAAAGTTAATATACACGCATGCAATTTACTCAACTTTCCTGACTTTAACACTGTCCCAAAACCACAAATCTCAATCAAAAGACTTGAAAATTCACTATACGACGCAAAATTTTGTTGTATATGCGTACTTTTTTTATTTTTACATTTCTTAAATTTAATTTTTGTCTTATGTCCGGCTAGATTGGCAAAAAGCCTCTATGTATGTGAGACGGTGCACAGTGGCTGAAAATCGTTTTTCATCGGCCAAAAATCTTTTTTTCAAGAGAGAATACTTCTTGAACTTTTTTGCAGTGTTAATTTTGTTAAAATCGGTTCAGTAGTTGTTGAGAAATTTAAGGTCTAAGTTGAACTTTTGAAGTTTTTTAGCATTTAGTATGAAAATGCTAATGATTGAGATTGAGAATTATGGTATTTTTTATTCAAAAAGTGGAATGTTTTTCTGCCCACTGTTTTAAGAACTTTTTAATCTACATAACTGCCAAATTTCATTAATATATCTTTGTTCATGTCAGATTTATAGAATGTCAAACCTTAAAATTATTATTTTTTACTCATGTTGAAAGCCCTTTTATTCATTTACACTATATAAATAATAATTTTAATGTTTGACATTCTATAAATCTAACATGAATAAAGGTATCATAATGAATTTTGGCAGTTATGTAGATTAAAAAGTTCTTAAAACAGTGGACTGAAAAACATCCCCATTTTTGATTAAGAAATACCCAAATTCCCAATCCCGGAAAACGGCTTTAAATTTTTTTTTTTGTTCAAAAAAGGCAATACAATTTACCACTCGATATTGATCAGAATTTTCTAGAAAATAATGGACATATTAGAAAACATTACTGTTCTAATTGTATAAAAATCGGTGTGTTGAATTATTAGAATTTTTTACTCAAATTATTTTTTTTTTGTTTGAAAAATTTGATTTGGAATAGGGCATATGGGAGTAAAGATGTTAAACTGACTAAAAATTGCTTCTACAAGCATACTCATAATGTTTTATTTCGAAAAATTAAAACATTTTTTATTTATTTCTAGAGAAAATATTTTTTTATCAGCGAAAGAACAAATGAGTATTCGTATTACCTTTATATGCATATACATACATTCGCCTCGTATATACCATTATACCTTTAAAAAAAATGCATAGGCATGTAATAATACCTACGATCATTTTGTGAATAGGTCTCTACATTATCAACTCTACAACAGGTTCAACTGGAACCAGTTCCACTGGAATACTTTTTAGATTAAAAAATAAATAAGTGTAAATTATTAAATGTTTATTTTCTTTTTTATTTAAATAACAATAAGGACAAAAACATATTTTTGCTTAAATAACAATAAAAGTTAATTATATCTACTATTCATTCGGTTGAAAAATTGCCTCCAAATATTCCATATTTGGTTTTGTATTACGTCTGTCCTGTAGCAGCCCTTTTGCTTCTTCATCTAAGTCCCGATGTTCTACTTTCCATTGACATCGAATGCTAGAGATGAGCGGATTTGACGTTGCCAACAATATATTAAACAGATCTTCGTTTGTAAAGTCTCGTGACATTTTTCTGGTATTGTGCTCCCTATTAAATATGTAATCTTTATTCCTTTTTTCCTGGGCTTCCTCTGACAGATCTCCTAGTGGTACTAAATGATGCCTAATGACGTCCTCTCCATGATAAAGGATTTTATGAACTGTTGCAGACATATTTCTCCATGGATATTTGGTAGTATATATTCGTGCTGTTTCTTTGGCATAATCCCCAAATTTTTGTTCATTGCATGCAAGTACATCAATGACTGTTTTAAATCTTGATATTTGACTTATATCAACACCTGTTATTTCAGATGCTTTTTTGGGATCAGAAAAGAACCTTCTTGCTGTATACCCATCATTCGTATTGCGTGATCCTTGTTTTGGTTGGTCTGTACTCAACCCACATTTGCGAAATTCATCCTGAACATGCTTCTTTTTTATACTTCTTAAATCCTTGTTGGTGTCATTGTTTCTTATTGATCCTGTAGGTCCAAAACCCAAATCATAACTGATTTTTAGCATGTGCTCCATAATTCGTATTCTTGTATGTAGCGGCGATAATCCAAATTCATATGCATAAGTATTATCTCATGATTTTTCCGGGACTTGGTTTAATTTGCTTGATGTGATATGGCATATAATGCAGCTGGATAAAGCCTTTGTGTCAGTCAAAGCCTGGCCTACTTTTCCATCTATCATCGTTAGCACTAATTGATAGTTAACTTCAATTATATGGCCATCTATTTCCAATTCTAATGGCCGTAGTTTTGCAATTTGGGCTCTTATATAACTGGTTTCATTTTTAATGGTAACAGCAGTTTCCTTTTTAAATTCAAATTTAATTGGTCTGCAGTATTTTGTAGAAGATGGTGTGAGATTTTTCCAAATATCCTTTGTTTGCAGCGTACTGGTCGAAGGCTCCGAGTGTTCCAAATTCTTTATCAATCGCAATGGAACAAATGATACCATGAACATATCTGTATCTGAAGTATTTTCACATATAGATTGCTTGTATTGTTTTTGTCCAGAAGAACCATCACATCCCCATTTGGAAAAGAGAGTTAACTTGCAGTTCCCATATTTTTTCAAATCATCTCCTTTAAGTGATTGTAGTAAACGCTGAGCTGTATGATTAAGTAGACCTTGAAGTTTTACCTCTGCCGAAATTGCTGTGATTTTAATAGTGTCCCTTGGTGGCAAACATTCCTTCTTAGCAGCAGTTATGTGATGATAAGCAGGGTACAGATTTGAACCTTTTTCAATTGCACGTACTCTGAGCTTAATATATTGCTCTTTTGTTAACTTCAAGTCTAAAAATAATGCTAATGCCTCTTCATTTGAAAACTGTTTTTCATCGCTTGGCGTTGGAACACTCTTAAGAATCCGATTTGTTCTCTTGGGACTAGCGATAAACACTTTTTCAATAATATCGACTTTTGTGAGTTGTTTTTGTGATCGCAGTTGATATAGCAAAGCTTCTTGAATATTTTTACCCCCGATTTCTTCGTTGATATCCTTAAGCTTCCGCCTTTTAGATCTATCGCTACAGTTCTCAAGTGATTTCTTTGGTCTCCCAAGGTTCTTTTTATTTGTACCTTCTGAAGATATCTGGACACTGAGTTCGCCATCTAACCAGTTTGCAAAACTGTTGTAAAATCTAGGTTTACTCCATCCAACTTGTTTGAAGCGCTTTTTTAAGTTTTTGACGAAATCGGTTATTTTATTTTGCAGTTCCGATCGTATTCCAGTGCTGCAGGAATATATATTGAGTTTTCCTTCAATGTAACTTAAAACATCTTCCTCCTTTTTATTTTTAAAATACTCTTCGGATAATTCTTTATAGCTGAAGCTCTCCATTTTTATAGATATTAAAAAAATTAGATTGTTATTGCTTAGATATATTTTAACAACTGAGATTTTATTCGAATACCACTGGCTTGCGTTATACTGTGTTCCTAGGTAGCAAAATAAGGTAGAATAAAGAACTAAAATTGGCTTAAAATCCCACAGGTATTGATAATTATATAATATAAAATAATTGGCTTGGTACACTTATATTTCAGTCATATGAATAGGTAAAATTAAAAGAGCAAAAGAAATGTTGCGAATAATTTTACACAAACTAAAAAGTGTTCTATAGGCTGGTCCAAACAGGTACAAAAGTGCATTTGGGTTTAAAGTGGATACTTTCACCTACCTACAGCTAGTAAAATTTATTTAACCCCTTTTGACCTCATTAATTATATTCTTCTGAACTTCAATTTGACTAAAATATAGAATCCGAAAAAATATTTAATAACGCAGCAGGTATAATCGGTACAGTAATACAACATAACATTTTTTAAAGACTGCTTTACTACCAATATAAAAAATGTTGAACCCACTATTGATAACAGTTTGACATAAAACAATAAAAATCAAGCCAAAAAATCCGTTTTATCCGAATATCTCCAAAAGCAAAGGAGATAACCTAAACATTTAAGCATATTTTTTGTAACTCAGCTTAAGTTAAATTTTTTTTTGCAATCCATAAATATATTTTTGGTGAATATTTTAAAAGTTTGAATTTCCGAGGTTACCAATTTTAGAGGTCCGCAAGTCACTCTCTGACTCTCCATGGACCCGTGTTCTTCCAATTCAACACACAGCTACCCGGCCATGACAGTTTAAAATTTCATTGAAATATGTTCAGCCGTTCATAAGAAGCAAAATTATTTTTCAAAACAAAACGCTCGTAAACCATTGTGTTATATTTCAGTCATATGAGCAGGTTAAATAAAAAGAGCAAAAAAAAATGTTGTGAGTAATTTCATTAAAATGAAAAAAGTGTTCAACAGACAGTTCCAAACAGTTGCACAAGTATATATGGGGTTAAAGAGGACACCTTCAGCTTTCTTATGGTACTAAAATCTCTTTGACCCCTTTTGACCCTAACAAGTTCTACTCCTCTAAAATTCGAATTTAACTAAAATATAGAACCTGGGGAAACATTTAATAACACATCAGGTATAAATGATACATTGATGTAATGATCCATTTCTTAAGGACTATCCCATTAATATAACAAAAAACCAATTATTGATAACGGTTTGCGAGAAATCATAATTTAGTTCTGATCAAATTTACAAAAATTAATTTTTTTCTAAAACAAAATAAAATATTTGTTTCCAGCAGCATGCCACAGCCAGGCGATGACAAAAAATTGGACTTCTGGCCGATGAAATTCAATTTTCAGCCACAGTGCGGTGCACAGTGGGAAAATTTACGAGAAGGCGGTCAAAATTCCATAACTTTTGACTGGATCGGTATTTTTTTATGCGATTTTTTGGCTCGATAGGTGCGATATTAGGCTTTAATTTGCGCTATAAAACGTAAAATTCGACTGATAGGAGCAAAAGTAATGGGGAGTTCAAAATGCATTTTCATTTTTTTGTTGAGTTTCGGTGTAAAAGTTGAATATTTCAAATATGAATTTTTTTATAATTTATCATTATTTCTCTTGTATTTTACAACTGATACTTATTTTTTATTGTCGAACTTAGATCCTGTCAGAAAATGCCAATATTTGGCCCCTGTAAATTTTTTAGTCCTAATATTCACAGGGGCCAAAGGTTGGCTTTTTTGGACGAGACGAGTTGTTATAAGGATAAAACTGAAAAGGAATATTTTGAAAAATGCCCAAATAGCATTCTTGGCTATCGATAACATTTTAGGTAATTTAACTTTTATTTTTGGTTTGAGATGTATTACCCAATTTACATGATGAATTTTATGACGTCCAATTTTCTTAATTCCCTTTTGAAGTTGCTACCAAAAACTACTCAAATTCATACGATGGTTTTTTTTTGGACGTCTAATTTTTTCATTTTCATTCAATCCAGTTGATGAGAATATAAAAATAAAACGTAACAGAAAGAACAGAAAAAAGTGTAAAGCGAAGTGTCAAAAAAAAAAACATGAATACAGAAACCATGTCTATTTTTCTACCCCTCTTTCTTTTCTACACCGCTTGCTCCGAAACAAAAAATGACGTCCAAAATTGGACGTCATAAAATTCATCATGTAAACTGGGTGTATGTGTATTTTATTTTTATATATTAATACAAATATATACATACTTAAATCAAAAACAAATTATAATCTATAAACAATTTTAAATTAAACAATATTAGTAAAAATTTCTTCTAAATAGCTTTGGGTTTAATTTTCTAGAAGCTGTTTAGCTCCTTCCTCTAATTCGATTGAGGTTGATTTCCATTTTTGTCGAATACTGGACATATATGGATCTGATGTGCACAACAAAATAGTAATAAGATCTTCATTCGTACAACATCTGGACATTTTTCTTGTATTATGCTGGCGGAAGAATCTGTAGTCTTTGTTTCTTTTTTCTTGCGCTTCTTCAGATAGATCTCCAATTGGTAGGATATTGTGTTGAACTATTTGTTCCCCATGGTATAAAATTTTATGAACTGTTGTTGGCATATGTCTCCAAGAGTATTTTTTGTTATAAAGAATTGCTGTTTCATTTGCATACTGGCCAAATTTTTTTGCATTTATCTTTCTGCTACATGATATACCCTGCAAAATGATCTGGAATAGTCTTATTAATTCAAAATGTACTCCTGTGATAGATGCTGCAGTTTCTGGATCGGAAAAGAATCTCCTTGCAGTGTTTCCATCATTTGAATTTCCTTCTCCTTGTTTTGGCTGATCAATTATAAGGCCTAGGTGAAGGTATTTTTCTTGAATTTGTTTTTTTCTTTGCTTCCTTTTTCCACATTTTCTTTGTTTTTTCTCACTGTTTCGCCTAACGGGCCAAATTCCAAATCATAGCCCAATTTAAGAATATGCTCCATGAAACGAATTTTGGAATGAAGAGGGGACATTCCAAATTCGTATGCTTCATTGAAACTATTGTCTTGTGATGGGGGTTGGCTTAATTGACTTGATGTCTTTTGGCATATGGTACAGCTTGACGAAGACTTTGTTTCGGTTAATGCTTGTGCAACTTTTCCATCGATCATTGTAAGGAACATTTGAAAATTAATTTCAATGCATTGGTCATCAAATTTAAATATTGCCGGTTGAAGTTCTTTAATTTGATGTTTGTGAAGGTAAGCACTCTTTTTTGACAGAAACTAAATCTCGATATGCTGGAAAGATTCCACAATTTTTTTCATTGGTTCGCTTTCGCAGTTCTGTATACTGATTTTTTGTCAGTTTTAAATCCAAAAATAGTGCAAATGCTTCTTCTGGAGTAAATTTAATTTCTTCAGTTGGTGTAGGCATACTTTTTAAAATCCTCTTTGTGCGTTCAGGGCTCGCTTCCACTATTTTTTCAATTATTGCAATATTTGTTTTCTTATTTTGCGTTGGTTGAATTTGATGCAGAAATGAATCCTTTATCATACTATGAGAAATTTCTTCATTGATATTTGCAAGCTTGCGTCTTCGTGATCTTTCACTGCAATTGTCAATTTGTTTTGCGGGCCGACCCACTTTTCCAGTTTCCTTAGCGGTTTTTGACAGCTTCTTAAAAATCAGATCATTTGTTAGCCATTTTTCGTTGCGTAAGTAAAACGTTTTCTTGTTTCTAGAACATTTAAGGTACCGTTTTCTTAATGTAAATGAAAAAGTTTTAATTTTTATCTTATGAATTTTGATTTCTTGTTCGTTGCATAATTTAAAGAATGTATTATTCATTATGTGTAACACAAAATCTTTTTCATCTTTTTGTTGAAAATATATATATGCGAGAGCTTTATAACTGAACTTAGCCATTGTTAAACAATAATGAAGGTAAAATTATGAATGCATGCATTTTTATACTCTTGATAGAAGTTTTTTAAATGATCTTTTGTTACCACTTCTTGAAAACATAAAAACCCTTTTTTAAATACAAATTTAATCTTTTATTACCATTTCTTTGAAACATAAAAAAACCCCTTTTTCATACTTTTTAAAAGGATAACATACCGGCAATAAATTAACAGGTAACATGTAGGTAATTTTCAAGTAAAATATAACTGCTCTTCCATTTTTTTAAATTAAGTTGCAATTTTCAGGTAATTAAACTATGTAGTTTATGTTGCGGCTATTTACTAATGTTTAACCTTTTAACTTACTCAGAAATCTAACGTGTTAGTCTATTTATGTCGCCTATTCGTTTTGCAGCATCCGTTCACCCACAATAAGTTCATAACAATGGCAATACCTTTACCTTCTCCAAATTAATTGATAACCTGACGTGCTAGATAATTAATGTGGCCTGAACTGCTTTATTTGTCGAGAATTCTTTAAGATTCACCTTCTTTAATTTCAGTAATGTTTTCTTGCAGGACTTATTTTTTGAACCGAATATCTTACCTTGGGTCACAGAAATTGCTGTAGTTCGCAATACCGTATCCAGATGTGTGTACAATGGGGTATAGAAATGTAGGTTAGATTCTGGACTACAAGAGAGTATAGATTTTTTTTGACGCGATTTGACGCGCAGGACTTATGTTCTATAAAATAGGAAATTTCCGGGAAATTTCGACATTAAAAACAAAAAGAAAATTAAATAGTTCTACAGGTCGCAGAGTTTAATGCTTTAAACCATAATAAGATAAACTAATACACAAAACTTATTTTGTCAAAAAATCTTGAAAAACAAAAAAGTTATGAGCATTTCAACTTCAAAAGTTTATCAGAAATTCAAAACTATAACAAAATACTGAGAAAGTCCATTTGGGACCACCCTGTTCTCAATGAAATAGTTGAAATAGGGTTGAAATTTTTTGGCTCCCGAGGTTCACTAGTATTTACTTTCACATGAATAAAAAAATTTCAAAATCGGAGAAAATAAAAAAAAATAGTTTTGGCCGCCTTCTCAAAATATGAACCAGTGTGCGGTGGTCAGATCACACAATCAGTGATGCCAGAAATGCAGATTTATCTGCATTTTGCATATTATATACCCCAAAATTAACAAAATGCAGATTTGACGATTTTTGGCTTAAAATGCAGATTTTGTAGCTCGTTGGAAACTTCTTCTTCTTTTATCAACCAGTCATGGCAGAAAACAGAAAAATTCGTGTTTGTTAAGTGTTGATATTCCGGTACTTACGTAGATTTTTGCACTTATAGCAGAGAAAATTATAAACAAAGATTGCGTTAGTAAAAAATATATAACGGTTGTCACATCACTCAAACCAATTTTGCGCAAGAAAAGTTTAAAAGAAAGATATAACGAATAAAAAAAATATCGGGTGTCCAAATTTGAGGTAGAAATGCTCCATGGAAATCGCTAAAGCGAGATGATTCGATGCTTTTTGTGGCGGTAAATTGATGATTTAGACGTAGAGAGTATGTGGTTTCAACAAGATGGTGCCGTACATAGAGAAGGGAGATGTGAATTGGCTACTAGGACGTGCGATTTGACACCCATAGACTATTTTTGGTAGAGGTTTCTTAAATCGAAGTGTACAGCATTAATCCCACAACAGTTCAAGATCTTAAAAACGATATTAATGAGGAGATAGCAACCGTTGACAACATTTTTAGCCGGAACGTATTTGTAATAAACTGAAATAAAAATATTTTTAATATCACAAAAAAAAAAACTGTAAAAAACTGTAGATTTCTTAAAAATTTCCATTGTCTTGACATATAATTATCGCCGGGCTTATGTCTTCTATTTAACACGAAATAGTATGCATATGTACGTATATATTCATATATACTTATGTATAAATATTCCCAATAAGACTTTTGATAGTTTAAAACACATGTCAAGCAATTAAATTTTAATTTCTTATTTAAAATTACAAAAATTTGATTAATCCTTCCTAAATTTGGATAGCTATTTTATATGTAAAAATATACAAAAATTATCAGCAATGTTCTAAAAATCGAATTCGAGTGAAAATAAAATCGAGCAAATTTGAAAGTTCAAAAAATATTTCCTTTTTTATACCTCATACTTTGAAGACCACTTATATTTACCAGTAGCTCGTTTCTGTATTTCTCGCATCGCAAATTTTCTCATATTAAGTGTGAAACAAAAAATTTCATCGTTTCTCGATTTGTGAGAAAAAAGTGTTTCTGTATTTAAATGCGAGAACAGACAACACAGATTCTGTTTTAACTGGAATACTTCCAGCAAGGCAAATTCATTGAATTCGCCTTGACTTCCAGTAATTAAAGGCCGTGTCAGATACAACTTTGTCGCTTTGCGTGACGTTTCTACCTTCGGCAGAAAAACGCAAAGCAAAAGGTGTATGCCACAATGAAAACTTTGACAACACTCAAGCATTGTTTGTTTACTTATAAAAGCGGTTGGTAATTTGTACATTTAATTATTTGTTACAAAAATTAAAGTTAAAAATTTAATTGGACGGTTTTTTGGAATTGAATTTGGCAAAAAAAATTTAAAAAAAAAGAAAATTATACTAGCCAATTGTCAAAGCGCGCAAAAAGATGAGAGTTGGCTAACTTTTTGCTTCGCTCCGCTTTGAAAGTACTTTATGTGACATGTTTCGTATAAGTACGTATATTTTATCTTAGATGTCAAAGCGAATCGGTAACGCAACGCGAAGCAAAAGTTTTATCTGACATGGCCTTAAGTGTCAAATGCAAGCGAAATGTCAACGAAAGAAATATATATAATAAAAATAAGGCTGCCAGACTTAAATATTTATCGACATTTTGACGATTTTTTGTTCCAAAATTGGCAAAGTGAAAATTTGCTGATTTTTTTCTAGTGACGATACCGTCTTTGAAATAAAACAATTTTAAATAGTTTTATATGTTTGTGTATTAGGCACCACAGAAAACCGATATCTTTAAAAACAAGGCAGATTAAAAAATGTATCGGCAAAAGCAAAATTTCGAACGGAAACTGTTTAATTTTTATTTGCTTGGATTATTTAATACATTTGTTTGTGTGATCAAAAGATTAAACTATTACCCCATTTTCCAGTCAATGCACTTTAGGAAATTTTTGCCTTTTACTTTGTCCAAAAGTGTTTATTTTATTTCAATATGATATTTTGTCACTCCTTTGTGTGATTTCTGCAGGAAAAAATAACAATCTGAAAGTTTAAACTCTTATCGGATTAAGGAAAATAAAATAAATAATTTTATTTAAATAGACCTCAAGCTTATGTATGTATAAAATATGTATTTTACCCATGAACTTAATGTTTTTTTTTTGATTATGTGTTTATATGATAAAAATTTGTGATTATATGATAAAAATCGAACAAGATTCGTCAAAATTAATTTTAAATTGTCCGAAAAAAATAGACGATTTTTTTATTTTTTCTTTATCTGGCAGCCCTGCATAAAACAAACAATGAAAGGCTAAAAAAATTTTAATAACAAAATATAACAATTGTGTTTTATATACTTATTTTCATCATTTAAATTCTTTCTTTTAAAATAAAATAAAATAATACACATTCTTGTGTACATACATACATAATTTGTGCTCCATTTTTTTAAATTTTTTTTTCTCGCATCAATTTTTGAAGTCATATATGACTTATTTTGACAGTTGTTGTGAGAAACTTTTTGCAAAATATTGTTACAGAAACACTTGTTCTCACATCCTTCCAATAATTGCTGGAAAATTATTTAAATGACAGATAATTCTCGCAAAGTAAAAGTACAGAAACACTTATGTGAGAAAAACCATTTTTTGTTTCATATTGCACTGTTTTTGAAATTTTACGATGCGAGAAATACAGAAACGGGCTACAGAACTACTTTTTATATCAGGAAAGCTGCATAAAAAAAATAAATTCAATTTCTCAATCGATTTCAAATTCCAGAACATGGCCTTATATTTTGAATTCTTATATCGTTTTCTAAAAAACAACAATTTAAATGTAATAAATGTTTGAATATTTATTGAAGATTTTTAAAATCTTGGTGCAGATTTTGCTGACTTTTTGATGGAAAATTATTGTTTTTTCGCTGATTTTACCTCTAAAAGTTCTGGCAACACTGCATACAAAAGTGTTAGCAGGCGCTGCCAATAGAAATTTTTTCCTGACATTGGTGCCATTGTCAGATGCATTAATGTTCACACAGTAAAAAGATATTTTTAGTCAATTTTATTGCAATTTAAGCAACGCTATTTACCAATATTGTAGGATCTGACCATCGTCTGTACGAGCTTTACCCCGGGTCTCCACGTAGCAATATTTATTGCGGCAAACGTCAAATTTGATTGTTCTATAAAATTTGCGACGTGTGGACCGCATATTGCCATGAGTGGCAATCCATTGCGCTTATGGCTAGTTGACACTATCACAGAAGTCTTACGCATTTTAAGGAAAATACAACGCTGTCATGATAAGTTGTTATTGTTTTTTGAAAATGTTCAAACAATAAATGAATCAGGGAAGCATTTTCGTCAAAATGCGTAAGACTTGTGAGATAGTGTAAACTAACCATTAGCAATCTGGTGTCACAGACTACATCTGGTTTTAAATCAGTTGTCATTTATCTGACATTTTATGTATCTATACTCCAGCAATATAATCGGTAATTATTACGCTATTATTCTGCCATTGTTCTGCCGACGTTTTTTCTTGTGCTTAGCAAAAAAATTGCTACGTGGAGATCCAGCGTTATGATTGATCGTGAGCATTAAAGATCAGCGATTTTTTAGTAAGTCCCAATTTACATTATACGATTTTTGTCGTTGCGATTGTTGTCGTTTCTTCTTTGAAGTCGGTCTTATGTTTACATTGTACGATTTTAGTCGTAACAACTTCTTGTGTATATATGTATATATTTTGCCACTACGAATGAATGAACAAAACGAATCGAAGAGTGCACTCGCTTGTGTACTCCTTTTTATTCCTCTCTCCCCTCTCGCATATAAGGTAAGAATCGCAACGACAAAAATCGTATAATGTAAATTGGGACTTACTAAAAAATCACGAATCACAATTGTGACCAAATTTGTCAAGTAACAGGCCATTTACTGAAGTAATCAATGACTACTAGCACATACTTTTTGCCGGCATTACTTACAGGAAAAGGCCCAGCTATATTCATTGCAATTCGTTCACACGGTGCACCAGAATGGTACTGTTGTAGCGACCCACGACTCCTCCTTACTGGACCTTTGGCGCCCATGCATTGTGCGCCATATGTTATCCAGTCAGCTACAGCTTGTTGACAGCCAACCCAATACAACCGTTGTTTTAATTTTTCTAGGGTATTTGTCACACCCAGATGACCACCACTAGGACCGTTATGAAATTCCCTCAGAACTTCTTTTACTTTTGCTGACGGCACTAATATAATGTTTTTAACTGATTTTCCGTCAGTGCTTTCCCTCGTACGGTAAAAGCAGCAATTTACTACTTAAAGGCTGTTCCACAGAGCCCAGTATGCTTTCATCAATGGACTTTCAGGCAAACTTTTGTTTCGGGAGGGTCTTCGGCCCTCTTCCTTGGCTTCCAGAATTTTTGCTAAAATAGGGTTATTTTTCTGCGCAATTGTCTTCGTGGGACTCTATCTGCAATAGACCAACATCACTGAATTTTTATTTTCCTTCAGCCCTTACACAATGCTTTCATTCCAGCTTACAGGGTCGTCTAGACAGAGCATCCGCATTGCCATGTTTTTCGCCTTTTCTAGGTTCAATGCTAAAACCGTAGCTCTGAAGGCGCTCAATCCAACGCGCTATGTGGCCTTCCGAGTTTTTGAATTTTAGCAAACACCTGAGTGCAGAATGGTCTGTTCTTAAATGAAAATGTTGACCATACAAGTATTTGTGGAAATGTTTTATGCACTCTAGTACTGCCAGAAGCTCTCGCCGAGTTACGCAGTAATTCCTCTCAGGCTTCAAAAGTATTCGACTGTAATAGCCTACGACTTTCTCTACATCGTTGACCACTTGGGATGCACACCTCCAATTCCAAATCCGCTCGCATCGGTATCTAGCACAAATTTTTCCCGCGATTGGATAAGCCAAAATTGGTGCTGTGCACAATAATTCTTTAAGCTTCTGAAATGCTTGCTCCTGTGCTTCACACCAGTTATATGCTTGCGCCTTTTTGGTCAATTCATGCAAACTGCCAGCAATATTGGCATAATTCGGTACAAAACGCCTGTAGTATGTACATAAGTCTAGAAAACTGCGTAACTCATGGCGACGCCAATCCACAACTGCTCGTATTTTCTCTTCGTCTGTTGAAATGCCATCAGATGTTACACGATGCCCTAGGTATTTTACTTCCTTCTGGAACAGTGAACATTTCTTAGCACTTAACTTGAGTCCGGCTGTAGATATACGTTTTAACACCTCTTCGAGGTTTTTTCAGGTGCTCATCAAATGTTTTTCCTATGACAATTATGTTATCAAGGTACACCAAACATGTCTATCGGTGGAGACCTTTCAACACCTTTTCCATCAAACGCTCGAATGTAGCTGGAGCATTACAGAGCCCAAATGGGATTACATTAAACTGCCAGAAGCCATCACTTGCATTAAAAACAGTTTTCTTTTTATCCTTGCCTGCGATTTTTACTTTCCGCTCTGCAAGTCCAATGTGGAGACATTCTGTTCCACCCAACGTGTCCAAGGTGTTATCAATCCTAGGCAATGGATAACTGCGCTTCTTGGTGACGTCATTTAGCTACCTGTAGTCTACGCAGAATCTAGTACTTCCGTCTTTTTTTCACCAAAACCACCGGTGAACTCCATCCTGTTCCATTTCATTAACCAGGTCTCTAACTTCATTTCGTTTTGCTAGAGGAATGCGTCTTGGGACCTGTTTAATTGGCTTAGCGTCGCCGGTGTTAATTTCGTGTTTCACGATTGACGTTCTGCCCTGGTTTTTACATTTTGACGCAAATATAAAGGCATACTTCTTTAGCAAATGTCTTGCCTTATTTCTCTCGGGCGACCTTAGATTTCCGGTCCATTTCCGGACACGTTCCTCTAGTAATTCCTGGTCCTTGGTGCTTTTCAGCTGCGTCTGGATGGTTCTCGCTACTTATTATTGCCTCTGTTGAGGCACATAGTCCAATCTTAAAACTCTGAGTATGTACCTTCTCGCTGTTAGATAGACTTAAAATTCTTACAGGAACTAAGATGTTGCTGGTTTTAACGAGGGCATTCCTGCCTCTACCACCCATAAACTGCTGTTGTCCTCACCATCCCCCTCCATTCGCGCCCATACAATAGTTTCTGACTTAGGTGGGAATTTCTCACGTTCAAGGGCGAGTAACTGTCTTACATCTGCCTTGATTTCGCCAAGTCATAATTTGTTGTCCCATATCCAGTTGAATACCTTGTCCAATCATAAAATCTGATACAATAATTACTTCGTCTACAATATCAGCCACAATAAATACATGGTGGGCGCTTGTATTGGCCATACATAATTTAACTTTAACTTTCCCATAGACAGTGGCAGGCACCCCCGTAGCTATTCGCAGACTTACACCACATAGTGGTTCGATGGACTGTTGTACTAAATCAGGCCTAATTATCGAATGAGATGACCCAGTGTCCACAGTCAGAACTCGTTTTTGACCATTTATATAGCCACAAGCAGTAAGATTTCTGTTATTCTGTTGCATTACTGAGATGGAGATTGTGGGGCCAATAGATGTGGGAGCTAACACATTCCCCGCAGTGCTAGCTCTTTTTAGTTTAACTGTGTTTCCGGCGATGAGTGGTGATTAGCCCGCTGGTTGTTTCTGGGAGGTGAAGCAGATCTTGAACGTTTCTTTTGTGCTTTACAGTTTCTCTGCATGTGACCCATCTTTCCGAAGTTATAGCATTTTACTTTAGTTTTAGTTTGCTTCTCGCTTAAAGCTTTCATAACTGCCTCTTTTATATCCTGCACAATGTCCCTCTCACCATTGGCGGTCACATCGAGCCTTCGCACCTTGCCTATTTGTGGTCTTGAAATAATTCTTGGTGTTTCTTGGGCCAGGGCAAATGAAACAGTATCTGCAAATGTAGACTTTTGTGATATACATATCGCAATTTTGTTATCTGCATCCCGAATACCGTTTACAAATGTCTCAGTTTTGAAGTGATCCAAGAATGAATGACTCTCACCAGGATAAGTAAGCTGCACCAACCACTCAATCTCCTGTAATGTCTCATTAGCGTTTTGTATTCTACCCCGTAATTCCATTTTGTAGATTTCCTTTTTGTGGCCGCCACCATATTTACGCTGCAGTGCAATCATTACGTCATCATAATTGTTTTTACTGCTACTTGGAACACTTTGTAGAACTTCCGCTGCCGTTCCTTTAAAGGCCAAGATTAATTCAATTGCCTTTTCTTCATTATTCCATGCGTTTTTGTTGGCTTCTGTTGTAAATTGGAACTTAAATACATTAAACGGAACCCTACCATTATAACTTGGGGCTTTTATTCTACTCGAGACTTCTGGCAAAACTCGTACAGCTGTCTCCTGGCATTGAATGTTATTAACTTTTGCCTCCAGATGGCGTAGTTTTTCATCAACTTCTATTTATACATCAGACAACTTATTGTTGAATTCTATTTCCAGATCGTCAACTCTTTCATTTATAACAGCTGAAATCTCTTGCAGCTTCTCAAGTTTTTCATTAGAAGCCTGAAGCTTCTCATTGGTTATTCTAGAATTCTGGAATTTTCATCGATTTTTCTTGAAGTTTCGGCTAGAATATCGCTCGAATTTTCTTTGATCATCACCACCATGCTTCTGGAATTATTGTCCATTTTTGCCATCATAGCAGCAAACATCGTGTTGAAATCCATATTACTTGCTACTGCACGAGTACATACCTCTATTTCTTCTTTATCCTCGAATTCGTAGCTACCAATGTCAATATTGCGTCGCTCGAATTCATCTATTAACCTCTTCTGCAGCTCAGCTTTATTTCCTGCAGTTGGTAGATCTAACTTGCTCAACTCTTCCTTCAGCTGTTCCACTTTAAGTTCTTCAAATTTCATTGCTGTCTATTTTTATACCCTTCACCGTTTGTAATTTCTACAATATTGATCTAAGACCCTATAAAGTATATACATTCTGGCTTCTAATGAGAAGGGAAGTTCAAATCCGGTTGTCCGCCTGTCCGTCCGTTGAAAAGTGGTTTCCGAAGACCTCATATATGATGGAGGCTAGGTTGTTATACATTTATGTCGCATATTGTCCGGAATTGTTTGCTATTGAAATTCAGGAAGATCGGTCCATAAATGGCTGAGATAAGAGCAAAAAACTACGACTACCTCTAATTTTTCCCATAAATCCCATGTTGTTGTTTTTTAAATTCTTTTTTCTGTATATCTATAGAACGGCAAGAGCTAGTTGGACAAAATTTGGGCTATATATATTTTATTTCAAACTTAATTATCTTACAAAATTAATTTTGGAATCAGTCCATACATGATAAAAAATAGCTACTAAGCCATGGCAAAATTTCGTGCTGGTAGGTAAATTATTAAACGTAGGTCATATATAATATGTTATTAAAATGTTACATTTTAATAACATAAAAAGCTATAATACTTTTTAAAACAAAACTAGAATTCAGTCTATAATTTGTACCGAGACAAAATTGTATTAATAAATAATATAAATTAAAAATAAATTAAATTCCATATATATTTATAGCGGGAATACAACATGAAAAAGAAAATTTAACCCACAACAATTTGTTAAAATTTTGATTTTTAATTTCTTGTTAGCTACTTGGTTTTGTATTTTACAAAGAAACATTAATTTTATGAAAAGCAAAATTTGAGTTCATTATTTCTGTGCACCAAAAAGGGCTAATGTCAATATTTTGTTTTGAGTTAATAGTTGCATTAGTGTCTTTTCTTACTCTCTTTTATTTTGCGGTAACAGCAACCCTCTAATTAAGTCGAGAACAGTTTCATAAGGGGTCTTATAGGCAATTTCACTGCGAATTCTTCTATAAACCACCATAATTTTAATTTTCTCAAAAAATAATATTTTGACATTGGCGCTTTTATCACCAAGCTACAGATATAACGAGAACAGTATTAAAAAACAATTTAATAACTTCAAATAACGAAACTTATTATGTATTTATATTCAAAATAATTTAAGCAAATTATAAAAAAGTAATTTCAACTAATTATCATTAATTATTATAATAATTGCATAAGGCACAATCGTTTTTTAGCTGATTTTATACTATAGACTTTTATAAATATGTAATATATTAACATATGTATGGAGATAAATATTAAAATCTAATATACATACATACATATCGTCGCTGTTTTAAGTAACCGACCTAGCTAACATTTAACAAATTTTGCAGGAGAGCACTTTTAATGTTTTTTGTCTTAAATATAGTAATTTCCTAGCCAAAATACGAATTAAATTGGGTTTATGCATTATTTGTGATGTAGTATAACAGCTTTTGTTATGTGTTAAATAAAGAAAAAGACAAATATATTTATTTTTTGTACTTAAATCAATTTTCAAAAAAAATTCAGTTAGGTCAGTTAGTAAAAACAGCGACGATATACAAGTTACAAATATTTATCGCCTTTTTTGCATTGTCTATAATTTCTTTCCCGTATTCAGTCTTTAAGAAATTGTATAACTGATTACAACTATAACCAAAGTTTGTCTTTATCAGGAACTCACTTTCTAGATTTAATGTTAAAAGCCTGTTTCTCTCTTTTCTCCACTTGGAAACGTTAAAAAAGATTTGTTCTATAAATGCATTTGAATGTGGAATGAAAGAAATAAAGTTACATATTTTCTAAAATTCGTAAACGAAGTACCATTTAGAAACTGTTTTCAATATTCTTCTATTGTTTTCTATTTTCGTACTTACTCGGAAAAAGCCTTTAACGTTATTAACTCATCGAAAAGCACATCCACATTAAAATTGTTTATATCAAACAATTTGTCAATATAAGAAACTATTTTATATACTGAACAAAATAAATATATAAAACAGTACAAAAACAGTACATACATATATGAAAACATCAGTACATTTGCGTACTGATTTGCTTGTTATGCATAAAACAGTACTTTAAGCAAAAAACAGTACACGTACTGATGAAAACAGTACAACTGCCACCCCTATATACAACAGTGGCATACTTGCATGTGTAGAGGCAGCGTAACAGCCGTACCTATACAAGAGCGGAAGGCGGAACGTTTTCTTCCGCGTAGCTTTCACGCTGATATGCCATACCTAAACAAGAGCGTCAGCGTTGTGTCACAAACAGTAGTGTTAACTTTCGTGCTTACTAAAACCCTCATAAAAGAAGTAAGAAGTGGCATTAAAACCGCTAGTTTGGTCTAAAAATTGCTAATTTGCCATTATTTATTATTACGCCCGCTTTCACGATCTGTGATTAAATGTTTGTTAAAAAAAAATAACTAATTGCTGGTTTGGCTAACGGGTACTTTTTAATCAACGGTTACAGATTTTCGTTTCATCATCTTTCGGTTATTTAACGAAAGAATTTGATAAAAATGTGGCAATACTATCGGTTTGTTTACATAAAAAATAAATATTAAAAGGCGGCTTTTAAAAGTGAACAAAATTTTAGTGTGTTTTAATTTAAATAAAATTTAATAAATAAAATAAAAATTTATAAATATTATAATTTAAAAATCAAGGTAAATATAAATGTATATGTAAAATATATTAATGTAAATTAAAAATTGTTTTTTTTATGTATTCAGCATGTTCTCAGACGATGAAATATTTTGCAGCGAAAATAAGGATTCTTGTTTGGATGTTAACAAAGGAAAGCGACAAATGTAAGATCTCATTGCAAAAAAGAATATCAAGTATTAAACCGTTATGTAGGTCTTCAAACTTTACATCCCAAGAGGAAGATGTGTTAATGTTGCAGGTTTAGCAACACTCACGCATCGTGGAGAATAAAACCACAAACGCTGTTAGTTGGCAGCAAAAAAATGATGTTTGGGAAACAATCGCATCACAATTTGGATCGCAGTGCAACAATATCAGATCGGTTAAAAACCTTAAAGATAAATACGATAATATGAAGCGGAAGGCAAAAGTAGCACTAGCAAATGATAGAAAAGAATTTTATAAAACCGGAGGCGGCCAATATTGCAGCAAAGTATCTGATAGTGATAAGCGCATTCAATCATTATTAGGAAAGTCTGCAACCGGCTTATATAACGAAAGTGACTGCGATAGTCATAATAGTAAGTTTAGTGCACTTTATATATATGGCATTTTGACAAAAAAATCTTTAGCCCAATTTGTTTACGTTTTTAAAAGTGTGTATTATAAACGAAATTTTTCTTTTATTTGGGTTTATTTCATTATTTAATAAAAATTATTTATTTTCACCGAGTTTTGTTTGTAAACTTTTTTGCTATCTATGCTTATCTTATTTTTTAGGTTTAAATCAAAAAGAAGATGATGCATATGAACTTGAATTTTTGGATGAGTACAAAGAGGTGATAGAAGCAAAAGAACCAGTACAGATATCTATCGAAGAAAATCTTGATAAGGTATAAAACATTAAAAAATCGTCTTTATTAAAATTTTTTTTATTACAATTTACTTTATTTAATATTTTTAGTTAAATTCCTGGAGTAAATGGAACCCTGCCAAGCTAAAAAGCAATAAAGCTGAAAAGCTTCACGTAAAAAAACGTGTTCCCCCCCGTTGGTAGCGAACAAGTTCTGGCAAAGCAGGCCATTTTCTTCGAAAATGAGGATAAAAGAGCGGAAGAGCGACACAAGTTACAAGTTGACGAGCTTCACTTAAAAGTAGAATTATTAAATTTGGAGATATATTTAAAAAAACTAGAAATCTGTCTGAATTGTTCATCAGATAATTTGAAGTGGTTCCGGTGGACAGGAACATTTCTTTTTTTGCGATATGAACTTTTAAAATAAGAAATATTACAAAAATGTAAATGTTGGTTCATATTTCTATCCATTTTATTTGTTTTATTTTCCGATTAGTGTGCTAACCGCCAAATTTTCTTCGGTTAAATTTAACACACATTTTTTGGTTAAATTATGTCAGTTAAGAGTTAATCATATATTGTGTAATACAATTTGGCCAAACTTTCGGTTAAAATTATGATTATTTTTTAATCAAAGGTGGTGAAAACGGGCGTTAAACGAAATAAAACAGGGTTGTGAAAACAACAAATATAGAAAACCTGCTTATTTTAACGCGCTGTCAAAATTTGATTTTCCAATTGCAAAGCGTTGACTCCGGGCTTTAGGGACGCTTTATACAAATTGTAAGGGCATGAGGATTTTTGTCAGCTAGAAAACGCGTTCCGCTCCTGTTTAGGTATGGCTGTAGAATTCCTAGATATATTTTTTTTTCTATACGCAAAGTCATTGACTTTGAAAATTTAAATCGGGGTTCTTATCTTTATTAATGAATCAAGTACTTTTTACAAATATTACTTCGTTTTGTGCCATGCCCACCACCTGGATAACTATCTTGCCGCGATGTGGTGGCTTAAGTGTCGGCTGTAGTGTCTGTCTTGGAACTTGAATCCGGACAGCTGAGTCGGAACAAGTTTAAAGGCAGACGCTTTAAGGCCAGCGTGACCAAGGGTTATCCATTCCTCATCCTATTCCCTTCACCTACAATCCTTCCCCCTTTTTATTCCCACTTCCCACACTTTTAAGGTCAAGGTCGTTGATAGCAGTGCCGAGGACCTGGATGACTAGTAAGTGGTTAAAGAAACTAGTCGCGAACAGCTTCCCTCTGACGCTGATGGCAAAGGTCAGTTGTAATTCTAGCCTAGTCCGTGCAAGCCGTCACTGCGCGAGATTGTCCTTTGTATACGTGCATACTCGTGGGATTGGAAACTGGACAATTTTAAAACAAAACAAAAAATGGACATAGTGACAGAAGTTGGTGCAGGGAGTATCACTGGCAACTCAACAGGCCCGATGTCAGATTCAGACTCGGATCTGCTGGGTGTTCACAGGGATATTCTGCTGCAAGAAAGTCAGTTAATGACAAAACTTACAGAGACTAACTGGATGGCCTCGCCAATGGACTTACTGACACGTTCTGGGGCCTCGGAAAAACTCGGTGATCTGACCTTGGGTTGAACCATCGACTTCTGTGGTCACATTCGAGACATAGAGCAAATTGGCGACTACATCGAAATCCATTGTTCGGCAGGATGCGACAGAACAGGTCACATCGGATAGCCGATCGAATCTCGAAAAAGCCAGGAGTGGTGGGAGAGTCTCCTTAGCCTTTCTAGAAAAGATAGCTAAGAAAGACTCTTCACTGCACGATGGGCGGGATAAGCATGCTGAGGATGCACCGGAAGAACGCTGCTGGATCCGAAAGAATCCACGGATCTGTCGGTGTCATCCTAGGGCTTCCCTATCCTGCCGGGTATACAGCAGAGGATGCTGAGGAATCAAATGTTGTCAGTAAAGACAAAGGATCCTCACCAGACTCTGCTGGCGTATCCTCTTACAATGAAGGTAGAAGGAAGGAGGGTAAGAGATCACCACCCAACCCTCTTAATGGTGACAGTTTGGTCACGGTTAAGGGAGCTAGGCCTGGGGACGAATAACCCACAGAAGACCAGGAGTCTCTCAGGAAGTTGAAGTCGATGAGTGGGGTTGTGATATTTGGGTTAGGGTCAATCAGATTTGGGCTCCCAAAAATGGACCCTAAGAGGCTGAATGTGGTGCAGATAAACCTGCATCACTGTGAAGCAGCCTCAACCGAATTAGTAACCCACCTCATCGATAACAACGTGGACGTGGAATTAATCCAAGAGCCCTGGATCAACAACAATCGGGTAGTTGGATTAAAGGCCACGGGATATACCCTGTTCGTACCCCACACGGATGAGAAGGTTCGAACTTGTATAATGGCAAGAAATGAGCTCAAATTTATGTTGTCTCATTCTTTCAGCAACGGTTGTGACAGGTGAAGCTAGGGACAAAAAGGTCCTAGCACTAGCATCGGTATACTTACCATATGAGGCTACCGATCCACCTAATGTGAAAGTACGTGAGTTGGTGGAGCACTCGAGCAGAAGGGGCTCGAGACTGGTACTGGGTTGTGACGCTAATGCACACCATACCCAATGGGGAAGTACCGACATCAACAAAAGGGGTGAGTATGTTTGATTTTATTATTGCTAGCAATCTTTACATCTGTAATAGGGGGAATACGCCAACATTCAGAACTAGAGATAGGGAGGCAGTAATAGATGTAACATTGACGAACTATAGAGATTGGAGGGTGGCTTTGGGATTTTCCTTCTCTGACCATGGTCGTATATCCTTTAATGTAAACATCGAAAAGTCAAAAAAGCGTCCTTATAGGAATCCAAGGAGGACGAACTGGGATTCCTTTTCGGGATTGATGAATAGTAACCTTAGAGTTACACACGATTGGGGGTCGACTTCGGCTGGTGTAGAGCACCTGGTGGGTACCTTTACGGAGGTGTTGAACAGTAGCTATGAGCGTTCTTGTCCGCTGAATTTTCCGGGTAGGCGCTCGCAACCGAGATGGTGGACAGGTCAGTTAAGGACTCAAAGGACCACTTTCAGAAGGACATTCAATAGAGCGAAAAATATGTGTAGGGATGAGGATTGGAGTAACTTTAGGATAAGTTATAATAGGTATAAGGGAGACATTAGAAGGGCTAAAAAAGACTCGTGGATCAAATTTAGCGAGCCAGTGGAATCTGTAAATGAGATGTCCAGGTTCAGAAAGATTTTATCCAAGGACCCTGTGGTCCCGGGATTTATTTAGAGACCGGACGACTCATGGACGGAATCTAGCTCCGAATCTCTCCGTTTGCTTATGGAGACTCACTTCCCGGGTTGTGTGGATCATGGGACGGGGGAACAGGAAGGGTGTTGTAACCCCTTTTGCTGGATCGGGCTCGGGAAGTGAGATAAGGGAGGCGGTGGGGGATATCATCACCTTGAATAGATAACATGGGCGGTTAATACTTTTGGGTCTTACAAATCGGCAGGACCAGATGGTATATTTCCGGCTATGCTACAGAATATCCAGGGATCATCACTCCTATTGCTGGTGGAACTATTTAGGGTATGTCTGCTAAATGGCTACATTCTTAGAGGGTGGAGAGAGGTCAGGGTTATTTTCATACCTAAGGCAGGTAGAACCGGTCACTCTAAACCCAAGGATCTTAGGCCAATCAGCCTATCGTCTTTTCTTTTGAAGACATTAGAAAGACTTATTGATCTACATCTGAGGATGAAGATTGACGGCATCATCAGCGGCGCTCAGCATGCCTAACTTAAGGGTAGGTATGTTGAGAGTGCGCTTCATGATGTGGTGGGTTATATAGAACGGGGATTGCGAGACAAGGAATACACCTTGGCGGCATTCCTGGATATAGAGGGGGCCTTTAAAAACGTGAGAATAGAGGCCATATGGCAAGCACTGAGTGATTTAGGGGTTTCGTTATTCGTGGTCGAATGGATAACTCTGATGCTTAGCAGCAGAGATATTCACTCGGACTGGGGAAACGAGCGCTTAAGAAAACTCGTGACTAGGGGGACCCACAGGGGGGAGTTCTCTCTCCCTTATTGTGGCTATTGGTTGTCAATGTCGTTCTGCGACGTTTTGACAGGATAGGTCAGAAGGTCGTCGCCTACGCGGATGATGTGGTTATATTGGTATCGGGCAAGTTTCTGCCGACAATTAGCGATGTCATGCAAGCGGCGCTGGGCGAACTGTCAGCTTGGCGGCTGACAAGGGTTTGGGAGTTAATCCGGAGAAGACAGAATTAGTTATTTTCACTAGGAGGTACAAGGTAGAGAATTTTAGGCTGGCGGTACTAGAAGGAGTAGAGCTTAGGCTATTTGATAGTGCTAAGTATCTAGGAGTTTTTCTGGACAGTAAGCTGTCCTGGAGGAGAAATACTCAGGAGAGACTAAAGAGGGGTCGGTTGTGGGATGGCTATACACTTCGGTGGTTAGACCCATTCTTACGTATGGACGCTGTGTTTGAGGGTCACTCGCGGATCTTAAGTGAAATCAGTACTAGTGGTTATCACCTAGGCTCGCCCGGCTCGACGGATTATTTGGGCACTAGGGTCGATTTTGGGCGTTTGCCAGAGGTGATATTGCCTTCTAGGGAGAGCTGGTCAGGGCAAAGCAGATTGTATAGGGGATTTGCTATTTTCACTGATGGCTCGAACATGAAGGGCACGGGTGCGGGGGTCTACATTGAGTATCTGAACATCAGAAGGTCATATATACTTCCGGACGACTGCAGTGTATTTCAGGCGGAGGTTCTGGGGGTTCTCATGGCCGTGGAAATGGTAGGGGCTAACATTGCCAAGGGCTTGGAGGTCACTATATATGCGGACAGCCAGGCGGCTCTTAGGGCCTTGATGAGCTGTTTTATGAACTCCAGGCTAGTGGATCATTGCAGGAGGGCTCTAGGAGTAATCTTAGGGAATTATGTTGTGAGGCTCTGCTGGGTACCGGGTCACTGCAACATCACCGGCAACGATATAGCTGATGAGTTGGCAAGACTGGGCTCGGAAATGGAGGATCCTGACAGTTTGCAGGTGGTCAGGCCTCCAATGGGCTTCTTCTTTGGATGAATTAGAGAATGGATTCTGAGCGGGACTAATCGGGCTTGGTGGGGCCGAACGGACTGTCGTGTATCGCACACGCTGTGGCCAATGCTTAGTAGGTCAAATTCAGATGCGCTGCTGGGTAAGAGTAAGGCCTGCGTTTGGACCATGATAGGTATTATCACGGGCCACTGTATGAAAGGCAGAATGGCGGTGAGAATGGGGTCTGGCTTGTCGGATATATGTAGGCTGTGTGAGGACCCAGAGGAGTTGGAGACAGTTGAACACTTTCTGTGCCACTGTCCCAGGCTACAGAACAGCAGGCTGAGGTGGCTTGGTAGCAGATTCCCGCACGAATTGGGAGATGTTTCGGGCGGCTGCGGGCTCAAGAACCTGACGGGATTCGTAATGGGAATGACTTGGTTGCGCGGCAGGAGGCTGGGGACTGGAAACATGTAAAGCAGTTTTCCTGTTTGCTAGGGTTGTTTTTGCTTGTGCTGTCCGATTTCTTATCTTCCACTATCTTCCTTTGCTGTGCTTTCACCATTTACTTCTCCTACTCTTTCACACTAGATTTTTCTCTTCTTTCCTTCTTTCTTCTTATTAAGGCGTCACTATGGACCATATTGGTCTCTGGGTGCGGGTGTAAAGTTTGCTTCACACCAGCCTTTCTAACTTAAGCTTTGTACAGATGGTGTTCAGAACTTACAATAATAGGTGCGTTTGAGTACTTTTACAGTAAAATGCAGTAAATGAGTAAACTGAAAAATTTTCTCTCACAAAAAGCTGTTGTCTAAAAAAGTACGCGAACGCAAAATTTGTAAAAGTTCGTAAAATAAAGGCAACAGCTGATGGCAAATAATTGAAGTGTTGAAAAATGTTTACACTTTTGACTACTTAACTCGTTTTCTTATCGGTACTCGATTAAATACTTTTTATAACACGAATATTTTTGGAAAATACAAAAAAAATTATTTTATGTAATCTTTCATATTTGTTTGTTTTTAATTTGCTAATTTGTGTCCCGCTAAATTTGATCAATAGTACACGAATACTTTTTTTTACTATTGATAACTTTAAAAACAAGGAACAGCCCTCAAGTACCCGAGTACTTGACACTTTTACAACTCCAAAAAATTAACATAACAAAACCATGATGAAATAAACAGGTGGCATTACTACGCCAGATGACGATTTTTTGCTCTTGTATTGTTTGTCTAGTCTTATGTCAAAGTTTTGTTTATGTTTACAAAAAGTCCACGGTTTGTGCTGTGATTATTGTATTGTATTAAAGTTTTTGATTATTTAAATTAAAATTAAATAAGATAGTAACCATAGTGAAATAAAAATTGGCTAAAAATTAATTTATTTCATTGCGTTCGGCGGCAAAATTTGATTTAAGTTTAATATAATTTTTGACGTATACGGAGACTTATTTTTCATTTTTGTTGTAATGTTGTATTTGTTGCCGTAGCGCTGCCACCTACTTATTCCACCATGAACAAAACGTTTCAAAAGTTGGTATTTAGCCATATAAATGCTTCACAAACCAGTGTAATTAATAATTATTTATTCACTTTTTGTTTTTTTTTTTAGTTTTTTTTAAACTTTTCTTTTATTAAAATTTTTGTTCACAATTTGTATGCCTTTTGTTTGCTACTTTTGTTTGTTTACCTTTTGAAACATATGTTTTTTTGTTTTACTAAATTTTACTGCAAACATTTCTGCAGTAAAAATTTGTAAGTACTCAGTGAAGAACTGTCACTTTACGCTCTCAATTTGTGTTCTCATTTACTGTATTTTGTGTACGCGAACGCAATTTAGTAAAATGCAGTAAAGTTCAGTAAAAAATAGTAAAAACTTTTGTGTTCTCGAACGCAGACAATCTACTGCAAAAGAAAAATTTCCACATAGGCATGTTTCAATAAATGTTGGGATGTTTCTGGTTCAAATTCGTGTTACCTTTTTGGTTTCTTAAATATCACAAATTTTTGATATTTTTTGTTTCCAAACTCAATGTTTCATCGTGTGTAGCGATGTTGACTGTTTTTTGTCATATTGTTGAGAGCTGTTGTTGAGTGAGGTGCTTATGCAACTCTCGGAAAAAAATTGTGAAGAAAGTACTCGGACAATGGCAATAATTGCAAATTATGAGAATTGAAAAACAATTATAATTGAATATAATATTTTTCCAAATTTATGGGACATAAAATATGATAGGTATACAAACAAAGTAAATAAATTGATTTTATTCTTGCGTTTTGTAGTAGAATATTAAAAAAATAGCAATACTGATGTTTCGTTTTAGTGTCATCGTCTGTGGTAAAAACTGAGACATAAGTAGTAACACATGCTTCGACAAATATTGCATCGTCTGTGGGTAAAAAAACCATACGATTTCATTGGCAGACAACTGTCTGCACGGCTGTCAGATAATTGCATCGCAAGAATTGCCAGATCTGTTTTTAGCAATGTCAAATAATGAAAATTGCGTGTATATTTCTTTATTGAAAATTTTTACTGATAGCCATTGCTTCTCTTGCGGATGTCTACACGACATCTAGGTTAACTGTGGAATGCCGGATGTCTTTGAATGAGATTGCTGAGCATTCAGGGTTAACGCTTGGGCACAAAGACTGCCCGGGAAACCAGATAGCAGATGAGCTGGCCAAGGAAGGTGGTCGCATGGATGACACATTCATTGGCCTTCCAATGGCTCACTGTAAGTTACTCATTCTGCGCGAGAATTATAGAATTGCGCAAGAGGGATGGACCTGTGAGTCCACCTGCTCCATATCCAGGGCACTTTGGCCTGGCTATGATGAACGAAGAACCAAATCTCTACTTAGGTTCAATAGGGACCAAATCAGGACTGTGGTATCGGTCATGACTGGACACTGGCCTGTTGGGACTCATGCTAGAAGAATGGGCCTGGAATTCAATGACTACTGTAGAAGTTGTCATGATGAGTAGGAAGAGGAGACTGTGCTTCACTTTCTCTATCAATGCCCTGGGCTACGGGGCATCAGGGGAAAATACCTGGGAGAGCCGGTGTTTTCCTGTTTAGAGGATCTATCAAAAATAGAACTAAGATTGCTTCTTCTCTTCATTAGGAAGACGAATTGGCTCAACCTTGCAGTGACGCCATCTGAGTAGCTGCTCTTTGGGATGGGCATTGGCGCTGGGTATCACAAAGGGACCGCTGAAGGACCCAAATGAGCTGTCTCTCGATGGCTGCCCATGGAACCTATCCTAACCTAACATATGTAAAAATGTAACGCCAATCGGTTCGACGCACCGGAACGGGTCAGAGTTCAACGAACAGCGACCAAGGATTGTAAACTCAGCAACTCCTGTTCTTCAGGTCTCGCTGCTACAACAACAGCCATATCATTTCTTTATGTGTACAATTTTAAGTTGGCATTATAATGGTAGGAAATGGTACTCTTTAATACAACCCTGGATGTTTAAGATCCCGTTATATTTTTGTTCATTCCTTTACTTTTGCGTATAAATTTTTAATGCAAAAATAGAAAAAATGCATCGAATACCTCTTTTAATTCCAACCCCATCTATATATTGGGATCGAAATCTGCCCGAGTGGTGCTTGTTTGATAGGACTCTTAACAAAATGAATATTGAGTAAGTAATTATTCGACAAATCTATCTAAGTTTTTAAAATATACGTTTGCATTTTTTAAGAGAAACGAATTCGTTTCTCACTATACTCGATTCAGAAGCTGAGTTTTACAGAAACCAATGTTACAGCATGGCTGAAGATATGTTTGAGACAGCTAAACATTATTTAATGGAAAGCAATTCAAAATTGGTTCGCGAGGTACATATGTATATTTATTATAAACTGATCCCTTCTATAAAAATATAATCTTATTTCTTTTAGGGGTTGTTTTTTTTAAACTACCTTATACTACGCACCCCAAAGGATTCTTCGGTTTTAGCAAGTGCTCTAAAAGTCCGGGGAAATGTTAAGTATCATGAATGCCTTTTCGAGGTTTGTGTATTTATTTTTAATCTATAGTAGATTCCACAGTAGATAAAAACTAAAAAATTTTTATTTTCTAATGAATTGACCGATTCTAAATCTTAACTAAAACAACAAATATTTGTCGCCCAATGAGTTACAACTATTACAACCAAATATTTGGTTTCAAAAAACTAATGGATTCAAAAGCATTTCAGGCTTTTACTAAGCCGCAGTTAGCTGACAGTAACACTAACGTTGCAAATCAGCTGCTTCATATTGTTGTATAGAAAGCAATTAGAACGATTATAGTTAGCAGTAAGACCGTAACGTCAAAAGTTGTAGAAAATAGATTTTTTTTACTTTATTACTATGCGGTAACATTACTGTTACTGTCAGCTAACTGGGGATTCAATTATTCGGAAAAAATTCAGTTTAAGGGCTTCCAAAAAAAAAAATTGAGCCCCTCTGGTATTAAATAAAAACAAGTTAGATTGCTTTATTCGGCTGTGCGGAATGTTTGATACCCTCCACCGACAGGAGTGGGTTCTACATAATAAATACATATATATTATTGACAGCTTCACAAAACCGAACGTCAGCATTAAAATTTGTTGCGGCTTAGACTATATTAAATTATTGACCGGCAATAAGAAATTTTTATGCGTTTATTTTTAGAACTTTGAACTGGCTTGAGAAAAATATCATGATTCGTAACAGTTGTAGCCGAACAAAAATGATTTTTAGGAGGGTAATTTGTATTGGACCTATGGCAAATTATGGACCAATCATCCCGAAATTCTGAAGACTAATTTCTGGTATTACAAAAAAATAATTAGAATAAATTTCAATACAGCTAAAACTAATTACACGTTTTAGCGTTAACAGTGAATTTCACAAAATTGCATATTTTTTCTGGCCATATGAATCTAAGTTGGAAGAAATTTTACCGCAATATCTATGGTCAATTATGGGCCGATCTTCACGAAATTCAACAGTATGATTTGCAGTCGTACAATTTTATATCATACCGTACATTATTCCACCATTTATGTTAGTTTTTGTATCAAATGTATCCCTTTTTTTCAGGGTGTTGTTTCCACATTTTGAGTCCCATGGACCCCTTGGATGCCGCCTACTAAGTGATATGTCTTGCACCACAATTTAAAGGTAACTGTGAGAGCAAAACGAAAATAATAAAATGTAGGGGGCGGCACTTAAGGGGTCTCTGGGGCGAAAAGTGGCATATTCTATGTGGGAACTTAAATTAAAGGTAATTTGCGCACGTTTGGAAATACTATTTTGTTTTTGAATTTTTTATTTTTTTTGTAAAAAGGATTTTCTCTATGGTATTACAAATACCGGCATCGCCAACTTAAGCTTCTCTGCATCTAAAATATACTTAAATTAACCTACACGAAAAATAATGAACGAATACAAAAACAAAATACATATTTTTAATCGTGAGCAAAATACCTTTAATTTGAGTACACACACATACAACTAAGTTGGCGGGTGGTCTTTTTTGGATCCAGGGGTCCGACGGGCCTCAGCCCACCTAATGTTTATTTTTCTTTTTTAATTCTGAATCGGGTGGCGTATATTTTTATTTTTTAAATTTTGGTTACCCCTTAAAATGCAGTTTATCCGATTATTCTTTCTTACGATTTTTGGCTTTAATCTAGTTTATCAACGCAGCTGCAAACAAAAAATGTACATATGGTGATAGAAACGCATAGTTTTCGAGTTATGGACCGCTGAAGTTTTTATATGTTAATATATGCGATTTTCTACTACATATCTGAACTTTTATGGCCAGTATTGGAGTCATTTCAAAGCTGTTGAATATATATTTCTGGATATATAAAAATTATGTAAAAACAAGCCATTAAGAAGCGGTGATGATTTCGCAAAAATACAAGTTTTTAGTAAGCATATTAATTGCAATGCAGAGAAGTTTTAGTAAGCGAAGCCGGTGTTTGTTATACCATAGAGAAGAACGTTCTTTTGCGACCGGCCGAAGACCGGCTATGCAGATAAGCTTTAGTTAGCGAGGTCAGTGTTTTTATAAAATAGATGAGGAAATCTTTGCGCCCTGCCGAAGATCTGTTATGCAGAAAAGCTTTAGTTAGTGAAGCCACAAAATGTTTGCGTCCGGCCGGATGCTGCCTAACAAGCAAAGCTTTAGTTAGCGATTCAAGTGTTTTTTATTTAATTAAACTTTCTTTAACATTTATTTGAATAAACTACATACTAGGGATGCCAAACGGCAAATCCCGGGACTTTTCGGGATTAAAAAATCCCGAATCCCGGGATTTATGTTTATGAGTCCCGGGATTTTTAACATATCAACTTTTATGTACAAACCTTCGGTTTTATTGAATTTTTATACTATATACAAAACAATTATTAAAAATTATATTTGGGTTATATTTTTTATTGCAAATAATTCTTATTTTTGAGTTTAATTTTTGTTTTTGCCACACAGCGAGTATTTAAAATTTGTAATTTTTGCTAGATATATGACGACTATTTCTGGATTTTTGTATTTTGCTTAATAAAAACCATTATTTTAAGTAGAAACAATATTTGACGATTCATATCTCAAGCCTTTTTACAATTACTTTTAGCAAGTTCAGCTTTGGCTTAAGACATAATACCAAAATAAAAATTATTATTTGTATGCAAAATATAGAAATCAAGAAATAATTGTTATATATCAAGCAAAAAATAAAAATTATTCACGATCCAATTAATGTTTTATTTAGAAACTAAAGAATAAAAGTTGATATAATTATTACAATTAAGTCGTAATATTGATGAAATAGCTCATATTCCTTCCGGTCCAATAATAATAAAAAATTTGCTTAAAAAACATACGGTAAATAAAAGAATTTTTTTAAAAATAAACACTATCTAACGTATTCATAAAAAAGTTATTTAAACTTGAAATCTGTTTTAAGAAACATTTGTATAAACATTTTGTTTTAAAATAAATTTCATACGTACTTAAATTATTGATTATGAATCGTGCCCTCACCCTGGAAGTGTACTGCTCTGCAGTCGACATAGTGTTACAGTTTTTAACTCAGCTATCGAGATCGATGAGGGACTACACTTTGCAGTGTATTAATGTCGTCACAACTTAATTCACATTAAAAATTGAATTGCTGTCAAAAAACCGAAACGAATTGATCTAGAAAAACTAAGAGACACGTATATTTTTTTAAGCTTTTTTCAGAATCTAATCAGTTTGATCATGGGTGAGGCGAGTGTTATAAACATATGTATATAATAAATTGTTTTGTTGTTTTCATTTTTAAAAATTTATGTTACGTATATAAAACCTTTTGAATATTCAAAAAGTGTTGTTTATTAAAAAAAGTAGCATCTTAAAGAAACACATTGATCCCGAAATCCCGGAAAATTTGGGATCTGTATTTCCAAAATCCCGGATCCCGGGATTTTCAAAAATCAGTCCCAATTGGCATCCCTACTACATAACTAGTATTGGGCTGCGCAAGAACATTCATTTTACCACCCACACTAAGACATTATATATGCTTATACATATAGAGTTCATTTTACGAATGTGTGGCATATTACATTAGTTGTCAGTGTTTTATTCCTACATTTCAATTTTATAAAGGTACACTCAAAATATTATATGGGTAAATTCAAAGGAATATTAACTGCCAGGCCCACAATGTCGACAAGAACATTTCTTTCGCATATTTGTATTGAAAACAATAATAAAAAACTAAAATTTGTTTTTGTTTTCAATATAAATATACGAAAGAAATGTTCTTGTCGATATTTTGGGCCAGGCAGTTAGTTTGAATAACTGAAAATCAATTAAAAAACGGATCATTTACATTTTATTTAAAATAAATTAATTTTACGGTTACTTTTTAGTGTTAATTTTATAACGGAGAAATTCTTTAAAAATTATTTAATTTTTCTGTTATTTTAAATTAAAAAAAAATTAAAACAAATACAAACTACAAAAAATACATACAAAGGGGTTTCAGTTAATTTTAACTAAATTTAAACTACGTACTAAGACAGCAAAAACAGTATTTTACTTACCAAATGAGCCAAACATTTTTTTTAATTTTATGTTTGTACACACCCAGCTATTATTTTTTGAAATTTTTAATCAAATTCGAGTCTTTTATGACTCTCCTTCGCGATTAAAAAGATAGAATATGCGCTCATTTTCTGATCATTAAAGATACTTTTGTCGGGAGAAAATTGTGCCTACCCGCGACTCTTCTGGATAAGTAATTTTTGAGTATTTTTCTTTGTTAAATTAGAGTCATTTTCGATCCTTTTTTAATAGTATTTAAAGTCTTTTTCGAATCGCTTTCTAGTCATTTATTAGTCGAATTTCTTACCATTTATGAGTCTTTTTTGAGTCGTTTTCCAGTCATGTTTCTAATCGCTTACGAGTCTTTTTTGAGTCATTTATCAATCTGTTTGCGAGTCTTTTTATAGTCATTTATCAGTCATATTCATATTCGATTAGGAGTCCGTTTTACATCTTTAATGATTGTTTTTCGTGTCATTTATCAGTCGTATTACTAATCGCATTTGACTCTATTTCGATTGTTTTCTGAGTCCGACGTTTACACTGACGCGATTTTTAAAATCACGTCCATATGAGCGTGAAGTAACGTAAACAAAATGTATTAAATATTCGTGTGATGTATGTACGTACATCAAAATTTATTAAACATAAAAATATTTTTTCGTAAAAAATAGTTTTTAAAATAAAAATTTACATTAAAAAATAACCAAAAAGTTTATGAAAATAAATTATTTTCACACTAAGTAATCCAGTTTTTAAATAGTAAATAAACAAACATATAATTTAAAAAGATTAAAAAAAAAATAAAAGATTGCAATTAACAATTAAAAATTAATTATATGTGCATTTTAAGTCTAGCTTTAAGACCTATTATCAATTACATGGGTAATTTAACATATAACAAAATAGTTAAAAATAATTTTGTACATTTTTCATTTATACTTTGAAGTTTTTAATAGAAAAAAGGTTTTTACTTTAATAAAAAAAATTACATGTATAAAATATATTGTTTGTACTTTAAAATTTGCATTTCTACTTAAGGCTTCAAAAATTCGTTGCAAATTAAAAAATAAGAACACTAATCTTTACGTATCCTTTTTGTTACTCTATCTTTAGCATGCACAAAATGCTTTTGAAGAACAAGATTCATATCTTTATCGGTGCTTTTATATTTAATATGACAAATATCTGAAACAAAATATTTAAGTTTTTCATTTTTATTATATTATTTTTATTAGAAATATGAACCTACTTTTAACTGTTGTAATTAGAAAGCACTTTTCGGCGCTAGGCTTAGCACTGGTCCCCTTCTAGCTGTACAATGTGGCTAAGTCATCCGAAAAAAGTTTTCGAATTGCAGCTCTGAGAAATTGTGCGGGTCCTTCAACACCGGTTTTTGCAATATATTCTTTCTGAAAAACGATTTCATAAAAAATTAGTTAGTTTTTTTCGTCATTTTCTATACTTACAAATTGTTTGAGTTTGTCCTCATTCTCCTGTACTAAAGCATGAAAGGTATCTAAATCGGTTACCTTATTGAATGGAAGTTTTTGGGTGTCATTAAGTTCGACCTTCCAGCATAACAGCAAAAACTTCATCTGTTAATTTTTAAAAATGCCGCTTATTACCTTCCTTCTAGGAGTTTTTAAAAGAGTTCTAGCGTCTTTTGGAACTTTCATATTGCATTTAAGCAACAATAATAAAAGTGCGTTAATTGCAACAAAGCTTAATTGGAATTGAATTGCCCACTTAGCCAGTCCTTCACACAAATTAAATTCATTTTGTTCACTTTCACTTTCATCACTTGAATCATCAAAACTGTCACTATCAACACTGTTTTTATTTGAATATTGACTTACTTCTTTATATTCTTGAATGTTTTCTTCGATTTGATTCTTCGTGCTTTTTTCAGATTTATTTTTTTTTTTTTTGGGTAAAATTAAATTTTCGGCTTCTTTTTTTGCCAATCTTTTTATTTGTATTTTCGCCAATCTTTTTATATGTTTAGCTGACTAGCCTTTTTTATTTAAAATTTATTTACAATAATTAGTATTGTGGTTATTTTGTTAAACTATCAATGGTTTTTAATCCAAATTTTAATATCTTACTTTATTTGTTTTAATATATGTATTTAATTTAATAACACTTTTTAATTATTATTTATATATCACTTTCACAATTAAACGATTTCAACACCTCGACGTAACTTTTATAAATAAACAAAAATTGAACTTTTTACACAAAAATAAGCAAAAACTGTCCCGTTATACTTAAGAAAAAAAAACAGTATAACAAGCAGTTTTTAATCATCTATCCGCGCAAAATATGATTATAAAATACATAATTATAATCACTTTTCAAACCCCTGCATGATTCGTATTCGATCAAGCCGTTTTCAATCATCCATATGATTAAAATATGATCATATATAACGGTTAAAATACTCACATTTTAAACACCAGGATGATCAATTTGCGATTGGTGTACAATTTGTTATTGTATTTTAAATCAAACTCTTTTTAATCATTAGCGAGAGTAATTTTCGAGTCTTTTTTTTTAATCGCGTAGGTGATTAATCCGTTTTTGATCACCAAAAGTACTCGAAGAAGACTCAGCAAACTGATTTTTTAAAAACCGATCTTCTAAATGCTAGCTGGGCATGTATGTATGTAAATAATCTTTACGTATGTATGTAAATAATCTTTGCAGTTAAGTTCAGTTTTATTTAATGCATAAAAAATAACATATTTACAGAACTAAAAATCATTATTTTTTTGGAGCAACAGTTAAAAAATTAGTGTAATTATAAAACAAGAGAATTTTCATTAGTTTTAAACTTTACGGAAAACGATTTTAATAAATTGTATTCAGTTACTGTAAAACTTTTTTAAGTGTAAATTTACAGACTTTTTTTTTTGCTTATGGTGGGTGCATAAAAGAGAAAGAAAAAAAGAGTTTTAAATAAAAACAACAGTACAAAAAAACACAATTTTTTGTTCTTAATGCCTAACTTATAAATTTGTATAGCTGTTGTTCTTTTGCCATTGCAAAAACATATTGAAATAACAAATGTTCGCTTCGTTGTTGTTTTCTTGTTTGCTTCTCATTCAGTCCGTACTGAGAAAAAATTTGAAAAATAAAATTATGCGAAATGAAGTAACCATTTTTATGTAAAATATTTTGAGTACGCTTCTAGTGTACTCAGAACACATCCCGTTGTAGTAACGATAAAACAGGGAAATACAACCCACATTGCGGATATCACCATTTTTAGTGCAGGTCCGATAAACTATGCGACTTGGCAACTCGTAGTTTCTCTGGCATCAGACCACTTACCCATAATTAATAAGCTTGACAGACCGACAGACTTTGTGATCTCTGAACGCTGAACCTATTTAAATCAGAAAAAGAGAGATTGGACGGGCTTCAGATAATTGTCCTCGCAGCAGCCGCTAGCTTTATCCCTGTAGGAAGGATTCCGGTTTTAAGACCAAATTTCCCTGAGCCGACAACTCCCCAATGTGTCCAGATAATATCGTACGCAGACGATATTACTACTATAATGGCGACGGGCCACAACATCGATGACCTTTGTAGTCTGGTAAACAGTTATCTTCATGATCTGGCAAACTTTCCACGCGAGAAATATGAAAATCTCCCCAAAATCCTTGGCGACTCTATTCACTAGGGAAGTGGGTTTACAGTGGAATGTTGATGGCGCCATAACTCAGACGATGAATCACGCAAAGATATTGGGAGTCATATTTGACAGCCTGTTCATGTCATCGGCGCATGCCACAGCAATATGCGATAGAATGCAGAGTAGAAACAAGGTCCTCAAGCCACTAGCCGGCAGCACTTGGGGCATGGAAAATTAAACCTTGTTAGCTTCGTACATACAAAACGGTTGGCCTATCAGTGCGTAACTACGCTGCGCCTGCGTGGACCTCAAGAGTCAGCGAAACTTAGTGGAAGAAGCTTCAGAGCTGTCAGAATGCCGCCCTAAGGATCGTAAGGCTGTGTTCAAATTACATCAATAGAGCACCTACTAACGGACCAGATTGATACTGGCGCAATTGAGGTCGGAATGGTGCACACGTCTAAACTCGTACTGGTACAGAATAAATAGTACCATCCCACACCTCTGTATGTGGAATAGGCCCACACGACGTACGACACCTATTCAACTGCAGTGCAAACCCAATCCAGCTAGAAACAGTGACCTTATGGACCCGTCCACGTGGGGTAGCACAGCTACTGGGCCTTAACTTAGCTGAGTTGGATGGACAGAGCGAAGAAGAATAGAAAATAAATTTATACATTTTTGTTTTTCAGGTCGAGCTGTTACAACAACAACATCCCACATTGCGACGGTCCTGAACTTACTGCCACCAATGAGAACCTTCTCCTACATGCGGTCGAGAAGCTTCAAAGTGGAATTTGAAGCGCCGGCTTACACATGAGAGTTGTATTCCATTCGCGATCGGATATAAGTGGTATAAATTGTAAGGAGATCAGATGGAGTGAAGTATATCTTAGGTTAGGTTAGGTTAGAAAGGCTGGTGTGAAGCAAACTTCACACCCTCACCCAGAGACCAATATGGTCCATTTTGATGCCTTTATTTAGTGAAACAAAGGAAGAAAGAAGAGAAAGATATCTAGTGTGACAGAGTAGGAGAAGTAAATGGTGAAAGCACAGGGAAGGAAGATAGTGGAAGATAAGAAATCGGACAGAACAAGCAAAACACAACCCTACCAAACAGGAAAAACTGCCCTACATGTTTCCCAGCATCCTGCCGCGCAGCCAGGTCATTCCCATTACGAATCCCGTCAGATTCTCGAGCCCGCAGCCCGAGACATCTCCCAATTCGTGCAGGAATCTGCTACCTAGCCACCTCAGCCTGCTGTTCTGTAGCCTGGCACAGTGGCACAGAAAGTGCTCAACTTTCTCCAATTCCTCTGGGTCCTCACACAGCCTACATATATCCGATAAGCCAGACCCCATTCTCCGGCCATTCTGCCTATCATACAGTGGCCCGTGATAATACCTATCATGGTCCTGACGCAGGCTCTACTCTTACCCAGCAGCGCGTCCGAATTTGACCTACTAAGCATCGGCCGCAGCGTGTGCGATACTCGGCAGTCCGTTCGGCCCCGCCAAGCCCGATTAGTCCTGTTCAGAATCCATTCCCTAATTCTCCCAAAGTAGAAGCCCATTGGAGTCCTGACCACTTGCAAACTGTCAGGATCTTCCATTTCCGAGCCCAGTCTTGCCAACTCATCAGCTATCTCATTGCCGGTGATGTTGCAGTGACCCGGTACCCAGCAGAGCCTCACAACATAATTCCCTAAGATTACTCTTAGAGCCCTCCTGCAATCGTCCACTAGCCTGGAGTTCACATAACAGTCCATCAAGGCCCTAAGAGCCGCCTGGCTGTCCACATATATAGTGACCTCCGAGCCCTTGGCAATGTTAGCTCCTACCAATTCCACGGCCCTGAGAACCCCCAGAACCTCCGCCTGAAATACACTGCAGTCGTCGGGAAGTCTATATGACTTTCTGATGTCCAGATCCTCAATGTAGACCCCCGCACCCGTGCCCTTTATCTTCGAGCCATCAGTGAAAATAGCAAATCCCCTATACAATCTGCCCTGCCCTGACCAGCTCTCCCTAGAAGGCAATATCACCTCTGGCAAACGCCCAAAACGACCCAAGTGACCAAATAATCCGTAGAGCCGGGCGAGCCTAGGTGATAACCACTTGTACTAATTTAACTCAGGATCCGCGAGTGACCCCCCGTTAAATTTCCTAACAGTCCTAGCTCCCTCAGCCTAAGAATGCTCCTTGCTGCCATTTCCCTGCTCTATAGGCAGAAGATGAAGAATAACATCCAGAGCCGCCTGAGGGGTACTTCTCAAGGCACCTGTCATGCCGATCGAAGCACACCTCTGAGCCTTAGACAGAAGGTCCCTCCGACTAGCTAGTTTCAATGCCTCCCACCATACACAGCATCCATACGTAAGAATGGGTCTAACCACCGAAGTGTACAGCCATCCCACAACTGACGGCCGGAGTCCCCAACACCTATCGACGATCTGCAAGCATAGAAAGCATTGAGACCCCTCTTTAGTCTCTCCTGAGTATTCCTCCTCCAGGACAGCTTACTGTCCAGAAAAACTCCTAGATACTTAGCACTATCAGATAGCCTAAGCTCTACTCCCCCTAGTACCGGCAGCCTAAAAGTATATCTAAAGTATATCTTACACTGTTTTAAAAACCGAGGCTCTTGAATGCTTCTTTCGACACCTTAAATATATGTTTTGTCCATCGGACATCACATTGTATCTTCATGTCCAGAACATCAAGAGATTTTGATTCTTCAATTATTATACCACCCATATATACAGATGAGCCACCCTGATCCGTCACGCGTTTATCTATAATCAAATGACGAATGGCAAAGGTTGCTGTCATTTGCAAAAGAATATATAGGGTTGGAAGTTTGACATAGGAGGTCATTTAGAATAAGAAGAAATAGAGTAGCGCCTGGGTTCTATATTCCACTACAAAATGAAAGTGAAAAACTTTTTAATTCCACATATACAATTTCCTATGCTCTAGAAAAGTAATGAAACGTTATTTTCATGATGATTCATTTTCATTTTGTTTGAAACAACTTTTTAAAGAAATGAAAATTTATTTTTGCTCTATTTACATATATTTATATGTGTTACTGACGTCTTTCGCAATTTCAAAAAATTTTCATGTGGTGTAATTTTGGTCTTCATAAAATTATGTAAATTTTGTTGTATTGCTTCCAAACTTCTGACTTTTCTCTGCAACTTCATCTGACGTTTCATCTAAAAATGTATCTTCGAAACTATTGGCATTGAATTTTTCCAGTTCAATGGGCTGATTCATCTCTTTTCTAGAAACGCCGAATGATCGTACACCTTTAAACCCTCGAAAGCTATATAAAGACCGCAAAGCTTTGCAACTGCATACCCTTTAGATGAAATGTAATGCTTATTGTTAGGACTACCACCAAATGCTGACGTATCCGTATTTTTGGCGAATGCAGACTTTTTAATCAGCCAAACCCCTTTTTTCAAGCAGATGGATATTATAAATATCTCTTGCTACGACCTCTCATAGCAGATCACGCACCGCCCTATCACCCTTATAAAATCCTTTAGCTAATACAAGGTTTTTTTCACGAACCTTATCAACGCCTCTTCTTATTTCGAATTTTTGTGTTTCTCCCTTAAAAACAGAAATAAATTCAGCAGATAAAAATTTATGTTTAAATTTTTATTAATTTACTCACATTTTATTATTTTTGCAACAAATATGTAAAAAAGCTAAAAAAAAAAATGATATTTTACCAAAAAGTATTTTCTTTCACGCTGCTGTTCGCTTTCGATTTGAATTAACTTTTTTGTAGTGAAAATGTGGAACACAAAAATTCATCTTGAAACAAACTGAAAATTAAATTTTACTTTTTATTCCACTTTAACGATTTTAAGAACACAAACTGAGTGCAATTTTCACTTTCATTTTATTTGACGAATGTAGAACACAGGCGTAGGAGAAAGAACGAAGCCTTGTGGCACCCCTGAATGAATCTTGAACTCGTTTGACGAAACCCCATCTATAACAACTCGTATAGTGCGATCTCTGAGAAAGTTCGATATAAATCGAGAGAAATTATCATTGACACGCAACAACTTTTGGAGTGCAAAATGCCAAACTCTGACAAACTTTTATCAAAATCGTGAATGGAACGACACCATTTATCCGATAACAAAACCAATATGTCTCCAGTAGTATTACGCGCCAACGTACATTCATCCAAAACGATAAACTTGTTTTGCTGTCAAGTTGGAGTGTGATTGATTTGCATAAGTGCAGTTTCAGCGAAAAGTCTACTTTTTGTAACGTAACGCCAGAATTAATTTAAATTATTTCTCAAAAAATTGTATTTACTTGTATATATTTTCCTAAAATACAAGGTTATTTGCTTTCTGGCGTTTATTACAAAAAGTAGACTTTTCGCTGGAAATTCCCATATGTACCTTAAACGAGCAAACATTTTTAAATTTGATAACTTGGAAAATAAATCAACCGAAGTTAACTAAAAAAAGGTTTTATACAAAAAGTCTTGCTCAATTCGCAGACTTATGCAATTTTGTAATGCAAGTCAAAATCCACTTCTGTTTTTTTAACGTCACGCCAGCGCATATTTTTGCTTATATGTATCTTCAAATCCTTAGGGTTGATTTTTGTAAATTTTTTCTGAATATAGCGCTACTTCATTACTTTGCAAATATAAAAAAAATATTTTTAGAAATTTGACTTTTTAATATAGTTTTTTTACATTTTTTCGTACAAATATCCATCGCGTCACAATGGAAATGCCCATTGTCAACGGCAACTTGAGTGCTGAATGAGCAGTTCGGCCGCCTTCCAACAACGTAGCTGCAATTCCTGATGAAGCAAGTGCAAGTGCAATTTCATTATGCGAGTTATTCGTTGCCAAAATCAATGCGATTAAAAAAGTTTTTCCAGTTCCACCGGGAGCATCCAAAAAGAAAATTCTTCAAGTTCCATCGTTCGCAACTTTCATAAGAGCGTCGTACGCATATTTTTGTTGCCGATCAAAAAGCGGAACGTTCGTTCGAACTGATTCTCTTAATGCATTGCAATTATATTGTTTTTCACGCCGCAACTCTTGATTAAATGCGTTGTGCTTAGGACGGTTGGGCGCTGTCTTGCCTAATGGAGGTAATATTTTGTTCGACATTATCAAGCACATGTCGTCAATTAATATCAATGCCTCATTGTGAATTTCCTTGCTCAGTTGCAAATCTGGATTTGATTTTCTAGTCCGCATCTGATGCAAAATATCATCAGACATGGCATCTTTGTATTTGGTCTACAAATCAGTCGGCTTTAATGGAAATCATGTGTAGATAATTATCGAAAACAATATCCGTATTTGATGAGCATTTGGAGAAATCACAGCATCTCCGATGATGTAATCCCAATGAGTGTCATTCTCTAGAAATTGCAAACATTGCAGGATTCTCTATATGTGCCACACAGTTCACCATTAATGTTAGCAGATGCTGGAATGATGTTGGGCTGCAAACGTTGACTAATAGAAAACGCAAATAGAAGCACTAGTCTTTGCTTGGGTGGACTGTGTAAATACAACCTAATGCGTCGGTGGGAAATACATGTGGGGTTTCCTGGAACTGGATTTTCTTGTTTCCGCCGGTAAAATTTCTTTGACTATAGATTCCAAGTATAATATCTTGGCAATTCGGAGTATAGCAGCCAAGATGATGCCAAGAGATGCACTTCTCTGGGCCTTGTTGAGCATCTTCCTATAGCTGTTCACTCTCAACGCATCCCACCAAACAGTGCATCCATAGGTAAGAATAGGCCTAACCACCGATGTGTAAGTCCAGTTTACCATATCTGGCCTTAGTCCCCAATTCTTTCCGATGGAGTTACTGCATGTGTAGTAGGCATTGAGCCCTCGTTTCATCCTCTACTGGGTGTTTCTCCTCCAAGACAGTTTACAGTCGAGGAAGTTACACAAGAACTTAGCACAGTCAGAAAGAGTTAACTCGACGCCATCCAGCACTGGCCCCTTAAAACCCTCTATCCTGTACCTTATGGTAAAAAGAACCAGCACAGTCTTCGGAGGGTTTACCCCAAGCCCTCTATCCTTCGCCCAAGCCGAGAGTTCGCCCAACATCACCTGCATAATTACATCGATCGTGGACAGAAACTTCCCCCTGACCAGTAGAACTGTCATCCGCATAGGCGACGGCTTTCATACCCTTGGAATCAAATGATCTGAGAATCCCGTTGACCGCAAGCAACCACAGTAGAGGAGATAGAACCCCCCCCCCCCCCTGTGGTGTCCCCCTGGTGACCTTCCTCCTACCACTGATCCCCCAGGCTTGAGTTGATAATCCTGCTGCAAAGCATGGAGATTATCCACTCCACTAGAAAGCCCTGAACTCCCAGCTCCACCAAGGAATCCTTGATCGCTTCAATCCTAATGTTATTGAAGGCTCATTCTATGTCCAGAAACGCGGCGAGAGTATATTCCTTATGCCTCAGGCCGTGCTCAATACAACCCACCACCTCATGTAGCGCACTCTCGACAGATTTACCCTTAAGGTAGGCATGTTGAGCGTTGCTAATGAGGTGGGTATCAATATTACTTCCGAGATAAAGGTCTATCAGTCTCTCGAGTGTCTTCAATAAGAATGAAGACAGACTAATAGGTTTGAAATCTCCCGTTCATACCTCCGTCTTCCGTACACCCAGGAAAGTGCGCCTCCATGAGTAAGGTTAGGGTCTCAGAGCTAGACTCAGTCCATGAGCCGTCATTCCTTTGGACATATCCCAGGGTCCTAGGATCCTTGGATAAAATCCGTCGGAATCTAGACACTCGTTGACATTATCAATGGATTCACAGAACTGCCTCCATAAGAGTCGCTTTGCCCTTTTAAGATCCGCCTTATACTTATTGAAATGCACCTTATGGGTGCTCCAACCACCCTGTGCTCCCGTGAGCTTGGCCCTGTTAAACAGCCTCCTTACCGTCGACCTTTAAACCTGAAGTTGCCTGGTCCACCATTTGGGCTGTTCACGCCTACCCGGAAAAGTTACCGGGCAAGACAGCTCATAGCTCTCTCTTAGCAGATGAGTGAATCTGTTCACATCACCTTCCACATCATTTGGCAGCAAGTCGTACAGGGCCCATTGCGCCAACCCCAAGCGGACCATTTCCTTAAAAAAGTCCCAATTCGTCCTCCTAGGGTTCCTAAACGGATTAACCCTAGACAGGTCAAAATTCAGTGTAAAGGTTATACGGGTATGGTCTGAGAAAGTACAGTCCGTTGCCACCCTCCAATCCGCAACAAGTTGCTCGTCGTGGTTCACTAATGTCAGATCTATAACTGCCTGCCTATCCTTATTTCTGAACGTCGGAGTGTTACCCATATTACAGATAATAAGATTGTTAGTAGTTATAAAATCAAACATTAACTCACCCCTTTTATTAATATCAGCGCTCCCCCATTGGTTATGATGTGCATTTGCATCACATCCCAAAACCAGGATGGCATCACTCCTTCTTTCATACGCCACCAGTTCTTCCACCTCTGCGCCAGGTGGATGTACTGCCTCGTACGGCATATACACCGAAGCCAGTGTAAGAGTACGCTTACCTTTGGCTTCTCTATTAACCACGGTCAAGTCACCGCACCTGAAAAAATGAGATATGAGAAAATTCAATTCATTCCTTGCTAGTATACCCGTTCTTACCTTGTCCTCTGTGGACGGGACAAACAGAGTGTATCCCGTAACGTTTAACCCGTAAACCTTATTCTTATTTATCCAAAGCTCTTGGATAAGGGTTACGTCCGTCCGAGTGTTGTTGAGGAAAGCTGCTAGTTCGGCTGAAGCTGCTTGACAATGGTGCAGGTTTATTTGCACCACTAAAAGCTTCTTTGGTCCTGTCATGTTTCGGATACCTGAACCTGACGCTACCTAGACCGAACTTAACAATTCCCCAACCTCCTCTAAGAATTTCATGGACTCCCGATCCACCGTGAACCGAAAGTCCTTCCCGGTGCTCTCCTTACAAACCAGTGAGGTCACAAGCCTGCATTGGTCGGTAAGGAACCTCTAATGGATTCCACCGCGCGTACGGGTGGTGGAATCCATACTGTTACTATGGACCTGAGTGGCAGTTCGGAGGCTTGTATGACTTCAAGCTATGCCTCTGGGATAAAGTCACTACACTTGCCAATCGTGGTTCTTAAGAATTCCAAGGAATTATTGTTACCACAGTTGACAGTCTTCGCTCCCTTAACCCAGTCTGCACCATTGAAGGATGCATCCTCCTCTTTGCCACTAAATACGGCCAATTCGTCGATGAGCCTACCTTCAACGAGCTGCCATAGATCGGTGCTGATCCTCCCATCTGCATCATTCCGATCGATGATGGCTACCTGAAGATGGTTATCCAGGCTCGTCGACTTCTTCGTTCTCTTGTTCGATGAAGAAGGCTGATCATCTCTAGATCTGACTCTTAATGTCTCCTTGTTGTTGGGACCCTTAGGAGCTTCAGCCGATGATTCACCAGACATCTTCATAGATTTCCCTACTACCTTGGGTGTCGCTCCTTTGCCCTCCGCAGCTCGTTCCGAAGACAAGAGCGCCTTGGTCATTGGGGCAGCACCCTCTACGTTGCCTATCGTGCGGCAGGTTGATGAAGCAACCAGCTCTTTACTCTTCTAAAAAGTGTCAGGGTTGGAAGCTGCATCCACCTGCTTCTTCCAGGAAGAGGACCAACCCAGAACGGTACTGACAGGGCCGTAAATTCTTTCGAATTTAGCGACGCTTTGTCGGTGCCGTCTCAAAAGGTACCTGTCCCTCGCGGAGATCGTTGAAGGATCTCTCTTCGCCATCTTGTCCAGATACACCAGAGAATTCCTTATCCCGCTCCGCTCCTTCTACTCCTTCGTTCGGCTGGTGTTGTTAATCACCCCTATCATGAATAATAAGTGAAATTTTTGTTCACGTGAAATTTTCATTCCACCCGAACAGAAAATTGGTATCGGCAATTACACGTGAAATTTTTTTTCACAATTTGAACAGCTGTTCAAAGTTTAGTGTGTTATCAGTGCATTTTGAGTGGACATACATACATATGTAAATAAAAAGAAAATTTATTTTGGTTAAGAACAATAATAAAAAAACAACACACATATAAAAAATATAATGTTTAGAATCGGTTCAATACTTTTGCTGCAAGAAGATGCAAATAATGACACACGAATTGTTCGTAGAGAGCTGCGAGACGCATCTAACCCTTTGGAATTACCCATCACATTGTAAGTACTTTTTATAAATATTAAAATGTACTTTCTTAACTTTTATTGTTAATTAGATTTATCCAGCATTACAGAGTTAAAAAAACAGCCGTTTTGTACATTTTAGATGTGCTCACTACCGCTCTGCCGGCTACACAAAAATCATTTGGAATTCCACCAAACATTTTCAAAAGTCTGCCACCACGTCCTTTGAAATCTTCACAAATCACAGGCAATGGAACTGTTACCTTGCATATTGTTGAGAAGAATGTCACTTTGAAACTTATTCACAGATTTTGCCCTAAAATAACTTTTTGTCAACCTTACATTTCTTATTAGATAAAAAATACTCACATGATATATGCATTCCACCAGCAAAATCAAAGTGAACAAAACAATGAAAAAATTTCACATTTGGCGCAAAAAGAAAACATTCACAATAAGGTGAAATTTTTTTTAAGTGGATTTTTTCGGGGGAAATTATTCATGGTTGCAATAATGTGGAATGTGAAAAAATTGCATGCGGAAAATTGTTCATGATAGGGGTGAATACCACGTGAAGGGGCACTTGGCATCTCCTCCATGGCGACCTGCCGAACAGTGTTCTCCCAAGTGTCACCTTTGATGTCCCCTGGCCTCATCGGTGGAAGGGACAGGCTCTGTAGTCTGACTGTGAGCAGATATACTTTCGGTATCATGCTCCTCGTCAGAGAGCAGAGTCAGCCGCTTCAGCCCCTGAGTAGCACCGGTTTCACCACATAAGTCACTCGACAGTTCCAGAAGACTGTCCGCCTGTAGGTCGGTCAGCACTTGTCTCTCGTGCCCAGTAATGCTGCCATGAACAGCCGATAGGGTCAGCCCCCCGTCACAAGCACTGCCCGACTCCCCGACCGTGACGTCCGATCGACCTTCGACTCTACCCTGGTCGATCACCCCGTCCGTCGGAGGACGCGACCTTTTAAATTATATTTAATATTCTTTTTAATTTTGTTTCCACGAGTAGGCCGTAAAGTCGGCGTATTTCGATTCGAAACGAAACATTTTTCGAAAGCAATTTCCGATTCGAAAGTTGAACCGTACTGCGTAACTCGTTCGAAACGATGACAGAGTTGTATTTATAAACAAATGGGAAATTTGATAAAAAGTTGGTAGCACTGTTACTAAAATACAAAAATGGACGAAAATATCCCAAAATAAAAGAAATATTAAATACTATTCAATGTGTAAAAATGTTATAATTGTGATTTTTTTTTAATAAAAACTGATTGCATTTCCCTGTGGTTTGAAGATTCCAAAGAAAAAGTCAATCACTTCTTTATACTGCTTTTTGTACATGTACATACATACATATTTTTTTTTTAATATATTTTTTTTTTTTTTTGCAAATTTCAAGACCACAAATATTAAAACATTTACAATAATAACATTAGTAATTATTTAATTTATATCAAATATATCATTATTTGGTTTAATTTATTTGTTTTACGCTTTTATTTATCTTGAAAGATTTAAATATTTACATTTTTTGTTTTTCGTTCACTTTGTCACCAACAAAATAGCTTTCGAACAATTTCCTAACACTTTTTGCTTAACAGACTCGTGTTTTCGTAATACAGAGTTGCACTTTCGAAAGGGATTTTTATTGTTCGTATTAGAGAGATGCCGTTTCGAAAGGGATTTTTGGTTTTCGATAGTGTATAAAAAATTTCCGTTCATTCGAAACAAATTGTACGAAAATCGTAATACACAGTACAAATTGTTCGAACTCGTAAATTATTTTTTTCGAATCGAAATACGCGGTAACCCCCCTGACATACAACAGCGCTTTGCACTAACTAGCCACCCAGGCCCTCGGCACTGCTACTTTCACGTTGACCTTAAAAGTGCATATGTCGCGCACCAACCACTGGTAAAGCCCCCACCTTACCCGCGGCCTGGCATGACGTGCTATATGAACTGATAATGGACCGGACAGTGTATATTCAAGATGAATAACCTTTAGTCACACTGTAAAGGTTGTTTAGGTGTAGAGGATGTTTTTCCTATAGCACTTTCGATTATTTATAGCTCAGGTGTGTTCTGAGCTACTTAGTAGGCTGCTACCAGTGATTTACTAGGAGCCTGAATCTGAGAATCAAAAGCTGTCTTCAATTTGCCAGAATGATTCTGAATTTATTTGCCATTAATTTTTTCATTTATACAATTTTTGTTAACATACTTTAACTTTACTATTATACAATTTTTAACATACTTAGAAAATATCTTACAGCCTGTTCATCGATTTCGAACGTTAACGTTCGCATAGAAAATTATATTTAAAACAAAAACAAATTTTAGAATTTTGTTTTTGTTTTAAATATAATTTTCTATTCGAACGTTGACGTTCGAAATCGTTAAACAGGCATTTATTAATAAAATAACATTTGTTTGATATATGTAGTTGGTAAATTTTAAATTAGTTCAGTGCTCGTATTTATTTATTTGTTTTTTTTTTTTAGCTCAATATTCAATGATCGTATTTCATTTTATTTAATTCTTTTGCGTTTGCTATTTGTTATATTTGTTGTTACTTCTTTTTCTTTGTTTTTTTTTTTTTTTTTTTACTTAATTTTTGCTGACTAAGTGACCGTATTTTACAGAACACTCCTTCAGTATTCATAACCTCCTGCGAAGACGTATCCAGATACCAGAGAACTGAAAAAATCACTGTTTTTCTTGATTTACTCATACGCTTAAAATAACATCCATTCTATGTCTGCAAAACAAAGTTCGACGTTGGTAATATTAACATCGATTCGTAAACATTTTATTTGTGCATGTGTGAGTTTGATGATTTAACGTGCTTTGTTTGCATTCATTGATGCGCACGCTATAAAACAATTGCTCAAAATCAAAACGCAGGCATTCTTATGAATGCTTTTGAATTCAAGTAGTCATTGTCTACTAGATTAGACAACGACGAATGGAAATTGGTATGAGTATAAGTCGCTCTGTTGGTATGATTGTGTGTGTTGTATGAACATGTTGTAGGCATAAGCAGCGTTGCAATAATTTTTTTGAAAATAACTGCATATTAAGAAATTAAGAAAAAAACTGATTTTAGCTTAAAAAAAACTGCACATAAAAATACCCAAAAAAAAAAAAAAAAATATGTTATTTACTTGGTTTTTTCAACATACATACTATATGTACAGAAACAAGTTCAATATTATATAAAGGGTTTTCAAGATATCGCTTAAAATCGCTATTTGTACAAATGGGCAAAATTCCAAGACTCGTTTCATGAAGACCCGTTTTAATGTTTGTGTAATTTAATGTTTGTGTAAACTAATTTTCCCAAATTATTTAAAAAATTTGTTGTTTGTGATTTATAAACACTTGAATTTTTTATTGAAAACGAGTGTAAGCATTAAAAAATCAATTTCTAGAAATGCACAATTGAACAGCGCAAGTTTAGGAGGTAAAATTGTTGGGCAAGTTTACCAAGTTTGTGTAAATGCATTCTCATACAATTTTTGATAGTTCATTTGCGAGAGCGTAAAAATGCACAGATTGCGAGACTTTTGAGCGATATCATGAAAACTCTTATTAACGAATATCCTTTCTTTGTAGGCCAGATAAAAGAGAGTGGAATTAGGAGTACACAAGTTTATGTAGTCTTGCGATTTTTTTTGTTTCCTCATTTGATACAAAATTGATATTAGTTCAGGCGCAGATTTTCTATTTTTAAGTGTACGTACATGAAAATTTGCAGCAACAAATATTTTACAATGTTAACCCAAAACAACAAATATCACAAAATGTAAACGGGACTTTCAAACTTTCAAAAGGAAAGGCGAAACAAACCACTCAAACGGGTTAGCAAACCTGTTAAAATTGTACGTATGTATAATCCTTTTGCGTTGTTAATTGGGGTATTTGTCAAACGATTAAAACATATTCGTAAAGGGTGGTCCAACCAAGCCGCACGATGTTAATTGTAAATTAAAGCAAAAGTTTTCTGAGAACTATAATTAAGGTTCAATGTCATTAATGTGCCGAACTATTTCATTCGTTAGCTCATAAATTGTTCTTGGCTTATTGACGTACACTTTTTCTTTTAAATAAAAGTTTCTTTAAATATCAAATCACATGATCGTGGCGGCCAATTAACATCGCCCGATGACGCCGTTAGTCCATAAGCATGCATAGGTGTTTTTAAATTTCCTACACACCAAATTTCCTATTAACCGTTAATCGGGTAACCGATTAATTACTACCCGATTAACTGATCGGTTAATTTAAAATTGGTTAAAAAAATTAATTGAAAAATTAAAAATTAATTGAAAAATTAATTGAAAATATATAAAATACTTTAAGAAAATATGTATATGAAATACTGAAAGAAGTTAGTATCATTGCGAAAGAAATCTATGTTTTTACGTTATTGTTATGTATCTTTTTAGAACTCGTTTTTTGACTTCCTTTACTTTTACTTACTTCATGTTTATCTAATTTTAGGAAGCGTCCAAGGACTATGAAATGTACTTGGAAGTCTATAAATCAATTAAGACTCCAAATGAAGAAATTTGTGAAGTGTATGGTCAATTGGTTTTATGCATGTACATGATGAGAAAACTTTTAAAAGTTAAAAAATATTTTAGATCTTTTAAAAAATATAAAGGTATTTACATATATTTCGATTATTATCAAGCAGGGCAAAATTGTTAAAAATATATATATGTTTGTATAAGATTATGGTGAAGGGTATATACGATTCATCATAGCCGAATTTAGAACTTTTACTTGGTTATAATTCAATCCGTAATTTTTTTATTAAAATATTTAAAGACAGAATATATTCGTAAATAAAATTATACTACTTAAGAAAAAAAAATTACACAAACATATGTATCTTTTTTTGGTAGCGTTGAAATATTTTAAATATTATTCTACTATAACTGTAATCTATTATTTTACTTTTTAAGCTAAACTAATGCCAGATATATTGCAAAAGCCTGCTTTTGGTAAGTTTAACACAAATTTGACTACTATAATGGCTCGATGTATATATTCATGCCTGTATTCATAAAAATATTTTGAATTTAATAAAGGTTTACAAAAAAATTTTAAAATAATATTAAAAAAGCGCGAAGTCCTGTTATACTTTGGTTGGGACTGTTTTTAGAATAGTCACGTGTATGTAAAGAAGAAACTGACGACAGAATTTAATCACATATTTAAACTTAACTAAGTTAGATTTGATATTTACATATGGGCATTTCCATGTCATCGTACGTGACATTTGTACGCCTTCAGAGCGATAGAGATTTTGTACAAATAGTAGTAACCAAAACAATTTTATCATTATGTTTCATTTAGAGGGTACAATATATGAAAAAAATAAATATTACATTCGGAACCTTGTCCAAAATATCTAGCAAAAAAGGTGCATATCGTACGTGACATAAAACTGAAGTGATTTTGGGTTGAATGTAAAAGAATGCGAAATTCTGCGAATTGTGGGAGGTATTTTTCCTTTTTTTATTTTTTCCTTTATAATTCCTTATTAGAAAAAAAAAACTCTAGATGGTTTTATAATGAACAAAATGTAATATCGTTCGTGACAGATTTTTCTCTTATAGTATTAACAAGGTATGAAATATATTTTTGGTAAATATATGTATACAAAAAGTTAAAACAAACCAGTAAGAAAGTATAGTCGGTCAAGCTCGAACATATACCATACACCATAATATTTTGAGAGCGTACCCTATTTTCGACCCATGGCCAATCATGGTCGCCAGAACAGAATTATACTATGAGGTTAAGAGTTATTTGTGCCGAATATTGTTCGGATATCTTCATCTATATGAGATTTGTTTGCCTTGCACCGATTTAAGGGGGTTTTATGGGAGCAATGGTTTATTTTGGGCCTACCAGCACAATAGTTTGACATGGCATAGTACCTATTGTAAAAGTTACTGTCACCAATTTTTATGTCAATACCAAGATTTATAAGGAAGTTATGACATTAAAAGCTATTTCCGGGAGTAGTATTTGTGTCAGTGCTATGGTCAAATATGGACCAATTCCAATAATATTTGGTTAGGAGATTTAGATTGATATAAAATAAGTTTGGACCAAATTTTAACTTAATACCAACATAATAAGATGATACATTTCATTATATTTACATTACTTACAATATCGTACGTGATGACTTTTAAAAGCTTATAAAATTTTTATTATACCAATTGATAAAACAATTCCGATCAATATTTTTTTGCAATAAATATCTTGCTTTGAACTTTTATTTTTAAACACCTACGACTGATCCAATACAAATAACACAGACAAATGATGTTTTTGCACCACGTACGTGACATTAGAATAGCATCCAAAACAAACCAAAGAATATACCGCTAATCGCACTATATATTTGGTCTTTCCACGTGGATCTTATTCATTGTTGTTGTAACATTAAGTTTAAAGTATAGTTCCAATGTTACCAGTATCTGTATTTAATCGGCAGAAAAGTGCGACTTGTTGATTGCAGTTACTAAAAACTAATCAAAGCGATAGTGTTTTAACTTTTATTTTCTGCTCTTTAAAAATTTTAATAAGCTATAAAAATCTTTGCATAGTAAATTTTGAGTGTTTTTTTATCTTTCTACCATATTTGAAAAAAAGTTGTAAGGGTTTTTTTTTGAGTCGTAGTTGACATTCTCATGGAAATGCCCATATACTATATGTATATTTTGCGAACTTTTCGACTTTTATTGGCACAATACTATTCAAAGGGCATTCAAAAATTAAAATTTTTTGTGTAACTTTGATAACTTAAATATAAAAAATTATACTTACCGATTTACGGAGTACTAGTGTTACGCGAATTAAACCAATTAATGGACATTTTTGTCTTCTAAGGCTTGGTTTTTGAGATCTCAGTTAAACTAGGTTTAGTTAATCTGAAAACAGATTTATGCCGCCATTAACAAGTCTGTATACAACATTTTGACGTAACAGCTTAGTTTTGCTTAAAATGTTGTACTTTAATGAAATAATCAAAAAAAAAATCACATTTCGCCGGAAAAATCTGAGTTTCAGAGTACGTTAAACCAAGTTTAAAATTAATCCACATATTGAAAACCCTACCTAACAGGATTCATTAAATATACTCCATCGCTAAAGATAGTAGTTAAAGTTTAAAAATGTCTAAAAAATTCTATAAAACTAAAATGAAAAGAACCATTCTAAAGTTAACCACGCGATGTTTTGAACAGAGTAACGAAAACCATTTTTATTCCTATACAAATTTGAGACAATCCAAAGTAAAAAAATAATTTTAACTATTTCTTTTCCCTTGTATATCTAGTGAATATTGAACATTATATAAAACAGTTCATAAAGGAAATTGACGATATTGAAAACGACGCATCAACAATTTTTGAATTACAATTTGAAGGCATACCTTATAAAGGATTTTCCACTGACATTGAAATGCCAGCAGCTTCATCAGTGTGCTTTTCCTACAAGTAAGACTCTATAGAAAATAAATTTTAATTTCCTAATGCTTTTTTTCTCCTTTTTATTTTATAATTCTAAAGTAATGGGATTAGTGTTAAAGATGATATTCCTAAAGCTTCTGTGTTATTTGTTGAAGATCAAAGTATGAAGTCTTTCAATATTCCACTCTTAGATTGTGAAGTTTGTTTTAAACATTCTCCAAACCAGATCTACACTTGTTTAGAATGCCGTTACAAATCTTACTGTTCCTTAAATTGTTTGGAAAATGACAAAGCTGTACACAAAGATGAATGTATAGGCTATAAACAGTTAACTATTCTTGTGCTGGACGCGGGTAGTATTTTTCGCACATTTGTGCGAATTTCAAAGCAATTAAGCGAAAACTTCTTAAATCCTCAAATATTTCGAAAACTAAGAACAGCAGAAGAAGTTTGGGATAAAATGCTAGAATTGTTAAAAAATAATCAAGCCAACGACAGTGACTTAGCGTTGGTAAAGATAAAACCCAGCTATTGTCGTTTATCAGATATTCAGTATTCAACTCTAGTGGCAACGGCCTTTCGTTTAACAGTATTTATTGAACGGAAAACTGAACTTATCGATAAGTACTACAAGAAATTTCTAATTTCAAATAAACAAAAATTAATTCTAATTGGTTCGATACTAATGCGTATGCATTGCAATATGCTTCTGAATTCTTTTGATTTTGAAATAACGAAAACTGTTCAAGAAAGTAAGCCACTGCCTCTACATTTGAGCATTAAGGAAATTGATCAAATGATGCAAACTATTAACCGCCGTCAAGGTTTGGTGAAAAGCATTGACACATTCTATAATATTGATGTGAAAAGAGATATATGGAAACGATCTGAAGAAATAATCAGTCAAAAAAAAGTTATAAAAGAAATGTCAGTATCACATCTAACCGTCCTAAGACATGTGAAACCCTGTAATCGTATTCCTCGCTTTTTATCAACTTACAAGGATAATGTTGCTGAATTATACTTTAAACCTGAATTAATGCATAGTATTATTTACGGACAGGCTGCGAGTCAGCCAACTTCAAGCGCTTCATCAAAAATACTTTGTGGTCGGATTGCTGATATGGCGGACATAGATCGTTACATGTTTGTGAAAAAATTTGCTCGACTTTTTCACATACACTACGCAGAGTATTTTCTTCAAATGTTCGGTCGCGATCAAGAAGTGAATCAAGTTTTGACTTTGTATTGTCCAACACTGCGTAAATTCAAACATTCTTGCGATCCAAATGTAGAAGTAATGTAAGTAGAAGAAACAAGGTACACAAGTAAAAAAATTATTGAGATCTTTATGTATTTATATGTATTTGTCTTTGTTTCAAGACTTGCATGTGTATACATATTAATAATATTGTGCTACGCTTAAGAAGTATTGCTCAATATAGTTTTTGACAAGAGAGTACTCACTACTTTCCCCATTTAAGGACCTTCATATCTAAATCTTCTAAATTTTTATATCTGATTATATTTCGTGTATGGGAATTGATAAAATTCAAATTAAATTTTTGCGAATGCAAATACGTACAATATATTTAAATTCATATGCAAATAAATATATACGGTATTCATATTAGTGGTTACGAATATCCATTTTTAATATTCGCGAATACGAATATTAAAAATGGATATTCGCCGAATATGAATATTCAATCTTCAATATTTTTAATTAAATTGCAAAAGTCTACCGTTTGCTTCGATTATAATAATTAAAAAAAACCGTCACAGCACTTAATGTCCTTAACATTATAATGATATTAAAATGTCTAAATTTAAGATTATAAACTTTGCACCTGAACATTTTTAAATTTGTATACTCTAATATACATATATGTATATACATATGTATACCCAGTCAGGCCATGTTTTGAAGACATCACTGACGACGCGTGTACGACCAAAGAAAATTCTTGAGGACGCGTAGACGACCGTCCAAGCAAATCTTTGACGACTTTTTCACACAAGTGTCCGGAAAATCGTTAACAACTATTGAGCGACATTATCGCTCATATGTCTACAATCGCGATTTCAGTTAAAACGTTTTTCAACGCTGCAAAACTATACCGTTTGTATCATTTTTTAGTAACTTTCAACGTTTTTTCACTGGCTGACTCTTTGTAACGCATTTTGATGGCGTTAAGGTACATAAATTCGTCAATGGAGCTAAAAACGCGACATAAAACACGCCACTAAAACAATATAAGCGACCACTTCATGCATTTTGTCATCAATGTGGTTTGACACACGACAAAATGCATGCAATGGTCGCGTATGTTGTCTTCAATTAAGTCGTATTGAAGACAAGAGGAGCGACAGCAAATTTATGAAAATGTCTCCAAAAAGTGGTAAATACGATTTTAAACACGACAAAATACACTTTTTGTTACTTAAACTGTCGTCATCAATGTTATATAGGCGTCAAATTCTAAAATGTCCTGAGGACATCGTTGACGACATTTGCGTCTATGACCATTTTGTCAACTGGGTATATATATGTGACAGCGCATAGAGAAAGGGACCTAAGGGTAAAAACCATTTAAAACCATTTTAAAGATTTAAATACGTGTATCTTTGGTGTACCATCACTGAGCGTGTTGGTATTGGTCTCATTTGGAAGCGACACATCTCATGGCGTCTGGAACGTGTTGGTCATCCTTGAAAACGCGCTCAGATGTTGTCCACATCAAAAAAAAGTAAAAATTGATATTTTTTACTCTTAGGTCCCTTTTTCTATGCGCTGTCACATATATGTTTGCCAAAAGGTCGATATGCGACCATATTTATTTGTGCAAATATGAAGAAAACATTAATTTAAGTATACATATATGAATTTACTTACATCTTACGAACATATGTTTTTTTCGTCGATTTCTCGAGGGACCAACTTCCTTTCCATATATCATATTCGACTCAAGTCCGTGACTGTTGAATAAAAAAAATAAATAAAAAAGTACCGATGGAAAATCAAAAAAGTTCCAAAAAGTGGCCTCTTATAGTTTCTCAATCTCTCTGGACTCTACATGTCGAATTTTATGTTTTTAGGTAATAATACAAATTCCACAAGTAAAGAAAGAAGCAAAAGAAAGAAAGAAAAAAGTACCAAAAACTTCCCTTTTACAGATTCTTACCCACTCAGGACATTGTATGTTTAATTTTATGTTTCGTTTCCAATATTAATAAAAATCAAAAAAAGTACCAGTTGAAGCTCCCTCTTACGGATTCTTATGTTTGTAGTGAAAAAGTAACAGTTTATGAACAAAAAAGTACATACAGTTTTCATCTTATGGGTTCTCATTCACTCATCATCCTGCTAACTACACCAAAAGCAGTGCCACAGAAGTAAAAGAAAGAAATTTTATTTCCCCATTTTGATACTTTTTTCTCCCCATTGGAGTATCAAAAGTTTCAATGTTGTAGGTGGAGCCCATAATTTAATACTAGGGATGCCAATCCCGATCATGAAAAATTAAGTTTTAATCCCGGGATTTAGTCAATTCTGAAATCGTTAACTTAAATTTTTTTTTATTTTACCCTTTAAATAAAAAGCAATTCATCATGACATTTTCCCTTGAGAGGATAGGGAACAAAATATTGATCTTTTATATTTATTTGATTGACTTTATTTGATTGAAAATGTGGCATATTGCGAACATGTCTAAAATTGGAAACAAACCCTAACATATATTTCAAATCGCTAAATCGGTTGAAAAGCAAAAAGTCGGAAAAATGAGCTATAGGGATGAAGAAAATTTTTTTGTCAGGTGTTAAAAACGGAATTCCAATTTTGTTCGAGCATTATTACATGGTTGGCAAGACATTCTTTACGTGCACCTTTTCAAAAGGTGATATTTTTCGTGTAGAAAAGAAAACGCCATTAGTTTCATATACCGATATACTGCATGAGCAGGCCAAAAGGATGAAACTTTTGTTTTAAAACGCCTCTACCAGACTCCTTTTTTTTTTTTTTTTTTTTTGTGTTGTACTGTGTCATTCGCGTACATTTTGCAAATAGCAATAATTCGCAAATGTGAGAGCAAACATTCGTGGCACCACTAATTTCGTACTAAAAATTAAATCTTAATTTTATAATTTTTACGCCTTAATTATATATAATAATCGGTAGTTCGTAAATGCAGTTGTTGTCTCTCATTTGCGCATAAGTAAAGCTTAATGTTCGAAAAAGCATCACGTTTAAGAAATTTGGCATCACTCTCATATTTCCAAAGGTTTTTATGCTGTGATGCCGCAACTCTGCAGAAAATTTTGGCAAATATTGCATAAGGCCTAATATCACAACTCAACTCAGTTGAGTTGTAATTTCTTAATTTTTGTATTGTGGTTTACAACTTTGCTATATTGCGGCGAACAAAAACATCAAAAAATTACAACTCATCACAACCAGTTGTTTTAATAACAACTCAACTGAGTTGAGTTGTAAACCGTAATAGGGGCCTTAGTTAATTTTCTGATGCATTAACTTTTGACATAAAAGAAATCGTTTTATTTTTCTTTTCAATGATTTATAAGAAAATTGTCCCTTTTTGGTTCAATATATTGAAAAAAATTTTTCATCGCTATTGTTGATAACATTTTTATTATCATTTTATATTCGCTTATGTAGATTTTTAAATTAACCACTTGTTCAAAAATTCAAACTTTGTTGTGCATAAAAAAGCATCAGCATTATAAGTGAAACATTACACCTGGTGATCGATCACGTATCAGCTACAAAATTTTGCACAGTTTTTATGCATTTACGAACGTACTCAATATTTCACTTTTGTTGACCCTAAAGTATTTTAATTATGAGTTGTTTCGGCAGTCATTTTCTGAGATCCATAGAATTATTCAAAAAAGTATAAGATTAATCTTTATAGCTTTAAAAAATACATTTTTCAATTGATGATCTCAGATTTCCATTTTTAAATATATCTACTAAATAATACTTAAATAAAGTTTAATGGTAGACGATTTGAATAAAATACTAGCAATTTACTAATAAGAGGTGAAAAAGGAGCAAGTTTTCCCAGTTTTGTCAGGAATCTTTAATTTTTTTCTTTACAAACCATCTCCTGAAAATTCGAATCGAATAAAAAAATAAGCCAAATCGCTCCAGCCGTTCTCACGTGATGCGATTACATACATGGACCTTTTCATTTATATATATAGATAAATTCATGTTTGTAATTAAATTGTATAATAATTTCTAACGGCGTGGAATACAAATCGTTCGTCTCAGGTACATACAACATGTTAAACTGTTCATTCTAAAGGCCTCGTTACTCTTTACGTAAATGTTGCGGATACGTAAACGTTGCGGTCGACTTCAATGGTTGTTAGTTACTAAGAATACGTAAACGTATCATATGTTCTTAAAGTGTGTTAAAAAAAACAAAGAGAATGAATTAAAAATTTTGTTTTGTTTTGCTTTTGCACTCTGTGTTGGTTTAAAGCATGTTGTTAATGTTCTTGTTTGAAATCGCCAATACATAACGATATCGACGCTTTTCTAAAAAAGAAGTAAAATATAAATGCATATGTATATTTACAGATATGTTTGTATGTACAGCACTGAAAAATTCTATAATATAAAAACTTTTGATATAGTTTTTTTGCACGTAAGCACCTAGTTAAGGAGTTAGGTCCCTTACAATTTTTTTTAAGACTTTATTAATATCTATTTAAGTACAAATTTGACCTCACTTATATGGGTATCAGTAAAAAGTGCTTCTAAATCCTCGCCTATATATGTGTATAGACGGTGATAAATTCCGGAGATGCCCGGGGAAAAACCATCAAAATTACTGCAAAAAACGAGTTCACAAAAAAGTACCAAGAGTACGAATGTTTCCCCTGTTTGCCCTAAAATGTACTTTATTTCTTTGCTACCTTTATGTGAAAGAATTTAGTATTTGTTATATATGTATGTCCCTAGTGATAGTTTTAGCATGAAATAATTAATAGCCTATTTCCGATGTTAGAAAGAATTCTTTCTTTCGCACATCGGAAATAGGCCGTAAACTTTTCAAATTTTGCAGTATAAATGAGCTTAATTAAAATATCCCAAAAATTCCTTATTTTACCCACTTTAAGGGGGTAAACCTTAAAGGCGACGACTTTCAAAATGTACTTTTATGCGACAATGTAAAATTCATTCAAACATCGCCAAAATATTTAAAACAAAGTTTTACCCTGTTTTGTCCCTTTAAGTTAATTTTTCAAACCTATATCCATAATGGTAGCTTAAGCCAAAAAAATAAATTTACTAAATTAAATATTATTCGAACTCTTTTGTATTCAAAAATAAACAATTGGCCTCGAGCTCGAAAAAACTTTTTATTTTTTAAAATAAATTTACTTTTAAAATTTTGTAGTTAAAATTGATCAAAATTTACCTGAAATTTGCCTTTTAAACGCCGATTTTCCGATTAGGATTTCGTACGAAAAAAATTTGGATTTATGATTGTAGGGTTATTTCCAAAAAATCGGTTTTTGCTAATTTTTTACCATTTTATTTATTCCTCCCTGCTCCTATATAATTTCGCTGTAACATTCTATCTTCTTACCAAGTTTAATCAAAAACGGGGTTTGGGCGTTATTGTAAAACAAATAAACTAATATACATATATATATATATGTATATTTATATTTATTTATATATATATATGTATGTATGTATGTAATGTTTATATTCTTTAAATTTATGTTTTAAAAAGAGAATCTTATTAATAACATCTAAAAGTACACCGCCGGCTAATACGTTTTGTTGACAACACTGCTTGAAAACAAAAATAAAATTCTTGAGAGCGGATACGTAAAAACGGAGAGAAATTTTAATTTTATTAGGTTCGTCCGCAACGCAACGTTACGTTTACGTAAGAGTACCTATTTATACATAGACTTGGTAATGAAAACGGAACAGCTGATCATCAACGTATACGTTTACGTAAGAGTAACGAGGCCTTATTCCACCACCTGGATAACTATCTTGCCGCGATGTGGTGGCTTAAGTGTCGGCTGTAGTGTCTGTCTTGGAACTTGAATCCGGACAGTTGAGTCGGAACAAGTTTAAAGGCAGACGCTCTAAGGCCAGCATGACCAAGGGTTATCCATTCCTCATCCTATTCCCTTCACCTACATTCCTTCCCCCCCCCCTTGTTATTCCCACTTCCCCCACTTTTAAGGTCAAGGTGGTTGATAGCAGTGCCGAGGACCTGGATGACTAGTTAGTGGTTAAAGAAACTAGTCGCGAACAGCTTCCCTCTGACGCTGATGGCAAAGGTCAGTTGTAATTCTAGCCTAGTCCGTGCAAGCCGTCACTGCGCGAGATGGTCCTTTGTATACGTGCATACTCGTGGGATTGGAAACTGGACGATTTCAAGATAAAACAAAATACGGACATAGTGACAGAAGTTGGTGCAGGGAGTATCACTGACAACTCAACAGGCCCGTTGTCAGATTCAGACTCGGATCTGCTGGGTGCTCACAGGGATATTCTGCTGCAAGAAAGTCAGTTAATGACAGAACTGACAGAGACCAACTGGATGGGCTCGACAATGGACTCACTGACACGCTCTGGGGCCTCGGAAAGACTCGGTGATTTGACCTTGGACTCTGATGATGAGCACGAAATAGCTATGATTTCGGCTCATGGTCAGGACCAGAGGGTTGAACCAGCGACTTTTGTGGCCACATTCGAGACAGAGAGCAAATTGTCGAGTACATCGAAATCCATTGTTCGGCAGGATGTGACAGAACAGGTCACATCGGAGAGCCGATCGAATCTAGGAAAAGCCAAGAGTGGTGGGAGAGTCTCTTTAGCCTTTCTAGAAAAGATAGCTAAGAAAGACTCTTCACTGCACGATGGGCGGGATAGGCATTTGCTGAGGATGCACCGGAAGAACACTGCTGGATTCGAAAGAATCCACGGTTCTTTCGATGTCATCCTAGGGCTTCCCTATCCTGCGGGGTATACAGCAGAGGCTGCTGAGGAATCAAAAGTTGTCAGTAAAGACAAAGGATCCTCACCAGATTCTGCTGGCGTACCCTCTTACAAGGAAGATAGAAGGAGGGAGGGTAAGAGTTCACCACCCAGCCCTCTTAATGGTGACAGATTGGTCACGGTTAAGGGAGCTAGGCCTATGGACGAATTACCCACAGTGGACCAAGAGTCTCTCAGGAAGTTGAAGTCGATGAGTGGGGTTGCGATATTTGGGTTGGGGTCTATCAGTTTTAGGTTTCCCAAAAATGATGGACCCTAAGAGGCTGAATGTGGTGCAGATAAACCTGCATCACTGTGAAGCAGCCTCAACCGAATTAGTAACTCACCTCATCGATAACAACGTGGACGTAGCCTTAATCCAAGAGCCCTGGATCAACAACAACCGGGTAGTTGGATTAAAGGCCACGGGATATACACTGTTCGTACCCCACACGGATGAGAAGGTTCGGACTTGTATAATGGCAAGAAATGAGCTCAAATTTATGTTGTCTCATTCTTTCAGCAATGGAGACCTCACGGTTGTTACAGGTGAAGCTATGGACAAAACGGTCCTAGCACTGGCATCGGTATACTTACCATATGAGGCTACCGATCCACCTGGTGTGAAAGTACGTGAGTTGGTGGAGCACTCGAGCAGAAGTGGCTCGAGACTGGTACTAGGTTGTGACGCTAATGCACACCATACCCAATGGGGAAGTACCGACATCAACAAAAGGGGTGAGTCTATGTTTGATTTTATTATTGCTAGCAATCTTTACATCTGTAATAGGGGGAATACGCCAACATTCAGAACTAGAGATAGGGAGGCAGTAATAGATGTAACATTGACGAACTATAGAGACTTAGTAGATGATTGGAGGGTGGCTTTGGAATTTTCCTTCTCTGACCATGGTCGTATATCCTTTAATCTAAACTTCGAAAAGTCAAAAAGGCGTCCTTATAGGAATCCAAGGAGGACGAATTGGGATACCTTCTCGGGATTGGTGAATAGTAACCTTAGAGTTACACACGATTGGGGGTCGACTTCGGCCGGCGTGGAGCACATGGTGGGTACCTTTACGGAGGTGTTAACCAGTAGCTATGAGCGATCTTGTCCGTTAAATTTTCCGGGTAGGCGCTCGCAACCGAGATGGTGGACAGGTGAGTTGAGGACTCAAAGGACCACTGTCAGAAGGTTATTCAATAGAGCGAAGCATACGCGTAGGGATGAGGACTGGAGTAACTTTAGGATAAGTTATAATAGGTACAAGGGAGATATTAGAAGGGCTAAAAGGGACTCGTGGATCAAATTTAGCGAGTCAGTTGAATCTGTGAATGAGATGTCCAGGTTCAGAAGGATTTTATCCAAGGACCCTGTGGTCCCGGGATTTATTCAGAGACCGGACGACTCATGGACAGAATCTAGCTCCGAATCTCTCTGTTTGCTTATGGAGACTCACTTCCCGGGTTGTGTGGATCCGGGAACGGGGGAACAGGTGGGGTGTGGTAACCCCTTTTCTGGATCAGGCTCGGGGGGTGAGATAAGAGAGGCGGTGGGGGATATCATCACCTTGGATAAGGTTACATGGGCGGTTAATACTTTTGGGTCTTACAAATCGGCAGGACCAGATGGTATATTTCCGGCTATGCTACAGAATATCCAGGGATCATCACTCCTATTGCTGGTGGAACTATTTAGGGTATGTCTGCTAAATGGCTACATTCCTAGAGGGTGGAGAGAGGTCAGGGTTATCTTCATACCTAAGGCAGGTAGAACCGGTCACTCTAAACCCAAGGATTTTAGACCTATCAGCCTATCGTCTTTTCTTGTGAAGACATTAGAAAGACTGATTGATCTACATCTGAGGACGAAGATTGACGCCGGCATCATCAGCGGCGCTCAGCATGCCTATCTCAAGGGTAGGTCTGTTGAGAGTGCGCTTCATGATGTGGTGGGTTATATAGAACGGGGATTGCGAGACAAGGAATACACCTTGGCGGCTTTCCTGGATATAGAGGGGGCCTTTAATAATGTGAAAATAGAGGCCATAAGGCAGGCACTGAGTGATTTAGGGGTTTCGTTATTCTTGGTCGAATGGATAACTCTGATGCTTACCAGCAGAGTTATTCACTCGGACTGGGGAAACGAGCGCTTAAGGAAACTCGTGACTAGGGGGACACCACAAGGGGGAGTTCTCTCTCCCTTATTGTGGCTCTTAGTTGTCAATGTCGTTCTGGGACGTTTTGACAGGATAGGTCAGAAGGTCGTCGCCTACGCGGATGATGTAGTTATATTGGTATCGGGCAAGTTTCTGCCGACAATTAGCGATGTCATGCAAGGGGCGCTGGGCGAACTGTCAGCATGGGCGACTGATAAGGGCTTGGGAGTTAATCCGGAGAAGACAGAATTAGTTCTTTTCACTAGGAGGTACAAGGTAGAGAATTTTAGGCTGCCGGTACTAGGGGGAGTAGAGCTTAGGCTATCTGATAGTGCTAAGTATCTAGGAGTTTTTCTGGACAGTAAGCTGTCCTGGAGGAGGAATACTCAGGAGAGACTAAAGAGGGGTCTCAATGCATTCTATGCTTGCAGATCGTCGATAGGTAGGAGTTGGGGACTCCGGCCGTCAGTTGTGGGATGGCTGTACACTTCGGTGGTTAGACCCATTCTTACGTATGGATGCTGTGTTTGGTGGGAGGCATTGAAACTAGCTAGTCGGAGGGACCTTCTGTCTAAGGCTCAGAGGTGTGCTTCGATCGGCATGACAGGTGCCTTGAGAAGTACCCCTCAGGCGGCTCTGGATGTTATTCTTCATCTTCTGCCTATAGAGCAGTATGTGAGGGAAATGGCAGCAAGGAGCATTCTTAGGCTGAGGGAGCTAGGACTGTTAGGAAATTTCACGGAGGGTCACTCGCGGATCTTGAGTGAAATTAGTACTAGTGGTTATCACCTAGGCTCGCCCGGCTCTACGGATTATTTGGTCACTAGGGTCGATTTTGGGCGTCTGCCAGAGGTGATATTGCCTTCTAGGGAGAGCTGGTCAGGGCAGGGCAGATTGTATAGGGGATTTGCTATTTTCACTGATGGCTCGAAGATGAAGGGCACGGGTGCGGGGGTCTACATTGAGGATCTGGATATCAGAAAGTCATATAGACTTCCCGACGACTGCAGTGTATTTCAGGCGGAGGTTCTGGGGGTTCTCAGGGCCGTGGAATTGGTAGGAGCTAACATTGCCAAGGGCTCGGAGGTCACTATATATGTGGACAGCCAGGCGGCTCTTAGGGCCTTGAAGGGCTGTTATGTGAACTCCAGGCTAGTGGACGATTGTAGGAGGGCTCTAGGAGTAATCTTAGGGAATTATGTTGTGAGGCTCTGCTGGGTACCGGGTCACTGCAACATCACCGGCAATGAGATAGCTGATGAGTTGGCAAGACTGGGCTCGGAAATGGAAGATCCTGACAGTTTGCAAGTGGTCAGGCCTCCAATGGGCTTCTATTTTGGGAGAATTAGGAAATGGATTCTGAACAGGACTAATCGGGCTTGGCGGGGCCGAACGGACTGCCGAGTATCGCGCACGCTGTGGCCGATGCTTAGTAGGTCAAATTCGGACGCGCTGCTGGGTAAGAGTAGGGCCTGCGTCAGGACCATGATAGGTATTATCACGGGCCACTGTATGATAGGCAGAATGGCGGTGAGAATGGGGTCTGGCTTATCGGATATATGTAGGCTGTGTGAGGACCCAGAGGAGCTGGAGACTGTTGAGCACTTTCTGTGCCACTGTCCCAGGCTACAGAACAGCAGGCTGAGGTGGCTAGGTAGCAGATTCCTGCACGAATTGGGAGATGTCTCGGGCTGCGGGCTCGAGAATCTGACGGGATTCGTAATGGGAATGACCTGGTTGCGCGGCAGGAGGCTGGGAAACATGTAGGGCAGTTTTTCCTGTTTGGTAGGGTTGTGTTTTGCTTGTTCTGTCCGATTTCTTATCTTCCACTATCTTCCTTCTCTGTGCTTTCACCATTAACTTCTCCTACTCTGTCACACTAGATATCTTTCTCTTCTTTCTTTCTTTGTTTCACTAAATAAAGGCATCACAATGGACCATAATGGTCTCTGGGTGAGGGTGTGAAGTTTGCTTCACACCAGCCTTTCTAACCTAACCTAACCTAACGAGGCCTTAAGTTATTCAGCCTTATAACGGATGTCGTTGTCGTAAACGACAGGGTCGTTTTTTGTGGTGGATTAAGATACACAGGTTGTGTGTTACTTTAATCTGTTACGAAAAACGGCAAAGTCGCTTACGACAACCATAATAAGTCCGATTTTGTTTTTTGTATGTTTATTTAAAAAAAAAATTACTTGTAATTTCAGTGTTTTGGATAATGGAGTTGTAATTGGAAAATCTTTAAGAAAAATACAAAAAGGCGAACAACTTTTTGTGTCATACAAAGCTCATTATGTATGCCATGCCAGAGTGGAGAGGGAAAGATTCCTTAAAATGTTTGATGTAAAATGTAAATGTGAATATTGTAAAATGAGTGAACTTGTAGAACCGACTGTAAGTTGAATTTTCATTAAATAGCAACAAAATACATAACTATACTTTACGATTTTTTATTATTTTTCATTTTAGAATTTACGTCTTGAAATTTTTTGTGAATCGTGTAAGGGTGTTAAAATTACACCCAGCCAGTTTGTTTGTCCCTTGTGCAATACTCAATATAATAATCTTTTTAATAAATATAGAACGATAATCTATATTTTGGAAAACCAGTTGAAAATGGAGTTGAGCCCTTGCAAATCGACTGAAAGGGACATTTATATTATACATTTAATTTTGTATTCTTATGCTAAAATGTATTTCGCTCCCCAGAATGAGCTTCGAATTACTATAGAATTGAAAATGGCTCATTTTTTCGCTGTACAAAGTGAGTAAAAAATGGCGGGGTTTCAGTAAAACAAAAAATTACAAAATTCTTAATACCTGCAAAAAATAAAACACAATAAAAAAGTGGTGTGTCAAATGCCTAACTGTGACATGATATGTTATACGAAACACAACAACGGTAGCCGCAATGTGATATGAAATGAATAGTAATCAAAAACTTTGCATTGCCAAAATAACAAACTAATAGAATTTCCATTTTCTTAAAAATCATGAACAAGCTTCAGCGTAAAATTAATAACTTAGTACAAATTGTTTTACGCAAAAACCCTACCCTGTTTTCAACAAATACTGTTTTTCGTTACAAAAGTTTTTTTTTAACTCTTAACTGCCTATCAATGTTCGAAATCGGTGAACAGGCTCTAACTATTTATTATCTGTATAATCAGATATGTGATGGAAAGCGATTTGAAAGTGAAATTTCAGTATCTTAAAAAATGGTTTTCTAATATTTTTCCTTTTTTTTTTTTGTTTTCTTTAAAATTTAATATTATACATACATATGAATATGGTGCCGGCATGAAATACCAAAAAAAAAATTTAATTAAAACCCCCAAAGGTTGTACAGAGAACAACAACAACGATTTTTGGAGGGTTATTTAATTTTTTTTTAATTATAAAAGCATTATAAAATAAAGTTCCATTTTTCAATTTATAACGAAAACGTTTTGGGCACAGGAATTTTTTCCTCTTTGGTATAACAAACACCGGGTGCGCTAACTAAAGCTTCTTCGGCCAAACTGAAGGATTTTCTTCTTTATGGTATTGCAAACACCGGCTTCGCTAAGTAAGTAATTCATTTTTAAAATTTGGGTTTTATTGCATATGAAATAAGCTCCCACACTTTGGTGGGTTATTAAATTTTTTTGGTTCGTTATTTCATGCCGCATATTATGATAATTGAACTGTAGTTTGAAGAAAATAATTAGACTATATTTCAGATATGGATTTTAAAATTGCTCGAAATTCATCACACCAACTAAAAACATACCTGAATATATAAAAATATTTGCTTAATATCAGTTATCACAGTTTCATGTTAAGATCCCAATTAAGTCGTTAATAGCAAAATTAGTATATTGTTATATAATTTATTGTTAAATTGCGAAATATGTAAATAACGCAATGGTTTAATTAAGCACATACATTTATATGTATGTATGTAATTGTTTAATTTTTGTTTTATTCCATTCTTTAATTCTTTCAATTTTAATATTTTTTATTTTGGAAACATTTTCGTTGCAAATTATAAGTAATGTATTAATTTTTATGTTTTTAAATCCTAGATTTCTCCAAGCAAGCGTATAATTTAATAAAAGAAATTCGCAACAACATTTTTAAGTCTTACAATGAAGAATTAATATTATTTACGTTTTATGCCGAAATTTTATTAATTATCAAAATCATATTATTTAACAATTTGGAGGATAAGTAAGTACTTAATATTGATATGTTATTTACCTTACTGATTTTTTAATTAAACCTTTTAATAGGTTACTTTCGGTACCAAATTCAGATCTATTGGACTTATGTTCATTTGGCCTACATATTGCTAATAGCCAAAAGGATTATATAGAGTTTTACGAGATATTTGATAAAGAATGTTCAAATATTTTAGACGACATAAAAGACTTGTTGAAGTGGAAAGATGAAATTATTTGCTCTGAATTTCTGCCTTTAGCAAATTTTTTAAGTATGCCCGGTCAGAAAATACAATAATCATCAAATTTATAATATATAAAAAATTAATTAATTTTTTACTACATGCACCTGTTAAGGAAAAAGTTAAACTAAAAAAAGAATATGAATTTTATTTTTGTTAACTTAATACTTTTATTTAAGTTATTTTTGTGGATAAAGGTCGTTTTGTTTTTGTATTGATTTTTAATTTATTTTCTTCGTTAATCATAGAATGGTTTTATGTAAAATATGTGTTCTTTAAAAATAACTTGTTTGTAGCAAATTATAACCAATAAATACAAATGCTTGTCATTAAAAGAATTGAAGAATATTATTATTAGCTTATAAGCATTAGCAATTGGTAATGTGTTTGTAAATAAAGTTGAAGGTCCATGCCATGCATTCTATGCGTTGTTCCTTTTTATGCATATTTCAAAAAGTAGAATCAGTGTAATGGTATGTGACAAGTTACACATCAAAACGCATATAATGCATATACGTATCAACGCATGAAAGTAAGAGTACGTTCGTAAATGCATCACTGCGCTGCATCAGTGATTTCAAATGTTTATAAATATTTCAATGAAGTAGATGTGGACTAAAAAATGGTCATATACTCAAAAAAAAAATAATAGTCACACAATAAAAAAATTATAATTACTTTTTTATCTGCAATAAAAAAAGTTTGCTTTTCTGATGCAGCGCAGTGATGCATTTACGAACGCACCCTAGGTTTACTTTCTACTTTTGTATGCGTCGCATGTGGTGAAAAAATGTGAGCTGTTTTTGAAGACCATGGATGACAAATCATATTTTATTTTCAATGTTATCGATAAATATGTTTGTGTGGTGGATTCCTTTTTTCTATTTTTTGTATTAAAAAGGGTTTTAATAAAAGAAAAAGCTTTCGTAATAAAGATTGAAATAACTTTCGAGAACAAATTACATTGAAATTAATTTTTAGAACAAATTTTTCATAAACAAAATTTCCCATTCTAGTTTTCTATTACTTTTATGTTCTGAGTACCATCTTTGTTGTGCTTATTATTTTTTTTTTTTAACAAATGCCTTGAAAGGGAAACTTATTGACACCATGAAAAATTACGAATTCTTTAAAAAAAAGCTTAATTCTCTATGAATTCTATAATAAATTCTATTAAAATATCAGTTACACTTTCCATTTTTCGAAAATTGTTTTTATTTAATAAACATATTAGCACAGCAGATGATAAAAAAAACAATTTGGAGCATAAAACGCATTGCATGTAACTTGAATTGAGAAACGCTTGAAATGCAAAAAAGTATCATACGCATAAACGCATGGTGTGGACCTTCAGCTTAAACGAGTACCCGAGAACCCCATACAATGTTAATGTATTGTAGCGTTCACGCCTTTTTAATGATCTGGTAACTCTAACCTTGATACCTGTCTTTCGATGTTGACATTCATTTGAATGGGCGTTCACACATTAGAATAATTATACTGGCGTAAAATGGTAATTTTTCGGCAAGGGAGGTGAAGAGAACTGTTTTTCGTTGGCGTAAAATTTCAACCGGCTTCAACCCCGCACAAGCAGCACAAAAACAATGCTTGCACATTTTCGTAAACAAGTGCCTAACAAATACGGAGGTTTGATTTCAAATTGAATAAAATTGGAAATCAAACCTTTTCTCATACGACAAAAGCAAGAGGAAATTATTTTCAAATTGATAAATGTTATGCTCAAATGTTTTTCAAATGTGAATTTTAATAAAATGTGGAACATAATTTAAATTCATTATTAATAAAAATAAACTGTGAGCTTAACATTCGGCACCATAGATAAATGATGAAATAGTGTTCTTTCCGTCCTCTAATACTTGCAAAGAAAACATTCTTGGCTCCTTTTTGTTTGGCGGCATGAAATAACCCCCCAAAATATAACGCCCCAAAAAAAATATGAAATAAATCCCCAATTCTTAAAATGAAATAAATCCCTAATGAAATGAAATAACTCCCAAAATCAAAATGAAATAAGTCCCCAATATTTAGGGACTTATTTCATATGAAATAGTTCCCCAATTCCACAAAAGGAATAAGACCCCAATATAATACATATTGTTCAGTTTTGGTTGGGCGCAAAGACTTTTTCCTCTATGGTATAACAAACACCGGCTTCGCTAACTAAAGCTTTTCTGCATAGCCGGGCTTCGGCCGGGCGCAAGGATTTTCTCCTCTATAGTATTCCAAACACCGGCTTCGCTAACTAAAGCTTTTATGCATAGCCGGCCTTCGGCCGGGCGCAAGGATTTTCTCCTCTATAGTATTCCAAACACCGGCTTCGCTTACTAAAGCTTTTCTGCATAGCCGGCCTTCGGCCGGTCGCAAGGATTTTCTCCTCTATAGTATTCCAAACACCGGCTTCGCTAACTAAAGCTTTTCTGCATAGCCGACCTTCGGCCGGGCGCAAGGATTTTTCCCCTATATTGTATTCCAAACACCGGCTTCGCTAACTAAAGCTTTTCTGCTAACCCGGTCTTCGGTCGGGCACAAGGCATTAGTTAGCGAAGCCGGTGTTTGTATACTATAGAGGAAAAAGTTCTTGCGCCCGGCCAAAGGCCGACTAAACAGAAAAGCTTTAGTAAGCGAAGCCGATGTTTGAAATACCATAGAGGATAAAATCATTGCGCCCGGCCGAAGGCCGGCTATGCAGAAAAGCTTAAATTAGCGATTCGGGATTTTCGAATTCGAAATTATAAAGTTCGGGACTTAGAGATTCCGATTTCTGAAATTCAGGACTTAAAAATAATCCCAATTTTTTTAGGATTCTGAAATTATAGTTTTTGATACTTAGTCCCTTTTTTATGTTTGGTAAACGTATGCAGTGAATATAACAAAACACAATTTGTCATCATTATGACTTTTAAAATATGTAATTTAAAAATTAAATAAGTCCCCAAAATATTTTTAGGGACTTATTTCATTTCAGATTTTTGGGGAGTTATTTCATATGAAATAATCCCCCAATTGAAAAAATGAAATAACACCCCAAAAAAAAGAAAAAACCCCCCAAAAATCGTTTTTGTTGTTCTCTGTACAAATTTTTGGGGGGTTATTACTTATTTTTTTTGGGGCGTTATATTTTGGGGGGTTATTTCATGCCGCCTTTTGTTTTGAGGATTGTCGTAGCACCGCGAGCGTACAACAAATTTATAATCACTCCCGTTTTATTTTTATTTACATTCTAACACTTTGTAATTAATTTTTTACTCACAAATATATTTTATATTTTTTAGCAACAAATAATGGTTTTTTACAAGCGAATTCACTTTACGTAATATGTATTTATTCTTTAATTATGTAACACATTTAACTTTAATCGCCATTTTTTAATGTTTACATTTATTTTTCGCTTCAGTGCGGTCGTTTTTTTTTTTGGCTTGAGAATAACATTTGATAAGAATTTGATATCAAATTGATAAAACATGTATGTCAAATGTTTACATTTAAATCATTATCAATTTGAATGCAAATGTTAAAATCAAACAGTTGAAAATTGTGTTTGATGTCAAATGATAAAGTTATTTAAAATCAAAGGTTTGACCTTGGGCTTGTTGGGAACATAAAGCGGAAATTATTTTCAAAATGAGAAATGAATATATTTTTAACTTGCTTTCAAACGATATTCTCAAATGTATTTCAAATGTTGATTTTAATACAATAAAGATATTCGCTTCAAAAGTTGCACTCCTGTGAAAAAGCATAAGTATAAAAACATAACAACAACCACACACACAATTATTTCGCCCAAACGATGCAAAATGGTCAAGGTCTAAAAGTAAGTGCAAGATTATCAGAGTAAAAGCATAAAAATGTTGCAACTTTTTATGGCATAAAATCAACTCTACACTAAATAACAACGCAGGAATTCCATTTTGTCGTATATTTGTTTCTTTGAAATGAAAAATATTATATATTGTAGTTGTCAAAGATGAGCTTTGTAAAGAATCAGAAATAATAAAAATACTGGAATACAGTTATATTCTGTGAAAATTTCAAGATGATCGGTCAAGTGGTTTGGCCTCCTATAAGGCACAAATATATATAAAGAAATGTTAAAAAATAAAACAAAGTAAAATATATTGTATTGGAGTGATAGTTTGATTGCAACATTAGCTTATTGCGCTTTTATGTAGTAAAAAATTTCTAAAATTCTGCGACCACGTCTTTGAAAAGTTTCATAACTCCTCAGGCAATCGACCTGTTTTTGCATTTTGTTGAACAATATACATATAAGTTTGTGTCTCTTTTAACGGAAATTGACCTTAAAATTAATTTTGTAAACTATAATATTCGAATTATGAGAAGAATTACTTACATAAAAGTTTTATTCCCCAGCAAAAGTAAAGTGAGAAATTCAAAGGGAAAAGTGAACAATTTTTTCACGTTATTCTCTTATGAATTAATTTTTTTCATGGGAGTTTTTCATAATCGCAAATACGTGAAAAGGGAACAAATTACGAGGGAAAACTTATTCACGATTGGGGTGAATATATATAATTTTGTTTCCTTTTTGTGTTTTTTCTTCTTTTGCGAACAAAACAGCAAATGTCAAACCACTGTCAAATTTTACTGTCTGCGAAATTTTCAAGACAGTAGACAAAACGGTTGGAAAAGTGTGCATGTATTAGTGAAAAAATTTGTATGTATTGCTACTATCTTGCCAGTACTGTTAAATGTAAACGCCGTGTAAACATTCGGCAATATAGCTACCCTGTCGAAAAATGAGTTAGCTTAAAGTTAACTCATGGTTAATAAGAAGTTAGGGTACGTTCGTAAATGCAGTTGTTGCGCATCACTTGCGCATCAGCAAAGTTGAATGTTCGTAAAAGCATCACTTGTAAGAAATTTGGCATCACTCTCATAGGTCAAAAGTTTTTTTATGCAGTGATGCCGCAGCTCTGCCGCAAATTTTTGCAATTATTGCATCAGTTAATTTCTGATGCGATAACTTTTGATATAAAAGAAATCGTTTTATTTTTCTTTTTTGATGCTTTTTCTTGTTATTTATAAGAAAACTGTCCCATTTTGTTTCAATATATTCAATAAAATTTGTCATCACTATTGTTGATAACATTTTTATTATTATTTTATGTTCGTTTATGAAACTTTCGAAATTTAGCTCGTGCTCAAAAATTCAAACTGCACAGCTGTTGTGCAGTAAAAAAGCATCAGCATCACAACTGCAACTGGAGATCACGCATCAGCAACAACATTTTGCATCACTGCAGCAGTGATGCACAGTTTTTATGCATTTACGAAAGTACCCTTAGTCACAGGTGACTCAAAAACTAACTCATTTGCATTGTTAAAGCTAATTAGTTTTTAAACCAGGGATGTCAGCGTCATACACAATTGTGTCAGCAAAAGTCACATGTACGCTTACGCTCTTTTATTTTGCGAGCGTAAAATATAATTGTTTACTGCAAAACACTCTCATTCAGCGGGAAATATCGCACGATCGCACGGCCTGTTTTGAGGCCTCTAAACAGAAATAATATATTTATTATTTATTATCTTTGTTTCTGTTTTCTTTTATTTCTGTTTTTAACATTGTACAATAATTTAAAAAAAACAAATTGCTTGTGGTTTTTGTACGAGGTGTAGTGTACTTGTTGTAGTATCAAGAATAACTGTGATGAATTCGCCTTGATGTTGTGTTTATTGAGCTTCTGTAAACTTCAAATTTGAATTTTATTAATTAGTCTTGTAGACAGCGATAACGAGCATACAAGCGGATGAGTTTATTAAAAATTTAATCATCCAATAGGGAAAATATTATTGAGTTCTGGAAAAATTTAGACGGGGCACTATATCCTGTATTAAAAAAAAATTTCTTCAAATGTTTGTCGCTTTTTTCCTCAATATATCTTTGCGAACAAATATTTTCCGATTTGAAATACATTTGCTCAAAACAACGCAATAAATTAACGTCCGCAAACCTAAAAAACGTTTTGTTGTTTCGAAACTGCAATATAAATTTAGAAGATATTATTGGTAAATAAAAGTATATTTTTATAGGCTAGTAAAATCTTCTCTTTTTATAATGGTGGTTAATAATTATAGAATATTTTTAAACTTAATGGGGTTATTATTTGCATTAGTATGTGCAAATGAATTTTCATTGTTGGCATTCGCAAAGATATGTGGAGCACCAAATTAAAAATTTTGGAAAGAATTGTATAAGGTTGTAAAAAGACTTGAAATATTGTCAAATGCTCAATTTTTCCAAAAAATAAGCAAAGTTTCTGCGAAATGCAGGTTCCAAATTAAATTTATTTAAATAATAACTGATTATGTCTGTCCATAACTCAACATTTTTCGATAATTGTATTATTATTAATTGCTCTAAAGTTTTCATAGCAAAATATGTATGTTAATTAGGCCTCGTAATAGGCCTCGCAACCACAGATTCCTTGCGCTGGGAGTGTAAGAGACAAGAGTATTCGCACCAACACAATCATAATTGACACCACTGTTTTAAACACAAAGTCCGCAGAACGAGTCAGTACTTACTCACACTGCATAACTTTCAGCTGACAATAATTTAGCTCATTTTTAGTTAGTTTCTGGGCGATAAAATTTGAGTGCACTTTAAGTTAGCTGCGAACTGGCTAATTCATTATGAGTTAGCTTGTGGTGCATATAATATGTTGACTCTAATAAAAAACAAGTTAGAGTGTTATATTCGGCTGTGCCGAATCTTTGATACGCTCCACCGAAAGGAGTGGGCTCTTTATAATAAATACATATATATTATTAACTAAAATTCACAAAAACGAACGTCAGCATTAAAATTAGTTGCTGTTTAGACCTGAATTAAATTATTAACCGATAATAAGAAAATTTTATTCGTTTCTTGTTAGAACTTTGAACTGGCTTGAGTAAAATATAATGATTCGTAAAAGTTTTAGCCGAACTAAAATAATTTTTAGGAGGGTAATTTGTATTGGACCTATGGTAAATTATGGACCAATCATCCCAAAATTCTTAAAAATGATATTACAAAAAAATAAATTAGAATAAATTTCAATACAGCAGTGTAATTAGTTTTAGTGTTAACAGTAAATTTCACAAATTTTCATGATATTTTTTCTGGCCATATGAATTTAAGTAAGAAATTTTACCGCAATATCTATATCAATATCCCAAAGTGATCTTTATTTGGTTTTAGGCGCAATAAACTATTTTCCGAGAGTAGTGCTTATATGGGGCCTAGTGTAAATTATGGACCGATCTTCAAAAAATTTAAGTGTGATTTCTGGTGCTATAAAACTGTGACGTAGCAAATTTTAGTATGCTAGCGCTATTTATTGCGGTTTTAGGCGTACTTAACTGTTTTACGCGAGAAAGGTTTATATGGGGCCTATGTTCAATTATGGACCGATCTTCACGAAATTTAACAGTAAAACGTTTTTTTTTTACCAGTTTTTGTACAACGTTGTATTTTATATCTGCATCAGCTTTGAGTTAGCCAAAAGGTACTCGTAGTTCAAAACTTATCGAGAAGAGGTTAGTTGAACAAAAACGACTCACTCATCTTTGCATAACTTTTGAGTTAGCCAAAAGCTAGCTCAATACTTATCGAGAAGAAGTTATTTGCACAAGAAACAACTGACTCAAATCTGTACCAATTATGAGTTAGTAAAGAAGCTAGTTGTAAATAAGTTAGCTAAAGGGCATAATAAACCACACAAATTGCTTGGCAAACATGCACTTTGTTTTTTCTTCTGTTTGCCAATATACTACACAATCATATATCGTACAAACATTAATTTTTCATTTTTGTTTTGCTTTCAATGAATGCTGACGACGATTGTGCGGCGGCAATGTTGACCGCTATTTGTTAAAAACCCCGAAGAATTATAAAAGAAAGAAAAATAAGTTGTAGTAAAGAGTGCTCTAAACAAAAAACTGTTTGGGGTAAACAATGCTGTTAAAAAATTAGAATTTACGGCTGAAAATAATTTTATTGCTTCTTTTTCTACATCTTTTCGCTGAAATGATTAGTTTTAGCACTAGACACAACAAAAAGTTTGACAAATATCCAACATGTCTGCCAAATATTAAAAAATTTTAATATTTCTACAAACATTGCTTCAAATGATTGTCCAAACAGCAAACACCCCAATTAACAAAACAAAATATTTGTACAAACGTATGATTTTGACATGTTTGCCAAGCTATTTGTGAGGTTTATTATGCCCTTAAAAGTCAACTAAATGTTGAGCTAGCTAATTAAAATCTGACAGGGTTATTACGTGAAGTGAATTCGCCTTTAGAAAACGATAGGCTGCTTAATGGATGCTTATGACCTCTTTGGTATGTAAGGAGAATATCAGTAAGGACTTCCGTTTCGCCGTGGATCGGAACTCCATGGATTTCTTAGAGTAAGTGGTGCAAAAAAACCTGCATAACCTGTATAAGGTTGTAAAAAGACTTGAAATATTGTCAAATGCTCAATTTTTCCAAAAAATAAGCAAAGTTTCTGCGAAATGCAGGTTCCAAATTAAATTTATTTAAATAATAACTGATTATGTCTGTCCATAACTCAACATTTTTCGATAATTGTATTATTATTAATTGCTCTAAAGTTTTCATAGCAAAATATGTATGTTAATTAGGCCTCGTAATAGGCCTCGCAACCACAGATTCCTTGCGCTGGGAGTGTAAGAGACAAGAGTATTCGCACCAACACAATCATAATTGACACCACTGTTTTAAACACAAAGTCCGCAGAACGAGTCAGTACTTACTCACACTGCATAACTTTCAGCTGACAATAATTTAGCTCATTTTTAGTTAGTTTCTGGGCGATAAAATTTGAGTGCACTTTAAGTTAGCTGCGAACTGGCTAATTCATTATGAGTTAGCTTGTGGTGCATATAATATGTTGACTCTAATAAAAAACAAGTTAGAGTGTTATATTCGGCTGTGCCGAATCTTTGATACGCTCCACCGAAAGGAGTGGGCTCTTTATAATAAATACATATATATTATTAACTAAAATTCACAAAAACGAACGTCAGCATTAAAATTAGTTGCTGTTTAGACCTGAATTAAATTATTGACCGATAATAAGAAAATTTTATTCGTTTCTTGTTAGAACTTTGAACTGGCTTGAGTAAAATATAATGATTCGTAAAAGTTTTAGCCGAACTAAAATAATTTTTAGGAGGGTAATTTGTATTGGACCTATGGTAAATTATGGACCAATCATCCCAAAATTCTTAAAAATGATATTACAAAAAAATAAATTAGAATAAATTTCAATACAGCAGTGTAATTAGTTTTAGTGTTAACAGTAAATTTCACAAATTTTCATGATATTTTTTCTGGCCATATGAATTTAAGTAAGAAATTTTACCGCAATATCTATATCAATATCCCAAAGTGATCTTTATTTGGTTTTAGGCGCAATAAACTATTTTCCGAGAGTAGTGCTTATATGGGGCCTAGTGTAAATTATGGACCGATCTTCAAAAAATTTAAGTGTGATTTCTGGTGCTATAAAACTGTGACGTAGCAAATTTTAGTATGCTAGCGCTATTTATTGCGGTTTTAGGCGTACTTAACTGTTTTACGCGAGAAAGGTTTATATGGGGCCTATGGTCAATTATGGACCGATCTTCACGAAATTTAACAGTAAAACGTTTTTTTTTTACCAGTTTTTGTACAACGTTGTATTTTATATCTGCATCAGCTTTGAGTTAGCCAAAAGGTACTCGTAGTTCAAAACTTATCGAGAAGAGGTTAGTTGAACAAAAACGACTCACTCATCTTTGCATAACTTTTGAGTTAGCCAAAAGCTAGCTCAATACTTATCGAGAAGAAGTTATTTGCACAAGAAACAACTGACTCAAATCTGTACCAATTATGAGTTAGTAAAGAAGCTAGTTGTAAATAAGTTAGCTAAAGGGCATAATAAACCACACAAATTGCTTGGCAAACATGCACTTTGTTTTTGCTTCTGTTTGCCAATAAACTACACAATCATATATCGTACAAACATTAATTTTTCATTTTTGTTTTGCTTTCAATGAATGCTGACGACGATTGTGCGGCGGCAATGTTGCCCGCTATTTGTTAAAAACCCCGAAGAATTATAAAAGAAAGAAAAATAAGTTGTAGTAAAGAGTGCTCTAAACAAAAAACTGTTTGGGGTAAACAATGCTGTTAAAAAATTAGAATTTACGGCTGAAAATAATTTTATTGCTTCTTTTTCTACATCTTTTCGCTGAAATGATTAGTTTTAGCACTAGACACAACAAAAAGTTTGACAAATATCCAACATGTCTGCCAAATATTAAAAAATTTTAATATTTCTACAAACATTGCTTCAAATGATTGTCCAAACAGCAAACACCCCAATTAACAAAACAAAATATTTGTACAAACGTATGATTTTGACATGTTTGCCAAGCTATTTGTGAGGTTTATTATGCCCTTAAAAGTCAACTAAATGTTGAGCTAGCTAATTAAAATCTGACAGGGTTATTACGTGAAGTGAATTCGCCTTTAGAAAACGATAGGCTGCTTAATGGATGCTTATGACCTCTTTGGTATGTAAGGAGAATATCAGTAAGGACTTCCGTTTCGCCGTGGATCGGAACTCCATGGATTTCTTAGAGTAAGTGGTGCAAAAAAACCTGCACCATTGTGAAGCAGCTTCAGCCGAACTAATAACTTTCCTCACAAACACTCAGAAGGACGTAGCCCTTATCCAAGAGCATTGGATAAATAAAAATAAGGTTTGCGGATTAAAGGTTACGGGATACTCTCCGTTTGCCCCGTCTACAGAGGACAAGGTAAAATCGTGTATACTAGCGATGATTGAATTGAATCTTCTCATCTCTCATTCTTTCAGGTGCGGTGACTTGGCCGTCGTAAATGGAGAAGCCAAAGGTAAGTGCACTCTTATAGTGGCTTTGGTGTATATGTCGTACGAGGCACTAGATCCGCTTGGCAAAGAGGTGCGGGAATTGTCAGCATATGCAAGAAGGAGGATTCCTTGTATTGGGCTACGATGCCAATGCACATCATAACCAATGGGGGGCGCTGACATCAACAAAAGGGGAGTAAATGTTCGATTTTATAACCTGCTTATCTGTAATATGGGTAACTCGCCGACGCACTGTGGCTGAAAATTGAATTTCATCGGCCAAAAGTCCAATTTTTGTTGTCAGCGCCGATTTAATGCCATTCTATAGCAAACATAAAAACTAAGGTGACCAAAAAACTGGATTAAAATCTTGGTAACTGTAGCTGTGGCATCTTCCTGGAAACAAATATTTTATGTTGTTTTAGAAAAAATTTAATTTTTGTAAAAAGCACTAGGAACTGTCTGTTGAACACTTTTTTCATTTTAATAAAATAACTATAGAAAAAACGCAGTGATGTTGATTTAATTCAACTACAAAAGTCTTTATTAATAAACTTCAATTAAATGTAAAAAAGGTTATAAACCGGAAATGATTGAATGACAAGTAATAATAAAAGAAACAAGTTACAAAAGCAAAATGTCAAAAGATGACAGAGTTGACACATTAGTAATTTGGAATGCTGCAGTAGGGATATGCTAATATATCCAACACCCCTTCTCATTCCAAATTGTCAACCAGTTTAATTCTGGATCTTAAGTCCCTTATTCTGTGTGGTGGGAGTGGTTTCGTAAGTAAATCTGCTTCCATGTCGTTGGTTGGACAATATTCACATCTTATTGTGCCTCTCTTTACGTAATCCTTAACAAAATGGTATTTTATATCAATATGTTTGGTTCTGTTGTTTAATTTGAAACCTTCAACGATCTTAATACAACTTTGGTTGTCTTCTTTTATGATGATAGGATTGCTTATAAGTTCTCCAAAATCTGCGAGTAACTGCTTCAACCATAACGCTTCTTTTGCTGCTTCTGCGAGTGCAACAAATTCTGCCTCTGTCGAAGACAATGTTACACATGTCTGCTTACGACAAGCCCACGAAATAACAGCACCATAAAACTTAAAAAGGTATCCGCTATTAGATTTTCGATCCAATCGATTTTCGCCCCAATTAGCGTCTGAATAACCGGATAAAATATCGTCATTATCTGGTGCTATACACAATTTCATATTGATGGTTCCTTTGAGGTACCTAGCCACCCTTTTTAGTTCCGTCCAATCCTCTTCGTTTGGCTTACAGATTTTTTGACTTAATATATTAACAGCAGCTGTGATGTCTGGTCTTGAGTTCAACGAAATATATAGCAGACTTCCAATAAGTTTCTGATAGTTTTTGTTGTTGCTAAGTTCTGTTTGCTGCATGCCAGATTTTCCGTATGAGACTTCTAATGGACTTGGGGATGGTTTTGAATTGTCAAGTCCAGCTTCCGCTAGCATCTTTTCAATATACCGCGATTGTGAAATAGAATAATAACCACGTTCTGAACGTTCCACATGTAAACCGAGATAGTGCTTTATTGGCCCCAAGTCATGGATCTTGAATGCTTTTTCGAAAATATTCCCTATAGCTTCAATTGTGGTTTCGTCTTTTGATGCAATCAATATATCGTCCACGTAAATCAAAACAAAGGTTAGCTTGACCCCTTCTGAACGTACATACAAACACGGGTCCACGTTACTTTGATGAAAATCAGACTTTAGTAAAACCTCATGAAGTGTTTATTTCCATGCCCTTGCCGATTGCTTTAGTCCATATACTGATTTCTGTAGAAGGCATACCATGTCTTCTTTAAAACCTTTAGGAAGGCTGTTTTGCAATCAATATGGTGAATTTTTAAATTCCGTTTTCCACTAATAGAAAAAAGTGTTCTAAGAGTAGTGTGTGACACCACTGGAGCAAAAACCTCATCAAAGTCCACGCCGTATTGTTGTGCAAATCCTCGAGCTACGAGTCTGGCTTTATATTGTTCACCATCGTCAGTAGACTTTTTCTTGAAAACCCATTTACAGCCGATAATATTTCGGTCTTTGGGCCTTTTCACCAGTACCCAAGTTTCATTAGTTTTTAAAGCTTCAAACTCCTTTTCCATAGCCTTGAACCAATTACCTTTTTCACCACTTTGCCTTGCTTCGGCATACGTTGTGGGGACATAACCTTGAATAGTACTTACATACCTTGCTGGAAGTTTTCCTTTAGTTTTACGTTCAGATTTCCTTATACCTTTCAAATTATCTGCGCAATTCTCATCACTATCAAAACCATTAAACGACTCAAACGAATCATCAGACTCCTCCTCAGAATTATTTTCTTCCACTTCATCAGCTCCTTTAAAGAAAATTTCAAATTCGTTAGAACAGGTTTTATCTTTTTCATTGAATCCCTCAATTTTGCCTGTAAATTTTACATCTCGTGAAATATGGATTCTACGATTTTCATCAACCATTCGATAAGCCTTCGATTGTGGATCATATCCAACGAAAATCATTTTAACGGATTTTTCACTCAACTTCTTTCTCTTTACTTTGGGAATATGAACAAAACCCGTTTCACCAAAGATTCTTAAATGGCTTAAATCGGGAACTTTATTGAACATTCCTTCATATGGAGTGACCCCCGTTGTACGAGTAAGAATTCTATTTTGCAAATAGTTAGACGTAGATACCGCCTCACCCCATAATTCGCCCGGTAGTTCCGCCTCCGCTAGCATGCACCTTACCATTTTAATAAGCGACCGGTTCTTGCGTTCCACGACCCCGTTCTGCTCTGGACTATAGCCGGCTGTATATTGAATCTGTATCCCCTTATTTTCCAAAAAATTAATTATCTCTCTATTCATGTATTCCTTACCACGATCAGATCTGAATGTTTTTGGTTTAACACCAAAGTTTGTTTTGATCAAGGAAACAAAATTTTTTAATTTTTCGGGAACTTCAGATTTGTGCCTTAGCAAATTTATATGGCAATATCTACTATAATCGTCTATAAATGTTAATATGTATAGATTACCGCTTGGGGTAGCAATTTCCATCGGGCCGCATAAATCAGTATGGATCAAATCAAATCTGTTTTCTGAACTTACCCCTTCTTTTTTAGGAAATGGTGTACGAGTTGATGTACCAACAGGACAAATTTGACAGGAATCGTTTACTTCGCACTTGCTAATTTCTAAACCATCAAACATTAGTAAGGTTTAAATGGTGTTCAATTTGACATAAATACAGCCCCGAATGAGAAGTTGCATAAATTACTACCTTACCATCTTTTCGTACAATACACTTTTCATCTTGAAAATCGACATTACAACCCTTTCTTGTTAATTGTTTAACTGATAATATATTCATGTTTACTGTAGGGGCGTACAGCACATTTTCAAATGTTATGTTGTTGTAGTCGTTGTTATTTCTTTTCAGTTTTATTTTTATTGTACCTTCACCGCTTGATATGACTTTCTCACCATTTGCCAAAATTATTTCTTTTCGCAGATCACTATCTATGTTCACGAATAACCTTTTATCATTGCATATATGACAGGACGCACCCGAATCTATTATCCACTTGCCAGAACTTTCAGTTGTCACCAAACAAAAATCATTATCTGTAGCCGTATTTGCCTTTTGTTGTTGCTGTTTTCTTTTCCACTCTTTGTATTTAATACAATTTTTCCTTAAGTGACCCTTTTTATGACAGAAATAGCACTCTATGTTTGAACTTTGTTTTCTGTTGGATACCAGCATAGCCTTTTGGGAATCATTGGAATCGCCACCTTTGCGTCTAGAATATTCTCCAATTAATTTTGATTCAACATATCCAATCGTTAAATCCTCTTCAGACCGCGATTCTAGTGCAGTAATCAAACTATTGTAACTGGCAGGCAAACTACTTAACAGCATTGCAATGTTCCATTTTTCGCTAAAAGTATCTTCACCCAAATTCTGCAACTTAAGAAACAAATCACTCATCATACCAATATGAACCTTTATATCACCATTATCTTCCAAACGCATACTGCAGATTTTTCGCATTATACCAACTTTATTACTTAAAGATTTCCTTTCATGGTAATTCTGTAAATTCTGCCACATCTCTGCCGCCGTTTTGCATTGCCTTATTAAATGCAACTGGTCATCCTCCACCGCCAAAGATATTGTTGCTCTCGCGATGTTGTCCTTCTTTATCCATGCATCATCACCTGTTTCTGGCTTTGGTGTTGTTAAAACCTCCCAGACACCCTCCTTTATCAATAGCATCTCCAACTTAAACTTCCACGTTTTTTTTTTTTTTTTTTTTTTTTTTTTTTTTTTCGTTATTTATTTATTGAATCTTCATATATTTAATATGAACTAACAATAATTTATCAAATCTTAACCTAATACTTTATTTATGTCCTGCCAGTGCCAGACAAAAATTTTCTTCATCACGGGTTCTGTTCACTTATATAGGTGTTTATCTCTCATCTAGTTGGGTAAGTGCTGCAGTGTCTCTTCTCCTTAAGCGAGTGTGGCCGCCATGATTTAAAATATTTCGAGCTAAAGGATTTGGGTGTTGTTCAAGTCTTTTTAAATATTTTACTGCATATTTTGTAATCATAGTTTTTACTAATGGCACGTTGAGATCCTTATGAATGTTTGAGTTTTTAACATACCAGGGGGCGGCTGTGATTATACGAAGAAGTTTATTTTGGCGCCTTTGAATTTTTTCGATATTAGAGGCCGAGGCAGTGCCCCATAGTTGAATACCGTAGCACCAGATAGGCTTTAAGATAGAGTTGTAAAGTAGAAGTTTGCAATCGAGTCTAAGAACAGAATTTCTTCCAATAAGCCAATGAATTTGGATGGCTTTTAGTTTCATTTGAGTTAATTTTGCCTCTATATGGCATTTCCACGTTATTCGCCGATCCAGATGTATACCGAGATATTTTACATGCGAATGTTGAGGAATAATTTGATTATTGATTGTAATAGGGGGGCAAGATTCCCGGCGCAGGGTGAATGTTATATGTACGCATTTTTGCTCATTGACCATTATCCTCCATTGTCTTAGCCATATTTCTAGTTGAAATATATGATGCTGTAGGTAACGAGATGCTTCATAACGGTTTTCGTGGACGCTTAGAAAAGCTGTGTCGTCTGCAAATGTTGAAGTTTGGGTGTAGTTGTTTGTTGGCATGTCCGAAGTATAAATTAAGTATAATAGAGGGCCCAGGATGCTGCCCTGTGGGACTCCAGCGCCAATCGGCTGAGGTGAACTTAAGGAATTTCCTTCTTTAATAATAAATTGACGACCGACTAAGTAGCTTTCTAACAGTTTGTGTGTGTTTGCTGGTAAATTTTGCTTCAATTTGTGTAATAAGCCTTCATGCCAGACTTTGTCAAAAGCTTGCGAAACATCGATGAAGAGTGCTGAGCAATATTTTTTTTCTTCAAATGTTTTTCTTATGACATTTACTATTCGATGAGTTTGTTCAATTGTGCTGTGTTTTCTTCTAAATCCGAATTGATGGTTTGGAATACATCTATTTTCACTTAAAATCGGTGTTAACTTTGAAACTAATAATTTCTCAAATAGCTTTGACATATTTGATAATAAGCTAATAGGCCTATAAGACTCAACTTTCGTATGATCTTTACCTGGCTTTGGTATCATGGTAACTAAGGAAACCTTCCATTTTTGAGGAAAGTATTCAAGGCGTAAAATAGCATTAAAAATAAAAAGAATAATTTTCTTTGCTACGCGAGGTAGCTCTAATAGCATTTTATTGCTGATCTTATCAATGCCAGGTGCCTTCTTAGTGTTTAAGTCACATATAACCTTTTCGATTTCTCTCATCTCAAATCTTAGGGGAATAGCTGCTCTAGCAGCAACAGGTGGTAAATCGACCGCAATATTGTGAGATATATTAGGTGTAAATACGTTTTTCAAGTGGCTTACAAACAGATTTCTTTTTTCAACATCATTTTTTGCCCAACTTCCATTCAAGTTTCTTAATGGTGGTTTAGAGACAACTGGCCTTTTGAGGTTTCTAGCTGCACGCCATAATGAGTAGTCCGATTGTATAGTTGCATCAAGTTCCTTAAGATATTTTTCCAGAGAAGCCGTTTTCTGAGTCTGCAATAACTTTCTTAATCTTTTTGTACACTCTTTTAGCAAGTTCTTAAGTTGAGGAGATCTGTGCAATTGCCACTCTCTTCGTGCCCTCCTTTTTTCAGACAAGAGACGCTCGACATCTGTGGAATATATTTTAATAGTTTTTGTTTTTTTGGGGGCAATATTGGAATGTTGAACAGCTAGTTTCAGAAAACTGTCAAAATTATCAATAGAGCGATCTACATACTCCGGTGTACTGAGCGGAATATTTTCTGTGCAATGGGCACTGAGATATTTTTTATATTTTAACCAATTTATTTGTGTGGCTGACGTCGCTAGGTAACCAGTCGGAGATACAATTCTATTGGGGTTCATTATAGTAACAATTGTAGGTGTGTGGTCGGAAGATAATTCTAGGGAAGCTTCAACGTGAATCGTTTCTGTGGGGATGTTTTTAACCACGCCAAAATCGATGACATCTGGAATTTTTTGCGGGTCAGCAGGCCAATATGTTGGTTGGCCGCTCGCGACAACATTTAAATTCATTTTAGAGATTGTATTAAACAAAACACGACCCTTTGGTGTTATTAGTCGTGACCCCCAGAAGGTATGTTTAGCGTTATAATCGCCAGCGGCCAGGAAACAGGGTCCTAGTGATTTATAATATTCACAATATTGGCTTTCTGATATTGAAAATCTAGGTGGAGAGTATAAAGATGAGATTACAATGCTACGATTCAGCTCTTCAACACAAATGTTCGTTGCTTGGAGATAATCCTCACGATGATCACACATTAGGTAGTGTTTGACTCGATTTTTTATCAAAATGGCAGAACCACCACAAGCTCTATCTCGAGGGTCCTTGGTATCATATAGTATATAACCATTGATGTTAAACGTATTTCTTGAGGTCAAATGAGTTTCAGAAACCATCATGACATCAATTTGTTTATTTTTAAGAAAGTATTCTAATTCATTTTTATGTTGGCGGATGCCGTTCGCGTTCCAAAAACAGATTTTTAAACAGTTCATGGCTTGTTAAGTACAGATTGCAATAACATCGATTGCATTCTAAGAATTTCCTGCATCATATTACCCATTGTGTTCGTAAAATTTGTTACTGTTTGCACTAATGTTTCCATGGTTTTTTCTAGACGACTTAAATTTGAAACTGGAGTTTCATCATTACTTGGCGCAGCACCTTGCGTTGGCGCATGGTTTGATTTTACGACGTTAGCATAAGAGGTTCTGTTATTACTAGGCTGCGGGGCCTGAATGTCACCAGTGCTTACTTGATTTGTTACCTGCATTTGAGGGGGATTAGTTTTCGGTCCAACTGACTGCTTGACGATGGTATATACAGGGCATCCTCTATAATTGGCAGTGTGATTACCGCCACAGTTGCTACATTTTTTTACGTTGGGGTCGGTTTTAGACTTATCGCAAAGATCTGTACCATGTAATTCACCACATACTACGCAAACAGGGGGTAAATAGCAATATGCCTTAGTATGACCATATTCTTGACAGTTTAAACACTGAACGGGACCATTTCTTTTGTGTGGCTCTTCTATAGTTACTCTTCTATAGAGAATATATTTCAGATTGTAAATAGGGTGCGTTTCATTTTTTTTAAGCTTTACGTCGCCGGGTTCAAACTCCACTCGAAAAAGTGGTTGGGGGTTTTTTTCTCTATTTTTTATATTTACTACATGTTTTATTTTGAAGCCTTTTTCTTCGAGGAATGTTTTTACCTCTTCTGGGTCCACACATGAGTCAATTCCCTTAATCACTACCTGGAGACCTTTACTGCTTTTCAGTTGGTATGTATAAAAGTTTTTTTTAAGTACTTCAAATTTGTTTATAATTTTGCGAAAATCATTCTCATTATTGACTTGTATTTTTGTCTCGTTTATACTACCACGCTTGATAGCAGCTACGTAAAACGAATTTTCACCTATCACCGATATCAAACTCTTTATGAGCTCATTTGAGTTTTGCTCCCTAAGATATATCGGGGGAGGCTTGGACGATTTTATGACGTTTGGTGCTTCAGAGGATTCATCCTCCAGAATTGCAAATCGATTTTGAGAATTTATTTTATCAAAAGATGGTACTTTTGAGGCCGAAGCAACTGCTGCAGAGGTAGGGCTGCGACCCCGTTTAAGCACTGTTATGTACCTGTCCATACCAACTTGTACTTGAGGCTTTTGACCACTTTTTACTTGTGGAGCTGAGTTTTCCATCATGCCTGATTTGAGGGTAATATTTTCATCACTTATTAAAATCGTTTTTGCCGCTGAGGCACCGCTTGCAGGTTTTATATTTTTTATTGTATTAATATCAACCGTATTATTAGACACCGAAGGTGATACTGAGTTTTCTATTATGCCTGATTGGGGGTTAATATTTACATCACTTATTAAAATTGTTTTTGCTGTTGAGGCAACGCTAGCAGGTTTTGTATTTGTTATTGTATCAACCGTGTTATTAAATACAGACGGCGAGAGGGATCGCGTACGAGTAATAGGTTTAACCGTTAGGTATTTGCTATCATCGATTCTTTTTTTTATTTCTGTATTTTTTTCGCTAACACTCACTGTGATATATGCATTTCTACTGTTTGCACTCATAAGAGTTTTTTTTTTTCTTTTACCGTTTACAGTTGTGCTCTTCTTATTTGTTATTGTTTATCAACACCGATAATGAAAAAATGTGTGTTTATGTATGTATGTACATACATGTAATTTTTTTTTTTTTTCTTTTTCTTGTATTTACTTTTTTTATACTTTATTTGTTCAAAAAAAAATAAACCGTATGCCGAGTTTAGAAAACACGTCTATCTTCAACGACCGCGACAGACTTACTTCCACGTGAAGTAATTTTCAGCATTAAGCTTTGCCACTGATGTTTTTATATCTGTCGCCATAATTCTTTAAAACTTTAACAAAAATATAATTATGCGTAAATTTACTGGGTCCTGGGCCCATAACCTATAGAAAAAACGCAGTGATGTTGATTTAATTCAACTACAAAAGTCTTTATTAATAAACTTCAATTAAAAGTAAAAAAGGTTATAAACCGGAAATGATTGAATGACAAGTAATAATAAAAGAAACAAGTTACAAAAGCAAAATGTCAAAAGATGACAGAGTTGACACATTAGTAATTTGGAATGCTGCAGTAGGGATATGCTAATATGTATATCCAACAATAACTCGCAACATTTTTTTTGCTCTTTTTATTTATGCTGCTCATATGACTAAAATATTACACAATGGTTTACGAACGTTTTGTTTTGAAAAATAATTTTGCTATCAAAAAAGTTGTTTTTGGGAGTACATAATTTTTTTCATTAAAAGATTTTATTTATTGTGCTTAATTTCCTTTTTTTAAATGATAAAAATACTAAAATTTATTGTTGGAGGATAAGCTGTTCCTATGCGCATTTCACTGGTTACTTAGGCCAGATCAACAGGAAACGTTTACCTAAATAATTTTAGAAAAGCCAAAGCTATTAGCAAACAAGACTAGAGAGGAAATGAGAATAACCTAAACTCAAAACGTCTTGTTTGAAACGATATCAAAGCTTAAACAAAATACCAACAATAAAACAGTGTGTTAATCTTTTCTTACATTTCCCACTGCAATTAGTTGGAATTCTACCAACATTGTATTTGTAAGTGGGTAAAGAAAAAACAAATTAAAAACAAAAACAAATTGCTTTTATTGATTTCGCAAGAAATCAAAATAAAAACAATTTGCCCTGTTTAGTTTTTAATGCACGTGCACTTGCAAAAATTTATTATCAAAAAAGTTGTTTTTGGGAATACATAATTTTTTTCATTAAAAGATTTTATTTATTGTGCTTAATTCCCTATTTTTTAATTGATAAAAATAATTTTGCTACTTATGAACGGCTGAACATATTTGAATGAAATTTTAAACTATCATACCCAAGTAGCTATTGCGTTCATTTAAAAGAACACGAGTCCAGGAGAGTCGGGAGAGTGACTTACGGACCTCTAAAATTGGTAACCTCGGATATTCAAGCTTTTAAAAATATATTTATGGACTGAAAAAAAAATAAAAATATTAAATTTAAGCTGAGTAACAAAAAATATGCTTAAATGTTTAGGTTATATCTTTTGGCTTTGGAGATTTTTTTTTAATGATTTTTCTAGTTGTTTTAATCGGGTGGATTATGTTTTATGTCAAAGTAGGTGTGTTCCACAAGATCTCGGGCAAGTTCGGACTAATGAGAGTAAAATGAAAATTACTCTCTGAATTTGCCAAAACTACCCAATATTACTGGAACGCAAAAAACCATAGGTGCGTTTGTTTACTTTTCCAGTAAAATCCAGTAGTTGAGTAAATTTTGGGCAATATGAAAATTTTACTCTCAAAAATGGCTCTTGCACAAAAAAGTAAACGAACGGAAAAATTGCAAAAACTTGCAGGTTAATTCAAACAGCTGATCGCTAAAAAGCTTAGTGTTGTAAAATATGTGTTGTTTAGACTACCCAGTACATAATGTTTTTGGTACTTGATGAAATGCATTGTAATGATTATAAATTCGTAGCAAATTTATTTATTAAATGAGCTTCTGTGCAAGTTTTAAGACTTGTTTATTTTGTACATGACTTTTAATTTTGTTTCTAATTGAATTACATACGAAACTACATCAATATTTGATTTTTGATATTTGGTACCCTCAATAATATCAATAAGAAGTAATCATATATTCATTAGCTTTACATCTCTAAAATATTAATGTAAACAAAAACAAAAATAAGTAATATTGAACAATTAACACAAATTTTACCATGCCAAAAAAAGAAAACTTAATATTTCATGCTCTCCCTGAACATTTGGGAAGGTACAAAGTGGTAAGTAAAATTGTTTAGTATGTAATAAATATTTTTGGTTTTTGTTGCATTTTTAATTCAGCTTTTGTTCTTTTAAATGTTTTTATTACAAATTGTATGCTTTTTGTTTGCTTACTTTTGTTTGTTTACTTAAATGAAACATATGTTTTTGTTTTCTACTGGTTTTTACTGGTAAAAATTTGTTCAGTAAAAATTTCCAGACTCTTTGCTTACAACTGTCACTTTACTCTCTCAGTAGATGCTCTCTTTGGCAAATTTTTGTGTAAGCGAACGCATTTCAGTAAAATCCAGTAGAAACTTGCACAAATTTGTGCAAATTTTGGGGTAAACGAACGCACCTTAGCCAAAGCTATTAGCAAACAAGACTAGAGAGGGAATGAGAATAACCTAAACTCAAAACGTCTTGTTTGAAACGATATCAAAGCTTAAACAAAATACCAACAATAAAACAGTGTGTTAATCTTTTCTTACATTTCCCACTGCAATTAGTTGGAATTCTACCAACATTGTATTTGTAAGTGGGTAAAAAAAAAACAAATTAAAAACAAAAACAAATTGCTTTTATTGATTTCGCAAGAAATCAAAATAAAAACAATTTGCCCTGTTTAGTTTTTAATGCACGTGCACTTGCAAAAATTTATTATCAAAAAAGTTGATTTTGGGAATACATAATTTTTTTCATTAAAAGATTTTATTTATTGTGCTTAATTCCCTATTTTTTAATTGATAAAAATAATTTTGCTACTTATGAACGGCTGAACATATTTGAATGAAATTTTAAACTATCATACCCAAGTAGCTATTGCGTTCATTTAAAAGAACACGAGTTCAGGAGCGTCGGGAGAGTGACTTACGGACCTCTAAAATTGGTAACCACGGATATTCAAGCTTTTAAAAATATATTTATGGACTGAAAAAAAAATAAAAATATTAAATTTAAGCTGAGTAACAAAAAATATGCTTAAATGTTTAGGTTATATCTTTTGGCTTTGGAGATTTTTTTTTAATGATTTTTCTAGTTGTTTTAATCGGGTGGATTATGTTTTATGTCAAAGTAGGTGTGTTCCACAAGATCTCGGGCAAGTTCGGACTAATGAGAGTAAAATGAAAATTACTCTCTGAATTTGCCAAAACTACCCAATATTACTGGAACGCAAAAAACCATAGGTGCGTTTGTTTACTTTTCCAGTAAAATCCAGTAGTTGAGTAAATTTTGGGCAATATGAAAATTTTACTCTCAAAAATGGCTCTTGCACAAAAAAGTAAACGAACGGAAAAATTGCAAAAACTTGCAGGGTAATTCAAACAGCTGATCGCTAAAAAGCTTAGTGTTGTAAAATATGTGTTGTTTAGACTACCCAGTACATAATGTTTTTGGTACTTGATGAAATGCATTGTAATGATTATAAATTCGTAGCAAATTTATTTATTAAATGAGCTTCTGTGCAAGTTTTAAGACTTGTTTATTTTGTACATGACTTTTAATTTTGTTTCTAATTGAATTACATACGAAACTACATCAATATTTGATTTTTGATATTTGGTACCCTCAATAATATCAATAAGAAGTAATCATATATTCATTAGCTTTACATCTCTAAAATATTAATGTAAACAAAAACAAAAATAAGCAATATTGAACAATTAACACAAATTTTACCATGCCAAAAAAAGAAAACTTAATATTTCATGCTCTCCCTGAACATTTGGGAAGGTACAAAGTGGTAAGTAAAATTGTTTAGTATGTAATAAATATTTTTGGTTTTTGTTGCATTTTTAATTCAGCTTTTGTTCTTTTAAATGTTTTTATTACAAATTGTATGCTTTTTGTTTGCTTACTTTTGTTTGTTTACTTAAATGAAACATATGTTTTTGTTTTCTACTGGTTTTTACTGGTAAAAATTTGTTCAGTAAAAATTTCCAGACTCTTTGCTTACAACTGTCACTTTACTCTCTCAGTAGATGCTCTCTTTGGCAAATTTTTGTGTAAGCGAACGCATTTCAGTAAAATCCAGTAGAAACTTGCACAAATTTGTGCAAATTTTGGGGTAAACGAACGCACCTAATTTTTGCACTTCTTCAAATACGAATGATGCTTACTTTTCAAATTAAAAACTATTTAAGTGATTTTAGACGCTTAAAAGTCAAAACAATTTAAAACCAAAATATTTGCATCATTGTCATTTTTTATATTTTGTTTTCTTTTGTGTTAAAAATTAAGGGAAATACATATGTATACAATAATGTATTTACAACTTTAATTTTTTTTTACTAAAATTTTACATTTTGCTTTCTTATATATTTTTTAATAAAACCTAAACTTTTTCTTTTACTTGTAAATTTCCTGATTAATTTTTCAGTTTCATATGTAAACAAAAACAGCTGATTGTTTATTCTAGTCCGAACTTACCCAAAGAAAAAGTTCGTGCAAATATGTACAGGAAATGAAAAAAAAATACTCTCTCAATTACTCTCTTAAATGCACAAAAATTGTTATGTGGAACGCTTTTGGGTAACTTTGTGCAAGTTCGGACTGTTTCGTTATGCATCTGGAACAGAGCTACTGTTATCAATAGTGGGTTCAACATTCTTTAAACAATTTTTTGTTTGATTTTTTTTGTGGTGCATATATATGATGATATTTATATCAATGTATATATTATGTCATGTGTACAGTTTGTTCCCGGGATTTCTCGTCCCGGGAATTCCCGGGATTTTCAGTTGTTTTCAATTCCCGCTTACCGGGGAATTTATTGCGGGATTCCCGGGAAATTTTGATGAAGATCTTTCTTTAAAACTTTAGTAAATTTATATCAGACTTGTGTCTTTATTTGTTTTATCCAACTTAATTTCACCGCAATATTTAATTTTTCTTGTTTAAGGCTTTTAAACTAATTTTTGAGAATGGGCTTTATATTGGGCCTATGATAAATTAAAGACCTTTCATCACGAAATTTTTTTTCTTGTCCTAGCAAATTGAAGTATAAATTTTGCAATATTATTATAAAGCTTTGCGGTTAAGGGCGTAGTAAATAGTTTTCCTAGATTGTGTTTCATATGCGGCATTTCAAGTGATTTTGAATCTTATAAAAGTAGAAAGTAAAAATTTGTGTGCATTTCGCCACAAATTTATGTTAGTTTTAGTTGAGTTTTTAGGGAAGTAGTTCCACATTTGGTGCATAACTCTTTTCCTACTGAAGCGATTCTGCTGTAATTCAATCCCGAACAGCCTAGAAGATCTAGAAACAATTTGACACCCAAATGGCAAAATCGGCTTAGAATTAATAAATGACTAATAATAAAAATATTTTATGGGACCTTAGATGAATATTAAAAAAATATCACATTGAATGAAACTTAGTATACATACCTTCATACACAACTGCTGATTAAGGCTAGATTACACTATCTCACAAGCCTTACGTATTCCATAATACTTTGTGAGATGGAAATCTAATGAGCTTTGTTGTCCCTGTCAAAAAATCTAATGTAACATTACAGTTTGTAGTCACACTATCACACATGAACATGCTTTTGTTAAAATGCAACCCTGATCCAATGAAAACAATTAGCGTTTAGAAATTTTTCAAAAAACGATTAAGTCATATGGGATGTCAAACTTTTTTCGTAATACTTGTGAAACATTGCATTCACACTATCACACTTTGTCATATTACTTGAGTTTTTGACATGTATTAATACAAAGTATAATAGTGTAATCTAGCCTTTAAGGGTTATACTTCGTAATGTTGAGTTTTTGTAAACGTAAGACTAATACTTTCATTCTAATTACGCAAATGAGCTCTGAATTTGACAATGTATATACGTATATTGATTTCTATTATTCTATTGGCATCAATATAACCCTCTTAAGTGTCTTAAAATAATTTGAATCTTACATTTTTTAGGTTTTTGTTATTTAATAGATACTAAGTTTAATTCTTTTAAGCATAATAACCAATAAGAAATATTAGTTTCATTGGGAAAATAAGTAAATAAATAAATACAAAATGTTGGCCGGGAATCCCGGGATCCCGGGAATTTGATTTTTATTTCCCGCTTTCCCGGGAATCCAAAAAGTGCGGGAATAAAAAAACTCTAGTTATGTGGTATTTCTGTACCGTTTATACATGCTGTGTTATCAAATATTTTTTCAAGTTCTATCAGGGGTGTTCTGGAAATCGAAAACGCATGAATTTTGAAGTTCTTTTTAATACACCCTTCATCTAATTTTTTAACATTTTCTTATAGAATTCTGTTTAATGGAGAAATATTTGTATTGCATGGTCTTCGTATTTCTTTTAGTACAAAAATCTTATTAAAAAAACGACTTTTAAATTCTTGCGTTTTTCGTTTTCGATTTCCAGAACACCCCTGTATATTTTAGCCAAATTGAAATTCAGAAGAATATAATTTATGAGGGTCAAAAGGGAGAAGAGAGATTTTACTAGCTGTAGGAAGGCGAACGTATAAACTTTAAGCCCATATACACTTTTGTACCTGTTTGGACCAGCCAATAAAACACTTTTTTAATTTGAGTAAAATTATTCGCAACATTTTTTTGCTCTTTTTATTTTACCTGTTCATATGACTGAAATATAAGTGTACCAAGCCAAGTTGTGCTAGGTATTTTATATTAAATAATTATAAATATCTGTGAGATTTTAAGCGTTTCCTACTATAGCCCTTTCAAGTTTTTATTCTACCTTCTGATGCTACCGAGAAACACAGTATGACACAAGCCGTGTACAAAAGCCAGTGGAATTCGAATAACAACTCAGTTGTTTTAATATATCTAAGCAGTAACAATCAAATTTTTAAATATCTATAAAAATGGAGAGCTTTACCTGTAAAGAATAATCTGAAAAGTATTTTAAAAATAAAAAGGAGGACGAAATTTTAAGTTACATTGAAGGAAAATTAAAGTAACCATAGATTTTACAACCGTTTTGCAAACTGGTTAGATGGCGAACTCAATGTCCAGATATCTTCAGAAGATACAAACGAAAAGATCCTTGGGAGACCAAAGAAATCACTTGACAACTGTAGCGTTAGGTCTAAAAGGCGGAAACTTAAGGATATCAATGAAGAAATCAAAGATATAAATATTTAAGAAGCTTTGCTATATCAACTCCGATCACAAAAAGAACTCACAAAAGTCGATATTATTGAAAAAGATTTTATCGCTAGTCCCAAGAGAATAATCCGGGTTCTTAAGAGTATTCCAATGCAAAGCGATGAAAAACAGTTTTAAACAGCATTATTTTCAGATTTGAAGTTAACAAAAGAGCAATATATTAAGCTCAGAGTACGTGCGATTGAAAAGGATTCAAATCTGTATCCTGGGGGGTTACCGCGTATTTCGATTCGAAAGAAATAATTTACGAGTTCGAACAATTTGTACTGTGTATTACGATTTTCGTACAATTTGTTTCGAATGAACGGAAATTTTTTATACACTATCGAAAACCAAAAATCCCTTTCGAGACGGCAACTCTCTATTATGAACAATAAAAATCCCTTTCGAAAGTGCAACTCTGTATTACGAAAACACGAGTCTGTTAAGCAAAAAGTGTTAAAAAAATTGTTCGAAAGCTATTTTGTTGGTGACAAAGTGAACGAAAAACAAAAAATGTAAATATTTAAATCTTTCAAGATAAATAAAAGCGTAAAACAAACAAATTAAACCAAATAATGTTATATTTGATATAAACTAAATAATTACTAATGTTATTATTGTAAATGTTTTAATATTTGTGGTCTTGAAATTTGCAAAAAAAAAAAAATATATTAAAAAAAATATGTACATAGATATGTACATGTACAAAAAGCAGTATAAAGAAGTGATTGACTTTTTCTTTGGAATCTTCAAACCACAGGGAAATGCAATCAGTTTTAATTAAAAAAAATTACAATTATAACATTTTTACACATTGAATAGTATTTAATATGTCTTTTGTTTTGGGATATTTTCGTCCATTTTTGTATTTTAGTAACAGTGCTACCAACTTTTTATCAAATTTCCCATTTGTTTATAAATACAACTCTGTCATCGTTTCGAACGAGTTACGCAGTACGGTTCAACTTTCGAATCGGAAATTGCTTTCGAAAAATGTTTCGTTTCGAATCGAAATACGCGGTAACCCCCCTGCTTTTCATCACATAACTGCTGCCAAGAAGGACTGTTTGCCACCAAGGGTCACTTTTAAAATCCCATCAATTTCGGCGGCAGAGGTAAAACTTCAAGGTCTACTTAATCATACAGCTCAGCGTTTACTACAATCACTTAAAGAAGATGATTTGAAAAAATATGGAAACTGCAATATAACTCTCTTTTGCATATGGGGATGTGATGGTTCTTCTGAACAAAAACAATACAAGCAATCTATATGTGAAAATACTTTAGATACAGATATGTTCATGGTATCATTTGTTCCATTGCGATTGATAAAGAATTTGAAACACTTGGAGCCTTCGACCAGTACGATGCAAACAAAGGATATTTGGAAAAATCTCACACCATCTTTTACAAAATACTGCAGACCAATTAAATTTGAATATAAAAAGGAAACTTCTGATACCATTAAAAATTAAACCAGTTATATAATTTATAATTAGGATTAGAAATGGATGGCCAGACAATTGAAGTTAGCTATTAATTAGTGCTAACGATGATAGATGGAAAAGTCGGCCAGGCTTTGACGGACATAAAGGCTTCATACAGCTGCATTATATGCCAAACCACATCAAGCAAATTAAACAAAGTCCCAGAAAAATCATGAGATAATACTTATGCATATGAATTTGGATTATCGCCGCTAAATACAAGAATACCAATTATGGAGCACATGCTAAAAATCAGTTATGATTTGGGTTTTGGACCTACAGGATCAATAAGAAACAATGACACCAACAAGGACTTAAGAAGTATAAAAAACAAGCTTGTTCAGGATGAATTTCGCAAATGTGGGTTGAATATAGACCAACCAAAACAAGGATCAGGCAATACGAATGATAGGAATACAGCAAGAAGGTTCTTTCCTGATCCCAAAAAAGCATTTGAAATTTGTTGATATAAGTATTATTTCAAGATTTAAAACAATTATGGATGTACTTGCATGCCATGAACAAATTGGTTATAGAAAATTTGGTGATTATGCCAAAGAAACATCTCGAATATATACTAACAAATATCCATGGAGAAATATGTTTGCCACAGTTCACAAAATCCTTTATCATGGAGAGGATGTCATTAGGCATCATTTAGTACCACTAGGAGATCTGTCAGAGGCAGAGCTCGAAAATAAACAGTAAAGTACAGCAAGTTAGTGTACCACACGCTTTTTTTAATTTTTGTTTGTCAATTTGTACACAAAAAAATTTGGTACACAACTATTGTGAGCTGACGAACACACTTAGATAACTTACCGAACTTATTTTTAAAATAAAAAATATAATTTTTTAATGGTTTGGTTATTTATTGAAAAAAAAACCCGAAATATAATTTGAATTTAGTTTTATAACAGTAGTACAAAAAGAGAAGAAACATGCAAAAGTATACTAATGTTTTAATAAAATATAGTATTTATATCAATAAATAAATGTAAATGGTTGTTTATAACAGTCGCTCAAAAATAGACCAAAAAAAAAAAAAAAAATGCGTTTGTGTTTTGAGAAATTTATTTAAAACCGTCAAAGTATCTATTATAAGGGTAGACATTTTTATGCGTGGGTGTGTTGATCATAATTATCGGAAAATACCCAACAACAACCCTGTTAAAGGAAAAGATAAGGCTTCTGCACATATTCACCCCTATTATGAAAGTCGACGTCGACATGAGTCGACGGCATCGGGACAGTAATTATATTTTCTGAGTCGTTATTGCCAATAATCGATTACTATTGACAGTCACTTGATATTTTCTAGGGCGCTTTTAAGTCGACGTCGAGTAAAATTGTCTCTGTTTTAGTCGACAGGAAATTTTGCGACGACTCAAATGAAAGTTAAAGAAATTTTAAGTAGAATCTATATATATAAAATAGGATGTGTGTATGTATGTATGTAACGTATGGACTCCAAAACGGCTGGGCCGATTTTGATGAAATTTTCAGGGAATCTTCAGAATCTTCAGGCGGGTGACACTGTGAAGTCTGATTTTTGATTTTTGGTCTGGGGGCGGAGGGGCGTGGCAAAATCCATAACTTGAGAACGGCTTGACCGATTTAGACGATTTTTTCTTTAAAATTATCGCCATGGTCCAACTTAGGTTTTTACGGAAAGAAAATTTTGCCCCGCCCACTTTTACGCCCACTTTTTTCGATTTATCTAAAATCAGAAAACGGCACCATCGAGTTGACTAATTTTTCTTTCAAATGTTCGTATTAATCAACTTTAAGTTTTCATCGAAAGAAAAATTTACCACGCCTACTTTTACGCCCACTTTTTCTATTAAGCGCATAACTGGAGAACGACTTGACCGATTTGGACGATTTTTTCTTTAAAATGATCGCCATGGTCCAACTTAGGTTTTTACGGAAAGAAAATTTTGCCCCGCCCACTTTTACGCCCACTTTTTTCGATTTACCTAATATCAGAAAACGGCTCCATCGAGTTGACTAATTTTTCTTTCAAATGTTCGTATTAATCAACTTTAAGTTTTCATCGAAAGAAAAATTTACCACGCCTTCTTTTACGCCCACTTTTTCTATTAAGCGCATAACTGGAGAACGACTTGACCGATTTGGACGATTTTTTCTTTAAAATGATCGCCATGGTCCAACTTAGGTTTTTACGGAAAGAAAATTTTGCCCCGCCCACTTTTTTCGATTTACCTAAAATCAGAAAACGGCTCCATCGAGTTGACTAATTTTTCTTTCAAATGTTCGTATTAATCAACTTTAAGTTTTCATCGAAATAAAAATTTACCACGCCTACTTTTACGCCCACTTTTTCTATTAAGCGCATAACTGGAGAACGACTTGACCGATTTGGACGATTTTTTCTTTAAAATGATCGCCATGGTCTTACTTAGGTTTTGAGGAAAGAAAATGTTGCCCCGCCCACTTTTACGCTCACTTTTTTCGTAAGATTCACAGCATATATATACATACATACAACCATATGTATTTTCAAATCAAATGTAAATCAAACATATGTATATGAACAACATTTTAATTTATAATATTGCTTAGGGCCAGCAACGCGGACCGGGTCAGCTAGTGTTAATATATTTATTAAGGCCGTAAAAATAAAAAAAATGCAAATTTAAAAGAAGTTATGGGACAAATTAAACGCGAAAATTCGGAAAAGTTTGCTAAAATAGCGAAAATTCGCAAAAATTTTAAATATTTCAAACAAGCCATAAAATTAATTAAAAGTCCCTAAAACTATATGGAATGTCAAAAATTCGGTAAAAATAGCAAAATTTGCATAAAGTCGCAAAAATTTGCTAATAGCTGCATGATAGCAAAGTCTTATATTTATTAATAATATTATCAAAGTTGTTTGTGGGAATACTATTATTTATTAAAAGATTTTGTTTGTTGTGCTTAATTCCCTTTTTAAATAATTGATAAAAAATACTGAAATTTATTGTTGGAGGATAAGCTGTTCCTATGCGCATTTCACTGGTTGCTTAGGCCAGATCATCAGGAAACGTTCTCCTAAATAATTTTAGAAAAGCCAAAGCCATCAGCAAACAAAACTACAGAGGGGATGAGAATTACCTACAAACACTCAAAAAGTCTTGTTTGCAACGATATCAAAGCTTAAACAAAATACCAAACAATAAATCAGTGTTGAGTTTTTATCTTTTTTACATTTCCCGCTACAATTAGTTAGAATTCTCCCAACATTAATTGTAGTTGTAAGTGGGTAAAGAAAAAACATATTAAAAACAAAAACAAAGTGCTTTTATTGTTTTCGCAAGAAATCAAAATAAAAACAATTTGCCAGTTCAGTTTTTTATGCACGTGCACTTGCTAAAATTTATTATCAAAGTTGTTTGTGGGAATACTATTATTTATTAAAAGATTTTGTTTGTTGTGCTTCTGGCCTAAGCAACCAGTGAAATGCGCATAGGAACAGCTTATCCTCCAACAATAAATTTCAGTATTTTTTATCAATTATTTAAAAAGGGAATTAAGCACAACAAACAAAATCTTTTAATTTATTAATAATAGTTAAAACTATAAATAATCAGAAATATTACAGTAAAAAATAGCTCTTATCACGAACCTGGCCAAAATTTGCGAAAAATTCATAATCGGAAACAAACTCTAAAATTAATTTGAAATCGCTTAATCGGTTAAATGAAACAAAATGTCGGAAAATAGCATAAAAAGCTTTAACAAATTAACTTTCATGATGAAGAACAAAAATAATAGAAAAAAAAATTGGAGATGGGATTTATTTTTGTCAGATTTTCGATAACTTGTCGACCTCGACACAACTTTCTTATAAAATACCAAATTAACGTCGAAGTGATGTAGTCGTCGACTTGATGTGACAACAAATAAAAATTAATGACGACGTCGACAACGACTTACATAATAGGGGTGATTATAAAATACTACTCGGAATTTTATCAGAACCATATTTGTAAGAGAATTTAAGCTTTTTTTAGACCATTTGCGACAGTTTGGTTATGATGGAGGGCAGTCAGGAAGCAACGTGCCTGTGGACACCATAAGTTCTGAATCAGTCAGATTCGGACGACGATTTGGATCCACAACTTAAGAGAGTGCGATTTGCAAGCCCAGGGCCATCAACATTATAACCATAATACGAATATTGTTTTTATAGTATATCGTTGTTGAAGTAAAGAAGAAGAAAAACAAATGAAATTAAAAAAAAATTTCGGGAATTTTTTTCACTTTTGCGGCTACCTAAACGGTATTAAGAATCATTCCTAGGAAGTTGTTTACTGATATCTTAGGTACATTTTTGTAGTTGGTTGTTCGCTTGAATTTTGAACGGTTTGCTACCTATGGACCTGAAACGGGGGACAAAGGTAAAAAAAAGTTGAATTTTTTAAAGTTTTTTGCGATTTTGATCTTGAAGATGAAGTTTTTTTGACTTAATATGCTCACAATTTTTTGTTCTTTATGACAAGAGCTACAACTTTGTGAGTAAATTAAAATTCCGAACGGTTCCAGATATGAGCCTGACAAAATGACAAAGAGGCCCCAAATCTTTGAGGACCATAAAAAGTGCATGACTTTGGGCAAATCTGGGAGACACGGGTCTTTTTTTTAGTCTTTTATCACGAAGTTATTTTATCGTATTGCACTGCGTAATTTAATGGCCATACGAATTTTTTTTTGCTCAAGGTGTTTCTTACAGGTAACAAAACGCGTGTGTGTGTTCATTCTTTTAGTTGTTGGCACTTGTTATTTTCCATATTGAAATATTCAATGTTTTTCTGGTTTTAAAATGTAATTCACTCTGAACAAAAGGGGTGTTTATTCCACAGCTTTCAAAAACCGAATGACCAAAAAACGGCACTAACAAAATACGTATGTATGTAACGGAGACAGTAGCGCGTGAGTAGGGTGCCAGTAGTACTGTTTTTATCAGTACATGTACTGTTTTTTGTTTAAAGTACTGATTTATGCATAACAAGAAAATCAGTACGCAAATGTACTGATTTTTTTCAAATATGTACTGTTACTGATATTACGTATTTATTTTACTCAGTGTATAAAATAGTTAGTATTGTCAAATTGTTTGCGATAAAAATATTAATATGGATGTTCTTTTCGATGAGTTCTAACATTAAACGTTTTTGCCGATTCAGTACGAAAAGAGAAGACGGTAGAAAAAAATGGAAGGAGTTTCTAAATGTTAGATCGTTTACGAATTTTAAGATAATGTGCAATTTTATTTGTTTCTCTTCCACATTCAAACGCTTTTACAGAACAGTTAAATGTTTTCAAATTGGAGAAAAGTGAAAACAGGCTTTTTCGATATAAAACATAGAAAGTTTATATAAATTGTATTTAATATACTATGTATTTACATATGTACATATATATATCATTTATAAAAATTTATAGTATAAGATCGTCTGAAAAACGGTTGTACCTTTTGCTATAATTACAATTAATAATAATTAGTTGTAAATCACTTTTAAACTATTTCGAACACTATATAATAAGTTTCGCTATTTCATATACATAATTAATTCGTTTTTTTTTTTTATAATTTTTGTCGTTATATTTGTGTTCACTTTTCAAAGAATTGAAATTATATTTTTTTTTTTTATTGAAGAGTTCTTAGTGAAATTGTGTAGAAAACCCTTTATGAAGCTGTTTTTTGTTAAATTTGATATTGGCTGTTTCCACAAAATAAAATGAAGTAAAAAAAAAACACCTAGTGAAACGATTATCTCAAAACAGCAAACTATTGACATGGGCCCTTTAGGCACCATGTCATAGATATCTCAAATTTTGCTTTTTTAAAGTTATATTTCTTTGTAAAATTCTAAACCAACTAGCAAAAATAAATTGAAAATCGTATTTTTAACAAACTGTTGTGTTTCATATTTTTCGTTGTTTACTTTTTATTCCCGCTATATGTAAATATTAAATTTTGTAAGTTCAATTTATTTACCCTTGTCCTGTAGCCCGTTTCTGTATTTCTCGCATCGTAAAATTTCCCGCATGAAACAAGTGAATTATAACAAAAACAGTGCAATATGAAACAGAAAATGGTTTTTCTCACTTAAGTGTTTCTGTATCTTTACTTTGGGAGAATTATCTGTCATTTAAATAATTTTCCAGCAATTATTGGAAGGATGTGAGAAAAAGTGTTTCTGTATTAATATTTTGCTAAAAATTTCTGACAAGAACTGTCAAAATAAGTAACATTTGAAATTGATGCGAGAAAAATAAAATTACAAAAAATGGAGCACAAATTATGTATGTATGTACACAAGAATGTGTATTATTTTTTTTTATTTGAAGAGAAAGAATTTTAACGATGAAAATAATTAAAACACAAATGTTATATTTTGTTATTTTAATTGTTGTAAGCCATTCATTGTTTTCGTTTTATGCAGGGCTGCCAGATAAATTTGTAAAAAAATCGTTAATTTCCTAAGAAAAAATAAAAAAAAATCGGCTAATTTGTTTTTAAACATCGGACAATTTAAAATTAATTTTGACAAATTTTGTTAGATTAAAACATAATCAAAAAAAAAAAAAAAAAATTGGTAAAGTTCATGGGTAAAATACATATTTTATACATATATACATACATACTTAAACTTGAGGTCTATTTAAATAAAATTATTTATTTTATTTTTCTCTTTAATCCGATAACAATTTAAAATTTCAGATTGTTTTTTTCCTGAAAAGATCACTTTAAGGCGTGACAAAATATCATATTGAACTTGCCAAAAAAGGCAAAAATTTCCTATAGTGCATTGATTGAAAAATGGGACAATAGTTTAATGTTTTGATCACATAAACAAATGTATTAAATAATCTAAGGAAATAAAAATTAAACAGTTTTCCTTCGAAATTTGGATTTTGCCCATAAATTTTTTAAGCTGCCTTGTTTTTCTGTGGTGCCGAATATATAAACATATTAAACTAATTAAAATTATTTTATTTCGAAGACTGAATAATATCGTCACTAGAAAAAATCAGCACTTTGCCAATTTTTTAACAAAAAATCGTCAAAATGACGATAAATCGTCAAATCTGGCAGCCCTATTTATATTATATCTATTTCTTTCGTTGACGTTTCGCTTGCATTTGACACTTAATTACTGGAAGTATTCCAGTTAAAACAGAATCTGTGTTGTCTGTTCTCGCATTCAAATACAGAAACACTTTTTTCTCACAAATCGAGAAACGATGGAATTTTTTGTTTCATACTTAATGTGAGAAATTTTGCAATGCGAGAAATACAGAAACGAGCTACTGTACTAAAAAAATAAAACACATTTGGTATTTGTAGGGCAATTTGGCCCAACTGAGAAAGCCATCATACATTTGTTAATTATGCTGATTTTTTTACATTCAATGCATGTTATGAACGTTTCGGAATGATTTTTATTTAAAGTTTGTTACGTGCTGTACATTTGCTTAAATATTTTTTATTGACTTAATAATGTGTTGGCCATTTTTACCCATGTTTACAAAATGCGTAACCTTTTTTGGTACAGACATTGCGAAAAAGCCTTGATATTAATCATATGAAATATACATACTTTTCAATAAAAAAAGTGTACATACATTTAAAAAAAATTCATTGATCAGTTTTGAAAATAATAAGCAATAAAAACTGTTTAGGCAATTTATACAAAGAATTCCAGTTTTGTTTTAAAAAGGATTAAAGCTTTTTATGTTATCAAAATATAATTTTATATTAAAAAAGTATATGTACGGTTTTCTCAAATGTACTGATTTCTCTGATTTCAAAACTGGCAACCCTACGCGTGAGAGTCAAATGAAAAAAATAAAGACCTGCATGAATTCATTCGCTACATCCAAAAACAATATCACAATTAAAAGAATGAACACATACACCCGTTTTGTTACCTGTAAGAAACACCCACGCTTATTAGACAGTAATGGACCATACAATTTTGGAAAAACCTTAATTGCTTAAAAATCCGATGCCAATAATACCCAGCCTGTTTTTTTAAATTAAAATGTTCATTTGGGAACTTATATTGAAAACAAAACCAAATTTTAGCTTTTTATTGTCGTTTCAATGTAAGTTACCAAACGAAAATGTTTATTTTAATTTCAAAAACATCTTATTTATGATGGCGTTTCGTGCGTTTTGTTACCTGTAAGAAACATCCATGCGCATGAGACAGTAAAGGACCATAACATTTGATTAAAAACAAGTTCAAAATAATTTTCGTTTTTATTGCCCACAACAAAAGACATACACAGAAAAATAAAATAAGACGGTAACGCTGATATACATTTTCAACCACCATTTCAAGTTAGTGAGTAACACAAAATAGTTAAACCAATTGACTGATAAAAACAGCATATTTGTGGTTTTTTAATCCAGTTATTGAGTGAAAAGGTGAAAAATGGGGAAAAATTGTAAAAAATGGGCATTTTGCGATTTTTAAGGCACTGGATGCACTTTTCGGGTAGATATGTTCCGCTTTTTGTTTCTCCTTTTCAATACCTATAACTTTGCTTCCGACACAAAAAAGATATTCCGTACGGTATACCGAGATATAACCGTGGTTAAATATAGAAAAAGTGATAAAGATCCACCTCGAGCAAAAAAAAAAAAAAAAAAAAATCATATAATGCAGCCAACTTGACAAAACTAATAATGTAGTTCTTATTTTTGGGGCTACTTTCACGTGCAATTGTCAGAACAATGAGCTGAAAAATGTTGTACTGTGTAATTATATTTATCATATAGAGCACAGTCCTGAAATATTCGAAATGTCTGTGGAGGATATCAAAGATTCGGCACAGCCGAATAATAGCACTCTAACTTGTCTTCTGTTTATTAATAGGTGCGTTTGAGTACTTTTACAGTAAAATGCAGTAAATGAGTAAACTTAAAAATTTGCTCTCTCAAAAAGCTGTTGTCCAAAAAAGTACGCGAACGCAAAATTTGTAAAATTTCGTAAAATAAAGGCAACAGCTGATGGCAAATAATTAAAGTGTTGAAAAAAGTTTACACTTTTGACTACTTAACTCGTTTTCTTATCGGTACTCGATTAAATACTTTTAATAACACGAATATTTTTGGAAAATACAAACAAATTATTTTATATAATCTTTCATATTTGTTTGTTTTTTTTTTTGAATTTGCTAATTTGTGTCCGGCTAAATTTGATCAATAGTACACGAATACTTTTGTTTACTATTGATAACTTTAAAAACAAGGACTGTTCTAAGTACCCGAGTACTTGACACTTTTACAACTCCAAAAAATTAACATAACAAAACAAAGTTTCAAAAGTTGGTATTTAGCCATATAAATTCTTCACAGACAAGTTTAATTAATTAATATTAATTAATTTTTTGTTTTTATTTTAGTTTTATTTCAACTTTTCTTTTTTTAAACAATTTTTTCACAATTTGTATGGCTTTTGTTGGCTACTTTTGTTTGTTTACCTTTTAAAACATATGTTTTTTTGTTTTACTAAATTTTACTGCAAAAATTTCTGCAGTAAAAATTTGTAAGTACTGAGTCAAAAACTGTCACTTTACGCTCTTAATTTGTGTTCTCATTTACTGTAGTTTGTGTACGCGAACGCAATTTAGTAAAATGCAGTAAAGTTCAGTAAAAAATAGTAAAAACTTTTGTGTTCTCGAACGCAGCTAATATCATGGCCCAATTAATAGGTCTGCTCGAAACGCCTGCTGATTTTCTGTAGAGTTGTATTTTTATCGTGCAATTGTTTTTGACATCTTGTCCATTTATTACACAAACAAATGCATTGGGTTTTGACATTTTTAACATAATTTACACAAACAAAATGCGTGTTGTTTTTTCTACTGTTGTATCAAAGTATCAAATAGACATGTGTTTTTTCCATTGGGTAAAATAATTTTAATTATTCGAGTTATTCGAACATATTAAAACTCTTATTCGCTTCATCTTACTCGAACATAACCAAAAGTCAAATAATTAGATACTCTAGTTTATACCCTCTTGTTGATTAAGTGCGATAATGAATATTTCCTTAAATAGTGAAAATGAAAAACATTTGTTTTATTCTGTACATTAAAAAAGTTATATATTGATGTTATTCTTATTTAAATTATTATTTACAATTGAAACTAAAACAAAAAAAAAAAAAAAAAAACAAAAAAAAAAACAATAATGCTGATACATGTGGTAGTTAGTAGTTATTGCTAAATATTTATACAATATAAAATCAATACGATTACATATGAAAATATATATTTAAAATCAAATAAAAAGGAAAATTAGAAAACAAATTAATATCATAAATAAGGTGGCCTTCGATGTTCGAAATATTTTTGCAAAAGAATCAGGATTCGTTAAGAGGACGATTACACCTTAATTAAACTTATTTACAATATTCCTATTTATATTCATAGCCATGGTGTGGTTCGGAGACAGCTTCCAAAAAGGGCTTCTGATCAATCCATTTCGTTAAATCTACTTGGGGTAAAGTGGAGCATGGCATAACCGGGTTGCTGCAAAAATTAATATTATGGTTTAACTCAAAATAAATAAAAGCAAATATGCAAATAAAATTTTTTTTTTTTAATAAAAATTGAAGATTTTTGAAAAAAGTAAATAAAAAGTAAATCTGCAGTTTTACCCCATATTCAAAAAATTCATATTAGATTTATAAAACCCAAAACATTTTTTTAGAATAAAGCTTTTTATAATGTTAAGTGTGATGTTTGCAAAACCTGAGATGTAGGGATGTTTAAGTCTGATTAAAAATTATAAAATTGTATCTAATTTCGAAAATAAAAAAAAGTTTGTATTGTTTGCTGCATATTGTACAATAAATTGAGAACTTTTAACAATCAGCTAAACGATAACAATCTTAGAGGCGTTTGTAAACGCAGGTCCATTTTAATTTTATTACATATTTGATTAAGATCATGCGGCATTATTCGTGAAGCGGACAACCTAAAAACAATAAATATATTTTCCGAAATTTGCCTAACTATCCCAGCTAGCATTTTCAATCGTCTAGGAGTCTACTGGGAATCTCATGACGAGTGTTTTTGATCGTCGACGAGCTCATTTTTTAATTGTAGGCGATTCCTCGCACGGGAGAAACTGTTACACGTGCTGATTCGTATGAGAGATTCGTCCATAATACAGCAAACGACTCTTATATTAATCCTAAAGGGAATTGTTTATGATGTATGTAGAGATTATCTAACGAATCTTTCAAAAAGCATGCCAAGAGTCGTATGAGACTCATAAACATTGAATGCCCGGGCAACCAAACTGCAAACGGTCTGGCCAAACAGGGCTGTCTCTTTGACGACATGTTCGTCGACGGCCTGATCGGCATTCCAATGGCTCGCTGCAAGACTCTCATAAGGAGTGAGTCGTATAGAAGGGCTCAGGAGAGGTGGCAGGGGGAGCACACCTGCTTGATGGTCAGGACTTTATGGCCTGGCTATGACGCATCGAGAACGTGCGTGTTACTTGGTCTCGGTAGGGACCGCATAAGGACAGTGATATCGATCATTACGGGTCACTGGGTGATAGAGACTCATGCGCGGAGAATGGGTCTTGATTTCATTGACTAATGTAGAAGTTGTCATGATGAGGAGGAGACGGTGTTTCACTTTCTCTGCCAGTGCCCCGGTCTCGGGAACATTAGGTTTAGGTATTTCCGAAAATCGGAGCTGCCATGTCTGGACGATATGTCCAATGTGGGACTATAATCGATCTCTCTGTTCTGCAGAGTCGGAGTGGTTCGAGGCTGCAGTGACTTCTGCAGAATAGTCTGGTGAATACTGGCTGACTCTTGTCATTGGCCAAGGAGATTACAAGGGGACCGCTATAAGGACCCAAGTGAGCCGTCCTCGTTTCGGCTGCGCATTGAACCTAACCTAAATATCTTTGCGAATCATTAAATTTTAAGTCAAATAGCATCGATTTGTTAGTACACATTTTTCTGCATATTTTGCTTTAAATGCATATTTTTGCATATATTGCTGACATTGCATATTATTGTTGCATATTTTGATAACAAAACTTGTTTTAATGTGCGATGCATCGTGTTGCAGAAGAGATAAGAGGCAACTTCGATGACATTGATTTATTGATTTCTTATGGGAAAAAATATTTTGCAAAGCTCGTCGCGATTTGCCGCATATTAAGAGAGGAATCCCGATTTATTTCTTCCTCCACAGCCTATAACAACCAGGTGGGGAACGTGGTTGAAAGCAGTTATGTATTATACCGAAAGATTTGATCAATTCAAGGATGTGGTGAAAGGATTCAACGATGGTGATGTAGTTTAATTAAAAAAAAAACCAAATTTATCAAATATAAGAGCTCAGATAATGTTATTGTCCTCAAACTATGGATTTATCTCTGAGAATATTGTGAAATTAAAGAAATCTAATCCATTCAGAAAGCTAATTAAATCAATTGATAATGTCATAAATAAAATGTATGCAGTGGATGGTAACTTTAGTGAACAAATTCGAATCAAGCTTGATTAAGTTTTTAGAAGAATTAAGGATTAAAAACAATAAAACAAACTGAAAAATTAGTGGAAAATTAATATACCACAAAGGAACTATCAGCATTTAATAATGTACCAATCAGTTCCGTCGCGTTGAACGGTCATTTTCCATGTTTAGAAGCCAAGCTGCCTTAACTTTACATTTGAAAATATTAAAAAAAATTCTGTTTTTTTTATAAACAAAAATTTATTTATTGTCCTTAATTCATTTTATATGTTGGTGCAAATATCTATCTAACAAGTGACTTAATTTACATGATTATTTTGCTTTTGGGTTTTCTTTATATTTTTGTGCTTCACTTAATTTAACTTCTACTTTTGTGTTTATTGTACCTTATTTTCGTTTAAGAGACTTAAGTTTTACGTTTTTGGTTTTTCCTGTTATATTAATGGTGTTTTTTTTTATCATTAATGTGTTAAAAAAATTTAATTGCGTATTTTTCCAATTTTTTGCGCATATTTTTCTATTTTTAGAGCATGTTTTATGCGCATTAAACTCGATTTTAACATCATAAAAATCCGGGCCTTGCTTATGAAATATTTGACCAAATAAACAACCACTAATTTTGTTAATAGTTACTGAGATTTAACATGGTCTTAATATCACAAAATAAAACTAATTATACTGCCAGACACAGGAAAAACCGGGTTTTTGTATGATTTAGTAGTATATTCAAAATAAATATTGCAGTTAAAGGAAATTATATTTTAGTTTGCTTGTTGGTTACGTCTTTTTCTTCTAATATTTGCCAAGTATTACCGTAGCTTTAGTCACTGCAAGCTATGCAAAATATTACATTGAAATTGATATGTAATTTACCATTACGCTTTTCAACTCTAAAACTTTATACCAATATTTGTAAACCAATAATGCCTATTTGCGGACGGTACAAGTATCAGCTTTTATTATACATATATGCTTAAGCCCATAAATCCAATAGCATATCGTATACACTCCAAGATGCTGATAAGAAATTACAAAGCAGAGCAGCGAATTGAATTTATCGGCAGTATTGAATATAACGGCTTACATATGTGGTTAAAAGCAGTTAGTTTAATTTCAACATTTTATAGAGTTAAAAGAATGTATACATTCCTTTCCAGTTATATATAATTGGAAATTTTGAATTGCTTCTTTTTTGATATTTTTTCTATTAAAATTGTATTACATATAGTATGTATCTGTTATAAATCGTATGCATATCTTAATGTAAATTATGTTGCCAATTTTGCTTTGAGGCCAAATAAAATTAATTGCAATAGTAATGAAATATTGTAAAAAAGGGATAATTTTGAATTATTTTTTTTTAACTTAGCCCGATTTTTTTTAAATTTTCTTAAGTGGGATATATGTACATTAGTTTAAAAGATACATGAATAATTGTATATGGTTGTGACCCTGCGAAACCGGAAGTCAACACCACGGTTTTTCGAACTCATATTATGTTCACATTTGTAGAGTTAAACTACTCAACCGTGATTAAGCTTTAATCACATCAAAATCGAGATGATTTTCCAAACATTTAAATGATTTTTTTAATCACTTTAAATTGACAGGGTTACTCTTAATCATTTCATTAACCCGGCGTTTACACATGCAAGTGCAAGTTCGAAAAACTCAATACACTCACACATTTTTACTAATACCATCACATTGATCGTACTTGCAGCCATTTTGGCATTTTCAGTGAATAATAGAAATGCTCTTATCATGTCGATTGTAATTATTATTTGCCCTTTGATATTACGATATAAAAGTACAAGGAAATTTCATTTTGTATTTAGATAAAAATTGTTTGAAAAAATAATTTGCTCTAAACTGCTGAAAAAAACAATTATTTTAATGATTCAACTTTTCCTAAGCTAAATAAAATTAATTAATCTAAAAACTGTTGTATATAAAGTTTTCATATATCAGAGGTTTGCAGCCACCTAAATTTAAAATTTAGTCTCAACTACCTCTGCTACATATTTATACGAGTATGTATGCGTTACCAAAAATCTAGCCACATTATCAAACCCTAGCCACTTGCTTAAATATAACAGTTTATTTTAATTTCGTTACAAAATTAGCCACTAAAATGTATTTAGTTTCGAATAAAATTTTTAACAAAAATCTTTAAAAATTTTAGAATTTTTTGCCCATGTCTAATGCCAGATTTAGCTGTAAAATTTTTTTAGACCTGGCCACACTGCTTGCAGCCCAAGTTGCAAGACAATTTGCTTGTAACACTGCAGCCACACGATCAAGTTGTTCTTGATAGTCTTTTACATATACAGTTTGTCAAAATTTCCAAAAACTGGAAGCTGTGACGTAGGCTGCACGCAATTTTGAAGCAATTTACTTTCAAGATGTCATCAAGAGAACAATTTATAAAGACAAACGAAAAAATTTCTCACCAAACTTGTAATCAGCTGTTTTCTTGAACGTAAATTGATACACTCACTTGTAAGAGAATTTTAAAGGCAAGTTCGCTTCAATTTTTAAAAGTATGAGTGTATTGGTAAAAAAGTGAGAGTGTATTAAAACTTGATAGACAAAACTTGATCGTGTAACCCTCAAGTAAGTAAATTTTTAACACTTGCAGCAAATAAAATGACAAATAAAAAAACAGTGTTACCGTAGATGCCTTTTGTATCAATTTACTAGTATGTACTTGGTAAAATAAAAATTATATTTATAGCTGATTTTCTGTCTATTTATAAAAATAAAAAACAAAACTAAAACACTACTGTACAGCAACACATCTTTATTTATCAGCTGTCTTTTACTGTCAATTAATTCATCTCAAATGTAATGTGCACGGTTATGATTAACTTAATCAACATTTTGCCTCAGCATGTTTAAAACCTCAAGTGTGAACATCGCATAACTGTACCGAATTACAGTTCATACGATTTCAGCATTAACCATATACAATCGGTTATAACCAAGAAATTTTAACGTGTTTTATCTGGTGGAGAACCAAGGAAAAAACTCAAGAGTGGCTGGTGGAACCCAACATACTCTGGAGCGGAATCTGTAATCTCTTCGCCTTCCTATACGAAGCTCTACGGCGATCGTAAACTTGTGGATAAGGCTCCAAACAAATCGTATAAAACCCTGACAATATTACATAGTTATCCAAAAACTTGTTAATCTAAAGAAAAAAAATATAATTAAAAAAAACAACACTTCACTCCCTAATTCGGCAAAATATTTTTTTTTGCGTTATCCGCTTCACGAATAATGCCTTATTTCTTTGGATTTCTACAGATTTGGTATTTTACTTGTGCGCTGTCGAAACACTTTCACTATAAAATTAGTCTCTGCTTTCTATATTTCTCACTTGTTATATTTACATCCACCTATTCGTTTCTGCTGTTGCTTTGATATTAATATATTTAAAAAAAATCTGTTTTGCCCTACACTACTTTAAATTTATCATAAAAATAAGTATGCCGTGCATTGTGAGATCGTCACTCATCCCCATCCATATTTTTGAAATGTTATGGTACCCACAGACGATGCAACATTTATCAAAACACGTGGTACTATTTATGTTTCAGTTTTTACCACAGACGATTACACTAAAAACGAAACATCAGTATTGCGCGTTTTTTGAATATACTACTACAAAACACAATAAAAAAATACGACACATTACCATGTTTCGACAAATGTTGCCTCGTGTGTGGGTAACTTTAAACTTAAATCTCCAGAAAAATATACACTTGTTTACTACTGCTTTTTGTGGGATTTTTCAACCACAGCGTAGTATATTTTAGTCTAATACATTTTGTTGTTGCCGTGTTGTAAATGTTAGTATTTTTACTAAAATTATAAGAATAACAAAGTCTACAAGGGACTTTACTATTAAGGGTGAATTCCGCTATAATTTAAATTAAATTGTTCTATTTGCTTTAAAACTGCATATTTTAATAGATTTCGATAATCCCCCATTTTGTATTGCTGTTTTGATTATAATTCAGGTTTTATTTTCAGTAAAATACTTACGATTTCGAAACAGTTAAGAAGGCTTTAGGCTGCATAGATTGGATATTGTTACCATTGTCACATAACAGACGAGCCATACTTGCTTTTCGTATTTCAGCTAATTGATCTGTTGCATAATAAAATATGTATGTATGTATGTATGTATTACCAAGTATCTATGTAAAATTTCTAAATATGTACCTGGAGTAAAGCCAGCATATTTATCCCCATTTGCATAGAAGAAGCGGTCACCCACACGTGTACGATAGAATTGTTCAGTTAATATACAGAGGAAGGTTGGTCCAGCTAAAGCTCCTGCCACATGTGATTCCAGTGAACCACCAACAGTAACATCAACATCCTCATGACTGATATATAAATTCTTCAGTTTTTCAATAATCTGAAATAAAAACAAACAATATATTAATTTCGTTCTTAGCCCTTCACTCCTTTTTAATATGTTCATTAATACTTGTGGATCAATAAGGTCAGCAAACTCCTCCCAGCTGTGAGCTCGTCTTAAGCCGCAAAACTCTCTAAAATCATTATAAGATGCCAAACCATGGTCACGATTACGTTGTATATCTATTGCTCTCAAATCACTACCAAATGGCATATTGCGTCTAAACAAAAAGTGTTTAATCTAAAGAAACCAAGAAGGAATAATGTAATAACAACTTTTAGAAACTAAAACTAAAATCTAAACACAAAGAGAATTTGTCAACATGAATGTTCTCGTCTATTGCTTTGCAAAAAGGCAACAGCAAAAATGAATAAATCATGTTCATTGCGGGAAAGACAAACAAACGAAGTAACGAAAACCAAATAATTCAACCAACTAGAAATGTTACTTAACTTACCTCTCGATCAAAGTTAATGTCTGTTAATTCCTCTGGCTGTGTGGCATGACCGCGTGTTAGTGAATCAAAGTTGTCGCCAACTTCAATGATACCTGGTCGATTAAACCAGTCACTTAAACGTAAAGAGCCCAAAACAGATCGAAGTTCTGATAACAAACTGCACGAAAAATTAAAAAGAAACAAAAAAAAAAAAAAAAATATAATACATTAATTTTTTTTACATTTTAAATAAAAAAATTAAAATGCATTTTTGTTAGTTTGTTAATTTAATTTCATGTTGCAATGTTTTCTAAGTACTGTTCAAGTTACTTAAAGCTGTCATAATAGAAGGGTGAAAAACAATGAACGAAATTCGAACAAACACTCATTACACAGTGGAGTACACTAAAAAACGTAAAGTTGGTCTAGGAGGTAAAGAGGTAAATTGACATAATTTTGGCTAGACACTTGGTTGGTGAAGTGACCTGTTTACTCGGGACAATATCTGTGCAGGCATTATATTAAACGAAATTTAATGTGTCCATTGGTATAAGTTCCCTTTCCCCTAGGGTATGTATATCTTTAATGGGTCGGTCTTACAAGGACCCTAAATATAGTAACTCAGACAACAAAACACAAATGAGGTAAACCAAAAACTAAGAATTTTAAAATTTTATGTCCAATATGTTGTAAAACAGCAGATATTGACTATAGGTCCTAATTTTTTATTTCTTATATTGGCTCAAAAAGGAAGTGGTATTGCTTAAAACATGCCCAATGTGCATTTTTTTTAAATCATCAAACTCCAAAATGTTTTCCAGGCATGTTTATATGGCAATACAAAGTATTACGATATTGTAGACTCAAAATATTAAGAAATTCTCTTAGTGTTTAAGAAAAGAGAACAAATACTAATTTCATGTCCACACGGATGATATAAGTAAAATTATTAAAGCAAAGATATTAAACAGCTGAGTTAATAACAAAAAAGCGGATGGTAACAGTTGTACGATATTTACAAAAACACCATGAAAATTTCCTGAGTTGGTTTTGGTTCTTTTTGTAATTGTATAATGTAATATAGTGTATATCGTTACCTTAATATAAAAAGGCCCCAACTCATCAAAAACACTTTTTACAGGAGAAGGAAAAAACTTAATAAAAGCTGAAATAATATAGCTACACAACCATTGTCAAAAAACATCTTTATTAAAATTAAACGAGGAATTCAGATTGAAATACATAATATGTATTTCTTTCGAAAAATTGTGTGTATGAGTTAGGCCTTTTTTTCTTTAGAAAAATTGTGTGTATGAGTTAGGGCTTTTTGTATTCTGCTTATAACTTCTTTATTTTTAATCTAATTTGCTTGAAATTTTAATAGAATGTGTATTAGCAACCATTCTACAATAATCAATAAAAAAACGGATTTCCAAAAATAATGAGTTGGGGCCTTTTTATATTAAGGTAACGATATAATGTTTATATAGTGGTAATGCTGCCAATGTTTATTTTAAAATACACCTCTGGTGTGATGAGAATACATAAGTTTCTCATAGTCAATAAATTTTGATTTTACATGATAAGACTTTTTCCACTACATATAATTTTTTGATATGTCGTAATACATGTAAACATGCCTTAATGCCGGTATTCACTATCCTACATAATCATATGATTCATTCACACGAAAATCTGACGGAATTCTATCCCATAAAAATGATCCAAACTCAAATGACTCAGCTACTTTACAAGAAAATGCAACTTTGATCGCATAAAATCTATCATTGTATGAAAATTTTCATAAATATTTGCAAGTCGGACAGACTTGTCAAAAAATCTGTCACCCAATTCATTTTTAAGCCACACTGTCATACATTATGAGCACGCACCATTTTTTTGACAAGTCGTACGACGGAATAGGATAGTGTATCGCCGGCTTTAATACACATCTGCTATTAAACCTAATGAATTTTTAAAATCGAAACTGCATATTTATTACTTATTTTTCGACACCAGTCCATTGTGCAACTTTAAATACCAACAAGTTGAACATTTGGTCTATAGGTATTGAAAATATTGCATATTGAATGTGACATTAAAAGCAATCTGATGCAACACTAGTGTAAATAATGCAGGCAATGCCAAAAATCATGACTGTCCTGTACGAGTAGAAACAAATCTACAACATGATAAGCAAAATAGTTTAAAAAAATACTTGGGTTCTTCACGGAAGGCTGGTTATCAGGTTATATGGTTATTTAGTTATATTCACAACAACAAAGTACATTTATTTACATTTTTTTTTATATTTTGGTTCTGTTAATATAACTACATAACCATATAACCTGATAATCCGCTTTTCGCGAATAACCCAACTGTTGTTACTGTATTAAATTATTAAATACTTACTCTAATCTCCCCTCAATTTGTGAATGGAAGTATCTGAAGGCCGCCGTTGCGTGAGAATTCAATACCGAAGGATCAATACTAGAATCGAAATCATTAACATGTACATTCGGTGGAACTCTATAAATTAAACGATTCTTTAACATATTATCGGTTCCCAAGAATATGGGCAACCATTCGTAGTAACTGATGTGTTGGTATTGGGCGATATTGATTTTACGAGCCTCTTGGAAGAGAGTGCGATCATCGTAATGAGGATTGAGTTTTGCCAAAGTATCGGCAATACGATTGTGTTCTCTGAGAAGAATGGTTTGTAAAATTGTTAGACCCGGATTTTGATTAACACGAATATCACCAGCTCTATAACAAACTTCATCAATTTCAGTAGCATCACAATCGCTTGTAACATTTTGTGATGACGGAAGCCATTCGGCACCATTACGTTCTTCCACTATCATCCGTCCACCTTGGAAAGCTCTAATTTCACTGTTCTGCTGTATAGAGTTACCATAAACCAAAGATAAGTCCATGTAAGCTGTAACGGTTGTTAGTTGTTCAGCTGGTCCACCATGATTGTCAGGACAGTTGGCATCACGGTCTGTTAAGGTGCGTACAAAATTAAGGCATTCTGTGCCCACTTGTGAAAATACGGGATCATGTGGTGGTACAATAATCGCAAAACATGTTCTATGAGCCTGATCGCTGCTAACAAGGCGACCATCGTCTGTACAACAGCGTGTTGGATGTTTTTCTAAAATGTGCAAAGATGATTAATTATTATTTTGCTGTTATTATTCATTAATAACACAAAAATTGTAAATATTAAATTTGAGCATTTCCATACCTATGTATGAAAAAAACAAGCTTCGATATACTTATAAATGGCCATTAATGGACCTACTGAAAAAACTACACAGATTGTAAACAACTTAAAAGAAATTTGGTAACGTGACTAAAGGTTAAAGGTAATTTGTGGATATATCGCCTTTAAATTATGTGGTTACATTTATTTTTATTTACATTAAAGTAAGAAATTATCTTTGAAATCACAGTTTTAGGAGATTTATTGCAAAGAAAGTGTTGTTGCGAAAGCAATGGTAATAGATATCATTAATACGATGAAATAATTTGTCATTATTAATTTATTTCATTAAGTCTATGGAAAAATCATTATATAGTATGTTCAAACGAATTGATTAAATGAATTTAAATATGATATTATATCACTCTTCATAAGTTTAAGGTTTTTATTAAAGTCGATATATTTATATAACTTATTAAAATCATCACATACAACATGAAATGGATCGAACTAAATTTGTGGTATATTTAATACTCAGGGTACTATAATGCCTTTATAGACGCACAGGTACATTAAGGTTAATTCTTCCCAAAAGAAATTGAGAATTGACACTACCGTTTATTAGCTTAAGTAGAAAAAGAGCATTCAATATTTTCCGACGACTTCTTTACGTTGGTAACTTGATAAATCCGAGACGGTTTAGATAGGATGGTAATCTTATACGAGGGTCCCAACCCAAGCCATGAAGACAAAATATTAAAAACTGGATTTGAACTGACTCGATTTTGTTAGAGTGTACTGTGTACTTATTATTTGGAGACATTCTTGAGGAAATCATATTTACATTTTTTTACATTCAGTTCCATTAAATTATCAGTACACCAAGATGCCAAGTAAATGATATCATTCTGCAGAAGTTTTTTTTGATCTATATTGTTAAATGTAATAAACATTTTTAAAATCGTCTGCATACATCAGTGTGTTGGAATTTTTCACAAAAGAAGGAAGATCATTTTTAAATAGAGTAAATAAGAGCGGTCCAAGATGGCTGCCCTGTGACACTCCAGATAAAACATCTATGTAGTTAGAATACGTGTTAAGGAACTTATCACATTGCTTTCTATTTGTTAAATTAGACTCAATCCATTTCGTTAGCTAAGTGCTAAATCCTAATCGATTAAGCTTATGAATGAGTAAGTTATAATTTACTTTGTTGAACGCTTTACTAAAGTTGTAAATTCTAGAAGATTTGTGATTGTTGATCGTGATTTAGAGCATCCATGTGTATCGTATAACAGTTTTTCTGTAATTTGAGATATCAGCTTTTGAATGGTGGTAAATATAATAAACGATTGCTTACAAATAGTTGGAAAATATTAAAGTTTAAGTAATTTATTAAAAAGAAAGGAGTACTCAATTTGTGATGGTAATGCTTAAAAATACTGCTAGGAACCAAATCAGGGCCTGCAACATACGACAGTATCAAAATTTTCATATTCTTTGTGACAGTTAGATGATCAATTACAGATATATTAAAGTTCATGGATTAAGGAATCGAGTAGGGATAGTGATCATTCGAACTAAATGATGATGATGAGTAAGTTGACGCAAAAAACTCAGCAAACTAATTACTTATCAAGTTATCATCTGAAGATTCAAAGTCACCAAACTTCATAATTGTGGGAAAATCAGCTGCTCGTCGTTCAGAGTTAACAAATTTATAAAACGATTAAGGGTAATTTTTTAAGTTATTTTTTACTTTATTCAAATATGCATTATAAGCTTTATGATTAGCGATAGTGTACTCCGATCGTTCTAAAGGCTAGTTTACACTATTATACTTTGTATTAATACCTGTCAAAAACTGAAGTAATATGTAAAAGTGTGATAGTGTGAATGCAAAGTGTTATGAAAATGACAAGTATTACGAAAAAAATTTGACATCCCATACGACTTCATCGTTTTTTGAAATTTTTCTAAACGCTAATACTTTTCATTGGATCAGGGTTGCATTTTAACAAAAGCATGTTCATGTGTGATAGTGTGACAGTCACAAAAAAACTCATTAGATTTCCATCTCACAAAGTATTATGGAATACGTAAGAAATGTGTGATAGTGTAAACTAGCCTTAAGGAATATTTGCAATAATTTATTGATGAACTGTTTATTTTAAAATTCGTAGGTATACAGTTTATTTTTCTTATTTTTAAGTCTTCTAAGATGTTTTGTGTTCTAAGGCGGACCATGATAACAAATTGGAGAAACTATAGGATCTGCATAGGAAAAACATTGATGAAGAAGTTGGTAAAATTTCGTAACACAAAGGTCCAGTTTATCACCAAAAACTTGTAATTCATCTAGCCAGTCAAATTGTGATAATTGAAGATGAAGTTTGCTATGATCTTATGAAAAAAACAACGTAATTAAAAATCAGTTCATATCAAAGCGAAATAAAAAATTACACGGGCCTGAAAAAATTTGGAAAAAGTCGAAAACCTGGGACGCGTATACTTTTCTAAAGACTTGAGTTGCGCTAAATCCGAATCTCTAAAGATAATTTCTCTTATTTTTAATGGTTTTATAAATACAAATTAATTCGCGCTGTTACAACGTCTCGAATATGGCACAGGGGTTTTTAAATTTTAAGCAAGGATATCGCAAAAACCTGACGTGACGTGATGGAGGAATTCTGTGAACCGAACATAATTGGATTGTTTATGGACACAATGAGTTTGTATGGGGAGGGGACTATGTGAAATTTCTGTGGTTTTCATGGGCAACCGCGTATGTCATAAAATCAATTTTTTAGGAAAGCCGAAAAACCATTCAGGATCTAGGTATTGAACTTTTTGAACCTGGTTATTACATTAAAAAATCGGAATTGGTCCATCTTTTCAGAAATTTTTAGAACCAAGTAAAGTGCGCTTAAAATTACGCAATATGCCATCAACATCTCAAAATCTAAAAAAAAATGAACATACGCGGTTGCCCATGAAAACAACAGACTTTACATATGATTCGTCCTTAATTTAAATTCAAAGTTTTTAGCAAACTTTAGCAAATTATCTACAAAATTCCAACTTGTACTTTTTGCACAAGGTTAACATGGACAGACAGACGGATGCATTGCTATCGTTCGATCACTTTAAAAAGTAATTATCAATCGATCGGTATACTTAAAGATGGTTGTAGATTTATATTCTCCTTATCGGAACGAACGTAGAACATTCCTTTTTACTAAATCTTTGCTTATATGTTAAATTTGACAGGTTGAAATAACATTCATCTTTAACGGCAACCTGCTTTGGCTTACAAGTGTAGAGTGAAAATAATATATAGATGGCTAAATTGAAGCAGGACGTTGGGTATACAGAAACATATTGAAAATATAAAAACTTGCTATTAACCAGAATTTCAAAAATATTTTTGGTGATTCGCAGCGAAAGCACTTGTAATCATCTAAAAATTTAAGATGTATCAAAATATGCTTCAAAAAGTTGGAATATGCGCTATAAAATTCACAAATACTGCAATTGTGCAAAAAATGTTGCAATGGGTAAAATATGCATGTAAAATATACACTAACAAATCGATCCCAAAATTCATAAAAAGCTCTTAAACGGATAAACATCTAGTTTCTGCCTTCATTGGCCGCACAAGGAAAAACATGCAATTACATATTTCCGATTTCCATGTTTATTAACAATAGCCGTTTTACAATCCAGTACACATTTGAATTAAACACATTCGGATGTTATTGGCGTATTGGTCATTAAGCATCAGTTAGTCTGACTCTTAACCTAAACATTTATTATAAGTACTCAAACCTTAGCTTAGACCCCTTTCAGACAAGCAAAGTTTACTTTGCAAAGTCTTGAGTTTATAGAAGAGAAGGGAAAAGAGCATAGCGGGGGAGTACATACTTTGCTGTACTCACAAATTCGTTTTGTTTTTCGTTCGTAGATTATACCTGAAGTTGGTTGCAACTTTATATTTATATACAGCGTTACCAGAATCTTTGGAATGAAAATTGTCATATGGCGAAAGAAATCATATTTTGAAGAGGAAAATCTTAAATTTTTTTTTCTTAATTTAAATTTTTTAAAACAAGGGCAAAATAGTAAGAATTATTAATTTTTTATAAAAACATAGTTCTTATTATTTAAATTGAAATACATAAAAACATAATACGTCAGTATATGAAACTTTATAAAAATACATTTTTTCTTTTCACAAATATTTTTTTTATCAATATTCTAACTGCCTATTTCCGATGTGCGAAAGAATTATTTACTTCTTACAAAGTTTTTAGAATTTGTTTTTGTTTTAAATGTAGTTGTTCGAAAGAAGGAATTCTTTCGCACATTGGAAATAGGTTATAATATGCCTTTTTAATATTTTTTATGTCCAGAAATAATGATGCAATTTTGTGTATTCTAGATACCGGGTACAAAAGTATGCAGCACCAATACACATCATGCTGATGCAAAACTTCATTGTTTTAAAAATTGACTGTTTAAATAATCGTGTATTTTGTATAAGCAAAATTAAAGTAAAAATCAGAATTTCTAAAAATAAAAATCATCATTTGAGATAAAAATCTTTAATCATATTTTTGTTTAAAAAAATAATCCAAAATATGATAAAATCATCATTCTGGCAACGCTGTTTATATATTATATTCAAACAAGAGAAAACAAAAATTTGTCAAATTAAACTTTGTGTGTCTGAAAGGGGACTTAAAGTACTTTATCAGGTCAGATATCGACCTCTGACTTTTTAGGAAGGTATCGGATATTTGTGTATTTTAATAAGATCGGTATACCGTTAGAGAAACTCTTATACCGGTATAGGCTTATCTGTAAAACATTTTAATAAGTGATACCAAAACAACTAAGATGGCACATTTTTTACATGGTGACAATTATGAAAGGTATTTTTCTCTAAAATATCTTGAAATTTGTATACAAACCTTTGCAGAGTAGAAACATATTATAATTTTCAGCACTTGTGCTAATAGAAAATATGTTTGTTGGCAACCGAAACGAATTTCCGTATCGCTATCGTAACCGGTATTAAAGTATTTGTTATTTTTGTATCGGTGTTAATACCCGTATTGATATATTTGTAATTTTGGTATCAATGCCGGTATTCAATTTTTAAAGGTGTTTAAGCATATGCATGAACAAAGCATAAAAATTCGCTAATATTCATGAACTATTTACTTGCATCGAAAGTACATCCAAATTTTTATTCAAATTTAACAAATTGTGTATTGATGGAATATTATTTGTATAGTTAAAAACGATGCTTTTACTTTGTCATCGTTCAGAGTTGCAAATTTTGTTGCAGCAATTCTTGAGTTTATGGGTGAGAGGGATGATTCTGTTTTGTTTTGTTACTCTCATACTTTTTAACTTGAAGTTGGCTGTAGATGTATTTGTATTTAAATATAAAATAGAAAAAGAGGAAGAAAGAGCAAAAACAACAAAAAATACAAAAATTGCAAAACTATAATTTCATAATCTGGACACTAATGCAATTTTAAAGCAGAATTTTAAAAAATTGCAGCACCAAAAATTGCAAGTCTGAACGATATTTTTTAAAGAAATTTTTAAAATTGTATTCAGTATTCAGTATTTGGTGCGTTTAAGGTTGCTGATTGTTATTGCAATTATTTCGTCATTGACAGTATTTTTTAGCAACTTTGCAATGTAAGATACAAATTAGGTAACAACTGATATGCAGAATTATTGGTCATAGAAATTTACAAAAAGGTGTTTAATTATTTTCTAAAATTGTTTTTAAATGCCACGAAGGAGTGCAGAAGAAAATATTTCTGCCTCCTCTAAATAATCAATATTGTTTATTTCATCTGCCGTCCACTTTTTGTTGGGGGCTTCTCTTTTTACTTTTTATTAATATTTGTCGGCTTGTCTACAAACATCCGCTGGGGTGAATCAGTATCAGGGATGCAAACGCAATACACGTATAAAAAACTATACAGTTTTAGTATTGCGCAAAAGCAAGGCTGTGACAGATTATTTCACAGTGGATCCAATCCACATGGTTGAAAAATTATACGTTAACTAACCGCCAACCAGTGTGAGCGTTATAGTTCGGCTAAAATGACACACTCGCCCCTTGCTAAGGAGGTGCAGCTTTCTTACCTCTGTTGCATTATACTAGTCTACAGCATCTGTTGAATAGCAACAGTACCTATAGAGAACTTTCCACACAACTTGAGTCCTGACAAGTGAACGCTCTCATTCAGTTCAGAAAGTATACCCGCGTCTTTGGTCTTAAACCACAGCCCCTAAGTGCTCTCGAATGACACACCACCATGAGAGCAGCCCTCTCTGTACAAAGCATCATTCCATAAATCGCACACGTATTGTGACAGTCAACATTATAAATTTTTTTTTTCATTTTTTATTTATTGAATCTTCATATGTATATTAAATATGAACAAACAATAATTAATCAAATCTTATACTAAAACTTGATTTTTGTCCTGCCAATGCTAGACGAAAATTTTTCTCCTCACGGTTTCGGTTCACATATGTAGATGTTTAGCGGTTATCTCGTCGTATGAGTCCTGCAGTATCTCTTCTCCTTAATCTAGAGTGACCACTGTCATTTAAAATATTTCGAGCTAGTGGATTTGGGTGCGACTCAAGCCTCTTTAAATATTTTACTGCGTACTTCGTAATAATAGTTTTTACTAATGGCACATTGAGATCCTTGTGAATATTTGAGTTTTTAACATACCAGGGAGCGTCTGTGATTATTCGAAGAAATTTATTTTGGCGCCTTTGAATTTTTTCGATATTTGAGGCCGAGGCAGTGCCCCATAGCTGAATACCGTAGCACCAGATTGGCTTTAATATAGAGTTGTAAAGTAGAAGTTTGCAGTCGAGGCTAAGAACAGAAGTTCTTCCAATAAGCCAATACATTTGAATTGCTTTTAGTTTCATTTGTGTAAGTTTTGCTTCTATATGGCATTTCCATGTTATTATTTATTACACAACAACTCACTCAACTGGTCTCTCAATTTTTCGCCACATCGCAAAATATATAGTCACACTGGCTTTTTGCCAATCATAACTATTTCTGACCCACAACTACTACGTCTCACCCAACATCCTCTAACGCAACAGAATACCCAGCACAACCGGTCTTTCAACTTTTGATTCGACAAATAGTACATCTCAACCAACATCCACCAATGCAACTCAACAACCAACTCAACCGGTCTCTCAACTTTTTGCCACATCACAAAATCCATAATCACACTGACCCTTTGCCAAACATAACAGCTTTATCTGATTAACAACTACTACATCTCAACCAACATTCACCAACGGAACTCAATACATCAAGCACCATCATCATCAAATTTGATTGCCACACAATTGTTCATATCACGAAACTTATCTCAAGCACAAAGATACCCGCTCTCAAGAGAGCATGCCCTCTGGGACCTCAGCCAACAGTCATTCCGATACAGATGTATCAGGGGCTGCTGACTCCCGTAGTACCAGAAATTAAGGACTTTGATAAGTCCTTTAGAACGAAATCAAAGACTTCAAGAGAACTAGCATTTAAACCTTAGCCCCATTCAGGTTTCATACATCCGCATTAAAATGTATGAGGTACTAAAAGTATGTCAGTACAAGATGCTTTTACTATAACCCCTAAGAGGCGGACCACATCTCCCGGGGAGCAATGATGTGACAATTGCAATTCTTTATATTTTGTTGTTGGATTTCAAGCAAAAGCTACAAGATGCACTAGACCATCAAACACTGCACTCCGCTATTATATAGTGATGCATTAGTGTGGTTATTTTAAATATCAAACTATAACTGCAAGTTGGGATGCATAAAATTCTTATAAACAGTGTGCAGTTAAGCAATAAATACTGTTTGTATAAGTAAAAGAGAGGTTTAAAAAATCCTACTAAGTCGAAACTAAAATCGTTGACGAGGTTGACTTAAATGAGGAAAACCTTTTCATTGTATAATAACTGCAATTACGTTAACCTTTTATTTACGAGTAATTAAATTTTTAAGCTCTAGTTGAAGAGCAGTTTTGAACTTTAAAATAAATAAATGTACTTACTCGATTGAGTACCACCAGCTTGCATAGACATATCGTGCGTCATTATCTGGCCCCATTGCATATTGACTAGAGTGAATTCGGGATCCGGTACATCCATTTCACCGAAAACAACAACCGATACCAAACGGGCGTTTGGTAATTCCTGTCCTGTTATCGATCTGCTTGGAGCTGATATACCATCTGCGTATTTTGGTGACAACAAGCGACCATATCTCTGATTGGCCATGCCCAACTGTGGTTGTTCTAAATGATTGCACGAACCGTCTAATGTACGATATGCAGATTTTTCACAAGCTGGCGGGGGTTGAGCGCATGTTGCTTGACCTGGTTGGGGGTAACGTGGCCCATAAAGTGGATTTCCGCCCGATATTACAAATGGATTTGGCGACGCTGCGGAAGTCGAACCAAAACCATGTGACTGCGGCACTTCATTTCTGTTAAATAAATAAACAATTATATGCAAATATGTTATAATTGTATGTTATATGTTTAAGTACCCGATTAAAGGCGATGATAAGTATTTAAAACCATGCAATCCGTTGCCATTGTGGTGATCGTGTACTATGTGATAGCCAGTAGTAGATACTTTCACCCCAGACGCTTTACTACTAACTAGTAGAATAAGCAGACAAAGTCCTATTCTCCTGATCATCTGAAGAAGAAAAAAAGGGTTATACATTATTCAATAGAAAATATGAAAATATAACCATGTGTGTATATAGAGAAGGTTTTATAGTCAATACTAGGGTGCGGCGAATAACGAAATTAAATATTTGCGAATGCGAATACTTACAATATGTTAAAAATTCATGTGCAAAATTATGCGCAACTAGTTCTACATTTAGTAACAAAAGTGGTAACATTTAAACAACATTGGCCTTAAATACAAGCTTATTTGCTTGCTGGCGTTACGTTAGACAAAATAGACGTTTCTTTGAAATGCTCAGATGTTTACTATATGTGCTGCATATATTAATGTACATATGTATATTTACAGGATATATAAAATACCCAGCGGTAAAAATAATGACTAAAGAGGTCTTATTTAGAATACAGAAGCACTCCTCGCGTGTTTTCCATACTTATTTATTTTATACACGTGTTGTCATTGGGAAAAGGCTTCCATTTAAAGGGCTTTTAGAAAGGAATATAAAGAATGTTATGGTCGACTTCACTGAGTTTACATTATTTTTGTAGTTCATGAAAACTAAGGCCCTAATCATGTACAACGCAGCGCAACGCCAAACAATAACATTGAAAGCACAAACAATGTCATAAATATTTTGTAATTTTGTTGTTGCTTTCAACAGAAATTCATGTACCGTTTTAAAATTTTCAACGACACAAGCAATGGAGCGTTTGAAATTTTAAGACGCAATGTGAATTTCTGTAGAAAGCAACAACAAAATTACAAAATATTTATGACATTGTTTGTGCTTTCAATGTTATTCTTTGGCGTTGCGTTAGTTCTGTGGCGTTAAGAACACTTTCCGTCTCTGTTTGTCAACCGATTTAAATACACCATTTAAAAGGCATTTACCTACAGAAGTGCACAATGTATATTTTATTAAGAGTGTAAAAAGGGTAAAAATTCGGTGACTTCATATCTCTAAAACTAATAGAAACCCAAAAAAAAAAAATGTATACTTATCGTTGTTCATTAAAAAAATAAGCGGACAGAGAGTAAAATGGTTTTACATCTATTTTCAAACTTTTTGGTTACCCATTTAGCTTTTAAACCAATAAAGCCTCTAGTACACGGCATGTAAAAAGCCACATGCGCATGTGGTTCTGACGTAATTTTGACGTCATCACACAACACGCAATGCTTATTGTGGCTTTGCATTGACGTCAAAATTACGTCAGAACCACATGCGCATGTGGCTTTTTACATTCCGTGTACTAGAGGCTTAAGTATAGGAATAAAGGCTATACCAAATTCGTATCTTATCTAAAAAATACAAATATAAATTTGGTACTTTTTCGAAATTCGAACGTTTTATGGAATAAAATCGTACCCAGTGGTACGTTTTTTTAAAAACATTTTTCTCTGTATATTGATATATAACGCAATAAATTATGGTCTCCAACTACAACACTGAAATTTTTGATACTACAACGGAGCGAAATAATTTTTAGAAAGGGGAAATACGGGAAATTTAATTACTTTCTTTTACTTTGGTAATTTTTAAATTTGTTGTAATATTGAACTTAGAAATAAAAAATTATATGTGCAAGGTCTTGAGTGAATGAGAACCTATAAGATGAAATATGTTTGCACTTTTTTGTTCTTCAACTCGCACTTTTTGAATTTTAGTTAATATTGGACCTAGAAACATAAAATTAAGCATGCATTGTTCTGAGGGAATAAGAATATGTAAGGGAGAGGTTCTACAACTGGTACTTTTTTTAATTTCCTTTAATATTGGACCTAGAAACATAAAACTAAACCTGCAATGTCACGAATGGGTGAGAATCTATAAGAGGGAACTTTTTTGGTCATCAAATGGTCCTTTTTGCTTTTCCGTTAATATTGGACTTAGAAACATAAAATTAAACATGCATGGCTTTTTGGTACTTTTCGTTCTTTAACTGGTACTTTTTGAATTTTTAATAATTCTCAACATAGAAACATAAAATTCAGCATGCAGAGTAATGAGTCCTAAGTGATTGAGAAACTATAGTTAAGAGGGGAAATTTTTGTACTTTTTCTTTTTCAATTGGTATTTTCTGACTTTTTTCGTATAATTCAACTTAAAAAACTAAATTAAACATTCACGGACCTGGGGTAGAAGAGAACATTTGGTTCGGAGGTTGGTACCTAGCCAAATCGATTCACTAAGAGGAAAAAAAACGAATTCTCTATACATTTAAATTCATATATACTTATATGTATGTTTTCTTCATATTTGCATAACAAATTATGGTCGAGTTTCGACCACTTGGCAAACTCTAGTTTTAATTAAAGGTTTCCGAACTTGATTTAAATTTTCTCTGATGTAAACAAAGTTTTAGCATGACAAGACCTTAAATAACTAACCATTTCGAAAATAAAGTGTTCTTTGTATATTTATATGGATATTATAAGATAGATCGTACATAATTTAATTGGCTCTTAAAATATTTTTCATATTTATTTTAAGGTCAATGGCAATTTTTAATTTAAAATATTTTTTATATGTAAAAAAACTCTAAACATATACGGACAAAAGCCAAAATTTTGGTTAGCACCTTAGTGCAAACAATTTGTTATGTTTCACATCACATGTTTGCTTTCAACATTTGATCCAAATAGTGAAAAACAGCATGCAACAATTCGCCCTCCACAAAAATGCACCACAAGTGTTTTTAATATATTTTTTTTTCGGTTGTCGATTTTGTCGTTTGTAATATTGATTATTAAAAGAAAACAACAATCCAGTAACAATATTAACAATGACAATTCACAGTCTTATACTACACACCAGACCTGGGACAAATGCATTAAATATTCTAATGCATTGGCAATTGTTTTACATTAAACAAAATCTTATTGGGTAATGTTATCTTACCCAATAAGAAATAGAGCTTCCAACAAAGCAGATTTGTAAGGGAAATATTTCGCTTACCATATTGCTTACGGAAGACATGCGTTCTATGTGACGAGTTCCCACTTTGAAGCAATAAATTTTTGACACAGAAAGCTCTTTTTTCAGCGCATAAAAAAAATTGGCGATGTAACTATCAATTTATACACTCAATTTTTTGTTGTAACTGTAATTTTTTAATATGCTCCCTTACAAATCTGTTTCATAGTAAGGGAATATCGTGGCTGTTCACATGTTATATATATATTTTAAATTGTTAAGGATTCGTTCACTTACCTTACTGTATCTCTGTACGTCTTATTGCGTAGCGCATAAATTTGCTCGTCCTTTTTAAAATTTGCTATTAGTGCTTCGCAAAACAAACAAATTTTTTATTGGGTATTGCATTACCATTAACTTTAACCATTTTAATTCACTATTTTTTGCATTACATTATTTTCTTTTCCAAGTAGGGCATTATTTTTTAAATACCATTAAATTGTATGCCAAATAATGCACTCCTTTTGCAGTTTTATTAAAACATCATAAATAAAGCATTATTTTTGCATTATCATTAAAACATATAATGAACAGCAAACTTAAATAGAAGTTGTTTATTTTTTATCATGTAAGACAATAAGTATAGACCGTTTTAAAGTTGTACAACCGGTAATTAAAACGAAAGGTTAACTGGAAACAAAGTAATTTTCTCAACGCAATAATTTATCCTACAATTTTAAAGAACCAATACGGCACATTTAACACATTTTTCGTCCAACCGATGATTTAAATTACCAGCACTCTTACTCTTATTTTTAAATGTTCTTTTTTCTAGAAGTTACTTAGAATCTTATTTCGTTATTATCTTCAACATCGATTAACAGGAATTCAGCGAAAAATGGTTTCAGAAATATTAATTTCAAAATTTCTTATGCCATTTACAACAGCAGCATCAGAATTTCTTAATAAAAAAAACTTTTGAGCTACTTCATAAAATGTTTTAATGATAATGCAAAAATAGTGCATGATTATTTTTGCACTATTCTAGTGATAATGCAATGATAATGATGAGTTGTAATAATGCAAATGTAGTGCATTAATTTGCATACAAATTAATGGTGTTTAAAAAATAGTACACCACTTTGATGAGAAAATTATGTAGTGCAATGGTTAAATTTAATGGTAGTTTAATAATTCTCCAATTAAATATTTTATAATCAATTTTATGGTAATGCAAAAGTAGTGCAAATCGCCCAGGCCTGCATCATACATATCTATGTATGTTTGTACTAGTCAATGTACAAATATTCTTACTTGGACAGTCTGCTAACAAGAGCAACTTCTTAGTGTCCATTGTCATACATATTTACGTACGTACGTTCCTATGGACTTATGTATGTAAAGGTTTATAAGTTTGTTTGATCTTAAGACAACACAATTAAAACAACACAATTGATTGAACGTGTAGTAAAATTTATATGAAATACATTCAAAACACTGAGTGCTTTTCATTTAAATGTTACTACACGTTAAGTATATACGAATAAAGCATGTGGTCGCATTAAATTAAACTTTTCTTTAAAAACGAGTGCAAAAACCCGTGATGGATGGAGTTAAAGTAATTTAATTTTTTGGATATATATTTTATACAGTGACTGATAAACCTATTTGAATTTGGTAAATCGTATATGTATGTATAGTATTTTCTGCTTTACGTTAGTTTAAGGCTGCTGCCTGTTTTCGTAAACATTGTACAAAACAAATTTCTATAAAAGTTTTCCTTAATACTATGTTTATACCATGGCGAATTCATTCCAGGTAATCTCGGTAGTACAACAAGTACAACTCGTACAAAAACCACAAGCAATTTGTTTTTGTAAAATCATTGTATAATGTCAAAAACCGAAACAAATCAAAACATAAACAAAGATAATAAACAAAATTTTGACATCCAACAATTATAAAGCTAAAGAAAAAGAGTTATCAGCTGGGCTTTAAGGATCCCCTTTAATGAATTCGCCTTGGTCTATACCAGAAAATTGTTTGTCATAACAAACCTCAAACTCTATATACAAAAAAAAATTTAATATTTTTGTCAGCATTTTTTATATATGAAGTTTGACGTTTATAATGACAAAAACTTGTCTCGTATAGACATCACATGGTAAACGTTTGTTAAATTTAGCAAAAATCGCTTTCGAAGACAGGGGTGCATTAATAAATTATTATAAATTAACATATCGTCACATAAAATCAAAACGGCCGTAAATAACATAAAATTCAAAATTGGGGTTTTGATTGATTATGATGTAAATATCAAAAATACATCTTTCCTTAAAAATTTACTTGGATATGTTTAAATATTACGATTTTACGGAATTGAAAAGGCCGTAACTACATTGTCAACAAATCCTGAAACCAAAAAGCCGTAACAAATTGTTTATTTTCAAAATCTTGGTGTTTTCAAAGTTTCAGATTCATGTTGTTTTCTAAGTTTGAAATTTCTTATTTTGCAAAAAGCAATATTTTTTGCGGTAACTTTTAATATACACCTCACAAAAAAACTGGCGATTCAAATTTTAATTTGACTCGCGCCTTGGAATATGAGCCTTCGGGAATAATTTATTATAAAACAAATATAAAAGATGAAGACGTCGTTTTGCCACAACGTACACCACAAATATCTGAAGAAGTCGAACTCGTACTGTTGCACGCTGAAAGAATAACAATTTCAAAAAAGAAATGGAAATACCTTCAGGAACTTGCATATTTTTACTTTCGGCTGATTGCCACAGTTTCTACGACAATATTCCCTACAGAAACATAATATTACTAAATAAATGCGTATCTTATTACATTTATTTTAAAAAAACGGTGCACTTACGGCTTTTTGGTTTCAGAAAAAGCGATCCCAAAAAACTACCAATGTTTCTACAGTTTTTCTTATTGAATCACGTTCGCATTGGTTTTCTATCCTTGATTCCAAAAACTGGTTTTTTGCTTCTCCTGAAAAAATTAAAAATTGCAGTTACGACATTTTGGATTTTAGGTGACGATATGTTCTTGTTTATCTATATAACTACTGTGTAGCCATCCACATTGTTTTGCTGCATAATTTTCTCTGACTAAATTTGATTACGAATTTATTTTAAAGGATCGCTACAACATTTGAAAATATTAAGTAGAGTTGACAGAATGTTTAATAAAAAAACAAGTAAGAAAGTATAGTCGGTCAAGCTCAACTCAATAAAAAACCCTACACCACATTATTTGCAGACAAATTTTCGAGAGTGTACCCTTTCTTTAAACCTATGGCCAATCTATGAGGTTTATATGTATATAAGAGTTTTCAAAGTGAGTTTTTGTTAGATTGGATATACATATGGTCAATTATGGAGCTACCAGCACAAAACATTGCAAATTTGATATCAATATCAACCTTTATTAGGTAGTATTGTATAGGAGCTATAGTCAAAAATGGTCCGAACTTTACAATTTAGTAAGATGATTAAGATTTTAATAAAATATTTTTGTGTCAAATTTAATCTTAATAACAATACCATTTAAGATGGGTAATAGGCACAAAGAAGTCCGAAGAAGAAATTGAACCTGGTTAGGTCACATCTTACGTCGCCCACACAATGTTTTCGCTAGAGCTGTCCTTTAAACTGGAACCCCCAAGGGCAACGTAAAAGAGGCCGTCTAAGAAACAACTGGATATGCTGTACTAAAAGAGAACTAGAATCAGTTCATATACCCTAGAATTACGCAAAAACAACGATAGAGTTAGATGAAAAGAACTTGTCGATGCCCTATGCTTACTTTGAACTTTTTTATAATTGTTGTAAATAAAGGACATATATATTTATATAAGAGCAAAGACTCTTTTCAGAAAAGGAATTTGTATGGGGGCTATGTGAAATTATCGACAAATTCCCAGCATTTGTAATAGCCTTTGTCCTTGTGACAGTTACAACATATGTACGAAGTTCATCAAATTATCTCCAAAGTTGTGATTTAAAGGTTTACCAGACCTTTAATTCTGAGCCGGTCGGTGTACTGCAATTTGGGTATAGAACCGGTATTTTTATGTATTACCCAAAACACCTTATGCGTCTTAAATCGATTTTTATTAATTGTATCTATGTATATGTATGGCTATTAAGTTAATAAATTGAAATGCAAATTTAATTTTAAAAACTTTTGTCAGCCACTGTACAAGTTTTAATATAAAAAAATATAGCTACGTAATGTTTCTACAAAATTCAAACGGCATGCAATTCACTGACACGGTGACACAAAAAACTCTTCCAAATAGTCTTTGTGCAGCTGTGGCCGGCCATTTATTCATTGTTTGTTCGTACATTCAATTAGATTTTATGTTTTATTATTACTATTTTTGCACTATATAAATCTATGAAGCAGCATCGAATGGATTTCTTACGAATTTTATTTTTATTAACAACATGAGTTGTACACTTTTTATGATCATATAAACTCTTGCGAATCACATTATAAAGTTTTATTAAAAAACCGATCGAATTTATTCGCAAACATATGTCAAATGCATGTCTCTTATTTTTTTATGGTTTTCGAATTATTTTGTATTAAACATAAAAACTATTAACACAACCAAGTGTTTTTAGGAAAACAATCTGTACAGAATATTGGAAAAAATATTGTTAATTCAATACAACATGTCTCAGAATGATCGTTATTATATTTTTGTTTGCATCATTTACAAAATTAATTTAATGATTTAATAATGCAATGACATGTCATATCTGTTGGCAATTTTACATTTATCAATTCATCACAACTATATCAGATTTTTATCTAATTTAAACATTAAATTAATCTGTAGAGTGGTCGAAATAAACTCAGGTAAATAATGTTTTATTTAGCTTTAAAAAATGAATTATTTAGCTTTTAAATATGAAAATTGATATCGCAACTGATGCCCCTTTAAAGACGAAACTGGTCATATAAATTTTAAGTGGAATTTTAGCTTAACCTGTTGTTAATTTTTTAATTCAATTTAATTCATTCATTTGTCAAATATTATTACCATTATTTCTTTTATGTTATATATCTATTTATACACAAAGAGTTAGAGATTGTTTCTTTTTCTTCTTAATAATTTAACTTAATTTATTAAAGTGATTTTGTTACCCCTCTGAAAATAAAGACTGATATGTTTAATGATGATTCCCAAAATATTTTGGTTCTAGGGTTGACCATCCGTGAGCTGGGTCTTTTTCAGTTTTTCGAATTTATTTGTACTTTGCTCCAAGACGACATTAATAAAATTTGGTATCATCGAAAAGAGTTTATGAAGCAGCATCCAATGGTATATAAAACTTGACCACTTGCGACCTACTAATTGAGATATTTAACTAAATACATATTTTCGTTTCGGGTTTTCATACAAATTCTACGTATATGGAAGTAATGTTCTGCTTTTCAAATTGAATCTGTTTTAAAATAATGTTAATTTACTTTTTTTTTGTAATTATTCACATAAAACGCGAAAATCGCGATATATTTTATCTATTTTATATTTTTCATACATAGGCAATATGGGTATCAAATTGTTTGATTTTATAATTATAATAACCTGGTGGTAAGCAGAGATTCGTTTTCAAACCCTGTATGCTGTGAGCTAAATTTAAGTTCTTAAATATTAATTTTTTTAATAAAAACATATTAATCTATTCAAAAACTCTTTTCGATGATACCAAATTTTATTTATGTCGTCTTGGAGCAAAGTACAAATAAATTCGAAAAACTGAAAAAGACCTTTTTTAAAAATGGTCCAGCTCACGGATGGTCAACGCTAGAACCAAAATATTTTGGGAATCATCATAAAACATATCAAGCTTTATTTTCAGAGGGGTAACTAAAACACTTTTATCGGCTCCATACAACTGGAGTCGGTCTAATGTACATACTTATATAAAATATATAAAAAGTTTGGAGGGAAAAATTTACAAAAAACATATTTAAGACATTTTTAAATGATTTAAGATGAACTTATTTTACGAGCGCGCATGTTCAGAGTTATTAAAACGCAGATAGAAGTTATCTGAGAGCAGTGATGTTATACGTAGGGAAAAATCCCTATTCGTAGGGACTTTCTTTTAAAAAAATTAGACGTAGGGGAAAAATGTGTCTAAACTGTATATATTTGGCAATCTTTTGCGATTTGTGAAAACATACTAATAAAGTTGTTGATACGGCAACATTACAATATGTTAAATTTCTTTGAGTGATCTCTTGCCGCCGTTTAAACTTTGATTCTAAGGTAAATTAGTGAAACCCTCTCTTACAAGAATGGAGATGCTTTGAATTCAATTTTTCAGAGCAATCAATATATATTTTGCTAAAGATAGGAATAAAAGAGTTTTGCAGAAAAGTCACCATTTGTATTAAAATTTAATTTTTCTTTTTAGTCAACATTAGCTTTCTTTGGTTTATCAATGCCACATGCCAATACAGATAGGGAAAGATTTTATTCTATCATTGAAGTTTGCACTAAGAAAAAAAATAAGCTCTCATAAAATTGGATATTCAATTTGCATTGTCCGCTCTGTTTTACAAGAGGACTGTTTCTCTTAGTGCGCCGAAGTCATTTAAAAACCTGGTATCCTTACACCTGTACGATAAGAAATCACCAGTGAAAACTAGTACAGGCAAACAATTAATTTTTCTAGTATCCAAACACAATCCAAAAGTACTTGTTTTGCTTTTTTAACCAATAAACTACTTGTAATTATAAGTGATTATTAGCTTTTAAGTTTTTTATTTTCTGTTTTTTTTTTTAAGTTTTTGGTTTATAAAAAGAACTAATTTAATAGTTTGTATGCATGTAAAACAACTTTAAATAAAATGTATATATAATAACACCAATGGTTTTATTTGCATTTATATGTTATCCTTTTAAAATTGTAGGGATTTTTGTTGGGACAATTTTTTATCCGCGTCAAAAAGTATATAACATCACTGTCTGAGAGTCTATTTAATTTTTTCCTATACTAGTTCTATATTTGCGAGTTCATGAAGTCTATTGATAAAGAAATGCCAAGGAAGATTATAAATAAATCATCTTCAGTAATTCGTTTTGAGAAATCTGAAACTTTTTAATATGACATTTGGCACTATTTGCCCAAACAGGAGCTGCGTAGAACATAACTGCATAAAATATTGCCTTGAGAATTATTTATTTGCTTGTTATATTTAATCTTAAATTTAGGGTTATATAACATGGGGTCTTCATAGATATTGGGAATTATTTCTTTTCATATAGAACTATTACAAAAAGCTTTATAAAATACATAACTGAAATTTAACTCATAGAATAAATTTGAAAAATAAAAAATGTTGAATATTTATTTTCTTTAAAACATATGGTATATTAGAAACTAGTATGTCAGCTAAATATCTAACTTTTCGTTCCCATGGAATTGAATCGTTTTTTATATTGATAGATACTTGGGGAATGTAACAAGGTTTCCTTTGGCTTGTAAAAATATTGCCTTTTTTTTCACTGTTTAACATAATTTTCCATGTCTAAAAATAAGTTGAAATCTCCACTAAAGTTTTTTGCAAATTTGTTATAACACAGAAAAAAATTTTGTCGCAATTAAAACTTTAATCAAAAATAAAATCAGTTTTAATTAAAAATTTAATCAAGTGAATTAAAAGTTTAATCAAGTGAACTAAACGTTTAATCAAGTGAATTAAAAGTTTAATTGATACTATTAATTTGCATCAGTAAACAAATTAATAGTTACAATTAAACGTTTAATTCACTTGATTAAACGTTTAATTCTCTTAATAAAATTTTTAATTAAAACTGATTTTATTTTTGAGCATATAATATCATCTGCAAAAATTGACATTGTACAGTAATCAAGTTGGGGAAGATCATAGGTATACAAATTATAAAGTATCGGGGAAAGACATGATCTATATGGACAACCGGCTGGGACACTATAATTTCCGGAACAAACCGAACCAACGTGCACTTTAAAACTACGGAGAGAGAGAAAACTCTAAATAATTTTAACAATATTTACGGGAAAGTTTAAACTTATCTACTTATAGATTAATCCATTATGCCACACCAAATCGAATGCAGCTTCCAGCAAACCATATCAGTAGATTTTTGGTTTGCAAAATTAGAATTGACTAAATTTCTTATTCCCACTAATGGTTGTAAGGTATTGTGTTCACTACGATAGCCAAATTGGTGAGGAGGTATAATATTGTTGGTTTCAATAAAATTGGTTAATTTTTCCTTAATAACTTTTTCAAGAATTTTGATAATAGATGACCAAAGTCTTATTGGTCGGTATGAGGAAGGAGAATTTTACCTTGGATAGGATATATTTAAAAAATTTGAAATCGGCGAATTTTTTTAACATACCTACTTAAAACACCTTAAAAATGAACGCGTAAAAAATGTTCGACAAAAATTCTTCCAAAATCTCAAGAAAAGAATTTTTTGGAATAACTGATATCACCATCGTTTTACGCGGACAATTTCACCTTGAGTACGTAATATTAAAAAAAAATTAAGTCAGCCGATTTTTTATTACCTACTAACAAAACCTTAAATTAACATTTGGGCGCCTCGAAAATGAGTTTTTTTGATATGTCGTGGTGGAAATTATTTTCCTCATAGGGATGGGCAATAAATATCGATAAATCAAAATATCGATATTTAAAAAAATTATAATCGATATATATCGTCGATATTAAAAATACCGATATATCGATACATCGATATTTATTTACGACTATCGAATTCGATATTTTAAAGATCTCTTTCTAGTAAAATTCAACATTTTAACCGTTGCTGAACTGCTTACAATACTGTTGTTTTTTAAAAATTGCATAATATGTTTTTTAACTAATAATAAGAAAATAAAGGCGCTTTTCCATTGTACTTTTTCATAGATAGAGATGACAACAAAAAAATAAGCGCGCCTTAATTATGGCGTATTAGCAGCAACAAACTCATGAAAGTTGGAATGTTAATAATAAAAAAAAATATTTTGTTTTTTTTTTATTTGAGCATGTTCCTATATATTAAAAAATAATTTTGCACAGCTTACTTGTGTAGTATGTGTCACAAGTTTCGTTTACCGGCAGTATATAATCCGGCATTATTTTTTTTAGATTTCATATGGCGAATAAATAAAAACTTTTTTGTATTCTTTACTTTTTTTTTTTTAATTTTTTTTATTGTAGAATTAACTGCCGGTCCCTCGATTTCAAACGAAAACTTCGTACGCATAACTTACCTTAAAAATTTTAAAATGGTTTTTTGTTTTCAATAAAAGTAAAGCGAATGAAAGCTTCGTTCGAAATCGAGGGACATGCAGTAAATTTAAAATTAAAAAAAACCAGAAAAAGTAAGAATGGAATTTCATGTAATATGATTGTACTTATGTAAATATGTATTGATATAGGTATATAAGTTTTTAAATTTGGTGATAATTTCAGCTTAATACGTTCGATACATCGATATATCGATATTTTTAAATAATATATATCGATACTCTTAAAAAATATCGATACGATATATATCGATATATTTTTTCAATTTGCCCATCCCTATTTGCTTATGCCAAAAGCTATCGAAAAATCGATAGCACAATATCGATTGCTAAATCGGCCAACCATAATGTACATACATGATTAAATAATATACGGAAAAAACTTATTTTGACAGAACATGCTTCGAATAAGTTGCATGGGAATTTCCCTTCTCTAAAAATTTTTTTGGAGGTATCGTCGTATCGACAGTAAAATAATGCCGATACCTAAATATATCGGCAAATCTGAAGTATCGCCTGTAAATCGGTATCCCTACTTAAAATATGTTATTTTTTTAAATTTAATATTTAAACTACGTATATACAAATACATACATAATTCTAAATCTACAATTTTTCCAGTCCAACCGCCAACGTCCAATACCTTAAATCAATGCCACTTCCTTATTTCCGAAAAACAAAATACCTAAAAATAAAATTTCTCTTCCGGATTTAATGTTAAATTTATACATATATAAGTGGTTTCCTCACGAAAACAAATATATAAAAATTTTTTTCTTTTAAAAATATTACGCAAAACATCCATCTAGTATTTATTTGAGTTATTAGTTAAAAATTTGTAAATATAGCCAACTCTTAACCACTGTCAACCTCGCCCACTGTCCATTCGAGACTTGGTGCCCTCTGTCACGCTAATAAGGCTCTGACGATCGATTGGGGGCGGTATTACCCTATATGCAGCACGGACTAAATATATAAAGCACCTCACCCAGGATGCAAAGTTTACAGCCCCAACACCACGATTGAACGCTCTGGACTAATCAGTCATTCCTTTTTCAAAATGATCCAATGCGTCTCACAGAAATAGAGGAGCCAATATATTAGTTACAAACCCTGACCAAGATATCAAAAAAGATCTATTACAGTACATACATACATTCTGAAATCCTCAACTTTTAGACTTTTGATCTGTGGTATTTCTTTTTATCAATTTTATAACTACGTATGTATGTATGTACATATGTATGTATTTGCATAAAATAATAAACATTTACATACATTAAATAAAAATATACAAATTCATGTATACATCAATATAATGAACCAAACGACTTATGTTAATATGTACTATTTTTTCATTCTTATGATTTTGTATGGGAATATATTATGTCACGACTTTATAAACAAAAAAAATAAAAAAAAAAAAAACAAAAAATAAATTCAATTTCAATAATAAATTTTTTTTCATTCTGTACACGGTAGTGCAAAATTAGCTTAATTAATAAATAAACAAATAAAAAAAAAACACAATAAAACTAATATTTAAACAACAAAATTCGTTAGTTTCTTTAAAGATAATTGCAGCTGTAGCCTTGTAACATGAAAACTGTAAAAAAAAAAAAAATAAAACATTCTGTATATAAAATAAGCGCAGTTGTCAAATGTTAGAAGAAAAACAGAATTTCTGTTTCAAAGTGGCCAATATTTAATGAAGTCAAATAGTTGTCAACAGTCAATAAGTTCCGGTATGTTTTTAATATTCTTTGTAAAAATAAGTTATTGTTAAATTTATATCACCGAACTGCCATTTTCTTCATACAACTTACAGAGATCATTAGAAACAATTATGTAAAGCCATAAGGCTCAAAACTTTGGCATTCTTGTATTAACGGGCATATTATAGAGACTCTCTATTAAAGAGTAAAGCTTGTTTTAGACGCGGCTTTGTCAAATGTAAAATCCATTTGTAATTGCGCATGTCTGTCAAAATTCATAAATACAGAAAGTTTATAATTTTTTGCTTTCACACGATCGTTTTTGTTTTCATCTGTAATATCATAAAATCGTTCACTACAGCAAACTATGTTCTGATCAATGCGAATTCGCCTTGGTTCTGATTTCTATTTCTATTCACTTTTAATTGTAATTCAGTTAATCAAAAATTTATCTTTTTTCAAAGAATTTGTATAAATAAATAGAGTTTAATGTATAAAATGACAATTCAAGCTGACGCAAGCGTTTACTGGTGTGGAATGAAAAATACCTGGATTCTGGAAGCTCTCACCCTCCAATACGAAGGCTTATGTCGACCGGTGACTTGTGGATGATAAACTATGAATAATTAGCCAGTGGGTTTATATGGGGCTTAGGGTAAATTATGGACCGATTTTCACGAAGTTTGATTTTTAGTCATATAACATAAATTTGTGCAAAATCTTATATCATTCCGTTCATTATTCCACCATTTATGTTAAGTTTTGTAACAAATTATAAATTTTTTAGGGTGGTGGTTCCATATTTTGATTCATAGCTCTGATCCTACAGAACCGATTTTGCTGGAACCTTTTTGGCGAATTTTCGATGAATAATAAAAAAGTTTCACACGGATTGACAAACTTAGTATACTCTCATTCACCACTAGTGATGGTGGAAGGTATAAAAATTAAACTAAAAGAGAAGTGCTGCGTGCATAAGTAATACACCACCGTAATCCTTGTTACATGGACTGTTGGTTGGTTACCGTGCCGTTCTGCAAGTAGAGGCGAAAGTGACTCCGTTCTTACACCACACAAATCGTCAAGAGTAGCTGATCAAGCGTGACACCAGGGCAATACTGAGGTGGCTAGAACCAGCCCGTTGCGTTGAGATGTTTCACCAAATTACCGAGTTTCACCCGCGGTATTTCAGAGTCCTTGTAGAAGGGTATTCCCAAATAATCCATGTCGTGTTGAACTGAACACAGGACAATTACATAGGAGATGAAGTACTGTCTCCACAGTTCTAGAATCATTAAAAGAAAGACCGAGTCTCATAGCGTGCTAACATTACGCCCAGTTACTATCATTAGCCATATACTGATAGTTCCCAGGGGTATTGCGACTGGCATACCCTGCGAAATATCAAAAGCAGATCGTCTTGACCAGACCGTCTGCCTGTTTATTGCCATAATGGTCCCTATTCGCAGGGTCCCAAATTAAGGAAATGTCAGATATGCTGTCCAGTCTGGATAGTTTTTACATTCACTACTTAACGAAAATGGGCGGTCCTACATGGACTACCATTAGACGTATTGTTTTTTAAAATTTTTTAAAAAATCAACTACCGATTTTTTCCGAGTTTTGTTTATTAATTATTTTTGAGTTTAATTTTTTGTTTAGAAAATTTAAGTTATTTCTATAATTTAATTTGTTGCTCAGAAATGAAAATAATTTTTTGAGTTTCATTTTTTACTTAGAAAATAATTATTAATTTTGTGTCTTATTTTTTCCTCAGAAATAAAAAGTATTTTTTGAATATTATTTTTTTTTGCTTGGACCTTGTTCCATTTTTAAATTGAATAAAATATAAAAAAAAATAATTTGACAAATAAGTGTTTTTCCCGGACTCTGAGGATAAATTCGCACTAAAGTCGGCTAATATTAATTTCCGCGCAGAAAATTACTTTGTTTTTGTTGTCAAGAAATTTAAATTCAAAAAGTTACTGTTATTTTCTAAGCAAAAATTAAACCCAAAAAAAGTTTTATATTCTAAGCAAAAAATAAAACTCAAAAATAAAAGGGACACGTATTTCTGAGGAATAAAAAAAATCTAGAAAAAACTTTTATTTCTGCTGAATAAATAAAACTCGGAAGATAACTTTTATTTTCTAAGCGAAAAAAAAATTCAAGAAATAATGATTTAAAAGTAATTTTTAAAATAAAACTTATAACGGTTACGGTCTCCGATAAATTCAGATGAGAAAAAAGATTTACATGAATTCCTGCCGCGTAGACGAACTTCGTGGTGGATCTTATCTACTGGGTGACAAACAATACGTTTACCAACCGTCCCTGAGACTGAGAGCAACCATCACACAAAGGTAGCAAATAGAATACATAATCCGTCAAGATTGTACACTCGCACTTGTTTAGAAGCTGAAACTATCCAGCCGCCGCTGCTTTTGAAAATATTCTAGCAGTCGAGTAGCAACAACACCCAGGGATGATCCTCTCACAGGCCGTACTTTTACAAAAGTGTTGGAAAATCAGCGCTTTATTGGGATTTCCAGGATATTCCTTCACGCGATTTTGGAGTTAAACCACAACCTGTACGTGATCCTCGCAAGTATCCCTTCATCAAAAAAGCATCTATCCATTGAACCCCACTTGAAAAAGCATGCTTTAATCGGACGAAAGTACAACCTTGGAAGCACTTATTATCAGAAACCTAAATCCTTCGCAGACACTAAAGGCCCAACCATAATGTGCTTAAGTTGGCTTCAGCAAAAGTGCGAATATGTGTAAATCATATGAGCAAACCATATTGAACTTAAGGAAACGTTTTGTTAAGTTTTATGAAATTGTCATTTGCTTAAGCAAAGTGCGAAACTGATCGCACATTCCGTACGGAATCAAATGTTTTTTTATTTTGTTTTTGTTTTTTTAAATACATATGAGAGACTTTTTGTAAATTTTTGACAGTAGGTTAAGGAAGGCTATGCATATTGTGGTTGGGCCTTAAGACTGAAAGACAAAAGGCATTTTCCGCTAAAAGTATACTAACGGAGGACTTAACCAGTAGTCAAGTGCGGTGCGTGCACCTGGTGATACTATTAGGATCTCCTATGATCTGTCAATTTTAGATTTTGATAGTGAAATATCCTTGAGAAGATCTCTACACCCCCGGGGGGAAATTGTAAATAGAGTAAAAGCTCCTGACGGCGCACTGTGGCTGAAAATTGAATTTCATCGGCCAAAAGTCCAATTTTTTGTCATCGCCGATTTCAAAAAATTTTAATGCCATTCGATATCAAACATATTAGAACTAAGGTATCCAAAAAACTAGATTAAAATATTCGTAATTGTGGCTGTGGCATGCTGCTGGAAACAAATATTTTATTTTGTTTTAGAAAAAAATTATTTTTTGTAAATTTGATCAGAACTAAATTATGATTTCTCGCAAACCGTTATCAATAATTGGTCGAATTTTTTTTGTTATATTAATGGGATAGTAGTCTTTAAGAAATGGATCATTACATCAATGTATCATTTATACCTGATGTGTTATTAAATGTTTCCTCAGGTTCTATATTTTAGTTAAATCCGAATTTTAGAGGAGTAGAACTTGTTAGGGTCAAAAGGGGTCAAAGAGATTTTAGTACCATCAGAAAGATGAAGGTGTCCTCTTTAACCCCATATATACTTGCGCAACTGTTTGGAACTGTCTGTTGAACACTTTTTTCATTTTAATGAAATAACTCGCAACATTTTTTTTTGCTCTTTTTATTTAAGCTGCTCATATGACTGAAATATAACACAATGGTTTACGAGCGTTTTGTTTTAAAAAATAATTTTGCTTCTTATGAACGGCTGAACATATTTGAATGAAATTTTAAACTGTCATGGCCGGGTAGCTTTTGTGTTGAATTGGAAGAACACGGGTCCATGGAGGGTCGGGAGAGTGACTTGCGGACCTCTAAAATTGGTAACCTCGGAAATTCAAACTTTTAAAAAATTCACCAAAAATATATTTATGGATTGCAAAAAAAAAAATTTAACTTAAGCTGAGTTACAAAAAATCTGCTTAAATGTTTAGGTTATCTCCTTTGCTTTTGGAGATATTCGGATAAAACGGATTTTTTGGCTTGATTTTTATTATGTTTTATGTCAAACTGTTATCAATAGTGGGTTCAAAATTTTTTATATTGGTAGTAAAGCAGTCTTTAAACAATGTTATGTTGTATTACTGTACCGATTATACCTGCTGTGTTATTAAATATTTTTTCAGGTTCTATATTTTAGTCAAATTGAAGTTCAGAAGAATAGAATTTATGAGGTCAAAAGGGGTTAGAGAAATTTTACTAGCTGTAGGTAGGTGAAAGTATCCACTTTAAACCCAAATGCACTTTTGTACCTGTTTGGACCAGCCTATAGAACACTTTTTTAGTTTGTGTAAAATTATTCGTAACATTTTTTTTGCTCTTTTAATTTTACCTATTCATATGACTGAAATATAAGTGTACCAAGCCAAGTATTTTATATTATATAATTACCAATACCTGTGGGATTTTAAGCGTATCCTACTTAAGCCCATTTTAGTTCTTTATTCTACCTTATTTTGCTACCTAGGAACACAGTATAACGCAAGCTATGTATAAAAGCCAGTGGTATTCGAATAAAATCTCAAATCTCAAAATATATCTAAGCAATAACAATCTAATTTTTTTAATATCTATAAAAATGGAGAGCTTCAGCTATAAAGAATTATCCGAAGAGTATTTTAAAAATAAAAAGGAGGAAGACGTTTTAAGTTACATTGAAGGAAAACTCAATATATATTCCTGCAGCACTGAAATACGATCGGAACTGCAAAATAAAATAACCGATTTCGTCAAAAACTTAAAAAAGCGCTTCAAACAAGTTGGATGGAGTAAACCTAGATTTTACAACAGTTTTGCAAACTGGTGAGATGGCGAACTGAGTGTCCAGATATCTTCAGAAGGTACAAATGAAAAGAACCTTGGGAGACCAAAGAAATCACTTGAGAACTGTAGCGATAGATCTAAAAGGCTTAAGGATATCAACGAAGAAATCGGGGATTAAAATATTCAAGAAGCTTTGCTATATCAACTGCGATCACAAAAACAACTCACAAAAGTCGATATTATTGAAAAAGTGTTTATCGCTAGTCCCAAGAGAACAAAACGGATTCTTAAGAGTGTTCCAACGCCCAGCGATGAAAAACAGTTTTCAAATGAAGAGGCATTAGCATTATTTTTAGATTTGAAGTTTACAAAAGAGCAATATATTCAGAGTACGTGCAATTGAAAAAGGTTCAAATCTGTATCCTGCTTATCATCACATAACTGCTGTCCCTTGTTTGCCACCAAGGGACACTATTAAAATCACACCAATTTCGGCAGAGGTAAAACTTCAAGGTCTACTTAATCATACAAATCAAATTTTTCAAACAAAAAAAAATTTTGAGTAAAAAATTCTAATAATTCAACACACCGATTTTTATACAATAAGAACAGTAATGTTTTCTAATATGTCCATTATTTTCTAGAAAATTCTGATCAATATCGAGTGGTAAATTGTATTGCCTTTTTTTGAACAAAAAAAAAAATTTAAAGACGTTTTCCGGGATTGGGAATTTGGGTATTTCTTAATCAAAAATGGGGATGTTTTTCAGTCCACTGTTTTAAGAACTTTTTAATCTACATAACTGCCAAAATTCATTATGATACCTTAATTCATGTTAGATTTATAGAATGTCAAACATTAAAATTATTATTTATATAGTGTAAATGAATAAAAGGGCTTTCAACATGAGTAATAATTTTAAGGTTTGACATTCTATAAATCTGACATGAACAAAGATATATTAATGAAATTTGGCAGTTATGTAGATTAAAAAGTTCTTAAAACAGTGGGCAGAAAAACATCCCACTTTTTGAATAAAAAATACCATAATTCTCAATCTCAATCATTAGCATTTTCATACTAAATGCTAAAAAACATCAAAAGTTCAACTTTGACCTTAAATTTCTCAACAACTACTGAACTGATTTTAACAAAATTAGCACTGCAAAAAAGTTCAAGAAGTCTTCTCTCCTGCACAAAATTATCTCTATCGGTTCAAAAGTTACAGATGTTTGGCCGATGAAAAACGATTTTCAGCCACTGTGCGGCGGACACCAGACGTCGGCGCTTAGTTGGTTTACATGTGTAAAAAACAAGCGCCTATTGGTGCTGTGCGGCTGCATGAACTGTCCGTGAGTAGAGTTTTTACTTTATATGTATAGTATATGTGGAATTCCATAACAAACTCAATACTTCTACTGTTGACGTTTTTTGACTGTGTTAAATTCTACTAAACTACCAATAGGAGTTCATAGCAACAAATTTACAACAACAAAAGTTTTAAAGAAGTAGAATTTGATTTGTTATGGAACACGACATAAATAAAGAAGTTATAAAAATTTTTGAAAATGTCCATCCAGTATTGTTTTTTTTTCAGACAGGTCCAGGTAATTTAGGGCAACTGTTGTAAAACTGTACATCTGTATTAAGTAAAAAATTTGCATAAAATATTGATTGCGGATCAGATTGTCTTAATGTGTTTGAAGGCAACACAATTCCAAACTTGGGTTTTATTCCGTTAACAAGTTTGTTTAATTCCTGTTTATTAGATTTAATTAATATTTTATAAAAAAAAACAAATGTATTGTAATTTATAGGCACTTGTACTGCTGATTTAATTTCGATCGTCTTTTTTTCGCGAATGTTTGCATGTTTGTCAATTAATTAATTTTATTTATTTAATTTTATTGCATTTAATTAAGTCGACCGACTGACTGCTATTGTTTTCGTTATTGACTGGTAAATAATTTATTTAATTTCTTTTAAATCCGCAACAAAAATTATGTCACCTTGACCAAAACGAATTGTTTAAAATCCGGACTCTGTTGTGTGTGCTAATTGTATTTGGTATTTTTTTTTTCTTTTTTGTTAAATAATTGATATTAAGATCAATATCTTTCAATTTTTTGTTTGTTTGTTAATTATAGCAGTAATAACCAAATATTTTATTTCTTTCTTGTTTTAAATCCACTTTATATTTGAGCAAATAAAAAAAGAATTTTAAAAAAATTTTAATAATAATTGAAACCTGAAATAATGACTAAATTTGTTAATTAATTTAACAAATAAGTTAGTAAATTAAAACTTCCTTTTAATGGATATTAATTTTTTTCAATTTAAAACATGCAACAACTTATTAATACGAAAATGTTACAAATAATTAAAACCAAAATAAAGCTCAGTGCCACATTACACATTTTAAAATTTTTTTTATATAAATACAGTACAAATTTATTCATTTTCTAGGTAATTTTATTAATTAATTTAAATTATTATTAACAAACAAAAACAAACTAAATAAGGTTAGAATTTTAAAAATTCTTAAACTGCAGTTGAAGGCAACAATAAGTTCTTTCACTTTTAAATTCTTTTCAACAGTGTTGCACATTATTATAGCCATCAAAAATGTTGCTTACATTTTTACAAGAACTTAGAATTACTCAAGGACCCAGAATTCATATATATATATATATATACCTAATATATATATATATGGGGGATTTCATGTCAAGTGACCCAACTTTTGAAATCGATGTTTTCCGATTTGGCTGAAATTTGCACCCAGGTTAGTCTTATTGGATAGTAGTTTAGACACAAATTTTCAACAAGATCGGTCAAAAAGTTTCTGAGTTAGAGGGGGTCAAAATTTGACATTTTGGCCAAAGCGGTGTTCTTTCTCATCCATGTAACTTATTATCTATTGGTGTTAGCAACAAATTAGATAGCTATTTCTTCAAGCTTTCGAAAAAAATACCAAAAAAAATAGTTTTAAATTTAAAAAAAAAAATTTTTTTTAAAAATTTAAAGAAAATTTATTAAAGGGCTTATGTGATTAAGATTAAATTTTTTAGATTATTTATCTTTTTATTTTTATTATTATTATTTTATATTAATTTAATTATTATTACAAATAAATAAAAAAATTTAATTTGTCAACATCTCTATAGAAAAAGTGTCTCTATCGAAAAGTATCGAGGGAATGAAATGCTAGTTTGGTATGTTATATACCGTCGGAAAGGTTAATTTGTCTAGTTTCTCAGCATAAGTTTTATTTTTAAGGTTTTAGAAACACTTACACACAAAAAGGAAACAATTCAAAATAGTGCATATGCTAAAAATTGAAAAACCCTCGTCTTGAATTAGAAATTATTTTTTTTATACATATCCCACTCGCATTCCACTAAGCGACCAAAACTACCTAAAAGGAAAATACATAAGCTTTCTTTTGAGCAAAAAAGAAAAAAAAATACCGTTTTCAAAAAACATAAAAAATAAGTTTTAAATTAAAAAAAAAAAATTTTAAAAATTTAAAACAATACAAACAAGCTTAAAAGCTTGAAAGCTTGAAGAAATAGCTATCTAATTTGTTTGGGACAAATTTTGCTAACACCACTAGATAATAAGTTACATGGATGAGAAAGAACACCGGTTTGGCCAAAATGTCAAATTTTGACCCCCTCTAACTCAGAAACTTTTTGACCGATCTTGTTGAAAATTTGTGTCTAAACTACTATCCAATAAGACTAACCTTGGTGCAAAATCATCTAAATCGGAAGACATCGATTTCAAAAGTTGGGTCACTTGACATGAAATCCCCCATATATATATACTTAATTCCTATTCTCAGCATTACATAACTGAAATTAACGAAGAACTCAAAAAAATCAGCAAATCTAACTTATTTAGCTAAAATTTTGCAATAAGTTAAGAAAAACAAAACGCTTTCCATCTAATCGTATAAAAATACGTCTTTAAGAATTTATATGGTACGCTATGTAAAATAACGGAACATTGTAAATTCCAAAAAAGTCATATATAGAGAAAATATATATATAAAATAGTATTGGTCAAAAATTCGTATTATCGAAAGGACATTTGTATGCGAATTAGGGGAAATAATCTGTAATTTTCAAACAAAGTTAACATATTACCCTGCCTTTACACATGCATGTAATTACTTACAAGTAGTGTATATGTATATATTATCGACGAAATGTCGAAGAAATAGCCGAAAGTCTTGTAAGTAGCTTGAGTGTTTACACATTCAGTTGCAAGTTTATTCCTCAAATGTTCTCGAAGCGAAAACATCTTATGGAAAAAATTTATTTTTGGGTCTAAAAAACAGTATCATGCAAACGTTATAACGAAATTAATTTAATAATTTAATCTTTATTTTATTTTTGGTCCATCTTGATGAAAAAATTATGTTTATTTTAAAATATGTGAATCCAGTATTTCCGTAGTTACCGATATCATAAAATTTCTGAGAAAATATTTTGTTTACAAATTTTTTGCAATTTATGTTCAAAAATACCATGAAGATGTGCTGCTGCATAGTAGAGTTTTTGTTTTGTTTTTTATTTTTATAAAGATCATAATAAACCACACAAACTGCTTGGCCAACATGCACATTGTTTTTGCTTCTGTTTGTCAATAAACAACACAATCATGTTTCGTACAAACACTAATTCCTAATTTTTGTTTTGTTTTCAATGAATGCAGACGACGATTGTGCTGCGGCAACTTTGCTCGCTATTTGTTTAAATCGAAAAACAGATATAACAGAAAGAAAAATTATTTGAGTAAAATATACTCTAAGACCCCTTTCAGACAGGCAAAGTTTACTTTGACAAAGTCTGTTGAATTCTCTTTTAAACTTTGTTTGGTGCTCAGACACACAAAGTTTAATTTGACAAATTTTTGTTTTCTCTTGTTTGAATATAATATATAAACAGCGTTGCCAGAATGATGATTTTATCATATTTTTTTTTTTATTTTTTCAAACAAAAATATGATTAAAGATTTTTTTCTCAAATAATGATTTTTTATTTTTAGAAATTCTGATTTTTACTTAAATTTTGCTTAAAGAAAATACACGATTACTTAAACAGTCAATTTTTAAAACAATGAAGTTTTGCATCAGCTTGATGTGTGTTGGTGCTGCACACTTTTGTACCCAGAATCTAGAATACACAAAATTGCATCATTATTTCTGGACATAAAAATATTAAAAAAGGCATATTCAGGGGTGTCATAGAAACCAATCTTATCGGTATTGGATTTGAAACCGACAAAAACAATACATTGGTGTCATGAAATCCAATTTTATCGGTTTTTTGTTCGAACTGAAATTAGTGTCGGTTTGAGGTGTCACAGAAACCAATATTATCGGATTTTTATTGAAAATAAACCAAGCAGCTTACAGCTCTTGTTTTTATATTGGAAATAAATATAGTTGGTTAAAGTTTAATTTTTTATTTAATTTTTTCAACAGATAGTTATTTTGCATAGATGGAAAACAATAAAATTGGTAAATTAGTATTTTTTGCATGTCTCCGGTAGACCCCGGCAGCGGGCTGCTGCGAGCTTGCAAAAGTATTCTCACTTTTTCTGCGTACAGAAAGTTCGCAACACATTTATTTATTTTATTTATTAACAAGAAACAATTTATTTTTTATTTTTAATTAATTTGCTTTATAATTCTACAAAACAATAAAATTTCTCAAATGTAAACAACAAATGCAAATATTTAATACAACGATGGCATTTATTGCATATGTTTAGTGTGTTTTCATTCTTATTTTCTTTTCTATAATTTTCCTTTTATTACAAACACAAGTTTTAACAATATTTTAGAGCACAATCATAATTTAAAAAATTATCAAACAAAAATTGCATTAAAAACTATAAACACATACACCAAAACATAAAACAGCTGTTTCGAATATCGGTTTTATTTGTATTCGAAAATAACAAAACCGACTTGTTTTTATGACACCAAATGAAACCAATATTGGTTTGAAAAACCGACAATTAGCAAAACCGACTTGGATTCTATGACACCCCTGATTATAACCTATTTCCAATGTGCGAAAGAATTCCTTCTTTCGAACAACTTCATTTAAAACAAAAACAAATTCTATAAACTTTGTTTTTGTTTTAAATGTATTTGTAAAGATACGTTCAGACTGATGAAATATTTGAAAGCAAACATCAAATATTTCATTAACGTAGTCTGAACACAAAATATTTTTGAGTATCAAATAAAATAACAGCTGATTTTGAGCAAATAAAAGTATTTGCCGGCAAACAAATATTTGTCCAATGTGAACATAGTGTGAACACAAAAAATCAAATATTTTAGTAATTTTTGAGCAAACATTTATTTGATATTACAAAAAAATTGAAAGACAAATAATTTTAGCCATGTTCCAGATAGAAGCAATTTTTACTGTAAGTTTTCGGATTCTTTACAATTTTAAAGATTTTTTATAATTATTAGACTTTGCTATTGCTATTAGCAAATTTTTGCAAATTACCGCTAATTTAGAAATTTTTATAGAATTTTTGCCATTCCTTAAAGTTTAAGGCACTTTTACTAAATTTTATGGCTTGTTTGAAATATTAAAATGGTTCGCGAATTTTCGCAATTTTTGCAACATTTTTTTTTGTTTTTCCCCTAAATTTTGTTTTTTAACCGATTTAGCAATTTCAAATATATTTTAGGGTTTGTTTCCAAGTTTGCATTTTTTCGCGAATTTTAGCTATGTTCGCAAAAGAAGCGATTTCTTTCTGTGATTCTTTGCAGCTTTAACTATTTTTAATAATTATGAGTACTAAACTTTGGTATCATGCCGCTATTATTTAGCAATTTTTACCGAATTTTTTGCTATTCCTTATAGTTTTAGGCACCTTTAATAAATTTTATGGCTTGTTTAAAATATCTAAATTTTTCGCGAATTTTCGCTATTTTTGCAACTTTTTTTTTGTTTTTTTCTTGACATTTTGTTTTTTAACCGATTTAACGACTTCAAATATATTTTAGGGTTTGTTTCCAAGTTTGCAATTTTTCGCAAATTTTAGCCATGTTTCCGTTACCCAGTGGCTTCCATTTTTTTCTTCTTCTACATTCTCCTGTTCTAACACTAAAAGAGATGCTGATCCACAGAATAAAATAAAAAAATTAGCTTTTGCGCTCATTTTTACCATTTGAGAAATATATTTTTATTTTTGAACACTTTCATTAAATAATTATTTGATGCAAATATTTCTTTTAGTCTGAACACATGGCAAACATGAATTAATTTATTTTATTAACACTGTTTGCCAACTGTTTCATCAAACAAAAATTGTCAAATATTTGAGCTTAGTTTGAACATTAAACAAAATATTTTTTTGTTTCACACAGTTTGAAGCAAATATCAGAACAAATATTTTCAATAAATATTTCATTAGTCTGAACGTACCTTAAGAAGTAAATAATTCTTTAGTACATCGGAAATAGGTGAAAAGAAAAAATGTATTTTTATAAAGTTTCATATACTGACAAATTATGTTTTTATGTATTTCAATTTAAATAATAAGAAGTATGGTTTTATAAAAAATTAATAATTCTTACTATTTTGCCCTTGTTTTAAAAAATTTAAATTAAGAAAAAAAAATTTAAGATTTTCCTCTTCAAAATATGATTTCTTTCGCCATATGACAATTTTTATTCCAAAGATTCTGGTAACGCTGTATATAAATATAAAGTTGCAGCCAACTTCAGGTATAATCTACGAACGAAAAACAAAACGACTTTGCGAGTACAGCAAAGTATGTACTCCCCCGCTATACTCTTTTCCCTTCTCTTCTATAAACTCAAGACTTTGCAAAGTAAACTTTGCTTGTCTGAAAGGGGTCTAAACAACGAGCTGTTTTGGGGCAAACAATGCTGCTAAAAAATTTGGAATTTATGGGTGAAAATGATTTTATTGATTCTTCTCCTACGCCTTTACTCTGCAAAGTTTTCGCTGAAATGATTACTTTTAGCACTAGACATCACAAAAAGTTTGACAAATATTCAACATGTCTGCCAAACAGGGCTGCCAGAAAAAATTGTGAAAAAATCGTCAATTTCCTGAGAAAAAATAAAAAAATCGTCTTTTTCTGTTTAAATAATCGTCAAAAAAATCGGATAATTTAAATTTAGATTTTAAATAAAGTTTGTTCGATTTTTATTTAAAAACAAGATAACAAAAACATAGTATATACACACATATATCCCCGTATGTTAATGAAATTGTTTGTTCTTTTCTTTTAATTGTTTGTTAAATTATCAAAGTTGTTTTTGGGAATACAATTACTTATTCAAAGATTTTGTTTGTTGTGCTTAATTCCCTTTTTTAAATAATTGATAAAAATACTGCAATTTATTGTTGGAGGATAAGCTGTTCCTACACAGAAAAAATTATTAAATTTCTCCAATCACCAAATTTATTCCAAATTCATAATATCAAGCAAACAAGTTGTTGATTTTGCACCTATTACCAAAATGATTATATTGATTACCAAAAATTTTAAAATTTTGAAAAACTTTTTTCGATAAATGATATTTTTAATTTTAATTAAAAAAGTGATCAAAAAACTTTGCCATTTCAAACTCTGTGGTAATTTATTTAAATAAATATTGACAATTCCCAACAACAATTCTACATGTTTTAATTATTTTATTTTAAACAAAAAAAGTCAATTAAGACTTTTTGTTATTTAATTAAAATTTAATTGAAAATTTATTTCAAAACAACTAATATGTTAATTAAATAAAAATTTACTGCCTGGCCCACAATGTCGACAAGAACATTTCTTTCGTATATTTATATTGAAAACAAAAACAAGTATTAGTTTTTTATTATTGTTTTCAATATAAAAATGCGAAAGAAATGTTCTTGTCGACATTGTGGGCCTCGCAGTAAATTTTTAATTTTCATTCAACAAAAAAAAATAAATGATTCAATTATCACATTAATTAAATTTAAATACTTTTTAAACCATTTTTTTAATTGATAAAACACTTTTCTGTGTATGCGCATTTCACTATTTGCTTAGGCCAGATCATCAGGAAACGTTCTTTGTTAAATTTAACAAACGTTTCTTAAGGAAAATTTTCATAAAAAATTTGTTTTGTAAACCTTTAATTACTATATTATATTAATCTAAGGTTTTTTCCAAAGTCTTAAGAATAAAAGATACTTTCAATCGCACCATTTTCTAGAAAATTTCAAATTTGTATACCGTTCACAACAGAGGGTATATATTCTTATATAAGTTTGTCATTCCTTTCGTAATGGCTACAATATTAATATTAGGCCCCATAAAGTATATATATGTATGTATATTCTGAATCCTTATGAATAGCAAAGTTGGTTTAACGATGTCAATCTAACCATGTGTTTGTTGAAATGGGATTTCCGAAGACTCGTATATAAACATTGCTATACATTTATATTAGATATAGTACGGAATAGTTTGCTATTATATTTCAGCCAGATTGGTCTACAAATGCCTAAGTTATGAACAAAAAACCACGACTGCCTGTAATTTATACCCATAAATCTCTCATTTTGACCTGTAAACCTTAACTTCTTCATATCTTCTTAAAATGTATTATTATTTTTTCTTTTTTACCTGAAATATTCTTTCTTCACGAAATTATAGTTTTGGCATGAAGCTAGGATGATAAAATTTTGCTTAAAAATGTTTCATATACATATATAGAGTATTAAATGTGAAAAATCAGCCAAATCAGTCCATAGCTCAAAAAATCTCAATCAAGGTTTTGGTACGAGTTTTTACTTAAATTGACTTGACTCAAAATTTAGCTTTTGCTCATAAAATTTTTTATGGAAAAGAACAAAAATGTTTTTTTTTTTTCTGTGCTGCCTAATAACAAACATCAAAAGATTTAAAATTGTCTTATTTTGAAGATTGAATAAAATCGTCACTTTTTAGAAAAAAAATCAGCAAATCGGCACTTTGCTAATTTTGGAACCAAAAATCGTCAAAATGACGGTAAATCGTCCATTCCAATCGTCCATATTAAAAATATTTAATATATCGGCCCACATTGCTTCAAATATTTGTCCAAACAGCAACCACCCCAATTAACAACACGAAATATTTGTACAAACGTAAAATTGTGACATGTTAGCCAAGCTATTTGTGTGGTTTATTATGCCCTTAAATACACAGAAAATCAGCTATTAACACAATTAGTACTAGTAAAAGGCATCCACGGCGTTTCTTTATTTGTCATGTTACCCTGCAAGTAATACGACTAGTCCATACACGCATGTAAAATACAGCCCATAAGGGACTAGGACTAATCCAAAGGTAACCCAAATGTATTGAAAAACATGGCCTTTTTAACATTACGATGTCCTAAGGCTGGACCATAAAACCCAGCTTTGCATTACAACGGAGTAGTCTTAAAAATACTCCATGTTCATACATCATCTTCATACAGTTATCTAAAACTAGCTGTTCAATATTCTAGCATAACCCCCAAAAAAATCAAAAATATTAAAATATATTCTAAAGATGTTGAGCATCTCTTGACTGAAAAAAGGAGAGCTCGAAGAGAGTGGCAATTGCATAGATCCCCTCAACTTAAGAATTTACTAAAAGAGTGCACAAAAAGGCTAAGAAAGTTACTGCAGTCCCAAAAAACAGCATCCTTTGAAAAATATCTTAAGGAACTCGATGCAACTTCTCAATCAGACTACTCATTATGGCGTGCAGCTCAAAAATCTTAAAAGACCAGTTATCACGAAACCACCATTAAGAAACTTAAATGGCAGTTGGGCACGAAATGATATAGAAAAAGGAAATCTTTTTGTTAATCATTTGAAAACCGTATTTACCCCTCATACATCTCTCGATATTGCGGAGGAGTTACCACCTGTTGCTGTTAGAGCAGCTGTTCCACTAAGATTTGAGATAAGAGAAATCGAAAAAGGCTATTCATGATTTAAACCCCAAGAAAGCCCCTGGTTTTGATAAGATCAGAACCAAAATGCTTTTGGAGCTTCCCAGCATAGCAAAGAAAATTATTCTCCTGATTTTTAATGCTATTTTACGCCTTGAATACTACCCTCAAGAATGGAAAGTATCCTTAGTTACCATGATACCTAAACCAGAAAAGGATCCTACAAAAGTTGAGTCATATAGACCTAGTTGAGTCATATAGTGTCAAAATTAGCCCCAATTTTAAATGTAAATAGATGTATTCCTAACCATCAATTCGGCTTTAGAAGAGAACATAGCACAATTGAACAAGCCCATCGTATAGTAAACGCCATAAGAAAAGCCTTTGAAGAAAAAAAATATTGTTTCTCCCTCTTCATCGATGTTTCTCAAGCTTTTGATAAAGTCTGGCATGAAGGGTTATTACATAAATTGAAGTTAAACTTACCAGTAAACACACACAAGCTGTTAGAAAACTACTAAGTCGGTCGAAGGTTTATTATTAAAGAAGGTGATTTTATAAGTTCACCTCAGACAATTGACGCTGGAGTCCCTCAGGGAAGCATCATGGGCCCACTGTTGTACTTAATATATACCTCAGACATGCCAACAAATAACCACACCCTAACTTCAACATTTGCTGATGACACAGCTTTCCTAAGCGTAAATGAAAACTGTCAAGAAGCATCTCGTTACTTACAGGATCACATATTTGAACTGGAAAGGTGGTTAAAACAATAGAGGATAAAGATCAATGAGCAAAAATGCGCACATAAACCACTCACATTGCGTCGGGAAACATGCCCCCATATTAAAATCAATAATCAAATAATACCCCAACACTCGCATGTAATATATCTCGGTGTAAATCTAGATCGGCGTTTAACGTGGAAATGGCACATAGAAGCAAAATAAACTCAAATGAAACTAAAAGCAATTCAAATTAATTGGCTCATTGGAAGAAATTCAGTTCTTAGTCTCGATTGCAAACTTCTACTTTACAACTCTATATTAAAGCCAATCTGGTGCTACGGTATTCAGATATGGGGCACTGCCTCGGCCTCAAATATCGAAAAAATTCAAAGGCGCCAAAATAAACTTCTTCGAATAATCACAGTCGCTCCCTGGTATGTTAAAAACTCAAATATTCACAAGGATCTTAATGTGCGATTAGTAAAAACTTTTATTACGAAGTATGCAGTAAAATATTTAAAAAGGCTTGAGTCGCATCCAAATCCACTAGCTCGAAATATTTTAAATGACAGCGGCCACTCTAGATTAAGGAGAAGAGATACTGCAGGACTCATCCGACGAGAAGACCGCTAAAAATCTACATATATGAATAGAAACCGTGAAGAGAAAAATTTTCGTCTAGCATTGGCAGGACAAAAATAAAGTATTAGTATAAGATTTGACTAATTATTGTTAGTTCATATTTAGTATATGAAGATTCAATAAATAAATAATGAAAATTAAAAAAAAAAAAATGTTCATACATACTCCCAGTGGACTAGTTATGAAACTACTCCGTGGTATACTCCAGAGGATTAGTTTTGAAATCGTAAAAAAACGTAAACATGTCGTTTAACTACAAACTATTTTTTAACAATGACATGGTCCATATCATTGTTAAAAAATAAGTAGTCCATTTTATCTAAAATGGATCAAGTAGTCCAATATTATATGCAGGGTACTTGCTGGAAGTATCAAAAATTTACTTGCAAGCAAATTGTCTTGCAAGCATAGCTGCCAGATTTGACGATTTATCGTCATTTTGATGATTTTTAGGTACAAAAATGGTGAATGACGATAGGACGATTTATACCCTAAATTTGACGATTTTTCAAATGACAAATTTTGTTCAAATTTACAAATGTTTTTAATACAATTTCACATTTTTTTTTAGCTTCTTAGATAATTTGATTGGCAGTTATTTTCATGTCTTAGCTGTTCATCATATAAAATACGATTTGTTTTTTAGGATGATGCATATTTTTAAGATTTATATTTATTCAGTTAGAACTGCTTTATTACAGGTATTTTGCAACCACTCTCTTTAGTCTGGGTTCACCATATTAAACTTTTCTTTCAGAGAGTCTTATTTTATTGATGTTTGCCAGACTTAAGTTCTTAAGCAGGATTTTCGACGTGAAAAATGGGTGTTTGATATTTCTTGGCTTAAGATTATTTTCTTACTTTTCTTATGAATGCCAATACTTTAGAAAAATATTTGGTTGTGTTACATCAAAAATAAGTTTCTTAAGGAAAATTTTTATTCAATTTCAAAACAGGCAGAATATATTAAAATTTAATTAACAACGGAAACTAAAAATAACAATTATGTAATTCTCAAAACTTATTAAAAGTTGTTTTTATACAATGACGATTTTTGTAATGATTTAGCATAGTTAGTTTGACGATTTTGACGATTTTATCCTTACAATTTTACGATTTTCCACCAATATTATCTGGCAGCTATGCTTGCAAGTTGGGCTGCAAGTACGAAAAATGTGATGGCGTTAGTAAAAATGAGTGAGTGTATTAAGGCCATGTCAGATAAAACTTTTGCTTCGCGTTGCGTTACCGATTCGCTTTGACATCTAAGATAAAATATACATACTTATACGAAACATGTCACATAAAGTACTTTCAAAGCGAAGCGAAGCAAAAAGTTAGCCAACTCTCATCTTTTTGCGCGCTTTGACAATTGGCTAGTAAAATTGTCTTTTTTTTTAAATTTTTTTTGCCAATTTCAATTCCAAAAAACCGTCTAATTAAAATGTTAACTTTTATTTTTATAACAAATAATTAAATGTACAAATTACCAACCACTTTTATAAGTAAACAAACAATGCGTGAGTGTTGTCAAAGTTTTCATTGTGTCATACACCTTTTGCTTTGCGTTTTTCTGCCAAAGGTAGAAACGTCACGCAAAGCGACAAAGTTGTATCTGACACGGCCATTAGTTTTTCAAACTTGCACTTGCATATGTAAATCCCGGGTTAGGGAGAGCGAACGGTTATTATTAGACCGCTTTTAATCGTTTTTTTTTTAGTTTTAGTCAAGCCAGTTGTTTTTAATTGTCCATTTTTCGAATATCTTATTAACCGGTTATTTTGTTACAAAAATGAAAAATTTTAATGAAAATGTAATTTTCCCCTTTAGTCGAAATTAGCAATCTTTAATTTATCACTGCCACAGGATAATACAGATAGTGAGTGGTCTTTACACACCTATTAAAAATTTTATGTCCTACACGTCGCCACTAGCTTTATTAAAAAAAATATTTGCTTTTGATGAACGTTTGGCTAGACCAAACATCATTTAACACTTTCTAAAGATAAATCTTCTGGTCACGCTTTTTTTTTTTTTTGATGTTTTCGTCAAATATTTGTTTGGTCTGAACATATCTTCAGTCATAAAATTGTATCTTCAATTTGCATTGTCCCTTATTTTTTATAAGACCAATGTAACTTCCAGTGCGCCGAAAATCATTTAGAAAATGGTATCCTCCTGCTGGCGGGCTGGTTGTTTTGTGAGCAATGTACAGGTCGCAATTTTGGGGATAATTTGCTGAAATTTGGTATATTGGCGAATCGGTTCATAATTTCACATAGCCCCCATACATGCTTCTTCCCGGAATCGGGGTCTTGTGTACATAAACCATCTACACAGAAAAAAATGTTCACCACTTAAAGCATTAAAAATGTAATCGAGTGAATTAAACGTTTAATTCCCTTGATTAAACGTTTGATTCAATTGATTAAATTTTTAATTAAAACTGATTTTATTTTTAATTAATGCTTTAATTGGCGAAAAAAATTTTTCTGTGTAGTTATGTTGGTATTTAGATTAAATTTTGCCCAAACTAATTTCATTGCAATCAAAATCGTCTTACCAAATTTTATTGGAATCGGTCCATTTTTGGCCATAGCTCCCATGCAAATGTTACTCCCGAGAGTAACTTTTAACTTCCTTATAAATGTTGGTATTAACACAAAAATGTTTGATAATTGCTTTTAGGATTGTTACTATGTCATGACAAAATGTTGTCTTGGTAGGTCCAAATTAACCATATGTCCCATATAAACCATCATCCTACAATCTCATATAGATGAAGATATCTAAATAATATTCGGCATAAAAAACTTTTGCATGAAGGGTAAACACGAAAACATTATTTTTATATACTGTGGTGTGCTTATTTGTGTGAGGTGTCTGAAGTGCCCTAAAATGATAAGTTTCAAACGTTTCTTAACGTCACGACTTACGAATCGCCTAAATTTAGTTCACAAACTACGTTCCAAGTAGTTCCAAAGAGACGGCAAATAATACTTTACTTAAGGGTTCTGTACGCGGTAAAAATTCTTGTTATACAGCCGAATTTACTCGTGAACGTATGCTGGATGTTCTATTCGCCGACATATTTAAATTTTTTGATTTTCCATCCAGCATCGTCGGTGTCACACATGCAAACACATTTTTATTAGTACTGCCATAGCGCTTGATGAGAAATTTTTACCGTGTACATACCCCTTTAAACTAGGGATGTAACGATACTTCTTTTTTAAAGAATATCTCAAATAATAAATTTATTTCATTCCTTTAATTTTTTGAAAATTCTAAAGGATAAAATAAACCACACAAATTGCTTTTACGTTTGCACAAATATGTTGTGTTGTTAATTGGGGTGTTTGAATCACGTGTGAATCATGTTTGTAGAAATATTAAAAATTCTTAATATTTGACAGACACGTTGGATATTTGATTTTGTGGCATTGCTTGCCACAAAACAGATCGTTGTTTAAACCACTCTTTACTCCAAATTTTTTTCCTTTATTTTATATTTCTCCTCCATTTTAAACAAATAGGAACACAATTACCCCAGAACTTTTCAGCCTCCAAAAAATTTAAAAACCCCCCAAATTTAACGTATTTTGAAAAAATCCTTCCAAATGTAAAAAACTAAGATAATAATTAAATTTCTATTAATTTAACTTGGACCAGCTTTAATTTACGTACTAATATCATCACCCAAATTAAGCAAAAATTGGCAACATTTCGATGCCTTACTTTCTCAACCTCGTATCTTAAAAAAATTCGGTTTGGACTTTTTCATATAAAACGATTGTTTTTTTTTTCGTATTCTATTACTGCAACAACTTATTATTTCAATACTTTGTCTCAATTCTGTAAATATTAATAAATTATTGAAATAAGAAGTTTTTGCAGTAATAGAACACAAAAAAAAAAACAATCGTTTTATATGAAAAAGTCCAAACCGAATTTTTTTAAGATACGAGGTTGAGAAAGTAAGGCATCGATTTTTTACATTTTACTGAAATTTCCCCAAAAAAATTTTTTTTTAAGTTCCTTGAGTATTTTTATTTAATAAAATTGCTAAAAAAAACACAATTTAAACCCGTTTAAAAAGACTGTAAAATATGTATGTACAATGTTCATACATATGTATATAAATTACAAAATAGATTTAGTAGAAATCTGCTTTTTTAAATATTGGAATCGAGTATCTTCAAAAATATCGAGTGTTGCAAAATCATTTTCGTTAACTTTGTACATATTATCGGAATTAAAAAGTTTGAGCATTTCTCATGTTGTACTTAAGTTGTGACAAGTATTATTTAATGAATACTTCACACTTAAAACGCATTTTTATTATCGTATGAAAAAGCTTTACTTAGTTATTATAATCATAGTAATTTAGCTATTTTCCCGTGAAATCTAGCGGTTTGAAGACACATATAGCTGAAGTCTAGCAATTTTTGCTCAACTAAAGACAAGCTATAAAATATAGTATTACTTAGAAATTTATATGTACAGATAAGCAAATAGTGAAACAACCTAAACATAAATTTATGCCAACCAAATTTTTCCCCTAAGAATTTGTAAATGAAATAAGACCCACTAAATCTGGAGAGGGCAAGCTCCATAACCTGGCTACTCTGACATAAGTAAAAGCAACGAGTTTGGCGCTTGTGTTCTAAAAACAGCCAGTTAAGTTCTTGCATATACATACTTTATTTTTTATTCATAGAAAGTTTAGTAAATTTAAAAAACAGCAATTTTTTTTTTTTTTTTTTTAATTAATCAAAACTTAATTTCAAAATAATTTATGGCCAATTTCATTTATTTAAATATAAATTTTTGCTTAAAATTCGTTTTTCATATCAAATAAAAATAAAATTATATGAAAAACTATATTTAAATATGAATTGATATTCAAATAGAATTTGTGAAATTGACCATTAATATTTAAAAATATATTGTCACCTAAAATGCAAAACCACGTATCATCAAAACATTCGAAACTGAGTTTTTTATTGATTACGATTCTCTACATCACATTACAAATGTTTCGAAAATTTTAAACTTCTTATCTTAAAAAATTACCAATATTTTGTATTGTGGTTATTTTATTGAACTGTTAATGGTTTTTAATCGAAATTTTGATATTTTAATCAGGCTTAAGTTCATTGAATTTAATTTTCATTAAATTATTTTTATGAAGAAAGGAATTTTACAACATGAAATAATTTTAAATTTATTGATCATTTTTAATTTTTGGCTGAGCTGGGAATTGAACCCAGGTTTTCACGGACAGGTTGCTCAGACTAGTTTGGATTGTAATCACACAATCTCTTCAGTGGGATTTGCCGTTAAGCTCTCACCGCCATTGACGACGGATGACGTCATTAGGCAATCATCAATCTTTAATCCAAATGGTATTTTACCTTGGCAGATCGAAATTTGCTTTGAATGAATGATTACCTATTTTAATTGATCTACATGTTCTTCCTTACTTCTTGTTTTTTTAGTACTTTTTGTCAAGAATTCTTCTTGAAATCCAAAGTACATTTTTTTTTTGTCTTTCTTTCTTTTCTTGTTGACATTTTTCAGCATAATGCTAGGAACACGACTGGGACGAACGACGAATTTCGCCCAAAAAGAAGAATTTTGCAGTAAAAATTCGGTGAGTAAATTCGTCGTTTGAAGAACAATAAAGACGAATAACAAGCAGCTTTTATAATTGAGAAAGTTGATTGCTGTTTGTGCAAAGAGAGAAAAATAGTGTGACCATATTAAACAAATAATGCTTAAAAATTAAAACATAATCAAAAATTATTTTAAATGTTATACAATAAAATAAAACCAATTATTAAAGTAAAAAGTAACTTTATTTACTAAAATTCTTCTAAACTAAAACCGAATATGGTCACCTAGTACTGATTTGTTCGTCGTTCGCCGGCGTATGATATATAAATAAATATATTGCAAATCATAAACAACGCTAGCATACTAACATTTGGTACGTCACAGTTTTATAAGACCAGAAATCACACTGTAAAATTTTTTGAAGATCGGTCCATAATTTACATTAGGCCCCATATAAACCCTACTCCCGGAAAACTGTTTAGTACGCCTAAAACCGTAATAAATAATGCTATCAAATTGAAGTTCGGTACGTCACAGTTTTATAGGACGAGAAATCACACTGCCAAATTTCGTGAAGATTTGTCCATAATTTACCATAGGCCCCATATAAACCCTACTCTCGGAAAACAGTTTATTGCGCCTAAAACCAAATAAAGCTCACTTTGGAAAAAAAATAATAAAATTCGCCTTAAACCATCACAGATATAGATATTGTGGTGAAATTTTTTACTTAAATTCATATGGCCAGAAAAAATATCATGCAAATTTGTGAAATTTACTGTTAACGCTTAAACTAATTACACTGCTGTATTGAAATTTATTCTAATTTATTTTTTGTAATACCAGAAATCAGTCTTCAGAATTTTGGGATAATTGGTCCATAATTTACCATAGGTCCAATACAAATAACGCTCCTAAAAATTATTTTTGTTCGGCTTATATAATAAATTAAAAAAATAAAAACTTAGACCTGTTCTGAAAATCACTTTTATTCAAATCACGTGATTTCAAATCACATGTGCCTTTTAAAATCACACGTTTGATATTTTTGTGTGTTTCGGTGTGATTTTCAATTTCCGAAAGCATACCGAGAAATATAAAAACGAAATGTTTTTCAGAACACCACAAAATCACACGCGTGATATTAAAAGCACGTGATTTAAAATCCCGTGATTTTCAAAACATGCCCGTATAAAAATAAAAGTTGAAATTTGTGATTCAAATGTAAAATTGGTTTTTTAAAATTCATAAGGAAAGCCACAAGACTAATTTGTTCAAATTATTGGAAGAATTTATTGTTTGTGATTTTTAAACACTTGAATTTTTCATTGGATACGACGTTAAGCATTACAAAAATCGGTTTATATAAATTCACAATTTAACAATCCAAGTTTGCGAGTCAAAATTTTTGGGAAAATTTACGAAGTTTGTGTAAAATAATTCTCATACAATTTTTGACAGTTCATTTGCAAGGGCGTACAAATGCACAGTTTTCACATATTGCGAGCCTTTTAAGCGATATCATGAAAACCCTTACTGTTTTATTGGTTAAAAATAAATTAATTTACCATGAATTATAATTAATTTCGTAGTTTTTAAAATTTTATTTTACAGGGATATACCTGAGGATGTACAATGGATTTTATCTTAAGGCCAAAAACACGCACTTCCAGTAAATAGAGAAGAATTTCCAATGATGAAAGTTAGCTGTGCTGGTGAAGATTTTATTGAAACTGCAGTGAATAAGGAACAACAGGAAATTGAAAGGTCTAATTTTGTAATGGTAATAGATAATCATTTAAATAAAATATCATAAGATAGTAGGGACAGATCTACAATAAATAAAGTAAAAATAAGCGAAACATTTCTAAGAAATAATAGGGAAATAATGATTTTAAAAGCAGATAAGGGTAACACAACGGTAGCCATTAAGAAAAGAGATTATATATCTAGAATTGAAAACATTTTAAGTGATGATACAGCTTTTCACACATTAGAAAAAGATCCGACAAGCAGATTTGAGAAAATTAACAATAATTTCATTGAAGAACTTTTTAAATTGAAAATAATAACATTAGTTGAAAGATACAAACTAAAAACTTCCATATCTGTAGCACCAAGATTATTTGGATTACCGAAAATTCAAAAGGACAATTTTTTCTTAAGACCTATTTGTTCGTCCATAAATTCTCCTTCACATAATCTATGTAAATATATTACGAATATACTTAAGAAGATAACAGAGAATTCTAAGGATAATGTTATTAATTCAGTACAATTTAAACATAAGTTGGAAAATGTAACAATTCAGAATAATTTAAAAACTAATATCACTTGATGTTGTTTCATTATTTCCCAGTATTCCAGTTGATTTGGCAATTAGAATTATAGAAGAAAATTGGGATAAAATTTCAAGATTAACGAATATTAATAAAGATTTATTTTTGAGAATTATAAAGTTCTGTATAGTAGATAATAGATATTTCCAATTTGATAAGAAAATATATGCTACCAATAATTGCAGATATTGTGATGGAGAAATTATTAGATACATGTTTAGAAAAATTGATAATTAAACCGAAAATAATAACGAAATATGTGGATGATTTATTTGTTATAGTTAACGGGAATGAGATAGATATCCTGCTACCAACGTTTAATTCGTTTGATCAGAATATTAAGTTCACTATTGAAAGAAAATTGAATTATCCAATTCCATATTTAGATGCATTGGTGATAAGGAAAGGAAATAGATTATTGATGGATTGGTATCAAAAACCAACCTCATCAGGTAGAATTTTAAATTATTACTCGAAACATCCGAAGAGAATTATTATTAACACAGCTAGGAATCTAATAGATAGGATATTAACAATTAGTAATAATAGATTCCATAGGAAAAATAAGGTAATTATTGGAAATATTTTGAGGAATAATAGTTTCCCTAACAAACTTAATTGCAAATTAATAAGACAATATAATATAAAAAGATCTCGTCATATTGATGAAATTTCGGAACCGAAAATTTATAAAACATTTGCTTATGTACCTGGGTTTTCTGAAAGATTAGAAAACTCAAATATATATGACAAAGGAAAATACAGAATGGCACATAAAGTGAATAATAATTTTAGGAGATTATTGATAAAAACTAAGGATAGATTACAAAAGTCGGATATGTATAATTTAGTTTATAAAATTCATTGTGGTGGTAATGATAATGAACACTGTAGGAAAATATATGTAGGAACAACTGGGACAAAACTGAAAACTAGATTAGCAGGACATAAACATTACCAAAAATATAGATATTATAATTCGGCCCATGGGACGGCATTATCAACACATTGTAGGGATTTTAATCATTATCCTGATTTGGAGAACACATCTATTTTGAACATAGAATATTTTAAGAAACGTAGATATATGCTAGAAATGTTAAGATTAATAGGTTAGCTACCTAACCTAACATAAATGATGGAATAATGCACGGAATAATATAAGATTTTGCATAAAATCGTTTTATATGACTAGAAATCATAATTTAAGATTTCATGAAGATCGGTTTATAATATAACCTGGTCCCGGAAAACAGTTTAGTATGCTTAAAACCGTAATAAATAATGCTATCATAATGACTTACTGTATGTAACAGTTTAATAAGACTAGAAATCACACTGGTAAATTTCGTAAAGATCGGTCCATAAATTACCATAGGCCCCATAAAAAGCCTGCTCTCGCAAAACAGTTTATTACGCCTAAAACCGTATACGTAATGCTATCATAATAAAATTTAATACTTCACAGTTTAATAGGACTAAAAATGACACTAAAAAACTTCGTAATGATCGTTCAATAAGTAACCATAGGCCCCTAATAGAGCCACTATAGGAAATCAACTAAATACGCTTAAAACCAGATATATATATTGCGGTAAAATTTTCTCCACCTTAGCTTTATATGGCCATAAAAATTGCATGCAATTTTGTGATATACGGTCCATAGCTTATCTTAGATCCCAAATTTGGAAGCCTTCTGAAACTCACTGTAAACGCTAAAACTACTTTCCCTGCTGTATTGTAATTTATTATTATTTATGTTTATAATAGCGGGCATAAATATACAGAATTTTTGGGGTGAGTGGTCCATAATTCAGCATAGGTCCAATATAATTTCCCCTCCTGAAAATAATTTAAGTTCGGCTAAAACTGTTACGAATCATGATAAAAAGAAAAGCATAAAACTTTCCGATTGTCGGTCAATAATTTAATATAACTGAGTTTGCTTAAAAATATTAGTAGATACTTATAGTAAAAAGAAATTATTTAAAATAAGCATTCTTGAAAAATGTTTAGTCCTTTAAAATGAACAGAAGACGTGGAAATAAAAAAATCAAGCACGCAGTTTGGCTTAGTTTTGTCTCTAGATTAAAGGATATATAGTGGCGTTTCTGCAAAAATAAAAATTTGTCACAAAGTGTTATTTTTGAAATTGAATTTTTATATGTGTGTGTATAGCATGTACATATTTATTTTGGTTTTTTTTTTGTTTTAAATAAATGGTTTTATTATAATATTTACAAGATGTTAAAAAAACATGTGCCTGTTGCTAAGAACAACAAATTTTTAACGGAGGGAAAAATGTAGGGAATTTTTTTTGCTTGCAGGTAAAAAGGGATTTTTTTCTGGACACGTAGGGATTTTTTTTAATTTCTACTGGCATCACTGATTGTACATGTTAGTTGCAGCCGAGCGTATAATTACATTATAATAACAACAAATCTTTTATTGAATTGTACGTTTGAAATAATATCTTGTTTAAAAATTCAAAAAACGATGTGACTTTTGTAAAGAAAATAAAGCAAAAATAGGTAAAAAAAATTGTTTAGTGGAACAGTTAAGAAATTAGGTCATTTCAGTTGACCATAACAACGAGTTTCAGTCAAGTTGCGGTGTATTGACTACACTAATTAAAAAGAAAAAATGAATTAAAAAAACTGTCCAAATTAAAACAAAAATATAAATAATTACACACTTTAATCTTGTTACCACCATTTATTAAATCTTTTGGTGAGAGTTATTTGTCCAATAAAAAAACTTAATATGAGCAAATTTCCAAGCACCTTAATTAACCAGCCCAAACAATCAGCCGTAATATTGTTGTTAATAAATTATTCGTTAAAAAAAACAAAGAATTTGAAAACATGTTTTTATTTGTTGTTAAGCTTTTTTTTATTGTTGTCCAATATTTTTTTTATTTGTAATTCAGTTGAACGTATTCAATTGATATTTCATCACATCGGACGAATAGTATTTGTATTAAAATAATTATGAGATCCAAACAAAATACCATGTGCAGCCATTAATTCCATCAAACTAATGTCGATATAAATTTTTTTTTAATTCAACATACAAATGTACATATGTATTTATCTTTTTTTTTAATAATCATGATATACACTCGTACAAATATTTCGGAATATTTTCAAATTTAATAGGGACAATTTAATATTAAACATTAATAAAAAACGTTTTACCAAAAATTGTTCAAAGATAAACATGATATTTTTTAAATTGATATTTTTTATACTATTTATAATTCGATTAAACGGTTAAACCAAATCATACAATTATTATCGTACATAAAAATATAGAATAACAAAAAGAAAACAATACTTATTCGTTTATACCCAAATCAAATTTCATAACTAATAAAAACATGTCCCGTGCGACTATATTAAAGGTTTTTTGTAATTTTTAATGAGATTTATTTTAAAATTCTGCCGGCCATACACTAGACAAGTTCAGTGTTCAGTTTGGTACTGCTTAAACGAAACTTGTGAAACGCACTATACAAGTAAACTGTGCAATTTTTATGCCCTCCACCCACTAGTGGTGAAAGAGGGTATAGCTAAGTTTGTCATTTCGTGTGAAACTTTTTTTTTTCATCTCAGACCCTATAAAGTATATATATTCTGGCAGCTTGAGTAATTCTAAGTCCGTCTGTCCGTGTGTCCGTCTGTTGAAAACACGATCGCTTTCGAAAAACTCAAAAGAAAAGAACATTGTTGGTGTCAAATTGCTTTTAGAATTCCTAAGTAGCTTGGGATTGAAATCCAGCAAAACCGGTTCAGTAGAATGACAGTTATGAGTCCAAATGTGAAACCACCAACATATAAAGTGACAATTGCAAAATAAATTTAAAACCGAATTAAACTTTTCGACTTCATAAAAAGCTGTATAAAAAATAGAAATTTTGTATGGGAGCCCTTTTAGGAATGGCGATAACGGGTATTATTTATATTAGAAACAAATGTTGAGGATGAAAAATATAGAAGAGTCAATAATACATTCAGCCCGTCTTGGGCGTACTAGTCGCTAAAGGGGGTAAAATTTAAGAATTTCAATAAGCTGTCATATTTGTATTGGAACCCCCTAAGGGGTGGAGATAAGGAACAATTATGTTTTGAGAAAATCTTTAGAACAAAAAACTAATGGAAGTCGGTTATACATTCCCCCCCATTCTTCTGCAAACAAAAGGAGGAATACAGCACAAAGGTGAAACAAACATGTGTAACAGGTAAGTAACCAACTACTTATATCCTCGCTCTCTAATTCTCTAGGGTAAGTGTTTAGGTTAGAATCAATCTCGCTTTCGGATTTTTTCAAGTATGAATTCGGGATTAAACCAACTTAGAAATTCTTGCATCAGGCACAGTTTAAGATTAATATTTATCTCGTTTTAACTTCAGTCAATCCCGTTTTCGGATTATTTTAGGTACGGGACACTTAAATAATCCCTACTTGAATCAAGCATTCTGTACTTGATTTAAGCAAAATTCGACTTACTGTAACTATTTACACCGCTTCGACTTGATTTACGTACGGATGTCGCGATTTTTCTTTTCAGCGTTGTATGTATTGATCATTTTGTATGGGAGAGCCCCCTTAAGGGTTGTTAGAAACAAATGTTGTGGATGCAAAATAAAGTGCGGCCGATAATACATTTTACCCATCTAGGGCCATTTTTACAATTTAACAAATTTTGTATGAGAACACATTTAAGGAATGGAGCTAGGGAGTAAGTATGTGTGAAGTTTTTTTTGTGAATTTTTCCTTGTTGTCCTCACTTAGAGCATAAAGAGCATCTACTTCCCTTCGTTGGAACTATTTAGGCTATTTTTCAGCTTTTTAGGGGGAAGAATACAAAATGATCTGAAAACACTGTCTTACAGTAACAATTCTTGTTAGCCCGGGAATTTTTTATTATTTATATTTAGGTGGCTACTGTACATGGATTTACACATGTTAATTGTTGGTAGTTAAATACAAATATTTTTAAACAAGCATAAATTATGATATCTTTCAAAAATCAATAATTTGAAAAGAAAAATGCATAATTTATATGGATATGTATGTATGTATCTTGGTACATACATACTCTTTACAACCCAGCATTTTGTATCATGATCGAATTTTTTAGGAATCAGCTTCAAGAGCAAAATAACCGCATATGATCTTATTTACGATCACAAATGATACTTTCGTTGTGAGAACCGATGAAGCATCTCAAAGTGATACAATTTGCTGATAAATCTGTTTTAAATTCAAAACATTTAGAAATCATTATTTGCACATATGAAAGAATCATATATGAATCCTTTTTCAATCGGTCAAGTGAAAAATCAGTTTTAATCATCAAAAGTAATCTCAGAAGAATCCCTTACATTTTTACAAAGAATTATCACCCAAATGCTAGCTGGGAAATGCCTTTACATATTTATGTACATATGTATGCATATTAACGCGTTTATTCTTCAATTTAAAGGCAAAAAACATGGATTTTTACTTAAACCCAAAACGTGGATTTTTACTTAAAATCTAAAATTTGTTTTTTTTTTAATTTATTGTCATATTTATTAAAACGTTTGTGTCTAGGCACAATTTCGAAAATCTTCTTTAAATTACTAAAGACATTGATGAGGTAATAATTTTAAATAAATTTTTGCTATGAAAAATTTTTAAAAAACATGAAATGCCTATTATTTAAAATGTTTACAACAGATGCAATTAGTTGGAAATGTATTTTGCTATTTAAAATATGTACATGCATACATATTGATATAGACACAGATATTTCTAATTTTTTTTTAACTAAATTAAACATCTGGATTATGTGAATTTAATTTACACAAAAAAACAACTCATTTATCGGCTTTTGACAATAAATTATATGTTAAGTTGTATATTATACAGACCGACTTGCATTAAAGCCTTCAAAACTTAAATTTTTTATGCATTTTTATATACATATGTATGTATGTGTTTTGTTTACCCAATAAAAAATTTTATTATTTTCTGAAGCACTACTGGTACATATTAAAAAGTGAGCGCACAGTTATGCGCTACGCAAAAAGGCAATCAGAAACGTAGTAACATAAGTGAATGCATATTAACAAATATAATAATAAAAAAATACTCGTAACATTAAAAGGACCATGGACTTCCATTCTTTTCAGACAAAAATTTTCCAATTATGCAACGATTCGCGGGGGTTTATGTTCCATTCTAAAAATATATGAAACAATGTGTATGTTTATCATTTGCCTGTCTAATTAATCATCGTCCACACTCGCAATTTTTGTTGTAGCAAGTCTTTATTTTATTGGTGAGAGAGGTGAGAAAATTTGCTGCCACAAAAATTGCAAGTCGTCGTCCAGACTTGCAATTGTTGCAGCAATTCTTGAGCTAATTGGTGAGAGGGATGGGAAGATTGGGGAGAAGTACTCAGTTTCATGTACTTTGAAATTCTATATTTATATTTTTTAATCCTATGATAATTTTTTTTAAATAACTAAACTAAGATTTCTTTTTTTAATTTTTAATTATTTCTTACATTTTTATTCCTTCCGTTAGCTTCTCGTTGTTAAATTTTAACGTAAGTAATATGGCAATCACGCAAGGGTAGAGGTTACACCGCAACAACGGAATGATACCACACAAGAGGAATGGATAATTGCAAATTTTGCTTCCACAAAAAAATAGTTTTCCGCAATAGCGGAAAATTATTTTGTTCCATTGAAATACAGAAAAATGTACCACTTTGTGAACGTGTGTGTAAGTTGGTACCTGTTCTAAAATGCATCGCAGTCTGATTCGCATATGGGCTTGGTTTGCGATGCTTGTGCAAATTAGCTGATGCAAATTCTTGTTTGTAGCGGAGTTTTGTTACATATATGATACAATATCCATCAGCCATTTTTGTTATACGTGTTTTAGATTTGTTTGCGCATTATCTGATTTTGTTATGTATTTTCGAACAGCTGACATTTGCAGTGATGCCTTTTCGAACGCGCTGCGCATCAGATGCAACGCAGTGTTGCATTTCTGAACAGGTCCTTGATAATGAAATTTACACATGTATAAGAAAATTTCTTTTTGGTTTTTTTTTTATATTAAAAGGAAATTCAGCAAAATATGATATGTTATATTTAAAGCACTGAATGAAAATGTGTCCATGAAAATATTTAATGCAAAAAAAAACAAAATTTTGCAAGTTTAGGTGCCAACTTAAAACTACAATTTCTTGTTTTAAAAAATGGATCTGATTACGGGAACAAAATTATTTCTACACTGAAAATTAAACAATTATCAGTGTAAGGCCATTTGTGATTTCAACTTGTCAAACCTGTCGGGAAAGAAAATTTCATAAGGACAATTTTTAAGGTATAAATTGTATTGTAAGTAGTTACAACAAAAAAAAAAGCATGTGCGTAGTTTTAAATGGTAACTAAGAAAAAAATTTTTTTTACATTTTGTACGTAAACTTATTTCAAATAGATGGCTTAAGAGAACCAATAAATTAAATTATACTAACTCCTTGGAACGTTAATACATGTGTGTTTGCAGTTAAAAAGCAACAACGAAATGAAAATATACTTAATTTTGTTGTTGTTGAAAAAAAAAATATTAATATTGTGCAAATCTACACAGAAGTACCTTTTAACCGATATATTTTTTATTAATATTTGTTGACGATAAAATACTTAAAAGGGAACGTTGAAAATTTTCGAGAAGGGTCACAAAAAGTGGATTTTCCAGAAAAAGGGGTCAAAAAAGGGTCAAGTTTTTAATAAGCAGAATTTCCCATTTTAAAGGCAATTGGATTGTTCACGAAAGGCGGATTATCAGATTATATGGTTATGTAGTTATATTAACAGCAACAAAATATATTAAAAAAATTTTAATATATGTATTTTGTTGTTTTGAATATAACTAAATAACCATATAACCTGATAACCATCATTCCGTAATAAGGCCAAGTTTTTATAGAGAAACAAAAAATATTTATTTCAGGTAGGAAATTCTCAAGAAACTTAACTTTTTTGTGGTAATACATGACAACAAGTTTGTTTTTATGTTATTTTCCCACATTTAGTGTTTAACCGATTTAGCGATTTCAAATAAATTTTAGGGTTTGTTTCCAATTTTGCAACTGGTCCCGAATCTCAGACATGTTCGTGACAGAAGTGATTCTCCCTGTAAATTTTCTGATTCATAAAAGCTTTTAAGATTTTTAATAAATTTTAACCTTTGCTATCATACCGCTGTTGACAAATTTTTAAAAATTTCCGCTAATTTAGTAATTTCTGCCATTTCTTTAAGTGTTACGCACTTTTAATCAATTTTATTTATGGCTTGTTTGAAATATAAAAAATGTTCGGTAATTTTTGCAAAATTATTCGAATTTTTCAATTATTGCGTAGCTTTGTTGCTCTTTGAGGCAATAAAAATAGCCTCATATATAAACTGAATTCACCTATTTTACAGGGCACTCACTATCAAATCTGTCGATTTATACGGGAATTAGTAAGGGCGAATTTGTTTAAATAAGACAGGCTACCCTTTTATAGAGCAACACATTTTAAAGAAACGAACACCAAATTGCATTTTTTAAATAAAATGTTACATTTTGATGTAAAGAAAACACGATATTCAATAAAGTAACAATAAATATAAAAAATAACAAATATGTATGTTTGTATGTATATGAGTTCTCTTTGATATAAGGGAAATTGTAATTTAATTTGTACTTTACTATCGAAATTCTTATTTAGAATTCGTAAAAAATATTTTCACACAAACTTTTTCCGAAAACTAACTCCTTATTAGGAATTTTCGTTCTATATTTTGTTATAAAATCTTCACTTGAAGTCAATTCCTCCATCTCCGCTTCGGAAACATTAAGAGGGGAAAGCATGGAATTGTAAGTTTCTACTTTGAGAGTATTAAAAAGTTTATTTTTAAGCAATGCTACTATTGATCCGCAGTGTTGACAAAAAGCCAAATGTGAGTGCTTTTTCCAAAAAGGGTCAAAAAGTGTCACAAAATAGTTAAAAATGATACAAAAGGGTTATTAAAAAAAGGGTCATAAATGGTATCAAGACCTTCAAAAAACTACGGAAACTGTGCTTAATTTGCTGTCGGACTTAACAAATAGCTACGATCAAGGTATATTTATAGCAGGTAGCCGCGAGATTATTGATTTATTGTTGTTATGTGATACGAACTGTCAAACAGCGAAGGAGTTGATAAAAGACAAATGTAAAACAAACAAGAAAAAACGCCATTAAACGAAAATAGATTCATTTTGTTTGTTTTTTTTTCTAACTATATATTTAAGTCTTTACCCAAAATTGTTATTTATTATAAATCATTTCAATTTTCTTTTTAATTTTATCAATTTGTCACTTTTTACTTTGATTAAAAAAACTTGTTTACTTTTTAAGCTAGAAATTTAACACGTGTTGAAAAAACATAAACAACATTTGACAGTTCGTATCACAAAACAAGCAAATAAAAAAATAATCAGCAGGCTTTCCGAGACTACCTGCTATAAATATACCTTGGCTACGATATTTAGAAATTTGCTGTTTCGCAAGGCCATTTGCACCAAACACTGAACTTCGCTAATATTTTAACTTTTTTTATTAACCAAATCACAGTTTTTAAATGGAAATAACCAGTTAGCAAGGTGGATTAAAATGGTGTCGAAAGTAAATAATTTTTTCGCAAAATTTCTTTATCAACAAAAAGAAAAAAAATTTTGTGGTGACCATAATTAAAAATCATGGTTGGACGCAAAAAAATAGAAGGAAAGTTAACCAAATTAACTTGTAAACAACCTTGAATATTGCATACTGGGACGCTCTGATAGAAATATTTGAAATTAAATGTGTAATTGAACTACATACTTTAATTAAAAAATTCATAAAATTTGCATTGACATTTTTTCACTTTAGCTATTCTACAAGGTTGGCAACCGAAACGAATTTCGGTATCGGTATTAAAGTATTCGTTATTTCGGTATCGGTATTTAGGTTTAAGTGGCAGTCGACACGACACGGTTGTGATACCCTAAGCCAGTGACAAGAGTCAGCCAGTATTCACCAGACCTTTCCCAAGAAGTTACTGCAGCCTCGAACCACCCCAACTCCCTGCAGAACAGATGGATCGATTTCAGTTCCATATTAGACATATCGTCCAGACATGGTAATTCTGGTCTCCTAAAATGCCTAAACCTAATATTCCCGAGACCGGGGCATTGACTGAGAAAATGAAACTCCGTCTCCTCATCATGACAACTCCTACAGTAATCATTATATTCCCATGAGTCCCTGTCACCCAGTGACCCGTAATTAGTGACCCGTCCTTATCTGGTCGCTACCGATACCAAGTAGCACGCGCGTTCTCGCCGCGTCATAGCCTGGCCATAAAGTCCTGGAGGATAATCACCACATACGACATTAAGCAAAATTGGTCGAAATTTTTTATTTTGGTATCATGACACTCGATATCGAAAGAAATGTATTGTAATTTGAGATGCTAGCATTCGATATCGAGTAATCAAAGACATTACGTCTCTCGAGTTTTCATTCGATACGTCAGTGTCTATCGTATGCAGAAAAATAAAATAGTTTACTCGATACGATAGCTTACTCAATAACGAATGCGGTGATTGGACCCCTGGCCTTAACCATTAAATGTGCGATAAAATGGCATCGATTTTTTTTTTTTTTTTTGGCATATTGTTACATATTTTGATGAAAATTCATATATTTTTTTTTGCATATTTAGACATTTTTGATTAATATTTTTTTAATTTCCATATTATAAAAAAAAGTTCTTAAAAAAATTTATAAATACACAAAAAAATTTTTCCAAAAAACAAAAATTGTATCACTATAAATAAATTCTGTTGGGGCTTTGCTTAAAATACAAAATTGTTCAAGATTTCGACAAAAGATCCGTCTATTTTTATACGATGCAGCACCTTCTCAGTACTTTTTTGTAATTTTAAGAATTTATGAAACACCTTGCCATGGTTGTCGGCTGTAATGTATTAACTTTTTATATGAGAAGTAAGAGTGTTATGTATAATTTGCAATTTCTTTAAGCATAAATATATTTTTGAAGTAATAGCTGAAAACTGAGGTTTTTTTTGTCGGTTTTCGGTTTCGGTTTTTAGTCATTAAAACCCGCGATTTCGATTTCGGTTAAAGCCGAATAGCAATCCCTAGTCTAAATGACTTAGATGACACAGTTTTTCCATGGTGGCAATTATGGAAGGTATTTTTCTCTAAAATATTGTAAGAATGAAAATATCTTTGATAAATTTAAATTTTGTTTAAATATAATTTTTGTAGGGTGGAAACAAATTAAGGACCTAATCATGTAAAACGCAAAGCACCAACAATGTCATAAATATTTTGTATTTTTGTTGTTGCTTTTTACAGCAATTCATGTACCGTTTAAAAAATTACAAAATATTTATGACAATGTTTTCGCTTTCAATATAATTATTTGGCGTTGCGTTGCGTTTAACATGGACAGGGCCTAAAATTGTAAACACTCTTGTGCCAATATAAAATATGTTTGTTGGCAAACGAAACGAATTGCGCTATCAATACCAGTATTAAACTATTTGCTATTTCGGGTATCGAAACCGATTTCCAATTTTAAACGGTATTAAATCGGTATTAGTTTTAATAACGGTATAAGTTACCAGCCTTGGTGTTCTAAGCAATGTGAATTATCGAATGGTTGTTAAAATCATAATTATTTTTTAATTAAAAATTGATGTAGTTTTTTTTTTATTCTGTAATATTTATGTACCATTTCTGTGTTAAAATTAAACTGTTAAGAGTCGAGTACCTGCGTTTATCTTAATTATTTGCTATTGAATAAATTGTTATTGGGTGTATAATTAAGTATTTATGTGTTAATCAAAAAGTAATGCATTCTTACATACACATTCACATTAATGTTTTAGTAAATATTTTGTCATTTTGTAAGCAATTCACATTTTCACATTTTTTTAATCGAACATACAGGTAAAAATATATTTATATTAACTTCCAATGACCGCCAGACGTTGCACCAGTTTTACAACATCAAAGTTTTGGTGGTTGTATTTGAAATCAACTCATGCTCGAGAGGTTTTTTTTTCAAGAAGTAAAGTCATGTTTTTATGTGGGCTCATTTTGTGATTTTACTTCCAAAAGTGTCAAGTCAATAAAAAAACACATACACATTTAGACAGGCATGAGTTCATAATGTTGCAATACTAAATCAGCTTTTTTTAAATTGTAGGTTCCCGCTTCATTTTTTAATAACTGTACTTTTACTAATACATATCTATTAAAGTTTTTTGTATTTGTTTTATTTTGATACTTGTTTTGTTATGAAAAAGCAAGTGCAATAATTAAATGTTGCAACCACCGGTAATAAAGTATGGAAATGCATGTCAAATCTATATAAAATCCATTACTTTTATGTGTATAATATACTCTTGTAAATCATACGAACTATGTTCCACTACAAAGTTCTCAGTTGTACTTGTATTATTTTGGACCTATTTCAGATATTCGATCCCAAAAGAATTCAACGAACGGATGGATAAACATCTTTAGATCGACTCAGAAAGTGATTAAGAGTCTATCGGTATATAAAAGGTGACTTAAGAACGCAACAATTCCACTTTATAATTTGTTTGTTTTGACATAGTTTATTTAAGGTGTACAGTTTGAAGGTACTCTAGAAAACACTGTGTACATTAATGAAAATAATTGGTTATGGAATAAATTTTATACACAAACTACACTGTATTAAATGGATTTTTTTTCTTTTCTTAAGCAATAATCCTGCCAGTTGTTACTTGTTGCATACTTTTAACATCAAGTAATTCCAAATGTGTGTATTATGTAACAAAAGAAATTGTGAAGCGATAAATCAACAACTGACTTTTGTATTTTGAATATGAATTATTTGTAATTGCTTTATTTTTTTTAATAATTTCATATGGTTTCCTTAATAATTTAGTTTGTCTACGCTAAATCACTGTTACTTATAAAATATCTCCTTTGCTTTTATGCCACTCCTTTCTCAAAGTTTTACTTTTTTATTAACGTTCAAAAATTAATGATCATTGAGCACACATGTATGTATGAAAGTATGCATAGCATTTTTAATTAAATCACAACTACCGATAACGGCTTTAATTTTATCTATCCAGGGATGGATATTGACTTTTTTATTTGAATTTTTATATAATTGAAATCCTTGAGAAGGGACTTGGTACGATATATGAGCAAAAAGGGCCCAATCTTCTCCTAGATATAGCGGATAAAAAAGATGATAGTGGTAAAAATTCGTCACAATTCTGCATAGATAACTTTTTCTGTGTGAAAATGAGTTGCATTGGTCCATTATTCTATCTAATTTCCATATATACATAAGTCTTTAAAAAAGAGTTTTGAAAAAGGGAAAATATGAAAAAGTAAAATTTCTTTGATAGTTCTTTGATTAGTCACAAATAGTATAAAAACGAACAATTTTAATGACATCATTTTCTGACCTTTTCTTCTATTTGCCAAAAAATTCTATATTAATACACCAATACCCCGGTTTACGTCGCTTCGGTTTGCGTCGTTTCGAAGTTGCGTTTTTTTTTAAATTTCTGTGATTTCGAAGTGGCGTCATTTTTGTATGGCTTCGAAGGTGCGTCGTTAGTTCTTGGGTTTGCGTCGTTAATATAAAAATGTTTGTACAAAGCTAAAACAGAAAAAGAGGAATAGCCCTTTCTTGATAAAATTAAAATACTCTTTCAAGCCGATATATCGTTACAGTTTAAACAGGGACCAAATTACGGCATTCGATACCGATTGAAATTCCTATTCAAATTACATTGTAACTTCGTTCGATTTCGCATGCCATAATTTGGTCCCAGGTTACAAAAATGAGAAGTCCTTTAATGTAAAAAATTTTGCCACTTTTTGCCATTTGACTTGAAGATTAAACTCAGCGAAGAAAAATAAATGGTATATAATTCAAAAGAAAGTTTTAACTTTATTTCAAGATCTAATAGAAAATTATCCGTTAACAAGTTTATCAAGTCAATATGTATTGCTTCAACTAAAATTATTAGTCTCGGAACCAATTAAATTAAAATCATTAATAATGGAAAATCGTGCTTCGGCTGGCGTCTTGTTTTTCCGATCACAATAAGCGACGCAAACCGGGGTATTGGTGTAATGATCTTCAAATACTTTGAATATACGTACATTAGTCTACATTATTTATTATTACTGCTTATAATTCATATGGAATTAAACTGGAAACTCGTTGCAGATCGTTTAACAAGCTGGAATTAAATGACTTATATTTCCAAAATCATAAATTACAATTAATTTTCGAATTTACCTGTGTCCGAATTGGAAAAAGTATGCGTGCTTTTACTACAAACAAGTATTTTAAAACAATTTGCTAAATTTATTTAAATGAGCATCAAATTCCGTTTAATACTCGTTTCGAAACTTTGCAATATGTAATACATTTCTTGGAAGTCTTTGATATCAGCTTCAAAAGACCGGAAACACATTTGCACCCTAACATATACATACATATTATTTGATCTATTCCATACTAAAAAGTTATTGATTATTTTCAATAATTATTATAAGTAAGGTCCGGAAATCCCTAGATTTTCGGGATTAGGCGAATCCCGATTCCCGGCAGTTAGTATTAAATACACTCCATTTAAAAGTTTAAATATATAACTTCCAATTGTGTTTTAAGAGTTTCTAAATGTTTTGAAAATTTTTTAAATATATTTTAAGAAGTTTCAATTCTATAAATTGTATTTTATTCAACCTTTACTTTTTAAATTGCTGTATAATTTATTGAGCTTGAGGTTTTCTTTTCTTTTTTTATATAAAAATGTTTATTACATATATTTTATAACTCCAATATATCGATACAGCAATGTGTATCATCATCAGGGAAAAAATTAAACAATTAAACCAACTTTTTTTTACAAAGTTCATGAAATGTATATTTTTACTTGAAAATTAAGTTGTTTAAAAAATTTTATATATTGGGTAGGTATAAATAAAAAAAATAATTTAAAAAAATCCCGAAAACGGGATCCTGAAATATTTTCTTCAGTCCCGAGTCCCGGGATTCAGGAAACCTAGTCCCGATTGGAAGCCCTATGCTACAATAACAATTGCACGGCAAAAACACAACTCTGCAAAAAATCTGCAGGCGTTTAGAGCAGACCTACTAATTGAGCCATGGAAAACAAAAACACATTTGAGTTATTTATTGTTGTTTCAATATAATTTCCCAAGCGAAAATGTTTTAAAACTAAAATAAAACTATATTCAAAACAATTCAATTCAGGAAGAAATAATCACGTACCCAGTAATGTACGGTAATAACCGTTTTGTACGGTAATTTTGAGACCCAGAAGTTAGCAAGGTTTGTCCTTCTTAGAAACCACAGGGCACGATATATATATATACAGTGGCCGATAAAAGTCTTCATATGATCCTTATTTCTGCCGCCTGGCAGAATACAAAAATAAAAAATTATTTACGAAAAACCAAAAAAGGATTGACAACATTCAGCATACGGTCGACATGTCATGCTTTATGTTTTGCCAGTACCGGTACTTAACCGTTATCATAACGGTTTATTTTTTTTAAATTTACTTTTCTGCAACGTTTTACATTTAAAATCAATTGTACAATATTTAGTTGTATTTTGGGAAGTTTCCAAAACTAACGGATATTTTTTTTAAATTCGGCACGATAAAAATACGCAGACAAAACCCAGTTTTGGTTTTGCTTGTTAAAGTCGTTAATTTTTCTGTGAGCCTTGTGTCACCTTAATTTTTACAAAAAGTTTGTACATTTTGCTTTAACGAAGCCAAATCTTGTTTTAAAACATTATATTAATCAATTTCACTGACAATAAAATTGTAAATATCATCAGTTTTTTACTTTTGATTATTTTACAAATCCAAACATAAGAATGTTCTCTATATTTTAAGCTTAGACTGTCTGAAAGAAAATGATATAAATAAAAGAAAAAAAATCGAAACGTAAAATAACAAAAATAAATTCATAATTTTTGTCTGAACACTTTTCATCAATGAAAATCACGGCAGTCTATGGCCGACATTATCAAAAGCTTATGCGAAGCTTATATTTATGGGAAAAGTTATTTATTTGAGGTTAAGTTAGAATTGCAAGTTTTGTTAACAAAAATAATAACGTCCACCAAAATGTTTTGCTTTTTTTAATTATGTACTTACTATCTTCTCCATATTATGCACGATTTTATTCTTTTTGTTTAATAACTGATAAAAAAAAAAAACGTTTTAATTAATATCAAAATAACACTTTTTTATGCTGCAATGTGCAAGTTGCCTGCAAATGTCAACTTCGACTGCCCATAAATCAGCAGATATTTGATTTTGCAGAAACCAAATATGCAGGTATTTGCTTTTAAATATTCTTTATTATTATTGTTAGTGCAAACAAATTATTTTTAGCAAACATTTCGGGTCAAATATCCTACTGTGCGCTGTAAAAATATCGTGCTACTTTGTTTACTTTTTGGTTTAAAAATTCTTTTTCATATGGGCAATTCCATGTCAAATCGACCAAGAGTAGAACCCGACGCCTTTCCATTTAAATGAAATTTGGTGTGAAGGTTTCTTTCATCCTGTATATTGTTTGTAGCCCCAAGTATTCTCTTTAAAATGACATACAAATAATCTTCGTATGTTCAGTAGTTTTTGAGATGTTTAAAGAAATAAACGTTTTGAATATGACGTAACTTTTGAAAAAAAAATTTTTATAAGTTTTTTTCATTAATAGGTCTGTTCAACATACATAACGAAACAGTCCGAATTTGCACAAAGTTACCTTAAAGCTGCGATCGGCAACCTATACTATTACATTTTGCGATTGTATGCGTTGTATGTATTTTACATATGTGTTGTTAATGATGTTTAATACCCTATTTCCAATGTGCGAAAGAATTCTTTCGTACGCATAACTACATTGAAAACAAAAACAAATTTTTAGACTTTGTTTTTTATTTCAATGTAGTTATGCGAACGAAAGAATTCTTTCGCACATTAGAAATAGGCTATAATTCTCTACAATGTGTGTGCACACGTACGTAACAAATGAGTATAAAAGAGAAAACGCGGCGCCCTGATTTTGCCGATCGCAGCCAGGGTTGTCAGATTGATTTTGAACTTTTTCGCCAAAATCAATGTCAAAAATCGCCAAATAATTAATTTTTTAGTTTTTGACAATAATATATGTATTTTTAGAATAATTAAAAATATTTTTTTATAAATCCCAAAAAAAAAAATTTCTTCCGTATCGCTAAAATCCGCCAAAAATTCAAAAAAAGTCGCCAAGATATATTTTGTTTAATTTTATTTAGAACAAAGTAAAAAATAATTAGTAAGCACAAAATGCAATGTTTAAAATATTTTATAGTAGTCTACTCAAAGCGACAAAAAAAGAATTTTTGCGGTAAGTATTAAACAAATATTGGATATACAATATATTTGTATGTAGTTGCAGTTCTATGATATATCTAAAACGCTATATACTTCACCGAGAAGACTCCCTTTTAGTGTTCTTTTTTGGAATACATTGTGAAGGAACAAAAGAAATGCAACATGTACTGTTCACATTCAACTTATAACTCGTTAAAACGTGTCGAAAGCGAATTTTAGTCGTATTCATTATTTCAACACAGGCATTACTAGTTGTAATAACCAGAACAGTCAATGCAAGTTCCTTTAAATGGTAGGTAGGTGCCGTATCCTTGTAGCTATAAATTGTTGGTCTAAACTGATTTAAATTAGATTGAATATCATCATTAAAATTCTCTTTTAACAAACGGTATTTTTCTATTGTGTTTCATTAACATCCAAAGGTACGTTAGGATTCATAAAAATTTTTAAAATATCTTTAACAACAACGAATTTTATCAGTGATAATTTGTCATATTTTATAACGGAAAAATGTTCATAAACTTTAATTATATTAATTATTTAAAGAATTCTACTTATTACTTCCTTCAAGAGCACATTTATATGTGAAAAAAAAATTTCTCGAAAATTTTCATTATCTTCACCAGCCATTTCAATATAATTTAGTTTTAAATACTGGTCATACATATGAATGCATCAAATTTCATACATTGAAATACTAGAATAAAAAAAATTTTATATTTTCCTATTGAATCTAACAAATTTCAAAACAAATTCATGGCTCATCAAAAATAGCCAACAAAGTCGCCAACTATTTTATAAATCGCCAAAAAATCGCCATGTCGCCAAATCGAAAATTAGGTCGCCAAACAAGTTTGAAAATCGCCACGTTTGGCGAGAAATCGCCACATCTGACAGCCCTGATCGCAGCCTTAAAACGTTCCACACAGGGATGTTAAAGTTGGTACAATTGTACATTTTTTGATACATTTTGACTTTCTGAAGTACCGTGGTACTACCGTGACTCATTTGGTACAATTTAAAAATTTGTCATATTTCCCCCTTTTTGAATTTTTAGTATAGCAAACAAACTTTTGAGTCTTTTTCATTGCATTTATGTTGTATAACAAATCGTTAATGTAATGGGCGCTTAAATATGCGACTAAAATTGTGGTGTATAGAGCGCTTATTCCCCTTTCACAATGTGGCAAGTGAAAGGCATACAGACGAAGATTGTTGGTAAGGGAGCGACGCAGTATGCGTGACACGCTTTACTTTTTTCCTCTCTCGCCTACAAACTTCGTCTGTCTGCCTTTCACTTGCCACATTGTGAAAGGGGAATTATGGTACCCACAGACGAGGCAACATAAGTCAAAACCTGTGTTACTACTTTTGTTTCCTTTTTTTTTTGCAAATTTAGAGAGTAATTTTCATGTTACTCTCATTAGTCCGAACTTATCCGAGATCTTGTGGAACACACCTAACATATGCTCCTTACAGGGTAAAAGGAACCTTCACACCAAATTTCATTCAAATGGAAAGGGGTCGGGTCCCACTCTTGGTCGATTTGGCATGAAATTACCCATATGCTTTTTGGGTGCCCGGTACGTTAGCTGGTAGTGAGCTGGTCTATCAGTACCGGGGTTGCGGGTCCGATTCCCGCCAGAGGCTCTGGTCTCTTGCAGACAAGGGAAGAGCTTCGCGGGATTAGCGTAGGAATTAAAAAGAAAAAAAATACTAAATAAAAGTGTTTTCCTTATACTGTAAATGTTGAAATTTTGAGTTAATACAGTATCGTTGAACAAGTGCGATATGGTGGTTTTATTTTAACTTTTGAGTTGTGATTTTCAGCGGCAGGTTTAAAAATAGATAAATTATGTTATACCAAAAAATTTAGAGTTTTATGTTTCTGCAGATGTTTTGGTCATATTGATAATTGCAAAATATGAAAAAATTAGATTACTCCTTTTTGTTTGCTTAAAAAGCAACATTTATTATTCACATTTATTAATTGTTTTAAACATATGCTATTTTATATGTGTGCTGATTTTATAATGTACTTTTTAAGTAAGGATCTGGGATTAGTACTATTGACACCGCTTTGGCTTGATTTAAGTAATCTTGATTTTTTTATTAATGTAATTTGGAATAATAATTTCTCAATTATATAAATTAGATCCTGAAGATGAACTGGTAGTTCGGAATATATAGATCAAAAAATATAATAGCGTCTTTTAATTTGTAAGGATTAAGAAGAGGCAAGACAAAAGCACAATGTAATATTATAATTGATCCAGCAATAAAAAAAATTATTATTTTTTATGAATAAGGCAGTACGACTTTAATTCAGAAATGGATTTTAAAAGCGCTCTAAAGCATCACATACCTGAATATATATAAAATATAAGGATACATTTTTCTAAAAACCACTTTTTCTTTAATAATAAACAAATTTTTCTATCAAATAGATTTGTTTAAACAAATTATGCTACAGTAGCATAAGTAAAACAAAAATAACTTTAAACGCATCACGGACCTGGATTAATACAGTTTTAATCCGGTTATAAATGCTTTTATTCATTCCAACTTGTGCAGTTATATGCATGATGAAATAAACAGGTGGCATTACTACGCCAGATACCGATTTTTTGCTCTTGTATTGCTTGTCTAGTCTTATGTCAAAGTTTTGTTTATGTTTACAAAAAGTCCACGTTTTGTGCTGTGATTATTGTATTGTATTAAAGTTTTTGATTATTTAAATTAATATTAAATAAGATAGTAACCATAGTGAAATAAAAATTGGCTAGCAAAATTTGATTTTGGTTTAATATAATTTTTGACGTATACTTATTTTTCATTTTTGTTGTAATGTTGTATTTGTTGCCGTAGTGCTGCCACCTACTTATTCCACCATGGTTATAGGTATAAGATTATTTTTAATCTCATACATAATACATATGAGTATCGTTTTAAACTTGGGACAATTACATAATTCAAAAACAACGAAAAAAATATACAAAAACTATTCTATTAAAACTTAATTTGTTAAATGTAAATTAAACTTCGAATGTATACCTACATCTTTTGATACAAGAAAAACAGTTTTTATTCATGATATTAATGAAATTGTGCGATGTTTTTTTTAAACACTGTATAAGCGATTTTAATAGATACATATCTCGCTTAGAAACTCCAAAGAACGTACAGGTAATTAAATGCAAGTAAGCGATAAATATTGTGTTTGTTTACGTAAAAAATTCCTTAAGTGCACATTTTTCTATTTTACAATGAACTTAAAAAATTCGTATTCACGTTTAATTAAGTACAAAAAGAAGTTATAGAAAATTATAGCAATATATTTAAAAAATTTCTAAAAAATCACAAGGTTGACTTTTTAACGGCAGTACAATGTTCTAGTTTAAAGTCGATATAAAAATATTTACTTATTTACGAACAAAAAATAGAAATAAATTATGTTTGTACATATTTACTTGCGTAGATTTAAAATGCAGGCATACCACAGAAGAACATGCACGCATAGATTTATTTATCGTAACGTTTCATATGTGTTCAACATAAAAATAAGAAGAAAATAAGAAGAAGAAACGTGTTTTTTAATAAAAATATTTTTTTATGTAATAATTTATAACGTATTATATAATACAATTTAAATTTATTAGTGATTACTAAACAAACTCTGACCGTTTGCTTTTTCTCCGTGGGGTGTGTTCAGTGCAGGTCTGTTTACAAATGTACGCAACCAAACCAACGCACACATGCATAGAAACCCGTCCGAAAGTTTTCACACATGTGCTCAGATTTATAATCCACAGCTGATAGGGAAAAGTGTCATGTGTAGACCGGCAGGCACAAGTTTAACTTGTTTTTCCGTCTTATTTTTGCATTTTTTTTTTTAATCTTTGCTGTTGGGATTTCTTATCATTTTTGTTTTGATTTGTAAAAAATTGCTGCCGCCTACTGATAAAGTAAATCTGTGCAATTGTAACAAAACTAGGCTGAAGTGCACTTTACGGGGCGTACGAAAAAAAAATATAAAAAATATGCCACCCGATCCAGAATTAAAAAAAAAATACCAAAATTAATATTTAAGGGGGCTGAGGCCCGTGGGGACCCCTGGGTCCATAAAACCGCCCCGCCCACTGAATGGTATGTGTGGGTACTCAAATTAAAGGTAATTGTGCAACAAAAACGAAAATAATAAAATTTTGGGTGGGCGGCATTTCTAGGGCCCTCTGGGGCAAAAAAAGTGTCCCCCCCAAAACACTTATGTACATATGTATATCTGTGTGGATACTCAAATTAAAGGTAATTTGCTCACGATTGCAAATATGTATTTTGTTTTTGTATTCGTTTAATATTTTCCTCTCTAGGTTAATTTATGTATCTTTTATAGCTATGCAGAGAAGTTTCAGTTAGCGAAGCCGGTCTTTGTTATACCATAGAGGAGAAAATCCTTTTGCCCGGCCGAAGGCCGGCTATGCAGAGAAGCTTTAGTAAGCGAAGCCGGTCTTTGTTATACCATAGAGGAAAAAATCCTTGCGCCCGGCCGAAGGCCGGCTATACAGAGAAGCTTTAGTTAGCGAAGCCGGTCTTTGTTATACCATAGAGGAGAAAATCCTTGAGCCCGGCCGAAGGCCGGCTATACAGAAAAGCTTTAGTTAGCGAAGCCGGTCTTTGTTATACCATAGAGGAGAAAATCCTTGCGCCCGGCCGAAGGCCGGCTATACAGAAAAGCTTTAGTTAGCGAAGCTGGTCTTTGTTATACCATAGAGGAGAAAATCCTTGCGCCCGGCCGAAGGCCGGCTATACAAAGAAGCTTTAGTTACAAAAAAATAATAAAACTCATTTGAAAATTTTAGCGCATAGGTATAACATTAAAAAAGCAAAATAGAAACAAAATATTTACAATCGTAAGCAAAATACCTTTCATTCGAGTACCCACACATAGTTATAAGGGTGGGAGGGGCAATTTTTTTACCCCCAGAGGGACCCAGAAGTCCCGCATGACCTAAATTTTATTAATTTCGTATTTTTTACACAATTACCTTTAATTTAAGTACCCACACATACCACTAAGTGGGCGGGCCGCTTTTTTTGATCCATGGGGTCCCAGGGGCCTCAGCCCCCTTAAATTTTAATTTTGGTTTTTTTCTTTTTTTATTCCAGAGGGGGTCCAACTTTTTTTTTTTTTTTTTTTCGTACGCCCCGTAAAGTGCACTTTTGCCCAAAACTAAATTGCCATATCATTTGAAATATTGATCTGTGTGCTGTAATAGTTTCTATAGTGATAATTGCATTACAAATCTTGAAAAATGAGTAGTGTTTATGAAGGTTACAAATCACCGCTCAGCACCCGCTATGCCAGCAAAGAAATGCAATATTTATTCAGTGACCAACATAAATTCTCAACCTGGAGACAACTGTGGATTTGGTTAGCCGAAGCCGAAAAGGTAGGTTTGAGCATCTGCAAAGTTTGTAATAAATTCTTTTGACTTTTTAAACTATTTTTGATAGACATTGGGGTTGGATATTACCGAAGAACAGATTGCCGAAATGAAGGCCAACGTCAAGGTCATTGATTTCGAGTCAGCTGCTGCTGAGGAACGTTTAACACGCCACGACGTAATGGCTCATGTACATGTAGGTATTTGCTAAGCAATGTCCTTTGGCGGCTCCCATTATTCATTTGGGTGCTACCTCATGTTATGTGGGGGATAATACTGATCTGTTGATATTGAGGGATGCTCTAGATATTCTTCTTGTTCGCGTTGCTTCTGTGATTAATTGTCTTAAAGATTTTGCCTTGAAATACAAATCTCAACCAACTTTGTGCTTTACTCACTTGCAACCTGCTCAATTGACCACAGTTGGCAAACGTGCTTGTCTCTGGATTCAAGACTTGGTCATGGACGAACGAGCTTTGCGTCGCTGTCGTGAAGATTTGCGTTGTAGTGGCGTTAAAGGTACCACTGGAACGCAGGCATCGTTTTTGCAACTTTTCAATGGAGATGGGGAAAAGGTTAAACAGCTGGATTTGTTTGTAACTAAATTGGCTGGCTTCCAAAAGCCGTATAGTGTAACCGGTAAAACATACACACGTAAAGTGGATGTTGAAGTGGTAGGCGCATTGGCTAGTTTGGGAACAAGTATTCATAAAATGTGCACAGATTTAAGAATCTTAGCTTCACGCAAGGAATTAGAAGAACCATTTGAAACCACGCAGATCGGCTCATCGGCTATGCCTTACAAGAGAAATCCTATGCGTTCTGAACGTGCTTTAGCACGTCATATCATTACTTTATTCTCCAATGCTGCCAACACGCATGCAATACAGTGGCTGGAACGTACACTTGACGACTCTGAAAACCGTCGTTTAACTTTATCTGAGTCATTCCTTGCAGCCGATACTGCCCTTCTTATATTATTAAATATTTCGCAAGGTATTGTGGTTTATTCAAAAGTAATTGATCGTCATATTTCCCAAGAGCTGCCCTTCATGTCAACGGAAAATATTATTATGGCCATGGTGAAAGCTGGCGGTGATCGTCAAGTTTGCCATGAAAAAATTCGGGTACTTTCACATGAAGCAGGAGCTCAAGTTAAACAGCATGGCAGAGATAACGATTTGGTTGAACGTGTTCGTAACGATCCCTACTTTGCCCCCATACTTAATCAATTGGACGCGATTTTGGATGCCAAAACGATTACCGGCCGCGCCAGCGATCAAGTTGATGAATTTGTTGCCGAAGAAGTTGATTGTGTTTTGGAACGATACAAGGAGAACTTGAAAAACATACACGATGTACAATTAAGTATTTAAAATTTACTACATATGTACGTACAATAATACAATAAAACTAATGATCAGTGTAAGCTGTGTTAAACTTGACATTTAAATTTACAATAAATTACTGCCTGTTTATATATTTCCGAACGAAGACTTCGTTCGCTTAACTAGAATTTAAAACAAATTATAAAATATTGTTTTTGTTTTACATGTAAGTTAGGCGAACAAAGTCTGCGTTTGAAATCGAAGAACAGGCCATTAGATTTTTTTTTTGCTTATTTTATAATGTACTTTTTAAGTAAGGATCAGGGATTAGTACTATTGACACCGCTTTGGCTTGATTTAAGTAATCTTAATTTTTTTTTTATTAATGTAATTTGGAATAATAATTTCTCAATTATATAAAGTAGATCCTGAAGATGAACTGTTAGTTCGAAATATATCGATCAAAAAATATAATAGCGTCTTTTAATTTGTAAGGATTAAGAAGAGGCAAGACAAAAGCACAATGTAATATTATAATTGATCCAGCAATAAAAAAAATTATTATTTTTTATGAATAAGGCAGTACGACTTTAATTCAGAAATGGATTTTAAAAGCGCTCTAAAGCATCACATACCTGAATATATATAAAATATAAGGATACATTTTTCTAAAAACCACTTTTTCTTTAATAATAAACAAATTTTTCTATCAAATAGATTTTTTAAACAAATTATGCTACAGTAGCATAAGTAAAACAAAAATAACTTTAATATTAATACAGTTTTAATCCGGTTATAAATGCTTTTATTCATTCCAACTTGTGCAGTTATAGGTATAAGATTATTTTTAATCTCATACATAATACATATGAGCATCGTTTTAAACTTGGGACAATTACATAATTCAAAAACAACGAAAAAAATATACAAAAACTATTCTATTAAAACTTAATTTGTTAAATGTAAATTAAACTTCGAATGTATACCTACATCTTTTGATACAAGAAAAACAGTTTTTATTCATGATATTAATGAAATTGTGCGATGTTTTTTTTAAACACTGTATAAGCGATTTTAATAGATACATATCTCGCTTAGAAACTCCAAATAACGTACAGGTAATTAAATGCAAGTAAGCGATAAATATTGTGTTTGTTTACGTAAAAAATTCCTTAAGTGCACATTTTTCTATTTTACAATGAACTTAAAAAATTCGCATTCACGTTAAATTAAATACAAAAAGCAGTTATAGAAAATTATAGCAATATATTTAAAAAATTTCTAAAAATCACAAGGCTGACTTTTTAACGGCAGTACAATGTTCTAGTTTAAAGTCGATATAAAAATATTTACTTATTTACGAACAAAAAATAGAAATAAATTATGTTTGACCATATTTACTTGCGTAGATTTAAAATGCAGGCATACCACAGAAGAACATGCACGCATAGATTTATTTATCGTAACGTTTCATATGTGTTCAACATAAAAATAACAATACATTTAGGTTAATAAAAAGATACATACGTTCATCTAAATGCCTTTCTAAAAACAAAGACCAGTAGAGTATAGCAATAAACATATTTCATTTCTAAGAAGAAACGTGTTTTTTAATAAAAATATTTTTTTATGTAATAATTTATAACGTATTATATAATACAATTTAAATTTATTAGTGATTACTAAACACACTCTGACCGTTTGCTTATTTTCCGTGGGGTGTGTTCAGTGCAGGTCTGTTTACAAATTTACGCAACCAAACCAACACACACATGCATAGAAACCCGTCCGAAAGTTTTTACACATGTGCTCAGATTTATATTCCACAGCTGATAGTGAAAACTGTCATGTGTAGACCGGCAGGCACAAGTTTAACTTGTTTTTCCGTCTTATTTTTGCATTTTTTTTTTAATCGTTGCTGTTGGGATTTCTTATCATTTTTGTTTTGATTTGTAAAAAATTGCTGCCGCCTACTGATAAAGTAAATCTGTGCAATTGTAACAAAACTAAATTACCAGTATCATTTGAAATATTGATCTGTGTGCTGTAATAGTTTCTATAGTGATAATTGCTGTACAAATCTTGAAAAATGAGTAGTGTTTATGAAGGTTACAAATCACCGCTCAGCACCCGCTATGCCAGCAAAGAAATGCAATATTTATTCAGTGACCAACATAAATTCTCAACCTGGAGACAACTGTGGATTTGGTTAGCCGAAGCCGAAAAGGTAGGTTTAAGCATCTGCAAAGTTTGTAATAAATTCTTTTGACTTTTTAAACTATTTTTGATAGACATTGGGGTTGGATATTACCGAAGAACAGATTGCCGAAATGAAGGCCAACGTCAAGGTCATTGATTTCGAGTCAGCTGCTGCTGAGGAACGTTTAACACGCCACGACGTAATGGCTCATGTACATGTATTTGCTAAGCAATGTCCTTTGGCGGCTCCCATTATTCATTTGGGTGCTACCTCATGTTATGTGGGGGATAATACTGATCTGTTGATATTGAGGGATGCTCTGGATATTCTTCTTGTTCGCGTTGCTTCTGTGATTAATTGTCTTAAAGACTTTGCCTTGAAATACAAATCTCAACCAACTTTGGGCTTTACTCACTTGCAACCTGCTCAATTGACCACAGTTGGCAAACGTGCTTGTCTCTGGATTCAAGACTTGGTCATGGACGAACGAGCTTTGCGTCGCTGTCGTGAAGATTTGCGTTGTCGTGGCGTTAAAGGTACCACTGGAACGCAGGCATCGTTTTTGCAACTTTTCAATGGAGATGGGGAAAAGGTTAAACAGCTGGATTTGTTTGTAACTAAATTGGCTGGTTTTCAAAAGCCGTATAGTGTAACCGGTCAAACATACACACGTAAAGTGGATGTTGAAGTGGTAGGTGCATTGGCTGGTTTGGGAACAAGTATTCATAAAATGTGCACAGATTTAAGAATCTTAGCTTCACGCAAGGAATTAGAAGAACCATTTGAAACCACGCAGATCGGCTCATCGGCTATGCCTTACAAGAGAAATCCTATGCGTTCTGAACGTTGTTGTGCTTTAGCACGTCATCTCATTACTTTATTCTCCAATGCTGCCAACACGCATGCAATACAGTGGCTGGAACGTACACTTGACGACTCTGCAAACCGTCGTTTAACTTTATCTGAGTCATTCCTTGCAGCCGATGCTGCCCTTCTTACATTATTAAATATTTCGCAAGGTATTGTGGTTTATCCAAAAGTAATTGATCGTCATATTTCCCAAGAGCTGCCCTTCATGTCAACGGAAAATATTATTATGGCCATGGTTAAAGCTGGCGGTGATCGTCAAGTTTGCCATGAAAAAATTCGGGTACTTTCACATGAAGCAGGAGCTCAAGTTAAACAGCATGGCAGAGATAACGATTTGGTTGAACGTGTTCGTAACGATCCCTACTTTGCCCCCATACTTAATCAATTGGACGCGATTTTGGATGCCAAAACGTTTACCGGCCGCGCCAGCGATCAAGTTGATGAATTTGTTGCCGAAGAAGTTGATTGTGTTTTGGAACGATACAAGGAGAACTTGAAAAACATACACGATGTACAATTAAGTATTTAAAATTTACTACATATGTACGTACAATAATACAATAAAACTAATGATCAGTGTAAGCTGTGTTAAACTTGACATTTAAATTTACAATAAATTACTGCCTGTTTATATATTTCCGAACGAAGACTTCGTTCGCTTAACTAGAATTTAAAACAAATTATAAAATATTGTTTTTGTTTTACATGTAAGTTAGGCGAACGAAGTCTGCGTTTGAAATCGAAGAACAGGCCATTAGATTTTTTGTTTGTTTACTTTAACACGACGCGGCGCATATGTTTTTTATAATTCTAACAATTGTACTATTTTGATCCTAATAGAACAAAACTGGTTTTTATTTTTCAATTGCGAGTTTGAAAAACAGTTATGGAATAATTCAGTTTGTTTCTATCTTACAAAAATACTTTATTATTTACTTAATCGCAATTGAATCTAGGTTATCGCAAATTTTTAAAAATACAAAATATATATGTTACCATTTCGTCACCTAAAATGCAAAAGGGCGTAACAACACTTGTCTTTTTACAGGAGAAGCAAAAAACTTTACAAAATCAATAACAACAAGCTGTACTAGTCGTTTGAATTACTTTGATAAAGCTTTGATCGCAGGGATCTAAATTTTTTCTGAGCATGTAGTTTAATAAAACTAACAAAAATCAATCAAAAACTGTATTTCGAATTTTTTTTGTGGTTACGCCCTTCTGTTTGTAAATTGCCAAATGCGTATTTCGTTTAAATCTAAGAGGGCTATAGTAAAAAACTTATTGGATCTTTTCATCAAAAATTTTAATAAAACTTGAACATATTTCTAAAATTCTACGGATTTTCTCAGGTTCTTACTTTCTATATATACTACCTATATATGAAAAAAAAAAACAATTATCACATTCGGAACATTGCTGTCCAAAACATGGAGCGAAATAGGTGCATATCGTATGTGAAATAAAACGGAAGTGATTTTGAGGTGAATGAAAATCTGCGAATTGTGAGAGCTATTTTTTCTTTTTTTAATTTCTTACATTAAGGCCCGGTTTTTGAGATGTGGTTTAAGCTTAAACTAAGTTTAACGTAGTCTAAAAGTCGAATTTTCCGGCGAAATGTGATTTTTTGTATTAATTCATTAATACGGCTGTTACAGCTGTTACAGCCGTATTCATAACGAAAATTTGGCATGAAGTTAGCACAAAGTTTATTCATAATACACTTACCAAACTCTGGCTAACGATTTGTTAAACTCTTGTTAACAAGCTGCCAAACGTTTGCCAACTTGTGATAAGCAGTCGTTTTATGTTGAATAATTTTGTTTGTTTTTTTTTAATACACTGTTTTTTTTTTTAGTTTAGAGTCCTTTTTTAAATATATTTGAATTTAAAAACATTTAAAATTTTTATATAAAGAGGGAATATAAAAAAAAAATGAAATGAAATGACAAAACCAGCGATGATTAATGCAAAACGTATTGCATTTTTGAGTATTATAATGTGGCATCATTAATATTCAGAGTTGATTTATTAAAAGTTAGCAGACGGATAAAATTTGTTATTAATAAACTCTGTGCTAACAAGCTGCTAAGCTTAATCGGCATTCTAGTTAGCAGCTCGTTGTACGTAGTGTACAAACTGTGGCTAACTTTTTGTTATGAATACGGCTGTTATTAGTGTTTACTAGGAATGTAACGAATACCGATATATCAGCGATACTTCGAGTGCTTTCGAAACGTAATGCATTTTACGCGTTTGCTGTTTAACTTGTCAATACAACTTTACACTACTAATTTTTAGTAGACGGATGCATAAACGCATTGAACGCTTGGTGCAGATCTGCAGCTTTAGCCGTTTTTCTTTGCATCATAAAAATTTCACCAGTAAAATTTTTTCTAATGGATAGATTTTTTATGTATTTGTAGATTTTATGATTTAACTGCTTATTTTTAATAATTTTGGTGAGAATGATAATCATTTCAGTACAAATTTTGGGTTAATTCGAACATACCTCAAAGTCCATAAGCAAAGCCAATTCTACAATGTCTGACGCTATTCCCCTTGTTAACAGTCTTCGAACATAAATACAATATGAATAAGATATATTGTTGTTTTATATTTAGTATTCCCTTTATTTATATTTTTTTACCATATTTTATAATAGCACAATTAAATTTTTTTTGTTTGAATAAATTTCTAAAAAGGCCCTCCCCCCAAACGATGAGGCTGGGTTCGCGCTTGACTGCCATACACTACTGCAAACGAGTGTTGGCGTCTTCTGTTTTGGTTTTCGCGATCACTAATAAAAAATAATACAAGTTGCCAATGCCAACTTGCGATATTGATCCGGAAGAGCCAGTTGAGATCGCCGATGTTTCCATAATTTTTTAAATATAATTTATTCCCACACTTACTTTTTTACGATAACCATTTAGTGCATTAATCAATCAAAACACATGTTATACTGCACTATGATGTTTGGATTCAAAGATAACATATTGCTTTCTATCAAAGACATGGTTTTCTTTAATATCGGGCATGTTCTGCCGCAAAACGCTTAAAATTTGCGATTCTGACTTGAAATTGCATAATATGCGTTCTGAAAATCGCAATCGCAAGAAGTTTGTCGGCTTCAAATTGCAAAAGTATGCTCAAGGAACTAAAATATATTTTTATAAAACTATGGCAGATCGCAAGCAAAACGCACGAGTTTCATTATACCATAATATAAATCTAGTGTTTTGCGATTTCAAATCGTGCGTTTGTCTACTTTCTTATGGTAACACTCTTAGATTTCGTTTTTGCTATACACCTTTTGCGTTTTTTCGCACTTAAACAAATTGACCCACCCTAATACACATATTACACAGAATGAGAAGAAATTCGAGCGAAATGTTTTTTATAATTTTTTAGCTAGGGCCTGCTTAGTGGCGCTTACATGCATACACTTTCTTATAAACACACCCAATGAAAAAAACCGAAAGCGGTTTACTAGGCAAACGAGGCGGCCAATTAAAATGGCTGACTCTCAAAATAATAATTTTATCGAATACGTTTACAAAAGTTTATTTTTGACGTACATATGTATACGGAGACTTATTTTTCATTTTTGTTGTAATGTTGTATTTGTTGCCGTAGCGCTGCCACCTACTTATTCCACCATGCGTCTGCTAACAAATAAAATGAACCAATAATGCTTTCAGTTGATAATCCACATCAACCTGCACACTTAATAAAAGGATGTCATTAACGCTGATTAATTACCTTAAGGTTTTTTCGTTGCACATATTCTTAACTCTGCTTATTGACGAAGCCATTTAATTAAAAATAAGCAACGTCACTCATTATAAGACTGCGTATTAATCATGATTTTTTTCAACTCAATTATTTTAGCTTGCTGTTCAAAAGTGTAATTTGTTATTTCATCAATACAAAAAGTTCAAAATAATTTTAACAAAGTGAAGTTATGGATAGAATATTTAAGCCCCTTCATTTCTGTATGTGCCATGGAGTTTATGTAATGATCAAGGCGCTTTTTTATGATATCAACTTAATAAAACTACGTTTTCTAACAGTTGGCAGTAATTTATGTAGGGCTTTCTTAGAATTTGATAACGTTCAAGAGGATTTAATTTTCCTATTGGTTTCAAAAATGTCTTACATTTAAGAAAAACGATTTCATTTAAAATCATTTACATTTGAATGTAATGTAGGGTCATAAAACAATTTAAACTTTTTTCTTATTAAATAAAAGTATGTACATATGTATTGGGATTTTACAATATTGAAAACATATTAACGGTCGTTATTATAAATTGGCGTTAGCTGCTACTGGACAGTTAACACATTACTATCTGTCAACTTAATACTATGTTCATGTGACGATATAAACCACTTGTTTCGCTCTCTAAAACTAGATTGCCAAACATGCTGTTCATACGATTCATTCTTGTTTAATTTTTACATTTTTTTTGTGTAGTTAGTTTGATTATATTTAAAAGAGATTAAAATGCAAGTAAAAATTAAAAATATATTATTTAAAACCTTTATTAATATTATTATTTAATAATTATCGCTTTATTTTAATTAACATTAATTATTATTTCATTTTTTCTTTGTTTTAATTTTTTTTTTGAGAGCTAGTTCAGATTTTTAATAATTGTTATCAAAATTGGAGATGATAGTACTTTTTCCTGTTTCGCAGCATGTTTCAAAATGAAACGACCTGTTTCGCTCCCAACATTTTGTATGACGTTATTTCAATCATGTTTGGGGCGCGAAACAGGAATGTCCGTGTGAACAGGGTATGACTTAACTACCCGTCTCCACTATCCATCAACTTGGTAAGAACAGCATGTCGCACATGATTTCTACTCGTGGATACTGTTCATGTTCCGTCCATGTGCTGTCATCGTTGGCTAAACATATGTCTTAGAAACCATGTTCGCCATGATGGTCGCCTTACAATATCATGTTCTGTCTACAACCAAAAGCACAACAACAAAAATTGTGGTAAATTAGAACATGAACATCAACACGTATTCGCCACATACAAGAACATGAACAAATAAGTACCGTTGCTCTTCCGGCGTTATGTCCATGTCTTGTTCAAATCGATAGCGCATGGAGACGTGGAGTAAATTAGACTTGACATAACTATAATCATGCAATGCAGCTGTTTGATCCAATTTGTATTTGATCGATTTTTCAATACGACATAACCAATTGGATTTTGGTTTATATGGCATTCGTTAAGGCGCAATGGCATTATGTTTATGTCACGTCTAATTTTTTTTTTTTTTTTTCAGTATTTGTTTATTGAATCTTCATATATATTAAATATGAACTAACAATAATTAATCAAATCTTATCCTAATATTTACTTTATGTCCTGCCAGTGCTAGACAAAAAAGATTTAGTCATCACGGTTTCTGTTCACATATGAAGGTGTTTATCGCTCATCTGATTGGGTGAGTGCTGCAGTGTCTCTTCTTCTTAAGCGAGTGTGGCCGCCATAATTTAAAATATTTCGAGCTAATGGGTTTGGGTGCAGTTCCAGCCTTTTTAAATATTTTACTGCATATTTCGTTATCATAGTTTTTACCAATGGCACATTGAGATCCTTGTGGATATTTGAGTTCTTGACGTACCAGGGGGCGGCTGTGATTATTCGAAGAAGTTTGTTTTGGCGCCTTTGTATTTTTTCGATGTTAGAAGCCGAGGCAGTGCCCCATAACTGAATACCGTAGCACCAAATTGGCTTTAAGATAGTAGAGTAGAAGTTTGCAATCGAGACTAAGAACAGAATTTCTTCCAATAAGCCAATTAATTTGGATTGCTTTTAGTTTCATTTGAGTTAATTTAGCTTCTATATGCCATTTCCACGTTAAACGCCGATCTAGATGTATACCGAGGTATTTTACATGCGAGTGTTGGGGTATTATTTGATTATTGATTTTAATAGGGGGGCATGTTTCCCGACGGAATGTGAATGTTATATGTGAGCATTTTTGCTCATTGATCTTTATCCTCCATGTTTTTAACCACCTTTCCAGTTCAAATATATGGTCCTGTAAGTAACGAGATGCTTCTTGACAGTTTGCGTGTACGCTTAGAAAAGCTGTATCGTCCGCAAATGTTGAGGTATGGGTGTAGCTGTTTGTAGGCAAGTCCGAAGTATAAATTAAGTATAATAGAGGGCCCAGGATGCTGCCTTGTGGGACTCCAGCGATAATTGGCTGAGGAGAACTTGAAAAATCGCCTTCTTTAATAATAAATTGCCGACCGACTAAGTAGCTTTCTAACAGCTTGTGTATGTTTGCTGGTAAGTTTTGCTGCAATTTCAGTAGTAAACCTTCATGCCAGACTTTATCAAAAGCTTGAGACACATCGATGAAGAGTGCTGAACAATATTTTTTTTCTTCAAAGGCTTTTCTTATGACATTTACTATTCGATGAGTTTGTTCAATTGTGCTGTGTTTTCTTCTAAAACCGAATTGATGATTGGGAATACATCTGTTTTCATTTAACATCGGTGTTATTTTTGACACTAGTAGTTTCTCAAATAGCTTTGATATATTAGACAATAAGCTTATAGGTCTATATGACTCAACTTTTGTGGGATCCTTTCCTGGTTTAGGTATCATGGTAACTAAGGATACTTTCCACTCTTGTGGGTAGTATTCAAGGCGTAAAATAGCATTAAAAATTAGTAGAATAATTTTCTTTGCTATGCTGGGTAGCTCCAAAAGCATTTTGTTACTGATCTTATCAAAACCAGGGACTTTCTTGGGGTTTAAATCATGAATAGCCTTCTCGATTTCTCTTATCTCAAATCTAAGTGGAACAGCTGATCCAACCGCAACATGTGGTAACTCGACCGCAGTATCGAAAGATGTATGAGGGGTAAATACGGCTTTCAAATGATTAACAAAAATATTTCCTTTTTCTTCATCATTTCGTGCCCAACTTCCATTTAAGTTTCTTAATGGCGGTTTAGTGATAACTGGTCTTTTAAGATTTCTAGCTGCACGCCATAATGAGTAGTCAGATTGAGGAGTTGCATCGAGTTCCTTAAGATATTTTTCCAGAGAAGCCGTTTTTTGAGACTGCAGTAACTTTCTTAGCCTTTTTGTGCACTCTTTTAGTAAATTTTTAAGTTGAGGGGATCTGTGCAATTGCCACTCTCTTCGAACTCTCCTTTTTTCAGTCAAGAGACGCTCGACATCTGTAGAATATATTTTACTATTTTTGATATTTTTGCGGGCTATGCTAGAATGTTGAACAGCTGGTTTGAGATAACTGTCAAAATTTACAATAGAAAGATTCACATTCTCCGGTGATCTAAGCGGAATATTTTCAGTGCAGTGGGTACTGAGATATTTTTTATATTTTAACCAATTTATTTGTGTGGCTGACGTCACTATGTAACCAGACGGAGATACAATTCTATTAGGGTTTGATATGGTAAGAATTGTAGGTGTGTGATCAGAAGATAATTCTAAAGAAGCTTCAACATGAATCGTTTCTGCGGGGATGTTTTTAACCACGCCAAAATCGATGACATCTGGAATTTTTTGCTGATCAGTAGGCCAATAAGTTGGTTGTCCACTCGCGACCACATTTAAATCCATTTTAGACATTGTATTATACAAAACACGACCCTTTGGTGTAATGAGCCGTGACCCCCAGAAGGTATGTTTAGCGTTGTAATCGCCAGCGGCTAGGAAACAGGGTCCTAATGATTTAAAATATTTATAATATTGGCTTTCTGATATTGAAAATCTAGGTGGAGAGTATAAAGATGAAAGTACAAAGTTTCGATTTAACTCTTCAACACAAATGTTCGTTGCTTGCAGATAATCTTCACGATGATCACACATTAAGTAGTGTTTGATTCGGGCTTTTATCAAAATAGCAGAACCTCCACAAGCTCTATCTCGAGGGTCCATATAATATATAACCATTAATTTTAAAATTATTTCTTGAGGTCAAATGAGTTTCAGAAACCATCATTAGATCAATTTGTTTACTTTTAAGAAAGTATTCTAGTTCATTTTTATGTTGGCGAATGCCGTTTGCGTTCCAAAAACAAATTTTTAAACAATTCATGGCTTGTTAAGTACAGCTTGCAATAACATCGATTGCATTCTTAACATTTCCTGCATCATATTACCCATTGTGTTCGTAAAGTTAGTTACTGTTTGCACTAGTGTTTCCATGGTCTTTTCTAGAAACTGGAGTCTCATCATTATTTGGGAAATCACCTTGCATTGGCATATGGTTTGATTTTAGGACGTTAGCGTAGGATGTTCTGTTATTACTAGGCTGCGGTACCTGAATGCCATTAGTGTTAACTTGATGTGTTACCTGAATTTGAGGGGGATTAGGTTTCGGTCCAACCGAGCGCTTTACGATAGAGTATACAGGGCATCCTCTATAGTTGGCAGTGTGATTACCACCACAGTTGCATTTTTTTACATTAGGGTCATTTTTAGACTTATCGCAGAGAGCTGTACCATGCAATTCTCCACATACAACGCAAACAGGGGTTAAATGGCAGTATGCCTTAGTGTGACCACATTCTTGGCAGTTTAAACATTGCACGGGACCGTTCCTTTTGTGCGGCTCCTCTATCGTTATTTTCCTATACAGGATATATTTCAAATTGTAAATGGGATGAGTTTCGTTTTTTTAAGCTTAACGTCGCCGGGTTCTAACTCCACTCGAAATAGTGGCTGGGTATTTTTTTCTCTATTTTTAATATTTATTACGTTTTTTATTTTAAAGCCCTTTTCTTCTAAAAACGTTTTTATCTCACCTGGGTCTACGCATGAATCAATGCCCTTTATCACTACCTGTAGACCTTTACTGCTCTTCAGTTGGTATGTATAAAAGTTTTTTTTTAGTGCTTCTAATTTAGTTATTACTTTACGAAAATCATCTTCACGATTAACTTGTATTTTCGTTTCATTAATACTACCACGTTTTATTGCAGCTACATAAAAAGAATTTTCACCTATTACCGAGATCAAATTCTTTATTAAATCACTGGAATTTTGCTCTCTAAGATATATCGGGGGTGGGTTAGAAGATTTGGTAACGTTTTGTGCTTCCGAGGATTCCTCTTCCAAAATTGCAAACCGATTTTGAGAACTTATTCTATCCGATGTACCCTCTTTTAAAACTTTTGGGACCGAAGCAACTGCAGAAGAGGTTGGGCTGCGACCCCGTTTTAGCACTGTTATGTATCTATCCATTCCAACTTGTATTTAAGGCTTTTGACTACTTTTTACCTGTGATACTGAGTTTTCCAACATGCCTGATTTGGGGGTAATATTTTCATCACTTGTTAAAGTCGTTTCTGCCACTGAGGCACCGCTTGCAGGTTTTATATTTTTTATTGTATTAAAATCAACCGCTTTATTAGACACAGAAGGTGATACTGAGTTTTCTATTATGCCTGATTTGGGATTAATATTGTTATCACTTATTAAAATTGTTTTTGCCGCTGAGGCATCGCTTGCAGGTTTAATATTTTTTATTGTATTCAAATTAACCGTATTATTAGACACAGAAGGTGATACTGATTTTTCTATTATGCCCGATTTGGGGTTAATATTTTCATCACTTATTAAAATTGGTTTTGCCGTTGAGGCAACGATTGCAGGTTTTATATTTGTTAGTGTATCAACATTATTATTAAATACAGTGGGTGAGAGGGATCGCGTGCGAGTAATAGGTTTAGCCGTTAGGTATTTGCTATCTTAGATTCTTTTTTTTATTTCTGCATTTGTTTCGTTAACACTCACTGTGATATATGCATTTCTATCATTATGTTTAATTGTTTTTGCACTGTTTGCACTCATAAGAGTTTTTTTTTACTGTTTACAGTTGTGATCTTCTTATTTGTTATTGTTTATCAACACCGAGAATAAAAAAATTTGTATGTTTATGTATGTATGTACATACATGTATTTTTTTTTCTTTTATTTACTTTTTTTTTTAATACTTTATTTGTTCACGTTTTTATAAAAAATAAACCGTATGCTGAGCTTAGAAAACACGTCTATCTTCAACGAACGCGACAGACAGAATTGTCTAATTGGACCTTAAATCCTAACTTTAGCTAACGCCAAGTTGTTATAATGTCTCTAAATGTTATATGTAATTTCAAGATTTTTTGGTGAAGTTAAAATCCCCTGAATATGCTATAACACTAAAGGAAGAATTTTAGGTGCGAACAGGAAAAGTTCCCGATACGGTTGGTGTTATGCGAATGAAAAGTGAATGGCATAATAGCACCCCCGTTTTCTGTGTAGGAAGAGGGTTAGTAGAGCATAATGTTTGATTCTATCCCGGTTCCATTTACAACAAAACCCGGGAAAAATAATTACAAGCACATAAAATAAAATGTTAGTCCAGTCATGAAGTTGTTACGTTTTGACAGCAGTTTCATGTATCCAAATTTAAAACTTAAATTTTTTCCAAATTTTATTGCAAATGTTTCATTTGTTTTTTTTTTTTTTTATTATTCGAAATACCCTTTGTTTGCTTTTATCCATTTCATGTTAAGAAGTTTTTATGTATTTTCATCTTTTATTAATCCAAAATGCATGCTATATATCAATGATTGTATTGTGGTTGTCGCACATGCGCAGTAGCCTTAAACTATAAAAGTACAAACAAGTATGTATAATAGAATTCGGTAGTCAAAGTTTACTGAAAATGTTAACATTTAATGTATTTATGTATGCATGTATGCACTTGTTGCCTTTTGGTATTTTAATTTTCGAAAGAATACATTTTGTAAATTGATTGCAATTATTTATTTTTCTTATACTACACAGACATGTTTTAGATTTGGAGTAAAAAATTATATACATTTTTTATTTATGTATATTTTAAGATGCATGCCCTGTAGAAAATGTCAATAGTGAAGGTGTACTGAATCACTATTGACTTTGTTGACCAACTGTTGACCAGACGATGCTTTGCGCTAAAGACTTTAAGCAAGTGCTTGTCATTGAAAATCCACTACTGACCGTAAAACTATTGATTGACTAGGTAGTTCTTGAGGGACTGTTTAGAGACATTGGTACCAGAGTTTCACAAGTACATTTAAGTAGTGCTAGTCTACATTTTTTTGAATTAAAAAAATTAACTTATAAATATTTATTTCACAAAAAAAAAGTTTATTTCACTAATTCTAACTTTACAGCTGTCAACAAATTCCTCTGTATTGTTAATCGCAAACAACAGTTTTTAAGGTTAGGTTAGGTTAAGAAGTGTTATGCACCCAAGGGCGCATATCCATTCGGAGACCAATGAGGTCCATTGTGAATCCCTTCAGTATAGGAGAAAAGAGGAAAAAGAGAAGTAAAGAGGAAAAGTAGAAAATAGACCGAAGGTTTGGTACAGATAGCTAAATACCACGTAGGACAAGTCTCCCCTATGGTCCCCCAACAGAAATAGCCGTCCTATTTCCCTGACGAACCCCAGTAGATCGGTTGGATTACATCCAGCGATACACCCCAGTTCGTCGTGAAATCTAGCCCCTAGCCATTTCTGCCTAGGGCCCTGCATCCTAGCTCCTCGGCATCCCCGCACATCCTGCAGAAGTCCGGTATCGCAATGTCCCATTTACCCATAAAAGCCCTAAGAGAACAATGCCCCGTCAGGAATCCTATAAGGGTCCTGAGACAACTCCTATCCTATGAATACTAGTTACCAATATTAATTTTTACACATTTTTACAAAGTCCCAAAAACGTGCTCTAGAATATTATTAGTATGGATTAGATTTTAATTTTCAAAAAAAGTTTAAGAATAATGAAGATATAAATTTTATATAATTTTAGATTGTAGTTAAAAAAAATTGCTTAAAAAGGTTATATTTATATGGCAATAGTTAAAAACTATAGTCGAAAAGTAAAAAAAAGGTAAAAATATATCAGATTATTTATTTAGCCACCAAAATTTTTTGGCTCTACAACATTGTAAACTACGAACATCTCCTTTGGAAATACTTGTGTCGTGACATACATTATAATTATTTGTTTAATTACAATTTACCGCTTTAATACTGGCCCGTATGTAATTATGATAAAAGACTGGTATGCCATTTTGATTTTTTTATAGTCCCTATTTTACCGAGGTATACAAATGCCTCAGGTGGAATTACACCTTTTTGCAAAGTCGCATTTATGTATATATTCTTTACTTGATGGAACGGAGCCATTATCAGATTATTTTCTTTACATAAAGTACATCTTAAAATAATATTTCTAATTAAATTTATAATAAAGTTATCTATTCTAATGGCCAATTTCAACAATTTATTTAAATATCAATGTATGCCTAAAATACGTTTTTCATGTCAAATAAAAATAAAATTATATAAAAAACTATTGATGAAATTGGCCATAATTATATTTGAAGTATTATATATTTTTTTATTTGATACATACTTTATAAAGTTGCTGTTTGGAGATATAAGTATATAAGACATATATAAGACTACTTCAAAATAGTCATTTTGAGATAATAAATTGGTACAGTGTAGTTATTCGTATTCGGATTCATATTCGCGAATATTAAAAATTAATATTCGTAACATCACTAGAATCTTCACCCTAATTCAATTTCATTGTCCCTCAACTATTCTTTTAGTTTACTTACTTTAGAATTGTTTGTTGGGTTTCACCAGTCTGCATGTCTGTAGTTTAACAGCCGTATTCATAAAAATTTATTTATGATTAATTAACCGTTTATAAGCAAAAAGTGCTGAAGTTGTATTCATAAACGAAAAATAGTCTATTAAACCTTTAATAAACCGTTCATAAAGTATGAAAAGTTGTTGTTGGATTTACCCTTCTTTAAACCAAAAATAAAATGAAATTTTGATAAATGTTTGCATTTATTGATATTGTGTTTGGGCAATATGTTTTAAAATAATGAAAAAATGCCTTATATATTAATATGGACATGTTAAATACATTTGACTAAATTTATTTTAATTTTGACAACCAATTTAAAGTTATATTGTTAAATATTTAAAAAAAAATTTATGTAATTTAAATTAACATGTTCAGGGGCAAATACAGATATTCTTTTTTATTATTTATTAAATAATTGCAATTCGTTTTTTTATGTTTTAAACAACGAATTGTTGTTCAAAAAAACAAGACAACATAAAATAAACAAATCATTATAAAAGTGATGTTAATAAAAAGTAAATAAACCTTTTATTCGAATACTTTCTTATTGATATATAAAAAAAGTTTCAAACAAACCTTTTTTTAATACCTTCTATATATTAATTATAGAATATCATGTGAACCGAATAGAAGTTTCATGCATCACTAGCAATAAAACGCCAACAAAACGTTAATAAATTTGCCACACTTTAACCCATACCCCCATATTCATAAAAAATATTTAAGGTTTATAGCAGGTTTGTTAAACAAATTTTCGTAGATTATTAAAAGTATTTTTCATGAATATGGGGGATAATCGCTAAAAACAGATAATAGATAAGAATCCGTTAATGTACGTTTATGAATACCAATTTTTATAAAAGGCTTAAAAGACAAGAATCGTTTAATAATTATGCTTAAAATAAGAACTTTTTATGAATTTGGCTGTTAATATTTAGCTAATATATAATAGTTATTGATGTTTTGTAATTCTAAAAATTTAAAAGGCTTATGTACTTAATTTCTTAAATGTGAATCGTTATTACAGGATGGATAATAGGTTGAGGTTATGAATAATGATTTATTTTCCACCTAAGGTATCTTAATTATACAACTTTCTAAAAAACCAAACTAATTTATAGTATCATTTATACATATAACTTTTGTATCTTAATTTTTTTTATTAGTATGGCTGTAACACCCCATTATTGCCACAGTTCGATTTGTTCTAATAACCTCGTCATTTTTGAATTGCATTTTATGTCTTTTGTTGAGTTAAGTTTCATTCAAAAGCTTAATATCTGCATTGTGTTTGTCTAAAAATTCCGGAAGATCATATATTCTACTAAGACATATTACTGAATCACAGAAAACAGTGTATATGCTTTGTTGGCAGTGCCATCTGAAAACCAGGAAAATAATCGACAAAAGCGGCGACTTGGAGACACTTGATCCCAGATTTCCTACAGGGTGTTTTTATATTTACGTGTACGTATTAACGTATCTTTTTTTTTTTAAAAAATTGTCAAGTTTCGGTATTTGTTAAAATTTTTTTTACTATTTTACTTGTCCGTTAGATGTTTTGCGAACAAAAAGTAGTGCAACTAACCTTTTTGTGGTTCAGATAGATCTGAATATTGTGTCTCGTTAAATCCAAATATATTTATGTTCTTTTAATATATGCAAGCACTTTACAAGTATGTACATTAGGGGACATTAAAAAAAAACAACATAAAAATCTTTTTTTTTTAGGATAGGCAAGTAAATTATGTCAATAAATTATGTAAATAATTAGGCTCGGGGACTGTGTTTAAAATATTTCATTTTATTTATTTATTTTATTCAATACTAGTTGACCCGGTCCGCGTTGCTGGCCCTAAGCAAACATTAGTGTTGTATTACCAGACGATTTAAATTGATCTTTAAACGAAATTTACGGCCTTTAAATAAAAATCCATGAAATACCTATCATAAAGTTTTTCTTACGAAAAAAGTGAGCGTTAAATTGGGCGGGGCAACATTTTCTTTCCGCAAAACCTAAGTTAGACCATGGCGATCATTTTAAAGAAAAAATCGTCCAAATGGGTCAAGCCGTTCTCCTGTTATGCGCTTAATAGAAAAAGTGGGCGTAAAAGTAGGCGTGGTAAATTTTTCTTTCGATGAAAACTTAAAGTTGATTAATACGAACATTTGAAAGGAAAATTAGTCAACTCGATGGAGCCGTTTTCTGATTTTAGGTAAATCGAAAAAAGTGGGCAGGGCAAAATTTTCTTTCCGGCCCAGCCGTTTTAGAGTCCATACGTTACATACATACATACACACAACCTATTTTATATACACACATCCTATTATATATATAACAATACTAGTATAACATGACAAAAAATTACAAAACAATGAAAAACAATAATCAAACAATTATCACTTTAACGTTTAATTATGTACATACGTATAACTCTTGGACAAATTTCCTATATCGGTTCGGTAGTTTATTCTCTTTTCTTGTTCGACTTTGTTTGTGAGTAACATTTCCAATGTAAATCTTCGCTTATATATTTCCTTTCGATGTAAAATTTGTACGTTGTCAAAATCTGGTGTATGTCCTCTCATTGCATAGTGGGCCGCAAGTGCTGTTTTTTGTGTTGATGCATTATTCCCACATCTAATATCTGATATGTGTCCTGCTAATCTAGTTTTAAGCTTGTTTTTTGTAGTCCCAACGTATACTTGATTGCATATGTTAGTGTTGTCCCCCAAGCATTTTATGTTGTAGATAAGATTTGATTTATCCATATCGTCAACCTTTTTGTATTTGAAAAAGTTGTCTGAGAGTGTTATTTGTTTTTGGAGCTATTTTATATTTTTCTTTGTTATAAATTTCAGAGTTCTAAATACGTTCCGCGATTTTTGGCGCGTAGGTCATTGATTTATACATATATTCTATTAGAGTCATCTGGTATTTGTTTGCTGTTCTTATTTTTATAAATTAGTGTTTAAATAATATTTTTCGCAAACGAGTTTTTTCTTACAATATCACTTATTTTCTCTATGGAATTGTTAATCACTGATTGTCAACGCTCTCTTAATAAAATTACTTGCAATATTCATGATTGTACTCTTTGGATGGCATGAAAAATAATTAATAATTCTTACGGACGAAGTTTGTTTTTGATACCAGTCAACTTTAATCTGATTCCCTCTCCTGATTACCATAGTATCCAAATACGGTAAATGTTCGTGCTTCTCTTCCACGATTGTAAATTTAATGCGGTGGTGAAATTTTTTAAATTGTTTAAGTGTTTTTATAATGTAATTTTCTCTCACTATCCCAAGTAGGTCGTCAACGTAGTTTGTTAATAATCTCGGTTTTCTGTTCAGTTGTTCGATGTTTTTTCCCTTAAGGTCGGGGTTCACTGTCCTACATAATCGTACAACTCGGATGACTGAATAGGATAGTGTATCGCCTGATTTACTACGAAGCAGGTTTGTAAGTGAGCATAAAAAGAATAACGGTAACAAAAAATCTGGTTTGCAAAGCTGACCGTTAAATTCAACAATTTGTATATGCGCAGCATAAAGCCTTTCTGTGTTAAAAATGTATTGCTTTAAAGTGGGAACTCTTTGGAAGCTACAGCTTTTATTGGGATGTAACACTGCTGTTCAAGGCGGCCAAGGACGTGCTGTCGTTTCTGAACCAACACTAAAATGTGTAAATGGTCCCATACAGCCTAATAATATTACTAAGTCCCCTTTTAGACAGGCAAAGTTTACTTTGACAAAGTCTGTTGAATTCTCTTTTAAACTTTGTTTGGTGCTCAGACACACAAAGTTTAATTTGACAAATTTTTGTTTTCTCTTGTTTGAAAATAATATATAAACAGCGTTGCCAGAATGATGATTTTATCATATTTTGGATTATTTTTTTAAACAAAAATATAATTAAAGATTTTTTTCTCAAATGATGATTTTTTATTTTTAGAAATTCTGATTTTTACTTTAATTTTGCTTATACAAAATACACGATTATTTAAACAGTCACTTTTTAAAACAATGAAGTTTTGCATCAGCTTGATGCGCATTGGTGCTGCACACTTTTGTACCCAGTATCTAGAATACACAAAATTGCATCATTATTTCTGCACACAAAAAATATCAAAAAAGGCATATTATAACCTATTTCCAATGTGCGAAAGAATTCCTTCTTTCGAACAACTACATTTAAAACAAAAACAAAGTTTTTAGTTTTTGTACGAAGTAAATAATTCTTTCGCACATCGGAAATTGGCAGTTAGAATATTGATAAAAAAAATATTTGTGAAAAGAAAAAATGTATTTTTATAAAGTTTCATATACTGATGAATTATGTTCTTATGTATTTCAATTTAAACAATAAGAAGTATGTTTTTATAAAAAATTAATAATTCTTACTATTTTGCCCTTGTTTTAAAAAATTTAAATTAAGAAAAAAAAAAATTAAGATTTTCCTCTTCAAAATATGATTTCTTTCGCCATATGACAATTTTCATTCCAAAGATTCTGGTAACGCTGTATATAAATATAAAGTTGCAGCCAACTTCAGGTATAATCTACGAACGAAAAACAAAACGAATTTGTGAGTACAGCAAATTATGTACTCCCCCGCTATGTCTTTCCCCTTCTCTTCTATAAACTAAAGACTTTGCAAAGTAAACTTTGCTTGTCTGAAAGGGGTCTAACTGAAAATCGAAAAAACTTTACATGCAACCTATTAATATTGAGCCAGCGATATATTGTTTATCATATACATACATATATATATATTTACGAGTATGTACTATGTATACACTGTTATCAAATTGTATTGTTTTATTATTGCAGTTTCTCGTTATTCCGCTGTTAAATGTCTTAATTTTTCGGCACATAATCAATTGTTCAAATATGGACCGTTTCCATAAAAAAATTACTAAGAAAAATTTACTAGGTTGGAATAAAAATTTTTGGGGAAAATTTTATGTATATAAATACAACTGAAATAAATAAATAAATAATAAGACTCTACTACGGAAATAAGTTTGTATGAGGGCTATGTGAAATTATGGGCCGATTTTTACAACTTTTAATAGTCTTCGACAATTAAAACATACCAAATTTCATCAAATGTTCTCGAAAATTGGAAACTGTACTTTGCGTGTAAGGTTTACATGGATCGACTCAGAAATTAATTCTGAGTCGATCGGTGTGCTATAACCAATATTTTTAGGGGCACAAATGCATAATAACCTATTCACTGTAGTAGTGTGAGTATAAAAACTTTAAAATTCACTTAAATGAGAACAATATTAGTCATACTACATATTTAGATTTTTTAAGATTCATATCAGTGTGCCCCGGTGGGCTAGCCGTTCAATAAAGATACCATACTTTCATGATTGCAGTTAGGATAGAACACAGAAAACATGTTAAGTCGGTCAAGCCCGACAATATGATAACCTACACCGCAGTATTAAGAGACCCATGAGTAATCATGGACCTACCAGAATAAAATTATGTGATGATATACATATGTACATATAAGATTTTTTTGTAATGAATATAATATTTTTTCGTCTTTAAATGATTTTAATGAGGGGGTTTATATTGGACCTGTTGCAGATTCTGGACACGTCAATACACAGTATCGACAATAACGCCAAATTTTATGTTATTTCTGACATTTATAAAGAAGTTACAGTTTTAAAGCAATTTTCGGAAGTGAATAGAACTTGTATGGGAGCTATCGTCAAATATGGACTGATTTCATTAAAATTTGGAAAGATGATTTAGATTGCAATAAAATAAGTTTGGACCATATTTAATCTTAATACCAACATTATAAGATAGTTTGTAAGCACAAAGACTCTCTATTACTCTAGATTAATTGATGTCTATGCGAAATTATGTACCAATTTATACCATTTTGAATTGGGTTGGTCCTTGTGACAATGAGAACCTATGTACCAAATTTCATCAATATAATTTCATCGTAAAAGCTATTTAAAAAGTGATTCTGAATCGATCGGTATACTAAATGGTGGATCTAGGTCCTAGAATATTCTAGATCCTTAAAATATTGGATCTAGAGTATAGGTGTTACAAACATCAGCTTAAACGCTTAATCCCCTTACCACTATATAAAGTTTCATATTCTTTATATAAGTATGTTAAATATATAAAATCTGTTATCGAAACTGGTCTTGTCTTTTTCCCCAGACACAATTTAAGAAACAACATGACTCATTATCGTAGAAATATTTTTTTTAACGCTTCTTTTATGCAAAATAAGATTAAAAATGAAATAGAAAACTCAAAATAATCAATTATGTGATTGAAAATGATTTCAAAAAGAAGCAAAACGATTCGAAACGTTTTGAGTATCTTTTAATTGATTTCTTATTAAATTTCCTCTTTTTTCCCCGATTGCATATATTCTTTTAAATTCTATATTTTATCTGTTAATTCAACTCTAGAAATCGATTTTATAACCGCTAGAAATTTGTATACCTTATTTAATAAAAAAAAGCCAGCAACGGTTTCTCAAACCAGTTTAACAAATTGTTTAGGGCGCTAGATAATTGACTTATTCATTATTATTTTTTGTAATATTGGAAAAATGTTTTCCTGCAGGTTATTTTTTTTTTAGTATAAATTCGTATGTTCAATAAATTTCGTATTCTAAATAACTAAGTTCATATATATCGAAATCTCATAGTCTGGCGCCATTCATTATCAAACGATTAAAGGATGAAAAACTTTTTTATTTACAGAAAAAGTGGCTTTGGTTTAGTCTTCTCAGCCAAATGGGTGAACAAAACCTAAAATAGTATATATTTCATCACTGAAATCAATTCCACGGCAGCTACAATTGCATACAATTCGAGCTATTACCTACAAGGTGGCAACACTGATACAATATTAAAGCATAAGCCCGGGTCTGCACGTAGCAATATTTATTGCGGGCACACGTCAAATTTGATTGCTCCATAAAATTTGCGACATATGGACTGTATATTGCCATGAGTGGCAATCCATTGCTCAATGATTGCTCTTCTGATTGCTTGAGCAATTATTGCTTAGCAATCGGCTTTCAAATCAGTTGTCATTTATTTAACATTTAATTTCTCTATGCTACTTCATACAACTTCTCACGGTAAAAATTGCAAATTAATGGCAGAGCAATTTCACGTGCTCTCCAGCAATATAATCAGCAATTATAGCGTCATTGTTCTGCCGACGTTATTGCTTGTGCTAAGCCAAGAAAGTTGGTACGCGCAGACGCAGCGTTACACTGTACAACCCACCACCTTGGATAACGATCTTGCAGCAATGTGTTGGCTGAGTCTAGGCTGTGGTTTGTATCTCGATTACAGGCAACGTCATAAGCGGCGCCTGGGATGGAGATTCTGAACTTAAAAGCCTTGACGACGAAAGGTTATCCACCCCTAAACTGAGGTGTCATGCGACCCGTTCCTATCGGTCTGGTTTGCAGTCAGGGGTTACCGACTGTATTATCACGGAGCTTTGCTGATACCTGGGCACCTCAGCAAATAGACCACGCCCTTACCACGTTAATGGGGGCTATGACGTGGTACCAAATTTATAATGAACACATCAAAAGACGAAAAACAACAACAAACACAAATACCGGAAACTGATGACGTACAGGCAAGAACAAGGACAACGTTGGACGGCAATACGAAAAAGCCAGGGACTGTAACAGTCCCGGCAACCAAAGAAGATCGGCCTAGGCTGTTCGGAAGTGGCAAGGCAGCTCGACCAGAAGGCGGCTGCTCTAAAAACTGCGGCGGGGTACCTCTGCACTTCAATCCAAGTACCTCCAAAGCCGCATTAGCCCTTTCCGTCATTGGAACGGATAAAACCCCTGCTTCGGGTGCTGCTAAGTTGGGAATGACAAAGTCGCCGAACATTGCAGCTTTCCATGTGCCCATTGTGCAAGGAGGGATGGCGATGAAAACATCCAATCCCAAGGTTGCACCACCCCACGCCAAATGCGGCGACCGTAAAAAGTCCCCAAGGCACAAAAACCCTACAAAGAGGGCATCCAACACAAGGCGTGCCGCCTTGCGTTTCATTAAGCTTCTAGGCTCCAAAAAAGCTGAAGAGCTCACCAGTGAGCAAAAAGCTTCACTGGCATGGGCAAGAGCCCATATAGCTGGGCTGCCAAGTGCTACTCCTTCAGTCCCTGCGAAGGTGACGATGCCTAAAAGCTGCAGCCGTAAAACAGCAACCAGGGACGAAACGTCCCAAAATTGCACCGAAATCGATGAATAAGTCCTTCAGCGAGGTGGCCAAAGGTCACCTTGTGCGGGCTATCATCGACAGAGGTGTTGATAATGGCGCCATCTCCCATACCAAGTGGGACCTGGTTAAACAAAAATTAATGGGAGTGTTCTGGACGATCCTCAAGGAGAATCCAGGGCCACCTCCTCAATGCGATGATGCTGGTTGGTTCCAGGGTCACGTGAAACTGATGGCTTGTGCAGATAAGCGCTCAGCATTGCTTCTGAAGCGGGCCATCCAATTGTTAGGAGAGGTCTGGGAAGGTGCTAGGCTCGATGTGGTGTTAGTTGGTGAGATACCACGGAGGCCTAGATCGGTTGCCACCATCCCTGCCGAACCATCGGAACCTGAGGAGATCTTGAAGATCATTCAGTGCTGCAACCCTCAACTGCCCACACAGGACTAGAAAGTTGTGAAGGTTTCGGCTGCTGAAGGGTCCTCAAGGACGGCGATTGTGGTGATTAACCAGCAATCCTTGGAACCACTGAGGGAGAGGCAGGGCAAGATCTACTATGGTTTTAGTACGGTCTTGCTCCGCGTCTACCGAAGTGATAACAAGGGCAATCCGGCTCCTCCGGTCAGTGAGGCCAAGCCGCCTGAAGAAGGCATGGCTGGTGACGATGCCGTAAGCTTAAGCGGCAAAGAGGATACCCAGTCTGTCTCCGGATTGGGTGACTTCTTTGGTCGCTTGGGTGATATGGTTGATGAGGACGTGCTTCTGGAATCTGACCAGGAGGACGTCAACATCACGGTGGTCGCCAGTATGGATCATGGTGAAGGTCCTACAAATTAACCTCCACCATTCTAAAGCAGCATCTGCTGCATTGCTCCTCCGTGTGGTAGAAAGAGGGGAGGAGCTTGTGATGGTCCAAGAACCCTGGATTCATAAGGATCGGGTTTGCGGACTTAATCTCAAGGGCTATAAGCTATTGTTTGCGAAAGGTACAGGTAACATAAGATCTTGTGTCTTAGCTAAAAATTCGTTGAATATCTTCATTCTCTCTGATTACAGTGATGAAGACACCACAAACGTTGCTCTCGAGACACGGGACGGTATAATCTGGATGGTCTCGGGTTATGATCACGGACAGGACCCACCCAATCGGCTCATCCGTGATGCAGTAACGAGGGCAGCAGGCACTGGAACACCGATCATAATCTGTGCCGATGCTAATGCGCACCACACTATATGGGGTAGCACGAATACGAATGTAAGAGGTGAGTCACTATTCTCCTTTATTATGAATTATAATTTAGGAATAGTAAATAGGGGCCGTGAGCCAACGTTTGTTGTAGCAAATAGGTGTGAAGTTCTTGATGTCACGCTGGTTAGCATTGACCACATTGACATGATCGAAAACTAGATGGTTTCCAATGATTGTTTACTTTCCGATCATAGATATGTGGAATTTAGTCTGGTACTTAGATCTGTAGGATCGAGTGCTATTTTGAATAGGAAACGAACGAATTGGGGGATTCATTCCTCCTCTCTGGTTCGGTCTCTATCTGATCCTCCCCGGGTTGATGATATAGGGGGGATCGATGCGGCAGTGGGTCTGCTTACAGACTCACTGCAGTTAGCGACTTCCTTGGCGTGCAAGCCAATGGTGCATAGGGGCAGGGATCGTCCACCGTGGTGGGATCCTGATATTGTGCAGGCAAGAAGAGACTGTCGTAGGTTGTTCAATATGGCTAAGTGTCATGGTAATTGGGCGGAGTACAAGTCTTCACTGAATAGATTCAGAAACTTGGTGAGATCGGCGAAAAGGAGTGCTTGGAGGAACTTCTGTAGCGGCGTGGAAGGATCCTCTGAGACAAACCGTTTACGTAAGATAATGGCTTTGAGCCCTGTTGTCCCGACCTGTATCCGAAAATCGGATGGTTGCTGGACTACGACTAGTCAGTAAACACTCGAGGTGTTAATTGACACTCATTTTCCTGGAAACTCCCAAGGGAGCTTGCGGGATCAGGCTTGTGAGTCGATGCCCGGTCCTTTGTCCATCCCAAAGGACAGCTTTGACCCGTACAAATCTCCGGGTATGGATGGCATAATTCCGGCGGACTTGCAGAGGAATTCGACTGTGATTATACCCTGGCTGATGACTATATTCAGGGGATGCGTTAGATTTTCGTATGTACCTGTGAGCTGGACCTTGTGTAGAGTGGTCTTCATCCCCATGGGAGGGAAGACTTCTCACACCGAATCGAAGGATTACAGACCGATTAGTCTTGCATCCTTTCTTCTCAAGACTCTTGAAAGAGTTATCGACATTCACTTGAGGATGACCATTCCCAAGTGTTTACTCTCGACCTCTCAACATGCCTACACAAAGGGTAGGTCTGTTGAGACGGCTCTTCACTCATTAGTTGGAACTATTGAGAGATCACTCGAATTTAAGGAGTGTGCTCTGGTGGCCTTTCTCGACATTGAAGGGGCCTTTAACAATGTCAACCCGGAATCTATTGTTGAATCTATGAGGAGTCTGGAGATTGATGACGGCATATGTAGATTTGTGGATAATCTACTCAGGAATAGGGTCATCTGTTCCACGATAGGTGAGACCAGCGTTCAGAGACTGGTAAACAGGGGTACTCCCCAAGGAGGAGTACTATCCCCACTATTGTGGAACTTGACTATGAACACCATGTTGACGAAAATGGACGACATGAGGATTAAAACTGTGGCGTACGCTGACGATGTTGCAGTGGCCATCACGGGGAAGCATTTGAACATAATGTCTCAGTGTATGGAGGCTGCATTAAGGGTACTTAGCACCTGGAGCGTATCATGCGGCTTGGGTGTTAATCCGTCTAAGACGGAACTGGTGCTCTTCACGAGGAAGTATAGGACTGAGGTCATTAGACTTCCGAGGCTAAATGGGACTGAACTTAAGTTCTCTTACAGCGGACGAGGATGGAAAAGGCAATTGTTGCTATATATGCGTGCAGGGGTGCAATCGGCAAGAACTGGGGCATGGGCCCGAGGTGTGTCAATTGGATCTTTGAAGCTGTAGTAAAGCTGACTCTGTATTACGGTGTTGTCGTATGGTGGACTGCGATGGACAAGGGCAGGTACCGTGCGATGCTTGAGAAGGTTCACAGACTAGTCGCATTGATGATCACAGGATCAATGCGCTCCACTCCCACCAGGGCGCTGTTTACAATGCTAAACTGGCTGCCGGTGGACATCACGGCCAGACATATGGCTCTTTGTTCGGCGATACGGTTAAACGCGGCACACGGCTGGTCGAACCGTGACTATGGACACTCCAGTATAATGGGATACTCAATTGTCCCTGAAGGAGTGGACTACTGCGCCCCGGAGCCTTTCTTTGGCGCGAGGTATGCGACACATATAGCGCACGAGGGTGCGCTGTCGGTCATGGGCACCTTCCATGAACCAGCCCTGGGGGTATACACTGATGGTTCAAGGAAGGGGGAAAGAGTTGGCGGAGGTTTCTACATAGAGGAACTGGGCGTTATAGTTTCCTTTCGTCTGCCGGATGGATGTAGTGTCCTGCAGACGGAAATCTCGGCTATAAAGCGGGCAGCCAACTGGCTAAGGTATTATCGCGTATCGGGAGATATACGTATATTTACTGATAGCAAGGCTGCCATTGCCTCTCTTGCGGGTGTCTACACGACGTCTAGGTTGACTGTGGAATGTCGGATGTCTTTGAATGAGATTGCTGAACATTCAGAGTTAACGCTTATATGGATACCAAGGCACTCAAACTGCCCGGGAAACCAGATAGCAGATGAGCTGGCCAAGGAAGGTGGTCGTATGGATGAAACATTAATTGATCAATTCATTGGCCTTCCAATGGCTCACTGTAAGTCACTCATTCTTCGCGAGAACTATAGAATTGCGCAAGAGGGATGGACCCGTGAGTCCACCTGCTTTATATCTAGGGCACTTTGGCCTGGATATGTTGAACGGAGAACCAAATCTCTACTTAGGTTCAATAGGAACCAAATCAGGACCGTGGTGTCGGTCATAACTGGACACTGGCCTGTTGGGACTCATGCTAGAAGAATGGGTCTGGGATTCAATGACTACTGTAGAAGTTGTCATGATGAGCAGGAAGAGGAAACTGTGCTTCACTTTCTCTGTCAATGCCCTGGGCTACGGGGCATCAGGGAAAAATATCTGGGAGAACCGGTGTTTTCCTGTTTGGAGGATCTATCAAAAATAGAACTAAGATTGCTTCTTCTCTTCATTAGGAAGACGAATTGGCTCAACCTTGCAGTGACGCCATCTGAGTAGCTGCTCTTTGGGATGGGCATTGGCGCTGGGTATCACAAAGGGACCGCTAAAGGACCCAAGTGTGCTGTCTCTCGATGGCTGCCCATGGAACCTAACCTAACCTACACTGTACAACAATTTCGTTCTTTTTCCTAAATATTAGGCGCAGACAATAGATTCTTGTAGAGGAAAAATATACGTGTGTCGACGATTTGAAAGACCACATGTGAATCTTGAGTTTGGATTTTTTTGCTGTTTGTCTAAAGTTTTTGGCTTTGATGTGTGGTAGTAAAATTTCATGGCTAACATTTTTGTAGAGCATTTCATCCACGTTAAGAAAGTTGAAGTTCTTAGGGTAGTTTTAGAATGCCGTTATAAAGGCGAGCAAAGCTATTTTCATACCTTTTAAATATTTCACGTCCTACACGTTACCACTAGTTTTATTAAAAAATGTATTTGCTTTTGCACTGATACTGATATTCTGCACGAACAGGCCAAAAGGAAATTTTAGCTCAATCTACCTAAAATAAAAATGCGCTGTGATCTTTCAAAACGCCAATACACGTAAATATTTTTTTGGTCTCCTCTACCAGAATCAATTGTCAGAATGTGTATCAAATATATTAAATAACCATACTGACCGGTAATTTTTGCCAAGAATAATATCAAAAAATCATATTTTAAAAATTTACGTTGTTATTGAGAATTGTTTGCAGTTTTAGAAATAAAATATGCTCAATAGTAAGAAACTAAGTGTTTTGTAATGTTTGGGATCTGTTCAGATATTTGGGTTCTACAAAATTCGCTTATATATTGTGGCAGGGATATCAGTTTTATATCCGGCAAGTAAGCCCATCGAATGTTTTTTGAGATGCGTAGATTTTAAAATTTAAATAAAATAGAAAAAATGCTTTCTGGTATGCGCCATCGTCGCGGCCAGCGCGATCTCGGCGTAACCTTGATCTTAAATTTTAACACGTCCTCGCAGTAAATCTGGCTGTCTTTCGGCAAAAACCCATCATATGTGTATTCGCACCATATGTTTTTTATTGCTTGAAGCTCCAGGGCTATCTGCGCTGACCTGGGTCTTTACATTTTACCAGAGAAAATAATCTAATAGCGTCAAATAAACGAGGTGGCCAGCTGAAAAGTTCATTTTGTGAAATTATATGTATGTTTGTCAAATATTTCTATTTATATTTTTATTCTATCAATTTAAGCAAGAAACTGTGAAAACTCAAATAAAAGTTTTACAACACAGAAAAAATTTTTGGATTCGTTAAGGATCGACTGAAAGAATTAGAAATAAAAGTGCTTTAGAATCGAAAAAGTAATCGATCGCGACTGCTAGAATTAGCTCCATGGTCATCGTCATTTATAAAGACATATGGACCAACCGTCCCAAATAATTCATTTCTGTTTTCCATTTAACTAAAAGTGTACCTCATCAATAAACAAAATTGATGATGGAAAGTTGTCCTATTGAACCATAATTTTGAAAATTAAATTAAACGTTGTTTTATCGTAAGACATTCAAAAACTCTCAATCAATTGTAACGTCTGTATGAATATATTTCCATATATTAAACTCAATTATTTTGACATATGCCTTTTTCCGCATTCTCGAAAAATGCATTTGAAATACATATGTATGTGTATGTATTTATACAGCTTATTGACTGTTAAAGAAAATTAATTTTAATTAGTTATTTTTATTTTTACTATCAATAGGTTCTTTAGTTTATTAAAAATAAAAAAATTTATTTAGACCATGCAATTACTCACCCTTAAGAAATCAAAAGAGTCCGGTTATCAATTAATTAATTTCTTGACTTGTTTAGTTAATCTGAAAAGTGAAAAATGTACATAAATTTTGGTATTAATATTTTTTATTTATAATTTAACCGTATTACGGCCTGTTTTCACAACTTACCATTATATAAAGGTAAGATTTTTACCGGCCATATTAAATATGTTCCATTATTAAAACTTTTCTTTAACATAAAGTGGGCGATAAGTTAAAAAAGGTACATCCTACCTGGTAGGGTAAAGTAAAGTTGTAATATTGGAACACTTTTTATACGGACGATACAATCCTACCTTTAGCTATCGGTAAGCTGTGAAAACGGGCCTAAGACTATTCGAATTACTAAAAAAACATTGCATCATATAGAAAATATTTAAAAAATACTTGATCGACACAAATCTGCTCTTGTAGTCGCTATCGTGCTAAAACCTTAATCCAGGTTATTTATAAACTGGAGGCATATTACGGTATTCGATATCAACAGAAATTTCTATTTAAACTGTATTATAATTTCGATCGATATCGAGTGCCATAATTAGCCCCCTCATTTTGCATAATTTTTATTACTAATAATTTACTAAAAGCCTATTTCCAATGTGCGAAAGAATTCTTTCGTTCGCATAACTACATTGAAAACAAAAACAAAGTCTAAAAATTTGTTTTTGTTTTCAATGTAGTTATACGAAAGAAAGAATTCTTTCGCACATCGGAAATAGGCTATAAGCCTTTTTAATGTGAAATTAATAAATGTTTATAATTTATAAAAAGGGTCAAACAAGTGAATTTTTATGGGTAAAAATTAAAGGCAGTCGTGGATTGACTTTGAGTTCCGGACTTTGTGCTATAAACATATTACAACCTAGTCCCCTCACATATCTGGGGTATTCGGGAATTCTATTTCAACCAACACATGGTCAGACGAACGTCATTATAGGGATCCAGAATACATACATATACTTTAAAGGGTATTGTAGAAATATCAAACGCAATGCCGGAACGAAATTTAGGATAGAATGGGGACCGTTTGCCACTTCTTTTTCTAAAGTGCTCCTTTATTCGTACCATAAGAGATATCTCAAATTTTTTTGCCATAGGTTCTTTTAGAGGTTAGCCTCACATTAAGTCGCCTTGGATCAGCTACGTCTCCTTTTTATATATTAAATTTGGAGATCGCAACCCAACAAAAACGATGTCAACCCTTTGATATGGAATGACTTTATCATTTGACATCAAACACAATTTTCAAACTTTTTCAACTGTTTGGTTTTAACATTTGAATTCAAATTGATAATTATTCAAATGTAAACATTTGACATATAATGTTTTATCTATTTGATATCAAATTGTTATCAAATGTTATTCTCAAACCAAAAAAAAAAAATTTACAGCATTGCAACGAAAAATAAATGTAATCATTAAAAAATGTCGAATAAAGTTAAATGTGTTACACAATTAAAGAATAGTTACATATTACGTAAAGTGAATTCGCCTTTAAAAAACCTTAATTTGTTACTAAAAAATATAAAATATATTTGTGAGTAAGCAATTAATTCCAAAGTGTAGGAAGAATGTAAATAAAAATAAAATGGAAAAGTGAAGAACTTATAAATTTGTTGTTCGCTCGCGGTGCTACGCCATGACAATCCTAAAAACAAAGAGGAGTCAAGTATTTCGTCTTTGCAAGAATTAGAGGAAGGAAATAACAATATTTCATCTTTTAGCTATAGTGCCGAATGTAAAGCTCACAGTTTATTTAAATACATAATAAAATTAACGGCCAATTTCACCAAGTTCAGTTAAAACTAACTATTACTTTAACTTCCAGTTAACAGTACATTTTGACAGTTATAACTGTAGTTAATTATAACTGAACTTGGTGAAATTGCCCGTAAAAAAAAATAAAAATATTTTTCATTTATGTTACACATTGTATTAAAATCCACATTTGAAAAACCTTTAATAACGTTTGAAAGCAAGTTGAAAATAAATGCTATTCTCAATTTAAAAATAGTTTCCCAATTTTGTTGAGAATGCTATGCTTTTTAAGTGATTTTCAAATCATTATCAAACGTTTGTCGTTTGAGAAAAGATTTGATTTCATATCGTTTTCAACTTTATATCAAACCTCCGTGCTTGTTGGGAAAGTTACTTAGAAAATTTAAAATGTAAATTTTTGTTTTATAATGCTGTAATTTGCAAATAAAGTAATTAAAATTCATTTTACGCAGACTAAATAAACACGTACAAAAAATAGAGATCAATAGTGAAAACAACTAGGATACTCTTAGGTGTCACTCAGTTATACACTTTTTTGAAAAGTACTTTCGCAGATCGAAAAAATCTATATTTTTCCCTTCGCGTTTAAAAATTGTCTATACAAATATCCCTACAGCTTTATAACGCATTTTGGGTTTTTGTAATTTTTTCGTTGGGGTGTTTTTAATTTTTAGAGAAATTAAAAATTTCACTAATATCCAGGTATGAAAAATGGCTCCAAATAAAATCCAAATTTTATCTTTGGGTCATATTTTTTATTAACTTATATGTAATGCAAATTTTATGATATGAAAAATTATCCCAAAAAATTGTATATAAATTTTATATAACAATTTCTAGGGATAGTATCAAAATTCCGAATTCTTATACCCCAGTGGGAGAAAATCATTGCCGGATATGCTTTAGTTAGCGAGGCCAGTGTTTGTTATATCATAGACGTGAAAATACTTGCACCCGGACTTAGAAATTCTGGATTTTTAAATTTGGTATTTTAAGTTTCGGATGTATGAACTCCGCGCAAATTTTTAATATAACTTTCTTTGAGTTTTTTTAATTTTAATGTTTTTTGGGGTTAAAATTTATTAAAAATGTTGAGGTGATTTTTTATTATGAAGAATTGCCCGAAATTTAGGGTCATATTTAATTTTAAGGGCTATTTTTCTTTTCTTGGGAGGTGGTTTTTCATTAAAAAATGTGGTAATTTTGCATTATGAAAAGTAGCCCCGAATTTGGGGTCATATTTTGCAGCGCCCTTATTTTTAATTACATTTAACCTGTATTTATAATTAGAATGCCCTCAAAACTATTACCTCTCTCTTAACCTTCGCCTTACCAAAGGGTTTTACGTAGGTATGTACATCGGTTAACCCTTAAATGCTAGATTTTCCAAATTTCAATGTGTGTTTTTTTTTTAAACCAGATAAAGTGAATAATAATAAAATTAATTTTTTACACAATTGCACAATTCAATTTAAAGTTCGGTATAAAATCTGTAACTTCAGGCATTTCAGGGTTAACAACACCCAGCCGAGTGGGGTAGTACTACACTTATGTCATTATTAAAATTCTTTTCCAATTTTGGCAGTTCCATTAACTTACCACTTTGAATTTTTTTTTTGTAGCTTAGGAATTTTGACTCAAGAAATTAATGCAATTTTTATATTTTCGGCAAAAAAAAAAAAATCAAGAAAATTCTTTTTTGATGCTGTTAGAGCACTCCAAAAAGTGTTAAAATATTTAGTTAAAAATTTGGGTACTCTGAAAAATATTTTATTATACTCTGCCAAACTTAAGCAATTTCGGGAAGTTCCAATAGAAAAATCTAAAAGTTTGCGATAACATAAACATTTTTCATAGTTATATTTTTACCAACACAAATTTGGCTTTTTTGTACGTGTAGTGAATGCCAATTTGTGTGGGTAATAACCCGAATTGGGTGTACTTTTTACTGTCGTGGGTAGAGTGTAGGTAATTTAGCTTAGGTGTATATCAGGTGTAGTTTGAAATTTTAAATTTAAAAACAAATAATATAAATTTGTTATACTAATTATTGTTAACAGCTAAGGCACGAGCTATGTTTACATTTGTCCTTCAAGTTGTGCTGAAAAAGGTCAACAAGAAAAAAGAAAGACAAAAACATGAAAAAACAAAAATGTACTTTGGATTTCAAGAAGAACTCTTGACAAAAAGAACGAAAAAACAGAAGTTAGGAAGAACATGTAAATCAATTAAAATAGATAATCATTCATTCAAAAGCAAATTTCGATCTACCAAGATGAAATACCATTTGGTTTAAAGATTGATGTTTGACTATTGACGTCATCCGGCTGCAATAGCCGAGGGAGTAAGACGGTAAACCCCACTGAAGAGATTGTGTGGTTACAAACGAAACTAGTCTGGGCAACCTGTCCGTGAACGCCTGGGTTCAAATCTCAGCGCAGTCAAGAATGAAAAATTATCAATTAAAATTTCAATTAATTTCATGTTGTAAAATTCCTGTCTTTATAAAAATAATTTAATGAAAATTAAATTCAATGAACTTAAGCCTAATTAAAAATATCTAGATTTGGAACAAATAATATAAAGGTATAATTTAAGTTATAAAGTTGATACCACTTAATATTTAATTAAATCAAAAAATTCACGTTATATTATACCAAGTTACTGTTTCTTTTTAAGAAAAGATTTCCATGATGAATCCGAAGTAATAAATTGTATTTTAGCATTTTTTTTTTGCAATTTGGTGAGCAACCTTAACATTTGTATAACTGTACCCATGTTCTGTAACTCTGGTGAGAACTTCTCGCATCGAAAAGACGTGACACAAAATATTCCATCGTTTCTCGAAAAGTGAGAAATAGGTGTGTCTGTAACTCATGTCGAAAGCAGATGTTGAGAACGCCATTCAAACAAATCGTTGACGGCCACCAAAATTTACTTAAATTGAAAAATTTTCAACGATCAAATAATGTAAATTGCGGCTTTAATGTTTGTTGTTTAAAAATGGCTTTGGAAACATTCGTGTATTTTTCAAAAATGTTAAAAGCAAAATCATTAAACAATGAAAAAATCTGACTAGAACAAAATACTTCCCTTTTTCGTGTTATTATTCATTGCATTTTGCATTTCTAATATAATATATCTTATATTTTTATGCGTGAGTTTATTTGACAGTTCAAAGCGGGAACTTTCTCACAAAAATCTTACAGACACACTTTTTCTGTAAATTGGCGAGTAATTTCCTAAGTCTACATTCACACGTTTCATCTTTTGATGCTCAACTCTTGTGCTTAATGGAGAGGGAAGCAAGAATAAAAGGGGTTCTCATTCGTCGGTATATGCACAACAATGCAGCCATAATTTTTTTTCTTATCTTTTTCTCTTTGGTTCGCTTTGAATAAAAGTGTTGTTGTTTTGAAGCAAAAAAAAATGAAACCGGTTGCTGCGTGTGAACGTAATGGCATCTTCAAAAGGGAATTTTAAAGAAGTTGAGCATCAAAAGATGAAACGTGTAAATTGAGACTACCATGACAGCGATTACTCGGCAAAAATGATACAGACGCAGTTAAGTGAGAAAAACAGTTGTTTGTTTAAATTTATGGCATTTTTGTTTCATTTCTCGCATTTTAATCGAAAAGTTTCTCGAAGCGAGAGTTACAGAGCATGGCCTCAGGACTTTTATTTACTAACGAAGGCAATATCAATTTTGAACATTCCCTTGATATGTTCATATGTATGTGCAAACAAATGTGAATGTATACCTAAAAGTTTTAAGTTTTTTATTATAAACACACCCAGGAATGATAAATAACACACTCAAAATTCAGTATAAAATAGTACTTCTACTAGTTTTATTATTACAATAACAACAGATGTATTAAAATTCACTTGTACTGTATTTTTATATTTTTAATATACATTTGGCAATTAACAAAAAGAAAATGAAGTAAATAATAGGAAATTTATTGACTGAAAATTGTTGGACGTTGTTGAAAGTAAAAGTGATGAATTATAATTACAAATCTATTAAAAGAACTTTGTTGGCTTACCAAACATATATTTTGAACAGATATTTTAAGCACTTCATTAATCTTTAGTTTTGTGTATGGGTGGGGAATGATCCCCATTCTACCCCCATTATCATCTGTGATAAAGGTTAATAATGGTGAGACGTATCGGAAATTTCTTAAGAGGTTTTATAGTGTTCGCACTTACTCCTTTGGGAGATTTTCCTGACAAATTTTCTGGTTTTATTTAAACTAACAGTTTAGGTTTTGATTTAAATAATTCCGCAAAGAAAATATATAATTTTTTTTTTGCTTTTAACGTTGCATGCGTTGTTTGTGCTACATAATTTTGTACTACGTAATTTTTATATTACTGGTTTCTAAACTCACATTACGAAACTTACTCTAATAAATTATTTATGTTTGTCAATTGAACATTGATATTGAAACAAACACTAATGTACATATTAAAAAAAAATATATATATTAGTAAGGAAATTTTTAAATTTAAATATAAAACAATATTATTTATAAATATTTTTCATTTCAAATGAAGGTTTAATATTGCAGTGGTAGAAAGGAGCGGAACTAAATTTACTACAGATACAACGAACCGTAATTGTTTCCGGTTATCTACTCACAATCCCCATACAGTCTCATATCAAGTTGTTTATGTTGTTGGTGGTATTGTAAAAACTCGTAGTAATTTTCATTGCAAATTGTTCAAACCAGTGTTTAAATTGCTTGCTTTAAAATAGCAACAGTCGCACATTTTTGCTTTGTTTACATTTTTTGCAGCAAATTAAAAAACTGTGTGTCTAAGTGTTTACTTAACTCTTTGATAACGAGTCAGCAAAAGCAAAAAAGCAAAAGCAAAACAAAGAGAGTAAATAATTTGTTTAAACTCGCTATGTGCATGTACTCTGCTAAATCTGTCAGCAAAGAAGCCACTTATGAAAACAAATTTTCTGTTGCTGTAAGTATTAAGTTTTTGATTGTTTTTTTTTTTGCTTTTGATGCGCTTAAAGTCAGCAAGTTAACTTCTTTGCTGTTGCTGGAACTTAATATATTATGAACGAATTTGTTTCGAATTTTTTTGGTATTTTGCGTTTTTTTTTTAATAAATAGGTACCTACATACATACATAAATGAAACTACACGTTTTTTTAAACTAATTTGTTTATTTTGTGTTATGTAATTATGTATATATTCTATGAAACTAACGCCTGCAACAGCAAGCAACAGCAATGAAGTCAAAAACAGCAAAGAAGTTAATACTCGCTGAATTTAAGCACATCAATTTACAGTTAAGCCAAAGCAAAAAAAAAATAAACAAAAACTTATTACTTACAGCAACAGCAATTTTTTTTTCAAGTGGTTGCTTGGCTGGCTTTTTAAGCTGAGAACATAAACATGGTGAGAATAAATAAATTATTTACTCTCACTTTTTCTGCGTTTGCTTTTGCTCTTTGCTTTTACTGTGTTCTTTTTCTTAAGTTAAGTTAAGCAATTACAAAAACATTAAAAATAGTCAAGCATTTTTAAACACTGGTTCAAACTACTCCATCAGTGTTCCGACAATTCAATATAATAAAACCACCGACAAACTTCCATCAGCAACAGGCTCGCGGTGAAAATTTTCTCACAAACACATGCGTTTTTTTATTAGCAGTATTTATTTGTCATTGCCATCACTTAGAAAAATAAAATCATAAAATTAATTTTTTTAAAGCTGTTTTGAAATTGAAATACAAAAAATTATTGCAGTTTTTCGACAGCTTTTAGTCTTTTAATTTAGCCAATATGGTGATAATGATGATGAGTAATCACAACCGTAACTAATTAAATTAAAACATTAAAATATTTTTCAAATATATTAGTACACTTGAAAAAAATCACAAGTAGGTACTATTTAATACGCTCTAGTAAACAAGTACCTAAGATAAAATCAAGTTCTATATTTGAAATAGTTAAGTAAACACAAGTAAAAGTGCTTTGTTCGGCTGTGCCGAATTTTTAATACCCTCCACCGAGCGTAAGAATATTTTAGAAGTGGGCTTTTAAACGCTGCATATCTTGTGGCGTTGAAATATTTAAAACGCAGCATGAATTTCTGTAGAAAGCAACAACAAAATTATAAAATATTTTTGGCTTTGTTTTTGCTTTCAATGTAATTTTGGCATTGCGTTGCGTTTTACACAATTGGGGCCTTAATTTTACCTAATTTAAATAAAATACCATGACTCGTTTCAGTTTTTAGTATTAAAAGAGATTTTAAAAAGGGGATTTTATATGGGACCTAAGGTAAATTATATACCGATCATTACAAACTTCTGTAGAGTGAGATTTTTAGTATTAAAAATTGGACTAATTGGACTAATTGGCGTAATTTCTACAATATCATTGTTTCTTACGGGCTTAGGAATACAAAAGAGGTTTCTGAATGTGGAGCTTTTATGGGGTCTATGATAAATTATAGACCGATATTCACGAAAACAAGTTTCACACGGAAAAAAACTCTTCCCAGCTAGTGGTGGAGGATATAGCTAGAATTTTTTTCTTCAAATTGGATTTTTATATTGCCCAACTTTTTGTAATAATGTGGAGCAAATCGGCAATAACAATAGCAATACAGTACACAATTATATTGAAAATGTATGGGTACCTTAACCTGCTTCATTTAACATAAATATAATAACACAAGGTAACACAATTTTTTTTGTACGGCTTGGAACTTTATTGCACATTTTTTGATTTTCTTCACAATTTACTGAGAAAACTGAATTGATAAAAATTGCGATTTTCATAAAAACACCCTGTTTTGTGTTGACTGGAACTTTATATTGTGAACAAAATCAAAAGTTGTGCACCGATTGCAATGAAATAATGCTCAGTTCATTCGAAATATGTTTAAAAATGTTTTTAGACGAAAACTGTGATTTTTCTCGCATTTTTAATTTTTATGAATTTTTAAAAAACAAAACAATTTTTTCTTTAAATTATTATTTTTTTCATCGTTGAATCTCTATGCAAATTTAAAAACAATGTAAGCACGCCTTAACAATGCTATAACACATTCGAGACAGCAGGCTTCAATATGTCAAAAATAGAATACATGTGTGTATATGGAAATGATTATTTTAACGACGACACGACTTTATGGCTGCAGGTTGTTGTCTATGCTAATTTTGTCGTTGTAGTGTTTGATTCATGGTTGAAGTCAAATAAAACTAATTTATATTTTTGTCCGCTACAAAACAGAAAAAGTGTTGCTAATATAGTCAAAAATTAGAAGAATAAGTGCTAAAAAAAAAATATTTTTTTGATTAAAACAAGAATATAAGCTCGGCTCACCACCAAATTTATATTATAATTACTTTTTTGTATCCTTAAAAGAAGTTATATTGGAAGATGTTTGTCACGCCAACGCTCCTAGCTTTAGAGTTATATGTCGTAAAAGTTTTAAAATACTTTATCCATATCTCTTAAGGTATAAACTGAATCTTAGCAGTATGGGTATGATTGAAATATTCAAAGTGCGTTTTACATAGTGCTTAAAGCATACCGATTTATTAACCCATTAAAAGCCCATTTCAAATACTCATACCTCTTGACAGATTTTTTCTAAGTTATCTTTTCAGATCGTATTAATAAAAAAGTCAACAAATCAGTACAAACCATAACAAATCAGATTAAAGCCGAAAGTTGAGAGTTTAAACAACATTAGAAATACATTAAAGAAAAACTATTGGCGTTGTAATATTGTATATCTGAAGTAGCTAGCTCAAAAATAAAATCGAAACGTCCCAAGGCTTTGAAGAACACATAGGAAAAAGCACAGAGGAAGCATTTCATAGACCGAACTATGCCGATCTTAAAGCAAGTTTGTACAAATGTTTTTCTTGAAACTACGAAAATGATATTGCGCAATGGCTGATTCAAATTCAATATCAATAGCTAAGCACGAGTTCACGTAACTGCAACCTGAAAAGACAATAATGTCAGTAATGGATGGCTGGCAAATTTGTACAAAATGCACAGAATTCGCTATCTGAAAATTTTTGAAGAACTTATTTTCTAACAAACGTCAGATGTAGCACCTTTCACTTATAAAACATGACTGATTGTTTTATTATTAATTATAAATTGTAGTTCAAGTGCAATTGTGAAATTGAAACCAGCCGATACAAATAAGAAATAAGTGTCTTTTTTTTGTAATGATTGAAAAAATATAGGTACACATATTTATTATTGAATTTTTTTGCAATTTAAAACCACTTAGAAAAGTTAATACATAAGTCGAAAAAGTTAACAACCCTTAGGACATTTCCGTTAACTTTTTCGAGATTCTTCTGTATATTAGGATTTTTTTATTCAACCCGCCGTTAAAATGATATTCTTTATGAGTTCCAAAAACAACAAAATTTAAATATTTTAAATGTTTTTTCATAAATTAAGATGTTTTAACGTTTCAAAATGTATCATAAATAAGTTTTTATATATTTGTAAGCTTAAATTAAGTTCAATATATAAAAATTAAAAATGATAGTACCACCACTGAAATGTAAATACATATTAAAAAACACAGCTGTTTATATTTTTTCAATTGTAGCTGTCGTCTTCAAAATAATTCAGTATCTGATTAAGTGAAAGTGCCTCAATTTTGGCCATAACGGTATATCTCGAAAAGTCGAGCTGATGGAGAAAAAGGAGATTAGATTTGAAATCAGCGACCTCAAATAAGTAAAAAAAAAAGTTTCTGGCCGCAAAATTACTGTTCCCTTAGTTTTAGCAAAACTACGAAATTGTAATTTTATCTGTTATAATAGCTAATTCACATCAAATAAATTTAAGCACACAAAATTTGACATCTGTATTTTCGAAAACAAAGAAAAATATTTTAATAAGCTGCCTAAACGCTTCCACCTTATTATTGCATCATACTAGATAACCACAAGCCACAATTTTTTACAGTGTTTTTATTGTGACAATTAAAATAAAAGATTGTGTTAATTTAGCTCATAAACTAGATAGATTTTACTATTCAATAATATAAATGAAAACATTTTTTCCCTCAATTTTCTGCTTAACTTGCATAACAAATTTTATAAATAAAATAGTAAATGAGTCAAGTCAACTCAGAAGAGCACAAATGTATTAAAGTTGTTTTGAATTGACGAGTATTCGGAATAAGTTATAGGTATTTGCGTTGTACTTCTACAGTAGAGCATTGATATGCTTGAAAAAATTGTAAAAAAGAACTTTCAATGTAGATTTTTTTTATGAAAATTAAATTTGAGTAGTTATTTAAATTTTAGTATAAATAAAATTGTCTAAGCTATAAGAAATTAAATGCAAATCGGTTCCTATGGAATATAAAATACTCAATTTCGTTTGAACAGAAATAAAAAATTGGCAAAAAGTTGCCAAGCGCAACAAACCATAAATGAACGTAAAATTTACCTTGTAATATTGTGCCGTCTAATGGTTAAATACTTCCATCTTATGAACACTGATAGTTTTTAAAGTTTACACAGGGTCTCCACCTGATATAAGATATAAGATTTTTATATTAGCAAACGTCAAATTCAATCGCAGAGAGTATTATCTTACGTGTGGACTTTCAAATAGTGTTAGTATTAATATTATAATAAATGTTATGAGACAGTTGTTATGAGAAATCTTATAACAACTATCTTATAAGATGAGCTGTCAAAAATACACATACATACATACACATAAATTAATAATAAGACGCTTTCATTAAAATGTTTAATTTTTAAAGTGAAAATAGTTGAATTCTTGTGAAAGGAGATTAAAAAATAATATTAAACACTAAAAACAGAGAAAAAACTAAAAAAAGAATCAAAAACGACACATGTTTACTGTACGAAAATCAGTAAATTATGAAATCTTATAAGATACATGTTCCCCTTGTTTAAGATTAAGATTAACATGAAGAAATGTGCTCTCTCATTCTGCCGACGTTCTCTCACATATTATATCAGATATTATCTCAGGTGGAGACCCTGTGTTACGTTAGTTAACCAATGCACTAAGGCCCGTTTTCACAACTTACCGATACCTAAAAGTAGGATTTAATCGGCCGTAAAAAAGAGTTCCATTATTACAACTTTACTTTAGTTTAACCACATTGGTTTGGCGCATATGCCAAAAAGTCGTAGTGGAGAAAAATGACAATGAAGGTTTGCATGAAGTTTTCTGAAAATATACCCGATAGAATTTTTTTTGTATTTTCACCACTGCCTCTGCCGTTTTTTTTTTAATGAAGAAAAAAAGCAAACTAGAAAGTTAATAGTATTTAATTTAAAGTTAAAATTATTGTCTTGTGCCGCATACGCCACTTTTCTAAATTTATTTTCAAAAAGTAGCTTTTGGTGCAGTACTTACTGCTGTGTATTAAGCTGTTTACATTTTATTTTGCTTTTGCTTCAATAACTGGTTTTTCTTACGGAAATGAAGCAAAGCAATTATATGGAGCATATATATTTCTCAGAAATCATAACAAATTTCGTGAAACCGTTTTTGGATTTATAAAGGGGGTATTCAAAATATATATACCCCATACCTAACTACGTTTTTTTAAAAATGGTCGGTATGTCAAACCAATGATGAGCTGACGAAGGCTTAAACTAACCCAATGCTAACGTGAACTTTAACTTTTTTTGCAAAATGCAGATAATCATTACATTTCTAGTATATGCAGAGAAAACGAATTATACACAGAAAAAAGTTTTTTTTTTCAATTAAAAAAAAATGGTTTAAAAAGTTTTTAAATTTACTTAATGTGATAATAGAATCAATTATTTTTTTAGTTGAAAAAAAAAAATATAAATATTATTCGGATTTAATTAATATTTAAGTTGTTTTGAAATATCTTTTTAATTAAAATATTAATTAAATATCAGAAAATGTTAATTGATATTTTCGTTTAAAATAAAATAATTTAAATCTGTAGAATTGTCGTTGGGAATTGCCAATATTTAATTAAATAAGTTAACACATTGTTTGAAATGGCAAACTTTTTTAATATTTTTTTAATTAAAATTAAAAATATCATTAACTGAAGAAAAATATTAAAATTTTTACAATTTTTAGTAGTCAATATAATCATTTTGGTAATAGGTGCAAAATCAACAACTTGTTAGCTGATATTATGAATTTAGTATAAATTTGGTGGTTAGAGAAAATTTTTAATTTTTTTCTGCATATATTTACAAGTAGATACATATTTCAGAAAGTTTTATTTAGAATTGAGTTAAAATATTACTTGTTAGTTTTAGAGAGTCGGCACTGTATTTGATTTTTTGACTTTAAATGTTTGCGTGTCTTGTGTTTCGAATTCCTAAATGCAACAACAGCAGAATAAAAAAAATGTTGCATTCATTTATGAAAGTGTTTCCCCAATCAATTCCAACATAAACAACAAAATTCAACAACAACAATTGTTGTAAATAAACTTCAATTACAACACGTTCAAAATCTTGTTGCACTTGTTGTGGGGCAAGAAAATCAAACAAATAAAATCACACATAAGTTTTAATAGAAAATATAATGATCATCATTATCACTATCCACGAGCAAAAAAATTATATAAATTAAATTTTTATATGTCTGCACGTAGTATTAAAATTAGTGTTGCCAATTAAATTTAAAATAATTTAGATTGAAAGCGTAAACATTTTTTTCTAATCAATATATAAGAAATAATTAAGTTTTTGTAAATGTTGATTAGGAGTTGTGTATATAATATATACATACTATCGGCCTTATTCATAAAAAATAAAACAGGTTTATAAAAGGTTTATTTTTTATGAATAAGGGGTATAAATATGTGTACGATTTTTCAAATAGGATCGGAAAAGGGAAGTGTTATCGTTTTTTACAAATATATATCTTCCGAACAGCAATTTGTCTACAGTTCTAAATAAAGTTGACATAGGGTGTTTAAAATATTACAATGACCCTCAATACAAATCATAAATATTTTATTTAACCTTGAGAAATGTACTTTTGCCTATTAATGTGCTGTTTCCAGGTGACAAGCAATTGGTTTTGTAGTAAAATTTATATGAAAAGCACTCAAAAAACTGAGTGATTTACATATAAATTTTACTACACAATCAGTTGCTTGTCACCTGGAAACAGCACATAAATTAAAATTTAGAGTAGGTTTTTAAGGTACGTGGTATGGATAATTATTATAGAATAAACAACTAAAAATAAATGTAAATGTAAAATGTTTTCGAGCATTAAAATAGTATTCCGTGATGTACTTCATCTTGTAATATAACGGTTGTCTTATGCATGTTTTGTGCAATAAACCAGATTCTTCACATACACACTTAAACATAGACCTTACATAACCCAGCGGGAAAACTCTGAAGTTCTTCTTACTTCAGGCCTTATTAAAAACCTGCTTAAACATTTTCTTAATTCAATTACCATTATTATCTAACTGCTAATGGCTAGTTTACACTATCACACAAGTCGTACGTATTTTGAGTAAAATACAACGCTGTCATATTAAGTTGTTATTGTTTTTTTTTAAGTGTTCAAACAATAATAAAATCAGGGAAGCATTTTCGTTAAAATACGTAAGACTTGTGTGAAAGTGTAAACAAGCCATAAATAATGCCTCATAGAAAGCATCGGCACATTCTTATAAAAGATAAGCAAAACCTTCCACATTTTTCTTTCTTTTTTTCTTTCTATGCTAATCCCGCGAAGCTCTACGCTTGTCTGCAGGAAACAGGCCAGATTCTCTGGCGGGAATCGAACCCGCAACCCCGGCGCTGATAGACTATGAGAAGGGAGAAGAGAAGGAGTAACATTTTTTGTTTTGTTCTTATTTTGCCAAGGCAAAAGCAAAACAATAAAATTTTTTTTATTGTAACCATTCTTATGTAACTGCGAAAGAAGGTAGAGCGGAAGGCTAACCCCGCCATGACATATCTCAGCTTATAGCGGCAGGCAAGGCGAATTAAGTTTTGAGGTGGATGGTAAAACACAGCTGAGTGACGAGAGAAATGTCAAGAGTTGATTGTGTTTTTGACGTATCGACCAACTAAAGCAACAATACAAATTCAATTTTGTTTTTGTATTGCCAACATCGGGTACATTAATTCGACTTGGTGGTAACTCTTAAATACAAAAATGTATGTTATTAGGTGCGTTCGAGAACCCAAAAGTGTTTACTATATTTTTTACTGGACCTTTCTGCATTTTAATAAATTGACTTCGCGTACACAAAATACAGTAGTTAAATGAGAATACAAATTGGGAGCGTAAAGTTATGTGCTGTTTTCACAACACAAGTTATTGAACGTGTAGTAAAATTTATATGAAAAGCACTCAGTTTTTTGAGTATTAATGTTCTATACTGGGTACTTACAAACTGCAGAAATTTTTGTACTAAAATTTTGTAAAACCAAAAAACAGACGTTTCAAACGGCAAACAAGCAAAACTATACAAACAGAAAGCATATAAATTGTATAAAAAAATAAAAGCCAAAATAAAACTAAGCCAAAAAGTGAATATATATTAAATAATTTAACTTGTTTGTGAAGCATTTTTATGGCTACATACCACCTTTTTTTTAAACCTTCCTTTTTTTGGTTTTTTTCGGAGTTGTTAAAGTGTTTAGTATTTGGTAACTTAGTACTGCACTTGCTTTTTAAATAATCAATAGAAAAAAATATTTATGTGCTTTTGAAAAAAAATTTACCGGACATAAATGATTAAAATTAAATAAAATAAAAACCCCTCTGAGGAGATTGTGTGGTTACAATCGAAACAAGTCACGGCAACATGTCCGTGAAAACCTGGGTTCAATTCCCAGCTCAGTCAAGAATGAAAAATGATCAATTAATTTATTAATTCATTTCATGTTGTAAAATTCCATTTTTCATAAAAATAATTTAATGAAAATTAAATTCAATGAACGTTAGACTGATTAATATATCAAAATTTGGTTTTAAAACCATTAACAGTTCAATAAAATAACCTCAATACTAATTATTATAAAATAATTTGTTTTTATTTTCCTTCAATGTTTGTGATATCAAAAGAATTGAATCGAGTACCGATAAGAAAACGAGTTAAGTAATCAAAAGTGTAAAAAGCGTAATTACAATCGCTTTCCTCTAGGGTCAGTAATTCCTCATCTACTGCATTTTACTGTTAAAGTACTCGAACGCACCTATTACCTATGAATCTTACATTAAAATTGAGACAGGTAAAGGAATTACATACTGCTTTTGCAATAATCAAGATTTTATGACTTTGTCTGCAGACTGATTGTGGACCATCTAAATGCCAGCAAATCAACCAGTTTGTTTTTATTATTTTCTGTTTCAGCTGTTGCTTCCACCACTATGACCATAAAAGACGAGGTTATGGTCAATGGTAAATCATTTTTTTTTTGTATGTATTGCTATTGTTGCTGGATATTAGTAAATGAAATACACAATAACACGAGTTTTTGCTTCCACCTTCTACTAAGTCCATACGATAGGAGTGTTTGTATGATGTTTTTGTGAGCACATCGACTATAATTTTTGATTTTAATGCATGTTTGAGATGTCATAATTGATGTTTATATTGTGGCAACTGCAGCACGTTTTTATTTAAATGTAAAAATGTTGTTGTAATAAAAAAATTTACAACATCGTTGAAATTATGTATGTCCTTATTAGAGCACAATACACTCACATATCACGTGCATTCATAAGTGCTTAAGTTGGTAAAAAGCCTATCCGATGTTTACTGGGCTATTTTTGAAAACCAGAAAAAGAAATTTGTTAAATGCTGTTTTGCTAAGTCGTTTGTGATGCGACAATGAGATTTAAAGACGATGCCAAGTATTTTGGAACCTATGCAGCTTAGCGACTTCTTATAGACTCTAATGCACGTTTTTACTCAGTTACTTAGTTTCATGTTCTCTGCAATTATGTTTTGTCTTGTAATTTTAACACTTTTCAACTTAAAGTTGGCTGTTGGGGTATTTGTATTTATCATAGATGGGGGTACTGCACTCATTTTGCAGTTTCAACTCACAGTTAGTGAGAGTGCAAAATTATTGAAATCATTTTGTTGATGTTGATGAATGAATTGAAAATTAGCAGCCTCACTAATCATGAGTAAAAGTACTGCTAAAAAATTTTGCACTCAAAAAAAAATAGTTTTATTAAAGAAAAAGCAATCATCAGTTTATTGCAACTTTTTTGCTCTTCACTCATTTGAGTGGAACTTAAAATTTTCCACTAAATTTACAAACAAAAAACTTGTTTTTTCATGATTAAAGCCATGAGATATTCCGCTATTGTCAAATTTTTGACATGTTGTTTAATTTCCTTCCTTATGCATATCATAACAAGAATCAAAAATTATGCTCATACAAAATTAAATTTTTCAAATTTTATTGAGAGTCTGTTCATATGCAGCTTTTTTGATTGCAAGTACAAATTCTGCACTATTGAGACCGCTATTGAGACATGATAACTGAACTTTTATTTCCAAAAGTTAATCACCCAAACATCGCCGACAATAACAATAGCTTAACAGTCGATTTATTGTAAAATCAATTTAGTGACAACTTTACAGAAGTGGCCTGTTCACTGGCCCCTCGTTCGTGCGATTATACGGCTCTGGATTACTTAGGGGCTATGTTAAGTCATTGGCTTATGCCGATAACTAGCAACTCTTGAAATATTGGAAGCCACTGTTGAAGCCATACGGACGGATTTATTGGAAAAAGAAGAAAATTAGACTGATCGATTGGACCAAATAACTCGTAACTGCGGGGGACATATGCCGGAAACCTTATTTAAAAAATAAATACCATGAAATTATCTACTAAATTATAATAAAAAAAAAATTTATTTCAACAACATTTTCTTGTTTTATCATTTTAATTTCTCATGCAGCTAAAAGCCAACCTATAGAAACTCTAATAAGGAACGTCTTGTAAATCTTGAATAGTGTGAGTAGAATCCGTTTCTTTTCAAATATGACCAAAAACCAGAAATATCATCATATTAAAAAAATCTAAGTTTTTAAAAAATAGCCCACTGTGTTATCTGTTGTAATATTTGCAATAAATAAAATGTCTTTGAAAGACTGTCTGGGAAATATTCATTCATAAATTACCACGTGACAGAATAAGCAATAAAATACAAACTACAAACATATTCCTAATGTCAGCCCATTATTAGCACACGACTAACATTTTATTAAAACTAAATAATAATTAAGTAATTTAACAATTTATTTTGTATTTAGGGTTTTCATGAAATCGTTTAAAATTGCCATTTGAGGAAATGGGCAAAATTGCTCGTTACATTAAGACCCTTTTAATTTTTGTGTTATTTTAAACAATTAATGTCAGTTGGTCCGTACAAAAATCAATTAAATAAAATAAAAATAAAAGAATTATTATTGTGGTTATTTTATTGAACGGTTTAAGGTTTTAATACAAATTTCGATATTTTAATCAGGCTAAGTTCATTGAATTTAATTTTCATTAAATTATTTTTATGAAGACAGGAATTTTACAACATGAAATTAATCACAATTTATTGATAAATTTTTATTCTTGACTGAGCAGGTTTTCACGGACAGATTGCTCTGACTGTTTCATTTAAATTAAATTTAATGAACTTTAGCCTGAATAAAATACCTCAAATTTGGATTAAAACCTTCAACAGTTCAATAAAATATTCACACTACTAATGGTTAAATAGCTAAGGCACAAGCTCTATGTTTAAATTTGCCCTTCAAGTTGTGCTGATAAAAATGGTCAACGAGAAAAAAAAGAAAAACAAAACATAATAAACAGAAAAATGTACTTTGGACTTCAAGAAGTATTCATGGCAAAAAGTATGAACAACAGAAGTAAGGATGAACATGTAATGTAAATTAATTAAAATAGATAATCATTCAAAAACCAATTTCGATCTACCAATTTGGTTTAAAGATTGATGTTTGGCTATTGACTGGCAGCTGCCTTCGATGGTGGTGAGTGTAAAGACGGCAAACCCCTTTGAGAAGATTGTGTGGTTACAATTGAAACATGTCGGTGAAAACTTGGGCTAAATTCCCAGCTGTCAAAAATTACAAATTATAAATAAATTTTAATTCATTTCATGTTGTAAAAATCCATTTCTTCATAAAAATAATTTAATGAAAATAAAATTTAATAAACTTTAGCCTGAATAAAATATTAAAAATTTGGATTAAAAATAAAAATAAAAGTTGAACATTTTGATTAAAATATGAAATTTGTTTTTAAAAATGCATAAGTCTGCTTCCACACGTTTCATCGTTTGATGCTCAACTCTTGCGTTTTTAGGGGAGAGAAAAAAGGGGGTTGATACGGAGATGATTGTACTCGGTCAATACGCTTTGTGTTCTTATTCGTATATGCACAACGATGGCTGCATGTAAATTTTATATTTTCTTTTTCTCTTTGATTCGCTGTGAATAAAATTGTTGTTGTTTTGAACCGAAAAAAGTTAAAACGCATTGCTGCGTGTGATCATATTGGCATTTTCAAAAGGGAATTGAAAACAAGTTGAACATCAAAAGACGAATCGTGTGAATTTAGGATAAAAAAGCCAAAAGGCTAATTTACTTAAATTATTGCAAGAATTTATTGTTAGTGATTTATAAATAAACGATGAAAGAAAACGCCGGTCAGCATTAAAGAAATCTTTTTTGTTAAAAATGCACGGTTGAATAGCGCAAGTTTAAGAGTCAAAATTGCTGGGCTAATTTACGAAGTTTGTGTAAATGAATTCTAATACAATTTTTGACAGTTCATTTGCAAAGGCGTAAAAATGCACAGCTCGCACAGATTGCGAGACTTTTAAGCGATATCATGAAAACCCTTATTATAAAAAACTTTTAGTTTTGTTACTTCTGTTACAATTGTTAAAACTGGTTAAAAGCAAAAAATACAAGCAAATGAACTCACTATGTGTACCAAACATTTCTGTACGATTTTCTTTTGAATCAGCTGTTTGTTTTGAATTACACTGTACTAGTTCAAAAATTTAACATTCATTCATTAATAATATCGCACACTAAATCATAAACAAGTACAACTCACAATTTATCAAAATCGTTTTTTTAAAAGCCAGCGTACAAATCAAATCTATATCGATGACGAAAATTTCGTTGGCATCACTGTCTTCTTTAACATTTGTGAAACTCAATTTGATTATAAAATTGCAACCATGCCAGTTTTCTGTCTTGCCCAAACAATTTTGAATTTGTGTTCAATATGTTTTTGCAACCGATATAAAAATTAATAAATTGTGGAAAACAGAAAAAATTACGTTTTTATGTTCGTTTAACCATAATGCAATTTTAATTATTTTAAAAATAACAGCTAGCCTAAAAAATCGGTTTGCACCACTGGATTCACCGTACCGGAATTCGGCTTACTCTCCGGGTATCCCGCTTGTTACAAAGAAAGTCCGATTCAAGCAGTGTTACCTGTGTTAAGCATAGAGAGAAAACAAGTGTTGATACGTGTTTCTGTTTCAAATCAGCATCTCAGTGTTGCCAAATTATTAGTGTTAATTCAAGGAAACGTAGTTTCGATATATTTTCAAAAAAATACACTAATGGTGTTTTTTAGTCTAAAACAATCACCCTTACTTATGGCATAAGGCACTTTTCGCCCCGAATAATCGAGATTGTTGATAGTGCCCTGTAAAATAGGTGAATTGATCAAATTAGACACGTCATAAAACTATAAGGAATGGAAAAAATTGCTTAATTAGCGGAAATTCGCAAGCATTTGCTAACAGTGGCATGGTAGCAAGGTCAAGTATTTATATAAAATTGTTTGTTAAAATTGTTGCATCTATCGCAAACACGGCTAAAATGCGCAAACAATTGGAAAAAAGAAAACAAGCCCTAAAGTTTAACATAAATAATGAGCTAAAATGATAAAGAACAATTGTCATGTGTTAAGAACAGGGCATTCCACATGTTCATAACTTGTGTTTTGTTATTGACAAATAACAAAGAGCATTATAACAGCGTTGGCAACACATTTTATACATGCACCTTTTCAGAAGTTGATATTTTTTGAGTAGAAAAGAAAACACCAACAAAATTAACGATAAAATATTTATTTGTATTTTACACATTTTTGTTTTAGGATATAACGTACCTAATTTTTGGTTGGGCTTTAAAAAATCTTGACAAAACATAAATTTTCTTGATTCTTGACTAGCACTGAAAATTCTTGTAAATCAAGAAAATCAAGACCGTCTGACAAGCCTATTTGCATTTGACTTATATATTTTTTATTTGAAAACAAATCTTTGAAATACTTTTAGACAACTCACAGAGTGTTATAAAACACTCTGTAATGATTACTAAGGGTAATCACGATGGGTAGTGCAAAGTGTGCAGACGATGCAAATGTGTGCTCATACACATATTTGCACAAAGACTATCATGATTACCCTTAGTGTGTTTAGTAATCAGAAAAAAGCAAAATTACTACCCACTTACGCTTTAAACACATTGGAGACAGCAGGCTACCGACTTTAATATGTCATAAATAGAATTTCTATTTTTGTCAACTACACAACCGAAAAAGTGTTGCTAATATAATAAATAATTAAAAGAATTAGTGCTTTGAAAATCATTTTATTTTCTGTTAAACAGAAAAGAACCGGAGTGAAACAAGAATATAAACTCAGCCCAACATCAAATTTATATTTATATAACTTTTTAGTATCCTTAAAAAAAGTTACAGAGTTTCGCACAAACGCTCTTAGTTTAGGAATTAAAGGTCTTTTTGCTCAGGACAAACGCATAATATCTTCTCTACCTTTGGTGGTGTGGGTATAAGAACAAATCTTCTTGGCAGGGATAAAATGCCTTCATAGGTGGAAGGGATAAAATGCGATTGTACTTATGTGTGTAACAGATAAGGCATTGGTTCTGGGCCCCCCTTGTGGTGTACCAATCGACTAACTTCGTTTGGCTGGCTGAAACAAAAAGTCTTTATTTCTGGATTGCAGTCGATTGTGGCCATACTAGCAAATATTATTATATCGACAGAATTTTAAGATAAATGCCATTTTGTAGACAAATTTTTCAAGAAATATTAATTTTTGAAATTTGCTCTTAACGAGTTCATAAGTCCATAATTTTAATATATCATGTGAAAGATATTTCGAAGTGCCTACTTTCTAATGATACCAATACGTTCAAGATCTACTTTTTACCTAAGAGATGATGATAAAGTGCTCTGCAAATTTTACGACCCATAATTCCTTAACAATTTGCGTTGGCGCAAAAAATATGTATATTAGCATTTTTTTTTTAAATTAGTTTATATGCATTTTTTTCTTACACCTTTCGTTAAGATGATGAAATTCTTTACTAGTTTTTTAAAAAATTCATTTCTTTTTACGTTATGCAATGTTCTAAATTAGTATTTATATTCTTGTAGGATTGAATTAAATTTATGCATGTTGTGCCATTTATAAAAATAAAAAAATTATAGTGGCACCACTGAAATATAAATACATATGGGGTATTCACAAGGTGTGCTATCATGGTTTATTGTCATAATGTTCTAACATTTTACAATGGTTTAAAAATATTGTTGTTGGTTTGTAAACAAAAAGTGTTTTAAATAAATAGAACGTTGCTTGCTATGTTTATTGTGCTGTCGTAATTAATAGCACATTAAATTATGAGGGGTTGCTCACAACAGTCGTATTTTTTCATGTTATTATTTTAAGACATATGACTTTATGACACCTTGTGAATCCCCCAATAATAAAAAATCCAGCTGTTAAATTTTTTCAATTGTAGCTGTCGTCATCAAAATAATTTAGTAGCTGACTAAACGACTACAGTTGCATCCTGTAGCATGTGCGGTCGTGTGTTCGTGTAGCTTGCTGTGGTGAATGTGTTAAATGTATTATAGTTCTACTAAAATAACCAATAAATTTAAGAAGGGATGTCCTAGAAATAACACATTCACATTTAAATAAATCTTACTTAAAAAGTAAAGCTGAGAGCAACAGTAAAGTTGCAAATCAGCTGTTTTGTTTTGTTGTATGTAAAGCAATTAGAACGATTATAGTTAGCAGTAAGATGTTACGTCTTAGTCTGTAACAAATAGATTGGTCTTATTTTTTACGGTACGGTCGCATTCCTGTTACTCTCAGCTAACTAAGCCTTTAGTCATTATTTTTATACCTACATACATCCGAAATAAATGTATTTATATAAGATCCAAAAAATAAGTGGATACACATTATATTCCAAAAAGGCAAAATGACACTTGTTATAAAAAAAACTTATGTATGATAGAAATCTAAAAACAGATCAGTTAGACATTAAGTTAAATTTTTTTTCACTGTTCTTTTTTGAAATATCATGTAATCACAAAATGCCTGAGGGGAGGTTTAAGTGAACGTTGCGAAAACGCAACGCAGGGCCTTAATGGGTTAATTAACTTTCTTCTTTTATTATTTTCAGCATTTCTCACATTAAAATTTCTTTATAATTGTTGGGCAGGCTTAAAAAGAATAACAAAGTTTAACTGTTTTTTCGTTTTCAATGACAGTATTAACGAAATTAATCACATACATATGAAAGATCAATGTTGTGTTCCCTATCCTATCAAGGGAGAATGTCAAAATGAATTTCTTTTTATAAAAAAAGGTAAAACAAAAATATTAAGTTAACGATATCGGGATTGACCAAATCCCGGGATTTGGGATTCGCTGAATCTTGGAAATCGCGGGATTTTCGGGATCGGGATTCCGGGATTGGCATCCCTAGTAGATACGCTTTTACGATTGCGCCAGCTATTGTGTGCCTTTGTATAAAATATTATACGTTTTAATTTGACAACATATCTAAATCGTACGCTACTACGTTCAATTTCCATGTCTTTTACCAATTTTTCTTTTTAATTTAATAGCCGTTTTAAATTAAACTTTATTTGAAACGTTGTTATTTTATTACAGTATTTCGATAGCGCAATTATATATAAGAAAAAATGGGTCCATATAAAAAAAATTAAAACAATAACTTAAATTTTTGAGGGTGTATTAAAAAATCGAAGATTTGATAATATTATCTACTTTGCTTTGTCACCTGAAAAGAGTATTAAAGTATTATTTTTCTATTTGGTCACAAAGTTTAATTATGATTTTATTTTTATTTTGTAATAAAAGTAACTTATTACCTGAAAAGTAATAATTATTTTATTATAAAGTTTATGAAAATGTGAAAAGAAATTTTTTTTAAATTTTGACAAAAGAAATCCCATTTTATGGACTACTTACAATACATGTAATAAAAATATAATAAGACTAACACATTTACGATCACTATTAAAATTTTATTTGTAATAATAGCAAGTAATAATTGTTTTAATTAAAGTTTTGATTGCCAATGTAAAATGTAGTGCAACCACAATATTATTTGTGCGTCGTTATCTGTGAGTGTGTCTTTATTACCATTTTTTTAACTGGCAATGGATGATGGATGAATTGCATGTGTAGAAAAAACTCCCAGAAAGAGTAAAACTTTAAAATAAATGTGGTAATTAGTGATACATACCAACGTTTGTCGGTCTGTCTGTCTGTCTGTATATATAAATACTTTTGTACAGATGTTTGTTGGTAGTTTTACTGGATAAAATTACTTTACTCGTATTATGTAGTTGTTTTCTATTGTTTTTTTTTTTATTTTAACAAAACAGTTTGTTGTGTGTGGCACAGACCTTGACTTTGAAAATAAAAAATTATGATGAAAAAACTAAACAGATACGGAATGTATGTTTGTATATGTATCAAAATATGTATAACCATATTTAAAATAAGTTAAGTATTATTAATATTTATATTCAATAGTTATTGAATTGTGTAGCAATGTTTAATTAAAATGGGGTCGTGACACGCGCTTTTAATTATCTGAATTTTTGAAAGTAAATGGAATTACCTTAAATTTTAAAGGCATTTCTTTCTTGTTTTAACAAATAAATATAAAAAAACCAAATTTATCTACATGGCAAATTGGATCTTTTGTTAATATGCATATGTGTATGTAATTCATGACATATGCATATGTATATAAAGAGCTACGTACATATAAATTGGTAATCAATCAAAACAGAAATCAACGATTATTAAGAGCGTCACTTTCTAGATTTAAATTGTATAGTGGTAAAAAAATGTGCCATTACTAAACGGCTGCTCTGATTAACATTAAATGTAAAATTAAAAAAACGAAGAATATTCGACTTTAACTGCCTATTTTTCAAAATAAAATAAACATTTTCGCTTCGGAATTTAGAGGAAGTGCGGGTAATGTGTTTTTATTTGTTTTTAGATTGACAAATTTTAAATTTTTGTCTGATTAAAATATGATTAACCTATTAACATGCTTCATATGTTAGGCTCTCACGAAGCCATTTGCGAAAAATATTAAACCCACACTTTCAGAGGAATATAAGAAAATATTGCAAATCTCATTAGATACGACTTCAAAAAATGTGCGGGTAATGTGGTACACCAAGTGATGGTAATGTGGTATAGTGAACTACATTACCAAATCATAGTATTTTCTTTAAAATTAGTTTACTTTAATGCAAAAAAACAAGAAAACAACAACAATTCATGTAAACAAACAACAATTTCATTAATATTTTAATTGACAGGTAATGTGGTATGCTATAACAAATTAGCTGATTTAAGGTATACCACATTAGGCGCACTTGAGGTTAATGCAGATATTTATTAATTTTAAATTATTTACTACAGCTATTGAGTAACTGCATATATTGTTTACTAATTTGGTACTTCCCAATTACTTTAGTTATACACTTAAAAACTTTTAAATGCACCTTTACAATAAAACTTTATTTGTTAACAGCACCCAAAAAAAATTCGAGTTCTCAGCCAATCGAATTTTTCGACTCTCACACTAAGAATGACTTTCAAAAATAAAACAGATCAAAGTTTTCTTAATTTTTTGAGAGCGGCAAACCATTTAGATTGGTTTCATTACGCTTGATTTGTTAGCTTAAGAAAAAAGGCACTGTACCGCATTACCAGCCTATACCACATTACCCGCTCTTACTCTATATTGAAACGACAATAAAAAAACTCAAATTTGTTATTTTTTTAATATAAATTTCTAAACGAAAATTGTTATTTTAGTTTGAAAAACAGGCAGTAAATCTTGTTCCCAAAGTAGATCATCCCTGACATGTAAAACTTTTAAAGGTTTGCCATTTTTCTATTTATGTATCCAATTCCAACTTCCAAAAATTGTATGACCTTAAAGTTCATTCTTAGATCTATAAAAATACGTAAATAACGCTAACAATGGTATTTTTTATATATTGTTGTCGGGCAGCTTTAAAGAAAAGGCCTGCATAAATGTACATATTTAAAAATCAAACACACAAAAATAATCAAATGTGTGTACAAAACGTTTGTGTTTAACCACAATGACAAATGTTATGCGTTCTGAGCTGTTTCTTTCAAAACCTTTTAACTTTATTAAACATTTTTGCCTGTACTCCAAGTATTTGAATTTTATCTTTGTGATTTTTGCTTGTGTGTCATATGTATTGTGTGCTCAAATAGACCCGGTGGCAAACGTCATGATGATTCATCATCAAACATATTGAAAATGTTAAATCATCACTGACATATTCTGAATCATACATGAATTTTTTGGGGCAACTGTCCAAAATATCGTAAATGATCCGAATTGATTTTGTTCGGTAGGCATCTGTTTATTAGTGACTCGTTACAGACAATATCATCGATATTCATATAAGAGTTTTAATGTAATTCGCTATCCTAGAGATTCGTAGCAGACAAAAAACAAGCAGATATTTAATAACCCATTATCTTTTTTCAACGATTGACAAATACTTGTACCGGGAAAATTTCAGCAGAGTTCAGCTTTACATACAATGTCGATTACCTTTAACTTTCTTTTATACAGTGAATCTTTCATAAAAATCTCTGTAAAACTGTTTTTAGCAGTGTTGCGTACTTTTATCAAAATTCCGATATTTTAAGAGAAATTGCGCCTTGCGATCTAGTTCGTCAGCAGGAATCATAGATGAAAATATCAGTACGACAAAGTCGATCAAAAACGCCACCGGCGAATTGCGCAGGCCTCAACTAACAATAGTAGTGGATTATGTATGTATGTATTTGTAAGTCAAAATTTTATGTATGGATAAAAGACTGAGTTTAGGTTTATTTTCGGATCTTGGCAGTGGTGTTTTAATTTTTGTTAATACACCTATTTACAAGAAAGGGGTAAAACACGTATACAGTATTTGTCGGAGAGCTTTGGAGATAACCGAACTTCATGCATTCGCGGTATTAAAAAACTTTTGAAAAATTCGTTAAAATACAAAATTTGTTACTTGTCCATTTGATACTAATACATTTTCATCTCCAAAGTCTTTAGCAACGGAATTACTCGTATTTATTTGTATTTTAGCTAACCGTTTTCCGTAAAGTAGTTATTGCCCTGCAAGCAATTGGTAGAGTGTTTTTCGATTGTCGACGAATTTTAGCTACTTCGGCACATTTGGTAGTTAAACAGTAGATTTTTTGATAGATTCTATGCGATCTGAGTTGCATATTCTTGTAAAGTAGCTGAGGCATTTGAGTTTGCATCTTTTTTGTGGGATAGTGTGGCATCGACAGCAGATTTTGAAGACATTTTTTTAAGTCGGATAGAATTCCGTCAGATTTTCGTGTGAATGAATCGTGCGATTATGTAGGATAGTGAATACCAGCATTTAATAGTGAATACTACAAAAGCAAAATGCGTAAAAGAAAATAATTGTTTTTATTTAATATTTCTAGTGAGGATCAACCTTATCAGTGAATAAACTTTGTGTTTAAAAAAATTTGTGATTTTCTGTAAATGCCTTTAAAAAAATTTTTACACATTAGGTTTTTAACTTTTAAACATTAATGTACTGCTTGTCACCTGGAAACATCACATAAGAATTATTATGTTTAAATGTACTGAAGATTTTTTTTTTTATTATTTGCATAACTTTTACACTCATTTATTTTTAATTTTACTTAGATTTTCCTAACAAAACCAAACAAAGATAAACAGTTAAATGACCTACTTTTTATTATAAAGAACAATAAGAAAAGTGTAACTGCAAAAGATTTCTTTTTGGAGCCAAAAGCGATACTACTAGATTTAACTGATATTGAACTAACAAAGCGCTCTAATTCGTCATTAAACATAGACACTAAGTGGATTCTTCATGTACATATTACCATAGTGGTACACTTCTTCCCGAACGATGTAACTACATCAATAAGAATCGAATAGCAAAAGCGATAGATTTTTGCTAAATGGGGAAACTATTTAGACTATTTGTAGATCGAAATTGTTTGCAGGGTGCAGTTTACTAGTATGAACTCTACATGTATAAGTTTCTTTTTAAAGCAGTTTTCTTAAAACTTGTATTTGAAAATATGTACTCGTATACCCCATGACCACTACTTCATACGAGTACTTTACTGACATAAATTAATATGAAATATTAAATATATTTTAAACTTTAGCAACAATTACAAAAATATATCAAGGTGGCAGTAATTTAATAAAATAATTACTTTAGATCAAATCAAATAACGATCTCGTTGAAACGATAATGATTTTAATATTTTAAAATTATTAAAGGAGTAATTTAGTTGTTATTGTTTTCATAACATTGTCAAGAGTGGCATGAATTATGAAAAATTAGAAAAAAAAATTCAAAATATTAAAGCAAATTAAACATGGTACATTTAATAAGGAGCCTTACATTAGCTCTGATCCACATGCATAACGAAAAGCGTTCCACATAAAAATTTTGAGCAATTAAGAGAGTAATTTTTTTCATTTCATGTACAAATTTGCATGAACTTTTTCTTTGGGTAAGTTCGGACAAGAATGAACAATCAGCTGGTTTTATTTACATATGAAACTGAAAAATTAATCAGGAAATTTACAAGCTAAAGAAAAAGTTTAGTTTTATTAAAAAATATATTAAAAAGCCAAAAATTAAAAATTTTAATGAAAATATTAAAGTGGTAAATACATTATTGCCTACATAAGTACTTCCCTTAATATTCAATATAAAAAAGAAACAAAAAATAATGCAAATGTTTTGGTTTATAATGTTATGACTTTTAAGCGTCTAAAATTTCTTAAATAAAGCTTAATTTGAAAAGTAAGCAGCATTAATATATGAAGAAGTGCAAAATGGGTTTTGCGTTTAGCAATTTTGTGTAGTTTTGGCAAAATAAGAGAGTAATTTTGAATTTACTCTCATTAGTCTGAATTTGCCCGAGATCTTGTGGAACACACCTATTATGTCACAATTGGCTTTTATACCAACAAAATACATGTTTATTTTGCCTTGTTGTACTTGTTGTAGAACTAGGCTCACCTTTTTAATTGTAGAATGAAATTAATATAATTCTGTATTTGACAATGATTATATGATTCAGTACATTACTATTATGTACATGCATAAAAAAGCTCTAACGGTCGAATGTAGGGTACAAGAACAAAACAAGACAGTTAACATGATTGGTATTGTCGTTAAAGCATTAAATAAAATCAATCAAATTAATTACAATCTTTGAGGTCAAGTTTTATAAAGTGTTGAAAAATGCAAAACATAATCTAATTTTTTGACTCTTTAAGTTTTCAATTTATTTCACAAATCATTAAATGCTCAGGTGAAACAAGAAAACAATAAAAAGTTAAAGCGATTAAATATGCACTCACATGCATATTTCTACAAATTTATATTTAAAACGTGCTACGACTGTGTTGCTTTTAACTCTAAATATGCGTTTTAAATTTTTTGCTAAACTTTTCTTTCGTTATCATTTGAAATGATCCTTTCACTTTAAATTTTCAAACAACTTTATCGGTTTTTTTTTTTGTTTCGCACACATTTTTTATGATTTTATAAACAATATTGTATGCACTTTTACATCGGTAAGTAATTTTTATATTGGTTATGTTATTTAAAGAGTTTTTTCCGGGATTTCCCGTCCAATTGTTTTAAATTCCCGTTTTTCCGGGAATTAATTGCGGGTTTTCAGGGAAATATCGAACAAAATCTTTTTTTTAACTCAAGTTGATCTTTGTGGCATTATGGTCTTTAGTCGTTTTATCCAATCAAATTTCACCACAGTATAAATATTTGCTGCGGCTTAAGTTAATTTATGAGAATGGGCTTTATTTAGGGCAAATGGTAAATTGTAGACCAATATTCACGAAATTTTATTTCTAGTTTTATCAAACTGTAATGGGGTGAATTTGACAACAATATTTTTATTTTTTACGGTTCAAGGCGTATGCGCCTTTTGTATACAAAAGTGTTTTCCGAGAATGAGTTTTATATGGGGCCTATGATAAATTATGACGATCTTCACGACTTTTAGTAGTGTGATTACGAGTCTTATGATTAGATTAGACCAAATTTTACTACAAAAGCATTAGTGGTTATGCTTTTAGCCATACTAACATGATTTTCGAGAGGGATCTCTATAAAGGCCCTAAGAAAAATTATGGACCTATATCCACGAAATTTGGTGACATATATAACGGATCTGTTAAAATTAATGACAATCGGTGCATTCCGACACCAATTTATGATAGTTTCTTCCAGTTTTTCTTAGGGAGGATTATTCCATCTTATTCTGCCGGATTTGATTTTTATTTTGCTAGAAATTACTAGAAACTAGAAATAATTTGATAACCAAATTGTTTTTTTTCTGTTGACTCATTCGGAAGTTAATGTGATTTTATCAGACGGACATGGCTAGATCGACTCAGAATTGCTCAAGGACACAGATCTATGGGGTCGTTGATGAATATTAAAATAGTTTAACATGAATGACAAGGCAAAATAAGCCACAAAAAATGCTTGACAAACACACACTTTGTTTTCGTTTTGTATTGGCCAATAAAGAACACTGACATATTTCGTAAAAACATTAATTTTCTATTTTAAATCAATGAATGCAGACGCCGTAGTGCTGCGGCAGTTTTGCTCGCTAAATATAAAAGAAAGAAAAAGACTTTGAAGTAAAGAGTGGTTTAAAAAACAATGCAAACAATACTGTTTAAAAAAATAGAATTTCCGCCTAAATATGATTTTGATGCTCCTTTTTCTCCGGCTCAATATATTATTTGAGCGTCTTAATGAATATGCAGAATCCATATTAGGAGATTATCAGTGTGGATTCCGAAAAAACAGATCTACAACAGCCCAAAGGGTTTGCCATCCCTCAGATTTTTTAAAAATCTAATGAATATAAGATAGATATTCATTGCCTATTCGTAGATTTTAAATAAGCATGATAACAGGTAGAACACAAATTGCGATACGACTGTCTAAAATCCACATTAACTTATAAATTTAGTGAATATGACACTGAAAAACACAAATGCCAAGGTTAAAATACAAGTCGAATTTTCTAACTCATTCGATGTCATCTCCAGGGTGAAACAAGGTGATGCTTTAACTTCTCTTGTCGTCAGGCTAGTTTTACATTCCTTAATAAAGGAAATTAACCAAAAAGGTAGAATATTTAACGAATCAACTCAAATCTGCGCTTACGCTGAGATATTTTAATTATTGCCAGAAGAAGAAACACTCTGGAAGGCATATTCAATACATTAAAGGACACATAAAATAACACAGGTGTTTTGATAAACACAGAGAAAACCAAATATATGCATAGATCACACACATGTCAAGAAACGTAAGACCTAGTCATTGATGATGATATATATATATCCGTTAATGAATTCAAATACTTTGAAATAAACTAAAGCGCGCACGGCGATACGGCTGTAACTATACAAGATCGAATACAATCTGCAAACAGAACCTGGTTTATCCATCTAAAACTCTTTAGATCCTTTTTGTTATCTAGAAACTTAAACTTCATCTCTACAGAACACTCATAAGACCAATTCTAACATATGGGTGTGAAATAGAGATGAGTGATATTTCTGTACCTGTGATTTAATCACTGTTACTGAAAAGTCACGAATCAGAGTTGTGACTAAATTTGTCAAGTAACAGGCACTTCCTAAATCGTTCTTTTTGTTTTTTGTTACATACACAAATTTATGATATTTCACTATATGTGTACAGACAAAAAGCTTTACAAAGAGAGCAGTAAGGATCATTCCATAAAAGACTGTAATTGTTGATTATTATTATTCTTCTACGTCTTAACTTTACAAAGTTTTCGCTGAAATTACACGAAAACATTTTTAATATTTCTACAAAGATGCTTCAATTGTTTGCCCAAACAGCAAGCACTGCAATTAACAAAACAAAATATTTGTACACACGTAAAATTATGACATGTTTGCCAAGCAATTTATGTGGTTTGTTTTACCCTTCAGGGGGCCCTTTGTAGTGTCTAGTGCTAAATGTAGTCATTTCAGCGAAACTGTGCAGAGTGAAGACTCTGAAGAAGAAGCATACAAATAATTTTCATTCGTAATTTCAAATTTTTATGCTGAATTGTTTGCCACAAAACAGCTCGTTGTTTAAACCGTTTTAAACATATAGCGAGCAAAATTGCCACTGCACTATCGTCGTCTGCATTCATCGAAAACAAAACAAAAATTAAAAATGAATGTTTGTACGAAATATGCTTGTGTTGTTTATTGGCAAACAAAAATCGGAAACAAAGTGTGCGTTAGCCAAGCTGTGGTTTATTTTCCCCTTTTATCTGAATTTTCCAAAACTACCCAAAATTGCTGGAACGCAAAAAACCATTTTTGCACTTCTTCAAATACTAATGATGCTTACTTTTCAAATTAAGATCTATTTAAGTGATTTTAGACGCTTAAAAGTCATAACATTTTAAAACCAAAATATTTGCATCATTGTCATTTTTTATATTTTGTTTTCTTTTGTTAAAAATTAAGGAAAATATGTATGCAATAACATATTTACAACTTTAATTTTTTCAATAAATTTTACATTTTGCTTTCTTATATATTTTTTAATAAAACCTATTTTTTGGATTTAATGTTTTATACATTTAGTGGAAAAGGATTAAATAACATCAACTTTCCAAGTGTCAGGGCATAAACTCAACGGAATATGGTAGAATACCACCTAAAGATTAACGGCTTCGTTGAGTTTATGCCCTGACACTTCCTAGTTTGGCTGGCATAAATCAGCAACGATTTTACTGACCATTTTGGATGAACCCACTTTTCTCTGGAACGGCTCCGGAGACTTTTCCAAAATTGATGTCATTTAATCTTTAGGTGGTATTCTACCATATTCCGTTGAGTTTATGCCCTGACACTTCCTAGTTTGGCTGGCATAAATCAGCAACGATTTTTACTGACCATTTTGGATGAACCCACTTTTCTCTGGAACGGAAGGTTGGAAAGTTGATGTTATTTAATCCTTTTCCACTAAATGTATAAAACATTAAATCCAAAAAATACCTTCATTTTCAATTCCAAAGTTGCCACTAAATCCCTTGATTTTTTATTTCCGTCGTTGCTATCTTGGCGGACGTAAGAAAAAGTTCGTGCAAATTTGTACAGGAAATGAAAAAAAATACTCTCTCAATTACTCTCTTAAATGCACAAAAATTGTTATGTGGAACGCTTTTGGGTAACTTTGTGCAAGTTCGGACTGTTTCGTTATGCATCTGGAACAGAGCTAATATTTGACTTATTACTACATGCCAAAAATTTATTTCCCCAAAAATTTTGTAGAATAATAAATTTTTAAATAAGTAATGAAACAAGTTTTATAAAAAAATTTCTAAACTTTTTAAAAACTTAAAAGCAGTAATAACATGAAAAAGGGTCGAGTAAAGCTCATGCACTAAAGCTCATACACTAGACCCTCACTCACGTAATTACTTATATAAGTAATTACGTGAGTGAGGCATTTGCTTTTTCGTCTAAGAATTTTACAGGGTTTTCAAGAGGGATATGCTGATACGATACTCTTAATAAAATATCGCCGATATCGATACCGATACGCATTTTGAATTTGTGCTCAAGTTAAAATAACAAAACCCAAGTAGAGTAATTTTTTTATTATACAAAATTAAGTGTAAGAGATTATTAAAATTAACAATTAAATAAGATTAAAAAAACGAATTAAATTTGAATTCATGGTAAAATTAACAAAAATTTAAAAATTTTTTACAAAAATGACAGCGTAAGAAAAAATTTATTGATATTAAAAATTGACTATCAAAGTTGTTTGTGGGAATACTATTATTTATTTAAAGATTTTGTTTGTTGTGCTTAATTCCCTTTTTTAATAATTGATAAAAAATACTGAAATTTATTGTTGGAGGATAATCTGTTCCTATGCGCATTTCACTGGTTGCTTAGGCCAGATCATCAGGAAACGTTCTCCTAAATAATTTTAGAAAAGCCAAAAATTGACTTTAATAAAATTTTTCTTAAAAAACAAAGAACTCTCAACTTTTGCGGAGATAGAGGGTTTCGCAAGTCCGTTTGAACCAGACCTGCAGTGGAAAATAGTCCCTCAGATTCAACAGAACCAGTTAGAAAACTTAGGCTCTAATCATGTAAAACACAACGCAACGCCAAAGAATAACATTGAAAGCACAAACAATGTCATAAATATTTTGTAATTTTGTTGTTGCTTCCTGCAGAAATTCATATTGAGTTTTAAAATTTCAAACGCTCCATTGCTTGTGGCGAGATTTCTGCGCCATTTTCTTCAAGTTTGGGTATTACACAGTTTTGCCAATCTATGTGTAATTACACATAGCGTGCGTAATTTTTACTGGCATGTGTAGCCCATATGTAATTAGCTTCATGTGTAATCTATGTTTATGTGCTGTTTTCACAACACGAGTACTTGAACGAGTAGTAAAATTTATATAAAAAACACTCAATAAACTGATTGCTTTTCATATAAATTTTTCTACATTCAAGTACTTGTGTTGTTAAAACAGCACATATATTTTACTTTAAGTTCGATTTTTTTAATTATTTTTGACAGTGAATATTTCTTTTTAAACATTTAGTTTTTTGTTATTTTTTTAGTTTCCATCAAAGACAAAACTGCTTTTTACACCCCGACTTTTTTTACTTTCCATCTACACGAGCAATGGAAAATTATGTGGGTTTAGACTATGACAGGTTTTTTTTTCAGAAAGTCTGCGTTTATTGTTGAGAGGGGAGAGGTAAGCTTTGCTTTTTTTCGTAAACCGGTATTGCCGGGCCACTTCATTTTACACAGAAAAAATTATTAATTTTCTCCAATCACCAAATTTATACCAAATTCATAATATCGAGCAAACAATTTGTTGATTTTGCACCTATTACCAAAATGATTATATTGATTACTAAAAATTTTAATATTTTGAAAAAAATTTTCAATAAATTATATTTTTAATTTTAATTAAACAAGTGAACAAAAAACTTTGCCATTTCAAACAATGTGTTAATTTATTTAATTAAATATTGACAGTTTCCAACAACAATTCTACATGTTTAAATTATTTTATTTAAAACGAAAAAAGTCAATTAAGATTTTTTGTTAATTTTTGTTAACAAAAAATTAAATTTTAAATTTTCTTTCAACTAAAAAAATAATTGATTCAATTATCACAATAATTAAATTTAAATGCTTTTTAAACCATTTTTTTCATTGATAAAACACTTTTTTCTGTGTAGCAAAGCTACTTTTTCGGTTTGTTTGTAATTTTGCTACAAATGTGTAATTTGGTACTCAGTCATGTGTAATTTCCGAATTCTGCATTGGCAGCACTGGTATTACAAATCATTGAGGTCATTAACAAGAGATCTACGGTTATAGATATATTAGAAGATCTACGTCTTTTTCTTTAGCATAATGAAAAGAGGCTCATAGTCCTCGGAGTCCCTAATAATTTTTTCACAGAGCCTCCATAGGCCAGTTTTTTAGACTTATCAGAACTTGTACCACCTGCAAGGGTGGCCGTGTTTTCATAATATGGCCAATTTACAACATTTGTTGGTGTGCTAGTAATTAAAACAGTACGGCAATTTGGGCAGTTTTATTTTTTACTTTATTTATAATTGAATAAAAATATTAAAAAAAATGTATTTATAAGAATACTAATGTTGCAAAAACAATGCAATTAATATAACTTAGCAGAGTTTCACACAAAAGATGCAGGCAAATAATAATAAATGTTAAATTCGTAACATATAAATATACATAAAGGTGTGGGACTCCATAAACAAACAACTGATCATGGAAGTACCAACATTTATATATTCTTATGTGTTTTTTTGTTTTGTGTTTAAATTTTTATTTTTTTTTTGGTCTATTTGGTACATCTGACTTTTGACCTTATTTACATAAGTCAGCAACAACAACGTCAATGTACATATGTGTGTCTTTTAACTCACTCCCATTTAGCCACGGTACAATGAATGGGATCGTTGGTACATCCGTGACAGAAAGTTTACAACTTTCATTTTTGTTTTGGTTTTTCTCGGAAATAATAAATTCAAAATAAAGTCGACAGGCCGACTGCGACATTTTATATTTATATGGTAAATTATGTAATTTACAAAATGTAGACATAAAAATTAAATAAATAGGTATATGTATGTAGACATATAAATAAATAATACATCATTGTTTCATGCAAATAGTTTTAAGTTAAATGTGAAAAAGTAACTAATTACACTATTTCCAGTCAACTGTAGATGTTGTGTTATGAAGTCTTCATGAAACAAACGAATTAAAATATTTTTTTTAAATAAAATAATTGCTTGCTGAAGAAAAAATATATATTCATATTAAGATAATCGAAATAAATGTAGTTTCAGTATACCAGTTTAGGTACTTTTTTAAGAAAAAATTAGGCCAACAAAAATTAGGTCCAAATTCGTTTTAGTAGCTGACTTAAAGTAGTATCTAACTACGTAATAGGGTTGCAAGATTTATTTTTGAAAAAGTGGGACAAATTTTAAAACCATTTAAAAAACGCAGGATTTTTTTTTAATGTTTCGCATGACAATCAAGGCCAAAAAAAATTTTGATTTTACTTCAAAGCATTTTAATGCTTAAAAAAGAAATAACAATATTCATACACGCACTGAAAAAAAATTTATGCTTTATACGAAATCTTTTGTTCGATGTCCGAAACATAATTCGAAAAAATCAAATTTTTCAGTACAACCTCAAAAACTTTTGAAAATGTATGAAATGTAAATAATACAGGGTGGGCCATTAGTCACTGAACATTGTATTTTTGATCTTTCCAAAAAGGGTTGTACAATCTTGCGGTAAAATTTGTATTTGTAAGAAAACAGCAATAAATTTTTTTTTATTATTCTCCGCAGTAAAGTTCTGGATATTTGGAGCTGAGCATAGCTGCCAGATAAAATTGGTCGAAAATCGTCAAATGTTGAGGAAAAAATCGTCAATATCGTCAAATTGACTAAGCTAAATCGTCACAAAAATCGTCATTGTAAAAAACCACTAATTTTTTATAAGTTTTGAAAATAAATTGTTATTTTTAGTTTTCGTTGCTAATAAAATTTTAATATATTCGTTAAGAAACTTATTATTGAAGTAACACAACCAAACATTTTTCAAAAGTATTGGCGTTCATAAGAAAACTAAGAAAATAAACTAAAACCAAGGTATATCAAACACCTATTTTTCACGTCGAAAATCCTGTTTAAGAACTTAAGTCAGGTAAACACAAATAAAATCAGACTCTCTGAAAGAAAAGTTTCCCTGCCGGAGATCGAACTAGTACCTAGCTAGTACTAAACTAGTACAAAGATCACCAGTACTAGTTCTCGACTGTATACTTTTCTATACTATCTTACAGCCTGTTTTTGTAAAACACTAGTGTTCTCACTTGAAGTTTTCGTATTAAAACGAAAACGTTTTAAAATTGGTTTTTAAAAAACATTTAAAAGCTTTCGTCTATTAATGTTTGACATAAATAGAGCTTTTTTCTATCGTTAAACAACATTATTGCCAATGCGTTTATTTTCGTACCTTTTCTTGCTTCTTGCATATAAAGATTTTGTGTTCAAGGTTAACCCTGGCTTTTGTTTACAAAAATAAATTATAAATTTCAAAAACAAAAATACTATTAAAAATGGTAGTAAATTGTTAAAAACTAAAAATGTTGAATTAAAATGTTTACAAAAATTGCAATAAATAAACGCAATATATGAAGACGATTTTTTGCTACACATCAACATATAGAAATGGTGAAGGTATTTGCGTGAAAGCACTAATTTTTTAAAACATACGGAAGAACTTACATACACACAAACATACATGCTTTTTTTAGAATTTTTTAAACCTGTAAATACATATTCATGTAATTAGTAGCATTTAACCCGCTACTTCATTAACGTCTCATTTTCTTTCGTAAGCATATTTTTATGCGAAATTTTATTTTTCTAGGTTTTAACTTGTTTAAATGCTAGCATTTAATTCGCAACTTTGTCCGGTCCCTTTTTATGATCATATTTGTGTGCCAAAGGTTATAGTTCTGTTACTAAAATTTTTTATCTTATGGGATGATAATCACTCAGAACCTTGCAGCTTAATTTTAAGTCTCTTCAATATTATAACAAATTCAAAAAGTACCATACGCAGAACACAAGAGTAAAAGAAAGACATTTAATTTCTCGTATATAACCTTTTTAATACTTTTTTCTCCCCGTTGAACTATTAACAATTTCAATATTGTAGTGGGAATGGAGAAAAATGTTTTTTTAAAAAAAGTACAAAAAAAGAAATTAAGGTTTTTCGCCCCTTAAACGTTTAAATTTTGAAAAAGTACCAAATCTGATTTTGCATTTTTTAGATAAGTTTCGAATGTGATATAACTTTTATTTCTATGTTTATTGGCTTAAAAGATAGGGGGATGACAAAAAAGTACCAAAATACTCCCTGAAAGAGGAGAATTTCAAAAAAGTACCAGACACTCGTCCACTTATTTTTTTAAAGATATACATTTCATTGTATCTCTCTAAGTTTTGGAAATATAAGGTTACCGAATTTACCCTTGTTACCCCCTAAACATTCGACTTTCCAAAAATACCGTTTTAGTGGATCTATTTGGGAAGAGTCCAGCCACCGGTACAAATTTCAAGTTTTTAGCTTCAGGCGTTTAGGCTGTGCGATCATAAATCAATCATATATATAGATACACAAACCTTTAATAATATTGTAAATAATTAAGGGTTCTTTCAGTAAAATATCCTTTTTATTTTCTATTTATTTTTTTAAACGAATGCCTTTTACTTATCGTCTTATTTTGGCATTTGTGTTCATTTATTACGAAGATGTTCATTTTATAAGAACCAAACGTGTGTGGAAAAAATGAAAGCTTTTTCAGTCACTTACTTAAAATGTGTTTTAATTTTATGAAAACCTAAATCAGTTTTCGTTCGTTTTTTTTACGAACGAATAAATATTTTCATTTTCTAAAAACAGGCTGTTAATGCTCAAATTAGCATTGTTTGTGCTTAGAAAATCACTAGTACTATTGGTTCTAGTCGTGTACCAGTTTACTTGGACCCAATTGGACATTTTCAATTAATTTTTGTTTTAATTGAACGCATCTTTTCCTGATTTGAAAAGAGGTAGTGGTGAAGGTTAGTGGACCTCAACATATGAGGCATATAAAAAAATTATTTTTATAAACTTTAAACACAGGATAAATTAAAAATTTTGTTCGATTTCAATTTCTCGTGATTTCAATTTCCAGAACATGGCCGTAAATAATGCATAAATAAATTATAAATTAATTATTTAAAATCATATTTAAAAATAAGTATCAAAATACGAATTTTTGTTTTTAAAAAAGTTTTTGCCCAATCAGTTTACAAGTGATGCTCTTGTACTACATCAAGTACTAGTACTAATAAGCACTAGTATTTTTATATAAAATCTTTAACACCGTTACCACTAGTGCCTCTTGTTCTAGTAATTGTACTGGTGGCTTTTTGACAGTTAACGCCTAATCTCCTGAAGGGTTCATAATGTGAACCCAGCCTAAAGAGAGTAGTTGTACAGGCTTTGATCAAATAGAACTCTTACAAATATTCATCGTGCTAAAAAACAATCTTATTTTATATGATGAACAGCTAAAACATGAAAATTACTGCCAATCAAATAATTCAAATAAAATTATATTAGAAGCCTAAATAAAATGTGAAATTATATTAAAAATATTTGTAAATTTGAACAAAATTTGTCATATAAAAAATCGTCAAATTTGGGGTATAAATCGTCCTATCGTCAATAGACCATTTTTGTTCCTAAAAATCGTCAAAATGACGATAAATCGTCAAATCTGGCAGCTATGGAGCTGAGTGATACGTTAACGGGTCGATGTTTTAGGTTCTAATTTACGCTCTCAAGAACTCATTCGATATTATCTTGACTTCGTCCTTCAAGAGTGGTGGTTCTGTGTGATACAAACTTATTGACTCAGAGTACTTATTGACTAAAAAATATTGTGGAGTATTTTATAGCCATTATTATTTTCGTTTTGCTCTACACTATTCAATACCCAGCAAAAACTTACATTGCAAAGTAATGAGTTAAAAAGCTTATATTACTACTCTTCAACACTTATACATTGGCATTTTAACTCATTATTTTACTACGGTGATGTCTTTGGAGGCAAGTACTTACCACCCTCGCTTACAAATAGGGAGTTAAATAAGTCATTACCACGTTTGTTTATAAATAGACACTTCACATTGTTATCAACAAAACTGAAATTGTCAAACAAATTATGTCTTTAAATTAATTTGTTTTCTAATGATAGTTTACTATCCTGCATCAAGGACATATTCATACCCAACAAACCAGAGAACGATATGATATTTTCATGGAAAAACGATATTATAAGGAAATTTACAATTTAAATACCGATATCGTTATAATATCGTTTGGTTGATTGATTAGTGTAGTTTTTATTCAAAATTTTAATTTTAAAATACATATCAAAATCAAAATTTTTCATATTCAAATTCTTATTCATTTATAACAAATAAAAAAAAAAAAAAACACAAATTGTTAGAACAAATATGTATTTAAAATCAATTTGTATTAGATTTGAATAAATAAAACCTTAACCCCCATATTCATTAAAAATATTTTTGATTAATAAAAGGTTTATTAAACAAATTTTCATAGAAAATTCGTTTCATAAGCCTGCTATAAGCCTGAAATACTTTTTATGAATACGGGGGTAAATATATTTTATTATAAATTAATTATAAATTTCGTTAATCAACTCATAAACAAGTGCTTATGTATCAGATTATATGACAACCATTACTTAACTACTTCTATGTAATGCAGATGGTATGAAGTAGTCATTGAAAAGTAAGTTGTTCAGTAATTTTAAGTCATTATATAAAAATTCATATAATGACTTGAAAATTGCGCAATGTATTTTTTTATATATAAAAATTCAAATTTATTTTTTATTTAATAAAACATTAGGAACTCACTTCTTAAATTCTAAAATCTCAAGAATGTTCACATTTTTTTTATTAAACAGCGCAAAAACAAAGAAATTAAAATCAAATTTGACATTTTCTGTTAAACACAGCGATTGGAAATTTTTTGGAATTGGGGATACAAATTTCGTAAAAATCCCTAGGGTTTTTTTTGGGCCAAACGCTTTTTTTGCTGGAAAGTTTTGGTGATAATATATTATTATAAATTCCATTTGTGCAATGGCAAGACCGATTTGGTCAAGATGTGGGTTCAAATTAAAGTCTTTTTTGGTCGTTTAAAATATTTTCAAGAGCTTGCTGAAATATCTTTATATATGATTTGATGATATGCATTAGGAAAGGAAAAATTCTTGGCTTTAATCATGAAAAAACAAGTATTTGATTTTAAATTTAGTACAAATTTTTAGTTGCACTTAAATTAGCGAAGAAAAAAGAAGTTGCAACAAACTGATGATTGCTTTTTTATAATCAAACAATTTTTTTATTTTTTTAGTGCAATTTTTTTTAACATCATTATCACTCGTGTTTAGTGAGATTGTTTATTTTCAATTCATCAACAAAATGATTGCAATAATGTTTCACTATCACTCAGTTTGAGTTGAAGCTACAAAATTAGTGCACTACCCCATATGGTTTGTATGTACTTGACTTCGTGTACTTGAATTTCGAAATTTTCTTTGGGTTTGAATTATTGAATTTTGACGAGCAAAATCAAACTCAACAATTTTTACTCGTTCCTCATATTCATGACTTCTGAATCTCCCAAACTTCGTTTCTAATACTGAAAAATAAAAAAGGATTAAAATATATTATAACAAAAATACAATGTACAGCTGCTTATGGCCCACCCTGTACATCATTACTTTGGTTAGGGCTTTCCAATAGTAAACAAAATATTTGGAACCATATATATAAAGATGGGAAAAGAGTAAATACCCATTAAAATTGGTGAATTCTGTAAAAATATAAACTTTGTTTTAGAACATTTAACAAAGGAACACATTGCGCGGCAAAATGTTATGACATTTAGACATGTTTTCAAAATGATTTTCGATAAATTTATCAGACATTAGTTGGCACGCACTTGATGGTTGTGTAGAAATTTTATTAATATCTGTTGTCAGTTTACAATTTGAAAATGTTTTGTCACAATTTCTGCAAAGAATTGATTTAATGTTGCCTGCGCTTGTTGCCAGACGTTCCAAATTTCTTAATTTGTATGCAACCCCTACAAGTTTGCAACTGGTCATACGGTTGAGTTGAATGAAAATCAAATTTGTTTTATTTGTTATTCCACCGATGACCAATAACCACACACTTTTAACGTAACAATTAGTTGTACAACATGATCAAATTGTATAACAAGTCACAACGTTCAGGGGCCGCATTAGGCCTTAAAAACGCATGTTTTAACAACTTTGTTAAAACATAAGAAAAACTCTAACGTAAACAGTCAAACACCTACATCACATTGGTGTTATGTTAAGCATTTTAAGTCTGTTGTGGACGTGGTGTTAGATTCGCTAATAAAGACAAAATGTTTTTCACTATTTAGTTCAATATATTCCGGATCAATGTAGTTTTAGTCATCAATCAATTTAATCATCTTTTTAATATTTAACAAACACTAAAACCCATTTGAAATTATATGCCAGCTGATTAAAATTAGTGCCTGCCATATGCAGCATTTCGAATACAACATTTTCAATGATTTTTACAAATATCGAAATAAATTTAAAAAGATATATACCTGGTATTCACCAGCTATAATCTTTGATGTATTCTTGGCTTTTTGCTACTAAAATATAATCTGTATAATATTTTCCTTTATTTACTTTTAAAGTAAAATACACTGTGTGATAAAAATAACAATATTTCTTGAAATGCGCGATTTTTTAAATGCTGCCCGATACGCGTTAATTTATAAAAAAAGTAGTACAATTGGCAACCCTGTTATGTTAATATGTCTGTGGGTTGCAAAGGAAAAACTAAGTCCCAATTTACATTATACGATTTTTGTCGTTGCGATTATTGTCGTTTCTTCTTTGAAGTCGGTCTGATGTTTACATTGTACGATTTTTGTCGTTACAACTTCTTGTGTATACATATAATTTGACACTACGAATGAAAGAACAAAACGAATCGTAGAGTACACTCGCTTGTGTACCCCTTTTAAAGCCTCTCACCCCTCTCGCCAATAAGGTAAGAATCGCAACGACAAAAATCGTATAATGTAAATTGGGACTAACTAAATTGTTTTTAACACGTCAAACACTTGCCCATTTGAATAAAAAGATAAAATAAAATTCATATTTATGTATAAACAAAAACAGTACAATTTTTTTGATTTTTTATTTTGTTTAATAACAAATATTGCAAAAGGAATTTTGATCGTCTGTATTTGAATCAATGCATTTATCTTAATCATTATATTGTTTTATTTTAACTACTTTACGAAATAAAATGCATTGATGACAACAACAACTCTGCTTGTTCTGGTTAAATAACCTTGATGTCAAATTATGTAACGTATGATGTTGTTTTAATTTTTCAGTTGACAGTTTGCGTACATTGTCAAAATATTGTATGTAAACTCAAAAAGTTTATTAAAAATATAACTACATATTTTATTATATTTTCTAGATTAATACTAGGGGTTCTAATTTCGCGAGAGAGAATAAAATTATTCTTTCATTTCTGGGAATATTTTTAAAAGAACAATTGAAAAACGTAATATGATAATTAAAGTTTGGTTTACGAAAAACATAAATATGATTCAGATAATAGAGCCTAATAAAAGTCGTTCGTTCGGCTTGTCTTTTGTTTCAAAATGCTTGCATTATTCTCAAGTCTTCTTTTTGCTTTACAAAAGATTCTGAAATGGAATCGAAATAGGAATGAGGGGAATTTATTTATGTATAAAAGTGTTTTAGGTGATATCTTCCAACATTGCCCTTAAATTAAAAAATTTGTATTTATACTTCATTCCAATAATCTTATAATCTTAATAAAATTCTTTAACTCTAAGGATTTTTCAAATGATGTAAAGAACTAACTGCCTGTATCTAGAAAATGAAAACAAAATTTCGTGTAAGAAATTATATTGAAAACAACAATAAAATACGAATATTAGCTTTTGTTTTCAATACACATAATTTCTCACACGAAATTTTGCTTTCATTTTCTAAAAGCAGGCAGTAAATCTTGTGAAAATAAAGCAAACATTTTTAATTTATGTTTAAGTTTTAATTTATTTTTATGCATGTTTATACAGATTTATGGATATGCATGTATGACATAAAAAACTTTCAGTCAGCTGTTTTGATTATCAAAACAAAATCTTGCTAATGGCAAAAAAATTAGGCACGCGTTTTTTAGTTGTCAAAAATTGTCATGTCAATACTATTTGTATGAAGCTTCCCTAAATAGCGCGGCGTCAACGCTTTGCTATTGGAAAATCCGGTTTTGCCAGCGCGTTTAATAGTGCAGTTGCTAGCTATTGTTAAAAAATAATGGCAATTTAGCTATTTTAGGCCAATCTAGCGGTTTCATCTCCGTTTTTTATTTCTTTTATGTGGGTTTTATTAAACTTTTCCTAACACAATGTTGACGCTCTTGTTTAGGTATCAGGTATTTGGTATATCAGCGTGAAAGTATTAAGGTACAACTGTTAAACGTTGATTAAGTTAATCAAAGCAGTTCACGTGATATTTAAGATGATTAGGATGACAGTTGATTAATCAATAAAACACAACAAATAAATTTATATTTCTTTAAAGTATTATAAATTATTAAAAATGCTTTACTAAAGTTATTAGAAGAATATTTTTAACATATTAATGATGAAATTGTGAAAATTTATGGATTTTTTCAAAAACATTATGAAGAAATCGTGATCGGTTGTAAACGTGCGAGGTACGTTTATTGTGGCAGATGCTACATCATACTCACTTTGAGGTATGTTCAGAAGATTCTATGTGATTAATGAAATTATTTAGTTTTTAACTTTTCAATTTGAAGTGATTAACGAATCGCTTAAATGTTTGGTTAATCATCTCGTTTTTGAAGTGATTAGAGCTTAATCATTTTCGAGATCATTTTGCTTAAACGCTTTTAAAACCCCAAGTCTGAACATAGCATTAGCTTTTATTCATTGACTAGTGTTTTTTGTGCGGGATTTCCCGGGGAAAAATCCCGGGATCCCGCACATTTTTCGAGAAAAAAGTCCCCTAAAATTTTTTTTTAATTTAATATGGCAACTTTTTGGCTGACACAATTGAAGCCATGCCTAAATAAGAGCAGAAGGCGGAACATTTTATTCCGCTTAGCTCTTACGCTGAAATAACATACCTAAATAAAAGCGTCATCGTTTAGTCAAGAACAGTAGCAAGGCGAATTCATGTATACGGTGGTGTCGATACTACAACAAGTAACAACACCAAAAACACAACAATGTATTTTTTTGTTGCTTTCGTTGATCGATATGTCAAAAACACAAGCAACTTTTGACATTTCTCTCTCTATGTAAGAAAAAAAAGTAGCACAGCTGTGCTTTCAACGCCACCTGGTAATGAATTCGCCTTGAACAGTAGTTTTAACTTTCCTTTTTAATAAAACAAACATAATAAAAATAAAAAAAGGGTAGAAAACCGCTAGATTCACCTAAAAACAGCTAGGTTGCCATTATTTATCAGCAATAGCGGCTTACTTCAATATTAAATGCGCTGTCAAAATCTGATTTCCAATTAGAGCGTTGCCACCGCGCTATTTCGGTATGCTAGATACAAATTAAGTGTGTTCCACAAGATCCCGGGCAAATTCGGACTAATGAAAGTAAAATGAAACTTACTCTGACAAAACTACACAAAATTGCTGGAATGCAAAAAACCATTTTACACTTCTTCAAATACCAATGGTGCTTACTTTTCAAATTAAGATCTATTTTAGTGATTTTAGACGCTTAAAAGTCATAACATTATAAAACCAAAACATTTGCATCATTGTCATTTTTTATTTTTTTTTATATTGAATATTAAGGGAAATATGTCTGCAATAATGTATTTACCACTTTAATTTTTTCATGAAAAGTTTTGCTTTTTAATACATTTTTTAATAAAACTAAACTTTTTCTTTTGCTTGCACATTTCCTGATTAATTTTTCAGTTTCATATGTAAACAATGTAAACAGTTATCTTAAGTTAGATGTTAAGCATTCCAGGATCATTCCATCAAAATAATAAAAAAAGGAGAGGTTGTAGAGAGTGGCAAGACAAAAAGACGAATTTAACATAATTAAATTTTGTATTCATTTTTTATTAAGAAGTATGTACAACAAACAACTAGTTTTTCTTATTAAAACGTTGCTTGCAAGTTTAATAACACTTTAAATAAATAAATGCAGGGCTTTAACTAATTGCATTTGACAGACTTTTCGTTAATTATTGACATAACGTTAAGCTAACTTATGCATATTCTGGTTGGGCCTAAACGCTTTGATTAGTTATTTCATGAAATATTGTATAAAATAAAAATTTTATAACGGTTTATATGAACCCCGTCTAAAGGAGATAATGGCCATTAGAGGGTTAAACAACTTAACCGAACCATATTCAAAAGCTTAAGTCTAGAATAATTTATGCATGGAAAATTTTGAAATATTTATGCTGTGGAAAATTCATAGAGCCAACATCTGAATGAGACAATAAATATCATGGAATCGGTACATAAAGCTCTTTTTTATGCATTCCAAAAACATTAATGCAAAACTTTTTATTCGGTCATGTGCTTTTTTTTTTTTTTTTTTTTTTTTTTTTTTGGTAAATTTTTTACTAAAAATTACCCCCAAATACACAAAAAATATTTAAGGTTTATAGCAGGTTTAATAAACATTTTATTAATAAAAAATATTTTATGAAATGGGGTAAGAAAATTTTCGTTTCAATTTCAATTCAAGTTTGTATAACGAAAATATTGACTTAATTTTATTTATGAGGCGAAATTGGGCAATAGTATTTTGACACTCAGAGATTCACACGAAGGTCAGCTCTCTCTTTTATTTAAATAACCTAAAAAAAATTATTTATTTTGAAATAAAAATTTTAAAGTGTAATCATTTTTAAAAAGGATTATACTGAATATTAAAAAAATCCAATGAAATTTTTTTCGTTTTGTGGTTTTTTATGATTGTCATTAAAAAAAATTAATTTTATGCACAAGCGGAAGCTTTTTAAATTAAATTAAAATATACAAGAAATAAACGACAGTTTTGCTGTTAAATCTTTTCATGAAAAATTCGAATCCTTAAAAAATTCAAGTTTAAAAAAATGTCCAAACTTCAAAATTAGTATATATAAAATGTTTAAAATAAAATTAAGCCGGAATCATAGTGGAAGCAACATTTTAAATGGCTGTTTACAATGTAAGCAACAATTTTGTTTGCAAAAGCGTTAATATTCAAAGAAAGAAATATATATTTACAAGCCACGCACAGTGGCCAATCTAGCAGCTGAAAACAAAAATTATTGATTACTAAGCGGACTAATCAGTGCATAGAAAAATACAATTTATTTATCAGTAAGTTACCTGGTTCGGGAAATATGGCCTATTAAACACTGAGAACAAATTGGGTTTTATTCTTTATAGATTTTTATATCAAATTTCTTGGCGTGCAACTTTTCTTTGATAAAGTGTTATATCAGTTTTTTTAAACGGCTTTTATTTAGGTATTTGCTATTTCAGTTAAGTTTTAAAAGCAAAAATATCGGAAAATTTTGTTTTGAAAACTTTTCTAAATCTTTATAGATTTTCAAAAAAAGTATACCCGAATATACCTGACATTTTTATTGAATCTAAATACAGATATTAAAGACTAATATCGTCCCAAAAAATTAGGTGTAGAGACTTGCGGATCTGACGTTTACATCAGTTTTTCTAACTACATATACATTATTTTGAAGTTTTAATACTTGTTTGTATTTATATATGATTTTTTTTGCAATTTTCTTCCGAAACAACTTATTATTAAATTAAAACGAAGTTGAAGAGTTAGGGAATCAAATTAAAAATATTAACGCCACAAAAGTTGAGCATTTCGATATAAGTGTGGACCACACGTTTTGTTTAAACGTGCTTGATGGTAAAGATGTTAGCGCAGTTTCTAACTCGTCAACGCAGTATTGTGGAGTGATAATGAATGATCCAAAGAAACTTGCCACTTTGAAACCAAAAGATAAATACTATTAATATGGACTTTCTACGCTACATCCACGGATTCGCGTTTTAGGTAACGATATACTTGTTGGTATAGCTGAACCAGGGTTTGGAAGCACTAATGATGGCAATACCTTCAGAAATTTTTTTCATATCTTAATCTTGCTGCAAAATATGACGAAAATCTTCTGCGAAATTTAGGAACCATTCTAAGAACTATGGCTTTTGGTTATGCCGTTGATACAGAAACATTCAGCCTTCCAGACTACATAAGATCTTAATTCATATTTGCCTATTGGAATGTATTTACAGGAAGCAATGGAGTCAAGAAAAAAAAACTTCAGAAATTATAGGGAGTTCCACACCAGAAAATCGTGAATTAACCATGAGGGATCAATCGTTTCATACGTTACATCATATAAACATAATGATCGCCTTCCTCAACCCGTACAAGATATATTGCTAAAATTTTGTATCCAAGAAGATTCAGAATCCGAAAGTGGGTAAACGGGCCTTGTTGTAAAAATTTTTTTATTTATAATTATTTAATAAATTTTAAATATACGTTTCATATTCTAATTAAAATTTATAAATATCATGAAAACAATCAGCCATGTCACAGAGTTTATTTCCGTTCGGAATGATTCCGTTCGGAATCAAAGAAAACATATTTGTTTATTGATAGAAAGAATATTTTGATAGTTTTTTGGCCCTTAAGATACAGAAAACTCCCATTCCGTTCATGAAAACAAAAATGGTTTCATTCCGCAAAGTTTTTTCGTAATTTTCTGAAGCACCAAAATACGGAATGAATTCCGTTTCCGAACGGAATTGTACTCTGTGACATGGCTGAATAATAAGTATTGTGGTTATTTTATTGAACTGTTAATGGGTTTTAATCCATATTTCGATATTTTAATCAGGCTTAAGTTCATTGAATTTAATTTTCATTAAATTATTTTTATGAAGACAGGAATTTTACAACATGAAATCAATAAAAATTTTATTGATAATTTTTCATTCTTGACTGCGCTGAGATTTGGACCCAGGCTTTCACGGACAGGTTGCCCAGACTAGTTTCGACTGTAACCACATAATCTCGTCAGTGGGGTTTGCCGTTTTACTCACTCGGCTATTGAAGCCGGAGACGTCAATAGTCAAACATCAATCTTTAAACCAAATGGTATTTCAACTTGGTAGATCGAAATTTGCTTTTGAATGAAAGATTATCTATTTTAATTGATTTACATGTTCTTCCTAACTTCTGTTTTTTCGTACTTTTTGTCAAGAATTCTTCTTGAAATCCAAAGTACATTTTTGTTTTTCATGTTTTTGTCTTTCTTTATTGTTGACCTTTTTCATGAAAACTAATAAAAATGAACATCATTTTGAACGAATGCCTGCAGTTCGGCGTGATTAATTGGCACGGCAACTCTGAAGCTTGAAATTAGCAAAACAAAAAAATAAGAAGAGAAATTTTTGATAGAAGTTTGCCTTTAAACGACATTTTGAAACAAAATTTCACTTTCATGTAAATTTTATGATTTTTTGTGAATATTGTGGTGATAATACGTATACAGAATTTTCATGAAAGTACTTTCATGTGTAAATGCAGCGTGAGTTACATCGAAAAAGAGAAGAAAAAATTTTCTACATTGAAAAAAACCCTACATAAATTTTTCAAAAAATGTTTAAGAAAAATAAAACAATTAAATTAAATTAAAAAAGACAACAAAGGAAAACTAACTGAACATAAACAAAAATAAAAAAAATACAATATTTTCTTTTTTTTGTTTTTGTTACAGCCATACCTAAATAAGAGTGGCACGCGTTTTCTAGCTGTCAAAAGTCCTCATGGCCATACAATTTGTATGAAGCATACCTAAATAACGCGGCGTCAACGCTTTGCAATTGGAAAATCCGATTTTGACAGCGCGTTAAAATAAGCAGGGTTACTATCATGGTGGAATAAGTAGGTGGCAGCGCTACGGCAACAAATACAACATTGCAACAAAAATGAAAAATAAGTCTCCGTATACGTCAAAAATTAGGTTGCCATTATTTATCAGCAATAGCGGCTTACTTCAATATTAAATGCGCTGTCAAAATCTGATTTCCAATTAGAGCGTTGCCACCGCGCTATTTCGGTATGCTAGATACAAATTAAGTGTGTTCCACAAGATCCCGGGCAAATTCGGACTAATGAAAGTAAAATGAAACTTACTCTGACAAAACTACACAAAATTGCTGGAATGCAAAAAACCATTTTACACTTCTTCAAATACCAATGGTGCTTACTTTTCAAATTAAGATCTATTTTAGTGATTTTAGACGCTTAAAAGTCATAACATTATAAAACCAAAACATTTGCATCATTGTCATTTTTTATTTTTTTTTATATTGAATATTAAGGGAAATATGTCTGCAATAATGTATTTACCACTTTAATTTTTTCATGAAAAGTTTTGCTTTTTAATACATTTTTTAATAAAACTAAACTTTTTCTTTTGCTTGCACATTTCCTGATTAATTTTTCAGTTTCATATGTAAACAATGTAAACAGTTATCTTAAGTTAGATGTTAAGCATTCCAGGATCATTCCATCAAAATAATAAAAAAAGGAGAGGTTGTAGAGAGTGGCAAGACAAAAAGACGAATTTAACATAATTAAATTTTGTATTCATTTTTTATTAAGAAGTATGTACAACAAACAACTAGTTTTTCTTATTAAAACGTTGCTTGCAAGTTTAATAACACTTTAAATAAATAAATGCAGGGCTTTAACTAATTGCATTTGACAGACTTTTCGTTAATTATTGACATAACGTTAAGCTAACTTATGCATATTCTGGTTGGGCCTAAACGCTTTGATTAGTTATTTCATGAAATATTGTATAAAATAAAAATTTTATAACGGTTTATATGAACCCCGTCTAAAGGAGATAATGGCCATTAGAGGGTTAAACAACTTAACCGAACCATATTCAAAAGCTTAAGTCTAGAATAATTTATGCATGGAAAATTTTGAAATATTTATGCTGTGGAAAATTCATAGAGCCAACATCTGAATGAGACAATAAATATCATGGAATCGGTACATAAAGCTCTTTTTTATGCATTCCAAAAACATTAATGCAAAACTTTTTATTCGGTCATGTGCTTTTTTTTTTTTTTTTTTTTTTTTTTTTTGGTAAATTTTTTACTAAAAATTACCCCCAAATACACAAAAAATATTTAAGGTTTATAGCAGGTTTAATAAACATTTTATTAATAAAAAATATTTTATGAAATGGGGTAAGAAAATTTTCGTTTCAATTTCAATTCAAGTTTGTATAACGAAAATATTGACTTAATTTTATTTATGAGGCGAAATTGGGCAATAGTATTTTGACACTCAGAGATTCACACGAAGGTCAGCTCTCTCTTTTATTTAAATAACCTAAAAAAAATTATTTATTTTGAAATAAAAATTTTAAAGTGTAATCATTTTTAAAAAGGATTATACTGAATATTAAAAAAATCCAATGAAATTTTTTTCGTTTTGTGGTTTTTTATGATTGTCATTAAAAAAAATTAATTTTATGCACAAGCGGAAGCTTTTTAAATTAAATTAAAATATACAAGAAATAAACGACAGTTTTGCTGTTAAATCTTTTCATGAAAAATTCGAATCCTTAAAAAATTCAAGTTTAAAAAAATGTCCAAACTTCAAAATTAGTATATATAAAATGTTTAAAATAAAATTAAGCCGGAATCATAGTGGAAGCAACATTTTAAATGGCTGTTTACAATGTAAGCAACAATTTTGTTTGCAAAAGCGTTAATATTCAAAGAAAGAAATATATATTTACAAGCCACGCACAGTGGCCAATCTAGCAGCTGAAAACAAAAATTATTGATTACTAAGCGGACTAATCAGTGCATAGAAAAATACAATTTATTTATCAGTAAGTTACCTGGTTCGGGAAATATGGCCTATTAAACACTGAGAACAAATTGGGTTTTATTCTTTATAGATTTTTATATCAAATTTCTTGGCGTGCAACTTTTCTTTGATAAAGTGTTATATCAGTTTTTTTAAACGGCTTTTATTTAGGTATTTGCTATTTCAGTTAAGTTTTAAAAGCAAAAATATCGGAAAATTTTGTTTTGAAAACTTTTCTAAATCTTTATAGATTTTCAAAAAAAGTATACCCGAATATACCTGACATTTTTATTGAATCTAAATACAGATATTAAAGACTAATATCGTCCCAAAAAATTAGGTGTAGAGACTTGCGGATCTGACGTTTACATCAGTTTTTCTAACTACATATACATTATTTTGAAGTTTTAATACTTGTTTGTATTTATATATGATTTTTTTTGCAATTTTCTTCCGAAACAACTTATTATTAAATTAAAACGAAGTTGAAGAGTTAGGGAATCAAATTAAAAATATTAACGCCACAAAAGTTGAGCATTTCGATATAAGTGTGGACCACACGTTTTGTTTAAACGTGCTTGATGGTAAAGATGTTAGCGCAGTTTCTAACTCGTCAACGCAGTATTGTGGAGTGATAATGAATGATCCAAAGAAACTTGCCACTTTGAAACCAAAAGATAAATACTATTAATATGGACTTTCTACGCTACATCCACGGATTCGCGTTTTAGGTAACGATATACTTGTTGGTATAGCTGAACCAGGGTTTGGAAGCACTAATGATGGCAATACCTTCAGAAATTTTTTTCATATCTTAATCTTGCTGCAAAATATGACGAAAATCTTCTGCGAAATTTAGGAACCATTCTAAGAACTATGGCTTTTGGTTATGCCGTTGATACAGAAACATTCAGCCTTCCAGACTACATAAGATCTTAATTCATATTTGCCTATTGGAATGTATTTACAGGAAGCAATGGAGTCAAGAAAAAAAAACTTCAGAAATTATAGGGAGTTCCACACCAGAAAATCGTGAATTAACCATGAGGGATCAATCGTTTCATACGTTACATCATATAAACATAATGATCGCCTTCCTCAACCCGTACAAGATATATTGCTAAAATTTTGTATCCAAGAAGATTCAGAATCCGAAAGTGGGTAAACGGGCCTTGTTGTAAAAATTTTTTTATTTATAATTATTTAATAAATTTTAAATATACGTTTCATATTCTAATTAAAATTTATAAATATCATGAAAACAATCAGCCATGTCACAGAGTTTATTTCCGTTCGGAATGATTCCGTTCGGAATCAAAGAAAACATATTTGTTTATTGATAGAAAGAATATTTTGATAGTTTTTTGGCCCTTAAGATACAGAAAACTCCCATTCCGTTCATGAAAACAAAAATGGTTTCATTCCGCAAAGTTTTTTCGTAATTTTCTGAAGCACCAAAATACGGAATGAATTCCGTTTCCGAACGGAATTGTACTCTGTGACATGGCTGAATAATAAGTATTGTGGTTATTTTATTGAACTGTTAATGGGTTTTAATCCATATTTCGATATTTTAATCAGGCTTAAGTTCATTGAATTTAATTTTCATTAAATTATTTTTATGAAGACAGGAATTTTACAACATGAAATCAATAAAAATTTTATTGATAATTTTTCATTCTTGACTGCGCTGAGATTTGGACCCAGGCTTTCACGGACAGGTTGCCCAGACTAGTTTCGACTGTAACCACATAATCTCGTCAGTGGGGTTTGCCGTTTTACTCACTCGGCTATTGAAGCCGGAGACGTCAATAGTCAAACATCAATCTTTAAACCAAATGGTATTTCAACTTGGTAGATCGAAATTTGCTTTTGAATGAAAGATTATCTATTTTAATTGATTTACATGTTCTTCCTAACTTCTGTTTTTTCGTACTTTTTGTCAAGAATTCTTCTTGAAATCCAAAGTACATTTTTGTTTTTCATGTTTTTGTCTTTCTTTATTGTTGACCTTTTTCATGAAAACTAATAAAAATGAACATCATTTTGAACGAATGCCTGCAGTTCGGCGTGATTAATTGGCACGGCAACTCTGAAGCTTGAAATTAGCAAAACAAAAAAATAAGAAGAGAAATTTTTGATAGAAGTTTGCCTTTAAACGACATTTTGAAACAAAATTTCACTTTCATGTAAATTTTATGATTTTTTGTGAATATTGTGGTGATAATACGTATACAGAATTTTCATGAAAGTACTTTCATGTGTAAATGCAGCGTGAGTTACATCGAAAAAGAGAAGAAAAAATTTTCTACATTGAAAAAAACCCTACATAAATTTTTCAAAAAATGTTTAAGAAAAATAAAACAATTAAATTAAATTAAAAAAGACAACAAAGGAAAACTAACTGAACATAAACAAAAATAAAAAAAATACAATATTTTCTTTTTTTTGTTTTTGTTACAGCCATACCTAAATAAGAGTGGCACGCGTTTTCTAGCTGTCAAAAGTCCTCATGGCCATACAATTTGTATGAAGCATACCTAAATAACGCGGCGTCAACGCTTTGCAATTGGAAAATCCGATTTTGACAGCGCGTTAAAATAAGCAGGGTTACTATCATGGTGGAATAAGTAGGTGGCAGCGCTACGGCAACAAATACAACATTGCAACAAAAATGAAAAATAAGTCTCCGTATACGTCAAAAATTAGGTTGCCATTATTTATCAGCAATAGCGGCTTACTTCAATATTAAATGCGCTGTCAAAATCTGATTTCCAATTAGAGCGTTGCCACCGCGCTATTTCGGTATGCTAGATACAAATTAAGTGTGTTCCACAAGATCCCGGGCAAATTCGGACTAATGAAAGTAAAATGAAACTTACTCTGACAAAACTACACAAAATTGCTGGAATGCAAAAAACCATTTTACACTTCTTCAAATACCAATGGTGCTTACTTTTCAAATTAAGATCTATTTTAGTGATTTTAGACGCTTAAAAGTCATAACATTATAAAACCAAAACATTTGCATCATTGTCATTTTTTATTTTTTTTTATATTGAATATTAAGGGAAATATGTCTGCAATAATGTATTTACCACTTTAATTTTTTCATGAAAAGTTTTGCTTTTTAATACATTTTTTAATAAAACTAAACTTTTTCTTTTGCTTGCACATTTCCTGATTAATTTTTCAGTTTCATATGTAAACAATGTAAACAGTTATCTTAAGTTAGATGTTAAGCATTCCAGGATCATTCCATCAAAATAATAAAAAAAGGAGAGGTTGTAGAGAGTGGCAAGACAAAAAGACGAATTTAACATAATTAAATTTTGTATTCATTTTTTATTAAGAAGTATGTACAACAAACAACTAGTTTTTCTTATTAAAACGTTGCTTGCAAGTTTAATAACACTTTAAATAAATAAATGCAGGGCTTTAACTAATTGCATTTGACAGACTTTTCGTTAATTATTGACATAACGTTAAGCTAACTTATGCATATTCTGGTTGGGCCTAAACGCTTTGATTAGTTATTTCATGAAATATTGTATAAAATAAAAATTTTATAACGGTTTATATGAACCCCGTCTAAAGGAGATAATGGCCATTAGAGGGTTAAACAACTTAACCGAACCATATTCAAAAGCTTAAGTCTAGAATAATTTATGCATGGAAAATTTTGAAATATTTATGCTGTGGAAAATTCATAGAGCCAACATCTGAATGAGACAATAAATATCATGGAATCGGTACATAAAGCTCTTTTTTATGCATTCCAAAAACATTAATGCAAAACTTTTTATTCGGTCATGTGCTTTTTTTTTTTTTTTTTTTTTTTTTTTTTGGTAAATTTTTTACTAAAAATTACCCCCAAATACACAAAAAATATTTAAGGTTTATAGCAGGTTTAATAAACATTTTATTAATAAAAAATATTTTATGAAATGGGGTAAGAAAATTTTCGTTTCAATTTCAATTCAAGTTTGTATAACGAAAATATTGACTTAATTTTATTTATGAGGCGAAATTGGGCAATAGTATTTTGACACTCAGAGATTCACACGAAGGTCAGCTCTCTCTTTTATTTAAATAACCTAAAAAAAATTATTTATTTTGAAATAAAAATTTTAAAGTGTAATCATTTTTAAAAAGGATTATACTGAATATTAAAAAAATCCAATGAAATTTTTTTCGTTTTGTGGTTTTTTATGATTGTCATTAAAAAAAATTAATTTTATGCACAAGCGGAAGCTTTTTAAATTAAATTAAAATATACAAGAAATAAACGACAGTTTTGCTGTTAAATCTTTTCATGAAAAATTCGAATCCTTAAAAAATTCAAGTTTAAAAAAATGTCCAAACTTCAAAATTAGTATATATAAAATGTTTAAAATAAAATTAAGCCGGAATCATAGTGGAAGCAACATTTTAAATGGCTGTTTACAATGTAAGCAACAATTTTGTTTGCAAAAGCGTTAATATTCAAAGAAAGAAATATATATTTACAAGCCACGCACAGTGGCCAATCTAGCAGCTGAAAACAAAAATTATTGATTACTAAGCGGACTAATCAGTGCATAGAAAAATACAATTTATTTATCAGTAAGTTACCTGGTTCGGGAAATATGGCCTATTAAACACTGAGAACAAATTGGGTTTTATTCTTTATAGATTTTTATATCAAATTTCTTGGCGTGCAACTTTTCTTTGATAAAGTGTTATATCAGTTTTTTTAAACGGCTTTTATTTAGGTATTTGCTATTTCAGTTAAGTTTTAAAAGCAAAAATATCGGAAAATTTTGTTTTGAAAACTTTTCTAAATCTTTATAGATTTTCAAAAAAAGTATACCCGAATATACCTGACATTTTTATTGAATCTAAATACAGATATTAAAGACTAATATCGTCCCAAAAAATTAGGTGTAGAGACTTGCGGATCTGACGTTTACATCAGTTTTTCTAACTACATATACATTATTTTGAAGTTTTAATACTTGTTTGTATTTATATATGATTTTTTTTGCAATTTTCTTCCGAAACAACTTATTATTAAATTAAAACGAAGTTGAAGAGTTAGGGAATCAAATTAAAAATATTAACGCCACAAAAGTTGAGCATTTCGATATAAGTGTGGACCACACGTTTTGTTTAAACGTGCTTGATGGTAAAGATGTTAGCGCAGTTTCTAACTCGTCAACGCAGTATTGTGGAGTGATAATGAATGATCCAAAGAAACTTGCCACTTTGAAACCAAAAGATAAATACTATTAATATGGACTTTCTACGCTACATCCACGGATTCGCGTTTTAGGTAACGATATACTTGTTGGTATAGCTGAACCAGGGTTTGGAAGCACTAATGATGGCAATACCTTCAGAAATTTTTTTCATATCTTAATCTTGCTGCAAAATATGACGAAAATCTTCTGCGAAATTTAGGAACCATTCTAAGAACTATGGCTTTTGGTTATGCCGTTGATACAGAAACATTCAGCCTTCCAGACTACATAAGATCTTAATTCATATTTGCCTATTGGAATGTATTTACAGGAAGCAATGGAGTCAAGAAAAAAAAACTTCAGAAATTATAGGGAGTTCCACACCAGAAAATCGTGAATTAACCATGAGGGATCAATCGTTTCATACGTTACATCATATAAACATAATGATCGCCTTCCTCAACCCGTACAAGATATATTGCTAAAATTTTGTATCCAAGAAGATTCAGAATCCGAAAGTGGGTAAACGGGCCTTGTTGTAAAAATTTTTTTATTTATAATTATTTAATAAATTTTAAATATACGTTTCATATTCTAATTAAAATTTATAAATATCATGAAAACAATCAGCCATGTCACAGAGTTTATTTCCGTTCGGAATGATTCCGTTCGGAATCAAAGAAAACATATTTGTTTATTGATAGAAAGAATATTTTGATAGTTTTTTGGCCCTTAAGATACAGAAAACTCCCATTCCGTTCATGAAAACAAAAATGGTTTCATTCCGCAAAGTTTTTTCGTAATTTTCTGAAGCACCAAAATACGGAATGAATTCCGTTTCCGAACGGAATTGTACTCTGTGACATGGCTGAATAATAAGTATTGTGGTTATTTTATTGAACTGTTAATGGGTTTTAATCCATATTTCGATATTTTAATCAGGCTTAAGTTCATTGAATTTAATTTTCATTAAATTATTTTTATGAAGACAGGAATTTTACAACATGAAATCAATAAAAATTTTATTGATAATTTTTCATTCTTGACTGCGCTGAGATTTGGACCCAGGCTTTCACGGACAGGTTGCCCAGACTAGTTTCGACTGTAACCACATAATCTCGTCAGTGGGGTTTGCCGTTTTACTCACTCGGCTATTGAAGCCGGAGACGTCAATAGTCAAACATCAATCTTTAAACCAAATGGTATTTCAACTTGGTAGATCGAAATTTGCTTTTGAATGAAAGATTATCTATTTTAATTGATTTACATGTTCTTCCTAACTTCTGTTTTTTCGTACTTTTTGTCAAGAATTCTTCTTGAAATCCAAAGTACATTTTTGTTTTTCATGTTTTTGTCTTTCTTTATTGTTGACCTTTTTCATGAAAACTAATAAAAATGAACATCATTTTGAACGAATGCCTGCAGTTCGGCGTGATTAATTGGCACGGCAACTCTGAAGCTTGAAATTAGCAAAACAAAAAAATAAGAAGAGAAATTTTTGATAGAAGTTTGCCTTTAAACGACATTTTGAAACAAAATTTCACTTTCATGTAAATTTTATGATTTTTTGTGAATATTGTGGTGATAATACGTATACAGAATTTTCATGAAAGTACTTTCATGTGTAAATGCAGCGTGAGTTACATCGAAAAAGAGAAGAAAAAATTTTCTACATTGAAAAAAACCCTACATAAATTTTTCAAAAAATGTTTAAGAAAAATAAAACAATTAAATTAAATTAAAAAAGACAACAAAGGAAAACTAACTGAACATAAACAAAAATAAAAAAAATACAATATTTTCTTTTTTTTGTTTTTGTTACAGCCATACCTAAATAAGAGTGGCACGCGTTTTCTAGCTGTCAAAAGTCCTCATGGCCATACAATTTGTATGAAGCATACCTAAATAACGCGGCGTCAACGCTTTGCAATTGGAAAATCCGATTTTGACAGCGCGTTAAAATAAGCAGGGTTACTATCATGGTGGAATAAGTAGGTGGCAGCGCTACGGCAACAAATACAACATTGCAACAAAAATGAAAAATAAGTCTCCGTATACGTCAAAAATTATATTAAACTAAAATCAAATTTTGCCGCCGAACGCAATGAAGTAAATTAATTTTTACCCAATTTTTATTTGACTATGGTTACTATCTTATTTAATATTAATTTAAATAATCAAAAACTTTAATACAATACAATAATCACAGCACAAAACGTGGACTTTTTGCAAACATAAACCAAACTTTGACATAAGACTAGACAATCAATGCAACCATGTTTATTTCATCATGGTTACTATATTTGCGGTTTTGACGACCCTGTTTTTATCGTTTGGTAATAAATAATGGCAAATTAACTATTTTTAGGCCAAACTAACGGTTTTAATTCCATTTCCTGGCTCTTGTGAGGGTTTTAGTAAGCACGAAAGTTAGCACTACTTTTTGTGTCACAACGCTGACGCTCTTGTTTAGGTATGGCATATCAGCGTAAAAGATACGCGTAAGAAAACGTTCCGCCTTCCGTTCTTGTTTAGCTATGGCTGTTATTTACTATCAATCGAAAGGCAATTCCACTTAGACCTTTTAGAATTTTGTTGATAAGAACATTCCCATAAAAAATTTTCTTATTTTGCGAAGCACTAATGGTACATTTTAAAAAGTAAGCACACATTTATGCGCTACGCTATAAGACATACTGAGATGCGGGAAGGTAAGTGAACGAATTCTTAATAAATTAAAAAAATATATAGATACAATTTTAAGAGCCACAACATTCCCTTTCTACGAAGCAGATTTGTAAGGGAGCATATTTAAAAATTACGATAACAACAACAAAAAATGGTTACATCACCAATTTTTATATGCGCTGAATAAAGCGGGAACTAGCCATATCAAGTTCATGTCTTCCGTAAGTGATTTGTTAAGCGAAACTTTTCGTTTCTCCCAAAGCGAATTCAAAAAGGTAAGTGAATTTCGTCAGCCGTTTATCAGATGTCTCCACGGCGAATTGCAAATATAATTCCCAAAACGTCAAAATATACGTTTGCTTATGTTTTGTGCCAAAGTAACCAAAACAATTTCTGAGAAAAATATTTGCCTTGGTTAGCTGTTTTTGACAACAAGCAATTAAGTTGCAAAAACAAAATACATGCTTTTTGTAGTTGTACAGTTGAACTTACCTTCTTCAATTCGTCTTGGTTCCCCCTTATAAGCCTGCTTCGTTGGAAGCTCAATTTTTTATTGGGTTATTTTCAAATGTAGGAACCAAGGCGAATTTATGTATACGGTGGTGTCGATACTACAACAAGTAACAACACCAAAAACACAGCAATGTATTTTTTTGTTGCTTTCGTTGATCGATATGTCAAAAACACAAGAAATTTTTGACATTTCTCTCCCTAAGTAGAAAAAAAAGTAGCACAGCTGTGCTTTCAACGCCACCTGATAAATAAGTTCGCCTTCGTATTTTGATACGGTGCATCATAATAAATCAAAAAATCGAGTTTAAATTTTTTGTAGGCCTTTTTGAAAATCATATGACGATATAATTGAATTAAGAATCTAATGTTATATACATATTTATTTCAGGCATAAGGTTGAATCGTTAATAATTTTACGTAGAACCCTTTAAAATATAATGAAAAACTGGCCGAGTGTAAACTGTTGGACAAATTTCAGTTTCTTAGAAAATAAATGAAAGAAAGAACTTAAGTTTTAGCAGAAGATACAAAAGATTTTAACAGCCTCATAAATAAATTTGTGTTTGACTCGATGGCTTGCATCATACGGAATAGAAAAACTCTTTATCAATTTACATAAAGATTGACTTGACTCATTTTTTTTGTGTACCGCAAGGAACAAACGGGGTAGAAAGAAATTTGATTTTGTTGAATGAAATGAGCAACCAAAACGAAAGAAAGTAAAAACATTGAGAGATACAACATCTCTTCCTACATTACTTCAGGCTACTCAAATAAAAATTTTGCCTGCTAAATTACAGTTTTTAGATAAAAAAATTTATAACTTGTCCAGAATAGCTGCACAACTTTTAAACTTCCAATAGTTGTTTTAGATAGAAATACAGATACTGAAATATGATATTACATGATAGTTTGAAAACATAAACATCTGTAAAAAGTTCAACACCGAAAACTTATTTTTAAATACTTATTCTGTAATCGCAAAGGTCTGAAAATTTTTGAGGAAAATAGGGATAAAAGTTCACTAAAGTTAAGGATTTAATATCATATTTTTGCTTTGTCAATACTAATTTACTAAAAAAAATCAGTATTTAATACCCCAGTGTGGATCGTTTTATTTCTTTTTCTATTTCATTTATTTAAATATTTTCTTAGACACAGTACAAAAATTTTTTATGTTTCTTCTTTTTTTCACGTTACGAGCAATAAGTTAATGACAATTTTTGACATTTATTTGAAACTGCCATACTTTTACACAAAAAAATTGTCAGTTCATATGGCCATGCTTAAGGTTTAATTTCTTTCTTAAAAGCGTGAAAGACGATTAAAGTGAGAGACATGGTTTAATAAGATTAGCTTATCTAACTTTTAATCCTGGTTTAATCTTAAAGTCAAAAACTTTTAGTCCGGGTTTTTTGAGATGTGCATTAAGTTTAAACATAGTTTTAGTTTTCTGAAACTCGGATTTTTCGGTATAAATGTAATTATTTTTAATGTTTCATTAGAGACATTTTAAGCAAAACTAAGCTGTTCCGTCAACATTTTGTATACAAACTTGGTAATGGCGCCACAAATCTGTTTTCAGATTAACTAAACCTAGTTTAACTAATAACTCAAAAACCCAGCCTTAGTGTTTCTGCAATAAAATCCTCTAATTTAATACTTACAGGTTAAAATTGAATTATAATAAATTTACACTTACCTTTTTAATTATTCTTTTTGTTTCAAATTGAAAAAGTTCAATTGAAATGAATACGTATGAAGTTCGAATGACTACCCGAGTACTTTAAAGGAATTTCCTCTTATTAATAATTAAAAAAATATTTATTTTAAATGTAAAATTTCTTTGCTTTAAACGATCAAAAATTGTTTTTAAAATATTTATTGTGGTTGCTGTTTATTTGTGATATAAAAACAATAATTTCACAGTGTTACACTTCCTTGTAAAATGTTGCAACAAAAAATAATTGTGTTAAATACAAAATGTATAAAAAAGTATGCTACCGTAATATTAAATTAAATAAAAATATTTTATGTTTTTTTATATTATAATTTATTTTCTTTAGTTTTTTTTTATATTGTTATACTGGTTTTGGGAGTATTTAATTAATTCATTTAAAATACATTTACATTTAGTATGTATTTTTTAAGGCAAATAATTATTTTACTTTTTCCAACAATATGAATTTGATATTCCATGCAATAATAATTTAACATACGAGCACTTTTCAAGCGTTAAATTTAAAAAAGAAACTCTAAAATTAAATCACTTTTTTATTCGTGGTCTTAATTGAAAAGTATCAATCGATCGATGGTTTTCCAAAGAATTTAAAAACTTTATTAGGTATAAAACGGACGAGATTAAATTGAATTTAGGCTCTTGACAATGCACTGAGTTCCAATAGTTACAACGACGAACTAACTTTTGAATTTAAATTTGTGGTTATTTATATCCGTTGCTGCACTTGGGCCAACCGTTTTTACAAAATAAAATGAATGAATGGATACTTGCTGTCGGAGTTGTGCCGTCTCTGCGCAAGCGCAAAACTCAATCGTTGCTCTGCAGTAGTATTTGTGTCGGCAATTAAAAATACCGGCACTCATTCACTCGCATGCAGTGACTTTTTGTTTTGTTTGACTTTTTCTGTATTTTGTGAGTGAGTGAGTGTCATGTCTATTTTATTCTCTATTTAACAGGAGCTATCCATGAAAAATGTATCGATTATTGTATGCACATACATACACACATACATAAACCTTCCAACAATAATTAGAACTGTGGATTTTTTGGTGAAAAAATCGTAACAGGCTTAGCAAATTCTTGTGATTTTGTGATTTTACCGTATGCATGTTTCAATACTTGTTTGTTTTTTGGGCAGCACTGTAAAAGAGCTTTACTGATTTGTAGTTTTAGGCAGTGTTGCCTGCCATTATGGAGACTTCCCTGTAAAATGGAGCATGTTGACTTAAATGTGGTGATGATTTTTGTTCGGAGAGCTATGAAAATCTTTTTATAATGAAAACACATATTAAAAACTGTACACCTATTTTGGAACATAAAATATTCAATTTTTACTAGAACAGTCGGCATGAGTAGGTTTTAAGTTACGATCACGCACGAGCAATTTTGAAATTCTCAAAAATATTAAAAAGTAAATGAACACTTTGCCAGCCAAAACTTTCAAGTTAAAGTAGTGACGAATATACAGGAATATATGAGTACCCATTAATTATTCTAAGACTTGGGAAAATTTTATACATTACGGTAAAAATAATGTTATTTTATTTATTTTTATATTTGTTTATGTTGAATAAATGAACCATGAATTGGATTTTTTTTTATTTAGGAGGGGAAAGAAGTATTCGGGTTTTTATCAATAATAAAAGATAAAAAAAACCCTTTGTTAACAATAAAAGTAGTTATAAGGCATAACAAAATATTTAATTTAACAATTTATGTATAACCTATTTAAAAAATAGATATATAACATTTCAACGTTACGGACTGACTAACAGATTCATTTTCGCACAGCCTTAACGCCGTGAGTTATAAGGTAGAAATTTGAACCGGTTTCGCTAAATCGATCCAGAAAAAATATAACATATATTTGTTTTACTTTTTTGTTCTACAAGTGTTACCTTTTTAATTTGCTATAATAGTAATTAGAACATAAAATTATAGGTGCAGGTTCTAGAGTGAATGGGAACCTATAACGTTGGTAATTTTTTTAAAACTAAGAAACATAAACTTTGGCATTTAAATATGACAACGAAATAAAAGTAACGAGCAAGCGGGTTAAATTATTGTTAAATATAAAATAATTTTAGATATTCTGATTGTCTACTTTATGACCGTTTTATTTGGTCCAAATGCATTTCTTTGGTGTTTGTTTCATAATAAACAAGATGGTCATACAGTAAACAATGAGAATATCTCAAACTATTTTATAATTAATAAGAATCTTTAATTTTGTAAATAATTTAATTTGCAAACAAATTTTATAACTAATGGGGTATTATACTGCAATAGTGTTTAGTATCGGGTATCTAGGCAACTGTTATACTCACAGTACTAATAACAACACCTGAAAACAAAATATATAAGGAATTTTTTTTTTAGCAAGTTCGTTATTTTATTTAGCAATAAAAATATCGAAATATCTGTCCTAAGTTAAACAAAAGTATGATTTCTTATCGCATAAATATTTTTTATAATATTATAAATCTACATTAACTTAAAAATTTTGCAAAATATCATTATTTTAAACTTCTTTTGTATAAGTTTGTTTTGTAAACAAAAACATGAAACAGCTGCTTCAAAAATTCTTGCAAGTAAAAATTTTACCAGTAAAAATTTGCAAGAATTTTTTTGTCTCTCAATTTTTTTCTCTGTTTTGAAGCTCTCAATTTGCAAATTTTTTGGGTTAATGAACACTTTCCTGTAACAATTGTTACAAATTCGTAACAATTTTTAGTAAATGAACACAGGTATAATATATGATTGGAGAGCGAATAATTTCCATTGTTGTATTTGTTTCTATTCTTCTTGAAATTTAAAAAAAGCTTGCGAGTCATTTAGTTTCGAAAGTGAACAAGTTTGAGTGATATATTCGGCTGTGCCGAATCTTTGATACCTCCGCCGACATCTAGATTTTAGGCGTACTAAAGTGATTTTGAGAGCGGGCTGTATCTTCACGATCTTCACGAAATTTTGGGTAATAATTTCTACTCATATAGAACGAATTTGTGAAAATTTCTCATATTAATATTTTAAAAAATGACAAAAATGGTATACCCTATTCACAACTGGTTGTGGTGGAGGGTATAAAGTTTTGTATTTTTTAGAAGCAATTATTTGTTCTTAATTATGGGAAATTTTTAAATATATTAAATATATTATAATATTCTTTAAAATACGATTGACGCAGCAACTGATTTTGACATCCAAAGTAGGCATTCTCTAACGCAAATTGAGGCGACGCTATCTGTTATAAATTTGCCTGGCCAACCTTAAATATTTACCGCATAAACTTAACAAAATCTCAAGTTTTTGCTATATTATCCCCCAACGTTAAATCATACTTGACAATTCCGAAAAAGACTTGTATGTATTTCAAACCAAAAATAAAAGACAAAAAATTTTCTATTAAAATTAATTAGTTTATATATGTGTTATAGATGTCAGAAAAACGGGTTTATTGTGTGTAACGCTAAGTCAAAAATGCATCTACCGAATTAATATTATATGGCTGTTTAATTATAGGGTTTGATTCACGACCACGCATGAAATAAATGTAAATGCTCCTAAACAATTTTAAAAATTTTCACTTTCGCGCACACCCACTAGCAAACTTGTTATCATGCACGCTCACTAAAGAATGATTTTTGAAGTCGCACAATAACGCATACTCACCATCGAGCATCAGCTGTTCTGCAAGTCATTTATTTGTGGCGGCAAATAAACATTAACATCTATTCATTTACATACATATATTCTTAAAAAAACAATTTTTTTAATTAGCTGAAATACAATTAAAAGTCAGTAGAAATATAAAATCAGTACATATGTAATTTGCTGTTGTGAACCATTTTAGGCTATGTCAACTGAAACCAAAACCGAACGTGTGAAAGCAAAAATTATAAACCTTCTGTATTTGTTAATTTTGACAGACATGTGCAATTACATGTACATTTTTCCACTGACAAAGCCACTGCAAAATTAATATCGTATAAGCAACGATATGATTGCCAAAAAAGGGCCATAGTTGACGAGCTGCGTGAGATTTGGCTCCAACTTGTTTGAAACCCAATTATGGATTGTTCTCTAACTCGGATCTTAAAAAATATGCAATCGTTGCCCGGTGTTGAATGCCCTTCACTTCAACCGCAACTTCTTCGTCCTTTTCGAAAAAATATATTCCAATGATCCACACAAAAATGTTCATCTAAGAGGGTGCATTTTATGTTCAACAACTATTCTTAGATTGTGGGTGCCCAATATTTTTTATCGAGGTGACCATTTAGGGGAAAACAGGCCTCATCATTCATCGTTCATTATTCGATATGATCATTAGGTTTTTGTCATTACACGACTTTGGTTCTTTGTTCTGTGCTGAGTCTTTCATTTTTAAACAAATTTCGATTCAAACGCTATCGAGTGCACCAATCCGATCTTCAATACATCACGAATTTTTTTTTGATACGAAAAATTATTCAATCACGAATTTGGACCCTGCTTTAATGAAACACAAAGCATAAATAAGTTCAACTCAATTTTTCAAAATATTTGTTATTCAAAATTTTTAAAATTTATACAAGTATGTATAATACATTTTAAGTTTCCTTTTGGATTTTTTAAAGGTTGGTTTCTGCATACACCGTAATTGGCGCTGAAAACTGAAACTGGAAAAAGTTGCTGTTCGTCACCATCTCATTTCTGAATCTTTTTGGTTTCAGTTAGGAGCAAAAACAGAATGATGGTGGATAATACGAAATTTGAAGAATATATTAGTTTGATTCGTCATATTTTTAACTCTGCGCTGGAAAAGATCAAATCAGATTTGGGAGGAATACCAACTTTCAAGAAAGAGAACCAATTAAAAAATTAACCACAACCGATTCTTTCCTTCACTGTCACGGAATTTTGGATGAACATTGAACAAATTATCATTATTTTTGACAAAATCAATTATTCTTTCCTCTTCGTACAAAGAAAATTTCTTCTTTGTATTTATTTTAGAACTGTATTTAATTAATATTCTTAAAATTTGGAATAAAAAAAAAATTATTTAAATAAATGCCGTACGGTACATATTTGATTTAATATGTTTCAACAACAGATCAACTCTGAACTTAATGAAATTACATATAATATTTCGTTGCTACAGTACCGAAAACCTCCTACCCGATGTTGTTTTTATTCCGTCCCCAAAATGCTAGGTTTTCATTGATGATCGGCGCCGTTACGTCCCAATTTCTGGAACGAACTTTTTTTCGGCGCAAATGTATGGAATTTCGTTTTCGGTGCCGAATACGGTGTATGAGGAAACTCACCTGAAGAAAATATTAGTGAGTGGCGTGAGATATCTGGCCTGATTTTAATATTTAAAAATACATAACTTGAAATACTCAGGTCGGCAGATTCTTTAAATTTTTTGAAACCTAAAAAAAGTTGCTGATCAAATTATCCTTCGTAATAAATTAAAATTTTTAGAAGGAAAAAAATGTTAATACCATCGACACGAGAAAAAATTTCTGGCAACACTGTTTAGTGTAGTCTAGTTGGATGTGTGTGTTTCGCGAGAGTGAGTTATGTGAGATATGGCGGTTTTATTTTAAATAAAGAATTTAAACATTTTTTTTACAAATGTCGGTAATTTTTGCATTAAAATTCTTATAATTATCCACACTACTAAAAAAGTTTTCACAGAAGTTATTTGAGTTTTTTATTTCCAAAATACCTAAACAAATTTGTCTCTTAAACTAGTTTTTATTTATTTGGTACCATTTTGGGCCATTATCTGTTGGCCTAATACACCCAAGGAAGCAGAAATTGCTACTCAAACCTGATAAACACAATTGACATACATATTTGGTACACAAAAGAATTTACTATTTATTTATGTATGTATGAATATTAATTAGTAAGTCTTCTTGTTTTTAGTTTCGACAGTGTTTATTGAAAGTACCAAATAAATTATTATTTAAGTTTAAAATGTTTGGTGAGTAAAAATGTAATCCACAAAAAAAATAGTTTTAGTAATGATGACAAAATCTGAAGACAGTTTAAAGATTCGTTTCGAATTTTACAGATAAAGATTAGAATAAATAAAATTTCCTCAACAATTCTAGTTCATTATGATAAATTTAATTATTCGATTGCCAACAAATTCAGTTGTCATGCCAATTTTATGACCTTAGCTGATGTTTTATGGTCTACATCGTTCACAATCCCAAGTGAAATAAGAAATTAATTTGATTCAAAGAGTTTTTTTACTTTAATATTTATTTTTAAACTAGAAATTAAGAACTAGTGTTTTTTTTAAGGCAGAGTATGAATATTAAGACTGGCCTCCTCCTCCATCAAAGGCTTGTATTGAAATTCATTGTTTACTTGTGAACTCTATCAAAAATTTTAATGAACCGATACTTACTAAGCTCCCGCGTGCATTTCCGTGCAAGTGGGTACAGTTCGCCGTAGTTTAAAATTAATTGTTTACAATTAGTGCCTGCTTTATATACCATGTTCAATTTTGGGTTTTACATTATTTAAATTGAAGGATATACATTAAAGTGTTTCCGTCCCCATCTGAAAAACTAGGATTAAAGATAAGGTGAAAAAAAAATTCCAGAACATCTTTTTTCAATATTTTGCCACGCCCTTGTATACCGGCTTTTCGGTTTTTTGCACACTGGTTCGTCATTTGTAGTCAGATCATAACATATTGCACATCATTATGCATGGCTTGTCTATGGCTTAATTTTTTCCCTTGGCGTATTTTTAATGCGACATTAACTTCTGGGCGCCACTTATGCCATCCCGGATCCTTCCCCCTAATATCAAGTTTTTTGCACGTCGCAAGAAAAAACTTCTAAAACTAATGGAGTTTTCTTGCTATGTTTTTTATTTAGAAAACCCTAAACGGGCTTATTAACAGGCTTATTATATTCTTTTCTACAAAAAATACCACCTTGTTAAAAGGTGCTTGTACATATTTATAAAGTGTCTTGCCAAGCCTGTAAAAATGCTATTTGTTATTTTTGATATACAAGTTATCAAAAAGTGGAACAGCTGACTGAAAGTGTGTTCTTTAAAATTAAAAAAAAATCAAAATTTGTTTATTGCATCAACAACAAAATGAATGACGAAATTCCAGTTTGCTCGAAAAAAGTTCAATGTGAGTAAAAATTAAATATGTTAAAAAAAAAATACTGAAAACTCTTCTTTAGTTTTTTTTCATGTAAACATTAGAGCGACTCAAGTTGTATGGAAGCTAAATTCGTGCAAGGTGTACCCCCCCTCAAAATGAACCTTGGACTTTTTTAAGATGACATTTAAAATATTTCGGGTCCAGCTTTGACCTCTCGTGAGCTGTACCATTTTGAAAAAGGGTCTATTTTTGCATGTTTTGTTAATTTGAGAATCTGTTTCCCTACCAACATATATATTATGCAATAGGGTGATAACCCTTCGTTTTAAATAGGGCAATATGGGCATCAAATATTTTCTTTTGCCAAATAGATCATCTTTATATGTAAATAATTTAGATTTTAACAAATTAGATCCATTTTACACGGTGCTCTGGAACATATATATAAATACAATTTTGTGGTAACTCTAATATGATAGCGGATTTAATTTCTAGATCATATATGGATGAAAATAGGACTAAAGAAAAAAAAGGGGAAATGATCCACAACTTTTTCGGGGCATATTTTTTCGCAATTTAAAATAAGTTATTAAATTTTATTACTTATATTTACAAACCTTTTATGCGGATCATTTAAGACTCATTTATTGCGGTTTGTCCGTAATCTATTTCGGTTTAATTCAACTAACGTGAAAGGCATTTTAATCACGACACAATGAACCATTATTTACATTTTTTTAGCTTATACCCAAAAATATTGGGAACTGATAAACTTAAATTTACAAATTTGTTTTTATGCATAAAATTTTTCATACAGCAAACTTTGATTTTATATTTTTGCAAAAATCTAAATTATTTACATACAAAGATGATGTACCTGGCAAAAGAAAAAATTTGATACCCATATTGCCCTATTTAAAACGAAGGGTTAACACTACATTGCATTTTTGTTAAAACGCGAACTAGCACGAATTAAAAAAAATGGTTAGACCCGTATTTAATCAAATCGACTAAGGATAAAAATATGTTAATTTGGCATTTTTATTACAAACAACCCCGAACAAAAAAATCCAAACCCGTTCTTTTTTACAGAATATTTAAAAAAAAGGACATGGATGATCGTCTTTGGACAAATTGTATATACAGTTGGACGCGCCTTAAAAAAACTTTCTTATGATACCCATATTGTATATGTTGGTAACGAAACAGATTCTCAAATTAACAAAACATGCAAAAATATACCCTCAGCTCACGAGAGGTCAAAGCTGGAGCCGAAATGTTTGAAATGTCAGCTTAAAAAAGTCCAAGGTTCATTTCTAGGAGGGTACATCGAGCAGTTTTTTTTGGTGAGTCGCTCTAGTAAACATGCAAATACCATGAAAAGATTTTTTGAATTTTAATACTTTATATGCGAACAATTTTAGAGCACCGAGTCCACTCAGATTTTATTTTACTTGCAACCCACCATTAATAATGTAATGCTTTCTAATGTCTTTCTATAAAATAGTAGCAAAAATAACTTGGTACAACTGCTGGTTTTTGTGATTTCTTTTTCATCCCTAAGATTTTTGTTCTTCGCTGTTAATGCTGTAAAACTAGGTTTATCTTTCCTACAGAACCTGTTAATTCTGCCATCTGCCTTCTTATGTCGCCGACTTGTGACAAACCACCTTGTGCTGACACCCGTTTTATAGAATATCATATTCCATTAGGATTTATATCCTTCATTTGACATGCAGCTGCACTCGCGCTAGGGACATTAGCGTTTATTGTTTGCGACATATCATGAATTTTAAATACGTTATTTTCCGTACCCTGACTCATTTCTGTTTCTCTACTTGAACTAGGCTTTATACTAGGGGGTTTGATTTATAAGTTTCCCCAAATGGAACTATTTAGATCAATTTGCTCTTATCTTCTTCTATTTGTACCCCCTTTATCCTTAGGAATTTGAGGCATATCCTATAGAACATTCACTAAGCTATTATCATTCCTAAAGTAGAAATCTCCTTTGATTTGGAAAAACTTCATTGACAAAACTTTAAATTGCAGCACTTTCACATAAAATGTTGAATTTTTGAGAACTATAAACAACAAAAAATGTTAATTTGCTGTAAAGACTGTTATTTTCCCACTTTTTGTCTTTAAAAAATATATATAACTATATATAAAAATATATTATTCTTTTTTTGGCGTGAAGATAAGTACTCAGCAAAAACTTACATTGAAAAGTAATGAGTTAAAAAGCTATTATAACTACTTTCCACTACTTATACATTGGCATTGAACTCATTATTTTAACACGGTGATGTCATTAGAGGCAAGAACTTACCACCCTCGCTTACAAATAGGGAGTTAAATAAGTCATTTCCACGTACGCTTACAAATAGGTACTTCACATTGATATCAATAAAACTGAATTTGTCACACAAATTTTGTTATTAATTTAATTTACTTTCTAATGCAAAATTTGACTACCCTGCATTAAGGACATCAATTAAGTATTTAAATTTTCCATACACAGAAAAATGTTTGTATCAATTAAAAAAATTGTTCAAAAAGTATTTAAATTCAATTAATACGATAATTGAATCAATTATTTTTTTAGTTGAAAGAAAATTAAAAATATAAATTTGATTTAATTAATACTTCAGTTGTTTTGAAATAAATATTCAATTAAAATATTAATTAAGTATCAAAAAATATTAATTGACTCTTTCGTTTAAAACGCTATAGCGTTGTCGATGTGGTTATTAGGTGGTTAAAAGGAAATTCTTTGTTTGTTTCCCAACTTCGTCTGGTAGCCCTTTATATAAACAGAAGTGACTTGTTTTACAGGGCATTATCAACACTGTCGATTTATACGGGACGTAAAGTGCAATGCCTTATGCCATTATTGAGGGTAACAACCAGGGTAAGAAACAACACCAAATAACATTTTTTTTTGTAGAAAAGAAAACACCATGAGTGTAGCTGGCTTTTTAAACACATTTTTCTTTAACGCATTTTACTCTTACAGTATTCACAAGGTCATACCTTGTTTTTTTTTGGTAAATATATGTATACAAAAACTTAAAACAAACAAGTAAGAAAGTATAGTCGGTCAAGCCCGACTGTATTATACCCTACACCATAATATTAAAAAAAAAAGAATTTTTTGAGACTTTACCCTATTTTCGACTAATGGCCAATCATGGTCGCCAAAACAGAATTATGCTATGAGGTTAAGAATTATATAAAAGTATTATTCAGATATATTCATCTATATCAGATTTGTTTGGCTCTAACCGGTTTTTATGGAACAAATGGTTAATTTTGGACCTAAGAGCACAACATTTTGTCATAACCTAAAAAGTTATTGTCGCCAATTTGTATGTGAATACCAATATTTATAAGTAAGTTTAGGCATTAAAGGCTTCTTTCGGGAGTAGTCTTTGTATAGTGCTATGGTAAAATATGGACCGATTTTAATATTATTTAGTTAGAGATTTAAATTGCAATTAAATAAGTTTGTAACAAGTTTTAACTAAATACTAGGTTAACCGTTAATCGGTTAACCGATGAATTACTACCCGATTAACTGATCGGTTAATTTAAAATTGGCTATTTTCGATTAACGATTAAACCGGTTAATTTCGGTCGATTGACCGGTTAACTGATTTAAAAAATTTTAATTTTTATAGTATTACAATATAATTTTTTGTGTTTTTAATTAGTTGTTTCGTCTCATATGCAAAAGGGATGCGTTTAGAAAATATTTTCATACAAACAAAAAGGATGTTCAGTAATCTTCATTTTAAATAAACATTTGCTGCCAACAGCTTTTTGTTTCACGTACTTTTTATATGTTATTTATTATTTTCTCATATCAATCTTTTAACAGAATTAACCGAAACAAAAGTGTAAACATTTTTAAAAAATTAAACAGAACTCTAATGGCATAATGGAAGATTTTATTTGTTAAGGGAAATCCGGGAAAAGGACTGAGGAATTAGATATTCTGTATTATGGGTTGCTTTCGATTTTCCAACATCTACGATAAATGAAAGAATTTTTTCCAAGTCAAGTTTTATCAAAACTAAAGAAAATAATCGCTGAAATTGTTTCCATTCAATCCAAATTATTTGTCTAAAAGATTTTTTGATAAGATCTCCTTAAACTATAGAAATAACTATTAAAATTATTTCACAGTTTATTTTTTAATTAATAAACAATATAAATTAATTAAGAAATTTGTATTTCATATTTATGAATTATTTTTTTGTTTGCTCTTTTAAGATTAAGAATTGTTATTTTATTGTTTTTTTTTTTTAATTAATTAACGCCAAATAATAAATAAATTATGCATTTTTATTTATTAAAATTACTTAATATATAAAAAAACTTAATTAATCAGTTAACCGATAAATTACAAAATCAACCGATTTTTAACCGATTAAAGCAAAACCTTGCTTAATTAATCTATCGATTAACCGATTAAAGCAAAAGCCGGATTAAATAAATACCCTACTAAATACCAACGTTATAAGGTGATAGATTTAGTTGCATTATAGGACTTACAATACCGTACGTGACGACTTTTAAAAGCTTGTAAAAATTGTATTATACCAATTTAAAAAAAAAAATCCGATCAATAATTTTTTGCAACAAATATCTTTTTTTGAACATTTATTTTTAAACACCCGCGACTGGTCAAATATCGGGTGTTTTTTTCAGTGGTATAGAACTTCGAATTGAAATAAAACACAATAAAATCGTTTTAATGACCATCAATTTGGCTTTATTGGAAGGATAATTTTATGCCATTAATGTTTAATTATGATTTCAGGCATGTGGCCGCCGCGGCCGGCTCGAATAAAGCCAATTCTACAGGTCCAATTTTCAACCACTTTTTCGAGCATATGGGGCCGTATGTCGGCAATAACGTCACGAATGTTGGCTTCCAATTCCCCTAACGTTTCTGGTTTGTTGGCGTAGACGAGCGACTTTACATATCCCCAAAGAAAATAATCCAATGGTGTCAAATCACACGATCTTGGTGGCCAATTGACAGGTCCATTCCGCGAAATTATTCGCTCATCGAATGTTTCCTTCAATAAATCGATTGTGGCGTGCGCTGTGTGGCATGTAGCGCCGTCTTGTTGGAACCACAACTCATCCACAGCCATTCAACCAAAAATGAGCCTCATTACTGAACAAAATTTTGCGATGAAAATCAGCATCGAGATCAATCTCATTTTCGGCCCATACACCAAAATCACGACGCATTGCATGGTCTCGCGGCTTTAATTCTTGCACAAGCTGGATCTTGTAAGGTCGCAAGCCAAGATCTTTGCGCAAAATCTTCCATAAAGTTGATGGACAAAGCTCCAATTGCTGTGCACGGTGGCGAATCGATTTATTCGGGTCCTCTTCAACACTTTGCTGTACAGCGACAATTGTTTCTTCGGTGCGCACTGTTCGACGTCTCTGCGGATGCGTATTATCACATAGAGTAAACGTAGTGCGAAAACGATCCATGGTTAACCGAATTAATTGCTCTGATGGACGATTATGTCGACCATAAAATGGACGGAGCTTGCGGTAAACTTCGCGAACTGAACCGTTATTTTCGAAATAAATTTGCACGATTTGCAAGCGTTGTTCTTTTGTCAACCTGTTCATGATGAAATGGCAAACCAAACTGAACATAAATGACATTAGAGTTGCCAGATTTGACCACAAAATGCCAGTTTTATCTCTATTCGAAAAACAAACCTGTAAAAAAACACCCTGTACAAATGACATATACAAATGATGTTTTGCACCACGTACTATAGGCTATAAGTTCTTTTGCATATTAAAATTATAGTGATTTTTTTAACTTTTTACCATAATTGAAAAAAGTTTCAAGGGTTTTTATTTTTTGAGGCTTGGTTGACATTCTAATCATAGACTTGCGCCTTGACGGCTGCAGCCGGCTGAGCCGCGCCGCCGATTATTTTTAACAGCCGCCGCCGTCGATAATTTGTCGACTAAATTCGGCTTAAAATCAGCCGCCGGTCACAGTCACAAATTAATTTAATCGAATGTTTCCTGCCTTTTATACTTTTTAATAATTTGTAATGTGGCAGCACAAACTTTCTTTTTTCTTTTATTATTGTGACAACTTTCTTGTTATTTTTTTATTGCTAAGTGCTGGTTCACACTGTTCAAGTTTTAGCCGTCAAGTCTTGAGCTTTTTCGAGAGAAGGGAAAAGAGAATGTCATTTCTATTTTCCATACATTTAACGAATTTTTGGAAAAGTATTTAAATATAACCAGATGGAAAATTCCATAATTGCTGCTATAAAAATCTTATATCTTATCTCATGTGCCCCGGTAGGCTAGTTGGTAATGAGCTAGTCTATAAGCGCCGGGGTTGCGGGTTCGATTCCCGCCAGAGATTCTGGTTTCTTTCCTGCAGACAAGCGTAGAGCTTCGCGGGATTAGTATAGGAAGAAAAAAAATACCCATAAACCATCTAAGGGTTAATTTTACAAAAAAAAAAAGTTGGAGACCCTGTGTAAACAAGAGCGAAAAGCGGAACTTTGTCTTCCGCTTAACTTTTGCGCCGCTATGCCATACCTAACCAAGGGCGTTAATATTGTGTCACGTACAATAGTTTTAAATTTCTTGCTTAATAAAACCCATAAAATAGAATTAAAAAAATTGGAGATAAGACCGCTAGTTTGACTCAATAATAGCTAAATTACCATTATTTATTAAAAAACGCGCTGTCAAAATCGGATTTTCAAATTGCAAAGCGTTGCCGCTGTGCTATTTCGGTATGCTACATACAAATTATATGACAATGAAAGAAGAAAGAGCGGCAAGAGTTTTCTTTATGCCAAACTTCTAATTTTCATACAGCTTATATGAAACAAGCCGTAAGAACGCAAATTCAATACACAGCCCGCCTGAAAAATCAGTTTGTTTTTATGAAAACGTAATGACAATCGAATTTTCATGATTAAAAAATGCTTGCCGCTCTTGCTTAGGTAGTATTTTTACCTGAAGTTGAATAAGACTCAATTCTGTTTCAACACTCGAAAAATGTTATTGCAAATAAAGTGAAACATTTTAAAGAATTCTTCAATAATACATTTTTTTATTTTAGCGCCGTTCAGTAAAACATTTGCCAAATCGGGATTTTGGCTTTCTAAGCCTTTGAAAATTTTCTATTCACTAAATTATTTCTTAAAGATGATTCTTTCCGTAGATGGTTGCATGGCTGATTAGTTGGTTTGTTGCTTGGAGCAAGAGTTGGTAAAAAATTTATTTTGTTTTTCAATTATTCACGCGTCAATCCTTTAGTAGCAACTAATTAATTGTTGTATTTTAATTGAGTGCAACATGTCACATTTTTTTTACCTTTATTGTTGTTGCCATTATATTTATTATTTATTTGTTGTTATCTGCCTGTCGAATTTTCACTGTGTGCTCATCAACGACACATTGCAAAATTGTTGAATTTCTTATGTCACCATGACTTTTGTAATGACCATGATGAATTTAATCTGTCGTGCGATAATACACTCGTATTGTAATATTTTATGTCAGTTAATTACGGAAGATATCCCAAGATATGTCTTATGATACCGATGTTCGTAAAAAATACTCACTTTGACATACTCGAATGTAGTTCGTTTGCCCGTTAAAAAATATTAAAATTGGTTTTACCTGTAGCATCAAGTAAACATTTGCGTCTGACAAAAACAATTTTTTCTCTATCTACATACACACATTAATATGAATGTATGTATTTGTGTGCGTATTTGTTATTACAGGTATTTTTAATTAATAGTTTTAATCGAAAAATAACAAAATTGTCCGTAATGCAAATAATTGTTATTCAATATTAAAGAGGTCAATTGAAGTTTAGACGCATTTAACTTTTAATTAAAGGATGCAATTGCTCTGTTCCACATGCATAACGAAACAGTCCGAACTTGAACAAAGTTACCCAAAAGTCTTCCACATAACAATTTTTGTTCATTTAAGAGAGTTATTGAGAGAGTTTTTATTACCTGTACAAATTTGCACGAACTTTTTCTTTGGATAAGTTCGGACAAGAATGAACAATCAGCTTTTTTTATTTATTTATGAAACTGAAAAATTAATCAGGAAAGTTACAAGCAAAAGAAAAAGTTTAGCTGTTATTAAAAAATATAATTAAAAGCAAAATGTAAAAGTTTAATAAAAAAATTAAAGTGGTAAATACATTTATTACATACTCGTACATACATATTTTCCCTTAATCTTCAATATAAAAAACAAAAAACAAAAAATTACAATGATGCAAATGTTTTGGTTTTATAATGTTACGACTTTTAAGCATCTAAAATCACTTAAAAAGATCTTAATTTGAAAAGTAAGCAGCATTATTATTTGAAGAGGTGCAAAAATGGTTTTTGCTTCCAGCAATTTTGGGTAATTTTTTCAAATTTGAAAGTAATTTTAATTTTACTCTCATAAGTCCGAACTTGCACGAGATCTTGTGCAACACACCTAATTATAATTTTAATAAATGAAATAAAAAATAGCTTTAAAGTTTTAAACTGTCAAAAAACCGAACTAGTTTCTTAGTGATCGTCATTATAGTCTGCACGCTGGACAGACTAAAGAAATGATCGGACAAAATTCCGAAAATCTAAATTGTATGAGATCGAAAATGTCCTGTTTTGAAGGTTCCACGCACTTTGTTGACCAAGCAAGGGGACTAATGTTGAGTATTTTTCAATATCAGCATGAAGGCTTATTTTGGACTTTTTTGAGCAGATGTGTGTTGTATAATAGCTGTGTTCATTAACTAAAAATTGTTACGAACTTGTACCAATTATTACTGGAGTGTTCATTAGCCCAAAAAATTTGCAAGTAGAGAGCGTCAAAAGAGAGAAAAAAATTAAGAGACAAAAAAATTCTTGCAAATTTTTACTGGAAAATTTTTACTTGCAAGAATTTTGAAAACAGCTGTTTCATGTTTTTGTTTACAAAAGAAACTTTTCCCAAAGAAACTTTAAATAAGGATATTTTGCAAAGTTTATAAGTTGATTTTTAAAATTATTGAAAAAATTTAAGCGATAAGAAATTATACTTTTGTTTAACTTAGGACAGATATTTCGATATTTTTATTGCTAAATAAAATAACGAACTTGTTTAAAAATCCCTTATGTATTTTGTTATGCTTTTAACCGATCAGGTGTTGTTATTAGCACTGTGAGTATAATGGTTACCTAGATACCCGATACTAAACACTATTGCAGTATAATACCCCATTAGTTAAAAAAGTTGCTTGCAAATAAAATTATTTACAAAATTAAAGATTCTTATTAATTATAAAATAATTTGAGATATTCTCATTGTTTACTTTATGACCGTATTGTTTATTATGAAACAAACACCAAAGAAATGCATTTGGATCAAATAAAATGGCCATAAAGTAGATAATGAGAATATCTAAAATTATTTTATAATTAACAATAATTTAACCCGCTATATCGTAACCTTTTTTTCGTGGTCATATTTAAATGCCAAAGTTTATGTTTCTAAGTTTAAAAAAAAATTACCAACGTTATAGGTTCTCATTCACTCCGGATATTTTTTCTAGATCGATTTAGCGAGAGACCAGCATCCGGTTTAAACTTCAACCTTACAACTCACGTCGTTAAGGCTGTGCGAAAATGAATCTGTCAGTCAGTCCGTAACGTTGAAATTTTATATACCTATTATATACATAAGTTATACATAGATTGTTAAACTAAACACTTTGTTTTGCCTTATAAATACTTTTATTGTTAACAAAGGATTTTTTTTTATATTTTATTATTGATAAAATCCCGAATACTTCTTTCCCCTCCTAAATAAAATAAAAATCCAATTCATGATTCATTTTATTCAACATAAACAAATATATATTAATAAAATCACATTATTTTTACCGTAATGTATAAAATGTTCCCAAGTCTTAGAATAATTAATGGGTACTCAAATATTCCTGTATATTCGTCACTACTTTAACTTGCAAGTTTTGGTAGGCAAAGTGTTCATTTACTTTTTAGTATTTTTGAATTTTGAATTTTTAAATTCCTACTTACTCTCTCCTTGCAAGTTTCTGCTAGTAAAGTAAATGAATACACCTAATGGCTAAGCTTTTGGCAGCTGTCAACTTTATTCATATTTCGTGTTAAAAAAACTACGAAATTTTGCATTACGTTAATTACATTTACTAAAGATTGCTTGACATTGAAAGCCATTGACTAAGTAACATCTATTTTATTTTTAGACCGGCAAAAATCAGGATCGGTGTGCGATTTTCACTTCTGAACGCCTTAGACCCTATTCAAAGTCCCTCATTTTATTTCGTTACCCTATACCAATTTTTTCGGATGAAAAATTTTTTTTACTTATTCATGCATTTATTTTAAGCTATTCACTTTATATTATTAAAGTGCCGGTGTATGCAATGGACGATATTACGAATGAATCAATGTTTGAAGTTTAGAGAAAGAGAAATGATATATTTGCACCTGGTCCAGCTACTGGAGGACGAAATTTTATAGGTAAAAGTGCACGCATAGCGCGTAAATGGAGTGCAGTAAGTTTTGATCGCAAGCTGTTTGACTCACAATATTTTTTTTTTATTACCATATCTAAGGACGAAAAGAAAAATAAAAAGAAACAAGACATTCCGTCGGTGCTTTCAAAATTACTTTACACAGAAGAAGAAATTCCCACCAACGAAGTAGAAGTGTGTGAAAATGCAGCGGATGAGATCGAGTAAAGCGAATTATACGATGATAGAAATATCGTTCGCAATAACGACGACGGCATAGACATACCGTGGCACAGTGGGTAATTTCACGAGAAGGCGATCAACATTATAACCCATTTGACTGGATCGGTATTTTTTATGCGATTTTTTTTTGCTCGATATGTAAGATCTTAGCCTTTAATTTGCGCGAAAAAACGTAAAATTCGACTGATAGGAACAAAAGTTATAGGGAGTTAAAAATTTATTTTAATTTTTTTTTGTTGAGTTTTAGTATAAAAATTTAATATTTCAAATATATATTTTTTTATAATCTCTCCTTTTTCCTGTTATTTTTTTACAACTGATACTTACTTTTTATTCTCGAACAAAATAAAGTAGTTGTAGCAGTAGCTACAGCTGACGAATGCTCTGTAGCGCAACAAAGTTAAAAATCTTGCGCTTTAACTTCAACTGCAACGACAACTACAACTACGTATTCAATTGACACAACTTTGAAACTGCCGTTTTTAACTTTTCACAGCTTTTCACGCTATTCGTAACGTTGTACTACAGCGAATATTCTGTTCCCCACTTAAATCTTCTCAGAAAATGCCAACATTTGGCCACAGTAAACTTTTTAGTCCCAATATTCACAGGGGCCAAAGGTTGGCCTTTTTTATAAGGATAAACTGGAAAAAGGACATTTTGAAAAATGCCCAAAAAGTAATATTGGCTACACTGTAATATAAATATTTCTTACGGCTTAAGAGGTCATAAATAAATAAATGTGTTTTTCGAGAGTGAGCTTTATGTAGGCCCTATGGGTATAGACCGATGATCATCATATAAGTTTCTAATATAATTTAAAGTCATGTAGGACAAATTTGCGTTCATTTCATAACAGCTTCCGATTTAATGATTACTTTTGGTATCTTGTCACGTTAATACATACCTGAAATTAAGGTTTTTGTGATATAGCGCCCATCAATGTTGGCGGGTCAAACAATTTTTTTTTTTTTTTGGAATAAGAAGTGTGTTTACAGAGTAAACGTATTAACTTTACAGGAAGAATGCAAGCCTATTTCTTTCGTTACGAAACCGATTGTTCTGGATTTTAATGCTTAACTGCTTAGTAGAACAAGGAACAATTCAACACCAAAATCGTGCTTTAATGTTGGGCCTGTCTTTCAAAAGTAAACTTGTTAACAGATGGGCATGGTTAAATATACTTAGAATTACTCAAGGACACAGATTATACATACATATTTATGTATAAATAAACATTATTACGGCGGCGAATTTGTACTTAGCGAAAGGAAAATTTCAAATAAAATTTTTGCGAAAGCGAATGTGAATACTTCCAATATGTTTCAAATTTGTATGCAAATAAAAGTTGCCGAAGGTAAAAGTGTATTTAAACGTTTGTTTTTGTTTAACTTTAATACAAATAAAAATTTACTGCATAGTTTTTAAATACATAACCCAATAAGCACTCAATTTAAAAAAAATCAAGTGCTTTAAATAAGGCTGGAATTCAGCTTTTTCATACAAAAATGTTTGAAGCAATTTTTTTGTTTTACTTTTGAATTGTCAAGTTATCAAAAAAAAAAATATTTGTGAATTTTAAAAAATATTCAGATCAAACGCGTAAATAATTTATAAATAATAACACTGTGCTAGAAGTTGACATTTTTTTCTGTCAAGAAGGGCACATGACGCGTTTACCAGTTTTTAGGTTAGCTATTGTTTTCGAGATATGCCGTTATTTCGAAAATGGAGGAGGTTGCACAACATTTATTAAAAAATCCGGTTTAGTTCATTGAAAAAACTAAAAAAAAAAGAAATTCCGCTATAAAATTACTTTAAAGTAAGTCCAAGCTTCTATCTAATCTGCGCAGTCGTTTTAGAAACATAATTTTTTCTTTTTTTTAAAAAATAATTTATTAGCAACATTGTTTTTTAAAAAGGCATAGAAAATTGGAAAATGGGACTTCCTTTTCAATATATATGAAGAATATAATTCATATATACTAAAGGAAAAATCCCATGACTGCATAGGAGTCGTACCTAGCGGGATATAATGTATGGCCGGCCTCCATTAGTTGTTTTGTCCCCAACATTTTCTCAAAACATACTTGTCCTTGATCTTCATCCCTTAAGGGTGCTCCCATACAAATATGGCAGCTTAATAGAATTCTTAAATTTGGCCCGTGCAACGCCTAGGATGCCCCTGGACGGGCTAAATGTATGACCAACCCCACTTTATTTTTTATCCCCGTCATTTCTTTCTAACATATCTACCCGCTATCAACATTTCTCACCCATACAAATTTTTCAATACAGGCTAGAAATATATTAAAGAAAAAGTCCTATATCTGCCTAGGAGTGAACCCTAGGGGGATAAAATGTATGTCCGTCCTCCACTAGTTTTTCGTCTTAAACATTATCTCAAAACATACTTGCCCTTCATCTCCATCTCTTAGGGGGGCTCCCACACAAATAGGGCGTTTTATGACATTCTTAAATTTAATTAAAATTTTCCATCTTTTGTGAATAAAATCAAAAGTTGTAAACAGATTTTGATCATTTATGGCTGTTTTGCTTGGAACTGTTTTCTATACGTGTAGAAAAATAGCAGCATTTTCCAATTGTTTATGCCATTTTAAAAAACAAAAATTTCGAAGTTTTGCTAATAAGTAAATTTTTTTTGCTAAAAAAAATGTTTCTAAAACGACCGCGCAGATAAGAAAAAATTAAGCCTAAAGGTAATTTTATTGGGGAATTTCGTTTTTTTTTTAGTTTTTTCAATAAACTAAACAGTTTTTTGAGTTACGCAACCTTCTCCATTTACGAAATAACGGTATATCGCGCAAACAAGAGCTAACCAGGGTACCCGAATTAGGTTAACACGCTGGGTGCCCCGCTTGACAGTTTTTTAATTGATGAAGTTTATTTTGGCGCCTTTGAATTTTTTCGATATAAGTAGCCGAGGCAGTCTGAATAAATCTCTGATCTCCATGTTAAAACCCAGCCTAAATGTCGTTTCTTTGTTGACAGGTAAATTCTTAAAACGCACTTGTTCAACAATATTGTGTGTTTTGGAAAAATCTAAACTTAATATTCATATCGTACCGCAGTAAAAATATCGTGTTATCTTGTATATTTTTGGGCAATGAAACGGTTAATTTAAATATTATTTTGCATATGCTTTTAATACTAATATATTAATATTGAAGTGTTTTGCTTATACTGAAAATGTTCAAATTTTGAGATAATACAGTATTGTTGAACAACTGCGAAATAATTAAGGAATATAATAAGAATCATGTTGTTAATTATATTACAATTTTTATTTAATAAAATTTATGATGTCTGTACTTTGTTCACAGGGATTTCATTGGACTTAGTTCCTGATAAAAATCAAAAAATTATAACCGTTTTAATAGTTATATAAAAAATAATTAAACGTAAAATGATAAAAAAAAATTATATTTTATTTGAATTTCAGTTAAATTATTTAATCAAATTAAGAACTTATACTTTAAAATAAACTTTGAAGAAAACTAGATTTTCGTTTAGCTTTAAGGATCTGAAATGTCGTCTTGCCGTCTTTTCGCCAATTTATTTTGAATTTCGGAGTTGTTAATTTAAATTGGAATGTTATTTTTAACATACTTATTATATAGAAACATATCAATAATCAGATATTCAGGTATGTGATGGAAATCGATTTGGAAAACCAAACGATTTGAAACCGATAATATCGTTTTTCGAATCCTTAAAAATTTGTTTCTTATACATATTCCTCTTATTTCTTTTCCATATTCTTTTAAATTGTGTATTACATGAATTAATTGTTCTGTATTTTGAACAAAAAATTGATTTTAAAATCGCTCGAAATTCATCACACCTTGGTTTTGAAATCGATCGATTTTCATCACATACCCGATTATGTAACATACATACATATCGTAGGCCACATGTAGAAAGGCCCTAGCTCCATTTTTTTCGATATTGAATTTGTTAATGATTCCAATACATTATACCTCGTCAGAAACGTTTTAAGCAATAAGTATCAAAAATCACGGTTTTACAAGCAATTTTACATATGAAACATAAAGTTTCTATTATGTTTTAACTTCTTTTGTAAACTTGCAATTATGCGAGTTAGAGCCTTCCTACATAAGACCGACGATATACATACATATTCTTATTATTTAAAGTCTAGCAACGATGTAGAAATTCGTTAAGCAGAAAAAGCGAAATTGTTCGTTAGATTTCTCTAAATTTGTTTCGGTTTGAACTTTAACTACATTTAACTTTTAAATAAAAACAAGATTTTAGTGCAATTTCCTCTACAGAGAGACTTAAGGAAAAGTTTAGAAAATATTTTTTGAAATTGTGTATTTACTTCTGTAATATGAATGGTCTTCGTTGTCTAGCATTCTCCACATATGGATTTTAGTTGGTTATTAAGTCCGAATTTTAGATGAAACAGTAAAAATTCCTTGACAAAGATTTTGCTTTATTAAAACACTTCATTTGGATCGAATCCTCGACTGTCGACCTTTTGTCTAGCTCTTGCTAATTTGGCCGACAGTTCTGACGAACGAATTGTTTTGTACTAAATAAAGTAAAGGAAGAAATAATGAATTTAATTTTGAATTAAAATTCTAAACATGTTTATTACCTCGCAGATATTTTTCTGTAAAACAATTTGTGATATTAGACGACGACTTTCATTCTGGCCGAAATATCCTTCTAGAACATGAGGCGACAAAGCAAACAGTTCGTCCCCGTTAAGGCCATGTAATTTCTTTACAATTACATTGGGAAAGCCCTTCCCACGCAACCATTCCTCGACTTCTTTAGAACTTGAATTTTGATTTATGTAGATTTGTGGAGTTTTAAGAATTTCTAAATCTTTTCTCTTTTCACGTTGCATTAGAGTTAATTTCAATTCATCATTTATTGTTCCTTGTAACATCAAGGCTTCATCGTCGGTCTGGCAGTCATTTCTGGCACGCATAGCTTAAAATGACCAGTTATATGCTCTTGCTAATAAAGACAATACTAAAAAGGGTATGTCATTTACTCACCTGCCATAGTGCCAGTAACGGCCATATTGCGTTTTAATGTTCCAGTGGGAGTATTAGGATCGGATGGTGGAGGCATTGGAGGTGGTATCGGTACATTTGGCATACTATATGATCTTGGTATCGATGTTCTGGCGGTATTGGAATTTTGAATTTGGGCTTCACGTTCAGAAGGTGGCACATAAGTGCTTAAGGCATGGCGGTTGCTGTCATTTTGATTATAATCTGAAACAATTGTGTTGTGAATACTTGAGTTACCAATTTATGTAACGTAGTCAGTAGTCAGGCAAAATTTTTGTCCGGACCATGGTAGAATAAGTACAAAATATAGTCATTATAAATTTTGTTCTCAATTTTAAAACCCATATAACGTCAAACAAAAGAAAATAAGAACTAATTTTACATTACATGGGTAAATAATGACAACTCTCCCTAATGAACATACCTGGTACTTATTATACTATAGTCCGGACAACATTTTTTATATGTATTTTGACGTCTTTCTTTTTGAGAGAAAGAAAATATTTTTGACAAAAAACTATCAGCTTGAATTGGCTTATTTCAAAGCGAATACAAATAGGTGACCAAGGAATCAAATATTTAATATTAAGTAATGGGTTAACCCATTAATCCCACAGCGATCTGGCCTATATTGGCCAACTTTGAACAGCAGTTTTCCTTAGTTAAGGAACCTATTTCAATAAAACCAAATTTTCTATTTGACTTTGAATCGATTTTGAGGGCTGTTAGTAACAGTAGTTACCTATACGTAACAGTGGGCAGTACATACATTTTTGGGCATTGCCTTTTTCAATCAAAAATTATATTTATTATAAACAAAACTTAACAAAAATTTCCATTTATTGCATAAAATGCCACAGAAACATTTTTTTTTAATTTAATGCATCTTACACCATAAAATATAAGTAGTTTCCAGATTTTCTTTGTAAATTTTTCTAAATAAACGATTTTTAAATTAAATAAACGTTTATGAATACGGGCGTACGATTTTTAAAGAATAAATCGTATTTTGTAGGTTATGTACGGTATCATATAAAACATTTAACACATTTGATAGGTTATGTTCGACCATTAGACTTGCAGAATTCGCAAGCACAACGTCTTTTATTTTCAATTAGTTCAACATAGTGACCACAACCATCAAAACATAATGTCTCTTGTAGGCTGTTCCTTCATGTTTCTTTTCACTGATAACCTGGGCGTTGTGGCTTTTCTCTAAATTTGGCAATATAATAGATTTCTTTTTCTTTTCAACCCGATTTGTGACATATTTGGGTGTTTTTTCGAGACATCTGCCAACCGGTTTGAACGTTATTATGCATTAGCCACGTTCTGATATTTAAGGCAAAGTAAAGAAATATAATTACATATGGGGGATTCACAAGGTGTCATAAAGTCATATGTCTTAAAATAATAACATGAAAAAATACGACTGTTGTGAGCAACCCCTCATAATTTAATGTGCTATTAATTACGACAGTCTTTTATATGAAAAAACAAAATAAAATATTTTGATCTTAATTACTTAAATATAACGTGCAGCATAACAATTACAAATATTAATATACATTTTTACAGTAACATTGTTCAATTGCTTCAGACCACAAAAAATGCCGAACTCTTAAGTCGTGGAAATGAGACAATAATAGGTCTCGAGATCACTTAATACATATGAATGTATATTCCAGATATATACAAAATTTATTAAGGATTTAAAAAGAGGCCACACTTTTTTTAGTGCTCTTTTTAAAAAAAGCGCTAAGGGAAAAATATGCGATTTGTTGACAGTTAAAAAGCGCTAAATCTAGCGCCTAAAGCACTAAATTGGCAACTATGTTTGCAGCTATGCCAACAGAAAATGTAAAACTTCGCACATCTGACAATAAAAAAGCTGCTAACGTCTAACAATTATCTGCCAATGGCAACGAAGAGTGTTCACATTATTGTCATATATCTAACAATATTGTTGTTTTACAGTGGACTGCCAATGCTTTTTCTGACAACGTTGTCAAACAAACATTGCACCTTCACACGATTGCAAGATATTTTAAGCACATTTTATTGATAATATTATTAGATCTCACCACCGTCTGTACGAAGCTTAATAATGGAGAGAACTTAATGATCACTTTAGAGTTCACGATAGCTATTGTTCACGTCAACTCTCAGGAACTTTATCATTAGTTGTAATGATGGCCCTAATGGCTAATAAATCAATGAATGTTTAAACGTTGGTTTAGCTGAGCTAAACTTAAATTGTCCCATGTATTATATGTAGTGGAAAAAATAACATGTGGCAGCACTACGATAAATTTTGTAAAATTAATATGGTCTGTATTGGTAGTTTAAACGCCCAATTTTTTGCGTTTAGAGATAGTTTAATTCTTTAGTGATTTATAAAATTGTTGACTTGACCAAAAAGAGAGTTTAGCTTGGTCTGATTTATTAGCCCTGAGTAAATGTAGATAATCTTCCTAACTATCTAAATTGACCAAGCGACTAAAAGTGTGTCCCCGATTTTATCGTCACTTCTCAAAGAAATGTACTCCTGGTGATGGTATCTTTGAAGGATTATTTCTAGTTATTATTTATTTCTAGTATGTTAAAAGTTTGGGGGAAACAAAAATACTTTTTTTTAGCTTAAAAATGTAAAAAAGCGCCAGAATTTAAACATCATTCATAGTCGTAGTGCATATATATATAAAAAAAAAATGTTGAACTAAACCAAGGAAGATCAAAAAAAGCAACTTTTAATCGACTACTACATTCCCCTCATTTAAAATCGGACTAAAATTAAAAATTATGAATTGTTTTAAATTTTTGTAACTTGGATATGTCTATTTATCAAAATTCTAGTATATCGAATAATACAGCTTTACAGACAGTAATGATATATGTTTCTTAAGGGAATAATTGTTATATAGATGTGAGTTTAGCAGATATGAAAGTTGTTTTTTTTTTATTTTATTACCTGGTATTGTGATAACAAAAGTTATATTTTTTGGCGAAGAGTAAGTTATTTTCTAATAGAACTGAATACGTTAATCTCAAAGTAAATATGTCAAGGTAAATAAGACAGTAATCAGTTTCTTTTGGAGTATGTTGTGGATACTAAAATACGATAGCAGACTTTCTAGCAAGGCTCTTAGTATAGATAGACTTAATAAGTTTAGAAGTGTCTATCGTACCTTAGAATACACAGACTTTTATAATACAACAAAATTACTAAATTTATATATCCCCAAACTTTTTTAAGGTGGAACAAAAATAATGTGTCTTACCATTTTCGAACACAGATGAACTTAAGGAATCAGTATCTCGTCCAGCATAATTAGAATGTTGATCGAAATTCATCGGAGACAGTATAGTGTGAGGCACGTAGCCAATATTACCAGCCGCATTACGTGCTTTCCACCAATTACGTGACTCATCGATTATCTACATGTATGCATATGTTTTGTAAAGAAAAGAAAAGATAAAAACAAAAATATCAATTATCTGCCAGCGTATGTATGTATGTGTGAAAGCTGTTCCCACGTACCTCGAGATGTTCTCCCTTCGTGACATTTAATTCTTTATCATTGTTGGCGACTTTATTGTAGATAACCTCAGCAATTTTTACATTTCTCGATTGTAAACGTGTCAGCCATGTAGCATTGTAGCCCAAGCCTGGGGAAGCAGTACCATTTTTTGGCTGTGTAAATACTGAGATTGGTCCGCTATAGGGAACTTCTTCGTCTACAATCCAATCGGGTGACCATTCATCGTAAAATGTTGGATGATACGAGCCTTTGTAATCCTTGAACTGGTCTTTAGATTGTGTCCAATTTGATCCAAGTGATTTCCAAAATTCGATTTCATTCTCATTTAAATGTAAATTAAGGAATGTGACCGTTTCTCTTCTCAGCAAGGGATTTGCCACACTTTCGGCAATTTTCGCACCAGTATAAACATCATTGCACACAGTAACAATCGTTTGCAAAGAAACAAATGAATTATGAATGGGCTCTGAGGGATCTTGAAAATGGTTTTCCAATTTTGCAACATAATTACAGGCCAACTTGTGTTTGGCTAAAATATCGATAAATTCACTTTCAGTAGGTGGTCGAGAGCGTGTAAAAAGCAGGCCCTCTCCATGGCTATTGTGCTCATTTTTGCGTTGTTCCAATTCACGCAAAGCTTCTACAGCGTATTGCAAACGAACAACAAATCGTTCTATGTCCTCGAAGCAATGATTTAAGACTTTAATATCTTTAGCAATTTGTTCTTGATCTTGAGCATTTTTTTCTGCTGCCACTTCAGCTGCCGCAACTGCAATGCCGTATTGATCTCTAGCAGGTTGCGTAGATTTGTCCGTTTTTGGCAATTTAATAGGTGTCTTGTTACGGTCTATTGTTACAATTTTTCCCGAACTAAGAGTCTTTAAGTCCTCAACCATATGCACAGCAGAAACATCGCTCACCTAGTGGTAAAAATAATTACATTTCATTTGATTTTCAGTTGCATTTTAAATATTTAACAATTTTTTTTTCAATTCTATATAAAAAAGAAATGTTAGGTACACAAAGAAAAAAATATGACAAAAGTATGGTTGAAAAAAAACCAAATTATGGTCCCCGCAATAGCCACAAACAAACTATTGCTGTTTCAAACATTACTTTTGTAACGATTAATAAAAGATCTTTCTATTAATTTATCAATAAAATGTTTACCCCCAGTTAATCTTCAAATATGGTTGAAATTAACAATATAATGTTTAAATAAAATAAGCCCACAATCAAAGGTATTATAAAATATGTATAACAATAATATAATATTTATAAGCATTTTATGTTTAATTTCAAAAATTGTGTGCTTAAAAGTAACACTTTTATGATTCTTTTGCTCTCTTCAGTATTAGAACGCTTTTTAATCACTTCGTTTGTTAGATTAAAATTCTCACATTCTTTTTCTTTTAATTACTTATTTAAATATGTACATCAATTTACGTAGTGGTTCTAAACAGTAAGACCGGGGTTTTGAGATGTGTATTAAGTTTAAACTTAGTTTAACATACTCTGAAACTCGGAATTTTCCTGAGAAATTTGATTTTTTTATTATTTCATTAAAGACCAACAATTTAAGCAAAACTAAGATGGTCCATCAATATTTTGTATACAAACTTGGTAACCGCGGCTTAAACCTTTTTTTAGATTAACTAAACCTAGTTTAACTAAGTTCTCAAAAACCAAGCCTAAAACGGTAAGAATGCTGATAAAGGTCATCGCGGACATTAAAATTAATAAAGTAAGCAAACAAAAGTGGACAGTAGAATATGTTAGTGAAATAAAAAAAACGAAATAAAACTATCAGCCATGTTCTGGAAATCGAATTCGAGTGAAATTGAAATCGAACAATTTTTCAAAACGATGATGCTGTGTTGAAAATTCTTACATATATTGCCCTTTTTATATTTATACTTATAAATTAAAGTAGAACTTATCTTTACCAGAACTACTCTTTAAATTCGGAAAATCTACGGTAATTTAAAAAAAAATATTACTGAAAATTTCCATCGATTTAAATTTTACTCGATTACGATTTCCAGAATACGAATATATATAACTCGATTTGTAACGTATCGAATGAAAACTCGAGAGATGTAATGTCTTTGGTTACTCGATATCGAATGCTATCATCTCAAATTACGATACATTTCATTCGATATCGAGTGCCATGATACCAAAATAAAAAATTTCGATCAATTTTGCTCGATATCGTATGCGGTGATTAGACCCCAGGTTTGTTTGCATTTTCTTTATCATTGACTAGATCTACATAGATTATTTCTTCCTACTCTTAAATTCGAACTCATTTCTTAAGAGCTATGAACAAAAACCTTTACAACAAAGACACTTTTCGACCCTTTTATAACTTTTAAACGGTTTTGGTTCCAGAATGTCCTTAAAATTGTTATTAACGAATACTTTGTTGGTTGTATTCAAAAATCGGAAATTTTCAAAACTACCCAGCGGTAAATATTGAAAGGATACTCCTTTCTTAAAGATTCGCTTCGTATGATATCCCGCCTTCTATAAGGTTAAAATTTCTTTTTGAAAGACCTTTCAAAATATTTAGTGAACATACGCTAATCCCTTCTTTAGGAAGAGAGATAGGATATTGTTCAGTTTTTTTTTGTGCCCTCCTTTCTTTCTCCCTTCTGTTGGAATGGAACAAAGTTGTTATTAAAGGGAGTGTGGAAAGGCTTGCTCCCAATGTCAACGTGTGTAAAAAATAAATAAGTATGGAATCCGGCAAGGAGGGCTTATATAAGGGGTTTTATTATACCTCTTTACTCATTCTTGTTACCGCTGGTCATCTACTCAACAAGTTCTAGATATAAACTCTGCTATATAGTTTTAAATTAGTTTTAAATTTCTTTTATGTTTTTACAAGGTGTAATTTAATTTTACCTGAAAAATGTGCATTTCAGCATTTCCTAGAGATATTCCGGGCACTGCAAATATCAAAATATTATTGAATATTTCCATTGGATCTTCGCTTATGAAAGCTGTAGGTTCTGTTATCAAGGCACCCGGGAAATTTTCAATTTCTTTCATATCACTGTCCAACATAACGAGCCACTGTCCATTAAAACACATGTACATTTTCATTGGCCAAACACCACCCGTCTTGTCCAATTCAACAAGTGTTTTTAATTTTTCCTTTGGTCTTCTTATTTCTGCTTCGTTTTTTATTTTGAAAGTAGCCAGATGCTCCAGGGCATACGTTGGCTTTACATCTATATAATTTTGACCATTAGGCACTGCTTTGCCATTCTCGTACCCGTTCAACACCATCGTTAGCTAAAACATTCGCTAAAAATAATAAAGTTAAGTGTTTAATTGAAAATAATATATTTTTGTTTGTCATTATCTTGGATTTATATAAATAAAATAAGTACATACATGCTAGGGAGATCGATTATTCGACTTTTTTCAATAACCGGTTTTCGAATATTACGAATAGTTACTATTTTAAAAAACCCGGTTTTCAGTTAAGTATTTTTTAAATAACCGGTTAACCGGTTTTAATTCGAATACATAAAAACCCAAAAATCAAATAAGTTTTTGTAATAAAACGTTAATTTGAATAAAAACAAAACAATTTGCAAAGGTAAGAAACCAACAAAATACATAGATATGAAAAGTGGGACCAGTAAATTGATCAAACTTTAACTTAGTTTTCAACAATTTTTTATTGATTTACTAAACTTTACTTGTAAAAAGATATTTGTTTAATGTAATTTAGAATCTGTTGAATGATATTTGATCTAGACAAACGTTTTACAAAAGCAAATAATTTATAGGAATTTAATAAAGATATTATTTAAAATATTCTCCCAAATTTATTTTGAATGAGTTTTAATTTGTTGTTGGTTTAGCATGTCTATATAAATCAACCATTTTTTTAAAAAGTTGCAAACAAAACCTCTTAGCCAGGATTATCTATTTCAAATTATTTAGTTTCAGCATTTTAGAAACGAATAGTAAAATTAATATGCTTTTTGTGTGAAATATTTGTCAATTCGTCGACTACAATTTAAGACCTTCCATGACATTGTTTGATTTCTTCAATTTAGTTTTTTAGTTCTTAGTGTTTTAATAAATAAAACTGGTAGAAATTTTTCCCATATCGTTGATTCCGCCGGAATGTTGTAGTTTTCAGCATGAAGAGATGCTAGAACTATTTAAGAGTTTGTAGTGCCTTAAAGTGCATTTCTCCCTCTGCAACACAATGGGCTAATATTTCACCAATGATTCATTTTTGGCCGCGTATTTTAGTAAAGTATTCTTTGTCGTCTCTTTAGAACTACTTCGAACTGAGTTAAGTTTTATGTGGATCACATTAATGTCAAGCATTAATTAAAGGTGATTAATAAGTCGTGACATGGAAGAACCTTTGTATCTTATCATTTTAGGGTACTTCAAGCACCTAACTTTTATCTTTTAAATCTCGTTCGAAAAATCTCTCAAGATAACGTCTATATAAAAATATATTTAATATTTAGAATACTCTTGCACAAATTACTATTTACTTTTTAACTGCACACGTTTTTGTTGTATTTTGAATAGTTCTTGGTTTTTTTAACAAGAACACGCGCTTTTTTAAGAGATTTGTATTTACAGTGTTCATAATGTTTTTTGACCTTTGTTACATTTTGTTTCGATATTCTTCATTAAAAGTTTAAGTTTGACCAATATTTAATTAGAAAATACTTAAATTACGGGTACATCTATAACCAGAGTAATGAAAATGTATATTAATTACACATTATTAAAATAACCGGTTTATTATACCAAAATAACCGGCTTATTCGATATTCGAAAAATGGGCATTTTAAAATAACCGACTTGGCAAAGCTAAAATAACCGGTTAAAACCGGTCGAATAATAACCGTTCGATCTCCCTAATACATACATATACATAGATTTTACCTCTTCATAAATTTTCTTGTCATGATGGACGACAGTTTAAGCATTTGCAACAAAAGTACCACTAACCCGCTATAAGTATTTTAGGGAAAATCTAAGTCAAAACATGTACGATTTTTTACCATCAGTAGTTTATTATTCGGAAGGTTCATTTAACAATGGTGTAACATCTTATTCTGTTGTTGTACTAATATCGAGAACACAGTTCGAAGTAAGAAATAAAGCTCGTTTTGTGGACCATACTGAAATTTTTACATCAAGACCGCCACAATCATTTTTCCGTATTAAAGACGTGCAAGAGTGTATCTTAAAGTATTGTATAATATAGATATCGGTTACTATGGATATAAATGAGTGTAACCGATATTGTATGGTTTTGCTTTTGCTCACTCACCATATCTTAAAAATAAAAACAGTTGTTTGTTGTTTTGTACTGACAATGTCATAATCTTTTGTTTTTTTTTTAATCCCAATAAGTATTTTAAAAATATCTGTTGTTATCTGCTGTATTTTAAAATATTATTGGTGAGTGGATGTAAATAACAGCGTTTAGAAAAATAATATACGATCATATACGTTGTTGCTTGGTCATTTTTACGACCACAGCACGAATAGCCTTTGCGTGTATTGTGTAGGGAGATCGATTATTCGACTTTTTTCAAAAACCGGTTTTCGAATATTCCGGATAGTTGCTTTTTTAAAAAAACCGGCTTTTGGTAAACCGGTTTTAATTCGAATACATAAAAACACAAAAATCAAATAAGTTTTTGTAATAAAACGTTGATTTAAATAAATACAAAACAATTCAAAAAGGTAAGGAACCTTAAGGTATGTTCAGACCTAACAAATATTTCACGATAAAATCCAAGAAAAGTGTGACCAGTAAATTGATCAGACGAATTCATGTATACGGTGGTGTCGACACTACAACAAGTAACAACACTAAAAACACAACAATGTATTTTTTTGTTGCTTTCGTTGATCGATATGTCAAAATAACAAGCAACTTTTGACATTTCTCTCTCTAAGTAAAAAAAAAAAAGTAACACAGCTGTGCTTTCAACGCCACCTGAAAAATGAATTCGCCTTGGACTTTTGCTTTATTTTTTACAATTTCTATTTTTTTACTAAACTTTATTTGTAAGTAGATAATTGTATAATGTAATTTAGAAACTGTTTAGAAACGCTTTGTAAAAGCAAATAAATAATTATAGGAATTAAATAAATTAATTATTTGAGATATTCTTCCAAATTTATTCAAATGAGTTTTAAGTAGACTTCAAACATATTTTTGGAAAGTTTCAAGCAAAACTTTTTAGCCAATTTATAACCTTCCATGACTATGTTTGATTCTTTCAATTTTGCTTTTTAGTTCTTGGTGTTTTAATATCTAAAACTGATGATTTTTTTCCATATTGTTGATTCCGCCGGAATGTTGAAGTTTTAAGCATGAAGGTATGCTAGAACTATTTAAGAGTTTTAACTGCCTTAACGGGCATTCCGTCCTCGGCAGCACAACGGGTTAATATCTCACCCAATGATTCATTTTTAACAGCGTATTTTTGTAAAGTATTATTTGTTGTTTCTTTAGAACTACTTCGAACAGAGCTTACTTTTATTTGGAGCATATTTAAGTCAAGCATGTGGACAAATTAAAGGTGATTAATAAGTCGTGACGGGGAAGACGCACTTCATGCACGTAACTGTCTTTTTAATCCGGTTCGAAATATCTCCAGAGATAACATCTATCTAAAAATATATTTATTATTTAGAATACTCTAGCACATATTTATATATACTTGTAAACTGAACACTTCTTTTGTAGTATCTTGAATTGTTTTTAGTTTTTTTTACAAGAACACGCGCTTTTATAACCGACTTGGATTTACATTGTTCATAATGTTTTTTGAGTTTTGTTACATTTTGTTTTGACATTCTTCATAAAAAGTTTAAGTTTGCCCAATATTCAATTATAAAAATACTTAAAAATCGAGAACATTTACAATAAGAGTTAAGAAAACGTATATAAATTACACATTATTAAAATACCCGGCTTATTATGCGAAAGTCAGCGGATTATTCGATATTCGAAAAATGGTTCGATCTCCCTAGTATTGGGTGCATGTTTTGTTCTTGAATTTTTTTTTTTGTTTAGAAGCCAAAATTAAAAAAAAAATTACAACACTATTTATTTTTTTTACAGGTGAAGCAAACACATTTATGCATACATTTTTGAAAATAATAACTAAAATAACTGAACATATCGTCACCTAAAATGTAAAGTACGGGCTAAATCAATAGTTAGTGGTAATAAAAGTCAATGGCTCCAGAAATTAATTGCATTTTACTTACTCAACTTCAAACTCACAGAGTAAACAACAGAGATGAAAAAAGTGAGGTGTGAAAAAGGCCCAAATCTGTTGCGAAGGCAATATTCCGAAGAAAAATGCAGAAAGCGTTTTTTTGCTAGTGAAGCGGCAATGTGTAAAAACAGGCCGCTACAATCAACACAAATTGAGTGATCAAAACAAATATAACGAAACACAAGCCATGTTAAACAAAAGCATTCTTTCAACAAACGTTTTTTTTTTGTGCAAAAATTATTTAGTAATATTGTTTTGTTTTATAATGTTATTTACTTACTTAAATATTATATACTAGTGTTGCGGTAAACTTAAAAGTTAATGTTTACAACAGTTTTGCAAATAAATATCAACTAAATAAATTTGATATATCATTGCATACCTGTTAAATATCGATTACGATTAGTAATAAATTATATTACTTTTTAAAAAGAATTAACCGAACTGATTACGATAACAAGTACTCCAAAAATAATTAAGATTACTGGCGATTACTACAAAATAATCAAACAGAATCAAAAGTAATCAAAACGTAATCCGATTATTTTCAACGATTATTTTTGATTCTTTTTTAATTACTTACAACAATTGTATATTCATTCGCACTAAAACTTTTTCGAAACAGTTAATAGTCTATTTAAAGTTTGCATAATCGATAAATTTTAATATATTTATTTTAACAAAAACATTAACCACATTAACTTAAGAAGGTAATTCGAAACATAAAAAAATAGCTTAAAAATAGTAAGAAGTTCTTCTTAATTGGCACACAGTAATAAATCGCTTAAAATGAAAATCAATATTTGGTAAGAAATTACACATCCATATATTAGACTACGGCTGAGGTGGTCCATTCGGATACGAGTAATGTTGGCTTCCAAAGCGTCAATCTTAGCTGGCTTATTCCTGAAGATCTCAGACTTTACATATCCCCAGAGAAAATAGTCCAAAGGTGTGATATCGCACAATCTAGGTGGCCAATTTACCGCAGAATAACGTGAAATAAAGTGCTCATCAAAATGATTTCTCAACAAGGTCATTGTTTCAAGCGCTATGTGGCTCGTAGCGCCTTCTTGTTAAAACCAGAGAACTTTGTACGCTTTAGGGACGACGAATCGATTCGTCACGGTCTTCGCGTAAACTCTCAGCTACAGCTGTTATATTCACTTCACTTTGTGCTGGATGGGTTCTAACCGGTCGAGTACCATCTACTAATGTAAACCGGGACTCAAATTTGCGAATGGTGTTGGCAATAGTGATTTCCATAGGTCAATTATACGCCGAAAAAATTTCTCACAGAACGCTGATTTTCGTTATACAGCTGAACAATTTGTAGACGGTGTTCTGGTGGTGTCAAGTCTTGAGGTTTTAGGAGACAAAGGAAAAGAAATGGCATTCTTTTCCTCTTCTTCCTTCGAGACTTCACGGATTAGACTTGAGATTTCCCAGCTTTCAAAGAAAGAGACAAAAAAAGTGCAATATCTTCCGTCTCGTGCCTGCTCTTTGTATACTCTGTGCTTAAAATATTGTCGAATTGTCTTTTTTGGCTTGGTTCGCTTCAGCTCTGAGCTCTCCATACATAAATATCTATGTACACATATTTTAATATGGCCAACTTAATAAAAAAAAATGTTGCTTTTTTATACCCTCCGACACCACTGTGGTGCATGAGGGTATACTAATGTTGTCATTCCGTGTGAAATTATACATTTTATTATACATCTAAGACCCCATAAAGTATATATATTTTGGCTCCTTGAATAATTCTAAGTCGATTTAGCCATGTAGATCTGTTGAAAACACGCTCACTTTCGAAAACGCAAAAGTAAAGAACAAACTTGGTCTCAAATTGCTTGTAGTTATCCTAAGTAGTTTGGGATTGAAATCTCGCAACATCCGTTTAGTAGGATCAGAACTATGAATCAAAATGTGGAACCATCACCACCTTAAAAAAATTGATAATTTTAATACAAAAACTAACATAAATGGTGGAATAATGCACTGAATGATATACACTTTTGTTTAACACGACTGCAAATCATACTGTCAAATTTCATGAAGTTCGGTCTATAATTAACCATATGCCCCATATAAACCCTTCTCGCGGAAAACAGTTTAGTACGCCTAAAACCATAATAAATAACGCTATCTTACTAAAATTTTGTACGTCACAGTTTTATAGGACCAGAAGTCACACTGTAAAATTTTCTGAAGATTGGTCCATAATTTACACTAGGCCCTATATAAACCTTACTCCCGGAAAACAGTTAAGTACGCCTAAAATCATAATAAATAATGTTATCATAATTAAATTCGGTGCGGTACAGTTTTGTAGGACTAGAAACCACACTGCTAAATTTCGTCCATAATTAACCGGTCCATAATTAACCATAGACCCCATACAAACCCTACTCGCGGAAAACAGTTTAGTACGCCTAAAAGCAAATAGAGTCCACGTTGGGAAAATAATTAAATTCGCCTAAAACCATAGCAGATATAGATATTGCGGTAAAATTTCTTCCAACTTAGATTCATATGGCCAAAAAAATATCATGCAATTTTATGATATTCACTGTTAACGCTAAAACTAATAACACTGCTGTATTGAAATTTCTTCTTATTAATTTTTTGTAATACTAGAAATCAGTCTTCAGAATGTTGGGATGATTGGTCCAGAATTTACCATAGGTCTAATACAAATTACCCTCCTAAAAATCATTTTAGTTCGGCTTAAACTGTTACGAATCATGATATTTTACTCAAGCCATTTCAAAGTTCTAACAAGAAACGCATAAAACTTTCTTATTGTCGGTCAATAATTTAATATAGGTCTAAACCGCAACCCATTTTAATGCTGACGTTCGTTAATAATATATATGTATTTACAATATAGAGCCTACTTCTGTCGGTGGAGGGTATCAAAGATTCGGCACAGCCGAATATAGCACTCTAACTTGTTTTGAATTTAAAAAAAACCCCCGAATGCCGAAAAATCGCAATATTCCGACAAATCCTGGGCTTCCGGAATTTGATATTCTGAAATCCGGGATCCCCAAATTTGCGAAAACCAGTCCCAATTGCCATCCCTACTTTATATACATATATTAAAACGGCAGTTAAGACACCCACAGCTTCTACCCAGCGGGAAATTGAAGGAGTACAGATGCCTTCTAGAAGTCCTCTTTACTCCTTCTTTTGGATATACATAGGGTTGCTATTCGTACTGTTTTTATCAGTACATGTAGTGTTTTTTGCTTAAAGTACTGATTTATGCATTACAAGCAAATCAGTACTCAAATGTACTGATATTTTCATTAATGTACTGTTGTTGTACTGTTATTATATATTAACATTGTTCAATATATAGTTTGTCGTATTGGCAAATTGTTTGCGATACAAATATTAATATAGATGTTCTTATCGATGAATTATTAACATTAAAGGTTTTTGCGAATCAGTGCGAAAAGAGAAGACAGTAGAAGAAAAATGGAAAGAGTTTCTAAATGGTGGTGTGTTTACGAATTTGAGGAAATGTGTACTTTTATTTTTTCCATTCCACATTCAAACGCTTTTACAGAATAAGTCTTTAGTTTTCAAAATGGAGAAAAGAGAGAAACAGGCTCCTAATATAAAACCTAGAAAGTGAGTTGCAGATAAAGACAAACTTTGGTTATAGTTGTAATGAGTTTCTTGAAGATTGAAGACAGTAAAGAAATTATGGACAATGTACAAAAAGGCCATAAATATTTGTAACTTGTACTTAAATATTTATGTCCATACATATGCAAATATATTATTTATAAAAATCTATAATATAAGATCGTCTGATAAACGATTGTGCCTTTTGCAATAATTAGTTGTAAATCACTTTTAAAATTATTTTGAAGATAATGTCATGTGCTTAATTTGTATTTTAACATTGTTATGCTTATATCTTTAGCTTGGTGCTTAAAAGGCCAATGTCAAATAAATAATTTACGAGAAAATTGAAATTTAAGTTCTTTATGGAAGAGGTCTAGTGAAATTGGCTAGCAAACCCCTTTTGAACTCGGTTAAATTATACATTGGCTGTTTCCGCAAAATAAAACCAATTCAGCATGACATTTTAACTGCAAAATGAAATTAATTATGCTGGTATATATATGTATGTAGCAAAAAAATACTTTTATTTAATTTTATTTAATGTTGACCTATATTCAAAAAATATAATAGAATAAAGGAAATACGCTCTTATTTCACATGTTGGTCACGTTTTTTCGTCAAATATTTGCTAGATGTGACCGCAGCTTAAGAAAAGACCTAATGCAACAATTAACTTAAAACAGCAGAATATTGACATTGGCCCTTTTAATACCAAGCTACACACATAATGAACATAATGAAATTTTGCTTTTAATAAAATTAATATTAAACCAAGTAGCTAACAAGGAATTAAGAATCGAATTTTTAACAACTTGTTGTGTTTAAGATTTGTTTTGTTATTCACTTTGTATTCCCGCTATAAATATATACGGAATTGAATTATTGTTTTGAAAAAATTCAGTTTTACTAATTAAATTTTGCCACGGTTCAAATTATAGAATGAACTAATGTTTTGTTTTAAAAAAGATTAAAGCTTTTTATGTTATTAATATGTAGTTTTATATTAATAATTATATGTACTGTTTTTTATGCAATTGTACTGATTTTTTTCTCTTATGTACTAATTTCTCTGATTTCAAAACTGGCAACCCTAGATATACAAGGCCTGCTCGTTCCATTCCATACTCATATCTATTTTATACACGTTGTAATTGCTGGGTAGGCCTTCCGCTCTGGCTTGTTTCGCCAGAGATTCTGAAAGGCATTAAATTCATGGCTCTTAGAAGGCCTACCAGAGAATGGCGATTTTTTAACGGGATCTGAATTTTTTGGCTTTTGATTTGGAAAATAAACAAAAAATCATACTCCTTCTCTTCCCCTTCTCATAGAAGGGAATGTATAATTTGTATCTTATCATTTACACTGAAGAGCCAGCCGATGCCTTCTATGAGGCATTCTTTAACAGTTACATCAAAATGGCAATTGAATCCAAAAAAATGTCTAAGCAGGCCTTTAACAAGTCCTGAAGTAAGAAGGTCTTCTGAGTTTTCCCGCTGGGTAGTTGTTGTACACTTAGGTTCGCAGCTGTGTAGATGGCAATGTGTAAATATCCTCTTCCACTATCCTGAGCTGAATTGGAGTACTGTTTAAACTTCGCACGAAGGTAACGCTGGTTCTTCGGTGAGTATTCCATCTTTGCAGAATAGAAAACTAAAAAAAAGCTTTAGCTTTCAAACTTTTTTTATTATCAATAGAGCTGCAGTACCAGATTTGAAATTGCCGCAGAAAAATCAGGGGGAGAGCTACACACCCACAACATATGAATTGGAATTTGTGATTGTTTACTCCGCATTCTATTTTTTGAATTTACGGTGTATTTAATATTATAAATTGTATTGTGTTCTTTAATATTAATGTATGTAGATTGTAAGTCAACACAGTTGTTATACTATTTTTATCTTTCACTCAAACTTGCGTAGATACATACATACATACATACATACATACATACATACATACTTACATATATTATACATATCGCTCCAAGCAATTGGTAGAGTGTTTTTCGGTTGTCTACGAATTTTAACTATTTCGTCACATTTGGTAGTTGAACAGTAGATTTTTCGGAATTTAACAACAACAAAATACGTTAGAATCGAATTATGAGTTCTTAAATTATACTTCTTCGTCACTTTAAAGAGTTGCTCAGATAATTGTGACAGTTATATAATTACAATAATAGCACTATTGAACATTTCCCAAATTATATTGACTCGCAACGATTTACTGTTGAATAGTGAATACGACAAAAGGAAAAATCCCTAAAACAGGACAGTTTGTATATAAATTGCAATGTTATAGGTGGAACGTGCATGTGAAATAATATAAATTTATAAAATTATGTTAAATAAAGTAAAATAAAAAATATTTGAAAAATGTAATAGCTATAATATTGTACTTAAAATTAGGAGCCCGCGAAATCCAAATGTTACCGAAAACCGTTCTAGTACACAAAATATGTAAAAATGAGTGTAAAAAACATCCCAAACATATTCTTCGGTTAGATTGGGTAAATTTTAAATAATTTCTCATGCATTCATTTTTTTTAAGAGCGAATCAAAGTGAAATAAAAACAATAAATTGATTGTCTTTTTTTGTAAAAAAAATTAGTGTTTTTATTTAATTTTTCTAGTGAAGATCAATGTTGTTTGTGAAGAAAATTTGTAAAATATGATTCGTAAAGCAAAAAAAAAAAAAATGAGGTAGTTATAATGATGAAAGTTTACAAAGTTAGTGTTTTAACAAATTTGTGATTTTCTATAAAATTCGTTTACAAAAATTGGTCCACATTAGGGGTTTAACTGAAAAACATTAACAGCTATTTTGATAACATGTATTGTAGATTTTTTAACATTTGTAACATATTAAGCGCTCTACAAATAAAACAAAGATAAACAGTAAGATGACCCTATTTTTATTATAAAGAACAATAAGAAAAGTGTAACTTCAAAAAGAGTACTTTTTGGAGCCAAAAGCGATACTACTAAATTTAATTGATATTCAACTATAAAAGCGCTATTATTCGTTATAAAATATAGACACTAAGTGGATTATTAATGTTATTGCTAAAAAGGTTATTGCTAAATGGGGAAACTATTTAGATCATTTTTCGATCGAAATTGTTTGCGGAGATCCCAGTCAGCATTTTTTGAAATTATTGATCATATTCGAGTCTTTTTTGATTCCTCTGCGTGATTAAAATAACGCAACGATTCCACTTTTTGATTTTTTTGTCTTTTTGACTGAATCCTATTCTACACATTAAAATTTATGTAACCATTATTATGAAACATGGCAAAGCTCAATATTTACACTGCAATTCAATATCAAATATAATCGTTCAGACTAGAGATGAGCGATCCCGTGATTTTTAAAGATCATCGTGATTAGTGAATGTGATTTAAAAATCACTGCTTCTTTAAACTGTGATTGTGATCACGGTTTATCAGTTTTCTGTTCTTTTATAGCAATTGCGGCCAAGCTATATGTACAATGCGCGAGCTTTTGCAAGAGCTTTTGTAAGCACTTTACAAAGAAACAACAACAAATTGTAAGAGCTTTCAAATCTGTTTACTTTCATATACATACATACTTGAACAAATAAATTTTGGTATAAAAAAATTCTAATAAGATAGAAGAGAGAATGAAAGGAACAGCAATATCATTCGACATTTCATTCTAAAACGCTATTACCCACACAAACAGTGAAATATCATAAATTTGTATATGTAACAAAATACAAAAAGAACGACTTAGAAAGTACCTGTTACTTGACAAATTTGGTCACAACTGTGATTCGTGATTTTTCAGTAACAGTGATTTAATCACAGGTACAGAAATATCGCTCATCTCTAGTTCAGACCATAATGAAACAATTCTACATTTATGCAATAAATCACTACGTGAGATTTTTAAAAAGTCAATGGTATAAATTAATTAAACCTTTGTGTTAACTCTAAGATAACTGTCAAACGGTAAGAATTTAAAAACAATTCTAATAGATGTTGGCAGAAAATTACCGTCTCATTACCGGCATACAAAATATGGAAAGAATTTATTTTAAACTCTCTACAAATAAACAGAAGCAATGTGTAGTCAAAACTTTTGAAACTAAGTTTTATAACGATTATCGTATTGTTAAAATAAATATAACTAAAATTTTATCGAATTTGCTATTCAGTAACATTTTAGCGATATTCGCCGTCGCACAGTGGCGCCATTTGAGTTTTTTCGTTGCAAAAATCATATCTTTTGAACCGAATAAGATAATTGAACAGTTTAAACAGCATATGATAGATAACTGTTCAGCCTATGAAATGAGCGTTTGGAAAGGGTGCTACGCTTTGTAGGGGCCTACTTATGGGTTATCAAAGTTAAAATTAGTAGAAAAATCAATTTTATGGTAACTAAAAAAAATTATTTTTACATTTTTAGATTGTTTTTATTTTTTTTCTTAAGGGTTTTATGTTTTAAATTATTACCCAACAAATTAAAAAAAAAAATTATTTATTTTTTTAAATTTATTTTTTCAATTTTCTGTAAAATATTCATCACAATTCGTAAGAGAAGGTATATCTAAAAGACTAACAATTTCTAAACTATAATTATTTTGTAACTCTATTCGTGACTTCACATGCCGCAGGGAAGAAATAAGTGGATCGGAAGATGCTGCCAACATGTTGAAGAAGTCCTTATTTTGCCTTACCCTTGATGCTTTGAATGTGTTCTGCAATCTATATTTTTTATAAAATTTGTTAAGAGACTCCTGTGCTTCTTCAGAAAGCTCTCCAATTGGCAAAGGCTGGTACTCAATTATATCTTTGCCATGCGCTAATATTTTATGGACGGTCGGGGTCAACTTCTTCTGTGGATACATTTCTGCTAAAAGAGATGCAGTTTTCGACGCATATTCTCCATATTTTGTAGAATTGACATTTTCTTTGCAGTTTAAAACATCCAAGATCGTTCCCAATCTTTTCACGATTTGATTGTCAATTCCAATGATTCTAGTTACTGCCTCATCATTTTCAAAAAATCTCCTAGAAGTGTTTCCATCGTTAGAGTTACCGTATCCGTGCTTGGGACAGTCTACTTTTAGTCCAACTTGTTTCAAAAAAACCATCCTGTATTTGCTTCTTTCTGATCTTTTCCTTATCCTTTATTGATGTATTTTCATCGAAGTTTTCCTCCTCTTGTGGTAGGGTATATGCCAGTTTTAGCAAGAATTCCATACACCTTATCCTTGCGTGCAATGGTGACATTCCATATTCGTAATTCTCCTCATTTGTAGAATCGTTTAAATTACCAAAGTTCTTCTGACAAATAATAATATAAAATCGATAAAAAAAATATAAAAATAATACGAAAAAAGGGGTTTAGATAGGTTTTTGCTAAATTTTTACCTCCAATATAATTCTGTCTATGAAAACTAATTGAAATATATTATAATTAAGCAGAAAAAGATACTAATCTTAAACTCTTTACAACTAATTATATAAAATTGAGATGTAACATATTATATATGAAATAAATTGAATTGAATTGAAAAAAGTTCTTCTGACTCTTTTTGCAAATCGGGCATGACATTGTTGAGGTTGTTCCTGTCAGTTCGTTTACGACTTTTCCGTCAACCATGGTCAGGTGGAACTCGTAATTGCATTCAATATATTTTCCTTCTCCAATTTGCAGCTTTGTAGGCTTAATCTTGCTTATTTGTTCTTCAATGTCCTTCACCGTAGTCCTTATGAGTTCTGCCGAATCCCTTGCAAACTGAAACATTATTGGTCGGCAATAATGCACTGATGACGGAAGTGGATTTTTCCAGTGTAGGGAATCATCCGATTTTAGCCGCAAAGGAACAACAGATGCCATAAACATATTTCCGTCCGATATTGTAGCGTCATCGAAAGATATCCTTTGCTTATAAACGCTTTGTCCGGATGATCCATCGCAGCCCCATTTGCTGATCAATGTCAACTTCTAAGGAAGAATTTTCACTTCCGTGAAAAACTTTGGTGTGGTTGACTTTCTAAACAGTTCAAATAATTTTAAATTGTTCAACGCCATGTTTTCAGTACTTAAATTGTTTAATGGTTTCAGTAATTGTTGCGCCAACTTTCAGGCGTAGACTAATCCAGGCATTATGCTTATTTTGCAATATATAGGCTTATGCTACCATGCCTAAAAATTTACCTGTTCCCTGCATACATATGGATTTAGGCTAAATAATGCAATTTTTATATTATGCACGTGTCCAAATAAGATTTGTGCCTACCTGTAGGGACCATAAGTCAATATTGTTCCTGACCATTTGTACGCCAAAGTATTGTTTATGTGAGGTACGTACCTGCTAATTTCAATGAGTAGTTTTTTTCAAACTATTAGATCAAACTACTGTCAGTCAAAACATATAAGGGATGGACGCCATACAATTTCTGCAACCATGTCTTTTTGAACTTTTTTACCTCTAGAAGCCAAACGGGCACGTACGGGCAGATAAAACCTTTTGAATTATGTAAACAAATAATCAAAGAACAGGTTTTGCACGTATGGCAAATATAGAAAAATATAGTTTTTTTTTATTTTCCGTCAAAGTTGAAAAATAGTGAAAAAACGGATAGTTTTTAAATAGTGATTTACCAGGAGAAACACAAAGCAAACAGTTAATTTTTTTTTTATCATTATACATTTAATAAATACATCAATCAATACAAATAAAAAATAAGGCGATTCGTTACCTATTTTTCATGATATTACACCTGAAATCGCAACAAATTGACTAAAAATTGTGTGTTTTTTTTGAAAACCGAAAGTCGGTCAACTTTGAACGGTTATATCTTCTAAACTAAAAATGTGATATTATTAAGAGTGGCATATTTGAAATCGTTGAAAAGTTTCCTATAACATGGGTTTATTCAAAACTTCGTCGGCACTCATGAAAATTTTGATTTTTGCAACCTCGCTTGCTCTACGGGCGCCACTGTGCGTCGGTTGAAGTCAGCTGTTACTTTAAGCAATATTTTTTCGTTATTTAAGCGAAAATAATTTACGTGGTGCTTATTAAATCGATGAAGTGTATTTTGTGTTAAAAATGGCTTTTGAGTATTTGGCATTGGCGTATTTTGACATTTTGTAGACACAAATGTCATATGATATTAAATTAAATGAATACAAAAATACAGTTGTATACTATCGTTAAAAAGAAATTACAGAATCACACTATCGTTACTGCAAGCGAATATATATGTCGACAAAAAATAAGATTGTCGGATCGTTAAAAGTTAGTGAATCGCATCACAGCTATCTAAAACGAGGCAAAGGACCTCCAAAGTGGCTTGGTGAAATTCCTCTTGGTGTTGAAACTAGTTTGGAAAAGAAAAGATATATTCTAAAACTATTGGAAAAGGATTTATCGGCCAACAGTGGTCAAATATTTCAGATTAAGAAAATTGTGCAAAGATATTTTCATATCAGCAAGGAAATACCGCCTATGATGAAGACAACACAATTGTATGCGACTGTTTGGAGTATGCCACTGAAATCAAAGTGTAAAACACAATATTTATTTATTTTATTTTATCGTTAATATAAAGAATTTGAATTGAATAAAAGCACTCATATATGTATATTATATTATGTGGGAGGGCCAGCCGTTGGTCTTCGCAGGTCAACGAAAAACAAGAGAAATGGGAAAATGAAGTGAGACAAGTAAAGGCATATCACATGAAACCAAGAAAACAAAATAGTGCACTAAAATTTAAAAAAACATCATTTTTCTGCACATGTACGTCATAGTAGCAAATGAGCACAAACATGATCACGCAAACACGTGTATGTGCTATGCTGAATGTTTGTTTACATTTAATTCTCTTTACTACAGTTGCGTAAAAATGACGTCAAAATTTGAGTTAAAAGTTAAAGGACCTGCGCAATGGACTATCTTGTTTTCTTTGTTTCATGGGCATATCAGGGATTTGTCGTGAAATGAGAAGACAGTCGACACGGACGAAAATCATTGAAATTAATCATAAAATAAAATATATTGAATTATCATTGATTTAAATAATACCGTGTTTTATTCAAAATTAATCGCAAGATCATCAAATCCCACATATTAAATTTGTATTTTATTTTATATCCCTCACAAATCAAATGAAGTTTTATATTATTTGAATTCCTTGCTTTCTTTCGCACAAATACATATGTAGGTATGTATGAAACAAAAACAAATTTTTGAGAATTTGTTTTTGTTTTACATGTAGTTGTGCGAAAGAAAGCGTTCGTTCGCATTTAATGAAATAGGCAGTAATTTAAGATTGCGCACATTTTGTTTTTGTTTTTTAATAAAGTCAGTCTCTAAGCATTTCTAGGAATCATTTTCCAGTCTTGTTTTAAGCGCAGAACTGATTCATCAGTTTATGATCCTCAAAGGTAGTCTTAAAAGACTCTGTTTGGTGATTCGATCTTCCATATGCTGACTGGGATGTATGTATGTACGTTCATACTAATTAACGTTACCAAATCATTCGCGAACAAAATAGAATTACGTACATAGATAACAAAAATTTCTGTCACTTTGAGCTTTCAAAAAAGTTTATAATTGCCACAGAAATGAAACATTTTTAAATTCCCAAACAATAAAGTCATAAATACATAAAAACCCATTGCTCATTTACTACCACATATGTAGATTAAATAAAGTATAATTGTTTTTAAAATATTATTTAAAACGACATTTGAATGTAGATATACATACGTAGAACTTTTTGTTTTCATTACCTTATAAAATAGATTTAAAAAAACAATTAAGATTTTATGTTTGTACAGAGATTTAATCCAAGAATAAATATACAGATCACTTTTTCCTCTTTCACTGTCACTGCCAAAATTCAAACTGTTGTCAATATTTTTTTTCTACGTTTTTTCAGCGAAAACAGAAAGAATCAAAAACAGGTAAATTCTTATCGAACGGCAACAAAAAAATAAAGCAAACTTATCAATTAATATGATAAATATGAATATTAAAATTGTTGGTATTTTCCAATTTAATTATGCGCTACAGTCGGCTGAATTGAGATTAAAACTTTACTAAAGTTTTAATTTTCTAAATACAGTTACATATTTAAATTCAAAAGCTTTTTTATTTGCATAAAATTTTTAGAAAATATATACGCCCAATCTGTATCTAAAAAACAAACCTTTTGCGATCGGAAATATCATAATTCTAAAATTGTAATAGAGTGTCAATTGAATTTGTGTATATAACATTATCTTTATTTAGAATTTTAATCGTTATTATAGATATTTCAGTATCTTATCGCAATATTTTTAATAAAGCCAAAACTATGAAAAAGAAATACATATTGTATTGTCTTAATAATTAATTGTATGGAATATTTCAAGGTTACCCTGTAGGAAATGTCAATAGTGAACTCTTAGCTTGTGCTTGTCATTAAAAAATCCTCTACTGACCTAGAACTATTGACCAACTAGAAGAGGATTGCACAATTCCATTTAAATACTATAAAGAAATAAGCACTGTTCTGGAGCGTACTTCTTTGAATATTTGTACCCTCACAATACTATTTAAATTGTGCAACGAACAGTAGCGCATAGCATTTGTGATTCTGATTGTACACAAATATTTTGTACACACATTTTATATTTGTTATGTGTTTGGTTTTCAAATACATTTATGCAGGTCTTAATTGGGTAGTTCTTGTGGGACCAAATGGAGACATTGGAACGAGAGGTTCATTAATATATCTTAAAAGTTCTGGTCTACATTTTTTAATATTTTTAATAAATTTTCGCACTGAGAATATTAGCGGACAGGGCAATGATCTAAATCCAAATACGTGTATTTATTTTGTTTAAATAAGATGTTTATTTACCCCATAAAAACTTCGCCTACAAAGAAATGTGTTGATCATTCAGAAAAAAGCAAAATTACTGCTTACAATTCTAATGAAAGAACCAATATATTTTACAAGGGATTTCCTAAAATGAACGAATTTACATTTAAATAAATGGTGCATACTTTTTGCTTATAGTAACATCTTTTAGTTGCAGACAAATCGTGGACTATATCTTTAATGTGAATAAAATAAACCTTAATCATATATATGCCACTATGAGGCATATAACCAACCGAATTCGGATATAATCAAGTTAAGTGAATATAGAAAATAAAAAATTCATATCTATTACACCGACAGCAGGTTAACAGTTTTGCAGCAGATTTGCAAACTATTAATAAGATATTGCATCCCTCTTACCAAAGATAAAAACTTATATTTTTGTTTGAGTGGAGAGTTGGTGACAAAACTTTAACGATTTAACTCGTAGTTCTTTTATATGGTTTGAGACTTCGAAAACTAAAAAGAACTTAGAACATTGTGCTAATGTGACTATAACGCCAATAATTTGCTTTACTTTTGCCTTTGCTTTGCCTTTGATAGATGGCGCATATGGCAAATGTGCCTATATCTCTAAATAGACTATAACGTAAGTACTTTCTATTAAATTTGCTTATAGCGACATAAAAAAATAAATATAACTTTTTTCGAAGTTTTAAAGGGGCGTTGCCCGCCCAGAGTAAATTTTTGACCAACTATAAAAGTAAAATTATCTACTATACATAGGTCCAAGGCTTAAAAAAAATATAAAGCCTGTGTGGTTTATTGCATGTAGATCGATCTACATATGTTTTAAATTTCATCAAAATCGGGAAGATAGATTGGGATAGGCCGAAATTACCCATCTGTCCCTTCATAATCGTAGCTTTTTCAGAAAAATTGGTTAGATATTTTTGGAGAGGCGGTTATTCTCCCTTCCTATCCTTACTATTAAATCAAAAATACACATATAATGGATTAGTTTGCTAATGTGACTAAAAACGGTAGTAACTATAAACGAAAAGTACTGTACTTGAATAGAAAGTCATTATTTTTATATCTAAATACTAGTGATGTTACGAACACTCGTATTCGTTTTCGAAACGCCAAATATTCGCCTATTTTATGACATTCGTATTCGTATTCGTCCAGTTCAAGCGAATGTTTCACGAATATTTTGTTAATACATTCCAAAAGAAAAAAATACAAAAGTGTAAAAAATACATAAAATGAAACCCAAAATATTAATTTTTATTAAAAAAAACCTTTTGTCTTTAACGCAAAATAAAATCTTCTTTTAGTAAAGCAAAAAACAAAAAAACATTGTGCCTCCACAAAAAGATTGCTTTTAATGATTCCTAGATAAACTATAATTTGCGGCGATTGTCTATTAATCGTACGAAAATTATCGACAACTGAAATGGGTCAATAAAAAATATCAAGATAATTTCGATCCCATTACATAATTTAGAAATGCGTTCACTGCGGGTGATTGTCATTTATCACTTAAGGAAAATTGAAAAGATCTTTTCGTTCAGCTTACTATACAATAATAAGGAGTGGGAAGCTAAACAGTTTGATATCCATTACTAAACATTGTAAGAAACAATTTTAAGCAAAATAAATTAAATATGTGAAAACCCATCAAAATAGGTCGGTTAATTACTAAGCAAAGGCGCAAAAAGAGTGAGAAAAATGTAAAAGTATTTAAGTATAAGTATCAGTTTGACAATTTTAGCATTTTTTCAATTAAATTTAGCATTAAAAATTTTGATTTATCTGCAATTTTTTTTTTAGAATTTCGGTATTTTATTTAGGTCTTTTATAAAATGGTTTCTTAAATTTTGACTACAAACAGATGCACTCAAAAAGAAATTTCGTTTAAAAATGGATTAGCTTTAACTTAAGAAACGTCCTTACCTGTACACATGTTCTGTAACTTTGGTGAGAACTTCTCGCATCGAAAAGATGTGAAACAAAAAATTCCATCGTTTCTCGAAAAGTGAGAAAAAAGTGTGTCTGATAGTCCCCTTTCAGACAGGCAAAGTTTACTTTGACCAAGTCTGTTGAATTCTCTTTTAAACTTTGTTTGGTGCTCAGACACACAAAGTTTAATTTGACAAATTTTTGTTTTCTCTTGTTTGAATATAATATATAAACAGCGTTGCCAGAATAATGATTTTATCATATTTTGGATTATTTTTTTTAACAAAAATATTATTAAAGATTTTTATCTCAAATGATGATTTTTTATTTTTAGAAATTCTGATTTTAACTTTAATTTTACTTATACAAAATACACGATTATTTAACCAGTCACTTTTTAAAACAATGAAGTTTTGCATCAGCTTGATGTGTGTTGGTGCTGCACACTTTTGTACCCAGTATCTAGAATACACAAAATTGCATCATTATTTCTGGACATAAAAATATTAAAAAGGCATATTATACCCTATTTCCAATGTGCGAAAGAATTCCTTCTTTCGAACAACTACATTTAAAGCAAAAACCAATTCTAAAAACTTTGTTTTTGTTTTAAATGTATTTGTAAAGGTACGTTCAGACTGATGAAATATTTGAAAGCATACATCAAATATTTCATTAACGTAGTCTGAACACAAACTATTTTTGAGTATCAAATAAAATAACAGCTGATTTTGAGCAAATAAAAGTATTTGCCGGCAAACAAATATTTGTCCAATGTGAACATAGTGTGAACACAAAAAATCAAATATTTTAGTAATTTTTGAGAAAACATTTATTTGATATTACAAAAAAAATTTAAGAGCAAACAACGACAAATAGTTTTAAGGTACGTTCAGACTAATGAAATATTTAACGAAAATATTTGTTCTGATATTTGCTTCAAACTGTGTGAAACAAAAAAATATTTTGTTAATGTTCAAACTAAGCTCAAATATTTGATAAATTTTGTTTGATGAAACAGTTGGCAAACAGTGTTAAATAAAATAAATTAATTCATGTTTGCCATGCGTTCAGACTAAAAGAAATATTTGTATTAAATAATTAAAAAAATGTATTTTTATAAAGTTTCATATACTGACGTATTATGTTTTTATGTATTTCAATTTAAATAATAAGAAGTATGTTTTTATAAAAAATTAATAATTCTTACTATTTTGCCCTTGTTTTAAAAAATTTAAATTAAGAAAAAAAAATTTAAGATTTCCCTCTTCAAAATATGATTTCTTTCACCATATGACAATTTTTATTCCAAAGATTCTGGTAACGCTGTATATAAATATAAAGTTGCAGCCAACTTCAGTTATAATATACGAAAGAAAAACAAAACGAATTTGTGAGTACAGCAAAGTATGTACTCCCCCGCTATGCTCTTTTCCCTTCTCTTCTATAAACTCAAGACTTTGCAAAGTAAACTTTGCTTGTCTGAAAGGGGTCTAACTCATGTCGAAAACTATCAAAAGAGATTACGTCGTTACGTATAAATGTCTACTCGAAGCCGATGTGATCTTGCAGACGTTGAAAACGCCAGTAACACATATCGTTGACGGCGGCCAAAATTATTAAAATTTAAAAATTTTCAATGACGGCGGCGAAAATTCAACCGTCGGATATAGCAAATAATGTAGAGTGCGACTTTAATTATTGTTGTTTAAAAAATAGCTTTGAAAACATTCGTATATATTTCAAAAATGTTAAAAGCAAAATAATTAAACAATGAAAAAATCAGCCAAAAACAAAATACTGATCTCTTCCATGTTATTATTCATTGTATTTTGCATATTTAATATATTTTTTAGTGGTAATATTTTTCCTCAACCCGTTTTTAGGCGTGAGTTTATTTGACAGTTCAAAGCGGGAACTTTCTCACAACAATTTTACAGACACACTTTTTCTGTAAATTGGCGAGTAATTTCCTTACGTGACAGCTATTGCTCGTTAAAAATGATACAGACGCAGCTTAGTGAGAAAAACGGTTGTTTGTTTCAATATATGACATTTTTTTCATTTCTCGCATTTCAATCGAAAAGTTTCTCGAAGCGAGAGTTACAGAACATGGGCACTGTTTTGTAAAAAAATTAAAATTCAGGGAATCTTAGAAATGCCCTAATCATGTTGATTATAAAAATGTTGTAAAAATTGAATTCAATGATCCCAAGATAAAAAATCCTTAGTGTAAATGTTTGGGCATTTCATGTTAATCCAACGAAATGTCTCAAACAAATATGTGCTGTAAACTGCTGAAAAAATAATAATTTTGAAATTTTAGCTTTTCTTAAACTGAAAGAAGTAAACTGGTCTAAGTTTTTTAAATATTTCCAATTTTTTAAATTTTGTTTAAAATGAGTTCCTAAATTTGATGTAGCTTTTAATAATATATAATACTGTAAATAAATTGTTAGCAAAAATCTTGAAAAAATTTCCTTTCATTTTTAACATTTTCTGGCCTTGACTATTGCAAGATTTAGCTGTAAGCAATTTTAAAATCTGGTCACACTGATAAGTATGCAAACAGTTCCTTGGAGTTATCTTAATGACTTCAGGAGAAGTATACAATCTCTCACCGTGTAGAATAATTTGCTTTATTTGTAGCCTTAATATACTTAAGTAAACGCTGGGGCTCCACATTACGCCTTTTGGGCTGCGGTGCTTATGGCTTTTATATAATAATAATGTAAGTATTAAAATTTAAGACTGTTCAGTAGTGGCATTCAGGTGCGAACTTTGTAATTTCATTTAGTAGTGTGCAAGTTTTTTTCTTGTTTAGTGTTTCACGTTGTATATTCGTATTCGACGATTACTGCCGCAGATATTGGTATTCATATTCGCGAATATTAAAAATGGCTATTCATAACATCACTTCTGTATACATCCAAAAAGTAAGTACGTAGTTGTAAAAAGTCCAAAAAATATGTGGTTACACACATTGCCTTCCGAAAGGTAAAATTTTACTAGTAACAATATAACCATAAAACCTTTAAAGGGCAACTTTAGGGCAAAATACTTACCAAAAAGCCAAATAAATATGGATGTAAAAAAAATTAATAAATAATTTTATAAAATTGTCAAAACTTCATTTTCATTAAATATATATATTTAATCAATGGACATTATCCTTACTGACTAATAACAAGATTGACTTAAAATTAAAGAATTGCATGAGGGATTTAAAAATGTACATAAAAAATTACTAGTTAAGATAAACAATTATTTTATGCTTTATAACATTTAAATTTAAAGAAAAATCAACAAATTGAGACAAAGAATTAAATTGTCGACATAACCTTGAAAAAGGATCAGCAATAGCGTAATTTACTCTACAAAACTTTACAAAAAGCTGATTATAATGACGAGTATTGCGACAAGGTATATTAAATTTAACAGAAATTCACAACAAATATTACCATTAATAAGATTAACCATAAAAGATACATTTAACATTGTACGACGACTTTTGAGCGATGGTAGTTTTATTAAAGCCAGTCTGCTAGAATAGGAAGGAAATCTTGTCGAGTGAGTCCATTGAAGACCACGTAAACAGAACAACAAAAATTGTTTTTGGACAGATTCAATATGAGAATTATGAATGTTGTAATATGGATCCCAAATGATTGACCCGTATTCTAAGATAGGTCTAACGAGTGACACGTAAAGTTGCTTCGTTATTTATGGATCGGTGAACTCTTTAGCCCAGCGTTTTATAAAGCCAAGAATACCTCTAGCTTTATTTACAGTTAACTTTATATGTGAAACAAAGTTTAATTTATGATCCAGTAGGACTCCGAGATCAAGAAAAAATATTTTTGTTTGTTTTTGGAATCACTTTGTAAATGATTACGTTGTAAGTGATTATTTAATTAACTGCAGTAATGACGAGTGAAACCATAAATAGGCAATTGCATGTTTTTTCTTGTGTGACCAATGAAGGCAAAAAAAATATATATATCCGTTTCAGAGCTTTTTATGAATTTTTGCATCGACTTTTTAGTGCATATTTTGGCATATTTTACCCTTTGCAGCATTTTTTTTGCAAAATTTAGTTATAAGAGCATTTTTGCACCATTTTTAAAGTTTATAGCGCATATTTTGCCTTTTTGAGGCACATTTTGATACATTTTAAATTTTTTAAATGCTTACAAGAACTTTCGCAGCAAATAAAAAAACAATATTTTTATTTCAAAAGTCTGGTTTTTCTGTTTTAAATATATATTTGTTTACCCAACGTGTTTCTTCAATTTCGCCACTCTAAAATTGTAAGCAGGTTGTCATTAAAGATAAATGTTATTTTAAACTTTTAAATTTTATATTTATATAACCAAATGTACACGTTTTTGGCGATGTTATACATAGAAATCTGGACCAATCTTTTATTAAATCGACCTACTCAGAATTACTTTTTAAGGTGATCTTACGATATCCATCCGTCCGTCTGGCTGGTTGTCTGCCCATGTTTAGTTTATACGCAAAGTGCAAGTTGCAATTTTGTAGATAATTTGATCAAATATGGTAAATTTTGGGTTTTTTACAACTTTTTCCTCCATTTGAAAATATGTCAATTAAAACATTGATCTTTTACATCTACCTACATATAATTCAACTTAAGATGAAAAACCATGTTTATGTGCTTAACTCTTTACTACACTATATTATAATTATTGTAAAATATTCCTATTAACTGAACAATAAATATACAAATACAAATACCAATATGGTAAATATATTTTTATATGTATAAAGGACGAAGTGTATGTAAATAGTGAGCATCGGTCTATAATTTCACATAGTAACCATAAAAACTTCTTTTGTGTCCGTAAACCATTAAATTATATTGGCATTTAGATTTAATTCGCCGCAAAAATACGAGTATTTTACTGTAAATTAAATTCTTTTCGACTCGGCTCACATTTGCCCAAAGTTAACATTAATAAACAATTAAGTGACTGACCGTCCCTGAAATCCCTTTAAGACAAAAAACCTCATATGGATGGTAATATCTAGATAATATTTTCAACAAATAACTTCCATATGAATGTTAACCTCATAACATAACTTTTATTTTGTGATCCTATGACTGCCCTTCTTTTCCAAATGGGGTAAAATCTCGAAAATTCGTCTGGCGATTGGGCCTTATAATTTTAGGATTGTTTCTTCTTAAATGCAAATGTTTTTAAACTATGGAATATTTTGTTTTCCAATGAGCAATTTTTAATTTTTTTGGGGCATATTTTCGAGTTTTTACTGCATATTTAATGCGCATAAAATGCGTTTTTATTGCATATTTCTGGGGTCCCTGGTAATAGTACGTTATGAGAAGTATTTTTATATGTATCAGATGCTATATAACGCAAATAGTAGCAAAGAAAGCTACTAAATAATGAGTGAAAGAAGCTTTCAATTTGATAAAGTAATTAAAGTTTTTCCTGGGTACAAAGAAGAACCTAGATATAATTATCTCATAAAAACCCGAACTTTAACTTTAAATTCCTATATCCTTTTGACTATTTCTATCTTTACAGCTCTCAAAAAATGTCTCTTTTTTCTTATAGGCAGACATTAGTGTAGGCGTTTTATCGTCAGTGTACCAAAAAGTCCCCAAACTATTCGACAAAATTTGAGACTTTTTGACACTTGATCCCAAATTTCCTGCAGGGCATGTATGTAAATACAATTATTCATTTATTTAAAAACAAAATAAAAAAGGTTTCAATAAAAAATAAAAAAAACTGTATTGCTCGGATATTTATTAAACTGTTCGTTTTATATGTGTTCCCATTAAAAAAAACTTGGTCTTTATTTTTGAACACTCAATGATTGATGTGTATATGTGTAACTATTTTAGAAGTCAAATATTTTTTTTACTACATATCTGAAATTTCAGAATTTAACACAAGTCCCATATGGGATCCCTTCCAAAAATCACTTAAGAACTTATAAATCTTATATGGATGAAATTCGGCACAAATAACTTTTGCCCGACAATACAATGAAACCTTTTCTAAATTCTGATTTATTTATTTTTCAAAGTCCAGCGGCGCTCAACACGCCTAACTTAAGGGTAGATCTGTTGTGAGTGCGCTTCATGATGTGGTTGGCTATGTAGAACGGGGATTGTGAAGCAAGGAATACATCTTGGCGGCATTTCTGGATATAGAGGGCGCCTTTAACAATTTAAAGATAGAGGCTGTTAGGCAGGCACTGGTGGATCTAGGCGTTCCGCTGTTCCTGGTCGAATGGATAACTCTGAAGCTTAGCCGCAGTTATTCACTCGGACTGGGGAAACGTACGTTTAAAGAAACAGTGACTAGGGGGACCCCACAGGGGGAGTTCTCTCTCCCTTATAATGGCTCTAAGCTGTCAATGTCGTTCTGAGACTTTTTGACAGAATGGGTCAGAAAGTCGTGGCCTACGCAGATGATGAAGTGATATTGGTATCGGGCAAGTTTCTGCCGACAATTAGCGAAGTCATGCAAGGGGCGCTGGGCAAACTGTCAGCATGGACGAGTGATAAGGGATTGGGAGTTAATTCGGAGAAAACCGAGTTGGTTCTTTTTACTAGGAGGAACAGGGTAGAGAATTTTAGGCTGCCGGTACTAGGAGGAGTAGAGCTTAGACTATCTGATAGCGCTAAGTATCTAGGAGTTTTTCTGGACAGCAAGCTGTTGTGGGAAGGAATACTTGCAGATCATCGATAAGTACGAGCTGGGGACTCCGGCCGTCAGTAGTGGGATGGCTGTACACTTCGGTGGTTAGACCCATTCTTACGTATGGATGCTGTGTTTGGTGGGAGTCATTGAGAGTGGCTAGTGAAGGAACCTACTGTCTAAGGTTCAAAGGTGTGCTTCAATCGGCATGACATGAGAAGTACTCCTCAAGCGGCCCTGGATGTCATTCTACATCTTCTGCCCATTGAGCAGTATGTGATGGAAATGTCAGCCAGGAGCATTCTTAGACTGAGGGAGCCAGGATTGATGGGGAATTTCACGCAGGGTTACTCACGGATCCTGGGTGAGATTAAAGCTGGTGGTTATTGCCTAGGATCACCCGTTTCCACGGATTATGTGGGCACTAGGGTAGATATTGGGCGGCTGCCGCAGGTAGTAACGCCTTCTACGTAGAGTTGATCAGGTAAGAACAGATTATTAAGTGGATTTGCTATTTTCACTGATGGCTCGAAGATGAGAGGCACGGGTGCGGGGGTCTACATTGAGGATCTGGACATCAGAATGTCATATAGGCTTCCTGACGACTGCAGTGTTTTTCAGGCAGAGGTTCTGGGAGTCTTGAGGGCCGTGAAAATGATAAGCGACAACATTGATAGGGGCTCGGAGGTCACTATATACGTAGACAGTCAGGCGGCCCTTATGGCCGTAAGGGGCTGTTATGTAAACTCCAAGCTAGTTGATGGTTGTAGGAGGGCTCTGGAGGGATCCTTAAGAGAGTATGTGTTGAGATTGTGCTGGGTGCCGGGTCACTGCAACATAAACGGCAATGAGATTGCTGATGAGTTAGCGAGACAGGTCTCAGAGATGGAGGAACCTAACTATATGGAGGCGGTTAGGCCTCCTACTTTGTAAGGATCGGAGAATAGATTCTGGGTGCGAACAATCGGGTCTGGGTGAACCGAACGGACTGCCGGGTATCACGGACGCTGTGGCCGGTGCTTAGGAAGACCGATTCGGAGTCGCTGCTGGGCAGAAGTAGGGTCTGCGTGAGGACCATGATAGGAATTATCACGGGCCGTTTCATGATATTCAGGAAGGCGATGAGGTTGGGATCCGACGTTTCGGATATGTGCAGGTTTTGTGAGGACCCGGAGAAGTTGGAGACGGTTGAGCACATATTGTGCCACTGTCCCAGGCTACAGGCAGCAGGCTGAGGTGGCTGGGCAGCAGATCCCTAGGCGTATTAGGGGATGTCCCGGGCAGTGGGCACGAGAGTCTGATAGGATTCGTAATGGGGATGGCCTGGCTGCGCAGCAGGAGACTGGGAGCTAGCCGCACATAGGGCGGATTTGTGTTGTGTTGAGTGAGGTTTTCTCTCGGGTTTGGTCCGATCTTCTTTTCTTATCTATTTTCTTTATCTTTTCTTATGCTTTCGCTGTTTATTTCACCTACTTTCCAGATATCTATATCTAAACAAGGCATCACAATGGACCATATTTGTCTCTATTCTTCGAAGTCGAAAATCAAAAGTAATTCATGAAGAATCTTAACAAATATATTTTAATTTCATTTAATAGATTATTTTCAATATATTAACAAGAAAAAATTTACATTAAAGTAACATGATTATTAAATGCTAAAGAATAATTAAAAGTATTAAATTTTGAGGTATTGACAAAACAGTGGAAACTTAAATTTTACTCTAATAGAAATTGTCGGCCTATTATTAAAAATTAATGTTTTGTAGGGTATCTTTTATTTTTGATTACTGCATCATAGAAGATGCATTGACGCAACTGTCAATTGTATCTTTTGCTACGCTTTGCCATTCACTTAAAATTACATTGGATGAATTTTCCTTCCGTGTGTGGCAGTAAAAATTAAATGAAATTTTCGTTAAAAATAAATGAAAAATAAGTAGACCGGTTTTTTACTGAATATTCATTTATTTTATATTACAGTTTCAGTTAATTTAACGTACAGAATATTGTGAGTGTATTTACAATTAACTGATCCTTCAAACTGTATTGTTAGTTCTTTTAATTTTCATAAAAATTTTAAAAGTTATAAAGCGTTATTTACAAAATTTATGGATAAATTACGAAAAATTGTAATGAGGGGTACCTAAAGGAGCAAATCCTCTTATAGTTTTTGCACACAAAAATAAAGCTTGGACATTTTTCTATTAAGCTGTTTCATCAAAAGTAAAGAAAGACATGGTTTTGGAAGAAAAGAAAACTCAAAAAAGGCTTTCGAACCCGATTTTTGGCAAAAATTCGACTTGTGCGACTTCTAAACCTCTTCCGAAAAAATTCTAAAAAAACCCTCAAAAATATTTTACCCTAGAAGCTTTTAAATTATGCTTGATCACCAATGAAAATAAAAAAAAAAATTTTTTTTTGGGAAATGTGCAACTATGAAATATTTGTCATCCTTCATGAAACCACTCGTTTTATTAAACAATTGTTTGCTTTTGCAAAAGTTTGATAGATCAAACATCATTTAACAGTTTCTCAATTTTATTATACACCCTACAAGAAATGCATAACCAAAACAAAAAAAAATTTTTTTTTTTTACTAACACACTTGCAACAATTTTACATTAAATTAATAAGTTAGAGAGAGAGACATAATGCGTTAGAGAGAGAGGCAAAATCACATGTACCCAAAGTTTCGGTTAGTTTTTTCATTTTGCTCTTAATAAACTAATAGAAACTTTACCCAATATAGTGGTCAAAACTAGGTAGTCTTCTTGTAGGGCAGTTATCTTCTTACAAATTAAGTTTCGTAAGTAAATAAAATTTTTTAAAAATAAAGCTAAAATTTTATCAATTTACTGGTAACGCTTTTTTGGATTTTTTTCGTCAAATATTTGTTAGGTCTGAACATACCTTTAGAATCACTCTTTGAATCGATCTAACTTTGTCCGTCCGGCTGGCTGTCCATGTAAGCCTTGTCCGTAAGGTACAATTTTTAAGATATATTGATGAAATTTGGTACATAAGTTCTAATTGTCACAAGGACCTATTGAAAATTATGTGAATCGATCATACAATATTATTTCCGAAAAAGATTCTTTGTGACCATCAACCATCTTATTGTGCTGGTATCTAGAATATTTTGTCCAAACTTATTGCAATCTAAATCCCAACTTAAATCTATTAATTCTTCTTATTTTGTTTTTATTTTGTAAATTGAAACAAAGTTTAAGAAACTCAACAATAACAAATTTTGCATTCGCTTTAGTTGACCCCCATTTCGGAATAAAAAGTATTTACACAAAAAAGTATTACAGCTAATGAGTTGTTTTAATTACAAAAAATTTATTTTATTGTAATAACAATTTACACGACAACTTAAAATTACAATTTTAAATAAAAATTTAAATTTGTTTACACATGTGCACAATTTTATATAAAATATTTACTATGTAAATGTCTTTAATATTATGAAATTTAATGTATTAAATTATGTAAATGAGTATTCATACTAGAAAATAAAATCTCACAGTAACTTTTTTATTGTATTTTTTACATGTTTTTTTTCTTTTTGTTTGTGTAACCTTTAAATATTTAAAATTTGCATGTTTTAAGATTTTGTACATAACATTTGTTGTAATTAAGTTGTGTATCTGCTTGCTCAATAATACACCATTCTCAAAATTTTGAAATGAAAAATGAGCGTTTTTTAACTGAAAAAAAACATTAGCTGAGGGAGGAAAAGTTTTCCAAACAATTTTAGCTTACACTTTGTTTATACATGAAAGTAGGGGATTAACATTATAAATTTGTTAATTTAATTGTATTTTGGTGGTTTAGTTTTGTCTTCCTTTGTGTTGTTTTGTTTACAACCTAATTGGAGTTGTCAAAGTTTTCATATACACAAATTTATTGGGCAATAGTTGGAAATAATTATTATTGTAAATATGTATTTAAGTTATTGTTTTAAAATACATTAAAAACATAAAAATGATGTTTTTATGACACAATCGACTGCAATCTGGAAATAAAGACTTTGTTTAGTGTGTGCGAGCCAGCCAAATGGACTAAGTCGATTGATACACTACAAGGGGGGCCCAGAACCACTTTGTTATCAGTTAAACACATCAGTACAATCGCATTATATCCCTTCCTCCTACTGTGGGTGCCAAGAAGATTTGTTTTTATGCCCACACCACCGAAGGTGCAGAGGATGTTATGCGTTTGTGCTGAGCAAAAATGGTGCGTATTAAAATTGTAATTTCATATAACTATCATACAAAAATCTTTCCGGAATAATTTTTTGTGCTCATTAAATATCTTATTATAAAGGTTTTTTTACATTAAATTTGAGCTTACAATATTTTATTGCAAAATTAATCATCTTACCAAGTCTTTTTGAAGTCAGTACATATTTGAACATAGCACCTTTGTATATGTGCAACCACTACCGAAACTGCTTATAACTTTCATAGAAATTATGGTACGAGTTAATATAAAATTTGACAACGATAACGATAAAAAAACTAAGTCAAAAATATTATCTAATATTGTTGCTCTCTACAGAAACTCATATTGCGTTTTAAAATTTTCAACGCCACAAGATATGCAGCGTTTTAATTTAAAAAATTCTATATGAATTTCTTAAGAAAAAAACAACAAAATTTTAAAATATTTTTGAAATTGTTTTTGCTTTCAATGTAATTTTTGGCGTTGCGTTTGGTTTTACACAATTAGGGCCTTAAAAATCAACTACAAAAAATTGTTCCCGTATTTATATATGTAAGGGCCTCAACGGGTTAAGTGTTCGACATTCACCATACCTTGAAAGTAACAAGCAAAGAAGAAGAAGTATTAAGGGACAGTATTCAATTGGCAGTCGATGTGAAAAATTGTCCTAATATAAAGTTGAAAGTTGAATTTTATTTAAAAGTTGCCTAAAGTTGAAAACTATTTAAAAGTTGCATAAAGTTTGCTATTCTTATAATTTGCCTAATATTACATTTAATTTGGAAATTTACCTAATTCTCATTACATCCATTTCAAAAATTAGATAATACTCATTACATTTAACTTACTTTTTAATACTTTGAATAAATTGAATTACATATAAAACTAAGGATTTGTGTTCTTACTTGAAATTGGACATAAACTCTTTACATATATAAGATATTTTTTTGGGTAAATTTTTCCAATCTTCAGAGCTTCGAATATCCGCATCCAGGCCTTATACTTCTATAAAATTGGATGGTATTAAAATTGTTAAAAAAAAATTCTCCGAGCTGTTTTGCAGATACAGTGATGGACTAAAGTATACATGCAACCTACTTTTTTTACGATTTTTGGTAATTGGTAACGATAATTAAAAATGTTTTTATACAACTTATTAAGACAGTATTAAACAAGATTATTAAAAAAAAACGAATTAAAAAGAAATGCTCAACATGGAATTTCACGCGTTAAGCAAATTTTTAAAGACTAAAGTCTACATACAACGTGCCTACTTCTAGGAAAATCTGATATTGACTTTAACTTACCATAGCAAAAATCGTTAAATTGACTAAGCTAAATCGGCACAAAAATCGTCATTGTAAAAAACCACTAATTTTTTATAAGTTTTGAAAATTAATTGTTATGTTTAGTTTCCGTTGCTAATAAAATTTAAATATATATTCTGCCTGTTTTTGAAATTTAATAAAAATTTTCGGTAAGAAATTTATTATTGAAGTAACACAGCCAAACATTTTTTAAAAGTATTGGCAATTATAAGAAAAGTGAGAAAAGAAGATAAAACTAAGAAATATCAAAAACCTATTTTTCACGTCGAAAATCCTGCTTAAGAAGTTAAGTCTGGTAAACACCAATAAAATGTGAACCCAGACTAAATAGAATGGTTGTAAAATGTCTGTAATAAAGAAGTACTAACTGATCAAATAGAACTCTTAAACAAAAATGCATCGTGCTAAAAAACAATCGTATTTTATATGATGAACAGCTAAGACATGAAAATTACTGCCAGTCAAATAATTCAAATAAAATTATATTAGAAGCTTAAATAAAATGTGAAATTATATTAAAAACATTTGTAAATTTGAACAAAATTTGTCATATAAAAATCGTCAAATTTGGGCTATCAATCGTCCAATCGTCAATTGACAATTTTTGTACCAAAATGACTATAAATCGTAAAATCTGGCAGCTATGGATATGAACGTGAAAAAAGCTGCCACGACGCAATGTAAGCAGTATTCTTAAAGAAGTAAATGCGGATCCAAAAATTATACCCCCAAAATTGGCGGAACACATTGAAAAATATTCCAGAAATAGTGTCCACCCAAAAACTATACAACGACCTTTGCATGAGAGTCACTTAACAAGCAGAGTTAAACGCAAAAAACCACTTTTATCTGCCAAAAGCAAAAATTCTATCTTGAATTGGCTAAAACACATTAATAAGATACAAAACGAATCTTATTTACTGACGAGATTAGATACAAAGTCTTAGATCCAAAGAATATTATACCCACAGTAAACATGGAGGTGGCAATGTTATGATTTGGCGAGCCATGGCATCATCTGTATGTGGCAATTAAGTTTTATTTGAAGGCACAATGGACCGATATCTATATAAGAACATATTAGAACATAATTTGAAACCATCGGTTGAGAACTTAGGTATTGGAAATAACTGGATTTTTCAGCAAGGCAATGATCCCAAGCAAACGGCGCACATTGTTCGCTAATAGCCTCTATATTATGCTCCCAGACAACTGAATTGCCCACCACAATCACCGTATTTAAATCATAAAAAACATATCTGGGATGTTTTACCCAGCATTGACTCATGCCACTGTCAGTTCGAAAAACTCAACACAATCATAATTTTTCACTAATACACCCACATTTTTCGCAATGGCAGCTCCAGTGGCAACAAAAATTGCATGCGAGTGGAAAATTGGCACTTGCATGCCACTTTATGTCAAAACGATCGACTGGATTGTTGTCGAACTGTAAAAAAAGTTTTAATTTGTAGAAACGGGCGTTAAAATAAGACAGTTTCCTAATTCTAGACCATTCATTTTGCTAAACTAATGCTTATATAAATAAATGTAAACTATTTCCCCAAAACTAAAACTATGTGATGAAGTCGGTAACTCTTTTTTGTTTTCTGGTACTTTTATAATTTGAGAAGTAAACAAATTATCTATATTAAGTTGACGCTTCGGCGACATTTTAAAAATGAACTGGCAGTGGCATGTGTAAACAGAAAAGCAAATGGCATGAGATTCGACTATTTCGAACACTTTTTGTTGATAATATGAATAGAACAGTGGCGTGCCACTACTTGCATGTGTAAACCCAACGTTAGAGAAAAAAAAGTCAGAAAATCTAAAATAAGCCGCAGTGAATTTCTGAAAACTGCTTTAAACAGAACTGACAGAAGTAACTGCGTAATTCACAGAAAATGATGCTCAGGGCGAACAATCTAAATATTAAGTTTTAAAATATTAAAATATTTTTGAATGTAATTTTTAATTCTATTGTTCCATTTTGAGTGAATGTACACTTATGTCCTTTGACATTTTTAATGTTTTTGTTATTATTGCTTTTGTTATGTTTAAGAATTATATTTTTGTGTCATTAATAAAAATATTTATTAATGCCTTAAATATTGGCATACAAGTTTATCTCGATATCGTCACCAATTCCCAAACATCGTAAAAAAGTAGGTTGCATGTAGACTTAAGTCCTTCACTGTAGGTATTATACCAATATATTAATCAGGGACATCAACATTTCTATTTTTCATAGCTCATTCAATGGTGGGGTGTATACAGTCTGCTTACATTTGCGTGTGGCTTATTTTAAGAATTTTGTGTTCAATGGTATTATTATGTTGAATTTCTGAATTGACCATGGCATTACTAATCACACAAAAAAAAATTATTTTTTCTGGATTCTCGTTTACACAAAGAACTTTTTTCAAAAAAATAAGTCCAAATGCTTGCATTGTGAAACTTTAACTTTGTGCAGTAGTAAAGGGTGTCCAAATTTGAGGTATCAATGGTCAATGGAAATCGCTACAGGGAGATGATCCGAAGCTTTAGTCGTAGAGCATATGTGGTTTCAACAGGATGGTGCCGCTTGCTACACAGCAAGAGAAGCAATCTTTTGAAAATCGCATTATTTATCGTAGAGGAGGAATGAATTGGCCACAAAGATCGTAAGAATTGACATTTTTAAACTGTTTTGTGTGGAATTTTTTGAAATCGAAAGTGTATAGTTCAAGATGTTAAAAATAATATTATTTATTTATTTATTTATTTATTTCAGTCTATGGAACAACAAAATTCCTTACAGACTATGCAACTAACTTACATAGAAAAATATATTACAGTTAATAATTGTAATATGTATATACATATATACTTTTTATAAAATACTCAAAAGAAATAACTTAAAATCGAGCGGATATCAACCATTGAAAACAGTTTATTGAAAAACGTGATTGAGAATTTCGTTAAAAGAAAATTTTTCATTTTTAACCGGAACATATTTATTGCAAAACTGAAATAAAAATATTTTTAATACCTAAAAAAAAAAACTCTTCCTTTTATTAAAATTAAAATGATACCTTCTTTTTTGGACACCCTTTATAAGCTGCTGACTTTTGATTTTGGAGTCATTATTATAGATTGAAAGTCTTCTAAAACAATCTGCTTGTTTTAAAAGTTATTTGTTAAGTGTGTAGGTTTTCTGCATGTGCTGGACTTAGATCGTGTTTTTCATTGTTATATTTTTTTTTTTTTTTTTTTTTGGACTTACCACAATTGCTTACCACTGTATAACAACAATAAAAACCCGCATAAGGGCATCTAGTTTTTTGTTAATGGTGTGTTTTGATTTACACAAGCATTCTACAGGAGTAAGATTTTATATATGTAAATGATATAGTTTGTGATTTTTTTGTGGTTTTATTGTAAGGCTTGTTATGGTATGGTACAGAGATGGGATTTATGGAACAATTGGTCCATTTTTGGCACTATTAGATGTTGCTTGGCCTTATGGCCCTTTTTGGAGTCATTAGTGGAAATTTGCAAAAAACAATGGTATATAATTATAATTTATGAAAGTAGAGATGGATCTTTTAACTCAAGTTTTTGTTTTAACTGAAAGAATTCTTCCTTTCCCACATCTTGAAATACTCAGTCAATTTTTAATTAAATTTCAAAAGTTTTTCAAGAAAACGACATAACTTTTATAAATTTGGTTGGTTTTGGTGCTGACAATTGTTTGGTGATAATGGGTAGAAATAATGGCGCACAAGCTTTATTTTCATAAACTCAGCCGTCGCACATTGGGTTCATAGTGGCGATTAAATGAAATTTAGAAATTAAGTTTTTATAATAAATTTTGGTATAGGGTAGAAGTAGATAAAATTCTACATCACTAGCTGTAAAAATTAATCAACTTAGTTGTTTACTTTCTTTTCAGTGAGCGGTCGAAGATAACAAATTATTGGGTTTTTTTAAAACAAGTGAAAAAATTTGAAATTTTTACAATTCAAGAGATTATTATTAGTGTAAAATCTATTAAAAGTAAATCTTTTATAAAGGAACCTTCAGGTATTAAAGTACATAGTAATTTTTTTTTAAATTATGTGTAAATATTTTTAATAATTTTTTTTTTAAAAAGGTCCAAAATTGGGATAATTTCCGCATGGAATGGGCCACAAGTATTAAGTTACGAGTATTAAGAGTTGGAATTAGTTTTTTGGATTTTAGAAAAGTATAGGATATCAGCTTATATTTAGAAAAAAAAAAGTCCAGACAATGCCCGGCCCTTTTTTTATTTTAATTTTTGTGTAAAAACTCTCGAAAACAAAGATTCCCCAAAAAGCTTAAAAATTTTTATTTTTTCAGATTAATTTTAGCATTTACTGAATTTAGTTAAAGCAAAAGCTGGATACAAATTTATACTAAAAGAAATACATATTAATAACTTATTCTTTAAATTTATTTTGATTTCAAGGTTACAGCGAAAATTGTGTTTTTTTCATGTTTTTTCCGAAAAACAAAAAACGCATAAGAGGTTAAACCAATTGTTCTTCCATTTTTTAAAGCTGTGTTTTTATGTATTTATGATTATTCATTACTAAATACTGATAATATTCTCTTTTGTGACTTTTTTGAAAAATTTTTACATCTATAAAATGTTGTGAAAAACAAAAATTGGGTTTTAAATTAAATTTATACTAATATAAATACATAAAATAAATTTATTAATTGAATTTTTTAATAGCACAGTAAGTATTCTTTAATTTCCAATTTCATTCATTAATTTATCGCTTTTCATTCCAAAGTTACAGCATAAATTGCAAACAAAGGTCTTTTTTTCCAAAAGTTAAAAAAAAATTTTACTTTTCTTTTTCTAAAATGCTGTCTTTTATGTGCTTACACTCATAGAAAAATGGGTCTTCATATTGATGATGCTCTAACATAAGAATTGTGACATCAATGTTATTACAAATGGCACCAATGAGGCAAAAAGTGACATCAATCCAATGACGAACGTCATCATAAAATTTTATCATATTTTATGCGTCATCTATGCTATGACTACAGTGACATCAATTCGACGCCATATTTTGTGTATACTGATAGAAAAGGCGTCATAACCCTGATGTATTTTGACATCAGTACAGAAAAACTGTTATCAGTGTGATGACAGACTGTCATCAGTGCAATGACAAACTGTCGTCAGTGCAATGACAAACTTTATCAATGCGATGACATACTAAATCATGTCATAATATATTATTAACACTATTTTCACTATTTAAAAGTAAAATTAGAAGCAAAAATTCCCATATTCTATTTTTTTAATTATTTTTTTAAATACATCTAATTTTTCAAGTATAATTATTACGAAACCCATATCGGGCATACTGCTGGTGTCTCATAATTGAGAGTTCTTCTGTTAACAAAGGGCGGAATGCAACACAAGTGAAACAAACATGTGTAACGGGTAAGTAAATAATGATATTCTCTCAATTTGACTTTAGGTCAATTACAATGACTCAATTTGATGACAGTTTGTCATCGCACTGATGACATGCTCTATAAAACCGTAGTGAATAAGGGTATACTAAGTTTGTTATTCCGTGTGAAACTTTTTTATTATGCATCCAAGACCCCATAAAATATATATATATTATGGTTTCTTGAGTAACGCTAAGTCGATCTAGACTTATCCGTCTGTCTGTCCGTCTGTTGAAATACTCTCATTTTCGAAAAACTCAAAAGATAAGAACAATGTTGGTGTCAAATTGCTTCTAGTTATCCTAAACAGTATGGGATTTAAATCCAGCAAAATCCGAACAGTAGGATCAGAGTTATGAATCAAAATGTAGAACTACCACCCTAAAAAAAAATTTACAATTTTGTTACAAATACCAACATAAAAGGTGGCATAATGCACGGCTTGATATAAGATTTTGAACAAACTCGTTTGATATGACTAGAAATCATACTGTACGTCTAAAACCGTTTGCAAATCACTTTAAACGCTAAAACAACGTTTTTATAAAAATTAATAAATATTGAAGATTTTTCTAAATTTTTTATGCCGAAAAATATTGGAGTCGGAGGCGCGATTTTTTGTGGGTACTACGACTCCGATTCCCGTACAAACACCTCAACTCCGACTCCACAGCCCTGGATATAACTGTCAACCAAATACATAAATTAAAGCTCCAAAAGCCATTATATCGCTACCTAAAACACAAAAGGCCCTATCGAACATTTTGAAAATTTTACAGGCGAAGCAAAAAACTATTTAAAATTATCAATTGATAAATTAGCATAAACTGTTTATAATTAAGTGTTCTTCTCTTTTTCTTATAAAACCTACCAGTGGTTTCGATAAATAACAATGTTGCATTAAATGCAAACTGTTAGTTATGTATTTTAGTATTTTGTAGATATGGCTTTTTGCTTTTTGTTAATAATACCGCTAATTTTCAGAATAAATAAAAAAGTCGATTTTAATTTTTGGTTAGTTAGGGCCTTTTGCGTTTTAGGTAAAGGTATATCAACGTTTAATGAAATTATTAAATGTTTTCATTAAAGTTAATGAATTGTTTTTAAATGCAGGAGACAATTGAAAATCAAACCATGTTTCTAAGAGTGGTGTGAAATATTGTGATTGTAGATGATCTGCAACTTGATGTAATGATCTTCATTGAGTAGGGTGGATGGGTTGAATAAGGAAAAACTGTATGTAATGAATATGAGCTATAAATGGTTGAGATATATGTGGAATGAAAAAATGATATGTTAAATGGATAGAGCTATGAAATTTGGTGCAGAGTTTTTTCCCCATAGCCCCCATACAAGTTTCTTTCCGGAACATTGTCTTTGTGCCCATAATCCTTCTTATGATGTTGGTAGTTAGATTAAATTTGGTTCAAACTTATATTATTGCAATCAAAATCATATTACCAAATTTTATTGGAGTCGGTCCATATTTGACCATAGCTCCCAAAAAAATACTTCTCCCGAAAATAGCTTTTAATGCCATAATTCCTTATAAATATTAAATCTCATATAGATGAAGATATCTAAATAATGTTCGGCACAAAATAATTGTTACATGAATCTTAACGTCATAACATAATTTTGTTCAGACGGGTCCATGATTGTCCATGGGTTCCAAAAAAGTACATTCCCTACGGTGGCGTAGGGAATCATATGGTCGGGCTTGACGGACTATACTTTCTTACTTATTTCTTCTTTCTTTTCATTCAACCTTCAATAAATCATTCATATTTGGTTGGTGACTTCCATATAACACAAAAGTGGTCGCTAAAAAAGATTGCAGGTGGCAGCAGCATGGCATGATCCCAATTTTATATGAAAAAAGTGATAGGGGACCGGCAGAAACACACTGCTATCTTAGCAGATTCTTAGCACATTTTCTTCATTTTACGATTTAGTAGATTTTTTTTTTAAGTTTAGGCTTATTCTCATCAAACAGTTATGGCTACACTGTATTAGAGATTATATTTTAACTTTTACTGCCTCAACCGCTGTTTCTGCATGCCAGTTACATATGAATGTATATGCTTTAATTTTTAGTTTATTAATATAACTTTAGGTTATTTATATAACAAAATCGAAAAACGCGGCATCTATTGAAAAATTTATTTGCTGCTACGGCTACAAGAATTGCCAAGAAAATGTCAAGGTAGTTGTAGTAGTTGTAAAAGTATGGCTTCAAAATCTTTACCTACTAACATTTACATAATAACATTTACAGTAAGTCCTTAAATAAATTTTTCTGGAAAGCCTTTTTTCGTCTTAGACTCTTATTGCTTGCGATAGCAAAAAAAATTATTTCCATGTAAGAACAATCACCATCTTTAGAACAATTAATTTTTTTGTTTTTATTTTTGATTTGTACGGGCATTTGTGGCTGATTTTGACGTAACAATTGCCAATGAAATTATTAATAACCAATTTATTTGTTTCTAGTTGATTCCCTTAGGCTTTTAATATGAGAAAATTTCAAAGAATATTTTTTTTTAAGTTTTTACTATACAAATAAAAGCAAACAAAGCACTTTTAAAATATAGTGTAAAAAAGTAGGAAAGTATATCCGGTCAAGCTCAAACACACGATCCCCTACACCACTTTTGAGTTTAAAGATATATGTATAATTATAAAATCGTTGTATTTGATGTGTACGGATTGGTTACACTGTGCTAGAATCGAATTTTTCTGTAACAAGCAGTGCACCTGGCGGAGAAATCTAATTCGAGTGCGCTAAATCTAGTGATGCCTACTGTTTTTGTTAGGTTACATCTTGTTTGATCATAGGTCATTCCATGATATAGTTCGAATTGTGGCTACGTAAAATCTTTACCCGATTTTCATCAATTTCAATAGACTTCGTCCTCGTATCTAGAGTTTTAATTAAATCAAATCTAGAACTGATAATCCGACTTTCCAAAGCAAAATATAAATGTAAACTCGACTAAGAAAATTATATTAAGTACATTTTTGTTCGGCATTGACCTGCTTAAAATTAAATTTTAACTTAGGAATTATAATTAAAACTGATTAATTATACTGGTTTACAAATTTTTAATTTTTTTCCATACATAACCTCAAAAAATAACAAAAGAACCGCTGAAGGACCCAAGTGAGCTGTCTCTCGATGGGTGCCCATGGAACCTAACCTAACCTCAAAAAAAACTGATTTTTTGAATATTGAATCACGCAATATTTTTCCTCTTTCAGCCTATAACTAGCTGTATTTATCGGATAAAAATTCACTGATTCTCTACACGCCTTTAGACTTAAAAAAGGTTGATTTTTTTACGTTTTCAAAAATTAATATTTTAAGTAACTGCTTTAAGTCAAAAAAAAAAATCTTTAAACCGTTGCCACTGATTTGTCGACTGTCTGACTTGATTCATCCTCAAAAATTGATAGAGATTTCATATGGAACTTCATATCTGAATTAGATTGTAGCCCACACACAAACACTAGACATTTGAACTGATCTGCATTCATTCCCGATAGACTGAACTGCTCACATGATTGACTAATTGGAGCTGAATAAGATACTAAATCACCTTTGGGAGTTTTAACTGTTTCAAGGCATTTATACCGCTTACTGGTGAAACAAAGTCCGCCGCGGTTAACGCTAGCAATTCTGGGTCGAGTTCGGGCAAACCGTCTAGCTCTGTCTTAGCTACAAAGGCTGCCAAGCTTAGTAAGTTTAAATTGATCAAAAAGATCCCAGAAAGCACGCCCGACCACCAGAAAGCACGCTCCGACCATTGGGGGAAACCCCACTACAGGTCGTACGAGGGCAGCATATCAGAGACCGCGAAAGGGGCACTGCACATCCGCTAAGGAGGCGGTGCTACTATGCTCAAACTGCAGTTAAAAGATGGCGGGATGAAACAGAAAGAAGTAGTGTACCCAGCCGCCAACAGTAAAAATAAGGGTACATGGCATCTAAAATGCCTTCAGGTGAACCTACACCCCACCAAAGCAGCCTTGCTATTTTGTAGGTTCACCGCAAACCTCCTTGATGTTTGTTTCATCCAGGATCATGGGTCTACTCTGGGGCCATCCTGGGGCTCCACAACGATCAAGGTAAGACTATTTACGATTCTGCAACGCCGGGGCCGATTATTTCATAATTTCTTCAGGGTGATCTAGTGGCGATTAGGGCGAGCCTGAGGTCGTAATCGTCTCAGGCTGCTTGTCAGTAGATGCAGACAGTGATCCTACACCTGAGGCTACTGAGCTGGTATCTTATTGCCAAAAGCGTGAGCTCGTTTGGATTATTGGCTGTGATGCAATTGCCCACCCTACTGTCTCGGGACACCAATAAAAGGGATGAGTGTTTACTTGAGTACATTTGTAGAAATAATATATATGTAGCAAATATGGGCGATGAGCCCACCTTTAGAAACGTTATTCGACAAGAGATCTCGGATCTCACACTTACTAGTAGCAAGCTTTCGTACGCCATTAGAAACTGGCAAGTTTCGAGTAACATTTCGTTATCGGCAATATCTGCTTTTCGACATCGAATGCTCCTCGACGAATGTTCAAACGTATCGCAATCCCAGGAACGCGAACTGGAAAATTGTTCGCCATCATTTGGCTTTCAATGAATTGACCGATAGTATGATAACGAGTTCTTTGGACATTGGTTATGAATCCAATACTCTTTGTACGAATATTCGTGAGACCTTAGAGGGGAGTTGCCGACTCCGGATTCGCAGGCCAAAAAGGAATGTTCTCTGGTGGAATGAGCATCTGGAGAGTCTAAGGGCTGAGGCCAGACGGTTATCCAACAAAGCTAAGGAAACTGGTTGAGAAGGCACTGGACGGAAGGCAAATAGCTCTATGTGCATTTATCGACATTCAGGGAGCATTTGACAACACTTCCTATGAGGCGATTAACATTGCTCTAACAAGGAAAGGTGTTCCAGTTCTTATAAGAAACTGGATTAGGGAGATACTAGCATCCAGGGTGATTAACTTAGATCTATGTGGCTCATCAAGGACCATTGAAGAAGCCAAAGGTTTCCTCAGGGTGGCGTTCTATCGCCTCTTTTGTGCACCTTGGAAATCAATGAGATGTTGGAGATAAATTACCTCAGCTTCCGAACTTATGGCTTTGCTGACGATCTAGTTATATCTGTGGCTGGATTTGAGGACGCGAAAATTTCGGGGGCGATGCAGCAGGCCCTCGGTTTGACACTTGGTTTGTGCAGAGAGAGAGGGCTTAATATTAACCACGCAAAAACTATTCTGGTACCATTCACTAGACGTAGAGTTCTGAGTCTTAAGGAACCGACCCTGAACGGTGCGGCTATTGGAATATCTAAAGAAGTGAAATAGTTGGGGATCATTCTGGATATATCCCTTAACTGGAACGCTCAGTTATCCCATGTCACCAGAAGGGCAACAAGGGTATTATTTGCCTGCCAAAGATTCTTCGGGAAGACTTGGGGGCTGAAGCCTAGAATGATCTACTGGTCTTTTGTTACGATAATCAGACCAATCTTGACCTTTGCCGCCCTAGCGTGGTGGACGAAGACGGTATAGGTCAAAGCTAGAGCGATAATCGATAAGGTCTATCGCCTGTTCTGCGTATCGATCACGGGCGCCATTAGAACTTGCCCCACTCTGGCTTAAGGAACTATCCTGCACATTCGTCCGTTGCACATATATATAAAGGACGAGCCCTGCAGGGCTGAAAAAAAAACTAAATTCCTACCAAATTTTAAAAATGGCTAATTTATTTTGAAAAATGTTTAACTGTATTTGAATAAAGTTGCATTTATTTTGTAAAAGGTTTTGTTTAATTTGAAAAAGGTTTCGTTTAATTTGAAAAAGGTTTCGTTTAATTTTAAAAAGGTTTCGTTTAATTTGAAAAAGGTTTCGTTTAATATGGAAAAGGTTTTATTTAAACTGAAAATGCTATATAAACCCTTACAAATAACCCGTAACAATTAACGCTATCGCAGTAAAATGTAGGGCGTCAGCGTTTTATAGGACTAGAAATCAAACTGTCACATTTCGTGAAGATCAGTCCATCAATTACCATAGGCTCCATATGAAGCCTACTACCGGAAAACAGTTTAGTAGGCCTTAAACCGTTATATATACAGTAATCCCTTGATTTACGTCGTCTCGATTAACGTTGTTTCGGTTTGCGTCGCCAAATTTTGTGTGACTTCTAAATTTAATTTGCGTCGCCATTCGATTTGCGTCTTCAGATTTTTTGTGCCTTATAAACTCGATTTGCGTCGCCATTCGATTTAGGTCGCCTTATTTGCTTTTGTTTTATAAGCAAAAAGTGGGGAATCACAGTTTTTAGTTGAAATGCTCTTTTGGGGTTTCCATGCGTGTGTAGCTATTCCTATCTATACATGGATACATTTTTGGACAGAAATATGAGATCAAAAAAACACAATCACCCCAGTTATGAATCAAAATTCCATGGGATTTTTCCCTTCGCCCATTTTTACAATAGAATTTAAATAGGGAAAATGTGAGAAAGGAAAAATCTCCCGCGGAATTTTTATTTATAATTGGGCTGAATATGTAGTGGAAAGGGTATTATGCGTTTGTGCTAATGTTTGTAACACCTTAAAATATCGGTCCTAGACCCTACTTTTAGTATACCAATCGACTAAGAATCACTTTTTGAATCGATCTAACGACACCGTTCTTTCGGCTGACTTGCAGGCTATGAATGGAAAATTGTACGCAAATTTCAGTTCGTAATTTTGGAGTTAATTTCATTATATTTGGCATACATGCCAATTGAAAATGGTGAGTATCGGTTCATAATTTCACATAACAAGTTTTTTTTCGGAATTGAGTATTTGTACCCATGAACCCACTTATTATGTTGGTATTTAGCTTAAATTTGGTTCAAACTTATGTCACTGCAACTCATATTAAAAAATTATATTGGACCAAAGTTCCCATACAAATACTATCCCGAAAATATATTTTTTATAAATGTTGGTATTGACACAAAATTAAGCGAAAAGCACTTTAATGATAGATTCTATGTCATGGCTAAACGTGGTATTTGTAGATCCTTAATTAACTATAGGTCCCAATTTAACCAATTTTGGTTAAAAATAACCAGAACGGCAACGGTGGTCGTGAAATAATAGCTGCGATCGAGAACACAAAAGTTTTTACTATTTTTTACTGAACTTTACTGCATTTTTGCGAAATTGCGTTCGAGTACTCAAAATGCAGTAAATGAGGACACAAATTGGGAGCGTTAAGTGGCAGTTCTTGATTAAGTACTTACAAATTTTTACTGCAGAAATATTTGCAGTAAAATTTAGTAAATCAAAAAAACATATGTTACAAAAGATAAACAAGCAAAAGAACGAACAAAAAGGATACAAATTGTGAAGAAATTGTCTTAAAAAAGGAAAGTTTAAATAAAAGTTAAACAATAACAAAAAGTTAATAAATATTAATTAATTAAACTTCTTTGTGGTGCATTTACATATATGGCTAAATTCTAACTTTTTTTGTTGTTGTTTTATTTTTTAGAGTTGTTAAAAGTATTTGTATTTGGGTACTTAGTACTTCACTGATTTTTTAAGTAATCAATAGCAAGCAATGTATTCATGTATTTTTGAACAAATTTAGCCGGACACAAATTAGTAAAATCAAATAAAATTAAAAAAATAACAATGTGAAAGAAAAATTAAATAAATTGTTTGGATTTTCTTAAAATGTTCGTGTTGTAAAAAGTATTTAATCGAGTACCGATAAGAAAACGAGTTAAGTAGTCAAAAGTGTAAACATTTTTCAACACTTCAATTATTTGCCATCAGCTGTTGCCATTATTTTACGAATCTTAACAATTTTGCGTTCGCGTACTTTTCTGGACAACAGCTTTTTGTGAGAGAAAAAATTTCTGTTTACTCATTTACTGCATTTTACTGTAAAAGTACTCAAACGCACATAATATCTATCTACTTCATTTTGAGAACGCTTTGTCTGCTTTCACACGTTTCATCTATTGATGCTCAACTCTTCTGTTTTTAGGGGGAAAAAGAAACAGTACGCTGTGTGTTTTTTCTTCGTAGGTATATGCCTAACGATGGCTGCATGTAATGCTTTCTTTTTCTCTTTGAATCGCTGTGAATAAAATTGTTGTTGTTTTGAAACGAAAAAAGATGAAACCGGTTGCTGCGGGAATTATAAAGAAGTTGAGCTTCAAAAGATGAAACGTGTGAATTCAGAACTTTTCTAATGCTCTCACATATAGACACTTAGGCCCTAATCATGTAAAACCCAGCGCAAAGCCAAAGAATAACATTGAAAGCATAAACAATGTCATAAATATTTTGTAATTTTGTTGTTGCTTACATTTTCAAAACATAAAATGGAAAAAAAAAGAAAATAAATAATTAAAACAATAAAATGAGAAAGAATTTGAAGTTTCCGCCGACGTTTTAATTATGGGTTTTAGGATTTTTGCCTGAAGTTGAAGACTCAATTCTGTTTGAATACCAATCTCCATTTTATCCATTTTTTGTCGATTTTAACCCTCTTTTTCCTTTAATCTCCATTTTTGTCGATTTCAACCATCTTTGCTAGTAGCTGCAATCGTTCGTTCTCTCATTGGTAGCCGTTGGTGCGGCTACTAGCCTCAATTGTGAAATGTTTGCTATTATTAAAATGACAAAAGGTGACAGGAGCTAGTGTCATTCAAAAACTTACTTTTCAAATGCAGTGTGTTTATTTTGCTACTGCTATTTTAGTAGTGGTATATGTAAGCTTTTGGATTTTTATTTTAAGCCTGGTACTCTGTTCAAGATTTGACGTGAAATGCTGTCAAAACTCATATGAAAAAAATTGGGCGGAATTTCATTGAAATTATGTTGATAGAGTTGTACTCTGTTGAATTTGTGAAAAAGTAACGAAGGGCCTAATCATGTAAAACCCAACGCAACGCCAAATAATAACATTGAAGCACAAAAAATGTCATAAATATTTTGTAGTTTTGTTGTTGCTTTCTTCAGAAATTCATGTACCGTTTTGCAATTTTCAACGCCACAAGCTGTGCAGCGTTTCCAATTGTAAAACGCCTATTATCTGAAACAGCCCTAACATAAACCAGCAATATACCACCTTGAATACACACATGTATAACATCATGCTGGTATGGTATACCAACCCTATGGCTGACAGGGTTATGAGTCACTATAATATGTCATATGTACACTATGTAATAAAAATCTACAAACGATAATATTCTGTCCTGTAGGGTATCTTTTACTTGCGCCTAACCAATATATTTTCTTACCTGTTAAATTTCTCTTTCTTACACAACAAGATTTTCTAATTTTCAGTGGTGAAGTGTATAATTAAAACTATCGGTACAGTGTAATAAAAAGATATAAAATATTTTTATTTATTTCCAATTAATTTATATAATATTATGAATTTAATAATTTGTGTTAAAATTCAACTTTGTTAGACGCTCGGAACACTTTAGCATTGGATTTCTAAAAATAGATTAAAAAAAACATATTTATTTTATTAGTAAAATAATGGTAAAAGACTTCAAGTATTATAGACTTAAGGCCATGTCAGATAAAACTTTTGCTTCGCGTTGCGTTACCGATTCGCTTTGACATCTAAGATAAAATATACATACATACTTATACGAAACATGTCACATAAAGTCCTTTCAAAGCGGAGCGAAGCAAAAAGTTAGCCAACTCTCATCTTTTTGCGCGCTTTGACAATTGGCTAGTATAATTTTCTTTTTTTTAATTTTTTTGCCAAATTCAATTCGAAAAAACCGTCCAATTAAATTTTTAACTTTTATTTTTATAACAAATAATTAAATGTACAAATTACTAACCGCTTTTATAAGTAAACAAACAAAACGTAAGTATTGTCAAAGTTTTCATTGTGTCATACACAATGCTGCCAGAGAAAATTGTGAAAAAATCGTCAATTTCCTGAGAAAAATAAAAAAAATCGTCTTTTTTAAAATGTCGTCAAAAAAAAAATCGGACAATTTTAATATAGATTTTAAACAAAGTTTATTCGATTTTTATTAAAAACAAGCAAACAACAACATATTAATTATATACATACATATACCACCGTATGTTTGAGAAATTGTTTGTTAAATTTAACAAACGTTTATAAACCTATATTAAAATAATCTAAGGTTTTTTTCAAAGTCTTAAGAATAAAATATACTTTAAATCGGGCCATTTTCTAAAAAATTTCAAAACCGAAGAAGGCCAAGGTAAGTTTGTCGGCCAATACGGTGAGGCAACAGTTTTTTGCCTATTTTATGAACCTCGAAAAATCCTATTTTTTGGAAGGGATACACAAATTGCAGAAACGTTGGACTAAGTGTATTGTGCTAAAAGGAGATTATGTTGGAAACTAAATTTTTTTTGTAAAAGAAACAGTGTGTCATTCAAAATGTCGCGGAGTTATTCATCCTCGTAGACAAGTTCGTTTTTATATAAGTTTGTCATCCCTTTTGTAATTGCTACAATATTAATATTAGGCCCCACATAAAGTATATATGTATATTCTGAGTTTTTATGAAAAGCAAAGTTGGTTTAACGATGTCAATCTAACCATGTGTTTGTTGAAATGGGATTTCCGAAGACTCGTATATAAACATTGCTATACATTTATATTAAATGTAGTACGGAACAGCGCGCTATTATATTTCAGCCAGATCGGTCTACAAATGCCTAAGATATGAACAAAAAACAACGACTGCCTGTAATTTATACCCATAAATCTCTAATTTTGACCTGTAAACCTTAACTTCTTTAAATCTTATTATAATATTATTATTTACTTGAAATAATAATAATCTTTCTTCACGAAATTATACTTTTGGCACCATGGCACCCATATAAGCTAGGAGGATAAAATTTGGCTTAAAAATTATTCATATATACGGAGTATTAAATGTTAAAAATTAACCAAATCAGTCCATAACTTCACCTGCTCCTCACACGAGTGAACTCTCAAAATCAAGGTTTTTTGGACTCGAAATTTTGCTTTTGCCCATAAAATTTTTTTTGGAAAAGAGCAAAATCTTCTTGTATAATTTTATTTACAATAGGGATGAATATAAAAATTTAAGCTTTCTTGTTTACAAAAATGTTTTTTTTTTCTGAATAAAATCGTAAATTTTAAAAAAAAAATTAGCAAATCGGCACTTTGCTAATTTCGAAACCGATAAATCGTCAAATCTGGCAGCCCTTTTGCTTTGCAATTTTCTGCCAAAGGTAGAAACGTCACGCAAAGCGACAAAGTTGTATCTGACACGGCCTTCAGTCCCCTTTAAGCGTTGCATTTTTTTATATGAAGCTTGACGTCTCTCTCTCTCTCTCTTACATAAATTTAATTTTCCTAAAATCGAAGTAATTTTTCTTAATTTTTATACCCTTTATCGAAAGTAAAAGGCAATACATATATAAGTTTTTCATTTTGTTTGTAATTTCTAGAATACTGATCGTAGACCATATAACGTCTATATATTCTGGGTCCATATGAGGAGTTTAGATGATTTAACGATGTCCGTCTATGCGTTGTAATGGAGAACGGCAAGAGCCAACGTTTCTAAATTATGTGCAATCGTCTTAGTTATCAATAAATAATACCCGAAAAAATGTAGGCGGGAATGGAGAAGTGGGCGAGCCACAAGTAATACTTATTTGTATCCAAAGAACTGTATTTATATAACTTTCTTTTTTTATCGCACCGCCGAATATAGCACTCTTACATTTGTGCTGATGTTTGTAACACGTTAATATTAAGTATACCGATGTCCGTTAGACTGGTTCGCTGTCCGGCTGGCTGTCAATGAAATATTCTAAGCAAAGCATAGGTCACAATTTTGGAGATGATTTGATGATATTTGGTACATAGGTTCTTATTGGCACAAGGACCAAGCCTATTGAAAATTTCACATAGCCCCCATACAGGCATATTTCCGGAACAGGGTATTTGTGCCCATAAACCATCTTATTATGTTGGTATTTAGATTAAATTTGGTCCAAACTTATCTTAGTCATGGTTCAGACTTGCAATATTTGTTGCAGCAATTCTTGATTTTATTGGTGAGATGAGTACCCCTTCCAAATTTTCTTACCTCTCTCTTATCAATAAACTCAATAGTTGCTGCGAAAAAATTTCCAAGTCTGGGCGAGGAATTATTTATTGCAAACAAAATAGTCTTACCAAATTTTATTGGACTCGGTCCTTTTTGACCATGTTCCCATACAAAAACTACTCCAGAAAAAAGCTTTTAACGTCAAAATATATCATGAAAAATATTGTTCTGTCGGCTCCAAAATAAATCATAGGTCCCTTTTAAACCCTTTTCTAAAATCACTTTAAGGCAAACAAATTTTATAAAAAGGGTCCGCCAAATAACTTCTTTTTTTTGAAAATGCTATATAAAAAAACTACTGAATATTTTCTCAAATTTCTTTTTTTATTTGAAAGTAAAATCCTTCCGGTTAATAATGGAAAACAATTTCATTTAAATGGCTGCCTCGGCTTGCCATGCAGTAACCTACACGATCGGTCCAATTTTTAAGCACATTATCGATTATGTGCAGCTGTATTTCACCAATGGCTTCACGAATATTGTCCTTTAAAGCGTCAATTGTCTCTGGCTTGTCGGCGTAACACTTATATTTGACGGCACCCCACAAATAATACTCCAACGGTGTCAAGTCGGAGCTCCGAGGTGGCCAAACGACATCAGCTCTGCGGCTGATAATGCGATCTTCAAAAACAGGGCGCAAAACATCGAGTGTAGCTTCGGCTGTGTGGCACGTAGCGCCGTCCTGTTGAAATCAAATGTTGCCAATATCCTTCTCTTCAATTTTTGTGAACAAAAATTCGTTCAACATGGCCCGATAACGATCGCCATTGACTGTAACGGCCACTCCTTGCTCATTTTCGAAGAAAAATGGCCCAATTATGCCTCTGGACCAAAATCCGCACCAAACAGTTACTCGGCTTTTCAATGTATGCGTGCGGGTTTTCTGTGCCCCAAATGTGACAATTTTGCTTGTTTACATACCCGCCAAGATCAAAATGAGCTTCATCTGAAAAGATGATTTTTTTGGCAAAATCGGCATCTTCTGTAAGTCAATCGCAGGCCCACTTAGCGAAGCGAAAACGCATTGGATGGTCAGTTGGCTTTAACTCCTGCACCAATTGGCATTTGTATGGCGTCATACCAAGATCTTTATGCAAAATTCGTCTCAATGATGTCTCCGAAATGTTCAATTGTTGAGAACGACGGTGAATTGATGTTGATGGCGCTTCACGCACACTTTCTGCCACAGCAGCAATATTCTCGGGTTTACGCACTGTTTTTGGCTTTTCACACTTTGGATATCGATGAGGATGCCAGTTTCTTTCACTTTTTTCACAAGATAACGAACATACGGAGCTGACGGTGCTTCTCTTCTTCCAAAACCCGTACGCAATTTTCGCACACATTCTGCAACATTACCACGATTTTCAAAGTAATGTCGATAAAACGAATTATCTGTCAAATCGGACATGAGCTAAGTGTTACCATTCACGAAATAAGCACTAGTTGAAAAAAACCGTTAGATTGCGGACCCTTTATATGAAGATATCTAAATAATATTCGGCACAGAACTTTTATATGAATCTTAAACTCAATAGCATAATTGTTTTCTGGTGGGTCCATGATTGCTTATAGGCCCCAAATAAGGAACACTTGCCAAAATGTGCTCTTAAATACTGTGATGTAGGGTATCATATGGCTGGTCTTGGCCGACTATTCTTTCTTACTTGTTTGTTATCTATTTGTGGCAGTAAAGCTAGATTCCGAACAATTTTTTTGTCTGTACAAGATTTTTTACAATTTTTTTTTCTTTTTATTTTTGTTCGGAACATTTTCAACTTGAATTGGTTTAAGTTATTATTTTATTTTATTTATTAAACAATAATTAGTACAAATAAGACTCGAAGTCTCTTAAGGCGCCTCAAACAAATGGAAATAGTTGACCTAATTCGATATTTAATGAACTTAAGTACTAAGACGATAATTACATTAAAGTTTTAAGTAAATACAAACAAAATTATTCATATCACAAAAGAAAAATTAATTACTAAAAAGTTTTTTGACTGCCATTTTGAGATACGATGCGCGGGATCGGTTTTAATATAATTGGGTTAGTTATTCCATAATTTCACAGCAGTAATAAAGAATAATCTTGAAGACGATTAATAGCTGTTGTTAACAATAATCAGGTTAAAAGTGCAACCAGATCTAGAGAAGCATAGTCTATCGAAAATATAACCAGGTTCTCGCAAATATATAACCTTGTGAAAAAAAAACTAAGTTTCGAATATTTAAGTACGAAGTCAAACTGCATCCCAGAATCTGTATCTGGCACAGTTATTGATAACTTTCTGCAATTTATATTTTGAAGCTGCATCAAGCTCTCCAAACACAATAGCACCATATATTATGATGGGAACAGTAAGAGTTTAAACCAGTTCGAGTTTTATATCACTCGAAATAAATGCTGATGAATACCATAGTTTGCTAAGAACATTATACATTCTAGTAATGGAGTAGCTAACATGGTCCTTGCCATTAAGTTCAGAGTTAATGACATTACCAAGATTTTTTACAACCTTAATATATTTAACTTAATTTTGCATACAAATTTAAGGCAAGATATCTATAGGGTCCCCTTACATGAATCAAAAGAGCTTGAGATTTTGATGTGTTTATTTTAAGATTATTCCTGAAGGACCATTCACAAATATCATTAAGATCCTCATTAAGGCGACAAACTAAATCCTCGGCAAGCCCAACTGGCCGTGAAAGGTAAATTTGAGCATCATCTGCATTTAAATGAATACTGGAGTTTTTATAATTGTGAACGATATAATTAATGAACATGCTAAAAAGTAAAGGACCACATATTGAACACTGTGGAACACCAGGTTAAGAATAACGAGTTCGAACGAACTCGTTGGTAGCGATCCGTAAGATATGATCTGATAAGATTGGCAGAATAATTGCTTAAACCAAAGTACTTTTTCAGTTTATGAAATAGCACGTCATAGTTGACAGTATCAAAAGCTTTGAAAAATCAATGAGAATTTGGTTATTGGTTAAATAAAAGACTGATTTTGTTTATTTCAATATTTATTAATAACCAACTACAATAGAAAATTTAATGGAAATATATTTTAATGAATAGTGATTTAATGAGCGAACTGAAGGTTGAAACGCGTGGTTAGCCAACAAGAAGGTCAAGAAGAACGGAAGTAATTTTTTCATCGTTTTATGTCATCCAAAAGGTTACGGGTTACTCGGTACTGTTGAATGAAATTGGTATCGAGCAGTGATGCCACAATATTCCCCCTCACTCCGGCCACCCAGGGGGCGGTTTCATCTAAACCTCAGAGGAATCGTAACTCTTCGACCGCTTGAAGTGTTTTTGGGTTAAGCAGACTCTGTTGAGGAATTGGCAGGCGCGCTGGAATTTGTTACGTGTGTGGTGAGATCCTTATGCACTTGTTGATCGCTTCTTTTTTTTATCAGGTTTAGTTTGTTGTTGCGAGGCAGGTATTGTTGGGATTGGTATGACATTGTCTAACTCGTCACTTGGAAGAAATGCGGGATTCAAACGGTCGATGTTGACATTAATTCTACGTTCTCTAATTAGGTTCGTACAAAACTTATCAAAACGTTTTAATACCAAATACGGGCCATCGTACGGATGCGTAAGGGATGGTCTCACGGAGTCGTTACGGACGAATACGTGAGTCGAGTTCTGCAACTTTTTTGAGATGAATGTCCGAGGCGTTGAGTGGTGCGAGGTGTCAGTCGGCTTAATGTTTTGCATCGCCGTTCGAAACTCTGACACAAATTCGCTGACACGATCGGACATTTTGATTTGCTGAAAAAATTCGCCAGGAACTGTTAAAGTCGTGCCATACACCAGCTCAGCAGGTGAGGTACGCAGATCGGGCTTAAAAACTACTCTTAACCCCAGCAAAACTATTGGTAGATGTAGTACCCATCTTGCTGTGTTGTGGCACAATATGGAATCGGTCTTTTATTGTTAGGCAGTATCGTTGCCCTTCACATAGTGGCAATGGGCCAACGATGTCGCTGTTAATGTGTGCGAAACGCTCCTTAGGTGGAATATATTTTGCGGGCGCGGATAATGTATGACGTTGAACTTTTGAATTTTGGCACTGAATACAGTTATGTACGAATGATGCGGCATCTTTGCGGATATTTGGCCAACAAAATCTGCTCGCTAGCAGTTTAACTGTAGCTCGAACTCCAGGGTGTGACAGATTGTGTACTGCAGAAAGTATTTGTTGTCGAAAATCCTTTGTGATATATGGACGGACGCGTGACGTTGATGTATCGCATATGAACTGGTCGTCGCTACCCGGGATGGGAAAATATTTGAGTACAAGTGAATTTGTTTGTATACCTGAGCCTTGGAACATTTGTTGGAGTTCCCTGTCGCTCCGCTGGGCAGCTGCGATTTGGGAATAGTCTACCACGTTATTGATGGTTTCGATGCGTGAAAGAGCGTCCGCTGAAGCATTCTCAAGTCCCGGCGTATTGCGGATATCAATCGTAAACTGACTGATAAAGTCTAGCTGTCTCATTCTTTGTGGCGATGCCTTTTCTAATTTTTGTTTGAATGCAAAAATTAGCGACCGATGGTCAGTAACAATATAACATGGTCTGCCTTCTGAGAAATATCAAAAATGGCATATAGCTTGGAATGCCGCCGTAAGCTCCCGATCGTACGTTGAATATTTCTGTTGAGCACTTGTGAGCTTTTTTGAATAAAACGCTAATGGTTGTAGGATATCACAAACCTTTTGATGTATTGCTGCTCCGACAGCAGTATCGGAAGAGTCCACGTAAACTGCCAGCTCGGCCTCAGCAGCAGGGTGCGCTAGGATGGTTGCGTTAGCCGGTTTCTGTGACTTCGTTCTTCTTGTTGCCTATGATAAGCTGCTGCAGCTGCATCTGATAGGCTATTGCGTGTGGTAAGAATTTTCTGTAAAAATTTATCATCGCAATAATCCTTTTAAGTCCTTGAGCAACCTTTGGTTTTGGGAAGTCTTTTATGACTGCTACTTTTTCCGCCAAAGGTCGAATACCTCCCACCTCAACTAGATGACCAAGAAATCTAATATCGTTTTTGAAGAATTCACATTTTTTTAGATTGATGGCGAGGTTGCTCTCGCGTAAACGATGAAAAACTTCCGTGAGATCAAGGCGATGTTGCTCAAACGATGAAGATGCGACGCAAATGTCGTCGATATAAGGACAAACGAAGTCAAGACCCCTTAACACCTCGTCGATAAGCCGCTGAAACGAAGGGCGTACTGATGGCCGTCTTCGAGATGTCGTCGGGGTGGATTGGCAACTGATGAAAGGCCTTTTATAGGTCAATTTTTGTAAAAATGTTCTTACCTCTCAAGTTCGCCGTTAAATCTGTCAAATACGGCAATGGGCACGATAGTCGCCGCACGGCCTCCAGGTCCCGTTCCCTTTCCTTACCATATGCAAGGGACTGGACCAATTACTATTAGACCGCAGACATACCCGTTTTTAATAGGAAATCGAACTCGGTTTTGGCGGCGGCCAGTTTTTCGGGTGAGAGTCTGCGCGGACGACAAAAACGGGTTGGCCAGTAGTTTCTATTCTGTGAAAAATTGAAGACTAAAGGCCTAACTATAATGTGCTTAACCAAACTTTAGCTAGTGTCAAAATTCAACGAAAAGCATGTCAAATGCTTAAGTAAATTACTGAAGACTTTTAGGTGGCTATATTGTACTTATTGAGCTTAAAGACTTTCTACACTTAGTTGCAAACATTTGTACTTTTGGAAAAATATTTTCGTTTTTATTTCTTTAAAATGTAATATTTTTGACAAAATGTCATTTAATTTGTAAAAGTTATAAATATATTACCATAAACAAGTAAAAATATGTTTATCTTTTATTCATTTTTAAAGTAAACTAAAACTAAAATAAAAAAGTACTAAAAAAAGCAACTGCGGTTGCATCTTTTAATTGTAAACAATTATATGTATCTATTATGTGTCATTTGCTTAAGGAAGAGCGAAATTGACCGCACTTTCCTTAAGCAAATAACACTTGACGAAACTTAACGAAAAGTGTCTTAAGTACATTATAGTTGTATACATTTGATTGTGTGTATTCGCACATTTGCTTAAGGTTCATTAAGCACATTATAGTTAGGCCTTTAGTCTTGGATCCATAAGGCGACAGCTTAGTGACGTCGGGAAAATTTTCCAAAATGTCGGCGAAGGGGTTTTTTGAGTCGAGTTACAATAACTGTGGTGTTGTCGATTAGACGGTTACGACGAAGGTCGATCAGTAAATCATGATATTTTATGAAATCTGAAACAATTATGGGAGACGTGACGTCCGCCATAATAAAGGACCAGAAAAAATCGCGACGTAAACCCAGATCCAACTTAATACGTTTTTCTCCAATTACTTTAATCGGAGATCCGTTGGCAGCATACAAAAGGACGGTAGTTGGACGGATGTCAATCGATTTTGCAGTTATTGGCAAGACGGAAACGTCGGCGCCGCTGTCTATTAAAAAATGTTTGTCTGACAATTTGTCCTTTATTTTGAGGCGAAAAATTTTGCATCTGGTGGGGAAGGCTTCGCTTGCCGCCGCCACCTGCTCACGGAGTCAATTAGAATGGGACGATCTGTCCGATACTAGTTCGCTTGCCTGGTGCTTTTTATGCCGGCAGGGACTGCGACAGTTTTGTGCACGGCGGCCATATTTTATATGGTACCAACATTCGAAATCTGACTCGTTGGTATCATGCTTTGAGCGACTCTTAGAGCGACTACGTTGTTTCGCCGGTCCGCGGGAACGAGAGCGCGTGGAAAAATTTTCAAACGTTTTGCCCAATTCTACTACGGCCGCTCGTAGATCGTTGATTTCATTCTGTGGCAGCGCTCGAACACGATTAATGTGATAAGTTGCTATAGCGTCGACTACTGAGTCCGCGATTTTGGTGAATTCGGCGGGGGTACCTGTCGAGGCGGCTACGACTGGCTGTGCGAGTTCGGGCAAACGTTTTGCCCAGAGGCTTTTTAGTGCAGCTTCTCCTAGGGTACTGCCGGCAACTCGTTTCATTTCGAAATAGAGCTCAGACGGCTTTTTGTCACTTAGCGGTAGCTCTGACAAAAGGCGGTTGAGGCGGCGTTGCTCACTATCAGCAAAGTGCTGTTAATCTTTTCCTTAATAAACTCATACCTGTCCGCCTGGGGAAGTGAAGCAATAACGTCAGATAGCTGCGATATAATGTTAGGGTCCAGTGCTGCCCTTATGCCGGACGCTGTGAACCAAAAGTCCATGGTCGTAAACCACGCTTCGATGCTGCAACTCGACATCTGTGGCACCGGCAACCTGGCGTATACGACAGAAATGTTTCCTGCCGTTGAATGTGAAAGGCCGCTGTCATCTATAATTTGTTGCGTACTGTCGTTTTGACATCTTATTTTTTTCGTTAGAAGAAAAAGTATGGCGCGAACTTCGTTTACTTGGCGGTCAATAAACTCGTCGGGGTCACCAATTTGGCTATTGGTTAAATAAAAGAAACTGATTTTGTTTAATTCAATATTTATTAATAACCAACTACAATAGAAAATTTAATGGAAATATATTTTAATGAATAGTGATTTAATGAGCGAACTGAAGGTTGAAACGCGTGGTTAGCCAACAAGAAGGTCAAGAAGAACGGAAGTAATTTTTTCATCGTTTTATGTCATCCAAAAGGTTACGGGTTACTCGGTACTGTTGAATGAAATTGGTATCGAGCAGTGATGCCACAAGAACAACAATAGTAAGTTCACCATTATCAAAAAAATGGACGAATATCCTCCAAGACTTTTGCTTTGGCAGTACCATAACTTTTCGCCGTGCGGTAGCCAGATTGATTCTCAGATAAGAGGTTTTGACATTGAATGTGATTTACAATTTGGTAAGAAACCAATCTTTCAAAAACTTTAGAAACAGAGTCTTCAGTCGGCTGAGTTTTTTCGCGACTGGTATAACATTTGCGATTTCCCAATCATTAAAAAATGTTGATGTTGTAACGATATGGTTAAAAATATGAGTAATTGAAGGCAGTATGAATGGTAATATGAGTTTTATGAATTTAATGCTAATTTCGTCATAACCAACTGAAGTGGACTTAAACGACGATATTGATCTCCCAACCTTTTCAGCGCTAAAAGTGCTGAAGGAAAACAGGTCACCCTCATATAAAATATTTTGATTAACATGGTAGTTGTCAGTTCTATGTACGACAGATTATTTTAAAAAGAAGTCATTCATGGCTTCAGGACATATATCACATTCACTTTTCTTTTTCCTCAAATCAAGTTTGTTCAATATATTTCCATAGCTCACTAGACAAAAAATTTGTGTGCAATTTACTCCTAAAGTAATCACATTTCTTATTTTTTGGAAGAACATGCACTCAATTTCTAGGTAGCCTATATATCTCCCAGTTAAACCCAAACGGTATATTCTTCCAAATGTCATAAAGTCTATTCCATATCCTTATAGCAGATTTAACTGCCTCATTGCAGGCTGATTAAGTTTGCAATTTTTATTCTTTTTAAAGGAACATGTTTCTCAAAAAGCATTAATACGTTTCTATAGGCCAATTTGTCATTGATACAGTATTTTTCGTTTAGCTGCACATTGAAGTTTGCATGAAAATTTGTGCAGTTACGCAAAATATTCTGTTACGCAGTATTCACATAGCAGCATAAATGATGCTGCTAAGTGAATTCACTTACCTGTATAAATGTGCGCTTATGTAAAATTTTTTTCTTATTTCAAAAACAGATTTAGGCATGCAATATCCATTATTCATTAATTTCAGCAAATAATTTTAATACACTTTTAAATTTAATATAAATATATGTATCTAAAACAAAAACAATTCATTAAAAAAACAATCTAGAGCACTATATTCGGTTGTGCTGAATCTTTGATACCCTTTACCGACAGTTAGAATATTTCAGGCGTGGACTCTGTGATCTATAAATTATTAATTAATCTTTACAAAAACGGACGTAAGTATTAAAACTCTTTGCGGCTTAGTCCTACATATATTCAGTTATTGACAGACAATCAGAAAGCTTTATGCTTTTATTTTATTTGAACAAATTTAAGTAATATGTCATGCTTCGTACCAGTTTTAGCCGAACTAAAATTATTTTCGAGAGGGGAATTTATATTTGACCCATGGTACATTATGGACAAATCATCACAAAATTCTGAACAGTGTTTTCTAGTATAAAAAATCTAAATTAAAACAAATTTCGATATAGTAGTGCAATATGTTATTGCATTTTATAGTTTTAAATTCGTTTTCAAAATGCTACTTTTTATGGGACCTAAGGTAAGTTATAGACCGATTACCACAAAATTGCATGGTATTATTTCTGGCCATATGACGCTAAATTGGATCAAATTATACCTCAATATCTGTATCTTCTACGGTTTTTGGCATATTTCAATAGTTTCCCATTATATGGGCCCTATGGTTAATTATGGGCGGCTCTTCACGAAATTTAACAGTGTGATTTTTAGTCCTATAAGACTGCGGCGTAACAAATTGTATTACGGCAGCGTCATTTGTTACGGTTTTAGGCCATATTGCGAGAGTAGGCTTTATATGGGGCCTATAGTAAATTATGGAAATTTAACATTACGATTTTTAGTCACATAGAACGAACTTGTGCGAAATCTTATATGAATCTGTGCATTATACCATCATTTATGCTAGCTTTTGTAACAAAACTATCAATTTTCTATTTTGGTGGTTCTACATTTCGATTCATAACTCTGATCCCACTTTGCTGGATTTCAACCCCCAACTGCTTAGGGTAACTACAAGCAAGTTTGTTCATTTCTTTTGAGGCTTTCAAAAGTGAGCGAGTTTTCAACAGACGGACAGACAGATGGACATGGTTAAATCGACTTAGAATTATACAATGATCCAGAATATACTCGTATATACCACATTAGCAGAGTAAAATTTTATGCCCATTTTTTTATTAAAATAGCGATTGATGCAATCATGATTTTTAGTTTTTATGAGGCACTTAAAAATAACATTTTGTATTAAAAATAAACGTTGTTAACCAAAAATCGAATGCTGTTATCCACAATATGCACTTTAGCAAAATGCACATACACGATTTATTTTTCTAGCAATATTTAGCCTTCATACACAATACTTTGTATTTTGTGCAGATAGGCAACAAATGCAGTTAAGCGAAATGCAGCTAAACAAAAAATACTGTATTCTCATAGCACCAGCAATCCTTCCAATTCACATTAGCCGCATCAAGGCTTAATAGTATATAATTGCGAGAGTAGTAATTAGTATTAATATCAATGCAGTGCAGATCGAAATTATTAACAAGAAACAGCATATCATGGTCCGAAATGCCGGCAAGCGAAAACTGATCAAAATGAATAGTTAGTGCGCTATTAGACGTACACATAAGGTCAAGCAGAGCGAGTAGAGCATCAGTTATTTACACTCAAGCCACTTGCATTCATGCAATCCAAAAGATGATTTGATCTTGCATTGTTGCACGACAAATCTATATTAAAGTCGCCACATACAATAAGATTTTCATAATGCATTACAATTACATTAAACTTATCAAAAAAGTCGTCAAGTGCATTTTGTTTATGACGATTGTAGGCACACACTTCACATTATTTAGTGGAATAATAGACCTGAAACTCAACGCCAACAAATTCAATCACATCATCTACATCAGATTTCAATACAATTTTATGCTTCAACCCTTTTTTATAATAAATTACAACTCCCCCACCCCTTTCACCAGATCTTCTGTCATGTCGAATTAAATTAAAGTTCAAAATATTGTGAATATCATCATCAGATTCATGATCAAACCATGTTTCAAAAACACAAGGCAGATCGATATTACAATTTGAAAGTATGAATATTTTTGTAGAATTGAGACTTCTAGCAATCAAGTGGCAAATTTTAAAACCTTTGTAATTATTCCCACCTATCCCCAATAGCTGTTCGCATTTAGCGTCATGAATAAAATTTGTTAATGACATTATAAGACCACCGTGCCCGTTTGTAAAATGACAGGAGAAACGAAAATATAAAATAGAAGCATTACTTTAAAACTAAAGGGAAATTTTAAAAATTTAATTATATTTGAAAAGGTAAATAAATAAGATTAAAAAAAAACTTAAGCTGAAGGTCCATGCTAAGCATTCTATGCGTTGTTCCTTATTATGCATATTTCAAAAAGTAGAATCGGTGCAATGGTATGTGACAAGTTACACAGCAAAACGCATAGAAGCATATACGTATCAACGCATGAAAGTATGTTTACTTTCTACTTTTGGATGCGTCACATGTGTGGTAAAAAAATGTCAGCTGTTTTTGATGGCCATGAATGACAAATCATACATATTTTATTTTCAATGTTATCGATAAATTTGATTGTGTGGTGGATTCCTTTTTTCTATTTTTTGTATTAAAAAATGTTTTTAAAAAAGGAAAAACTTTCGTTATAAAGGGTGTGTGTGAAATGGTAGCAAAATTCTATGGTGAAATAAAATTTATCTGTGGTAGAAAAATTTCATGTTTGTGCTGTGTGATATTATAACATTTTTGACAATGTAAAATTTTGACATAAAGAAAAGAACAATGGCTTGCTGACATTTCTTAGCACAAGTCAAGATCGGCAAATTGTTCAGCAAAAAGTAGCAGGTAGTGGATGATCTGACAAAAGAATAGTTATTCAAAATGAAAAAATTATCTATTACAATTAGTTATTAATTGAAATATATGTATTTGTTATTAATATAAATATATTTTAACCCGACTTCAAAAAAGAAGGAGGGTTTCAATTCGGTTGTATGTTGCTTCCGGGCGTGTCAACAGCTTGTAATTACAAAAAATTTTGGAAATCAGACGGACAATTTGTCTGTCCGGAAATTTTATTTTTGAGCTGCTCCATAATTTATAAACCAATTTTTAGAATTCGCGCTTTCTTTTAATATGATTTGATAGCAGGTTGCAAATGTGAACAAATTTTAAGAAATTTTTTTTTTTTTAATTTTTGAAGTTTTTAGCGATTTTTTTATTCTCTGTTGATTTGGAACCCATAAACAGATATTTAATGCTTTTATTAACTTTTAAGAAACTTCTCATTTTTATAAAAACGTTTTAAACCTTCGCGAATTGCGCGTTTTAGGTAACCTAAATCCTAATAAGCTGATTATGGGATTAATGATCTAACAAACATTATTTATTCAGTTTGTTTATTTAGATGTTATTGTGATTGGTTTTTTCAATTACAGTTACATAAGTTTGTGCCTTGGAAATATAACAAAATGCTGTTAATGTAAATGTAATTAGCGTTCTGTAGTCTATTAATGAATTTTAAATTTATTTAAAAGAAAGATATTTTACTTTTATTAGACACTGATGTCAACATGCACAAATTATAATAACAAAAATGTTACTAATAAAAAAAATTAAATATGTAACTATTTTGATCTTATAATAGATTACATAAATATGCAACACGGATAAAAAGAAAACTTTGACTAAAAAATGAGTTTAAATATACCTTTCGAACCGGCGGCAACTTCAAAGCAAAATTTAAATTCGGCGGCGGCTAAGAGTCGACCGTGAGCTGCTCGACCTGGGAGTGTGTCTGATAATTGTGCGGTGGTCACAAATTTCTACGCTAATGTCAAAATTTATACTAGCCCCCTGGGCTAGTGATATTTTATTTACCTCAACAGTGTCAAATTTTTACTTTCATGAATTTTTACTTTCATTGAAATAAATTTCATGAACAAAATACGTTGAAATTATTTTTTAGAACAATTTTTTCATAAACAAAATTTGCCATTCTAGTTATCGATTACTTTTATGTTCTGAGCGCCATCTTCGTTGTGCTTATTAATTTATTTAACAAATGCCTTGAAAAGGAATATTATTGACACCATGAAAAATTACGAATTTTTTTGATAATAAAAGTTTACTCCTCTATGATTTCTTATAAATAAATTCTATTAAAATATAAGTTACGCCTTCCATTGTTGCCAAATTGTTATTATTTGATAAAAAAAAATTAGCACAACAGAAGATAAAAAAGTAATTTTGCACATAAAACGCATTGCATGTAAATTAAATTTAGGAACGCTTGAAATGCAAAAAAAGTATCATACGCATAAACGCATAGTATGGATCTTCAGCTTTTAAGTTTTTGGCCAACTATTAAAGTTATATTGCCAGGGTATCACACGAATCTTAGAAGAATCACACGACCTAGACCTTCGTATAGGAAGGCGGCTTTCAGAATCCGCTCCAGAGCTTTTTTTGTCTCCATTAATAAACGTCTGAGTTTTATATGGTTCTCCACCAGTAACGTAGAGTTATTTTTGGTTCTCCACCAGACAAGCAATTTAAAACATTGAGGTAAAAAACGATTGCATTAGTCAATGTTGAACAACCGAAAAAATGTAACTCGGTACAAGTATACGACGCCAAGCCATTAGCCAATGTGAGGTGGCAACGCAAAATGCACGAAAAGTAGACAAACAAGAACGACCTCACTGTCCTTAAAAAAATTGACAACGAGCGTGAGCTGCTTCTCTACTCAAGCTGGAGGTCCACACCACGCGTTTTAGCCTCCACGCATTGCATGCGTTTTATACCTTACTTGCGTTCTACGTTTCAAGTTACATGCAACGCTTCTGATGCGGCATCACCACAAGTAAAAATAAAATTTCATATGTCAAAATCAGCTGATTTATTCGAACGCTGCTTGTGACGCTTGCAAAAGTAGAAAGTAACCCTACTTTTCGCGTTCAACGCCTCAATGCATCCTAGGCTAATGTGCATGAAACTTGTTACATACAACTACACAGATTCTACTTTTTTGACAGCTGCGTAGACTGCGAAAAGGCGTGTAACGCGTGGTGTGGACCTCCAGCTTCAGAGTTTTACGAGTGTTGATTTATTTGTAATTTTTGTCCAGCCAAAATTGAACTGTGCTGCCACATATTTTAATTTTTCAGCTAAAGAAAAATGAAATCACAGAGTATACTTGTGGAAAAAGTTGTTTTATATGTTATGTTTTGGTACAATTTTCATTAAAACAAATTGAAGTTGAAAAATATCTAAAATGGAGTTAAACGAATTAATTGAAAAAGCCTTGTTTACACACATACATATTTCATATGGAAGATTTGTTTTTCCAAAAAAATTGTTCGAAATAAGAGTGTTTTAAGCTCGTACTGTAACCGATATTTTAAATAAGAATTTGATGTTAATTAAAGTTATCTGTGCCGAATTTTTTTTTGGCAGATTGATGGTAGAAAATATTGTTTTCTGAACCGAGGCATATTTGAGTGCTTTGGTTCTATATTAACCCTTTTACCATTAAATTGTGCCTTTATAAAAATGATTCGTACGAATTTTGTTACAATACGATCATTTATACAAAATTAATGGCAGTGAAACTAAATATGTACAACTTTATCTAAAATCATTTAAAAATGTTTTAAATAGGTTTTTGTAAATTTTTCCCTCCAAACTTTGTACATATGTATGCATATAATTTTATTAATTAAGTTTAATTATTAAGAAGAAAAAGAAACAGTCTTAAACTCTTTGTATATATATAACATATAAGAAATAATGGTAATAATATTTGACAAATAAATGAATTGAAATTGAAATTGAAATATGTACAACAAATTCGTTTAATGGTCTATATTTTTATTTTATTTTATTCGACGAAAAATTCAGAAAAAACGTGACAACTAATTTTATCCTTGAACAATTTTCACGAAATTTGGTGGTGTGATTGCCAGACATACCAATTAAATGAATTAATTGGAATGTAAGGACAATTCCGCCACCAATTTAAGTTAGCTTTGCAATTTTTTGGAAGGTTGTTCCAAAAGTAATTTGGAGGCATAACTCTTTGATAAGGCGAAGGTAAAAAATCATGATTAATGGTATGTGTGTGAAACGTTAGCAAAGTTCCATGGTGAATTAAAATTGTCAAAAATCTTAACGCTAATGTCAAAATTTATACTAGGCCCCAGGGCTAGTGAGAGTTTATTCACCTCAACAGTCGCTAAATTTTACTTCCATGAGTACTTTGCTACCGTTTCACATACACCCTAAATTTAACAAATGTTCAATCAGTAAACTTTTAATATAAAAATTGTTTTCTTAGCCATTATTAAATTTAAAATATTTTTATGAATAAAGACATTAAAATATTTAGGCCCTAATCATGTAAAACGCAACGCAACGCCAAAGAATTACATTGAAAGCACAAACAATGTCATAAATATTTTGTAATTTTGTTTTTGCTTTCTACATAAATTAATGTACCGTTTTAAAATTTTCAACGCCACAAGCTGTGCAGCGTTTGAAATTTTAAAACGCAATGTGAATTTCTGTTTGTTTGTGCTTTCAATGTTGTTCTTTGGCTTTGCGTTGCGTTTAACATGATTAGGGTCTTTAAGTACAATAACTTATAATTTACTCACGTTTTCGAGGAAATTTGGAAAATGTTTGTGGGAACATTTTCTAAATTTGAATTGAGACAAAGTAAATCGGCAGCTGTCACAGATTTCCATTTCAATAAATCCACATCAGGTTGATCGATCTTATTTTGATCCAACTGCCGTAATTTCGAAAATTGTTCACCTAAAGAAAATTTAATTATTTTAGTATTGTTTTATTTTAATATTTTTAAATTTTAAAATACAGGTTAAATAAAGTATAACATATTTTGAAAAGTAAAATTGTATAAACATTTATTTATGTGCTGTTTTTATAACACAAGTGATTGAACGTGTGGTAAATTTTATATGAAAATCACTCAAAAAACTGAGTGCTTTTCATACAAATTTTACTACACGTTCAATCACTTGTGTTGTGAAAACAGCAGTTAATGATTTCATGCTTTCAAATAAAAAAACTATTTTTTTTTAATAAATGTGATTCTGTTGTTTTCATATAAAAAGTCGAATTTTCGTGATAAAGTTATATTTTTATTCTTTGCGCTCGAGTGCCTGTACATCAGTGATGTTATACGTAGGGAAAATCCCTATTCGTAGGGATTTTCTTCTAAAAAAATGGCCGTAGGGACCAAAAGGACAGACTTTTTGAAATCAATAAAATGTAGGGACTTTTGAGTAATGTGGCAAAACTGCATTCATTTGGCCACCTTTTTCGATTTATGATAGCAAACGAATAAAATTGTTGATAGGGCAACATTAAAAGTTGTTAATTTTCTTTAAGTCATCGCTTTCCGCCATTTCAGCTTGAATTTAATTAAACATTAGGTTGTGAAAATCTCTTTTACAAGAATGGAGATTTTTTGAACTTAATTTTCCAGAGCAACAAATAGATAATTTGTTAAAGGTGGATACCGCCTTCTTCAAGACGATTGTAAAAATTGTTATATCTTCTACAGGGTGGCCCAAATAAGACCAAAAATTTCACGCAGCATGTCCATAGTTTGCCTAGCAGCATGCGCAGTGGCTCCATCTTGCTACACACAATGGTGGAGCAAGACATCAGCTGGTCTTATTTGGGCCACCCTGTAGTGTACCGAAACTTATTAAAAAAATTTTATCATTGCGGAATTAGGGAATCACCATTCAAAATTTATACGGGCAAATAATTAATTTTTCTAGTATCCAAGCAAAATCCAAAAGTACATTAGCGGTTTTCACCCTTTGTATTAATAGTACAACTCTGTTATATTTAATACGATTTTATACTTCAAAACGTGAGTGTCTTTTTCGTATGCATTGTAAATTAATGAATTTGCTGAGGGAGAGAAAGAGATAGATAAAGTTTCTTCAACTGTTTTATTCTGGTAAATTCACACACTTGTTTACTACTGCTTTTTGTGGGATTTTTCAACCACAGCGTAGTATATTTTAGTCTAATACATTTTGTTGTTGTAGTGTTGTAGATGTTAGTATTTTTACTAAAATTATAAGATTAACAAGGTCTACAAGGGACTTTACTGTCAAGGGTGAATTCCGCTATTAATATATGATTTTAAGTGAACTTATATCACTTGTTTATTACGTTTTGTTTTTGTTTATATTTAAATGTATATGTATGTATGCATGTATAGCGCAGCTATCATTTTGTATCATAGTCAAATATTTTACGAATCAGCAAAATAAATGCATATGACCTCACTTTTCAATCATTAATAGGTGTGTTCGTTTACTTTACTAGCAGAAACTTGCAAAGAGAGAGTAAGTAGGAATTTAAAGAAATTGTTCCCAAAAATACTAAAAAGTAAATGAACACTTTGTCAGCCAAAATTTGCAAGTTAAAGTAGTGAGGAATATACAGGAATATTTGAGTAGGTACCCATTAATTATTCTAAGACTTGGGAAAATTTTATACATTACAGTAAAAATAATGTGATTTTATTAATTTATATTTGTTTATGTTGAATAAAATGAATCATGAATTGGTTTTTTTTTATATAGGAGATGAGAGAAGAATTCAGATTTTTATCAATAATAAAAGATAAAAAACCCCTTTGTTAACAATTAAAGTATTTATAAGGCAAAACAAAATATTTAATTATAGGTATATAAAATTTCAACGTTACGGATTGATTTACTGACAGATGCATTTTCGCACAGCCTTAACGCCATGAGTTATAAGGTAGAAATTTGAACAGGATGCTGGTCTCTCGCTAAATCGATCCACTAAAAATCGAAGAAATTGTCTAATAGTACGAAAGTTGTGTGTGTTAGTGAACAAATTTAGTGCATTGCGACTCGAAAGAAACTACTTTCATGTGTAAATGCTAGGTAAGATAAAAATTTTGGAAATTCGAATGTTTAGGGGATAAATACCGTAAAAACGAGTAAAATCGCTAACCTCATAACTCCTAAACTAACCGTGGATTCATCCATGCGTTCCGAACAATATTTTTGTCCGAAGAATAATTTTTTACTGAGAGTGATCTTCAGAACGATTCACCTATTTCGGAAAATTTGCCCGGAAAAACAAAGCTACCATATGGTTTACAGATGTAAACAATTGTACAAACTGGCAGCACAACTAGCAAACTACTTTTATTGAATTGTTTTCTAAAAGTGTGTAAAGAAAATGGACGAAAAAAAGAATGTGATTTAATTATATTTATTTTTTTATTTAATTATTCAGCAAAAAACAATTGTTGCACTATAGCACTATATGATGTGGCAGCTCGATTCAACTTTTATGTTCAAATAGAAAAAAAGAGGCATCGCAGTTCATTTTGTTCTGAACAAGAACTAAAATTAAACCATTAATTTTTCAATTAAAGCAGTGGTGATCAAAATTGAAATGCTTTTGTATTGGTGAGAAAAAGAGACAAATTTAGAAATACAGTACAACAAAAAAGTAAACGAAAAGATTATTATAAAAATGTAATCGTAAAAATTGTTTTGGTTTAAAAAATCTGTTTAATACTTCAATACACAATTAATTTGCTATTTGGTAAAACAAAATAATTTTCCTTATATTTTAAAGGTAAAAAAAACAATCAATTTACTTTTTATTTTATTAATATACAAATATATGTATAGATATGATATAGAAAAGTATGAAGAATTCAAATTAACTGCGCATAACAAATATCTAAAATTTTGTTATAGGACAGTTTGAACAATTGTCAAATATAACATGATTTAGTTCTTGTGAGAAAAATTAAATGTTATAAACGATTTTTCAATAATGAAGACTGTAGAGCAAGCAGATAATAAATTAAAAAGACGAAAAGCACATCACGCCTTTACATAGGAAATTTGTTGGATATTTTAAAATCAAAAATACTTAACACAATAACCTTCAATTATTCACCGAAGTTTGCTGGTTAAGAAGATCTTCACTTTAGTTAAGGGCTTATCACGGTCTCTTAAGGAATTTCAGTTCATTTCAGAGAAGAAATTATTATATATGACTTGAGAAATATTTTTCAAATTCATTTCAAAATAGGAACTTTTTTACTTTTACGGGAGCAAAAGCATACAATTAAATATAGGTGTTTATGCTAATGCTTTTGTGGCAAAATTCCCAGTACCCTTTAAATGTTTTATAACACAAAAGGCATTGAGGATAACCAAATGCATTATTTATCATAAAAAATTTTCGTAATGGTACGAATATTTATTTTACGCACTATTTTTTAAAATCAAGCAGAGCATCCGCCAAGCATGTGCACTATTTGCCGTCTGAAAGACAACTGAATGAAAAGAGCATAACAAAGTGATGGGTGGGGCCAAAAAGCAATTGCTCTATGAAATGATCACCACTGAATTAAAGCCAATAAACATAGAAATAAAAACTGTTTTACATCCGTAACTAAACCAAAAAATACAAATTTGTTTCTTTTTCGAAATTCAAACATTTAAGGGGTGAAAATTGTACCTATTTTTGGTACTTTCTTAACAAAACATTTTTCTCCATTCTTTGCAATATACGTTCTCAATTATGGGCTTCCACTACAATAATGAATTTTTTTATATGTCGTTCTACAAGTGGTACCAAGGCGAATTTACTTCAGGTGGCGGCGAGACTACAACAAGTCAACAACACAAAAAACAACATGGTATTTTGTTTTTGTTTTTCGGTCTTGGAATGTCAAAAACAGGGCGAATTAATGTATAAATGAATTCGCCTTTCATAAAACAGTTGACTAAAACAGGGCTACCAGAATTGGGGTTCTAATCTCAAATTAGATAAAAAAAAATTTTTTCGGGCTTATTTTGAGGATGTCAAAATTTTTTTTTCTTTTTGGGTAAATTATTTAAAGTTTTGTTTATTTTACAAGATAACCTAAATAAAAAGGCTAATATTTTTTATGTAAAAAACTCCTTTAATACAATTTATAATAAACAAATTATAACGCAAATTTAATATCTGTCGGCTGAAAAATCTGGTTTTGCTGATCGCGACATCAGTTTTTTATTCAAAATGTTTCTGCAGCAAATTTTTTTTTATCTTAAAAAACATGGTCGAATGACTAGGTCGCGCAAAACTACAACAATGCATCGATAGGAAAAACAACACTAATTTTGTTTGTGTAAAACACAACCTACTAATTGGACCATATAAAAAACGTTTATGTACACCTTCTGTTTAGGTCAACCTGCAAACATTCTAAGAAGTAAAATTACTTTTAAACGTATATACGTCACCAAATATTGATATTTCACGCGTAAAATGAATATGCTTGTGGGGTCATTATAATAATGCTAATTCTATACATTTGAAATGTTCACAGCTTCAAAAGTTCATAAACGATATAAAATCATTCAACATGGATTTTCAGGCTGAAACCATTCATTGTAAAAGTATGTTTGGCAATATGCACATGTTCCTTTAGGTCCTAATCATGTAAAACGCAGCGCAACGCCAAAGAATAACATTGAAAGCACAAACAATGTCATAAATATTTTGTAATTTGGTTGTTGCTTTCAACAGGAATTCATGTACGGTATTTTAAAATTTTTAACGACACAAGCTCTGCAGCGTTTGAAATTTTAAAACGCAATGTGAATTTCTGTAGAAGCAACAAAAAAATTACAAAATATTTATGACATTGTTTGTGCTTTCAACGTTTTTCTTTGGCGTTGCGCTGTGTTTTACATGATTAGGGCCTTAATTATATTTAAGACGGCAGTCATACAGGAAATTTAAAATACATATATGTATATTTTGGATTAACTGAATGATCCCTTTTCCTAAATACCGTATATTTTTGGTCAGAATTTGAAAGATAAGTACCAAATTGTGAAATTTTGTAAAATACACTATTGCTTTAGTGTGATTATGCTAATATGAGTTTAAAATACAAATTTATAAGATAAAAATAATGCCCACTGATAAATAATATTAAAACATTATTTTATTTAGTAATAATTTATTTATTGGCTTCTTATTTTTAGATATTTTAAGAAATTTTTATTTTAAATTTGGGAATGAAGAAAGAATGTATGTGGTAGCCCTAGCCTAAAATGAACAAAAACATTTGAGTCAAAAAATATAAAATAAAATAAATTATTTTTAGAATCAAGAAAATAACAGTTTTTATAACATAAACTTGTGCAATTTTTGTGAGCACTTAATTGCAAATTCGGTGGAAGTGAATGTGGCATTGAAATGAATTTATTAAACCGTTTCTTTTCTGTATTCATTTTATGCATTTGAACATTAAAACAGCACATAAACATAAAAACACCTTTAAGATATAGTGATAATGGTAAAAATTTGTTTTTGTGACCAAAAAACGATCTGTACTTAATTCTTACACATAGTTTAATTAATCGTCCCTTTATTTTTTAACTTTTTCATTAATAATTTGCAAACTAAAATTTAATTTAAAAACACAATTTTAAAAAGCACATGTAAACAAAACTTTTGAAAATTCTGGCATGACTAAAAAAAATAACAGGCTGTCTCTTCGCCGCCACCTGAAGTAAATTCGCCTTGAGTGGTACCTTTTTAATATGCTATAATAGATATTAGACATATAAAATTACAGCTGCAGGGTCCTGAGTGAATGAGAATCTAAAACGTTGGCAATTTTTTTTAAAACTTAGAAACATAAACTTTGGCATTTAAATATGACCACGAAAGAAAGGTAACGAGGTAGCGGGTTAAATTATTGTTAATTATAAAATAATTTTAGATATTCTCATTATCTACTTTATGCGCGTTTTATTTGGTCCAAATGCATTTCTTTGGTGTTTGTTTCATAATAAACAAGACGGTCATAAGGTAAACAATGAGAATATCTCAAACTATTTTATAATTAATAAGAATCTCTAATTTTGTAAATAATTTTATTTGCAAGCAAATTTTTTAACTAATGGGGTATTATACTGCAATAGAGTTAAGTATCGGGTATCTAGGTAACCATTATACTCACAGTATTAATAACAACACCTGATCGGTTAAAAGCATAACAAAATACATAAGGGATTTTTAAACTAGTTCGTTATTTTATTTAGCAATAAAAATATCGAAATATGTGTCCTAAGTTAAACAAAAGTATGATTTCTTATCGCATAAATATTTTTAATAATTTTAAAAATCAACATTAGCTTATAAATTTTGCAAAATATCCTTATTTAAAATTCTTGCAAGTAAAAATTTTACCAGTAAAACTTTGCAAGAATTTTTTTGTCTCTCAATTTTTTTTTCTCTTTTGACGCTCTCAACTTGCACATTTTTGGGTTGATGAACACTTTCCACTAACAATTGTTACAAATTCGTAAAAAATTTTAGTAAATGAACACAGCTAATGATGCTCTCGTTGTGAGAAAATAGGTCTGTCTGCGTACTTTTCCAGTAGCAAATACTCAGTAAATTTTTTTGGGAGAGTAAGACAAATTTTACTCTTTCGGCTGAGAATATCTCAAAAAGTACGCAGACAGTATCCAGTGAAATCTTGCAAGAAAACAGCTGATCGGTGTGTAAACAATTGAAATAACAAACGTGAGCCAAGATAGCGTTGAAGAAATAGCGTCCAATTTGGGAATTTAAAAACCGGGAAACCAAAATACTCAAATAATGGGTATTTGCAGTATAAACAAAAAGTTAGCGTCGAATTTAGGAATTTAAAATAGGGAAGTACAAATATAGGAACAAATCTAGTTTACCGACGCAGCTCCAAATAAAAAAAATACACAGGGTGATGGAAAATGAAAAAATAAGAAGAAAAAATTAAATAAAAAAGTTGGCGCAAACGCTTAGTTTTCGAGTTTCGAAGTTTTCACATAAATATGTGATTTTCCACTACAATTCTAAACGTATATGGCCAATATTAGTATCATTTTAAAGCTCTTGAACAGATTTTTCTGGATATACATAATTTATTTCAAAATATTAAACTCTTTAGATCACATTACAGTTTTTTTCATTTTACGTCGAAATGTTACGGAAGTGCACTAGGAAAGAATGTAGTTTATTTAAATAAAACTGTAATACAAATTTTATAAAATAACAACCACTAGCATCGCAAAAAAATTCTTTGCATAGCCAGCCTTTGGCCGGACGCAAGGATGATCTTCTCTATGGTATAATAAACACCGGTTTCGCTTACTAAAGCTTCCTTGCATAGCCGGCCTTCGGCCGGGCGCAAATATTTTCTCCCCTATGGTATAACTAATACCGGCTTCGCTAACAAAAGATTCTCTGCATAGACGGCCTTTGCCCATGGGCAAGGATTCTCTCCTCATTAGTATTCAATAAACATAAAGAAGGTTTTACTTGTATTTTAATTAAAATTCTTAAATAAATTAGTATGTAGTATATACAAACATTAAAGAATTAGAAAAAATTAATAAATTTGTTTTTATGCTTACTAAAAAACTTTTGTATTTTGCAAACTCGTCCCACTTCTTAATAAACTAAAAATATTAAAATAAATTCTGTATGTTCAGAAAGATCTAGTGAAACGCTTTGCAATGATACCAATATTAGCCATATACATTTGGAAATGTACTGCAAAATCCCATATTTATATAAAAACTTAAAACGCCCATAACTCGAAAACTAAGCGTTTGCGCCAGCTTTCTTATTTAATTTTTTCTTCTTATTTTTCCATTTTCTATCACCCTAGGTACTTTTTTTTTTTTATTTGAAGCTGCGTCGGTAAACTAGATTTAAGCCCAAATATATATATATTTTTAATAAAAATACAAAAAATATTTACCACAGGCTTTTGCAGGGTATAAACTATATATTTTCTGAAAGTAAATAGTTTTCTGGACAAAATGAGCGATCCGTGCAAAAAATCGTTCGGACAGTTTCCGAGAAATCTGGGTTCATCCAAAATGGTCAGTAAAAATCTTTACTGATTTATGCAATGAACCACAGGCTTTTGCACGGTATAAACTGTATATTTTCTGAAAGTAAATAGTTTTCTGGACAAAATGAGCGATGCGTGCAAAAAATATATAGTTTATACCGTGCAAAAGCCTGTGGTTCATTGCATAAATCAGTAAAGATTTTTACTGACCATTTTGGATGAACCCAGATTTCTCGGAAACTGTCCGAACGATTTTTTGCACGCATCGCTCATTTTGTCCAGAAAACTATTTACTTTCAGAAAATATACAGTTTATACCGTGCAAAAGCCTGTGGTAAATATTTTTAATATTTTTATTAAAAATATAAATATATTTTTATTTCCCCTTTTTAAATTCCTAAATTCGACGCAAACTTTTTGTTCATATACTGTAAATCCCCATTATTTGGGTATTTTTGTTTCCCGGTTTTTAAATTCCCAAATTTGACGCTATTTCGTCGACGCTATCTTGGCACACGTAAACTCTTTCATTCAAACAGTATATAAAAACAGCTGTTCAAACTAGTTGCAAAATCTTACCAGAGGAAATTTCTCCAGTAACATTTTGCAAGTTCTCTAAGACCCCTTTCAGACAAGCAAAGTTTACTTTGCAAAGTCTTGAGTTTATAGAAGAGAAGGGAAAAGAGTATAGCGGGGGAGTACATACTTTGCTGTACTCGCAAAGTCGTTTTGTTTTTCGTTCGTAGATTATACCTGAAGTTGGCTGCAACTTTATATTTATATACAGCGTTACCAGAATCTTTGGAATAAAAATTGTCATATGGCGAAAGAAATCATATTTTGAAGAGGAAAATCTTAAATTTTTTTTTCTTAATTTAAATTTTTTAAAACAAGGGCAAAATAGTAAGAATTATTAATTTTTTATAAAACAATACTTCTTATTATTTAAATTGAAATTCATAAAAACATAATTCGTCAGTATATTAAACTTTATAAAAATACATTTTTTCTTTTCACCTATTTCCGATGTACTAAAGAATTATTTACTTCTTAAGGTACGTTCAGTCTAATGAAATATTTATCGAAAATATTTGTTCTGATATTTGCTTCAAACTGTGTGAAACAAAAAAACTTTTATTTGTTAATGTTCAAACTAAGCTCAAATATTTGATAATTTTTGTTTGATGAAACAGTTGGCAAACAGTGTTAATAAAATAAATTAATTCATGTTTGCCATGCGTTCAGACTAAAAGAAATATTTGCATCAAATAATTATTTAATGTAAGTGTTCAAAAATAAAAATATATTTCTCAAATGGTAAAAATGAGCGCAAAAGCTAATTTTTTTATTTTATTCTGTGGATCAGCATATCTTTTAGTGTTAGAACAGGAGAATGTAGAAGAAGAAAAAAATGGAAGCCACTGGGTAACGGGAACATGGCTAAAATTTGTGAAAAATTGCAAACTTGGAAACAAACCCTAAAATATATTTGAAATTGCTAAATCGGTTAAAAAACAAAATTTAGGGGAAAAACAAAAAAAAAATGTTGCAAAAATTGCGAAAATTCGCGAACCATTTTAATATTTCAAACAAGCCATAAAATTTATTAAAAGTGCCTTAAACTTTAAGGAATGGCAAAAATTCTATAAAAATTTCTAAATTAGCGGTAATTTGCAAAAATTTGCTAATAGCGGCACAATAGCAAAGTCTAATAATTATAAAAAATCTTTAAAATTGTAAAGAATCCGAAAACTTACAGTAAAAATTGCTTCTATCTGGAACATGGCTAAAATTAGTTGTCGTTGTTTGCTCTTTCAATTTTTTTGTAATATCAAATAAATGTTTGCTTAAAAATTACTAAAATATTTGATTTTTTGTGTTCACACTATGTTCACATTGGACAAATATTTGTTTGCCGGCAAATACTTTTATTTGCTCAAAATCAGCTGTTATTTTGTTTGATACTCAAAAATATTTTGTGTTCAGACTACGTTAATGAAATATTTGATGTCTGCTTTCAAATATTTCATCAGTCTGAACGTACCTTTACAAATACATTTAAAACAAAAACAAAGTTTTTAGAATTTGTTTTTGTTTTAAATGTAGTTGTTCGAAAGAAGGAATTCTTTCGCACATTGGAAATAGGTTATAATATGCCTTTTTGAATATTTTTATGTCCAGAAATAATGATGCAATTTTGTGTATTCTAGATACTGGGTACAAAAGTGTGCAGCACCAACACACATCAAGCTGATGCAAAACTTCATTGTTTTAAAAATTGACTGTTTAAGTAATCGTGTATTTTCTATAAGCAAAATTAAAGTAAAAATCAGAATTTCTAAAAATAAAAAATCATCATTTGAGAAAAAAATCTTTAATCATATTTTTGTTTGAATATATAAAAAAAAATATGATAAAATCATCATTCTGGCAACGCTGTTTATATATTATATTCAAACAAGAGAAAACAAAAATTTGTCAAATTAAACTTTGTGTGTCTGAGCACCAAACAAAGTTTAAAAGAGAATTCAACAGACTTTGTCAAAGTAAACTTTGCCTGTCTGAAAGGGGTCTAACTTTCAACTGTCAAAAAATTCTCTTTTTGGCTCTCTCGCTGTAAGAGATTTGGAGTACGCAGACAACATTTTGCAAGATTTTGCGACATTTTGTACAAAATTATGCAAAATATGTGTACGCAGACAGACCTAATGTAACTCTACCGACGAATCACCGCATAGCATCATGTCACCAGTAGATCTGATCGGATCTGATTTTCTGATCCCTTTTTGAGCAATTTAATGATAGTTATCATAATCATTATTAAGTATTTTCCCCGTCATTTTTATAATCATAATCAAAAATTTTATAGATTTTTTTAAATATATTTCAAACATATTATTAAGTCGTCTAGTTTTAAATTTTTCCCCCGATAAAAGCAGCACCAATATGAATTTTGATTACATATTTGAACCAACTTTAATTTCAAACAAACGAAGATGATCAGGTTCACACAAAGACAAAAAGAAACACATTTTTTTATTAATTGACAATGATTTTTCGGCTTTTTTTAGCCAATCTTTTTATTTGTTCGGCTGATGCGAAAGTTTCTATTTTTTTCTTTTTTTTTTTAATTTAGTGTGGCGAATGAACAACAATTCAAAATATTTAAAAAATTATTATTTGAACATATCAAGGAAAAATATGTGATTTCATTTTCATTTGCTCAAGTGATAAATCAGTTTGTAATCATCAACAGTGATCTCAAATGTATCATGCAGGTTATTTTTACAAAAAATTATCACCCAAAAAATAGCTTGTAAAAACTTTAAATAAAATTTATATATATTAATACAAATGGTTTTATTTTCATTTAAAAGTTGTAAGGACTTTTGTAGAGACAGTTTTTTTTAACTCGTAGGGAAAAATAGGGATTTTTTCAAGCTGCGTAAGGACTTATCAAAAATGTCTATAACATCACTGCTGTACATAACGAAATAAATGTAATTGTATGTTTTCCTTACCGAGAGTTAAATATTTCAGGAGTGGGCTTTTTTGGATCTATAAATTATACTATGCCACAAAAAATATTAACCTCAAAAATTTGATATTTTCTCATCTAAATTGGGGCTGCTGAACACGAATATGGCATTTATTTATATTTCTCAAGAAGCGTTTTCGAGGTATACGCGGTAAATCGTGTTTTTCTGCAGTTGTTTCAGGTATTTCGAAAAACCTTGAGAACTGTTCATCTGAATTGTACAACATTTAAACTTTTGAATAGATGTATATTTTATATATTTTTTCTTTAAGCCCATATCTAAACTGTGTCGATCGGATAAAAATTTACTGAGCTAGAAGACTTTAAACATGAAAATAAATGTGAATTTTGTTATGTTTTTTCAAACATCACCACTGAAATCCTTGGAGGAAATTAGTATAAATTAGAGATGAGCGATCCCGTGATTTTTAAGGAACATCGTGATTAGTGAATGTGATCACGGCTTGTTAGTTTTCAGTTTTTTTATAGTTATCATAAAATAAAACAAGTATACTATAATTTCTAGGAGGTATATGTTAAATTTGTTATTGCACCAATCAAGTGAATAGATGCAGACCCTAAAAAAACAATAAGATATGCACTAACACATGTATTTTTACAAATAAAGTTCTTTTAACAAGGTGTTTTTATCATGTACAAAAATATTGTGGTTTTCTTAAGGGCATAATAAACCACACCAATTGCTTGGCAAACATGCAGTTTGTTTTGTTTCTGTTTGCCAATAGACAGACAACACAATCATATTTCATAAAAACATTAATTTTTCATTTTTGTTTTGTTTTCAAGACCAAGTTTGTTCATTTCTTTTGCGTTTTCCGAAAGTGAGCGTGTTTTCAACAGACGGACATGGCTAAATCGACCTAGAATTACTCAAGGAGCCAGAATATATATACTTTATGGGGTTTAAGATGTATTATAAAAAAGTTTCACACGGAATTACAAACTTTGTATACCCTCATTCGCCACTTGTGGTGGTGGAATGTATAAAAATTTCGTGTATATTAAAATTCGGAGTTTTCACTATATATTGTATTTTTAATTTTTTTACCGATAATAACAATTTTACGCTTAGTACGGTTGGAACCAAATTTTATTTAAGATAAATTCTAAAAAATTCAAATTTGTTTTATTGCCTTGTTAGGCGACTTAAAATGGTGAATTTTGAAAAAACGTAAAGAATCACATTTTTCCAAGTTTAAAGTATTGTAGCTCAGTAAATTTTTATCCGATCGACACAGTATAGATATGGGCTGAAAGAGAAAAGATATATCTATGCAGAAGTTAAAATCTCGTACAATTCAGGTGAACAGTACTCGAAATTTTTTGGAAATAGCTAAGACAACTGCAGAAAAACTTCGCGAATATCTTAAAAAAGGGTTTTAAGAAAAATTAATTAATACCATTTTTGTGTTCATCAGCCTAAAATTAGTTTAAAAAAACTTAGTTTTTTAGGTTAATTTTTTGTGGCATTGTGATATCGGCTTTTATACAAATATATTTCGATTTTTCGATAACATTTTTTGCTGCCACTATGCATTGCAGAAATTCTTTTTTCATCAAATTTGTTAATGTATTTCTTGTTGGAACACTTCCATTTTTTAAACAAATTTTTAAACTATTGATATTGGACTCATTGTATCACCAATAAAACAATAAATTTATTTGTGCGAACGCGTTTTTTTAACACTGACCCTTTGATAGTCACTATGTTGTTTTCAGTCACATTTCTTCAGATGCGCAAGGAAATTTTAGTTTTATTTCGAGGTTCCACGTAAAGTTTTTAAAGAAATTTTGGAAGAAGACAATACTTTATTTTCACTGAGTTAAACATTAAACACAGTTTTGCATATTTTTCTATAGTTTTTCTTACATAATTTAATTCAATATACTTTTCAAGTACATTTGCGCATCGTTTACACTATAGCGATTGTAAAATATTTTTTAAAATTAAAACCATAGTATAATAAGTACAAGGCAGAATCATTAGGGAGAGTTGTCATTATTTACCCATGTAATGTCAAATTAATTTATTTGAATTTTGACGCTTGTTTCAATTTTTTCCTTGTTATCTCAAGTTTGACGTTATATGGGTTTCAAATTCTACCATGATTGAAAATATTTCGAAAAAAAGTATGAATTTAGAATATTCAAAACAATGTTTGTCGAAGTTTTTTAAGAAAAATATTTGATATTCCAAAAATTCCAAAAATACATAGATTTTATTTTAAAATATCTAAAGAAAAAGAGAATACTTATTTATATTAAAATTTTAAGAATATATCGGTTGCTAAAATGTAAAACGGCGTAACTAACAAAAATATAATTTTACAGGAGATGCCTTTTTGCATTTTAGCTAGCGATACATATTTAAACCACATTTGTATCACTTTGCTTGATTGAAATTTTTATTTGAAATAATAAGGTATGTGGCGGAAACCAATTTCAAAAACGAAACCACTTAAAACCAAAAATATCGTTTTCAGTATCTTTTTAGATTGATTTTTAATACATATTCCATTTACTTTCTGTCTTATGCCCGTAATTTCTACAACAAGATATTTTGCTGTGTATAGATATCTATGGTGTAACGAATTTTTCATAATTTTAACACATACACATGTCTTACCTACGGGTTTAACTGTAGTTTATTTTACATCATCGATTTCTGACAGTTAATTAAAAATATTAATAAAAACTAAAATGTTGACATACCCAATAAAAAATGGAGCTTCCAACGAAGCAGGTTTTTAAGGGAGAAACGTAAAAGTTTTGCTTATCATATCGCTTACGGAAGACATGAATTTTATATGGCGAGTTCCAACTTTAAAGCAATACATTTTTGACACAGAAAGCGCTTCATCCAGCGCATATAAAAATTGGTGAATGTAACCTCCCTTACAAACCTGCTTCGTAGTAAGGGAATGCCGTGGCTCTTCAAATTTTATATATATATTTTTTAATTTATTAGGCATTCGTTCACTTGCCTTACTGCATCTCTGTATGTCTTATTGCGTAGCGCATTAAGGTGTGCTTACTTTTTAAAATGTACCATTAGTGCTTCGCAAAATAGGAAAAATTTTTATTGTGTATTTTAAAAGAAAACTTAAAGGACAAAAAACGTAGGCAAAATTAATGTTGAAATTACCAAAATAGTTTTACCGGATAGGTTAGGTACGAACACAACCAGATATCCCTTTGTAGAAATTACGGGCATTAATTTTTTTAAATTTTATATTCTATATGATACCTGAAGTGTACTGCAGGCGGAAATCTCCGCCATAAGGCTGGCGGCAAACTAGCTTAGATACTTTCGTATATCGAGGGATATATGTATATTTAGGGACAGCAAGGCTGCCATTGCAGCTCTGGCTGGTGTCTTCACGGCATCTATATTGCAGTGGAATGCGGGATGTCTTTAAATGAGATCACGCAACATTCCAGGTACAGTGGATGCCCGGGCAACCAAATTGCAGACAGTCTGGTCAAACAGGGCTGTCTTCTGGACGACTTGTTCGTCGACGGCCTAATCGGCATTTAAGTGGCTCGCTGCAAGACTCTCATCAGAAGTAAGACGTACAGAAAGGCTCTGGAGAGATGGCAGTGGGAGTATACCTGCTCAATCGCAAGCACTTTATGGCCTGGCTATGACGTGGCGAGGACGCGCATGCTACTTGGTCTTGGAAGGACAGTGATTTCGGTCTTGACTATAATTACTCCTGTAATAAGGAGGAGGAGGCGGTGTTTCACTTTCTCTGCCAATGCCCCGGTCTCGGGGATATTAGGTTTAGAAATTTTGAAATTGTTGTGCTTAATTCCCTTTTTTTAATAATTGATAAAAAAAAATACTGAAATTTATTGTTGGAGGATAAGCTGTTCCTATGCGCATTTCAGTGGTTGCTTAGGCCAGATCATCGGGAAACGTTCTCCTAAATAATTTTAGAAAAGCCAAAGCTATCAGCAAACAAGACTACAGAGGGAACGAGAATTACATACACTCAAAAAGTATTGTTTGCAACGATATCAAAGCTTAAACAAAAAAACAACAATAAAACAGTGAGTTTATCTTTTCTTACATTCCCCACTACAATTAGTTAGAATTCTCCCAACATTAATTGTAAGTGGGTAAAAAAAAAACAAATTAAAAAAAAAACAAGTTGCTATTATTGTTTTCGCAAGAAATCAAAATAAATACAATTTGCCAGTTCAGTTTTTTGTGCCGTGCACTTGCAAAAATTTTATAATCATAGTTGTTTTTGGGAATGCCATTATTTATTAAAAGATTTTGTTTTTTGTGCTTAATTCCCTTTTTTTAATAATTGAAAAAAAATACTGAAATTTATTGTTCTAAAATTATTTAGGAGAAAGTTTCCTAATGATCTGGCCTAAGCAACTAGTGGAGTGCGCATAGGAACAGCTTATCCTCCAACAATAAATTTCAGTATTTTTTATCAATTATTAAAAAAGGGAATTAAGCACAACAAACAAAATCTTTTAATAAATAATAGTATTCCCAAAACAACTTTAATAATAATTAAAATGAATTTCAAAAACTGTGATATACCAAATTTTATTATGATAGCATTATTAAATACGGGTTTAGGCTGCTAAAATGTTTTCCGGGAGTAGGGTTTATATGGGGCCTAGGGTAAATTATGGACCGATCTTTAGAAAATTTTACAGTGTGATTTCTGGTCTTATAAAACTGTGACGTACCAAATTTTAGTATGATAGCGTTATTTGTTACGGTTTTAGGCGTACTAAAATGTGTTCCGGGAGTAGGGTTTATATGGGGCCTAGTGTAAATTATGGACCAAACCACTAGTGGTGGAGGGTGTAAAAACATTTAATATTCCCTTAAAAGGAATAATATTTAGTTTTAATTTTATTAAATATCTTAAAGTAAAATATCCACACTGCACAGTAATGATTTATAATCATATAAAACGGATTTATGCAAAATTAAAAACAATCGATGCATTCCGCCACAAATTAATGTTAGTTTTCTTTTGTTAGCGGTATGAAAATGTTCTCTCTTTTTACTTTGTCACAAACAGTTTATTTTGGAACAGGATGTTTTATTTGTTTCCGGAACATTCAATTTGTCTAACAAACAACAAAAGTATTCCTAATTATCGACTACTGAAATAAAAAAGATCTGTAGTTTAATACGTGTATTTTACACTTTTATCTACACAATTATATGTGATTTCGAACCAAAATGTTCTTTCTCGTCATATATAAATTATATAAAAACCCTTAATAATAAATATTTTGGCCACATAAATAATATTTACTAACATTTTTGTTTGTTACTCGTATTTCTAGAAAAAAATAAAAACAGTACTCTTACCAGATGTTGAGATTTTTAGCACCTACGTTTTATTTCTACTTGAGATTAAGTGTCACAAGAACGCAAAAAAATGGAAAATGCAAAAAAGGCTGCCATTCTAATGAGCACATTTCAAGTTCCAATTAAAGATCGTCTCTTTTTATGATATCAACATCAATATAATTTTGTACAATAACAAATAATGCCATTCAGAAAATCGAACACCAAGTTATGTAAGTACACACGTATTGACAAACATACATTCATACATAAATCTGTGGCAAAAAATGCTTAAGTCGACTTAAGCAAAATTTGAGTTTATAGCGCCATGTTTAAAATTACCATGGACAAAGTTTCAATTCTTTTGTATGATTTCTTAAGAAGTTTAAGCAAAGTTACTTTTTGCTCTTTTTATTCAATGTTCAATAACGGAGCTACGAACTAAGTCCCCGATGAATTAATTCCCCAAAGAAAAAATTAAGTAATTCCTCAATTTTTTATACAGAGAATACAACAACGACTTTTATGGAGGGTGTTAATTTTTTATGAAAACTTTTTTAATACTGGGATGGGGCATTGCTTAATAATGAAATAAGTCCCCAAATTTTGTAAATGACATAAAACCCAATTAATAACTTTGCATAGCAAAGTTTTTCTCTCTATGGTACAACAAACATCGGCTTCCCTAACTAAAGCTTTTCTGAATAGCCTGCCTTTAGCCAGGGGCAAAGATTTTCTCCTCTATGGTATAACCAACACCGACTTCGCTACCTAAAGCATCTCTGCATAGACGGCTTTGGCCGGGTGCAAGGCCTTTCTCCTTTATGGTATAACAAACACAAGCTTCACTAGCTATGCAGAAAATGGGGACTTATATCATAGTGAAATAAGTTAAAATTTATAGGGTTTTAGTTCACTTGTGTTTTGGGGTGTATTTTATATTTTTGGGGGTGTGTTTCATTTTTAAAATTTGGGGCTTTAATTCATAATGAACTAATTCCTTAGTTTTAAGGACGTACTGCCTGTTTTTCAAAATAAAATAAGAATTTCGTTTAGAAATTTATATTGACCAAAACAAATTTGAGCTTATTAATGTTTTTTTCAATATAAATTCCCAAGTGAACATTTTTTTTTTTTTTTTCGGAAAACCAGGCAGTTAGTTAATTTTCCTTTTCGGGGCTTAGATCATAAGAAACTTAGTTCGTAACGACGCAATTAAATTTGGAATAAAAACTTAAGTTTACTTCCGCTCTGTGAAGTAAGGAAATGATGATTTTATTAAAATAAAAATATATTTTTTAAATAATCTTTAAAGTTTAAAATTGCTTTCCTACAAAACTTAAAAAATAGACTTAAGCACTTTTTCCTTATTGCCACAGAAATATTAAAATGTATCTATCTTATTTATTGTCACATGTCTGAAAGTGCACTCCATCTGAAAAATTAATTAAAAAAAGTAACTCGTCTAGCAGCCGGACAAGCATCACGATCGTGTATGTTGCATTAAATTATCAAAAAATTAACGTCTTGCACTTAGAAAAAATAGATGAATGAATTAAGTTACAGTGTGTTTTATAAAAGAGTAGTACATATTTATTAATTTGTTATTTTAATTGGCAATTAAAACCAATAAAGCTGTTCATATAGTGACCGGCCTATAAGTCGATTGGTATCCAATGCCGATATTTTAACCCAGCACTTTGTCGTTGCGATTATGTAAGTACTTTTGTAATGATTTTAAAGGTTAGTAAAAGATACTAAAAAAGTCGCTTTATATCTCTTAAAGCTTAAAATATATTCGATTTCGTATTAATTTATTTATAACATAAGAGTATAATTATAACTTACAAAATGATGTATTTTTAGCAATAGCCCAGTGTTGCCAATGAGGAACTCGGAAATTGCACATTTCACATTTGACGCAAAGTTACACTCGCAATTCGAAAAAGTAGCTTTGCTAGAATGAATTCGCCTTGCAAACCCTTATTGAAAAAAAATCGGGGTGTAAAACACAATTTTAATTTTGACTGTGATGAAAACTAAAAAAAATTACAAAAACTCAATGTTCGAAATTAAAATCTTGACTGTCAAAAATGATTAAAAAAAATTGAACTTAAAGTAAAATTTCACACTGATTACACAGAAACTTATTGCACATGGGATACATATGCAAATCAAATTACACACAATATGTATAATTACACATGGACTATCAACACTGCCAAAGCCATAAATTTTTATTAACTTATTTTTGTTTTCCTTTAGACGTCTCCATTTTCAAGAGACTGTACCTTGAGCTACAAAAATATCGACAGTCGCGCCTTTCGATAGTTTGTGATAAATTTAACGGTGGTTTTGAATATATTTAAAAATTGTATGTTTAGATTTTTTTTATAAATCGGAGAATTTTTTTTGCTAACTTATACAAACTACCATCCAGAATATGGACATTAACAGCCTGACCCACGAAGACGATCGACAACTTAAGAAAAAGTTGTTTTCCTGTTTAAATGTAGTAGCTATTTTGGATAGAATTTGATGCAATTTGAAATAGGAACCAAACCTATTGTGATATACATCTGCCCATAACTTCACATATCCCCTATATAAACTTCTTTTCATAAGAGAGCGTTTGTGCCCATAAACCATATTTAGTTTAGTGTTTAAATTATAGCCCATTCGAAATCTAGTACCTACGAGATTTCGAGGAAATCCTATTTGTTTTTGACTGTATTTCCCGTACAAAACAAAGTCAAGTCACGAAGAAGAGACTCAAAACGTAGTAGTACTTAGCGATGCAACTATGGCTTTTTCCATATATCGCACCGGTTTCTCTAAAGAGGTAAACTCAAAATTTGTAAATGTTCAGTAGATGAAAGTAACCTTTTTTTTAATATGTTGTAGTGTACCTCATAAGTTGCCACCGCCTACCCTTAAACTACTCTTAAATCTATACACACCAACCTAAATAGAGTAGGGTAATTATGCAAGATCAAATAACGGCATTTACCAATCGACACACATTGATTGGAATGCAAGTTAATTAGGGCATAAGTATGATAAAACAAACGAACAATTCTACTCAATAAGAATTGTAAATTGAGTGACAAATAGGAATGAGTGTAACCGCAAATATTCCTATTGGTCAAAGCAATTGTAATCAGGGTAATTATGCATATGTCCATAATATCGACAAAGACAGCCAGAACTTTATCGATAAGTAGAATAAGTAAGACAGGCTAAGTTAAAAACTCATGAATAGTATTTAAGTGCATGTAAATTAAAAATAAAGTAGACTTGAAATTATCAATCTATATCGGCAATAACTTGCCTTGCATTTTTAATTACAAGCTCTCCTATCTTTCGGCAGTTCCTTTGAACGCCTATCCAAGCAGCTGAAACCCTGACAGCTAGTTAAACTAACCAAGGGCTATAGGAAATAAAAATCCAATACACAAGGACATACTTTACACTAGAAACACCACTTCCAACACCACATGGCGATCCTGCCACCCCTCACTCACTACATGGCGATCCTGCACTCGGACCACTAGGACCACAACAGATTAATTATCCTGCCAGACTAAAAATTTTATTGAATTAAGAAAATATCCTGACAAAAAAACAAAAAATTAAATTAAATAATAATTAAGATTCGGTAGAAATTCCTACCAAACTAAAAAAAAAAAGTTTAAGAAAAATTTTAAAAGATTTTTAAATTTTTAAAATAATTAAGAAATGCCTTTATAATAAAGAAATTCCTGCCACTACATTTCACCCACCACAGAAGATCCTTCACTTCAATCCATACCTATTCGGATCCAGAAAGATGGAATTCTGCGCTTCCTTTCAACCTGAAGAAGATCGTACAGATCCTGCTGTGTCAAAGTTTTTAAGATGGGAAAAATTTTTCGTTAAATTTTCGTATAGAGGAAAACGGAAAAATAGATTAAAACAATAGAAAATATGAAACAACATTATTTTATTATAACGTTTTGATAGATAATGGTAGAACTAAGATTGAATTATTTAAAAAAAATGGGTAAAAAAAAATGAAATATCCTTAATAATAAAAAAGAAGAGCGGAAACCTTATTAATAAACATAAATTAAAAAAAAAAAAGAGAAAAATAATAGTAAAACAAAGAAAAGTTTTTAAATATTATAAAAACAAAAGAAAAATATTGTATTAATTTTAATTTGTTAAAAATATATAGAAACAGTAATGTTAAATAATTATTTTATTAAAATTATCAAAACATTTTTAAACATTTATTAATATTTTTTGTATTTTTTATTATCAATTATTATAAAAAACTATTATAAACACATAAATATTTACTTAGTTTTTAAGAATATTTTACTATTTTTCAAAAAAAAATTTAAATAAAACTTAGCACTTTCAATGTAAACAAAAGCATTTAACACAAAAAAAAAATTGTATACTACCCCAAAACAGAAATTATGCAATTATTGAAATTAAACCTTACTGACTATTACGTCATATTAAATAATAATGAATTAAAAGACAAAAATTTTTTTTTGGTAATTCAATAGCAAAAAAAAAAAATCAGAATGACACATATTCAATTTTTAAAACAAATAAATAAGACGGAAATTTTGCAGGGTATTAAACTGCACGCTGACCTACTGAGAAACTCTGACATATTAAGTTACACAAATGTAAACAATGACGAACGTTTTAACAAAAATTTTAATGAGCTACAGTTAGACCAAAATGAATAGAAATAAACTCAGACATACTAAAATAAATGATACCGTTGGAAAATGATGAAAAAGAAAAGAAAATACTAATAACTTCAAGGGCAATGAAAAAGAAAAATGCAGATTATATGAAATTAAAAGAGGCAAATAAAGTTGATGATAATGAAAAGATAGATATGAATAAAGCGCGCGTATAGAAATAATCCGGATAGAAGCAACGCGTATAGAAATAATGTGGAAAAATGCATCTCTCAGGAGTCTGATCAACTTCTAATATGGGAATGCACATCCATAAATGACGTCAAGAAAATGAAGAAAGTACAGTTTAATAAATTTGAAAATATAGAGGATATAGATATATATATAAAAGATAACGTTGTGCACATAGGGCGTGATGATAATTCATCGAAACAAGATTCGACTATGAAGAAATCACGTACCCAAGATAATAATCATATGAATAAAGGATGTAATGATAATTCATCGAAACAAGATTCGATTATGAAGAAGTTACATGCCAAAAACATACAAAATGATAATAATATGCATGCAAGATTCAGCGATAACTCAGCGAAACTAGATTCGATTCTGAGGAAACTGATATCTAAAATGAACAAGGAAAATATAAAAGAATTAGCGCTAGCAAAGAATGATAAGATATTTAAAGTATATACAATGAAAGATTTTAAAGAAGCCTATACAAAGATAAGAATAAACAACAAAAGTCCTCAACTAAAAATATTAATTTACAATGCCCCAACAAGAATAACAGATGACATACTGAAATATAAACTCATCGATGAATTCCACAATGCCACACACGCAGGCCACTTAGGAATAAGAAAAACAATTATTAAATTAAAACAGCGATACATTTGGAAAAACATGAATAAGATGGTAAAGCAATTCGTAAAATACTGCGACAAGTGTACTATAAACAAACAAACCAAACACATTAAAGAACCACTTACAATAACGGACACACCGAGCAACAGTTTTGAAACAATATCAATTGATACTGTAGGACCTCTTCGTATTTCAAACGGTTACCGATACATATTGACAATGCAATGCGAGCTAACAAAATTCATTATTGCTCACCCAATGTCAACAAAAGACGCACTTACAACTGCCAAAACACTTGTAGAACAATTAATTTTAAAATTCGGTAAATTTAAGATGCTCAAATCAGACAACGGGACAGAATTCAAAAACGAACTCATGCATAGCATATGTTCACTACTCGATATCAAACAAACATTTTCAACCCCTTACCACCATGAAACAATGGGTGCGGTAGAAAGAAATCACAGGGTTCTCAATGAATTCTTGCTGACAACAGCAAATGATTACGAATGGGATAAGTGGATAAACTATTTTACTTTTGCCTACAACACGGCTCCACACATAGACACTGGTTACACACCATTTGAATTGGTATATGGTAGATTGCCATGCCTACCATCAGAATTTTATGAAACTGATAATAACAAAATATACAATTATGATGACTATGCAAAAGAGCTGAAACAAAGATTAAAATATTCTTTGATTAAAGCTAAAGATTTCACAGATAAAATAAAAGAAAAAAGAAATTTAGAAGATAGATATAATAAAAGTTTAAATCTAAATATAGGAGATTTAGTTTTAATAAAAGTAGAGAATAGGAAAAAGAATCAAAGCCCGTACAAAGGCCCATATAGAATTATTAGAAAAAACGGTGTAAATACTATAATAGACTACCACGGAATTGAAAAAGAATTTCATAATAATCAATTAAAACCATATATAGGCCTAAGAGACAATAATTAAGTACTATAAGAATACTATTTTTACTACTATTTTTAAATAATTAAATAATTATAAATTAAATATTAATTACATTAAGAACTACTTTAAAAACTATAACTCATGTAAATACATATTATAACACTATTAAAATATTAAATACTATATAAGAATTACTTTGTAAAACTATAACATATGTAAATAGAAATTAAGAACTATTTTACAAATATTGTCGGTACTATGAATATATCAAGAAAAATCAATCCCCTAATTTTTCTCTTAGCGGTGAGGGTGTAGTGTACCTCATAAGTTGCCACCGCCTACCCTTAAACTACTCTTAAATCTATACACACCAACCTAAATAGAGTAGGGTAATTATGCAAGATCAAATAACGGCATTTACCAATCGACACACATTGATTGGAATGCAAGTTAATTAGGGCATAAGTATGATAAAACAAACGAACAATTCTACTCAATAAGAATTGTAAATTGAGTGACAAATAGGAATGAGTGTAACCGCAAATATTCCTATTGGTCAAAGCAATTGTAATCAGGGTAATTATGCATATGTCCATAATATCGACAAAGACAGCCAGAACTTTATCGATAAGTAGAATAAGTAAGACAGGCTAAGTTAAAAACTCATGAATAGTATTTAAGTGCATGTAAATTAAAAATAAAGTAGACTTGAAATTATCAATCTATATCGGCAATAACTTGCCTTGCATTTTTAATTACAAGCTCTCCTATCTTTCGGCAGTTCCTTTGAACGCCTATCCAAGCAGCTGAAACCCTGACAGCTAGTTAAACTAACCAAGGGCTATAGGAAATAAAAATCCAATACACAAGGACATACTTTACACTAGAAACACCACTTCCAACACCACATGGCGATCCTGCCACCCCTCACTCACTACAATGTACTCTTATATTTTAGCGCAAGAGTAGACAAAATGATGTAAGAATGTTAATATTTCTCAGAGAAGAGAAGGTAATATGCAGGCTTTGAGCCGACATATTAAGTTTTTAAAATAAAGATTAATTCGCGCTGTTTTGACGTCTCGTATATGTCGAAAACAGAGTTTTTTAAATTTAAGAGAAGATATCTCGAAAACCTGAAGACTTGAGCACTGAACCTGTGTACACATAATACCCCTCCATTTATAGGGGGTGGGTCAAATAGAGAAAAATAAAGTTAATAAGGATAATCACGGTGGGTAGTGCAAAGTGTGCAAGCGATTCTATTCTGTGCAAAAATATACACATTTGAAAAACACAACAACAAAATGTTCGTATTTGCAATTTGCTTAATTTTACTTCGTTTGCACTAAAAAACCTTGAGCAAATATAGTAGTGCATATTTGCTCAGTTGCAAATTAGCGCAAACAACTCTTGACATACGGTCTGCCATAGTTTTTTATTTGTAAAAAGAAAATTTTAATAAAGATTGTTTGTGATCGCTTTTAGCGAAAAAAATAAATAAAAGCTAAAATATTTGTGTATAATTATAAACAAATGAAGATTTTTGACAAAATATGCTAGTGCGGCCAGAAGTTTTTTATGTTGCCAGAATAAATTTTAGAAAAATAGCACATTTGTCACCAAAAGAAATCAATAATAATATGCACTGCAAATTTACGAATTGCAAATTTGCGCAATAACCATCGTGATTATCATTAATAATTTGCTTAAACTAGTTATTGTGAAATAATAAATAAAAGTTTCAGACTTAATTATTATGGTGTTTTATGTTGATAACAATTAAAAAAAAAACAATCTTTTTTTAAATTTTAAATAATTTATTTTTTCCTTTTCATTGACAAAAATGCATTAAAATGCATGTATTGTACAAATACGTAATTAAAAGTTATAATATTAAAATTGCTAATATTAATTGCAGTTATAACATTTGCAATCATTAAATTTTTTTTTTTTTTATTTTTTTGTTTGTTTTTAAACTCTTAAAGGCTTGATTAAGAGATCACAGCGAAATTTAGTACACACGGTAATTTGCTATGACATACTTAAGAGCTATAAATGGGATTTTTATGAAACCTACTGTAAGCAATTGCAGTAGGGCGGTAACTTTTAAATTTATTTAAAAAAAATAGACGTTGAAACCAAAAATGTTGTTGTTGCTTTGAAATTAAAAAAGTACTTTCAAAATATTAAAACAAAATTTTGATTAAGTTATTGATCATTGTGTATAATAAAAAAATTTAATTCCCTCCTAATATATATATTTAATATATATTTATATATATTTAACGTGAAATAGCAACTTACATACATATCGCACTTGTTCGACAATAGTGTGTTAACTCAAAATTTTTATTTTTTCTTTTTTGGAAAAAACCGACATGTAATATTCATTTCAACCCGCTGTATAAATATCGTGCTATTTTGCATAATTTTTGATAATGAAACGGTTGGTTTAAAAATTATTTTTCACAAGCTTTTAATACTTAAAATTTTTAAATTTTGAGATAACCCTCTAACGGTTTTTGCAGCCATAAGGCAGCAATTATTTTTTCTTCTCCTTTAAGCAACATTTTAAAATAGTAAATCTGGGGTTTTGAGATCTCAGTTAAACTAGGTTTAGTTAACCTGAAAACAGATATATGCTGCCATTACCAAATTTGTACACAATATTTTGACGAAATTACATTTCCCCGGAAAATCCGAGTTTCAGTGTACGTTAAACTAAGCCCCTAATCATGTAAAACGCAACGCAGCGCCAAAAAATAACATTGAAAGCACAAACAATGTCAAATATATTTTGTAATTTTGTTGTTGCTTTCCACAGAAATGCATGTACCGTTCTTAAATTTTCAACGCCACAAGCTGTGCAGCGTTTGAAATTTTAAAACGCAATGTGAATTTCTGTAGGAAGCAACAACAAAATAACAAAATATTTATGGCATTGTTTGTGCTTTCAATGTTATTCTTTGGCGTTGCGTTGTGTTTTACATGATTAGGCCCTAAGACTTGTATTTTTACAAAAATTTTATTTTTAAATTAATTTTGATAACATTGAAGGTCGGAAACGCATTTCAAGAAACTTCTCCTTGGGGCCAATTCTTGTTTTATGAAAATGTGAAATGAAAAGTTTTTTCACATTTTCATAGTACTTTTGATTCCTGTTTAGTGAAAAATGAAAAAGAGCTTAAAAATGTTTTCACATGAAAAAAACAATGGAACGGAACAAAAATCTTTTCACAGTTACACAACTTTTATTTATTTATTTATTTATTTTCAACCAGTAATATAACAAGCCTAATTAGGCCAATAAATTTACATTACAATGCAGAAAAAAAACCTGAATAATATGAAAAATAAAACTTATACAAACACTACTATATTCAAAAAGATAAGTATAATAAGTTCAGTAATTTTAGTAATTGGCTCCCCAGCCCAAGGAATGAAAGTAACAAAACAAAAACAAAATTAGTCCAATGTTATAATAGCATCGCAAAAGGCCAAAAATGAAAGAACATATCTGAAAATTGCCGGAAAGTTAAATATAATAAGAAACCAAGAAAATATCCACATATATATATATATATAGAAATATATATATATATATATAACATATGTATATATATATAAAGAAAACTTCACCATAACGCATACCAACTATATACAAAAAAAAATCCAAAAGAATTAATGAACAGAAGAAAAGTGAATCAGCAGTTTCAAACGAAATGCATTGTTAGAATGTGAAAAAATACGAAGCTCGACAGGCAAAAAGTTCCAGCTTCTTGCCACCCTAACAATAAACGATCTCTCAAACCAACTACATCTTATTCTCGGAATAATAATTTGAGGATTCCTGGTTGATCGTGAAAAAGAAAATTCAGAGCAAAGACGGCGCGGAACACCCAACCTAATCGTTCTATGGAAAAGCAATAAACAACGAAACTTTATGAATTCCCTGAAACTACAGACAAGAAATGTCCTAACGTACTCCGATATGTGCACTCGCCGATGGACATTATAAACGTAACGCACTATAATATTTACCAAGCGATTCAATTTAGCAGATATATAAGCTAACGTACCAGAGACAACTTCAAGTCCATAAAAAATAAACGGCATCAACAACGCATAGGCCAGTCTATATCTAACCCTACAAGGCAAATGCACATTATTAGAGTAAATCCTCCGTAGAATCCCTAAAACTCTACTATAAGAATAGTTAACATGACTCTCAAACGTAAGGCTTCTATCAAGAAATATGCCTAAGCATTTAAGGCTATTCACAAATTCAACCCTTCGATTATCAATTAAAATATTCAACTCAGAGTCCGTATTTCCGAAGATTATCGCCTTAGTTTTAGAATAATTAAGAAAAAATGAATTTCTAGATGACCATCGAGAAAAGAGCGACAAGCTGTCATTTACGTTCGATTCCAAAACGTCAGTATTATCTCTATGAGAGCTAAATAATAAGAAAACGTCATCCGCAAAAAGGAAACTCCTACATACCCCTGAGTCGATACTAAAAGGAAGATCATTAACATACATTATGAAGAGCAAGGGTCCCAAAACCGAACCTTGTGGTACACCCGATAACAAAGGAAGCATATCAGAAAATGTTCCATCACAGTCCACAAACTGATATCTCCCACACAGATAAGAGTAAATTAACATACAAGCAGTCTTAGAAAAATTAAAACTATGTCTCAACTTCCTAATCATAGTGTTGAAATTTATAGAATTGAACGCTTTGGTCAGATCAAGTGAAACTAGTAACGACAGGTAGTCCTTATTAAAGTTACTACGAATATCATCCGTTAAACTCAATAACAATGAGGTAGTATTATAGCCGCAACGGAAAGCATACTGTGAAGAAGCAAGATTACTACGAACAAAAGAGAGAATTTGATTCTTAATAATATGTTCAACCACCTTAGATATGGCAGGTAAAATCGAAATTGGTCTCAGGTCATCTATGTTACGCACCACTCTAGCTTTTGGAATCGGAACCACGCGAGCCTTCTTCCAATCCATTGGAAAAACCGATGACATCAAAATTGAGTTAATAAGTAACATTAAAAGATGGGATATATAAGGGTAAATTAATTTCAGAAAGGTAATAGGGATGCCGTCAGTACCAACAGATCTAGCTCTAACTTTACACAAAGCCAAAAAGAGTTCATCCTCAGTAATACATCTAAATGAAAATAACCCGTCATCCACAAACATCCCAAAATCCAAGTCATCAGAGTTGGCAAAAGAAGAATTGACAAAGTGGGTGTTAATGTCTTCAGCATTCAATTGAAGTGTAAGTTCATTATCACTGGTAAACCCACTACCCCTAAGAACTTTCCACATGGCACTAGAATCAATACCAGAAAACAATTTTGCAAAATATTTTCTCCTAACCTTCCGAATCACGTTTTTAGCACGATTACGATACCGGCAATATACCCTCCAGTCCTCATCAGAATTGGAACCCCTAAAGGCAGAGTAAGCCAAATCCCTTAACGACTTAGCCAAAATTATAGCACTAGAATTCATCCAAGAATCAGTGCCCCTTGAAATCCTCCTGCGAACTAAAGGAACAAAGTTAAACAAAGATTCCATGAGGAAAGACAAAGACCTACATAGATGATCAATATCATTGGAATGAAAAAATGTCAAGGTGTCAAATTGCGATAGAAATAACAACATACCATCCCAATCAATCTGATTATAATCTCTGTACTCAATATATTGCACATGATTACCCGAATCCAAACCAAACACAGCAAAAATTAAAGCATGGTGCGAAATGCCAGGGCATTGAACCTGATTAGAAAACTTCATAGTGGATGAATCACTCAGTAACCAGAAATCCAATAAAGACGTAGAACGGTTAGAAACATTAAAATGAGTTGGTTTAGAATTATGAAAAACCGTCAAGTTACATCTAGCACAGAGAGATCTCACATCATTAGCTCTATCAGTATTAAAAAGATTACAGTTGAAATCACCAACAATAATAATATTAGAGTATCTCAGAAGCAGGTCCGTACAGGAGTTCTCAAAGGATGCAAGGTCACCACTAGGCAAATAAACACAGCCAAATAAGGTTTTGGAATTCTCATGAAAGACTTCAATAAATACAGATTCACAAGAATCAGTCTCCGAAATACCCCAAATAACTTTATGTTTAATAGCATTAGATACGTAAATACATACACCACCACCACGCCTATGTACTCTATCATTCCTAATCAGGGAATAACCAGATATCCTGAGAGAACGATTCGTAACGTATGGTTTTAGCCAGGTTTCAGAAATTGCAATCAAATCAAAGCTCCCACCAACGATATCCTTGAACTCATCAAATTTAGAGGTTTTAGTGCATGGTTTAATACTTTGACAATTCATATGAGCCACCCTCAACATACCAGAATACTTAGATAGAGATGATCTAATAGAAGAACCACTATTTATAACAGGACCAATGTTGTCATTATTCAACGACATAACTAAAAATTGCAAAAACTGGGTTGGGGAACCAATGAACACTAAAAATAAAATAAAACCAAATCAATAAAAACATTAAATAATTCATTAAATAAATCAGCTATCAAAGCACAATAAAAACGAGATCAATATACACTCAGCAAAAATTAAATACTTAAAGAATTCAAGTAACACAAACAATCAGGTAAAAAAATGCATCCTAACGAATTATCCAAGGTATAAAACAAGCCAATTGAGGCAATCAAAAACTTCAGAGACAAAGATAATCCGTTAAAATACATTTAAGAACCCAACCTTGTATAAATAAAATAAAATTTACTAAAGAACATGAGAAGCATTTCCATTCAGAAGAGCTGCACATTCGCCAACATCACAGATTACTTCCTTCCCATCCAACAATATAACTTTGGCCTTCACCTTGTCCGTATACAGTATTTTAAATTTAGAAATTTTTTTAAGTCTCCTCAATTTAAGGCAAAGAACATGAAGCTGTGAGCCCAAGGGCGACAGGTGCTCATTTAGATAAACCCGACTGCCAATATCACCCCCAACAACATCAGACAGCTTTAGAGATCTAGTTTTAAAGTACTCCCTCATGATTCCGTCACGCAAAGAGACATTATTGAATCTGATAAGAACTCGTTTTCCATTAAAAATGTAGCAAACTTGATTAATATCATGGTTCGTAATGGTAAAACCAAAGAAAGAACAAAGAGACGTAACAGACGGCATAAGATCATCGAAGCCAGATGGCATTCCACTTAGAATAATATCAGCACGATTAAGACGGCGATGGAGACGATCATTCTCAACTTCTAAGGCAGAAATTTTCGTCGTGGTTTCAGCATCAATATTATTTATTAACTTACTGCATCCTAATATATCAGATTTCATATCCTTAATACATGAGGAAATTTCACTCCTGAAATCAGCAAGTATCTGAGTAATGGATTCCTTGAAGGAGTCACGGTCCACCTGACAAGTTTTAATAAACTCATTAAAGTTATTGTTCAGAGTTCTAACTTCATCCCTCAGCGAATAATCATCATCAGAATGAACACTAAGGCAAGCAGCGCATGTGAACGAAAAAGAATCAGGCTTTTCACAAAATAAAGCTAAGTGTTTCTCCGATACTTTGGCACAGGGAAGGTGAAGCCACAGCTTACATCTAGAGCACATTATACTGCCCTTAGATTTACCCACAGCAACATCACAGACGCCACATTTATGACTTTTAGTGACCGGCATCTTAACTGAGTAACAGCAGCAACAAATTTGAAAAAAAATGGCACCCAAGGTATACAGCCAAAAGAAATGTGCTAGTAAAAGGCAGCAACAAAACAGCAGCAGCAACAATTAATTACAGAAGGTAAAAATACACGAACCACGGCTTAAATACAATCAATTTATCAAAATTAATAAAAAAAGAACTTGAAAAAATAATCACACATTTAAGCAACTATTATTAGTTGAAATTAAGTGTAAATTCAGTAAAAAAAATGACAGCCGATATAAAAACACGTTTACTCAGGCATAGCGTTGCCAGACTTTGTCGATTCCCTTTTTGTGATAAAGTGAAAACTAGTGTCAAGATATTTTCATATGAAAATATAATTTACATAGAAAATTTGTTTGTGAAAATGAATGAAAAATGACTATGAGGAAAGTGAGCCAGTGTAAATCAAAGGAATACATAATAAACTCTTTAGAAGTCAATGTTGACAAATAAAATAAATGCTACTTATAACCTATTTAAAGAATTGTTACTGCATGTGGCGTCAAATTTAGATATAACAAGTGAAAAGAACCATTGGCATTGTAAAATTGTCTTGGTTAGGGCAGGAGAAATATTATCCCCATATAAAATTAATTCTTATTTTCATTTATTTAGAAGCTATTAAAGCTATATAACTTTGTTAGTATAAATTAGGCATTAATAACCGCAATTTTTTGTTTCTTGGTGAGATATAATGGAAAAGGTATTACATTAACTAAAGGTTGACATTAGTTAATATGCTTCACAAAGGTTTGAGATATTGATTTCATATTTCCTAATTTTAAACTCTAAAAATTGTGTAAAAAGATGTACCAATTCCGGTTCTTTTAAGTTATAACTAAGTTCAAGAAGTTCAATAACTAGCGCATAGTTTGATCTAGAAAGGATTTTCGGATGATTTTAATATATAGGCGGTTGCCCATGATAACCAAAGATATATGATGTAAGATTCGGCATATTCGAATATATGTAGCACATTATATTGCTATTTTTGCTCTTTTGTACATAGTTTACACTATATACAAGCAATAAAACAATATCCCCCTCAAAGAAAATATTATTACAATAACGAAGGCAGTCGACGGTGATGAAGTGCCAGATGAAGGATTTAAACCCAGTTCAGCCATATCACAAAATACCAATTGCAATATTGAGTAGTCCCTAAGGCGCAATTTACACTACGGACATTTCTTGTTGGACGGAGGAAGTACGTTGGTAAGGGGACGACGATGTATGCTTACTCTTTTTCTCCCTCGTCAACAAACTTCGTCTGTCCGTCAAGAAATGTCTATAGTGTAAATTGCGACTTAGCTTATGTATGTATACCAACAAGAAAAAACTTCTAAAAATTAAAGATCAAGACTTGCTGGACTTAAAATAGATAATCTCCTAAGACTCAAACAAATAACTATTTTAAAGAAGCAACAAAAGATACTTAAAAGCAAACAAGATCTATGTGGAATGTTACTTTAAAAGAATTTATTATTATTATTATTTTATTTTGAATTTGATTTAAAATTTTGATAATTTAGTTACAAACGTTTCATAGGTACAAATTGAATGAAACATTATTTTCATAGCATACAGGCCTGTTCTGAAAATCAGTTTTATTCAAATCATGTGCATGGCCCAGTTAGTAGGTCTGCTCGAAACGCCTGCTGATTTTTTGTAGAGTTGTATTTTTACCGTGCAATTGTTTTTGTAGCAATTGTTTTTGACATCTTGTCCATTTATTACACAAACAAATGCATTGGGTTTTGACATCTTTAACATAATTTAAACAAAAAAAAATGCGTGTTGTTTTGTCTATTGTTGCATTGTTGTAGTTTAGAGCGGACCTACTAAATGGGCCATGATCATGTGATTTCAAATCACATGTGCCTTTTAAAATCACACGTTTGATATTTTTGTGTTGCGTTTTTGTATGTTTTGGCGTGATTTTCAATTGCCGAAAGCATACCAAAAAACATAAACACGAAATGTTTTTCAAAACACCACAAAAGCACACGCGTGATTTTAAAAGCACGTGATTTGAAATCACGTTATTGTCAGAACATGCCTGATAAACGAGAATACCAAAATATATATTTATGAAAAGCTAGAGGGATAAGTTTTAATGAAAACGAAAATAATTTTATTTTTTTCACTTTACATTATCATAAAACAGGAATTGGCCCCCTGTTATCGTTAGAGGCACTGTGACCAGTTCTTAAAAATTTTTGCATCTGGAATAAGACATGGGCAAAAGCTTAAGAAATTTCAGTTTTATAATTATTATTTTTTCAACAGCTTAGAGCAAAAAATTTTTCCAAACATTTACACTACAGAATTTTTACCTAAATACAAAGTGAAATTTCCTTGATGTATGAACTTTAATATAGTTATATCAAAGGACAAATATTTTTTACAATTAACATGATGTGGGCATTTCTAATATTCCCTTTCCTAGGGTATGTGTGAAACGGTAGCAAAGCTCTATGGTAAATTATAATTGTCAAAAATTTCTACGCTAATGTCAAAATTTTTACTAGCCCCCAGCGCTAGTGAAATTTTATTCAACTTAACAGTGTCAAAATTTAACTCCATGAGTACTTTGCTACCGTTTCACACACACCCTTAATATAAGAATTATATATTTTCATAAGAAATTTTGTTAGTCAAAATTTATTATAAATAAAAAAAAAATTAGGTAAAAACAATGAAACTACATATTCTTCAAAATTGTTAAAATAATGTTAAAAAAAAAAAAGATAAACGGATTTTATAAAAATGCTAAATAAAGTACCAAGTACTTAATGAAAATTTTGAGCTTAATAGAGATTTTTAATGCTTATTTTAGCTGCAAAAATGCCTAAATGGTCACACTTGTTAGAGGGTTAATATATTACAAGGCGAATTCGCCTTAATATAGTAATGTTGAACAAGTGCGATATAAGATTTAGTTTAAATATTTTTTTAACGTGTTGTTTTTCTTTTAAATAATGTTTAATGTTTTTCGTTCTTGTCAGTCAGTGTTTGACCAAACTAAACAGTAATAAACACAAATAATACTAAAAAAGTAGCGAAAAACTTAAAAATCCACAAGAAGTTTAATCTATTCCCGCAATGTTTTGTATTGACCAAATGTGACTATTTATACTAACTATTTATTGATTTTAGCTTTTAGGTTGTCTTGTTTTTGTTATTCTTCAATTAAACTGCATTTTATAAAACGATTGCAATTGAATAAATTCGAATTAAATAAATCCATATGTATGGTTGCAATTGCAAACATACATTAATATGTATGTCTTGATGAATATATTTACATGTTTATAAAAACAGATATTTGTAGCATATTCAATTTATACGAAGGTAGTCTGAGAAAAATAATTTTTTAGTGAACATAGAACAGACGGATATAAAGAATTGTTGATGTTTACTTGTGGCATCGTATTTGGCGTACGCATATAAATAATTTTTTTGCTTCAAAGATATTAACATACAAAATATTTCGCACACTTATAAATATTTAAGAGCAACATTCGCATAAATTACAATAATGTTACGGTTGACTTTAACATGAAGACTAGCAACAGAAATTGCACGAATAATGCCAATATTAAATAAAGAATGTGTATATTATTTTGTACCCACTCTCATTCTGCGTGTATTTTTCATAACCTTGTTAATTTTTGAGAGTCGGAATGGAATTATACAGGCCATGATCGCGGTTTGAATGACATTGCAATGATCCGGTAGCCTTAAAGGAATATTCCAGTGCAAATGCTCGGAGTAAATGCCAGAACCGGCAACATACACAGTCGAGAAGCACATCCAGTATGGTGAGAAATCTGGCACGGATATTCACATTATGACCGATAGTAAAGCGGTCATATGATCGCTAGATAATGTGTTTATCACATCGAAGTTGTCCAAGAACGCCGGATGTCTCTGGAGGAGATAGCGAGACATTCAGTTGTGACCCTTAAACGGGTCCCTCGGGACAGGGGCATGCATGGAAGAAGTATGGCTGACTCTGTAACGCATGCAGGTTCTACCTCGAATCGGAACATTTAACATATGATATAAGAAGGCAGCTTATTGCACGCGAATTTCATTATATATGAAAAAGGACTCGGTCGGGTTTGAAGCTGTCCATACATTACCTCAGGAACATAAGTGCGGTTATAACTGGTCACTCGCCCATTAGTAAACCCGTTCAAAAGCTGGGGCTCCCTTACAATAACTTATTAAGAAGTTGCGGCGACTAGGAGGAAAAAGAGTCAACTGAACATCTTCTCTGACATTGCCCGGCATTCGGAGATCTTAGACTCGAACTGTTTGGTCGAAGAACCCTGAGGGACAAACCTTGTATCTCTGATATTAACTTGTATACGATCCATTCATTCATTGCATCAACCGGATGGCTGAGTGAGAATATCAATAGCCAGATAACATAGGACCCCTGGGAGACGGTGAAAAATGGTATCACAATGGGAACTAGCTATGCTTGATTGCATCTGCCAACGGAACCTTACCTAATCTTTTCTATTTTTTTTTATCTTTGAAACTATGTATCTATATGCCAGAAAAGGCCTATACCAGAGATGACCTGCGTTGCAATATTTTATCTTAAACTATACGTCTAGATAATATAGTTATATCCAAAATTTAATGGTACTTGTGTCTTTGAATACGTATGTACATATATTTAATTAGGGACTTATCTTTAAAGTAAAATAAACTCCGTAACCTTATTATTACCAGTTTTGAAAACCTTTTAAGTCTGGTGTCGTATAAATATTTAAGAGCAGCATAGCAACATTCGCGTATATTACAAAAATGTTGTGGTTGACTTTAACATGAAGACTAGCAACAGAAGTTGCACGAATAATGCCAATATTTGTATTAGGTTTTGAAGATCAACTTCCAAATAAAAAAAAAATATATATAAAATATTTATTGCGATACAGGTGCACGTTTGTGAAACCAACCTGACAACATAAAAGAAGTTTCAATAATCACGGATACACTTTAAGTTTTCAAAAACGAACCGAGAAAAATGTTTATTTAAAGCTGCTTTACACCATCACACAATTCTTACGTATTTTGAAAAAATACAACCCTGTCATGATAAGTTGTTATTGTTTTTTTGAAAATTTTCAAACAATAATAAGATTGGAAATGCATTTTCGTCAAAATACGTAACACTTGTGGGATAGTATAAAACGGCCTTTACTAACATTAATCTGAGTTTACAAAATCTTAAGCATGTAATGACTTTTATTTCGGATTTCGTTACCGAACTTGTTTGCAATTTAATTGAGTGCAATTTAATGAATGTGTCTTAAATCTTTTATTAGGGTCAATAAGGGCTTAGTGTGGGTTTCCCGCATTTTATATAATAAAAATAATAAAGTTTCTTTTTTAACCAAATATTACTGATAATAATAAAAATATGCCACCTATTAATGTTTACCTTTTATTTTTATTTTTTTTTATATTTTTTAAGACGTCGGTATATAAATTTTTTTTTATTCCTACGCTAATCCCGCGAAGCTCTTTGCTTGTCTGCAGGAGACCAGAGTCTCTGGCGGGAATCGAACCCACAACCCCAGTACGGATAGACTAGCTCACTACCAGCTAGCCTACCGAGGCACCCCATATTAAAAAAACTACCCGCTAAATTCTATCTCTCAACCCACTTTTTAAAGTCAAGTGTCATAAAATAATAAATAAACTGGTATTTCGCAGAATGGCCTTAAAATATTTCCATCCGATTCAAAAACTTGTCTCTGATGCACCTGATATTTTGACAATAAAAGTCACATTCAATATCAAGTGCGCTCAAAAATAATTATAGGATTAACAAAAAAACCGCAATGAAAGACAGAATTCAATCATTTATTTCAAAAACCAGTCAATCGAACAATTTTTGATTTTAAACGTATCAAAAAAAACTTCCTGGAAATCGTAAAATGACTTTTACAAAACTGATTTTTTTCCTGTGAATGTTACTATTTCTGTAACTGTTTGATAAGCAAAAAATTTTTTTTATCTATTTTGACTTATATATAAAATTTAATATAAAGCTTGCACTTGACTGGTTTCGGAAACAAACAACCATCAATCACTATTGTAAATTTCATACGAAATTTTAAAATTTTTGTAGAAAAATTAAAAATTTACTTTAAAGAGTTTAATATTATTGTAGTAAATATATTTTTGTTCTGGAGTGCATATTCGTCATCAAACACTCGTTCTACAATACATTCTGCTACCGCTGTAGGCTATTGAAACTTTACTACACTTTCAATCAATTGTGTTGTGAAAACAGCTCATTAATATCCAACCAAGTAGAGTTTTAGAGCTGGTAAATCTTTTATTTATTTCACATTTATTGGGACCAACAACATTCACGAAAAAAAATTTGTAAGGGCCTACTATTACACCAGTCAAGCGTCGTCACTTGACTTCTTTAGTGCACTAAAAAGGGCTTTGTTACACCATCGCTTGCGGAAATTTTTTAAGCCATATTATTGTCACCGACAACCATATTATTGTTAAATTGGTCCTCCATCAAGAATCCACATCCATATTATCGTTGTCTTTAAACATCTTATGATTAAATATGACAATAATTTGTTTTTAAATTAATAATAATATTTTCCTCTTTTCCAGAGCAACATGCTATGATTGAAAACCAACCTTGCTATTATAAGTGTTAAGCATATTTTAGTTATTATTAACTAAAACATGTTTAGAGGCAACCATAATATGGTTGTGGCTTCTTGATGGAGGACAAATTTAACAATAATATGGTTGTCGGTGCCAAAAGTATGAAAGTATAAAGTTTTGTTAGAGGTGACCATATATAAACATGTTTTTTCTCTGGGTGTGTATACTCTTTTTGAAAGATTATTTAGAAGATTGGCTTAAATTTTTTATGCTTTTTGTAGTAAAAAAGTTTTCTTCAATTGAATCGCTTTTGCGGTGAGTGTATAACTGTAGATGAGCATTTATACGCATATCGTGAACGTGCTCGTTTTACACAAAATATGCCGGCAAAGCCTGAAAAGTATGGGATAAAAATATTTTGGGCTCGTGATGCTTCCAACTCCTTCCCCTTATATGGCCAATTGTATACTGGTAAACAGAAAGTGAGCGCTAGACAAATGTGAGAGAGAGGACTGTCTTAGATCTTTTTAGTCCATATAAGAACTCAGGAAGGAACGTCACATCCGTTAATTTGTTTACATCTCTGGAACTGGCAAAAGCATTAAGTTCGTGGAATTTCACACTCGTTGAAACAGTGAGAAAAAAATAAACGTGCATACCAGCTAATATGCGGACACATAAAGACAGGTAAGTTTATTATTACATATTCATTTGGCGAAGTCTTACTTGATATAACTTATTCCCAATTATTATTCATTATTATGGCTTAGACAATTTATTTCTACAAATTTTGTATTTCGCAAAGAGGCGTCGTTGTACTCTTACGTGCCAAAAAGAAAAAGGAAAGCTGTAATATTGTTATCAACCATGCATTTTACCCCGTCGGCCGAAAGCACTTTGACTGCTAAGCCCGAAATTATAAAATATTACAATAAAGCAAAAGGGGGTATCGATTACATGGATAAGTTGTTGGGCGAATAAACTTGCAAGCGTATATTTTTTTAATGCTATAAACACAATACACACTTGACTTCTACTGACCGCCGTAGAAAATGTTTAAAAGATCTCAGTGTGCAATTGTCTATTGAAAACATAAAGCGGCGTGCTAAAAGTCCTAAGGTAATGGCAAAAGCACACACACGAACAGCAATAGATATTATACTTGGAAAAGATTTTTATACTTTTGAACAACCAGATATTTCAAATGTGCAGATATAAAAGTGACCGTATCGCAGTAGCAGGAAGTTGCAAAATCTGTTCGAAACTTCGTCTGAAGAAAAGGAAAACACGCAAAACTTGTGGCAATTGCTCTTTACCAATTTGCAACTCGCATTCGGTAAATCGTCCAGTATGCACAAACTGTTTACAGGACGATCAACCTAAATAAATTTATTATCATTCATAAATATGTAAATGAATGATATATTCACATGAATGTAAATAGGAACATATGTATGTATACATTTTTTTTTTTTTTTTTTTGTAAACAGTTAAATATGTAACTGAATTTTTATTACTTCTTGTCAATATAATTTACAATAAAAAAAGAAAAAAATTACAGAGCATTTTTTTTTTTTAGTATCGCATAAAGGTACCTGGGTACCTTGTCAAACAGTTAAGGGGATATGAAAAATGTTGGCATGCTACGCATATCAGAATTTATTAATTTTTTTCAAAGTTTTGAAAATGAATAATATATCGAAAGTTAGGAGCTCTCAACAAGTTTCAAGTACTATGGATGTCAATTTCTACAAAAAAAATTAATTTCACAACGCAAAAGGTACCCGGGTACCATTTCAGTCACATAAGGGTTAACATTACTCTAGGCCAAATTGAAATTTGTAAAAATGCATTTTGTCCAAATAAAATAAGCAACTATATGTATATGAGGGTTATAGGAACAAAGGTAGCTTTCTCCACTTTTGTAGTTTCTTTAATACGAGTAAGTAATAGTAATTAGTAATATAATAATTAATAATAATTAGTAATATGATATTTTGTTATTGGGTACAAACCAATTAGAAAAAGATATAAAGCAAGTTTGAACCAAATACACTTCGGGGCTTAATAATAAATCTAAAACGAAAATTTGAGACTTTTGTGCTTGTTTCAATCAAAAATTGATTTTTTTGGATTTCTTTTGTTAGGGATTTCTTCTTAATTCCTGCAATTATTTTACCTTGGAAAAATATAGAACTGTAATGAAACTGCAAGGCAACATTAAGAAAAAATACTCTCGTTTTTCCAAACTTTTAAGTAAGTGTTATTTTATTTCCAAAAGTTATTTTTGGGAATACACAATTTATTGTTAATAAGATTTCTCTATGAAGTGCTAAATTCCCAAATTTTTTTTTTTTTTTTTTTGATAAATACACTGAAATTTATTGTTGAGATAAGGCTAGTTTCTTTATATTTGTGTAGTTTCCCCTTACAAAAATATCGAACTTAAAGTAAAAAGTGTGCACTTTTGAGGAAAATGCGGAAAAAAATTGCATTTTAATATGAGAGCATAACAAAAGCACCAATCTCCAATGGAGATTCAATAAATGCCACTGTATGCCATTATTAGATTAGGTTATAAAAAAGAATGGAGATTGCAACCTTTGTGTCTAAACCCCTTTAATGTAGTTTCGAAAAACAAGTTATATACATAATATCATGAATAGGTTTTAAAAGATATTGAAAAATTTTTTTCGATTTTTGTTTGTTATCAGCATTTAAGATAAATCTTAAAATTTGAATAAAATTTGTTTTACATATGAATGTACGTTAGCGTTGCCCTTAGCAGGGCTGTGGTGTCGTCAAAAAATCCGGCTCCGGTTCCAACTGCTGAAATTCTTTAAGTGCGAAATATAGCAAGCAAATGATTCTGTAAAATACATATTGCATCGCCAATTTCGAAGAATTTTTATTTTGGAAAATTTTTTATGCAAAAAAAATTTTGTACTACGGTACAAAAACATCAACTCAGACTCCAGAGCCCTGGTGCCCTGAATAAAATGTTTTTGAATTTATCGACCGTAAAGTTAATTTTTATAACATTTGCCCATTAATTTGTTGATTTAAATTTATTTAAAATTTTAATCGATTTAAAATTCTATTTTACTTCTATTTAATCGAGCTTATGGTAAATTTGTTAAATTTTTTTTATAGGAAATATTAATTTTTAATAGCTTTTATTTAACTTGCAATGTGTGTTTGTTTGGATAAAATGTTGCAAGTCAATTTTGAAGCAGATATCTTCAACCGATTGAGCTAAAATTTTGTTCCGTTTGCATTACAATACAGGGTTAGCTGTGTGACGTCATTCTAAATCCAAAATTGTGGAACAACCAAGATGGCGGACTTATTGTTTTTAATGCACCCCTACAATATGGGCATCAAATGAAAGGGCTTGCTGAGCATAAGTCGAAAAATAAAGTGACGTCACTCTAAATCCAATATTTTTTAATTCGTTGCCGAAATTCCAGTAGCTTACCAAATTTAATTAGGAATCCCACTAAATGCTTTTAATATTTTTTTCGTGTAAATGTGCCAATATCTTTTCATCAAGCAATGAAAAAATCCGAGTAAGTTTTAAATGCAGCCTAAACTGTCTTTTGACAGCTTATAAAAACATCAATAATAAGGAATATTTAAATAAATTTAGCAGTAAGATGTAACTTAACCGTAACGCCTAAATCTCAGCATTTTGTTTACATTTTTACAGTGCGGTTACATTTATGATACTGTCAGCTAACTGATTCTTAACACAACGTTTACATTTGATAGTACCGGAAATACAGTAAGAAAATACATATTAGTGGTCAAAAACACTAATAAAGCCCTTATGACACTTCATTTTTTATGCTAGGAACACAACTGGGACGAACGACGAATTTTTGGTCGCGAATATTCGTCGCCAAAAATAAAACATATATGAAAATACACACAATAATAGCGTCCGGCGAAATTCGTCATCTATTTCATACGCCGGCGAACGACGATAATCAGTACCAGGTGACCAAATTTGGTTTTAGTTAAGAAGTATTTTAGTAAATAAAGTTTCTTTTATTTTAATAATTGTTTTTTTTTTTTTATTGTATAACATTTAAAATAAATATACAAAATCCTTTGCTATAAATATAGTTTTTAGTTGTGTTTTTGAATGTTTTAATTTTTAAGCATTATTTTTTTTTTTTGATATAGTCAAATTATTTCTCGCTCTTGTTATTCGTCGTTATTGTGCTTTACGCGACGAATTTACTCAGCGAATTTTTACTGAAAAATTCGTCGAGTTGGGCGAAATTCGTCGTTCGTCCCAGTTGTGTTCCTAGCATTATTCATTGAATTCAAGGCGAATTCAACTACAGGTGGTGTCGAAACGCCATCTGATCTTGACAGTACGAGCCAATTTGTCTTGATTTGTTAGTGTTTTGTTAGGAATGGTTGACATTTCGGACCGTAAACACTAACAATGCAATGCAAAAAACCCTATGTTGTTTCTGTTGTTTTTGGATTGTTGTAGTTTCGACACCACCTGTAGGTGAATTCGCCTTGATTGAATTGATAGAAAGAAACAGTAAATGTTAGAAAGAGCAAACTATAAAAAATGTAAACAAAGTTTTTTTCTTTTGTTATCGTTTTGTTCAAGGAATTTATTTATCAGGTGGCGTTGAAAGCACAGCTGTTAAATTTTTTTTTTTTTTTTCTTACATAGAGAGAGAAATATACACCACCGTATACATGAATTCGCCTTGGGTTTGTTTATATTATTAAATGTTGTCAACTTTTTGTTTATGAGAAACATAAACACAAAACAAACAAAAAGCGGTAAATCGCAACACTTTTAATATTTCAATCTTGAAATGTCAATTTTAAGTTAAACAATTTTACATTTTTTTGACATAACTTAATTTTATCGATAACTTTAGTAAAATTTTTGACAGTTTGCTATTTATCTTAATACAGCTGAACTCTTTGCACTTAGTAAATTTTTCTATTACATTATATTTGCACTGTTCACCGAAACTTGAACAATGCATTAAAAATGTAGTGTCATAAGGTCTTCTTGACTTAGAGTCTTCGTGACTTAAGTGTCTAGACAGTAATAAAGACAGTTCACTTTGAACAAAAGTCAAACGTTAATGTTGCAGGTCAAGTTCTAGCTGCGTGTTTTATATGAACTAAGCAAATTAAAAAATAGCATAAAACAAGTATATTGCATGACAATAGAGAACACTTAAATAAACACAGAAAAAATTAAAAATCGTCTCTAATCACCAAATTCATAGAATCAAGCAAACAACTTGTTGATTTTGCACCTATTACAAAAATGAGTATATTGATTACTACAAATTGTAAAAAATTAAAATTTGTAATGTTTTTTTTTCAATAAATGATATTTTTAGTTTTGAATAAAAAAATGATCAAAAAACTTTGCCGTTTCAAACATGTGTTGATTGATTTCTTTGAATTTAGCTCAGGTTTTGACAATTCCCAACAACAATTCTACAAAATTAAATTATTTTATTTTAAAGGAAAAAAATCAATATCATATATGGAATTAACTAACTATTTTAACATTGCGATGTCCTAGGAAGTAGTCAGTTGTCCTACTCTGCACTACTTTCAATTAACTTTAAAGTTAGTTACCTAGCCGTTAACTTAGAGCTAACTTTTTGTAGCTAGCTATAAACTTACTACTTTAAGTTAGCTTTAAGTTGGTTTTTTTAAAATTAACTATAAGTTAGTTAAATTTCAGTCAACGAAAAGTTAGTTGTTAACATGTTGGCTTAAAACGTAATATTTGTATCTTACTACAAACTTAGCATCATATCAATTATTCGAAATAAAACAGTTTTAAAAAATTTATATTTTAATAGAAAACAAAAATGTATTCAAAAATTTCTAAAAATTATTGTATTTAGTTATTTTATTTAATTTTTTAATTATACTATACCCTGGCCATAACCGATTACCAATTTCTACTCCGTATATTTTAATAATGGCCCTAAATAAATTAAATCTTTTGTGGATCTTGGAGCCGTTCGTTTGCCAATCGACTTGGCTCGTTCTACTTAAGATATACTACACAGTGTTTGTATACACTTTAGTTAATGTAAATTTTGCATTGCGTAGTAGTTGGCTTTAAGTTAGTCTATACAAGCTCACTTACCCTGGGTTTTTGAGATCTCAGTTAAACTAGATTTAGTTAATCTGAAAACAGATTTGTGCCCCCATTACAAAGTTTGTACACAAAGTTTTGACGGAAGGGCTTTGGTTTGCTTAAAATGTTGTCTCTAATGAAATAATAGAAAAAAATCATATTTCTTCGAGAAAATGCAAATTTCAGATTACTTTAAACTAAATTGAAACTTAATCCACATCTGAAAAACCCGGCCTTAAAGTTGATGTAGTTAGGTACTCATTTGACGGCAGAGTAGTGTTTACGTTTTTTAAAAAACAGAAAACTTTAACAATATTATTCTAAATTTGCTCATACGTAAGTATAGTTTTTTTTTTTTATTATTAAAAATTTAGTTAAGTCTAATTAATAATAAATAAATCAACTTACCAATTATGCACTGAAATGTTGATCCTACTGTCGCATTTCTTATTGGAATTTCCGAAATACCTCCAACAATTAAATCAATATCACGCCAGTTAGAATAAGCAGTTTTCAATTTTCTTAAGTCCTAAAAAATTTTAATTTTTAGTTGTTTTCTTTAATTTTTAATTATAACTTTTTTATTTTTATGCTTATTTTATGTTAAATAGGTAAAGGGGGACATTTTTAATTGGTTTGTTTTCGTATATCAAGGTATAGGTGCATACATTCAAATGTTTATCTATTTGGATATAGAAACAACAAGTAAGAGCGCTTTATTCGGCTGTGCCAAATCTTTAATAACCTCCACCAAGACTTCGAATATTTCAGGAGAGGGCTCTATATGGTATTTATAAAATATAAGCCAATAATTATAAGACCAGGCGTCAGATCAGATGTCGTTCAGGCATCAAATCAGATGTCGTTCGCCACCACCTGTAGTTGAATTCGCCTTGAGCACAACAATACAAAAACAACAGACAAAGTAATAACAACCAGCTGTTTTTTGAGACCACATTTTTTTATATTTTTTTGTATTTAGTAGTGCTACCATACTTTTATCTTAATTAAATAAGACTTTTCATATTTTTTTTTTTTTTTTTTTCTCATTATTTATTTATTGAATCTTCATATATTAAATATGAACTAACAATAATTAATCAAATCTTATACTAATACTTTATTTTTGTCCTGCCAATGCTAGACGAAAATTTTTCTCCTCACGGTTTCTGTTCACATATGTAGATGTTCAGCGGTTTTCCCTTCGGATGAGTCCTGCGGTATCTCTTCTCCTTAATCTAGAGTGTCCACTGTCATTTAAAATATTTCGAGCAAGTGGATTTGGGTGCGACTCAAGCCTTTTTAAATATTTTGCTACGTACTTCGTAATAATAGTTTTTACTAATTGCACATTGAGATCCTTGTGAATATTAGAGTTTTTAACATACCAGGGAGCGGCTGTGATTATTCGAAGAAGTTTATTTTGGCGCCTTTGAATTTTTTCGATATTTGAGGCCGAGGCAGTGCCCCATAGCTGAATACCGTAGCACCAGATTGGCTTCAATATAGAGTTATAAAGTAGAAGTTTGCAGTCGAGGCTAAGAACAGAATTTCTTCCAATAAGCCAATATATTTGAATTGCTTTTAGTTTCATTTGTGTTAGTTTTGCTTCTATATGGCATTTCCATGTCAAACGCCGATCTAGATGAATACCGAGATATTTTACATGCGATTGCTGGGGCACTAATTGATTATTGATTTTAATAGGGGGACATGACTCCCGACGCAAGGTGAATGTTATATGTACGCATTTTTGCTCATTGACCTTTATCCTCCATTGTTTTAACCACTTTTCCAGTTCAAATATATGATCCTGCAAGTAACGGGATGCTTCATGACAGTTTTCGTGTACGCTTAGAAAAGCTGTATCATCAGCAAATGTTGAAGTAAGGGTGTGGTTGTTTGTTGGCATGTCTGAGGTATATATAAGGTATAAGAGTGGGCCCATGATGCTTCCCTGAGGGACTCCAGCGTCAATTGGCTGAGGAGAACTTATAAAATCACATTCTTTAATAATAAACTTTCGGCCGACTAAGTAGCTTTCTAACAGCTTGTGTGTGTTTACTGGTAAGTTTAGCTTCAATTTATGTAATAACCCTTCATGCCAGACTTTATCAAAAGCTTGGGAAACATCGATGAAGAGGGCGGAACAATATTTTTTTTCTTCAAAGGCTTTTCTTATGACATTTACTATTCGATGAGTTTGTTCAATTGTGCTGTGTTTTCTTCTAAAACCGAATTGATGATTGGGAATACATCTGTTTTCATTTAACATCGGTGTTATTTTTGACACTAGTAGTTTCTCAAATAGCTTTGATATATTAGACAATAAGCTTATAGGTCTATATGACTCAACTTTTGTAGGATCCTTTCCTGGCTTAGGTATCATTGTAACTAAGGATACTTTCCATTCTTGTGGGTAGTATTCAAGGCGTATAATAGCATTAAAAATTAAAAGAATAATTTTCTTTGCTATGCTGGGTAGCTCTAAAAGCATTTTGTTGCTGATCTTATCAAAACCAGGGGCTTTCTTGGGGTTTAAATTATGAATAGCCTTTTCGATTTCTTTTATCTCAAATCTAAGGGGAACAGCAGCTCTAACAGCAACTGGTGGCAACTCAACTACAATATCGGGAGATGTATGCGGGGTAAATACGTTTTTCAAATGATTAACAAAAAGATTTCCTTTTTCTTCATCATTTCGTGCCCAACTTCCATTTAAGTTTCTTAATGGTGGTTTAGTGATAACTGGTCTATTAAGATTTCTAGCTGCACGCCATAATGAGTAGTCTGATTGAGAAGTTGCATCAAGTTCCTTAAGATATTTTTCCAGGGAAGCCGTTTTCTGAGACTGCAGTAACTTTCTTAGCCTTTTTGTGCACTCTTTTAGTAAATTCTTAAGTTGAGGGGATCTATGCAATTGCCATTCTCTTCGAGCTCTCCTTTTTTCAGTCAAGAGACGCTCAACATCTGCAGAATATATTTTACTATTTTTGGTTTTTTTGAGGGTTATACTAGAATGTTGAACAGCTAGTTTCAGATAACTGTCAAAATTTACAATAGAAATATCCACATTCTCCGGTGTACTAAGCGGAATATTTTCAGTGCAGTGGGTACTGAGATATTTTTTATATTTTAACCAATTTATTTGAGTGGCTGACGTCACTAAGTTATCAGACGGAGATACAATTCTATTAGGATTTGTTATTGTAAGAATTGTAGGTGTGTGATCAGAAGATAGTTCTAAGGAAGCTTCAACATAAATCGTTTCTACGGGGATGTTTTTAACCACTCCAAAATCGATAACATCTGGAACTTTTTGCTGATCAGAAGGCCAATATGTTGGTTGTCCGCTCGCGACCACATTTAGATCCATTTTACAAATTGTGTTAAACAAAACACGACCCTTAGGTGTAATAAGTCGTGAACCCCAGAAAGTGTGTTTAGCGTTATAATCGCCAGCAGCCAGGAAGCAAGGTCCTAATGATTTGAAATATTTATTATATTGGCTTTCTGATATAGAAAATCTAGGTGTGGAGTATAATGATGAAATTACTATGTTTCGATTTAATTCCTCAACGCAAATGTTCGTTGCTTGGAGATAGTCTTCACGATGATCACTCATTAAGTAGTGTTTTACTCGGTTCTTTATCAAAATGGCAGAACCGCCACAAGCTCTGTCTCGAGGGTCCTTGGTATCATATAATATATAACCATTGATTTTAAACGTATTTCTTGAGGTCAGATGAGTTTCAGAAACCATCATAACATCAATTTGTTTAGTTTTAAGGAAGTATTCTAGTTCATTTTTATGTTGGCGGATGCCGTTTGCGTTCCAAAAGCAAATTTTTAAACAGTTCATGGCTTGTTTAGTACAGCTTGCAATAACATCGATTGCATTCTTAACATTTCTTGCATCATGTTACCCATTGTGTTAGTAAAATTGTTAACTGTTTGCACTAATGTTTCCATAGTTTTTTCTAGCCGAGTTAAATTAGAAATGGGAATTTCGTCGTTATTTGGTACATCACCTTGCAGTTGCATAGGATTAGATTTTAATACATTAGCGTACGAGGTTCTGTTATTATTTGGCTGAGGCATCTGGACGCCGTACGTGTTTCCTTGATTAGTTGCCTGCGTTTGAGGGGGATTAAGTTTCTGTCCAACAGAACGCTTGACAATCGAATATACCGGGCATCCTCTATAGTTGGCAGTGTGGTTACCACCACAGTTTCTACATTTTTTTACGTTAGGGTCATTTTTGGACTTATCACACCGGACGGTACCATGTAATTCTCCACATACGACGCAAACAGGGGGTAAATGGCAGTATGCCCTAGTATGACCAAATTCTTGGCAGTTTAAACACTGAACGGGCCCATTTCTTTTGTGCGGCTCCTCTATCGTGATTTTTCTGTACAGAATGTATTTTAAACTGTAAATGGGATGCGTTTCATTTTTTTTTAGCTTAACATCGCCGGGCTCTAACTCCACTCGAAATAGTGGTTGGGGATTTTTTTCCCTATTTTTAATATTTGTAACATTTTTTATTTTGAAGCCCTTTTCTTCTAAAAATATTTTTATTTCGTCTGGGTCCACGCATGAGTCAATGCTCTTATCACAACCTGAAGACCTTTGCTGCTTTTCAGTTGGTATGTATAGAAGCTTTTTTTAAGTGCTTCAAACTTATTAATTATTTTGCGAAAATCATTCTCGTGATTAACCTGTATTTTTGTTTCGTTTATCTTACCACGCTTGATTGCAGCTACGTAAAACGAATTTTCACCTATCACCGAGATTAAACTTTTTATAAGCTCACTTGAGTTTTGCTCTCTAAGATATATCGGGGGTGGCTTTGACGTTTTTATGACGTTAGGTGCTTCAGAAGATTCATCCTCCAGAATTGCAAAACGATTTTGCGAGTTTATTCTATCAAAAGATGGAACTTTCGAGGCAGAGGCTACAGCTGAAGAGGCAGGGCTGCGACCACGTTTAAGCACTGTTACATACCTGTCCATACCAACTTGCACTTGTGGTTTTTGACAAATTTTTTCTTGTTTGTTTTCCATTACGTCTTTGTTCGAGTTTATGTTGTCAATGGTAACGCTTGTATTGTTTTCTGTTGTTGTATTTATTTCCACATTGCTTACACTAGCATGAGTATCATTTATTTTTGTTGTTGTTTCATTGTTATTACTCATATAGAGTTGTTTTTGTTTTTTTCACCGTTTTTTTATTTTTAATTTTTGTTAACTGTGCTCTTTTTATTATGTATAATGTTGTTACACCGAGATAATAAAAGAAAAAAGAATAAATTTTTTTTGCACAGATTATTTGCAAGTATGTATGTGCGTACATACATACATATGTAGGTATATTTTTTTACTTGTATTTTTTTTCTTAATTTTTTTTTTTTTTTTATTTTTTTATTGTTCACTTTTATATTGAGCGTCCAAATTCGCTTGTTAAATTAACTAATTTATGTTAAAAAAAAAGAACCGTATGCGGAGTTAAAAGAAACACGTCTTTTCTCATCGAGCACGACCGACTAATGAATATAAAACTCAAAAATCTATCTGTAATTAAATACGATTTAAGTTTGTATGAAAATTAACATAATATAGATTTAAATACTATCCTGAAAATTGGGCATAAAAGAACTGCACATATCGTCATCTTGAATGCAGAATAATATAACATTACAGTTTACATGAGAAGCAAAAAACGTTGTGAAATGGAAATTAATTGAGATATAAAAGCAATTTAAAATATTTAGGATAAAAATGCGATAACCGACCTTGTCGCAATTCTCATTATCGTTTCCATTACAAGGAATCTTGTAGATAATGTTTGACATATCCCATTTATTAATTCTATCCTTAGTCTTGCTTTATAAACTATTCAATTGGGGTATTCACAAGGTGTGCTATCATGGTTTATTGTCATAATGTTCTAACATTTCACAATGGTTTAAAAATATTGTTGTTGGTTTGTAAACAAAAATTATCTTAAATAAATAGAACGTTGCTTGCTATGTTTATTGTGCTGTCGTAATTAATAGCACATGAAATTATGAGGGGTTGCTCACAACAGTCGTATTTTTTCATGTTATTATTTTAAGACATATGACTTTATGACACCTTGTGAATCCCCCAAATGTGTTGTAAGCCTTATATGCTACTCTATATTTGTTCGTGTCAAAGATCTTTGATCCTTTAATCCTTTCCGATACGTTAGATATATACATTAACGATTTGTATATTCTAGGTTCTAGTGTCATCCCTGGATTATCGTTACCTCCCTCCTTATATTGATCAATTAATCTATAAATCAGTTTCCTTGGAAAATTGTTGTCCTTAAGTATATTTCCAATCTTAATTATGTTTTTCCTATGAAAAATTCTGTCACTAATTGTCAGTACTCTATTAATTAAATTTCTAGCAGTATTTACGATCATTTGTTTACTATGTTTAGAATAAAAGTTTACAATTCTTCCTGATGCTGTTGGCTTTTGATACCAATCTAGAACTAACTTGTTCCCTCTTCGTATTACCAATGTATCCAAAAAAGGTAATTCTGAATTTGAATTTATTTTCTAAAGAGAGACAGAGACTATTACACATATGTTTTCTTTCACTTTTGTTGTATTTCCCCTTTGTCTACAGAAAAACTCTCAGTTATAAGACACCAGCAGCATGCCCGATATTGCCAAACCCGGTTTTCATAATAATTCTACTTTGAAAATGAGATGTATTTAACTAAATAATATTAACAAAGAGAATATGGGAACTTTTACTTATTATTTAACTTTGAAAAAGTACACAAAACAAGCAAAACGTGTTTTTACCACAGTCCACTGCATCAGCTTTGAGTTAGCCAAACGCTAGCTCAAAAGTTATCGAGAAGAAGTCAGTCGCACAAAACACAACTCACTAATCTCTGCATAACTTTTGAGTTAGCCAAACGCTAGCTCAAAAGTTATCGAGAAGAAGTCAGTCGCACAAAACACAACTCACTAATCTCTGCATAACTTTTGAGTTAGCCAAAGGCTAGTTCAATACTTATCGAGAAGAGGTCAGTCGCACAAAACACAACTGACTCAAATCTGCACCAATTATGAGTTAGTCACTAGTCAGTTGTAAATAAGTTAGCTAAAAGTCAACTAAATGTTGAGCTAGCTAATAAAAATCCGACAGGGTATTGTCCTTAGGTCACGATATGTATGTGTATGTATATGTATGCATATGTATATATATGTGTAATAAATATGTAAGATAAAAATCAGTTTAGTTAAAAATTGTTATATGTTATACGAATTTTTCTTTTATTATTATTGTATCTAAATATGGTTTTTGAGTTAGGTTTTTACATATAAGACATTTTTTTCAGTTTATATTAATTGCTTTACTTTAGTTATATTTTTATTTTTTGTTAAAAATTTTTTAAATATTTTCTGACAAATAGGTTTTTGAATTTAAATTTATGACAAACATTTTTAAAAAAAAAATTTTTTAATTATATTTAATTTCCTGACGATGCTAACTAGGGAGATCGATTATTCGACTTTTTTCAATAACCGGTTTTCGAATATTACGAATAGTTGCTATTTAAAAAAACCGGTTTTCGGTTAAATATTTTTAAAGTAACCGGTTAACCGGTTTTAATTCGAATACATAAAAACACCTACAAAAAACATAGATATGACTTAAAGTATGTTCAGACCTAACAAATATTTGACGATAAAATCCAAAAAACCGAGACCAGTAAATGGATCAAACTTTAACCTCATTTTTAACAATTTCTATTTATTTATTAATCTGTTTTTGTAAGAAGATAATTGTCTAATGTAATTTAAAAACTATTAAATGATGTTTGATCTAGCCAAACGTTTTGCAAAAGCAAATCAAATATTATAGGTATTTCATAAATTTATTATTTGAGATATTCTACTTAATTTATTTTAAATGAGTTTCAATTTGTTGGTGGTCATGCCATCCCAGTAGATTTCCACAATTTTTTGGAAAAGTTTCAAGCAAAACCTCTTAGCCTGGATTATATATATATCAACCGATTATATATATCAATCGATGCTTTTTTATGAAATATTTGTCAATTCGTCGACCACAATTTGAAACCTTCCATGACATTGTTTGATTTCTTCAGTTTTGTTTTTTTTCTTGGTGTTTGAATAAATAAATCTGATGAATTATTTCCATATCGTTGATTCCGCCGGAATGTTGTAGTTTGAAGCATAAAGAAATGCTGGAACTATTTAAGAGTTTTATGTACCTTAAATGGCATTCCGTCCTCGGCAACACAAGTGCTTAATATTTCACACAATGATTCATTTTTGGCAGCGTATTTTGGTAAAGTATTATTTGTCGACTCTTTAGAACTACTTCGAACGGCGCACAGTGGGAAATTTTACGAGAAGGCGGTCAAAATTCCATAACTTTTGACTGGATCGGTATTTTTTTATGCGATTTTTTTTGCTCGATAGGTGCGATATTAGGCTTTAATTTGCGCTATAAAACGTAAAATTCGACTGATAGGAGCATTTTCATTTTTTTGTTGAGTTTCGGTGTAAAAGTTGAATATTTCAAATATGAATTTTTTTATAATTTATCATTATTTCTCTTGTGTTTTACAACTGATACTTATTTTTTATTGTCGAACTTAGATCCTGTCAGAAAATGCCAATATTTGGCCCCTGTAAATTTTTTAGTCCCAATATTCACAGGGGCCAAAGGTTGCCTTTTTGGGACGAGACGAGTTGTTATAAGGATAAAACTGAAAAGGAATATTTTGAAAAATGCCCAAATAGCATTCTTGGCTATCGATAACATTTTAGGTAATTCAACTTTTATTTTTGGTTTGAGATGTATGTGTATTTTATTTTTATATATTAATACAAATATATACTTAAATCAAAAACAAATTATAATCTAAAACCATTTTAAATTAAACAATATTAGTAAAAATTTCTTCTAAATAGCTTTGGGTTTCATTTTCCAGAAGTTGTTTAGCTTCTTCCTCTAATTCGATTGAGGTTGATTTCCATTTTTGTCGAATACTGGACATATATGGATCTGATGTGCACAACAAAATAGTAATAAGATCTTCATTAGTACAACATCTGGACATTTTTTTTGTATTATGCTCGCGGAAGAATCTGTAATCTTTGTTCCTTTTTTCTTGCGCTTCTTCAGATAGATCTCCAATTGGTAGGATATTGTGTTGAACTATTTGTTCCCCATGGTATAAAATTTTATGAACTGTGGTTGGCATATGTCTCCAACAGTATTTTTGTTATAAAGAATTACTGTTTCATTTGCATACTGGCCAAATTTTTTTGCATTTATCTTTCTGCTACATGATATAACTTGTAAAATGATCTGGAATCGTCTTATTAATTCAAAATGGACTCCTGTGATAGATGCTGCAGTTTCTGGATCGGAAAAGAATCTCCTTGCAGTGTTTCCATCATTTGAATTTCCTTTTCCTTGTTTTGGCTGATCAATTATAAGGCCTAGGTGAAGGTATTTTTCTTGAATTTGTTTTTTCTTTGCTTCTTTTTTTCCACATTTTCTTTGTTTTTTCCCACTGTTTTTTCCCAATTTAAGAATATGCTCCATGAAACGAATTCTGGTATGCTTCATTGAAACTATTATCTTGTGATGGGGGTTGGCTTAATTGACTTGATGTCTTTTGGCTATGGTACAGCTTGACGAAGACTTTGTTTCGGTTAATGCTTGTGCAACTTTTCCATCGATCATTGTAAGGAACATTTGAAAATTAATTTCAATGCATTGGTCATCAAATTTAAATATTGCCGGTTGAAGTTCTTTAATTTGATCTTTTATTTTTCGAACTTCTTCAGTTATGACATCTTTAGTTTCCTTTTTGTAAACAAACTTTATTGGTCTGCAATACTTTGTTGAAGAGGGAATTTTATTTTTCTGTACATCCATTTCTGTAACTCTACTGGTTGACGGCTGTAAGCCAATATAAGTTTTTCTTAAACGTAATGGAACGAAAGATACCATGAATAAGTTAGCATCAGATGAGTTTTCTGAATTACATTGCTTGTATTGTTTCTGACCAGAGCTTCCATCACATCCCCATTTAGAAAATAAAGTGATGCTGCAATTTTTAAGTTTTTTTAAACAGTCAGCATCAAGTGTATTTAAAAATCGCTCTGCAGTGTGTTCGAGAAGAGCCTGCAATTTTACTTCTGCTGAACTTGAATTTACACTAATAGCCGTTTGTGAAGGTAAGCACTCTTTTTTGACAGAAACTAAATCTCGATATGCTGGAAAGATTCCACAATTTTTTTCATTGGTGCAAATGCTTCTTCTGGAGTTAATTTCATTTCTTCAGTTGGTGTAGGCATACTTTTTAAAATCCTCTTTGTGCGTTTAGGGCTCGCTTCCACTATTTTTTCAATTATTGCAATTTTTGTTTTCTTATTTTGCGGTGGTTGAATTTGATGCAGATATGAATCCTTTATCATACTATGAGAAATGTCTTCATTGATATTTGCAAGCTTGCGTCTTCGTGATCTTTCACTGCAATTGTCAATTTGTTTTGCGGGCCGACCTACTTTTCCAGTTTACTTAGCGGTTATTGACAGCTTCTTAAAAATCAGATCATTTGTTAGCCATTTTTCGTTGCGTTAGTAAAACGTTTTCTTGTTTCTAGAACATTTAAGGTACCGTTTTCTTAATGTAAATGAAAAATTTTTATCTTATGAAATTTTATCTTCGTTGCATAATTTAAAGAATGGATTATTCATTAGGTGTAACACAAAATCTTTTTCATCTTTCTGTTGAAAATATATATCACGAGAACTTTATAACTTAACTTAGCCTTTAAACAATAATGAAGGTAAAATTATGAATGCATGCATTTTTATACTCTTGATAGAAGTTTTTTTAAATGATCTTTTGTTACCACTTCTTGGAAACATAAAAACCCTTTTTTAAATACAAATTTAATCTTTTATTACTATTTCTTTGAAACATAAAAAACCCCCTGTTTTCACACTTTTTAAAAGGATAACATACCGGCAATAAATTAACAGGTAACATGTAGGTAATTTTCACGTAAAATATAACTGCTCTTCCATTTTTTTAAATTAAGTTGCCAATTTTCAGGTAATTAAACTATGTAGTTTATGTTGCGGCTATTTACTAATGTTTAACCTTTTAACTTACTCAGAAATCTAACGTGTTAGTCTATTTATGTCGCCTATTCGTTTTGAAGCATCCGTTCACTCACAATAAGTTCATAACAATGGCAATACCTTTACCTTCTCCAAATTAATTGTTAACCTGACGTGCTAGATAATTTATGTGGCCTGAACTGCTTTATTTGTCGAAAATTCTTTAAGATTCACCTTCTTTAATTTCAGTAATGTTTCCTTGCAGGACTTATTTTTTGAACCGAATATCTTACCTTGGGTCACAGAAATTGCTGTAGTTCGCAAGATCGCATCCAGATGTGTGTACAATGGGGTATAGAAATGTAGGTTAGATTCTGGACTACAAGAGAGTATAGATTTTTTTTTGACGCGTTTTGACGGGCAGGACTTATGTTCTATAAAATAGGAAATTTCCGGGAAATTTTGACATAAAAAATAAAAAGAAAATTAAATAGTTCTACATGTCGTAGAGTTTAATGCTTTAAACCACGTATAGCTAATAAGATAAACTAACACTCAAAACTTATTCTGTCAAAAAATCTTGAAAAACAAAAAAGTTATGAGCATTTCCACTTCAAAAGTTTACTGAGAAATTTAAAACTATAACCAAATACTGAGAAAGTCCATTTTGGACCACCCTGTTCTCAATGAAATAGTTGAAATAGGGTTGAAATTTTTTGGTTCCCGAGGTTCACTAGTATTTACTTTCACATGAATAAAAAAAATTCAAAATCGGAGAACATAAAAAAAAATTGTTTTGGCCGCCTTCTCAAAATATGAACCAGTGTGCGGCGTTAAGTTTTATTTGGAGCACATTAATGTCATGCATGTGGGCTAATCAAAGGCGATTAATAAATCGTGACGTGGAAACCCCTTCGCCACTTATCACTTTAGGACACTTCAATCACCTAACTTTGTCTTCTTAATCTCGTTCGAAATAGCTCTAGAGATAACATCTATATAAAAATATATTAATATTTAGAAAACTCTCGCAGAAGTTACTGTTTACTTTTTAACTGCACACTTTTTTTGTATTTTAAATAGTTTTTTTTTTAAAAGAACACACGCCTTTATAAGCGATTTTTATTTACAGTGTTCATAATGTTGTTTGGCTTAGTTACATTTTGATTTGATATTCTTCATAAAAAGTTTATGTTTGCCCAATATTGAATTAGAAAAATATTTAAATTACGGGTACATCTACAACAAGAGTAAAAAAAATAATGTATATGAATTACACATTATTAAAATAACCAGTTTATTATACCAAAATACCCGGTTTATTCGATATTCGAAAAATGGACATTTTGAAATAACCGACTTGGGCAAAGCTAAAATAACCGGTTAAAACCGGTCGAATAATAACCAATCGATCTCCCTAATGATAACCAAAGGTTAGCGAAATATTGAGAATAAAAAAAAATATTAAAAGGACCTAGAGCTTGAATAAATATAAACATTTATTAAATTAAATAAGGTCAAATAAAAAATTGAATATAAAGTTTTTAGTTTTACTTAATGAATAATTTTCAGTTTGATCACTAATTCCACTAACACCGTGGTAACAGTTAACCACAGAGTATGAAACAGAATACCGAAGTTTGACGTTTAAAAAAATTAATGTGTTCTTTAAAAAAATATAAAATACTCTGTTAATTTTTTTTTCTTGAGTGTGATTATACATTATGTTGTTTTGGAAAATTATATACTTGATGATACGTCAGTTTGAATTTTGTTAAGAACTTTGATTTTTTAAGGTAGAAGCTTAAAATTTTTTACACATATGTAATGCGATGTAGTAAATCGAAATCAATAATAAAAATCAATTTCAAATTTTTCAATGATACATGGTTTTGCGTTTTTGCTAACGATATGTATTTTGTTATTGTAAAAAATTCTTTGATGCCAGAATGTAATAACACTACATTAATACATTTTGCTTTGATGCTCTAAAAAGGGTGAGTTTTTTTCCTGGAAATTTATTGAAAAAATTTCTACAAAAACAGAGAACATGTATTTTGGTTTTGTAAAAATTGTTTGGACTACTAACGGGCATAATATAACTCACAAATAGCTTGACAAACATGTCAAAATTTTACGTTTGTACAAATATTTTGTGTTGTTAATTAGGGTGTTTGCTGTTTGGACAAACATTTGAAGAAATGTTTGCAGAAATATTAAAAAAATTTAATATTTGGCAGACATGTTGTATATAAGTCAAACTATTTGTGGTGTCTAGTGCTAAAAGTAATCATTTCAGCGAAAACTTTGCAGAGTACAGACGTAGAAGAAGCAGCAGTTAAATCAATTTCAGCCGTAAATTCTAATTTTTTAGCAGCATTGCTTCCCCGAAACAGCTTGTTGCTAAGAGCAATCCCTACTCCAAATTCTTTTTCTTTCTTTTCCTTTTTAAACAAATAACGAGCAAAATTGCCGCAGCGCAGTTGTCGTCTGCATTCATTGAAAACAAAACAAAAATGAAAAATTTATGTTTGCACGAAATAAGATTATGTTGTTTATTGCCAAACAGAAGCAAAAACAAACTGCACGTTTGCCAATCAATTTGTGTGGTTTATTATACCCTTAACCAAAACGATGGGTTTTTTTGTTGAGCACATTTTTCTTAAGTAGGTAACATTTTTTGTAAAACGCTACAAAAGTTGTAATAAAACGAATTGCTTACTATTTTATGCTTCAATTATATAACCAGGAGCACAAACGGTTAACCTAACCATTTTATGGTTACCGTTTAACAATTATATTCTTATTACTTCGACCTTTTTCTATTAAATATTATTTTGTATGAATATCCGTTTCATAAACCCTTTATTGACATGCTTTATTTTTTATAACTTAGGCCGTATATTTTTATATATTTAAAAAAAAAAAAAATTCCTGAATAAGATTTCCAATTAAAATCAAAATATTGATAAATTAAAATAATTTTAATTTATTTATTAAAAAAAGTAACCTACAGCTTAAAAATATATATAAAAATACAATAGTTCCCATTTAACGTAATTTTGACCTTTTATAATAACTTAATCCATTAATGCAAGAATAAGAGGTGCGCATTCGGTATTTTGTGTGTAGGCTACTGCACATAAATTGTAGCAAAACAAGCAATTTTTTGCTCAACAAAAAAACCCAACGTACTACCAACTTGGTAGTCCAAAAATTTGTTACGATAACAAAATATACGTTCTCCGTTCTTGTTTTTATTGTTTTCAATAATTTTTAAGAAAAAAAACTCGCTCTTTTTAAAGCACAAAGCAAAATGTATTAACAATGTATTATTAGTATGTTCTGGCATCAAAGAATTTTTTACAATAACAAAATACATATCGTTAGCTAAAACGCAAAAACCATTTATTAGTGAACAATTTATAATTAACTTTTTATTGACATCGATTCAATATGAGAAAATTCATTATAAGGAGAACAAAATACACTTTATAGTAGTTAAATTTAATGATGTACATTTTTTAGTTTAATCCAGTTCTAATTAGAAATTAAAATCAATAAAAAATTATACTTAATATGTCATAAGTAATATAATAATATAATTTCCTTACGTTCTCAAATGCGCTGCAGCAGAGAAGCAAACTCGTTTCACCATGTCAACGCAAATCTAATGATGCTACATATTAATTGTGCACACATGTCTGACTATCAATTCTATAGGTTCATTTAAACACATTTAAATTTATTGTTTAAACGCAGTATTGCATTTATAACCATGTACTTTATCTTTATATTCCATTATACTTGTAATTTAACAAAAATATTTAATTATTTAATATTTTCAACGTTTGTTTTGATTCAGAGAATTACAAATTAAAATAACGTAATTAATTTCCATTTTACAACGTTTTTTGCTTCTCATGTAAACTGTGATGTTATATTATTCTGCATTTAAGATAACGATATGTGCAGTTCTTTTAGTTTTCTTTTTCAATAATATTTGCCTTCAAAAAAAAACAACACATACATTTTGGTCCAGTCGAGAAATTATTTTACAAAAACAAAGCACACCCAGGCTAATCGTGCTGTTCAGCGGGAAAAATTGCAAACGATTCACTTTTTAGGCCTTTGAAATTTCTATTCTAAGATAAGGCCTGTCGAAATCGTTTTTTACTAGTTATGTTGGAACGTGTAGCAAGTGTAGTTAATAATTTACTCACTTCGCATTATTAGCAACAACAATTAAACTGGGAAAAAGCTTTATTCTTACCTCTTCCAGAAGCCTTTAAAGTAGATGCAAGAGGGCAAGGCGTTGGTATTCAATGACACACCTTGTTAATTAGTAATAAAGTTGGAATGCGGCTGGGAGATCTTATGTCTGCAAAAAGGCCTTCTATAAGGCCTCTTTACTACTTTATTTTCCCGCTGGAAATGGTTGGGCAAATAGTATTTTTTTCCTTGTGAAGAATTTTAACGTGAATTATTTAACATTTTTCATATCTGAAAAACTCACATGTGAATGAATCAGCAGAAAAATTTTAAAATTTTCACGCTCTGTTTGAAAGTGAACAGGCGGACATACAGATGGACATGGCTAAATCGACTTAAAATTACTCAAGGAGCCAGCATATGTCTATACGTATACTTTATTGGGTCTTAGATAAATATTGAAAGAGTTTCACGCAGAACGACAAACTGAGTATGCCAAATGATAAACAGATAGAAATGACAATGGGCTTCTAAAATTATTTATGAATAATTTACTTACCTCGAACATTATAAATTTTTCCAAGTCTTTCCAATCGTTAATTTTAATATTGTTGCAAATTTCTAAGTATTTAAAATACGGTTGTAATCCATGATCACGACCACGCTGTATATCAAAAGCCAAGAGATCAAGATGTGTTGGACGTTTATTATTGGTCAAATTAGAAATCAACTATAACAATAAAAGCAATAAATGATAAATAAATATTGGGAATTCGTAAAAAATTTACTTACACTTTCCACATAAATTGCGTCCATTTTCATAGCCTTTTGCATTAGTAGGGAATATAAAATTTGATCCAATTTATTGGATGAGTATACAATACTCGGAGAATAAATTTCGTCTTTTAGAATGAAGATACTGTTATCAACTTTATTCAAACTAAAAAATATATAAGAGTAGAAATTAATTACACTGGTCAACACTAAAAAAATGTTCGAACAAAATTTTGCCTAAGCTTCATTCTTCCTGCTTAATATGCTCCTTCCTAGATAAATTTATTAAGGCATTCGAAAAGAATTGAATATTTCAAAAATTGAGTTCATACATATTTTAATCATTTACACACAGAAAACTGTTTCAACTGGATATGTGCGATTAACCGATTATTCAAAAATCTTTAATCAGAAATTTACGCCCTAATCATGCAAAACGCCACGCAACGCCAAAGAATAACATTAAAAGCACAAACAATATCATAAATATTTCGTAATTTTGTTGTTGCTTTCTATAGAAATTCATGTACCGTTTTAAAATTTTCAACGCCACAAGCAATTGAGCGTTTGAAATTTTAAAACGCAATGTGAATTTCTGTACATAGCAACAACAAAATTACAAAATATGTATGACATTGTTTGTGCTTTCAAGATTATTTTTTGGCGTTACGTTGCGTTTTACATGATTGGGGCGTTAGTAAAGCCGGCGATACACTATCATATTCCGTCCTACGATTATCCAAAAAAAATCGTGTGTATCACAGTGTGGCTTAAAAATTATTTGAGTCACAGATTTTTTTTGACAAGTGTGTCCTACTTGCAAATGTTTATGAAAATTTTCATAAAAGGGTCTATGCGATCAGAGTTGCATTTTCTTGTAAATTAACTGAGCCATTTGAGTTTGCATCTTTTTTGTAGGATGGTGTGGCATTGACAGCAGATTTTGTAATAATTTTTTTTATGTCGGGTAGAATTCCGTCAGCTTTTCGAGTAAATGAATCTAACGATTGTGTAGGATAGTGAGTCCCGGCCTACAATAAGATTTTTGCTTATCGATTAATTCTTGTATTGTTAAATTAAAATCATTATTAAAACAAGTATAATGTAAACGAACTAGATTTGGAGGAAGATTTCGAATGAAATCTACTAGATTTCGATGTAATGTAAATGCCCTATAACACCGAATCCACTCAAATTTTATATAACAACCAATCATTAACAATGTAATGATTTCTTATGTTTTTACTATTAAATAGTAGAAAAAATAACAATTTAAATTTTAAATTTTTACTGTCCTGATTAGAGGCGATTTTTTCCCAACTTCGTCTGGTAACCCTAGATATAAGCAGAAGCCATATTTTTACAGGGCATTATCAACACTGTCGATTTATACGGGGCGTAAAGTGCAATGCCTTATGCCATTAGTAAGGGTGCATTTTATAGAATAAAATAAGCCACCATTTTAGAGAGGTATTTTGCCTTTTTTTATTATTCTTCCAATGTAATAGTTATTGGATAAGATTTTTCAATAAATCAGAATTCTGATTTATCAGTAATTGATAAATCACATCCTTTTTAGTCAACATTTTTATTAATCGATCCCAAGTTTTAACACAAAATATATGAATCGTTTTGGTTGACTTAAATTATTATTATTCATAAATAATTTTATAAATAGTAAACATTAATTTTTCAAAATTTGCCAAAATAAACCTCCCAAGCGGTTAAACAAATACATGGAAAAAGTATGAAATGTATTAATATTAAACATTTTTAATATTTAACAATTATTTTGTTGTTGTTGTCAAACTGCTTGTGTAGTTTATTTCGCTCTTTAAGTGGTCTCTACGATATCAAAATGCAGAAAAAGCTTGTTTAGTGTAAAACTGTGCGACGCCGACGACGTTGTGATTTCCTATAAAGAGCGGCCAAAATTTTGATTGAAGTTTTTGATGTTTAATTTGGGCTTAAGTTCATCAAATTTAATTTTAATTAAATTATAAAGTACAAAAAAACAGAAGGAAGGAAGGAAGACACACGTAAACAAAATTAAAAATTGATAATAAATTACAGCAATTTTTACAATTTCGATCCACCATTGGTTAAAGATTGATGTTTGATTATAGAATGTCAGGCTCCGCAGTGGCGCAAACGGTAGAACGGCAAATAATTCTGATGATGAGAATGTGGTATTTCTCGAATCATGTAAATTCGACCCGAGTTCAAAAATAAAAAATTTAGTTCATTTTATGTTGTAAATTCCCTCCTTCAATAAAAATAATTTAATGAAAATTAAATTTGATGAACTTAAACCTAATCAAAACAGCAAAATATTCAATTAAAAACCAACTGTTTAATGAAAATCACAATTGTGATACATTTTGTTTTAAATGATAAAACATATGTACATATGTTCTGCTTTCACAACACAAATTACGTGTAGTAAAATTTATATGAAAAGCGGTCCAAATTGCAAATTAATAGCAAAGCAACTTCACGTGTTCTCCAGCAATATAATCAGCATTTATGGCGTTTTATAAATAAATTGTAGTTAATTGCAAAAAAAAATTATTGTGATGTTTGATGTTCAATGTGCTTTTTTACAGATCATGCGTGACTCGTATAAAACTGTTTTGTCATTTTTGCTCAATATCGTTTGGCAAGTCATCATGGAAAGACTCACACCACAACAGCGTCTCCAAATTGTTCAGCTGTATTACGAAAAATAGTGTTCTATGAGAAATGAAAACTGATTTCTAGTATTACAAAAAATAAATTAGAATAAAGTTCAATACAGCAGTGTAATTAGTTTTAGCGTTAACAGTGAATATCACAAAATTGCATGATATTTTTTCTGGCCATATGAATTTAAGTAAGAAATTTTACCGCAATATCTATATCTGTTATGGTTTTAGGCGAATTTCATTATTTTCCCAAAGTGGGCTTTATTTTGTTTTAGGCGCAATAAACTGTTTTCCGAGAGTAGGGTTTATATGGGGCCTAGGGTAAATTATGGACCAATCTTCACGAAATTTAACGGTATGATTTGCAGTCGTATGAAGCAAAGTCGTGCAAAATTTTACATCATTATGGATTTTAATCCCAAACTGCTGAGGATACAACAAGCAATTTGAGATCAAGTTTGTTCCTTTCTTTAGCGTTTTTTGAAAGTGAGCGTGTTTTCAACAGACGGACAGACGAACAGATATACGGACATGGCTAAATCAACTTAGAATTACTCAAGGAGCCAGAATATATATATTTATGGGGTCTTAGATGTATATTAATAAAGTTTTACACGGAATGACAATCTTAGTATACCCTCATTCACCACTAGTGGTGTTGGAGGGTATAATAAGCCTATAAAGTGAATAAGAATTTTAAAAACTCAGGTCTTATCTGAACAATATCAAAGCTTCAACAAAGCCACAGCAATAAACAGTGAGTTTATCTTTTCTTACATTTTTCATTAAACATTTTTTTTAAATTCGGAATTGTATGTATTATTTTTCTTAGTTTAGAAGGTGCTATTGTTTTTTTCTCGGTACAAAATTAATTTCTATGTAGAAATTTCATTCATTATGAATGTGAGTTTTTTTTGCATTATTTATTTATTTAATCTTCATATATTAAATATGAACTAACAATAATTAATCAAATCTTATACTAATACATTATTTTTGTCCTGCCAATGCCAGACGAAAATTTTTCTCCTCACGATTTCTGTTCACATATAAATATAGATGTTTTGCGGCCTTCTCGTCGCATGAGTCCTGCATTATCTCTTCTCCTTAATCTAGAGTGGCCGCTGTCATTTAAAATATTTCGAGCTAGTGGATTTGGGTGCGACTCAAGCCTATTTAAATATTTTACTGCATACTTCGTAATAATAGTTTTAACTAATGGCACATTGAGATCCTTGTGAATATTTGAGTTTTTTACATATCAGGGAGCGACTGTGATAATTCGAAGTTTATTTTGGCGCCTTTGAATTTTTTCGATATTTGAGGCCGAGGTAGCGCCCCATATCTGAATACCGTAACACCAGATTGGCTTTAAGATAGAGTTGTAAAGTAGAAGTTTGCAATCGAGGCTAAGAACAGAATTTCTTCCAATAAGCTAGTTAATTTGAATTGCTTTTAGTTTCATTTGTGTTAGTTTTGCTTCTATATGGCATTTCCATGTTAAACGCCGATCTAGATGAATTCCGAGATATTTTACATGCGATTGTTGGGGCACTAATTGATTATTGATTTTAATAGGGGGACGACTCCCGACGCAAGGTGAATGTTATATGTACGCATTTTTGCTCATTGACCTATATTCTCCATTGTTTTAACCACTTTTCCAGTTTAAATATATCATCCTGCAAGGAACGAGATGCTTCATGACAGTTTTCGTGTACGCTTAAAAAAGCGGTATCATCAGCAAATGTTGAAGTAAGGGTGTGGTTGTTTGTTGGCCTGTCTGAGGTATATATAAGGTATAACAGTTGGCCCATGATGCTTCTCTCAGGGACTCCAGCGTCAATTGGCTGAGGAGAACTTAAAAAAGCACCTTCTTTAATAATAAACTTTCGACCGACTAAGTGGCTTTCTAACAGCTTTTGTGTGTTTACTGGTAAGTTTAGCTTCAATTTATGTAATAAATCATGAATAAACTTTTCGATTTCTCTTATCTCAAATCTTAGTGGAACAGCTGCTCTAACAGCAACAGGTGGTAACTCGACCGCCATATCAAGAGATGTATGAAGGGTAAATAAGGTTTTCAAATGATTAACAAAAATATTTCCTTTTTCTATAGCAATTCGTGCAAAATTTCCATTTGAGTTTCTTAATGGTGGTTTAGTGATAACTGGTCTTTTAAGATTTCTAGCTGCACGCCATAATGAGTAGTCTGATTGAGAAGTTGCATCGAGTTTCTTAAGATATTTTTCAAAGGATGATGTTTTTTGGGACTGCAGTAACTTTCTTAGCCTTTTTGTGCACTCTTTTAATAAATTCTTAAGTTGAGGGGATCTATGCAATTGCCACTCTCTTCGAGCTCTCCTTTTTTAGTCAAGAGACGCTCGACATCTGCAGAATATATTTTACTATTTTTGGTTTTTTTGAGGGTTATACTAGAATGTAGAACAGCTAGTTTCAGATAACTGTCAAAATTTACAATAGAAATATCCACATTCTCCGGTGTACTAAGCGGAATATTTTCAGTGCAGTGGGTACTGAGATATTTTTTATATTTTAAACAATTTATTTGAGTGGCTGACGTCACTTAGTTATCAGACGGAGATACAATTCTATTAGGATTTGTTATGGTAAGAACTGTAGGTGTGTGATCAGAAGATAATTCTAAGGAAGCTTCAACATAAATCGTTTCGGCGGGGATGTTTTTAACCACTCCAAAATCGATGACATCTGGAACTTTTTGCTGATCAGTAGGCCAATATGTTGGTTGTCCGCTCGCGACCACATTTAGATCCATTTTTCAAATTGTGTTTAACAAAACACGACCCTAAGGTGAAATAAGTCGTGACCCCCAGAAAGTGTGTTTAGCGTTGTAATCGCCAGCAGCCAGGAAGCAGGGTCCTAAAGGTTTTGATTTAGTTCCTCCACGCAAATGTTAGTTGATTGAAGATAATCTTCACGAATATCACACATTAAGTAGTGTTTTACTCGGTTTTTTATCAAAATGGCAGAACCTCCACAAGATCTACCTCGAGGGTCCTTGGTGTTATATAATATATAACCATTGATTTTAAACGTATTTCTTGAGGTCAGATGAGTTTCATAACATCAATTTGCTTATTTTTAAGGAAGTATTCTAGTTCATTTTTATATTGGCGGATGCCGTTTGCGTTCCAAAAGCAAATTTTTAAACAGTTCATGGCTTGTTTACTAAAGCTTGCAAAAACATCGATTGCATTCTTAGCATTTCTTGCATTATGTTACCCATTGTGTTAGTAAAATTGTTAACTGTTTGCACTAATGTTACCATGGATTTTTCTAGCCGAGTTAAATTAGAAATGGGAATTTCATCATTATTAGGTAAATCACATTGCAGTGGCATAGGATTAGATTTTAAGACATTAGCGAACGAGGTTCTGTTATTATTTGGCTGCGGTATCAGAACGCCGTACGTGTTTTCTTAGTAAGTTGCCTGCGTTTGAGAGGATCAAGTTTCTGTCCAACAGAACGCTTGACAATCGAAGATACCGGGCATCCTCTATAGTTGGCCGTGTGAAAACCACTACAGTTGGTACATTTTTTTACATTAGGGTTATTTTTTGACTTATCGCACAGGACGGTACCATTTAATTCTCCACATACGACGCAAACAGTGATTTTTCTGTACAGGATGTAATTTAAACTGTAAATGGGATGCGTTTAATATTTTTAGCTTAACGTCGTCGGGCTCTAGCTCCACTCGAAATAGTGGTTGGGCATTTTTTCCCTATTTTTAATATTTGTAACATTTTGTATTTTGAAGCCGTTTTCTTCTAAAGATGTTTTTATTTCGTCTAGGTCCACGAATGAGTCAATGCCCTTAATCACCACCTGAAGATCTTTACTGCTTTTAAGTTGGTATGTATAGAAGCTTCTTTTAAGTGCTTCAAACTTATTAATTATTTTACGAAAATCATTCTCATATTAAATTGTATTTTTGTCTCGTTTATATTACCACGCTTTATTGCAGCTACGTAAAACGAATTTTCACCTATCACCGAGATTAAACCTTTTATTAGCTCACTTGAGTTTTGCTTCCTAAGATATAGCGGGGGTGGCTTCGATGATTTTATGACGTTAGGTGCCCCAGAAGATTCATCCTCCAGAATTACAAAACGATTATGTGAATTTATTCTATCAAAGATGTAATTTTCGAGGCCGAGGCCGAGGCTAAAGCTGAAGAGGTAGGGCTGCGACACCGTTTAAGCACTGTTGTATACCTGTTCATACCTACTTGCACTTGTGGTTTTTGACAACTATTTACTTGTGTGTCTTCCATTGCGTCTGTGTTTGAGTTCATGGTATCATTTCCTACTAGGATTGTCTTAGCATTATCGGTAACACTTGCAGGCATTGGTTTTGCCGTAAGGTAGTTACTAGTGTTTTCTGTTGTTATGTTCATTTCCACATTGCTTTCGCTAGCATCAATATCATTTATTTTTGTTGTTGTTTCATTGTTATTACTCATAAAGAGAGTTGTTTTTGTTTTTTCCATCGTTTTTTATATTTTTTGTTGACTGTGCTCTTCTTATTATGTATTATGCTGTTGTAACACCGAAATAAGAAAAAAAAATTTTTTTTAGGAGTGTAAGGACTCTTACACTCTCTGAAAAAAACTTTCATAATGTGAAACTGGAAGCAGTTTTGAGCGCACATAATATTGAATGTGATTTTTATAAATAAAATATCAGGTGTCCCAGAGACATGTTTTTGAATCAGATGGAAATATTTTATGGTCATTTTCCGAAATACCTTTAAAAAGTGTTTGGAGAGGTAGAAATTAATAAGTAGTTTATTTTAATATTATATTTAAAAGGTAAAAATTAACAGGTAGCTTATTTTTATTTTTATTATGGCCAATTTCAAAAAATTTATTTATATGTCAATTTATTTTTTTAAATTCGGTTTTCATGTAAAATAAAAATAAAATTATATGAAAATCTATATTTAAATATGAATTGCAATTTGATAAAAATTGATGAAATTGTCCAGTAGTAACATTGATTTGTAAAATGAAATGACATTCTGAAGACATTCTGAAATCGGTTTTTTTGTAAAACACCGTTAAAGCTTAGACGAGTGTTATTTACATAATTACATGCATAATTAATATTCAGAATGTATACGGCTCCTAAAAAGGCAAAGCTTGAAAATAAAATTGATGCTTCTTTTTGGTTTAATCCCTTTAACAAAAAGCACAAATCATCAGATATGCGAAACATTTCCGATTTAAAATTTGTGGCTCATGCAGGAAAAAGCTCGAAAAGTTTAAAGAATTACTGGACTTGAATAGTAATGGGCCTTGAGTCGAAGTTATTCCAGATGAAGGCAAAAGTAATTCTGAGAATGATGACAGCGCTGTTGATAATGATGATGGTTATTCTTATTTTTCAGTAGAATGAAATTTTTCGAAAATATCCCTCAAAAAGGGAAAATGTCCAACTATTGGCAGCACTGTCTAACCACATTACAAACACTGCATATAATATTGAATAAATTTAACGCTTTTTTCTTAAGTCCCCTTTTAGACAGGCAAAGTTTACTTTGACAAAGTCTGTTGAATTCTCTTTTAAATAGGGCATTTACATTACATCGAAGTCTAGTAGATTTCATTTGAAATCTTCCTCCAAATCTAGTTCGTTTACATTATGACATTAGCGAGATTTGGTTTTCACAACAAAAACCGCCGACTGAAAGTTTTTTGTGTAACACATACTTACATATAAAGAAATAGGCATTTAAAAATTTGCAATAAATTTTCTTTATAATCAACTTCATTTATTTTATCAATAGAGTAACTTCGGGTATTGTGGAACCCCTATTCTTGTTTTGGCGATATTTAAGAGACTATTAGCCAACTCTTTATCTGAATAATTGGAATGTGTTTTTGAATCGATTGCCTAACTAGGTTCATCAGAAATATAATATTTTATTAATACTAAAAAAAGTTATACATGAAAAATCTCAGGTACCTGCAAAACAGTCATTTTAAAAATTGGAGGGTAATGTGGAACCCCCTAGGTGGATAATGTGGAATACCATTCCATTTTACCAGAAGCAAAAAAGTAATATTAAAAGGAATTCAGTTGAGCATATACTTCTTTAGTTAGTTTTATTTTAAACATAAAACTACCTTCTTGGCATAACTTCTTATCTTAAAAATCAATTAAAAATTATTTCTTAGCCTGGAATATGGTTCCACAATACCCGCCTTTAGGTATTCCATATTAGCCGATTTTCAAATTTTTTAAAAAAAATCTTATAAAAATTACAAGACTTATCAAATTGCCACACTTAATAATTAAAAGTATTATTTCGTTAACAATTTGTAAACCTTGTCAAAAAACACAAATAAAATATCAATGTGTGGAGCGAAGTAACTGTTTGACTATGCGCACAAAAAAAAGTCAACTACACTTGTTTTCACTTACACATGAACTGAAAAGTAACAGCGCAACCATTTGCATAGCAAAAGCCGTAATGTTTATATTTTTCTGTACGCTATGTAAACTTACAGTAACCGTTACTAAATAACATTTAGTTTAAGAAATAAAGGGGGGTTCCACAATACCCGCCTATTCCACAATACCCGAAGTTACTCTATTATTTGTCTTGTGCAGGGAAGTAGTTTTTAGTGCTATATGGGGAAAAACATAGTTGCATCACTGAGTACTACTAGATTTCGAATAGATTTCGTCAAAATCTAGTCACGGAGTAGATTTTGTTTTGTACGGGAAATCTAGACAAAAACAACTAGAGTTGGCTCGAAATCTCGAAAGTACTAGATTTGGTTGTAGTGTAAATTGGCTAAAACTTTGTTTGGTGCTCAGACCAGTGTTGCCAGTGAAATTTCGAGAAAGATACATTTTAGTTTCCAAAAAGATACACTTTTCCCAAAAAGATACATTTTGAAAAAAATTTATTATTTAAACAGTCATTTTTTAAAACAATGAAGTTTTGCATCAGCTTGATGCGCATTGGTGCTGCACACTTTTGTACCCAGTATCTAGAATACACAAAATTGCATCATTATTCCTGCACACAAAGAATGAATTCCTTCTTTCGAACAACTAAAAACTTTGTTTTTGTTTTAAATGTATTTGTACGATGTAAATAATTCTTTCGCACATCGGAAATAGGCAGTTAGAATATTGATAAAAAAAATATTTGTGAAAAGAAAAAATGTATTTTTATAAAGTTTCATATACTGACGAATTATGTTTTTATGTATTTCAATTTAAATAATAAGAAGTATGTTTTTATAAAAAATTAATACTTCTTACTATTTTGCCCTTGTTTTAAAAAATTTAAATTAAGAAAAAAAAATTTAAGATTTCCCTCTTCAAAATATGATTTCTTTCGCCATATGACAATTTTCCTTCCAAAGATTCTGGTAACACTGTATATAAATATAAAGTTGCAGCCAACTTCAGTTATAATCTACGAAAGAAAAACAAAACGAATTTGTGAGTACAGCAAAGTATGTACTCCCCCGCTATGCTCTTTTCCCTTCTCTTCTATAAACTCAAGACTGCAAAGTAAACTTTGCTTGTCTGAAAGGGGTCTAAGTAGAGGCCCTAGATTACTCTCGGTTGTCTCTTTTTAATGAAACAGTTTTTCCAAAAAAGTTCAACAAAAAGTTACCGTGTTTTAAGTGCTTATCAAAAACTCGGCATTTTTTAAGGAATAATCGGCACTTTGATAATAAAGAGGCAAAAAATCGGCAAATCTGCCAGCCCTGGGCATATCGCTTGTATTATCGATCTTACATAGCGTTTACATTTGATATTACTGGCAAGACAGTAAGCAAATACATATTAGTTGCCAAAAACACGACTTGCTGTCTTCGTGACGTAGTTGTCCAGACAGTAGTTAAGACAGTTACTTTTAAAAAAATGCCTAACGTGAATGTCGCAGTGCAAGTTTTAGCTAAACGTGTTTTATATGAACTTAACAAATTAAAAATAGCATTTTTCTTTTAATTGTTGATTTTTTTTTACTTTTGCGAACAAAACTTCAAATTACTGTCAGCAAATGTCAAATCACTGTCCATTTAACTGTCTGCAAAATTTACAAGACAGTAGTTAAGACAGTTGGAAAAGTGTACATGTATTAGTGCAAAAGTTTGCATGTATTGCAAATGTCTTGCCAGTACTGGCAAATGTAAACACCGTGTTAGATTGTTCCATTATATGTCAGATTAGGGAATTTATCCCCAAAATGTCGATTATTATTTAAAATAAGTTAGAGTCCTATATTCGGCTGTGCCGAATCTTTGATCCCCTCCACCGTCAGGAGTGGGCTCTATATGATATCTTTATATTATTAATAAATCTTTTTAAAAACTACATATATTAAATTATTGACCGACAATCAGAAACTTTTATGCGTTTCTTCTTAGATCGTTGCACTGGCTTGAGTAAAATATCATGATTCGTAACAATTTTAGCGCAACTGAAATGACTTTCAGGAGGCGAATTTATATTGGACCCATGGTAAATAATGGACCAATTATCCCAAATTTCTGTAAAGTGATTTTTGGTATTGAAAAATATAAATAAAATAAATTTAAATTCAGAGTTTACAGTAAATTTCAGAAGGCTGCATAGTATGGGATCTAAGGTAAATTATAAACCGTATATCGTAAAATTACATAAAATTTTTTATGCCCATATGAAGCTAAGTTGGAACAAATTTTTCCGCAATATCTATATCTTCTACGGTTTGAGGCGTATTTGGTTAATTACCCAAAGTGGGCTTTATATAGGGCCTATGGGTAATTATCTATTAAATGTTATCATGATAGCATTATATATTACGGTTTTAGGCGTAATAAACAGTTTTACGAGAGTTAGGTTTATATGGGGCCTATGATAAATTATAAGTGTGATTTCTAGTCCTATAAAACTGTTTTTTATGTAATTTTATTATCATAGCGTTATTTATTACGGTTTTAGGCGTACAAAACTGTTTTCCGGGAGTAGGGTTTATATGGGGCCTATAATAAATTATGGACTGGAGGAGGCTTATTCTGAATTGCGATGCGAAAATCAATGCGATGCGAAAATACATAAATGCGAACAATTGCTATTCTGTATTGGAATATTCGCAAAGTCTTTTTTTAATCGCATTGCAAATGCGAAAAGGTGGCAAGTCGGTATTCTACATTGCGAAACAAAATGTCAAACACACGTCAAATACGCAAAATTTATTCGACAATAAAATAGCATTCGCAAAGTACAAACATGTGTAAAAGATCATATATTTATTATTTAATTCAGGGAAGCAAGCAATAAGACCACCAAACCGCGTCAATTTGAAATAATGATAGAATTGCACTTGATTTCATAGTATTGCATTCCGACCTAATATTAGGTCTGTCTGCGTACTTTTCCAGTAGCAAATACTCAGTAAATTTTTTTGGGAGAGTAAGACAAATTTTACTCTTTCGGCTGAGAATATCTCAAAAAGTACGCAGACAGTATCCAGTGAAATCTTGCAAGAAAACAGCTGATCGGTGTGTAAACAATTGAAATAACAAACGTGAGCCAAGATAGCGTTGAAGAAATAGCGTCCAATTTGGGAATTTAAAAACCGGGAAACCAAAATACCCAAATAATGGGTATTTGCAATATAAACAAAAAGTTAGCGTAAAATTTAGGAATTTAAAATAGGGAAGTACAAATAAAGGAACAAATCTAGTTTACCGACGCAGCTCCAAATAAAAAAAGTACCCAGGGTGATGGAAAATGTAGAAATAAGAAGAAAAAATAAAATAAAAAAGTTGGCGAAAACGCTTAGTTTTCGAGTTACGGGCGTTTTAAGTTTTTATATAAATATGTGATTTTGCAGTACATTTCCAAATGTATATGGCCAATATTGGTATCATTTTAAAGCTCTTGAACAGATTTTTCTAGATATACATAATTTATTTCAAAATATTAAACTCTTTAGATCACATTACAGTTTTTTTCATTTTACGTCGAAATGTTACGGAAGTGCACTAGGAAAGAATGTAGTTTATTTAAATAAAAGTGTAATACAAATTTTATAAAATAACAAACACTAGCATCGCAAAAAAAATTCTTTCCATAGCCAGCCTTTGGCCGGACGCAGGGATGTTCTTCTCTATGGTATAATAAACACCGGCTTCGCTTACTAAAGCTTCCTTGCATAGACGGCCTTTGCCCATGGGCAAGGATTCTCTCCTCATTAGTATATCATAAACATAAAGAAGGTTTTACTTGTATTTTAATTAAAATTCTTAAATAAATTAGTATGTAGTATATACAAACATTAAAGAATTAGAAAAAATTAATAAATTTGTTTTTATGCTTACTAAAAAACTTTTGTATTTTGCAAACTCGTCCCACTTCTTAATAAACTAAAAATATTAAAATAAATTCTGTATGTTCAGAAAGATCTAGTGAAACGCTTTGCAATGATACCAATATTAGCCATATACATTTGGAAATGTACTGCAAAATCACATATTTATATAAAAACTTAAAACGCCCGTAACTCGAAAACTAAGCGTTTGCGCCAAATTTCTTATTTAATTTTTTCTTCTTATTTTTCCATTTTCTATCACCCTAGGTACTTTTTTTTATTTGGAGCTGCGTCGGTAAGCTAGATTTTAGCCCAAATATATTTATATTTTTAATAAAAATACAAAAATATTTACCACAGGCTTTTACACGGTATAAACTGTATATTTTCTGAAAGTAAATAGTTTTCTGGACAAAATGAGCGATGCGTGCAAAAAATCGTTCGGACAGTTTCCGAGAAATCTGGGTTCATCCAAAATGGTCAGTAAAAATCTTTACTGATTTATGCAATGAACCACAGGCTTTTGCACGGTATAAACTATATATTTTTTGCACGCATCGCTCATTTTGTCCAGAAAACTATTTACTTTCAGAAAATATACAGTTTATACCGTGCAAAAGCCTGTGGTAAATATTTTTAGTATTTTTATTAAAAATATAAATATATTTTTACTTCCCCTTTTTAAATTCCTAAATTCGACGCTAACTTTTTGTTCATATACTGTAAATCCCCATTATTTGGGTATTTTGGTTTCCCGGTTTTTAAATTCCCAAATTCGACGCTATTTCGTCGACGCTATCTTGGCACACGTAAACTCTTTCATTCAAACAGTATATAAAAACAGCTGTTCAAACTAGTTGCAAAATCTTACCAGAGGAAATTTCTCCAGTAACATTTTGCAAGTTCTCTAACTTTCAACTGTCAAAAAATTCTCTTTTTGGCTCTCCCGCTGTAAGAGATTTGGAGTACGCAGACAACATTTTGCAAGATTTTGCGACATTTTGTACAAAATTATGCAAAATATGTGTACGCAGACAGACCTATTATTTGAAACATATGTATACAAATGCTTCTCTATATAATCTAAATTTTTTTATAAAACTGAAAAAATAAATATTCCGCATAAGTAAACGTTTATTTTTCGCAAGCATCAAAATAAATTACCTTTTTCCATTCAAGCTTAGAATATCGGATTTGCTTCTAAGCAATCTTCTCTGTATCCTTTCATTTTGCTCATGCCCTTCTTCGTCGTCGAACCACAGAATCCATTTTTATTTTTTTTTTTTTACAGAATGTCCTAAATAAATTTTATAAACAATTTTCACAGCCAAACACAAACAATTTATTTATTTTTAATTTGACGTTTGTTGACACTGACGTTTATTTGAGCAGCGTTGCCACGCGAATGCGATTGCGAAAGTCTAACAGAATACCAATTTTCCTTCGCGCATCGCATTGATTTTCGCATCGCAATTCAGAATAAGCCTTCTGATTTTCACGAAATTTGGCAGTGTGATTTCTAGTTCTGTGACGTACAAATTTTATAATGATAGCATTATTTATTACGGTTTTAGGCGTACTATACCCTTCTCCAGGAGTAGGGTTTATATAGACCGTATGGTAAATTATGGACCGATCTTTGCGAAATTTAACACTATTGTTTTTAGTTATTTATGTTGGTTTTGTAACAAGATTGTCAATTTTTTTGAGTGGTGGTTCTACATTTTAATTCACAGCTCTGATTCTACTAAACCGATTGTGCTTGATTTCAATCGCAAACTGGTTAGGGTAACTCCAAGCAATTTGACATCATGATTGTTGTTTTCTTTTGAGTCTTTCGAAATTTAGCGTGTTTTCAACACACGGATAGACAGACGGACATGACTTAAGGTGCCAGAATATATATGATTTATGGGGTCTTAAATGTATAATAAAAAAGTCTCACACGAAATGACAAATTTAGTATACCCTCATTCACTACTAGTGGTTGTGGAGGGTATAAAAAGGGATAACACATTTTATTTGAGGATTTTGATGGGAACTTTTTTTAATTTTAAGGATTTTTTTGAATATTTCTTCTTATTTTATTTTATTGTATTTATATTTTCATTCTATTTTGTTTTTTTAAACAACAAAAACAATCTTTAAAATATAAACATATGACTGGCAACTCTTTCACTAAAGGCTAGTTTGCAGTAGTATACTTTGTTTTAAAATATGTCAAAAACTCAAGTAATATGTAAGAGTGTGATAGTGTGAATGCAATGTGTTAGGAAAAAAAATTTGACATCCCATACGACTTCATCGTTTTTTGTAAATTTATTAGCAATAATACTTTTCATTCGATCCGTTTGCATTTTAACAAAAGCATGTTCATGTGTGATGGTGTGACTACAAACTAATTTGATTTTAATCTCACAAAATATTATGGAATATTCAAGACTTGTCTTGTGTAAACTTGCCTTAAGTGATGACATTTTTCATGAGAGTGTATTTAGTGAAGACGTGACAAATATAGTTGAGGCGATAGAAACAGATTTCTACTTATAGGGCATTTACATTACATTGAAATCTAGTAGATTTCATTTGAAATCTTCCTCCAAATCTTGTTCGTTTACATTATACTTGTTTGACATTAGCGAGATTTGGTTTTCACAACAAAAAGTGCCGACTGAAAGTTTTTTGTGTAACACATACTTACATATAAAAAAATAGGCGTTTAAAAATTTGCATTCCATTTTCTTTATAATCAACTTCATTTATTTTATCAATATTATTTGTCATTTGCAGTTTTTTACTATTTTACGAAATTTTTAAATTTTTTAACAATTTTAACAAGCAGCTATTATTGATTTTGTTTTGTTTTTTGTTAAAATGTCATTTTTTTCTTGTGCAGAGAAGTAGTTTTTAGTGCTATATGGGGAAAAACATAGTTGCATCACTAAGTACTACTAGATTTCGAAAAGATTTCGTCAAAATCTAGACACGGAGTAGATTTTGTTTTGTACGGGAAATCTAGACAAAAGCAACAAGATTTGGCTCGAAATCTCGAAAGTACTAGATTTCGTTGTAGTGTAAATTGGCTATTAGCGTTAGTTTCACCTGATTTGTGATGCGATTTTGAAGAAGAAATAAAAATAATAGGTACAGTGTTTTTATTAAAAGTAAAGAAGATACATATGTATGTTTTTGGGTTTCTTTAATTATCTTTTGAATCTGTGTGTACGTTCATACGCAATCAGTTTGTGTCATCAATTTTCTTGTTCTTTAATTTAAGCTTAAACTCATCTAGCATATTACGAATACAAAAACAAAAAAGAAAAAGAACTTTGACGAGTACGGTCAAGACTGTACCCCTTTTCATTCTCCTTTTCCCTTTCTCCTACAACTCCAGACTTTACGAGTCAAACTTAATGTGGGTAAACCATCACATAAAATGGACGAGGACTAAGTTGTGTGCTTAAAGAAATGTCTGATACTAAATATATGTATATTATATAAAATTGGGTAATTCACAAGGTGTGCTATCAAGTCATATCGTCATAATGTACAAAATAATATTTCATAATTGCTTAAAATAAATATTTTTGTGTTTCAAGCAAAATAAAAATATTAATGATGTGTTCATTGATTCGTCATAACTGTACAGTAGAAATCTAAATTATAAGCGGGTGCCCACAGCAGTCATATACATATATTTCTTGTAATTGTTTAAAGACATATGACTTTACAACTTTACGACTATCTTGTGAATCGCCCAAATATACTTGGTAAGAAAACATAATAAAAAAAATCGTCTCCACTTACTTACCTATCATCCTTGTAGGGTTCATATCCTATACCACTGGCATAATTGTGTAGTTCATTTGGCATCATCGAAAGATAAAATCTTGATGCTGCCACAGCATATTCATTAGATATTTGATTAAGTAACTCATTAGCATCAACACCCATATTTTTCTTATAGTCGATTCTTTTTATGTCGTTGACCATCGAAGTTCCCAAAATAATTGGCAGCCATTCGTCGAAAACTATTCGCTTATATACATCTATATTAATTGATTTCGCTTTCTGAAATAGTTGATCATCTTGCCAATCGGGATATTGAGAATTTAACTCTTTGGCAATTCGATTATGGTTACGCATCATTATTGTATGAATTATAATAGCAAACGGATCACTGTTAACACGTGAATCACCTGCCATAAAACAGGTCGAATTCACTTTATTTTCTGGGGCTAATGCACAAAACCAATTACTGTCTTCTGCAGCCATTGGTAATAAGTCATTTTTTATTTTTCCTAAATTAGTAAATTTAAGTAAACCGTTTTGATGCAAACGCATGCGGTGTTGGGATTTTTCATTTAAACCATACAGCTGCGATAAATCGAGCTTAGCCGTTCCCTGATTTAACTAATTTAAGGTAAACATACATATAAATACGTTGATATACTTTTTATGCCATAAATATTTTACCTGTTCTGGCGCTCCAAAAGTACATTTATTTCCTACTGCCAAGGCACTACGTACATAGTTCAAACACGTATCAGGTCCATAACGGTTAACGTTGTCCTTATTTATTAAAGGCTCACATGCAGGGTGATAATAACGCGGTGATAGTTTGTAGTTATTAGCATTACAACATTCTATTTGAGATCCGTCACCTGGAACGCAAACATTTATTAGGAAAAATATTATGCACGAAAATATATATTATAATTTAAACTATTACATATTAAGAATATACACGAGAGTCTCACTCGCTACTTGTTGAAGGTAGAAAATCTAATTTTATTTAACATGCATATCATGTGTTTTTATTTAATACACAATGAATTATAATAATTGATCTGATAAATGAATTTGAGAATTGTTTCTTTTTATAAGTTATTTTTATTATATTAACCATTTTATAAACTTTATTTTATCCAACCTTTACTTTTTTAAATTGCTGTATAACACAGTACAACACATGATTTCGGGACTCAATTCTGATAATTTTTTATGAAAGTAGACCCAAAAAGAAGAACTTCTGCGTCATTAGTTTGGTCAAGGTACATCAAATAATAATTTAAATATTAATAAGGGGAATTTGCCACGTTTAAGGCTCTTTTCTTTGTCATAGCTCGAGAACTAGTCCGAATAAGCTGAAACAAATTTAAAAAAATTAAGAATTACAATTCCTTTAATCTGTTCATACAACATTTCGCTACATAAGCAACAGTTTCGCAGTTATAAATAAACGTATGAAGAAAAAAAATATTTTTGGCCCAAAAAATTTAAATTTTTTATTTTTAATTCATAAAAAATCCTTTGGAAAATACATTGATGACTTTTTTTATTGATTCATTATTTTGCATGAAAATAAACATTCCGATTCATATTACAGCTATTCTTACACAGAAAATATGCGATTTGTATATGTTATCTATGCATGGAAACAAAATTTAGAACATTTTCAATTATTGTCACTATCCATCCTCGTTGAAGTTGACGCTTGTGGTTCTGATGACCTTATTTTCTTCGTAGGTTGTTCATATTCATGTTCTGAGTCTGCATCATCATCCGAGATAGACTTAATATTCAAGGGCATGTTTTGTTCAGTGTGTCCACAAATTTCAAGCTGCATAATTTTAGAACTCCACTAACAAACCTCCGCAAGCAATGCTTTCAATTGTTTGCCTTTGATTCGCTTTTCCATTGGCATGGTCACCTGGTGGAACATCTCTCCTTGTTCGTCCGATTCCTGAGGTAATTGTGCCAAAAAGTTTTCAAGGTGGAAATGTAATTTTAACGTCATGGATGCATTGATTTTTTAAAAATAATACAGCAAGTTGTCCACTCGTGTCTGTATGTCATATCGCTGTGCACGGTTCTCTCCTAAAACGCCTTCGATGACTTGTTTCAATGCGTCCCATGCACATAGGTGGTTATAATGGTTCGAAAGCATATTTGTGAAAGATTCGCTCTTCATTAATTTTCGTATATCCGGTCCATTGAGAATACCTGTTTGAAATATAAAAAAAAACAGTTACGAAAAAATTATTGGTAATGCGAATATATCGAAGTGAACAAATTTAGATATGACAATGGGTACGTTCATAAGACGTAGCTGTTGAGCTCAACTGCTAGAATACTGTTGACAACTGTTGAGCTGAACATTTTCGTCTTAGAAACGGCATTATGAGTATAATGCAAAATTAACAGCTGATAAACATAAACAATTGAAAAAAATAAAGGTTGAGGTTGAGCACAACATGTCGACTTTAGGTAGCTAAAAAAATTTTTGATGGAATAAATGGCCTCAAATACCCAACTGTTTGTTGTGTTGAGCGGAAGTGCTCAACTATGCGTTTCTAAGACAAACACTAAACGGTTACACAACAGTTACGCCTTATGAACGTGCTCAATATTAAAATACTGAGTTTTGGAAAGATGAATTTTAAACAGTCATAGGCGTCATCAATATCTTTGACTACAACTTCCACGAATTTCCCAGCTATTCCTAATTTCATGTGGAGCGATGGCAACAAATTATCATCTAGATCCTTTATCAAAGGTTTATTCAGTAATTTTAATTGTTTCTCGAGCTCGGGAGTTCTTGCTTTCCAATATTTACATTGATATTGATTTCCTGTGTATCGTGAATCCCAATTACAAAGGAAAACCGCCCTTTAATGCAATGCCTTGTATTATGTTGACAATCTTTAGATCGCAATAAATCTTCCATTTGTGTACATTGTACTTGATATTCTCCAAAATTTCGCCCAATGTTTAATACGTTTCCTTCATAGTTGGAAAGGACGGTTTTTGGTTCGTTTTATGCAATAGTACAGCCTTCAAACTTGATACTTAACCATCGATGGATAAACGCTAGTCGCCAGCGATATAATCCATTCCAAAATTTTTCACTAAACCTGAGATATCATGGGAGTTGGTCAACGTATTTGCTTCGTCAACGGAATTAAATTTCTGAAAATCAGCTTGGCGTTGTCGGATTGATGTTAAGCTGACATTTTGCTGTGTCAGTTTTCTGCCTTTCAAAAATTATGTCAACATTTCGGAGTTTTGTTGTGATAGTCCCATCTTAGCCACAATGTAATCCATTTCGATTTTTGTTAGCGGTTGTGGTCCATTATTTTCAATATCGGGTGCCCAATCAGCATCATTCAAATTGGTCGGATTGGTGAAAACTCTTTCGGCTTGCAGGGACACAGTATCCAGACTCGGATGTTTAGGTATATTGGTACCAGCAGCGCGTTTAACTGGAAGTGTGGCAGTAAAAGCAGCAACGTATACTTTTGTTTTCAATTAATTTCTGTTTAATCCATAACGAGAACTTATGCATGCGTAGCACCTGGATTCATCATGTCCAGTTAGGCCTTCCACCCAAATTACTGGCTTCATAAAAGAAAACTGTCCACATTTTTTATGTATCCGAGGCAATATAAGGGTATTATAAAAATATTTGCACACTGTGTTCGGCGTAAAATTTGCACCACTTAAATCTGATTCATCAAAATAATGACAATACGCTGTTTGGAATTCCTCAGTAGTCAATTTTTTTCGATCCAGTTGGCCTCTTTTTGGGACGATATGACCACAAACGTAACAAAAATTATCCAATTGTGGGCACTTGTTATTTTCCATATATTATATGTTTTGTTGTTATTCACTTTTAAGAACCGGAGAAAAATTCACTTGTACTTCTCGCGTTCGTCGACTCTTGTTAAATGACAAAAATCGATCAAAGAGCACCTATAAATACTACAAATATTTCAATATTTTACCATCAGGTACTTATGAAATATGTTTTCGAAACATTTCAAAACATGAGCACTCATAAATGTGGGTGCAATTTCTGTAAAAAAATCATTAAGGTAACTAACGGAAAACCCCAAATAATTAAAAAAGTGCACTTTCCTTTTTTCCTTTTAATTGTCCACTCACATTTATTAACGCTTATTACTTTGCTACCGTAATCATAAAAATTAAATAACTTTTAGTTTATTCCTTTTATAACTGAGAATCATAAAAAATGCCATCAATGTTTTTTCCAAAGAATTTTGTGGATATCTCGAGCAAATTTTTGAAAAACATACCTTTACTTAATTGTGAATAAATGCGAAACGCGTTCATCGGTTTTCATGATTTATGTCTCATTTTGCTCATAGGTTATGCGACTTTACGTGAAAGTAATAGGACTTGACACTTTTTTACCGTTTTGGATTTTTTGTGAATTAAAAATAAAAAATTTAAATTTTTTGGGCAAAAAATATTTTTTTTCTTCATACATTTATTTATAACTACGAAACTGTTGCTTATGTAGCGAAACGTTGTATGAACAGATTAAAGGAATTGTAATATTTAATTCTTAATTTTTTTAAATTTGTTTCAGCTTATTCGGACTAGTGGTTCTCGAGTTATGACAAAGAAAACAGCCTAAAACGTGACAAATTCCCCTTTACGATACTTACTAACTTCAAATAAATTTTTAAATTATTATTTGATGTACCTTGACCAAACTAATGACGCAGAAGTTCTTCTTTTCGGGTCTACTTTCATAAACAATTATCAGAATTGAGTCCCGAATCAATCACCTGAAAAATGTTGTACTGTATAATTAATTGACCCACTGTGCTAGTTTAAATCACTCTCCGGACTTTGAGAATGTATCAGATTTAAACACAGAAAAAAAGTATAAGCGCCGTTATATGCTAGAAAATTTGGAGCTATCGGAGCTATCTAAAATATATTCCAACGACATCTTTTTTTAATAGAATGTTCAAAGGTTACACAATTTGATTTTTTTTTTAAGAGAATTCTTCTTAATCGTCCGTATAAATTAAAATTTGGCATACATACAAAATTCGACCTTGCAAAATTTTATACCCACACCACAGTAGTAGTTTGAAATACCTTAAAATATTGGTCATAGACCCGCCTTAAAGTATACCGATCAACTCTGAATCACTTTCTAAGTCGATCTAACGATGTACGTCCGGCTGACTGTCCACGTAAAGTACAGGTCGCAATTTTAAAAATTACTTGATGAAATTTGGTACAAAGGTTCTAATTGGCGCAAGGACCTATTGGAAATGGAGTGAATCGATCCAAAATTTCGCATAGCCCCATACAATCTTCTTTCCGGAATAGGTTATATGTGCCCATAAGCTTTCTCTTAATTTTGGTATTTAGTTTTAATTTGGTCCATATTTGACCATAGTTTCCATAGAAATACTACTCCCGAAAATATCTTTTAATGCCATAATTTTTTAAAAATATTAGTTTTTATAACTTTTACGATAACTATTATATCATGGAAAAATGTTGTGCTGTTGGGTCCAAATTAACCATAAGTCCCATATAAGCCCCCTTCCTATAATCATTTAAAGGCAAAAAATATAGATGAATATATCTAAATAATATCCGATACAAAGAATTCGGCTTCTGAATCTTAAACTCAATTACATAATTTTGGTGTAAGGTATAAATAATATGGTCGGCCTTGACCGACTATACTTTATTACTTGTTTTATTTTGTTATTAGTGTTCATACATATTTGTAAAGTAGCTGTATTTTACTTTTAGCAACTAAAGAAGGAAAAATGTAAAAACTTATAATTAACGCATATCTATTTGAAAAAATGTTTATATACTTTACAGTATATTTTGCTGATTATTTCTGAAATGCGTCTAAGGATCCTTTATTCAAATTTATTAAAAATTGTTTTAAATTAAAATTAATCTGCTATCGAATTTTAAAATTGAACTTACTCATTGTTGTGACTACAGGTTTATTCAAGTCATTGGCCACAAATTGAGACCATTGAACCACAGCCAGATTTCTTTGGTAATCGTCATAAAATTCTACATTATCTTTTGAAGGATTTCCTTCAAGTGATCGGCTAATTTCAAGCGGTTGAGGCAGTACATCAGACAACATCTATAAAAATATATAATGTTTTAATATAAAAGTGTGAGTGGGTGAGCTTTTACCTTGTAAAATCCATCCTTATAACGGCGTGGTAACAGACGCCTTAGTGCATAATATCCATCATTTCGTCCATTAACAATATTTTGACATTTTTTTGCCAGCTCACTACCTTTGGGGAGTTCAATACCACGCAGTATAGTTTCGCAATGCTCGCCAGAAATACCTTGAGGAGCACATTTAAAATTATAAATATATAAACTGGACTTCAAAATTTCATCCGCAAGTTCACTATCATCTTGCGCTTCCAGACTTGGTAGTGCGTTCAAAAGCTGAACATGAGATATTGTGCCATTTTTTACCACAATATTCGATGCAACAAGATTTGATTCCAAACTGAAATTGAAATCGAGTAGTAAAGATAATGTTCTCTGAATATATTTAAAATTCAAACCTTTTTTCATGTTTATTCGATTCGCTGCCTCGCTTCGTAAATTCTAACCATTCGGTTGGAGTTATCGAATGAATTGCATTCAATTCAAATTTACTTAATACAATAGGATCTAGAAAAAATTGTAAAAATAATTGATTTGTTAACAGTCGCAATTTAAAATTAACGAATTAACCATAACTTGGAGTATTCCTCATTTATCTTGACTTGACATTAAGTTTAAAATAAAATAAGAAGTGCTATATTCGGTAGGTCATCACATCTTAAACGTTGTTTGGTCCATTTAATAAAAAATTCTCGAAAACATAACGTAGCGATTAATTAAGCAAGTTACATGAATATATTGGGATTTCGGAATATTGATTTACACCGACAGACGGGGAAGATCGTTAAATCAACTTTCTATCTGGAATTATCCGGAAAAAACTTTGTGCTGGTTCACACTCTTCAAGTCTTAGCCGTCAAGCCTTTAGTTCTTAGGAAGAAGAAGAACGGAAATGGCATTCCATTTTCCCTTCTCTCTTAAATGCTCAAGACTTGACGGCTAAAACTTGAAGAGTGTGAACCAGTACTTACATATCGATGCCTTACTTTCTCAACCTCGTATCTTAAAAAAATACGGTTTGGACTTTTTCATATAAAACGATTGTTTTTTTGTGTTCTATTACTGCAACAACTTATTATTTCAATACTTTGTCTCAATTCTGTAAATATTAATAAATTATTGAAATAATAAGTTTTTGCAGTAATAGAACACAAAAAAAAAACAATCGTTTAATATGAAAAAGTCCAAACCGTATTTTTTTAAGATACGAGGTTGAGAAAGTAAGGCATCGATATATTCTGTATACAAAAATATAGTGTTGCCAATTAGTCAACACAATTAGTGGCTCGATTTAGCAATTTTATTTAGCAAAATTTTCTTTGTTTTCAAAATTTTTGAATAAAAAAATAAAGTGATAAATGCTGCTTTTATTATGTCACGTAACATTTTTCTAAATTTGAAAATGCATACGGCTAATGCGACGTAATAGTTTAATGGCTATTTTCTCAATGTATCGACAAACTGCCTGTTACTTAATGTCGACAAAAATTTATTAGACCGATAAGCTGATCGTTAACGATTTTGGTTTTCTCAATATACCAACAAAAAACATTGTTCTTAGTTGGCAACACGTCTTAAAATACATGTAAAGAGTTGGGAATCAGCTGATTGAATTTATCTGTACGGCAAATAAATAATTGGCAGATGAGTGCCGGTTAGCTTTGCGACAGAGTAGATGCAAATGAGTCATTGAGAAAATCAAATTTCTTTAATGTGAAGTTTTTCGTCGGAAAAAGAGAAACTCGGCTAATGAGAAAACGGCCATAAATCTTTTTTTTTTTCTTTCTTTTTGATGACTTGAACTACCCGTTATTTAAACATTTTACCGTCGTATACTTTATTGCTACAAAAAAAATCGCAGTATAAAGAAAATTATATCATACCGTTACCTTCAGTCGTGAAGGAGCTAGGTCCACATTTTTTCAAAATACAGTTTTTGATTCATTTCAATAGAGTCCACAAAAATAAATAGTTTGCAGAAAAAAATACTATTCTATTTCTATTATTATACCCACACCACAACATTGGAGAGGGTATTCTGCATTTGTGCTGATGTTTGTAACACCTTAAAATATTGGTGTCACCTTTAAGTAAACCGATAAACTCAGAATCACTTTCTGCGTCGTTCTAACGATGTCCGTCCGGCTGGCTGTCCATTTAAACCTTGTGCGCAAAGTAAAGGTCGCTATTTTGGAGATGTTTTAATGAAATTTGGTATATATGATCTAATTAGCACAAATACTAAGCCCATAATTTCACATAGCCCCCGTAGAAGCTTTTTCCCGGAATATGGTCTTTGTGCCCACAAGCCATATTATGATATTGGTATTTAAATTTGGTCCAAACTTATTTTATTGCAATTAAAATCGTCTTACCAAATTTTATTGGAACCGGTCTATATTTGACCACAGCTCCCTTACAAATTCTTCTCCCGAAAATAGCTTTTAATGTCATAACTTCCTTATAAATGCTAGTATTTAATTCTCCACAATGACGTTTACGATAACTACCATGTCATGACAAAATGTTGTGCCGGTGGGTCCAAAATTAACCGTAGGTCCCATATAAACCCCTTCCTAAGATCACTTTAAGGCACAACAATTTTATATAGATGAAGATATCTTATTAATATTCGGCTTTTATATGAATCTTAAAATCAATTACATAATTTTGTTCTGGCGTGTCCATGATTGCTAATGGGTCCCAAATAGGGTACCATTGCAAAAAAATATTTTTTAAATGCTGTGGTGTAGGGTATCATATGGTCGGGCTTGACCGACTATACTTTCTTACTCGTTTGTTATTTTGCAATGATACGTAAAAGTGTTAAGTATGTTAAAGGGAAAGTTCTAAGTCCCCTATTAGTATGAAATTGTATAACAAAATATTAGCACTTGTTTGTCGAAACTTTAAAATAAGTGAAATAAGACTAATCTTGCATTTGTGTTTGTTCAGATCTTTTAAGAAAAGCATACCAATTTTCATATTTTTTTAAAGCTTGTGTGTTTGTCTAACAATTTTTATTTAATTAATAGAGTTATTCTATCAAAACAAATACCTTTTGGAAAATAACACTTTCACCTTTAAAAATCATATTTTATACTACTGGGTGATATGCACTGCTTTGCTAAATGATAAGTCCAACATAAAGTAACTTTTGAGCAAAAGATTCTTATTTTAAACTGAAGGGCCTGTATCGCTAGAAGCTTGTTCTCTGGAGTAGTACTTCCCGATTTGTGCTAACTAAATAAAATAAAACTGAAGGGCCATGGAGCACAAACAAATAAATGTCCATGTTGACTACATTGCCATATGTAAAGTTTAGAACCCATTCCGTAGTTTTTACCAAAAAAAGGCATATTGGACGTCTGAATATCTTCACACAGTCAGTATTTGCCATTTCCGAGCCCACAATCGCCGGTACCCAGCATAGCCTCACTACATGCTCCCCTTAGGTTTCCCTTAGAGCTCTTTTACAATCATCCACTACCTTGGAAATTACAAGATATCCCATCAAGGCCCTAAAAGCCACCTGGCTGCCCATATAGGGACCTCCAAGCCGGCAACAATCCGACATTTAAAATCCCTATTATCTTCGCCAAAAATATACTGCAGTCGGAAGCCTATATACCCCTCTACTATCTAAATGCTCAAGGTAAACCCCTGCTCCCGAGCACCTTATCCTCAACCATCAGTAAAAATATCAAATCCCTTATACAATGCCCTGACCAGCTCTTCCTAGATGGTAATTCCACCCTTCAATTCCCTTCTTCAATTTTCGTTAAATATATAAAGTTATATTATATCAAATTCAAAACAAGTGAAAGTAAAAGTACACAATATTTAACAGAACGGGTGCTAAGTCTCAAAAGCCTTTGTAAAACAAAGATCTATAATTTTACGTTTTCCATATATGGCATTTCAAAAAAGAGTCGACAATAAAATAAGACTGCATGATTTAAAAATATTGAGAACTAAAGATTTTAGCAAGTTTTTCCCTCTTCTGTAAAATTTATCAAATTGGACTTAGCTCCTTTACGACTGAAGGAAACGAACGATATTTTGAATTTTATTGCGAACAAAAATTACTTGATACTATTTGGATTCAGGGGATCCAGCGTACTTGTTGCTTGGGTATAAATGAGGCAATGTGCAGTACAGTAACCAAGGCTGTGGAGACACTGCTGGATATACCCCCGATCGAAACGCAGTTGATTCAAGTAGAGATACTTTTTTCAATAGCCTTTTTTTTTTTGACAGATCACGTGTGAGTCGTGTCATGCTGTCATGTTATTTTTGTTTGGTATTGTTTGGCATTTCATAATGGAAAGACTTACGCCTGAATAACGTTTACAAATCGTTCAACTTTATTACGAAAATTCACGTTCTGTGAGGAATGTGTTTCGTGCACTTCGCTCAACTTATGGTAAATATAATCGGCCTACTGAGCGTACTATTCGCAATATAATCACCCATTTTGAGACCCAGCATTCATTATTGGATAATATTCGACCGAATAGACCACGTCCAGCACGCTGTGAAGAAAATATAGCGGCCGTAGCTGAGAGTGTATACGAAGAACGTGGATGATAACCGACTATTTGATGCCTGAAATTGAAGCTCGGCGCCACTTCCCACACATCGGTGAGCACATAATTTCACGTTTTGAGCCGGTCGATTGGCCTACAAGATCGTGTGATATCACACCGTTAGACTTTTTCCTCTGGGGATATGTAAAGTCTAAAGTTTATGCGGACAAACCCGCTTCGATTCAGGCCTTGGAGGAAAACATCACGCGTGTCATTCGACAGTTACCAGTCGAAATGCTCGAACGAGTCATCGAAAATTGGACTCAGCGGATGTACCATCTGCGACGTAGCAACGGCCAACATTTGATAGATATAATCTTAAAAAAATAAATGCCAAAGAATGTTCTTTCAAATGATAATAAATATTCCCCATTCAATTTAAATTTTCTGTGCGTTTTTTTTTTAAGTAGGGAACTTCGAAATGGATTACGCTTTATAACCCGTGTTAATATATCGTGCTATTTTGTTTACTTTTTGGATATGAAACGGTTGGTTTAAGAATTATTTTTCATATGACGTTAATGTAAAATTAAAAATAGTTTTGCTTCTACTGAAAATGTTTAAATTTTGAGTTAATACAGTATTGTTGAACAAGTGCAACTTATTGTTTTAAATTTAAATCTTGTTTTTTGTTTTTAATTTAAACCATTTTTCGCCGACCGGTGATTAAAATTACTAGCACTCTTACACTTTTTTCCAATATTTTTTTTTTATTAGTTACATAGAATCTTATTTCGTTATGATCTTCAACATCGATCAACAGGAATATGTCGAAAAATGGGTAAAATCTTGTCAAGCAATTGTACTTTTTCTTAGCAAATATGATGACTGATTTTGAGGTATGTAGATATGCATGCACTTAACAGGCGTGCTAGCAGAACGCAGTGTAGGCTTGTTGTTGGAGAATATCACTCTTTCTAGATAATGACAGAGAAGGGGGAGGTTGCTCATCGGCAGATTAAACAGAGTATGTTACAAATACTCGTTGGTATTGAGTAATTATAGTAGTATAATATAATTATAGTAGTATAAAACAACAACAAAAAGCATTAGCTTGCAGTTAATTGCAAAGGCACTTGTCGTTGATTTATGCTCACCTCTTGGTTTAGCCACCGTTAAATAATAAAGTGTTGGGAGTATTTTTTTCAGTAGAGTTCACTTTATTAACAATTTACTTTGGTAATTAGGAGCTATTATAAGATAAGTAGAGGTTATATAATTTAGGTTAAGGTAAGTAATTATAATTCTGGCGAAAAAAACTTGTCTTGTTGACAGATGCAAGACAAGTAAAAAGATGGCACTAGCCGAACTTTCTGTACACTAGCTTTGACACCATTTAGAAATTGAACCCATTGGAAGTCGATATTCTTTAAGCCCGTACTACAATTAGTACTGCCTAGTTATTTTTTATTATTCGCCGTATAAATATATAATTTTCTTCAAGTGTATAAGTTAGTTAAATTCAAAGGGTTCAAGCATGTATCTTATATTAATGTTAGTTAATATAAACATTATAATCAATTTGTTAATAAAAATTTAAGTGTCCAATTTTGTTTGGACAGCTATTTTTTGCAACTGTATATAGCAAATTTTTGCATCACTGTACCCTAACCGTTACACCTCCGTCGAAGGTTATAAAAATTTTTAAAAAAAATTATCTTATTTGAACCACTTACCCAACTTAAATTGTACTAAACCAATAACAAATACGTTACAAAAAATTATGTTAAGTGCAATTAACACTACGACACTTAAACGATTTATAAACATTTTGTTTTTATATTTCACAATTAATTTTCATTTGTTGTCTTAAGCAATTAAGCATATTAATTATTTTTAATATCGTATATGTTGTGCGTAGGAGATGCGACGTTGCTTTTCAACTATTGCGAATACATTGAAGATATTTTTATTAATGTTTTGTTTTTAGAATTTACTTAAACGTAAACAGATTTTTTTTGCACTCGTAAATGGGAGTGTGTTTTTAAAGATTTGAATGTTGTTTTGAATATAAATAAGTTTGCACAGCAATATTGCTAAATGATAAGAACTAATTTCACTTTGTTTTCTGAGATTGCCAGTTAAAAAAAGTAAAATCAGTAAAACAAATAAACAAATAAACAACTAAACAACTAAATGCGAATGTAATTTTAAAAGAATCAATAAATAAATGAATCAGAAATTATATTGATTACAATCGATCTGTTTAACACGTCCATACTATGCAAGATCACACAACAAATAAATTTGTTTTCATTCTCTTAAACTCTTCATCAAGCGAGCGTTCAGAAATTGCCATTATCACTTTGACGTACAGCGATAACGATGTTATTTCCTCAATGCATTTATTTCTTGTAATTTTTAAATTTATTTACTTTAGTAAAATATCGTCGTTGTTCTTTGCTCTCATCTTTTGTTAAGTTCGCAATAAAAGATGTCGTGAAAGGGTTATTTCAAATTATAAATAAACAAATCTTGAAATTTATAAGCACATAAGTATTTGAAAATTTTGTAAGTTTCCACAATTTTTGTACACAACAATAATATTTTTAATTAAATTGTTTACATGCAAAAGTACCTCTATATTTATTATACTCAATAAAAGAACCAATTTAGTTAATAAAATTTTATTAAACTCTCGATAATAATAATAGTCCAGGAAATAAGGACGTTTAACTTCGGAAAAATTAAGGTAGAGCTGAATTTTTGCACGAAGCTTCCTTTTGTCATTCTTAACAACGTCTAAGAAATCTCCCCGTAGATCCATGTGGTTCTAAAAAATTTACGCGGGGTCAAAGGTGAAGAAAAACGGGTTTTTATGAAAATCTTGTTAACATCAAAACAGCAAAAAAAACAACTTATCAAATTTGTAGATTAGAAATTAACGTATGTATCTGTAGTATGCGAACTAACCTTGCACAGTGGGAGATTTTCAAAAAAAAATAGAAACAATTCTGGGGTTCTAAACGGTTAGTCCGAGGAAAGTAAGAACTTGTATTATAGTTTAAGTTTTCGATTAACTTTGTCTAGTATTTTGCATATAATTTTTTAGTTTCCTGGTGATCTGGCCTAAGCAACTAGTGAAATGCGCATAGGAACTAACTTATCTCCCAACAGTAAATTTCAGTGTATTTATCAAGAATAAAAATTGGGAGTTTAGCACATTATAATTAATGAATAATCGGTTTGCTGGTAATTTAGAAAAAAATATTTCAGAAAAATTTTAATTTATTTAGGGATTATATTTCCAAATACTAGACCTTGTAAAATTAAGAATTCCGGATCGTTTTTAATTTGTGTAATACCCGAGGTGCCCTACTTTGAGTACTTATGATGGCGCTTCGGATGTGTCGATTGACCTCAAATCAAAAACCTTTACTCGAAAACAAGTCCTTAATTGCTATCTGAAAACGTTGCTTCGCATATTATACGTTTAAATTTTTTGAAACGAATTTTTTAAAAAACCGTTTGTCCCATGAAAAAAATTATATATACCTTTTTTGTGAGAAATTCCCTAAGCTAATCATTTGATAATTAGTATTTTTTTTTTGATAGATGTTACGGTTAGCGATAATTGTACGAAAACTCGATTCTCTTGACCTAAGACCCCTCGTAACTTTTTAAGTGGCTCATGGATCGACAAGGATTTTTGGGATATTGCTTAGAACCACAAAAGGAAGCTTCGTACAAAAAATTCAGCTTTCCTTAATTATTCCGAAGAAAAAATTTTCTGTAGACATACATATTTATTGGAGAACCCTTTATAGTTAATTTATAATACGATAATCAAATACGTAAATTGTAAACAATGATTTTCTATTTAGCAAGATTATAAAATTCAGTTACGTCGAATAAAAAATACCCTTCTATAATGACGTTGTCTGTCATTGTAAATCGAGTGTGCAAAGTTCATGAGAACATTTAATTAATCTTGGTACATACGTTTAATTTCACATTCAAATGTAACAATTTGCATGTGCCCGGCAAATAAAAAACTGAAATGGCAAGCTGCTTTATTTAAGCAACTTGTTTTTTTAATTTTGTTTTTTTCTTTCTATCCTCTTACAACTACAATTCGTGTTGGAAAAAAACCATTCAATTGTAGGGGAATGTTAAGACCTGAGTGTTTTAAAATTCTTATTCACTTTATGGTCTTACTTGTATAATATTTTTAGCTTTTCTAAAGTATTTGGAAAAAGTTTCCTGACGAGCTGGCCTAAGCAACCAGCGAAATGCGCATAGAAACTAGCTTTCCCACAAGCCAACTAGATCTTTCAAACAAATCAAGGCGAATTCATGTATACGGTGGTGTCGATACTACAACAAGTAACAACACCAAAAACACAACAATGTATTTTTTTGTTGCTTTCGTTGATCGATATGTCAAAAACACATGCAACTTTTGACATTTCTCTCTCTAATTAAGAAAAAAAAGTAGCACAGCTGTGCTTTTAACGCCACCTGATAAATGAATTCGCCCTGAAACAAATAAAAAACCTACCACAACAGCTGTGTTCGCAATTGACACAAGTAAGAACCAGGGCTGTCAGATTGATTTTGAACTTTTTCGCCAAATTCAATGTCAAAAATCGCCAAAGCATTTATTTTTTAGTTGTTGACAATAATATATGTATTTTTAGAATAATTAAAAATATTTTTTTATAAATCCCAAAAAAAAAAAATTGCTTCCGTATCGCTAAAATCCGCCAAAAATTCAAAAAAAGTCGCCAAGATATTTTTATTTAGAACAGAGTAAAAAATAATTAGTAAGCACAAAATGCAATGTTTAAAATATTTTATAGTAGTCTACTCAAAGCGACAAAAAAAGAATTTTTGCGGTAAGTATTAAACAAATATTGGATATACAATACATTTGTATGTAGTTGCAGTTCTATGATATATCTAAAACGCTATATATTTCACCGAGAAGACTCCCTTTTTGTGTTCTTTTTTGGAATACATTGTGAAGGAACAAAAGAAATGCAACATGTACTTTTACATTCAACTTATAACTCGTTAAAACGTGTCGAAAACTTCATATCGCATTCTACTTCGAAGGCGAATTTTAGTGGTGTTCATTATTTCAACACAGGCATTACTAGTTGTAATAACCAGCATATAAAGAACAGTCAATGCAAGTTCCTTTAAATGGTACGTAGCTGCCGTATCATTGTAGCTATAAATTGTTGGCCTAAACTGATTTAAATTAGATTGAATATCATCATTAAAATTCTCTTTTAACAAACGCTATTTTTCCATTGTGTTTCATTAACATCCAAAGGTACGTTAGGATTCATAAAAATTTTTTAAATATCTTTAACAACAACGAATTTTATCAGTGATAATTTGTCATATTTTATAATGGAAAAATGTTCATAAGCTTTAATTATATTAATTTTTTAAAGAATTCTACTTATTACTTCCTTCAAGAGCACATTTAAATATGAAAAAACAATTTCTCGAAGATTTTCATTATCTTTATCAGCCATTTCAATATAATTTAGTTTTAAATACTGGTCATATGCATCAAATTTCATACATTGAAATACTAGAATAAAAAAAATTAATATCTTCCTATTGAATTTAACAAATTTCAAAACAAATTCATGGCTCATCAAAAATAGCCAACACAATCGCCAATAAATCGCCATGTCGCCAAATCGAAAATTAGGTCGCCAAACAAGTTTGAAAATCGGCACGTTTGGCGAGAAATCGCCACATCTGACAGCCCTGGTAAGAACAATCGTGTGACCAAGGCGAATTCATGTACCAGGTGGCGTTGAAAGCCCAGCTGTGCTACTTTTTTTTCTTACTTACACTGCATTTACACGTGAAAGTACTTTCATGAAATTTCTGTATACGTATTACAAATAAAAATTTCAATTAAATGGACGACTTTCTTGAAAATTTCTTGTGCGATTACACAGGAAAGTGAAAGTTCATTTTTAAAATGCCATCAAAGCGAAAAGTTGCAAAAATTATTTAACTTCTAGAATTAAAAAAACTAGAAATTGAAGGTACATATAGTATGATTTATTATTCATATCCCATAAAATTGGGTATGCACATTATAAATTTATTAATTTAATTATACTTTGATGTTTTAATTTTTTCTTCATGCGTGTTGTTTTGATTACTACCTAATGAGAGTTGCCAAAGTTATCACATACACAAATTTATTGGGCAATAGTTGGAAATAATTATTATGTTAACTTTTTTATAACATTTTTGTTATAAAACACATAAATTGTCATTTTTTATGTATATTTGAAGAAAAATATTATAAATACATTCATACATACACACAAGAAAATACATAGGTTAAATTGCCTAAAAATATGGTATAAAATTAAATAAGCGCAAGGAAAGCATGGAATTATCTAAGTTTTTTAGGTAATATAACTACATATTATATTCGGTAATTTCTATGTTCGAAAAAGTATCTTTTATTATGTTAAAATTGATTAAAAGCTTGGAAAATTAAGCAATATTTGAAAAGTTATTTTATTTTTTATTTTTGGCAAATTATCTAATGACGAATTATTTTCTAAGGAATATGTTGCATAAATGTTACATGTTCTACATTTTTGTGTTCGTTTGTAGAAAAAATAAAACTGGGAAACATTTTTGAGTTCTTTTGTGGTAATGTTGATGAAAAACATGCGAAACATGTTGCACATTTAACCCACAATTTTACTAGGTGTTTAAACTGCCCTGTTTTATAACTTTGGCACTTCAACTTTATTCGTACAACCAAGGTTTTATTTTGTTTGTCATAACACAAACTGCTTAGAATTTTGTGAAAATATTGCTTAAAAACAATATATCAAAATGTTGACACATTAAAATAAAAAATTGTATGTATATTATTATCGTTTTAAGTGCTGGTTCACACTGTTCAAGTCTTAGCCGTCAAGTCTTGAGTTTTTAGGAGAGAAAGGAAAAGAAATGGAATTATCTTTGCCCTTATATCCTAAAAGCTCAAGACCTGACGGCTGAAACTTTAACTGTTTGAACCAGCACTAACTTTTTCCAAGCCATTAGTAATGTCAATATTGGTTACAAAACCGCAATAGCTTGCATAAACCGCTCAAATAGCTAATCACGTACATTAATAATAAAAGTTTAATAGTTTTAAATAAAAGCAACTAATTTTGTTCTATTGAAGTTGCACAACATGTAAAATTTTGTTGTAAAGTAAGCATATTTGAAAAGACTATATACTTCTTTCAGTTACACACTTTAAATAAAATTAACTTCCTTATTCATTTCATTGTAATATGCTATTTATCAATTCATAATGTATAACAATTAACTAAATTATCTACTGAAACATTTTACTTGATTGTCTTTCTAAATCTATATATCGCTCGTTTGCTGCAACGTCGTAATTATTCAAAAAATACATTTCGAAATAAACGTGTTTAAAATTTTTGATTTGCTTGATCCACTTGGAAAAAAACGACACATTTTTTTTTAAACGGAGAAAGTATAAAATATTTAAGATGCGACCATTATTATCAATTATGTATTTTTGCCTTGGTAAAATTACCTAGATTATTTTTTTGTGTGTACAAAATAAATTAAATTTAAAATTATTTTTTTGTGTGTACAAAATAAATTAAATTTACAATTATTATTTTACCACAATCCTGTAAATTTGTATTAGTCTGTTTAGTGGGCAACTCTGTTTACCGCTCTGTCATTTTACTTTCAGAAAGTGTCAAAAAATTACTTTCTTGAAAAAATCGTTGAAAGCTGAGTGGAAAGTAAAAAAATGGGAGTGTATTAGTGAAAAAGTGTGAGTGTATTGCGACTTTCATGAAATTACTTTCACGTGTAAATGCTAGGTTAGAGAGAGAAATGTCAAAAGTTGCTTGTGTTTTTGACATATCGATCAACGAAAGCAACAAGAAAATGCATTGTTGTGTTTTTGGTGTTGCTACTTGTTGTAGTATCGACACCACCGTATACATGAATTCGCCTTGCGTGTGACTGTGCTGCAGCAATTATTGTACCCATTTCGCTTTGTACCAACTAGCGGCAATTAAATTTGTATACAACAGGGCAATCGTATGATTTCAGAATATTTTATTGGGGCAATTTCCGTATTGTGCGTCAATAAAGCACAATTAAAATTATGTCATATTGGTGCATTTGCGTCAATCGTGTGATCCCAGCTTAAGATCTTTCTGATATATTGCCTTATTAACCACTTTTAAAAATTTGTTTGAATAAACAGGTTTGTAACCATTAAGTGTTTTAGCGATTTTATGCTTATGTATGACAACACTCTGTACGTTTTGTTGTAATTTACTTGCCAGTGATGCATTATACGTCTACATATGTATTCGATTTATATGATATTCCATAATTTATTGAGTATCCACACAATTAATCGGTGTTCGATTAATCAAAGAAATGGCTTAAAAATATTTTTTACAGAAAACCACCAAAAATGTTTAACAATAACTAAATGTACAATTGTAGCTTTAAGTAGCATTTACATCCTTTTCTAATTTGTTATTGTTTTATTAAATTTGCAATACTTTCACTTCTTGCACAGAAAAGGCGTCATAACGCTGATGTATTTTAACATCAGTGCAACAAGTAACAACACCAAAAACACACCAATGTATTTTTTTGTTGCTTTCGTTGATCGATATGTCAAAAACACAAGCAGCTTTTGACATTTCTCTCTCTAAGAAAAAAAGTAGCACAGCTGTGCTTTCAACGCCACCTGATAAATGAATTCGCCTTGATCAGTGCTATGTCAAGTGTCTTCGTTTTTGACCCGATGACACTTTTCATCATTGTGATGTCAGCGTTAACATCACTTGGCCATATTTTTATCTGGATCAAAAATTTAAATTATGCCATCAATGGGATGACACATCGGTATGACAGAAATGACGAATCGGAGTCAGTTTAGTAAAACATGTCATCAGTGCGAATACTTAGAAATATCGTAGAAAGGACTCACTACGACTAGAAAGGACTCACAGTTTGTCATTGAATTAAGTCATTGGGATTGACTTAAGTCAAAGTGAGAGAATATTAAAGCGAACGTTCTGTACCCGTAACTTACAGTAACGGACTTCTAGCACGTTGGTGCACTTATAGAATATATTTAGACGTGTCATATGTTTTTCACATACATACATACATAAACAAAAAAGGAATAGTATACATAAAACAACATACACAGAGATGGGAAATCAAAAGATTTAAATGATGACCGCTGTGCAGAAAAAGTACCAAGTGATTAAAATGGTAATAAAACAGTATTTAGTGTGTGTAAAAAAAACATTAATAATTTAATATCTGATATTTATTTTATAGATTTAATAAACAAATATGTATTTTAGCATATACATACACATTTACATTTATTATTTTGTAAATGTGCATAGACAAAACAATGTTTTGTAACCATTTAAAGCCTCTTATATATTTCTCATTTCTATTGTATGTGCAAAAGCATTTGTTTATTTTGTACATCTAAGCATATATATATTTATATACAAATATGGAAATATGTTGCATTGTAAGTAGTTTTGTTGAAAGTCCATAGACTAAAAATAAAGTACCAAAAAAAAGAGCGAAAATACCCGCATTCAATTTAACATAGAAGCAACCCATCACTGTTTTACAAATGTCACGTAACAACGGTATGAAATTCTATTTTATACAGAATGAAACGTTACAACTACGGCACATTGCATTTCGGTAAGCTGATTGATATACATAGTACAGATACGGTACAGCAACGTTCGCCTAACTGAGCCTTTATTATTTACTTACCCGTTACACATTTTTCTTCCACTTCTGTTGTAATGTAAAAACACAACAACAATTTTCGAAGTTTACTTTGTCGCTAACAATTATACATATGAACATTAAACATCTGCATGAAACTTAATAATGATGTTCATGAAACTTTCATTATAATTTTGGATTTGCTTCGTTTGTATTCAATAAAATGAATAACTACGAAATGAAAGCACCAAACACACGAAATTTAAGAGACGAGTAAGATGCAGTGTTTTTGTTAACTTAAACAAGAGAATATGAATACTAACAACTCTGAAACAAAACAACCACTGAATAAATGTCGAATAAGTTCATGGAAAAATACATTTATTTTAAAGTCAGTATTGCCAGTTGAAAAAATTAAAAACGTTAGGAAAGACAAAAAAAAACAAAAATAAGCATGAAGAGTAAAAGCAAACAAGATAAGAAAGTAATATTTAAATAATTAAAATAATACAAATTTGACTTTGTTTTCAATGTAAATTAATTGTTAATAATGTAAATTTTTAAACTTCAAAAAAATTTCATTTTATTTTCAAAATCATTTTTAGCAATGTGTTTTGCTTGGAAGTACAAAAAAAGTTGTTAGGAAAAAAATTTAAATTTAATTTAAAAAATCCTTTACAAATTACATATATTATTGTAAAGGAAACAAAAAAGAAAAAATTACATAAATATACTAAGTGGCAACATTGCTATTGAGTATTTATATAAAAAAAAAAATGAGAGAGAGTAAAAACTGTAAAATAAAAGTCGTTTCATTGAACAAAGTCTTTGTGTTTGCCATATGAAACGAAATGTGTTTGCTTGAAGCATGAATAAAACAACAGTTTGTTCAGTGGTCCGAATTTTGTTTGAATACGAACTTCATTGAATAACATTTCAGTATGTTCATGAATGAAGTTATTCATGCAGCCCTTTAATGTACATATATATGTATATTAGAGCGACTCACCAAAAAAAGTGCTCGATGTACCCTCCTAAAAATGAACCTTGGACTTTTTAAGATGCCATTTAAAATATTTCGGCTCCAGCTTTGACCTCTCGTGAGCTGGACCATTTTGAAAAAGGGTCTATTTTTGAATGTTTTGTTAATTTGAGAATCTGTTTCCTTACCAACATATACAATATGGGTATCATAAGAAAGTTTTTAAGACGCGTTCAACTGTATATACAATTTTTCCAAGGACGATCATCCATGTCCTTTTTATAAGGATATTCTGTAAAAAAGAACGGTTTTTGAATTTTTTGTTCGGGTTTGTTTGTAATAAAAATGCCAAATTAACATATTTTAATCTTTAATAGATTTAATTAAATACGTGTCTCAGCTTTTTTTTTAAATCCGTGCTAGTTCGAGTTTTTACAAAAATGCAATGGGGTGGTAGCCCTTCGTTTTAAATAGGGCAATATGGGTATCAAATTTTTTCTTTTGCCAAGTACATCATCTTTGTATAAGTTAACACCATAAATATTAATAATTCAACAGAAGCAGTTTTTTTAAATTAACCTACGTTTGACATTAAACAAATCGCTGACGATGCGTCTGCAATATTTGTTCAATTACCAGCAAAGACATCCGGCTTATGCAACTAAAAATTCCTGGAACGAAAACACGCCACCAGAAAGATTTAGTACATCAGCTATTTTGGCATTATTAAAATATTGTTTGAATTTAATTTTCAGTTAGTTACAATTGTTATCTTTAAGTGTTTACTTATAGTTCGTTACTTTTAAGTTCTTTATTATAATTCTAAAAAAATAAAATGTGTTAAGAAAAAAATGTGAAAAAAATAAACTAAAAAATTAATAAATATTTTTTTTATGTCTTTCAAATAATAATAGACTTAACTGGCGCCCAACGAAAAATAAGTTATCATCGCGTTATCATGTAAAAATAGTGTGCAAAAGTGTCCTAAAGAAGTACCATCACGCTAGAAAAAGCCCTAAAGTAGTGCGACTCTCAGGAAACAAAAGCGACGACTACCTAGCGTTAAAGCCCAAAGAGGACAAAACGCACACCCACGAAGAGTGCGCATCGATGGACCCTTAGTAACATTAGCTGTAAAAAGGATTAATCTCCAGCGTCGTGGGATGTATTTCATAGGAGTATTAACGTAAGATACCTTATAAGTTTATAAATATATTAAGTTATTGAAAATAATTTCCTCTTAAAGGAAAAGGTGATAAAAAATAATATAAATAAAAAAATTTTTTTTTCTCTAAATATAAAAAGTGAATTAAAAAGTCAAAATTTGAAAAATATAAAACAAGTTTTTGTTAAGCAAGTGAATTAAAATTATATAAGAAAGAAAGTTTTAAAAAAAAGAAGAAAGTGAATTAGAACCGAATTAGGTAAAATATAAAACCATTTTCTTCTACAGAAAATTAAATCAAATTAAAGTTAGATAAAATATAAAAGAAATAAAATTTAATTAAAGTTAAGTAAAACATAAAAACAATTTTCTTGTATAGGAAATTAAATCAAATTAAAGTAAGGTTAAACATAAAAGCAAGTTTAACTCTGCGACTCTGAACTCCAGACCCTTCAGAGTAGAAGAACACCCCTTCCAGTAAGGGATAAAATAATAAAAAAAATATATATAATAATAATAAAAAATAAATAAATAAATAATCATGTCAAATCCAAACAACCTAATTAGGCCAGGTGTTCTAGAAACACCTAGCGTATCTAATACACAGCGTCCACCACAGACATCACAGTCCTTGTCACTACCAGACTTGGAAATCCTTATAGGTAATATTGTTAGAAGGGTAGTGCAAGAAGATAATGATAGAAATAATCCCGATAGCATTCTTTTGACCGCAATGGACGAAACAATTAGACCGGAACATCAGGGTCAAGTAGGTGACTTAGACAAAATACCGGACATAATACGTAGCCTAAGGGATTTTTCAGGAAATCCAGCAGAGTTTAGTTCGTGGAGAAAAAGCGTCGACCGCGTCCTTAAATTATACGAAAGCACAAAAGGTTTGCCAAGGTATTACGGTATTATAAATACTATCAGGAATAAAATTATAGGGAATGCCGATATGGTTCTGGAATCATACAATGTGCCATTGGATTAGAAAGCAATTTCTCATTGCTTAAATCTTCATTATGCCGATAGACGCGACGTTACAACTCTCGAGTGCCAACTTGCGTCTTTAGTGCAAGGTAGAAATTCTATTCCTCAATTCTATCAAGAGGTTTACAACCTCCTCTCACCTTTACTTAGCAAGCTTTCAAGCTTAAAAATGGGTCAAGAAGCTCTTCATTTGCTTACCCAAACATACAGGAACAAAGCGTTAGATACGTTTATTAGGGGACTCAATGGAGACCTTCCGAAACTACTAGGTATGAAAGAGCCGCCCGATTTACCGCAAGCTCTACACTTATGCATGAAACTCGAAAACCAGGGTTATAGGGCACAATATACATATAACCAAAATAAAAATCGGAAATTTCAACCACCCCAGGTACAAAAACAAGTACCGCAGATGCATAGGAAGCCACCATTTTATCCACAAACAGGGTTCCTTCCACACGGAATGCAACATCAACCTATTCAGAACTCTTTCTCTAGGCCCCCAATAAATCAAAATAATTTTTTCAAACCTAATCCCGTGTTTCCACAGAACTCTAACCATTTCTTGCAATATCAAAACTTTCAACCTCCAAGGCCATTGGCCCCAAAACCACTACCTAAGCCAAGGAAAACGACCACCACCACCATCGAACCAGTTTAAGCAAAATGTCCCAAACAAATATCAGAGAGTAAATCATATATCTCAAGAGACAGACGATAGGGAAGATAACAAAATTCAAGACAGCAATGGTCAACTTTGGCAAGAACATGGCAATGAACAATCTTGGCAAGAGAATTCACAGGAATACGAAAGGCAAGAAGAACATTATCACGAAAACGATCCCAATCAATTCTTAGACGTTCATTTTTTAGATTAAACGCCTCATCACTACCCTATTTTGAATGTAGGACAAGCAAAACAACCCAAACCAAACAAAAACATATTTTAATAGGCGGCAAAACTAAAGTTTCGCACCACATCGAACTCAATCTTTTCGGACTTAAAGAGAAAGCACTTACATTTTTCATTTTACCAACACTCAAATCCTTTGACGCCATTATTGGCAATGACAGTTTGAAGCAGCTTAAGGCAATTATATTTACATCAGACGACTATATGCTTATAGAAAATAAAATAAGGGTACCAATTTAACAGCAGTTGTCAAAGCCTGTACACAATATTGATGCAAAAATTGAACATTTGAGTTTAGAACAAATAAACACAATAAGATCTGTGATATACCAATTTCCAACATTGTTTGCTGCACCGGACAAAAAATTAACGTATACAACAACAGTCGTTGGTGAGATAAGAACATCAACAGAATCTCCAGCTTATACAAGATACTATCCGTACCCAATGTCGTTGAAATCAGAGGTGGAAGAGCCAGTAAACAAACTCCTCGAAGATGACATAATTCGACCATCCCGCTCTCCCTACAATTCACCTGTTTGGATAGTGAATACAAAACCAGACTCTGCAGGAAATAAACAGTATAGGTTAGTAATCGACTATAGGAAATTTAATTCAGTAACAATTAGCGACCGATATCCAATCCCTGATATCAATGAGGTACTTGCGCAATTGGGACGCAACAAATTTTTTTCCGTTATCGATTAAAAAGTGGATTTCACCAAATCCGTTTAAAAGAGTCAGACATAGAGAAAACCGCGTTTTCCGTTAATAGTGGAAAATACGAGTTTACTCGCCTTCCTTTCGGATTAAAGAATGCTCCTGTGATCTTCCAGAGGGCATAATATGACATTTTACGACTACATATAGGAAAAATTTGTTACGTCTACATTGACGATATCATAATTTTTAGCAAAACTGAAGAAGACCACGCAAAAGATTTGGAAACCATTTTCGGGGTATTACAAAATGCAAATATGAAGATTCAATTAGATAAATGCAAATTTTTTGCAAAAGAAGTTGAATTTTTAGGCTTTATTGTAACTGCCGATGGGATTAAGGCAAATCCAGCAAAAGTACAAGCAGTTGAAAATTTTCCTATACCAAAAACCCTCAAAGAACTTAGATCATTCTTAGGAATGTCTAGATTTTACAGACTTACCCTAATTTTGAGAGGGGAGGAGGGACGATTGTCCAAGCGAATGTCCGCAAAAAAGGAAATAACTCTAGGCGCAGTACTAGAGCAGGAAGGAAAACCTTTTATTTTCATTTCGAGAACACTTTTAAAATGCGAAGAGCACTACGCAACAAACGAAAAAGAGATGCTCGCAATTATTTGGGCACTAAAAACTTTGCGAGGTTACCGTTACGGTTCAGTTGACATTAAAATATTTACGGATCACCAACCCTTAACTTCCGCACTTAGTAACAAAAATAGCAACAGAAAACTTAAAAGATGGAAAGCAATATTGGAGGAATATAATAACGAACTTAAATACAAACCTGGTAGAACTAACGTTGTAGCAGACACACTTTCTAGAATTCCAGACAATAAGCAACAAGTAAACACATTGACAGATACGCAACACAGTGACGACAGTTCTTCACAAAATTTAATACAACACACAGACGTACCAGTTAACGTATTCAAAAATTAACTTTACCTTTCAATAAGAGATATTCCCTCCTATCAGTTCAAAATTGTTTTTCCAACCTATTATAGACACATAATACCTCAACCCCAATTTGACGAGGTCAACCTTGTAAACATCCTGAAGCGATATTTAAACCCTTCGGTAACTAACGGTATTTTTACCGATGACCATATTTTAGGAAAAATTCAAGCCATATACCCCTTACACTTCACCAATTATAGGACACGATACACTAGGAAAATTGTAGAAGACATAACAGATGAAACACGCCAGGAAGCCAAGATAATTCAGGAACATAATAGAGCACACAGAAATTCACTCGAAAAAAGAGCACAATTGTTGGAAAACTACTCCTTTCCTCAAATGAATGCAAAAATCAAAAAGATCGTAAAGCAATGTAAAATATGTCAGGAAAACAAATATGAAAGACATCCAGCAACGGCAGTTCTCCACGCTACTCCCATTCCTGATTATCCGGGACACATCTATCGCACCGATAACAAAATTATTTTAAACGCCATAGACAAATTTTCGAAATATGCACAGCCTAAATAAGTTCATTCTAGAGCAGTAGAAGACATAAAACGACTCTTACAGGAACTACTGATATCGTTAGGCACACCCAAGAAAATAGTAATTGACAATGAAAAATCTTTGAACTCTGCCCCTATCACTTTTATGCTCGAAAACCAATATGGAATATAAATATATATGTAGGACACCTCCGTACAAGAGTACAATTAATGGCCAAATAGAACAGTTCCATTCAACTCTTTCTGAAATGATGCGGTGCGTAAATAGCCGAAAATACCCACAGCAACTTTGAAGAATTACTCTATAGATCCTTACATAATTATAATAATTCAATACACTCGACAATTAAAAAGAAACCAATAGAAGCATTTTTTGGACTGACTGTATGCACTGACCCAGAACAGATAGAAAAGGATAGGTTAGATAATGTGAAGAAACTTATTGACAAACAGAATAGAGATCTTGAGTTCCATAACAAGAAAAGAACACATTTCCCTTGCTATAACCCAAATGACGTTGTATATGTGAAAATAAATAAGAGGTAAGGAAATAAACTAACCGCTAGATATAAAAAGGAAGTAGTAAAAGAAGATAAATGAGGAATAATTCCCACAGAATCAGGAAGAGTCGTTCATAAGTCTCATATAAGAAACAATTAATAGTAATAAAAGAATTAGTAAAGATAGAAATTAAGATAGTAATGAAATAGTACTAATTATAATAAAATCAGTAATAAATTAAAGATTTTAATGTAACAATTAAGAATATACGTATATGCATAGAAGCACGATTAAAAGAAAAAAAAAAGATGAAAATTAAAAATACAAAATAAAAATATTGACTAAAGATATTAAATAAATGGAAATTATAAAAAAATGTAATTAAGAAAAAATCGGGCAATATGCCATATGCGAACGATTTCTTAGTAAAGTTAAGAGAAAAACAAATGAATGAAAATTAAAAATATCAAATAAAAATATCGACTAGAGATATTAAGTAAACAAAAATGATAAAAAAAAAAATGTAATTAAGAGTAAAAACAAGCAATATGCCATAGGCGTATGATTTCTTCATATAGTTAAGAAAATATAAATAAAAGAAATTAATTAGGTAGGAAAAAGTAGAATATAAAAAATAGCTGTAAAAGAAAACAAATCCAACATTTCTTATCATGATAGGAAACTAGCATTCAAAAGTCTTACTAGAAACTCAACTTCTTTTTACAGACTCTGCAGCATCCTATGTGCAGCCGAAGTAGAAATAATTATTTATTCAGATTCACCACTTATATCGTTTAATACTGGACATGCGAAATTGCAAATAGGATCATTTAAACTAGTGCATTCAATAAATATTTCTGAGTACCAACTAGCTTTACGTGAACTTCAACAAACAATCACCCACAAGTTAAACCCAGGGAACCCCATCCTTCCTTTCCTACACTATGAACTATCACAAACCCAACTAGCCTAGGGCTGCCAGAAGTCTAAACCCGTCGACCAGGACACATATAATAATACACTACTTCACGGATAAGTGCATCACGCTTAGGTAAGTGTCACGCTTTTTTCTCTTAAGTGCATCCCGCTGAACTGCGTTACACTCATAAATCGGTTATATATTTCGTAAAAAAAACTAAATTTCACGGTTAGTTGCACAAACAAATTCCTTAATTTTTTGTTTTGTTTGTAACTTTAAAGGATTTTATTTTTCTTTGTGTTTTAAAATAATTAAGCAATTCACAAAGTGTTCTATTTTGCCAAATTGGTTGTATTTAATACAATTCAATTACTTCATTAAAAGATTTTGTTTGTTGTGCTTAATTCCCTTTTTTTTTTATAATTGATAAATATACTGAAAGTTATTGTTGGAGGACAACAGCTTATCCATACGAATTATAAAAATAGGGAATCAAGATTAAGACAACAAACAAAATCTTTTAATGAAAAACTATGTATTCCCAAAAACAACTTTTTTGATAATTCAATGGCTGTCTTAAAAATGTTGTTTAATTTTTCATATTAAAATGTATTTTGATCAGGGCAAGTGTGTCCTAATTATGACAATACAAAGTTATTACCTATGTACTTTTAATGTTCTATTTTGTCATTTAATTTTAATGTTTACATTAATTTATCATATCATATTACAACAGGCTGTTCACAACAGTGCTATTTAGATTAATATAGTTCTTTAATACTTAACACTTTAGAGCCCTTTGTGAACTAGTAAATTATTTTCAGATATTATTTTTAGTCAAACCATTTTAATACAAAATTTGATTGAATAAAACGGTTATTTCTTATATATTGATGCAATTGTGTTGTTTGTTGATGTTTTACTTAATAAATTGTGCATATCGATCATTTGCTGCAATATCGGCATAACTCAAAAATATTAGATATATGGAAAAAGACTTTAAATTCTAAAATGTACTCACAACATAATGGTAAAAAATGTATACATCTCTAAAGAGTTGTGTTTACAAAATCTTCACATGAAATAATTACCACATCATAAAACACCTAATAGCATAGGGGAAAAAAATTTACTATGCATTAGTGATATTTAGTCAAAAGTTGTGATAATTGACTTAGGACGTTGTTGCAGCAAATGAGCGATGTAAAACGCCCGGAAGACTATCAAATAAATACATCAATCACATAGTTGTGTGCGTGCAGTCGTTCTTTTTCGGGTACACATACGCGTTGTCGGCAATGCTTGATGAAAATCAAAAAGTTTTGATTTTTTTATTTGATGGCTGATTATTTGATAGTCTCCTGTTGTGATTGACAAAAAAAAAATTATTTTCTTTGTGTTTGTTGTCATGAAAAATATAAATATTTTGGTTTTTTACAAAATACAATTGTTGATTGCCGTGTTTATTTGTACGTCTCCGAAAAAGCCTCAAATAAACGACACTAACACATATGCACTGATTGACGGGTTTATTTGAAAGTCTCCAGAGCCCTTAAGCATTTAATCTACATTTTCAATAATTGCATTGTGAACGAAACTGAGATAGAATTCCCTTAAATGCGCAATTAACCAAGATTCTTTTAAATGCTTTAGTAATGCATTAAATTCATTTCTCGCTTTAAAGCGTTTGGCTTTAGGCATTTTTCATAAAGGCAATTATCCGTGAATTTTTGTATATTTCAGATAAAAGTCCAACAATCAAACAATAGATACAAGCTCTTAACATAAAAAAAAACAATAAAATAAATAAAAAATTAAATTAAACTTTGATTTCATTTTATTGAAATCGATTAGTTGAACGACGTTTACCACAGGCTTATCTGTGTCAAAAAACCAGGACAAATTGAGAGTGGACCAGGACACCAGGACAAGTTGTTTAAAACCAGGACAAATCCTTGAAAATCAGGACGTATGGCAGGCCTAAACTTGCCCTAAATAAGCTAAAGTTGAAAGAAAAGAACAAAAGGTCAATAGATTTCTTATGCACGATCCGGAAATGGATCGCTGGTAGCCCAGACCACCAGGACTTTAGGATTATAAGTGGAAATCTATATGAATTATAAGACAATAATAATAAGCAATTTATAATTAATAGGAATGCGTTCGAAGCTATAAACAATTTAACTGAAAGAGCTAATATTATTTTAAAAAATGTAAGAGATAGTGAATTAATCCAAAATGCTTTAGCAATAAGTGTAAAGGAAAAATTGAAAATGCTTAAAGAATAATTAATTGAACATACAATTAATTGGGCCAAGGTTGGCATCTTAAATTCATTTATATTATCAGAAAAAGAAATAAAAATGCTAGAAGAAAAGATTGAAAATAATAATGTTGAATATATGAATATTGAAGAAGCTTTAGAGTTTGCAGAGACAAAGATTGCAAGTAGTATTGAAAAAATAATTTTTATTGTAAGTTTACCAATTACAAATAAAGAGACCTGTAAGTCTAAATTAATAAAACCCGTAAAGAAAAATAATGTTGTTTTTAAGATCAAATATAATGAAATATTAAAATGTAATGAAACAATTGTAGCAATAACAAAGAAATTTAAAACATTTACGGCCCTTTTCACAATATAAAATTAAATTCATTTAACAAGAAAATTAACAAACCGTCGGTTAGGTTAACAAGCACTTTTTAACCAACGGTTACGATTATCTGTTTCACCATCTTCCGGTTATTAAACGCAAACATTAGATAGAAAGTTTGGTAATACCACCTCTATTTGTTTACGAAAAAGTGTGTAATGAGAAACATAAAACTTATATTTAATATAAAATATTTTTTTAATTTAAAAATTATAAATTAAAAAGTATTTGCTTTTAGTTTAAATAACCTATAAGCAATATTAGGGAACAAATTTGATCAAGTGATAGTGAAAAACGATTTAACGGGTACGTCTGTGCAAAAATAACTCCTGCGAACACAACATTTTGTTAAAAAAAAATATAATGGGATGTTGGACTTATGTACATATATTTTTATATGGCCCTTTAACTCTTAATTATTTGTACCAGCTCATGTTTATCATTGTGAAAGTGTGTTTTTGTCCAAAATATCATGTAACATTGGGTTATGGGCGACATTGGGTTATTGTAATAGTCTATCAATTTTTTTTTAACTTTAATGGTGGTAAATTTATATTGGGAAACAAAATTGGATGTGTAAGAAGTCTTTTATTTCTCATTTTACACATTTCAAATAAAAAAAATATTCAAAATATATTTTGTTATTGCGATTTGTTCCATTTTTTCGATATTTTTATTTATTAAAAACTTAACCGGGATTTTTCATTCGGTTATATTTAACAACAACTTTTCCGATAAATAGTTTCGGTTATGTGTTAATCATTAATTGTGAAAAGCAAATGTTAATGCCACAATCCCACCTCTGATTGTCGACATTAAAAGGTTCTGTACAAAGTTTTTCCCCTTTGTAATCAAAGTATACCAAGGCTGAATGCTACAAATATTCGTGCTTTCTCTCTTGCTCATAATGCCTAAATCGACCGTCAACTTGGACTTAATGTCAAAAATGCTGTTTCCGGTTTTTCTTAATTTGTTATCTTTCTTGTTTTTTTAGCAGCCGTAGTGAAAGGTAATCCCACACAGAAGTCTAATTAATAAATTTACTTAAATTAGCCACAATCCTAATATTTGTTTTATTTCCTATTTTTTATTTCCATTCCTGCAAATATTTCCTATTGGGCTTTTGGCAAATTCTGAGTAAACAAAATAAATAAATTATTTTGTTTATTCGCTCGGCTCAGAGAATAATTAACATATTCCCATCCAGCGCTCCTTCCAACTTCTACACACAAACATTTGGTCCTTCGAACCGGATTGGAATTAATACTCTCTGAGAATTCATCATTGGATTTCTGGTGGTCACATTCTTACATACCTACAGCTCAACGATCTTCAATTTTAAAAAGGTACGTTTTGTTTTTTGCTTGTTAGGGATTTAGTAGTGAAAGTGTATTTCTATACAGTTCACAAGAACTGTTTATTTTCTTTAATTTTTTTATTTTTTTTTTTTTTTCTATGCTACCTTGTGTAGCCATCATAAAATTAAATTAAATACATACGTTAATAAAAATAAATAATAAAATATAAAAAAAGAAAGAAAAAGAATAAAAAGCAAAGGTACCTACATGTGTACATAATTGCATAAATAAAAGCAAAAATACTTAAGTGCAGAAAAAAGTTAATACAAAAAGAGCGAATAATACAAAGAGTGGAGGAAAATTCTAACAAAAAGAGGCATTATAATATAATTTTGGCGATAAATTGGAGTGGAGGTTTCATCCGTCACTACCGGTAAAAATTGTAAGTGCACGTCAGTTTGTTCGTTCGAATTTATATTAATTTTATTTATATTAAATAAGAATTAATTAATTTTGTCGCGGCGGGTTGTCCAAGTGCGTAAATTATCGGTGTAGGGTGCTTAAATTCCGAAATTCCCTCTTCCCCTCCCTTCTTTTTTCTCGTTGGCGCGGTTTTTTAATTTCAGCTCATATGTATGTTATGTTATGCGTATTAATTTCCCCTTTTCAGCTATGTTAAATTTCTCTTAAAATTTAGTGACCTTTTATTATTAAATTTTTCTGTGATTCCGACATACGACTTAACATTAAAGGCATTTACATCGTAGACATTCCGGTTTACAGTCTTTTGATGTTAACATACGTCTACTCTTCATTGTGCGATCTATAATATTTTCAATTTCTTAGAGTTGTAACTCTTTAAGTAAATGCTTAACCTCTCTTCCTTTTTTCTTTGTATGCTCCTTAAAAAATATTTTTCCTAGTATGCTCTCACAGTTACAATACTCTGGGATTCTTTAATATTCCAATTACAAATGATTGGTATTGCCGTGGTTACCTTTTAAATAATTTTTATACTTTGTTCAAAATTTAAAATTATATGTAAATTTTTTTAAAGCTATAAATTGTTTCTTTAGTGGTACAAATATAATATAATTTTGCTTGATAACGCTTCAAATAAATTATATTGTATTTTCGCTTTTATTTAATTGGTAAGCCTAGTAAAAAAAAGTACATAAATTCCAGATTGTGCATCGTTTTCTTATTTTTTTTTTTTTTGGTCGGATTCGTTGGTTTATTTTATTGTATGAAATTATTATAAAGTGAAAATATATTACTGTGCCGAGATTTTCCATTTGTCCAAACGGCTTCGCGGTAACGCTGTTTCTATTTTCATCCCTATTTTGTGTTAACAGTGAGATATTCCTGTCTCTCTCCACGGGAATTTTATTTATATTGGAAGTGCGGAGCGAACAAAGTGATTTTTGTATGAAAGCACAATAGGTCTGTTCTACTATACACATTGGTTAAAAAATAAATTTTTTTTTATTTGATTGTTTATTTTTTAATTTGCTAATTAAACTATTCAGACCAGTAAAATTATCTTTTTTAATTATTTTTTTTCTTATTCTGGTGTTTATTAGTGGTCTATTTTGGGATTCATTAATTTGTATCCGGGTTTGATTTCCGAATATACTTATATGGTTTGCCTTTTGCTCTAGATAATTTTCCGGCTTGTTCCAAATTTTATTTAAATAAAATTTTTTACATAATTTCTTTTACTATTTTTCATTTGTGCATTCTTAGTTTATGAACAGACCTAATATTTCAATCATAGCCTGGAAAATTTTTACAAGTTCCAACTAAGTAAAAGGTGAATGACCTTTTTAAAATATTTTTCGGTGCACAGCTGATCTATATTCCAGTATTCTAAATAGCTGCAATCACTATTTAGACAGATATTCAAAACAGTGCATTCACCATTTGAATTAAAATTTCGGTTTTTGATTAAAGAAGAAACAGGATTCGAAAGATTTAATATTAGTATTTAATATTAATATTTATTATTGATTTGGCTTTGGAATTTACTGTCTATTCATTTTACTCATTTAAATCTTTTATTAATTAACTTGCATAACTTGGTGTGGGGTAGTTATAGTAACCTCGGACTTTGGTATTCGCCCATTTTGCTCGAAATCGTGTATTATTTCGGAATTTTGTAATTTTTTTTTTAAATTTTTATTTTTGGCTCTGAAATTTTAATATACCTTTTTTAAAAAAACCGAACCATGTCTTTGGATCAATTTATCCGTGTAGCCGATAGTATTATCGAATTTGAGGCTGATCTTAACGACAACCAGTACCCCTTAGCGTCTCCTCACGCCCTGGAAGTTCATCGTTATGAACTTAATTCGAATTGGAGTCGTCTTAAGACCGCCTATGACATATTTATGTTAGAGGCGGAAAAGGAGGCTAGCGAGCATAAAGATTCCATGGACATAGAACCCTTTAAATTAAAATATAAAAGCACGTACGCGACGTATTGTAAGTGCTTAACCAAGTTAGCCGAAATGTCTGAGGCACTTCGTCAACCGTCCGTTCCTATCACTGGAATTCAGCCAAGCACTGTTTCATCTACAACACACAGCCTGCACTTACCTCCAATTGAAATTGAGACTTTCAATGGCAATTATGCTTCCTGGCCCACGTTTCGGGACATGTTCACTGCAGTTTTTTCTAATTCTCGAGCTAGCAATGTTGAGAAATTGTTCCATTTGAGGCAAAAGACAAAGGGTGAAGCTAGGGAAATTGTACAGAAAGCTCCCCTTACAAATGATGGTTTCGATCTTGCTTGGAAAGATCTGTGCTTACGTTACGAGAACCGCAGGGTTCTAGTAAATGGTCAACTGAAGATTTTGTTCAACCTTCAGACTATTAATTCTGAATCGGGCAAAGGTCTAAAGCAATTACAAAGGGACATTAATTCTTGCATTTCGGTATTAACCCTCTATGGTATTGACGTGGCAAGCTGGGATCCGATTTTTGTTTTCATATGTACAAACAAACTTCCAGAAAGTACATTAACATTATGGGAACAGGAGTTGAAAGATAAGACAGCTATTCCGAAGTGGTCCGAACTTGATAAATTCTTAGCAAACCGTTATAGAACTTTAGAATCGGTTTCAGAGATTCGAGGTTCTAACACCTCCAGGACTAATGATTCAAAAGCGAAACATAATTCAGATTCGAGTTCCAACAGAAAAGTTCACAGCTTTCAAGCAAATATTGCTAGTCCGCAATGTCGAATGTGTCCGAATGAAAGCCATCCTATTCGCAAATGCCCGAAATTTTTGAAGATGGACCATCAACGAAGGCTAAACGAGATAAAGAAGGAGGGCTTATGCCTAAACTGTTTCTCAAAAACACACAGTGTAAGAAACTGCACGAGCAAAAATAGTTGTTTTAAATGCCAAAAGAGACATAACACTCTCCTACATAAGGAAGTTGATAGTCCTAGTCCTTCTTCAAGTCAAAATTCAAATCCTATTTCAACTCTTAACCCCAATTCCGCTCCCTTCTCTCAACAAAGTTCTATCAAGATACAGTCCACAAGTCCTTCAAGTTCAAACAGAGTACAATCGTGCTTTACTACGAATTCCAGGGGAGTTTTGTTAGGAACAGCTTGGGTCAATATTTGCCACTTGGGAATTAAATATCAGGCAAGAGCTTTAGTAGATTCAGGTTCAGAGGGGACGTTTATTTCCGAACGCCTATTCAATTTAATTAAGCTTCCTTTTCAACGTACTAATGCACAGATTTCCGGATTAAATAATACTGTTTCGGCCAAAGTCCAAAGAAAGTGTAACTTCGTATTAGGATCACCAACGAATGATAAAATTGATATCCCTGTTGAAGCTTTAGTAGTTCCACAGCTTTCTAATAGTTTACCTTCCCAGGATATTTCGTCTTCGATATTTTCAAATCTTCTCGAGATTCAGTTAGCTGATCCAAAATTCTATTGTAGTTCGAAGATCGATATGTTGATTGGGGGGGATATTTTTCCATCCATTGTTTGTTCAGGTATCATTCATAACGTGTGTGAATCTCTTATTGCCCAAGAAACCATATTCGGATGGATTCTTACTGGTCCTATATCTAATGTATTGAAACCTAGTCCCACCGTAGTTTCACATTTTTGTGAAATTGCTTTAGATAAGGAAATTGCACATTTTTGGGAGGTGGAGAATCTTCCAAGGAAGAACTTTATGTCGGCCTCGGATAGGTTCTGTGAGGACTTGTATGTAAAAACTACAAAAAAGAATATCGATGGGAGATATGTAGTTTCGTTGCCCTTTAAAGAAGAATTCCCGGATTCGTTGAATATTGGACACTCTAGGTCTAGTGCTATGGCACAGTTTTTCAGAAATGAATCTAGGCTTATTCGAACTCCAAGTTTTAAGATGGATTATGATAAAGTTGTCCAAGAATATGAAGAGTTAGGACATATGTCTAAAATCAAGCTGCCTATCCCACTCGAAAGTTCAAAAGAGTACTATCTACCGCACCATGCTGTGATCAAACCAGATAGTACCAGTACAAGGGTTCGCGTCGTCTTTAATGCCTCCGCTCCAACATCCAATGGCCATAGTTTAAATTCGTTGCTTCATATAGGACCCATTCTCCAAAACGACTTAACTCTACTCATTTTGAAATGGCGATTTTTCCGATTCGTTTTTAATGCGGATATTCAGAAAATGTACCGGCAGATACTGGTCAATCCTGATCATACTCCATATCAGCGCATTTTGTTCCGCAGTAATCCGAATAGTCCCATTTGCCATTACGAATTAAAGACTGTGACGTTTGGTGTCAACTGTGCACCGTATCTGGCAATTCGGACATTACTTCAACTAGCAGACGACGTTCAGTCCATTTATCCAATCGCGAGTACGGTTCTGCGAAGTTCAATGTACGTTGATGATGTTCTTGCAGGTTCTCATACGAAAGATGAAACCATTAAAGCAAAAAATGAGCTAATTCGAGCTCTAGATTCCGCTGGGTTTTCATTGAGAAAGTGGACATCTAACTCCGAAGATATTCTAGCCGATATTCCACCAGACCATTTATTACATGAGGGTTTCCTGAAGTTTGAGGATAGCAGCTTAGCAAAAACTCTTGGCATTCGATGGAATGCATGTTCGGATGAATTCTACTTTACTGCAAGTCCATTTTCCGAGACCTCAAACTACACAAAACGAGAAGTTTTGTCCGAAATAGCTAAATTATTCGATCCAGCTGGCTGGCTAGCTCCTTGTGTTGTTCAAGCTAAAATATTAATGCAAAAGATATGGATAGATGGTACTGGTTGGGATGAAGTCCTGGCTAAAGAGGCTCTTACTCAGTGGAAGATTTTTCAATCTAACTATTCCGTGATCAATACCATTCGGGTTCCTCGATGGATTGATTATTGTCCAAATGCTGATATTGAATTCCATGGATTTTGCGATGCATCCGAAAAAGCATACGCAGCAGCATTATACGTTCGTATAGCCTATTCTGGTTCTATTTCAACTCACTTAATAACATCAAAGACGAAAGTGGCTCCTATTAAAACGATTTCCATTCCAAGACTTGAACTGTGTGGGGCAGTTTTATTAGCTGAAATGATAGATACTGTAGTTCCGAGATTAGATGTTGAAAAATACTCTACCTATTGTTGGACGGATTCAACCATAGTTCTGTCTTGGCTGGCAAAACCGCCTTGCAATTGGCTGACTTTTGTTGCAAATCGGGTTTCGAAAATTTCTCAGGTCATTAATTATTCGCAGTGGCATCACATCAGCTCAGAAGATAATCCCGCAGATCTGGCAAGTAGAGGGGTTGGTCCGCAAGAACTTGTTGGCAATAACTTATGGTGGTTTGGCCCACCATGGCTAAAGGAAGCTAAATCGCATTGGCCTAATTTTCCGTTGTCCGATATTCCGAACACCAACTTAGAAATTAAACCGATTAAAGTTCTTTTTTCATACTTCACGGATTTTGAAGATTTGTTGGCAAGATTCTCCTCGTATCAGAGGGCGATGAGAGTTATGGCATACGTCTACAGGTTTTTCTATCGAACTCATCGTCGTTACCGTTTTAACTTCTTCAAAGACTCGGTAACACTATCCAGCTCTGAAATTAGTTCTGTTCGAGACCAACTCATTTCTATTTGTCAAAGGTCTTGTTATCCTGATGAGTACAAGGCTCTTGATTCACGACAAGCTATTTCATCTTCCAGTAATATCCTTAGCTTAAATCCATTCTTAGATCCTGAAGGCATTATTCGTTCCTGCGGTCGGCTTCAATCCTCTCCAGGGTTGACGTATAATGAAAAACATCCAATTATTATTCCATACAACTGCCACTATACAAGACTCTTGGTTAAATTTGTGCACGACATAAGCCTACACGGAGGAAACCAGTTAGTTCTACGCCTTTTACGAACACAGTATTGGATTCCAAAAGCTAAAAATTTAATAAAAACGACGATCAACAAATGTAAAATTTGTGTGGTTTACAGGAAGAGGTGCCAACGGCAAATAATGGCAGCATTGCCTCGCGAAAGATGTGAAATTACTCGCCCATTTGCCCACACTGGCTTAGATTTCGCTGGACCATTCGACGTCAAGAGCTATTCTGGTCGATTTTGTCGCATTTCAAAAGGATATGTCTGCGTGTTCGTGTGCTTCTCAACAAAAGCAATTCACTTAGAGGCCACTTCGGATTTATCTACCCAGGCATTTCTTGCTGCTTTTAGCCGATTCGTTGCACGCCGAGGTTGCCCACTTCACCTTCATTCCGATAATGGCACAACCTTCGTAGGCGCTTCGAAAGTTCTGGCGAAAGAGTTCATACAGTCTTCCCGGCAATATGTAGAAACAAATTATTCACATCAGAAAATATCCTGGCATTTCATACCAGCAGGAGCTCCCCACATGGGAGGCTTATGGGAGGCTGGTGTGAAAAGTTTTAAGGCCCATTTTCGAAAAATCGCTGCAGTTTCCAAATACACTTTCGAAGAATTCTCAACTTTATTGTCCAAAGTTGAATCTTGTCTAAATTCCAGACCTATCTCACCGATATCTTCGGATCCTACTGATCTTTGTGCACTGACCCCCGGTCATTTTCTTATAGGCAGTCCAATATTGGCACCTGTCGATCCGCAGGTCAACGATTCCGCCTTGTCGCTCATCAATCGGTGGCAAAGATTAAAAGTTATTCATAAAGACTTTTGTTCTAGATGGAAAAACGAATATTTAAAGGAAATGAGTAAAAGAGTTAAGTGGCGGAAACCTGAGGTCAATATTAAGGAAGGAGAAATGGTAGTGATTAAGGATGAAAACCTCCCTCCGAATTGTTGGCGGCTCGGTCGAATAACTAAAGTATATTCAGGTGAAGATGATCGGGTTCGCGTAGCTGATGTACTTACTCAACGCGGCTTGATAACAAGACCGATAGTTAAGCTAGTTTTGCTACCGACAGAATGTTAATTTCTACCAAAATTCACGGTTACGTATTAATTTTATTTTTTTTTCCAGCCCATAATGCCAAAAATTTCTGCGGCCTCGAGTAAATCCAAAACTCCTTCAAAAGGTCTCATGGAATTATACAACTCGTACCCTTGTCGTATATGTAATCGCCCTCATCCTCTTCGCACTTGCCGGAAATTTCTAGCCATGAATATCTCCGACCGTATTCGTGCGGTACGCGAGAACAAATATTGTTTCAATTGTTTGGCACATGACCACTCCAATGGAACGTGTTTTTCCAAACATGGATGTAAACATTGTCATAAGTTCCATCACACGTTACTCCATGTTAATCCAAGATTGGCTAAAGACTTGCTGAATTCGCGCTTACACTCCCGTTCCAAATCTCGGTCACCCCAACCCAAACCATCATCGTCCTCCAAAAGCCGTAAGTCCACCGTGCTTAAAAATAAAAACGAGGCTTCCTCTGCACTTACTTCCAAGTCCGCATCACTAACTTCAATACTCCGTCAAAACACCTTGATACTACTACCTACCGTATTAGTAAAGATAGGTTCCACTACGTCTCATGCCCGTTGCTTATTGGACTCTGGGTCTCCAGTCAGTAGGGTATCGAAAAAGCTTGTCGATAAGTTGGACCTGACAGCTTACACCTTGCATGAGGAAACCATTTGTCCGATCGTATTGAAGTCAAGATTTGATTCATCTTCAAAAATAGAAGGCACCTTCAGGGTTGATAACCGTATCGCGGTTCGAACTCCAGCACATTCTCTACCTGAGTCGTACAGAGCTAATTTTAAGGATCTCTTTTTGGCTGATTCCAAATTCTATGATTCGGCAGCCATTGATATAGTCATTGGTGTGGATTTATATCCGAAAGTCATTTGTCAGGAAGTTTTTTCCCGAACGGGGTTTCCTACAGCCCAGAGTACGCTGTTCGGGTGGACACTTTATGGTCCTTGCTCCATTTAATATGTAGAATACAAAGCACTTTTCTTTTTTTTTGATATAAACAACAAGCAAACTACAAAACGTATAGAATTCCTAATTAATTTTTCATTATTTAAGTAAAAAAAAAAAAAATGAATTGTATTTGAATTTTCCTTTGTTTTATTATAAATTGTTAAAAACCAAATATTAGTATTAAGTACATAATTTAAAAAAATTTTCAAAAATGAAATACGAAATGTTAGTATATCCATTTATATGAATTTTATTTGCTGTTTATATACTTATATCCCTAACGTTGAGGCAGCATATTTGACATCAGCAATCCATTTTTTCCATTGCGTATATCCTGCAAGGCGGGCGGCAATGTTAATGCCACAATCCCACCTCTGATTGTCGACATTAAAAGGTTCTGTACAAAGTTTTTCCCCTTTGTAATCAAAGTATACCAAGGCTGAATGCTACAAATATTCGTGCTTTCTCTCTTGCTCATAATACCTAAATCGACCGTCAACTTGGACTTAATGTCAAAAATGCTGTTTCCGCTTTTTCTTAATTTGTTATCTTTCTTGTTTTTTTAGCAGCCGTAGTGAAAGGTAATCCCACACAGAAGTCTAATTAATAAATTTACTTAAATTAGCCACAATCCTAATATTTGTTTTATTTCCTATTTTTTATTTCCATTCCTGCAAATATTTCCTATTGGGCTTTTGGCAAATTCTGAGTAAACAAAATAAATAAATTATTTTGTTTATTCGCTCGGCTCAGAGAATAATTAACATATTCCCATCCAGCGCTCCTTCCAACTTCTACACACAAACAGCAAATTTTACTAACTTACGGTTAATGTTTTGATTAAAATTTAATCACATATTGTGAAAATGGCCGTTAATGATTTAAAAATATGTTATAAAAATGATGTACTAGATATAACAACAGCAAATGCCTGCCTAACTTACTAAAAGGAAGAAAATCATACTGTCCCACAACAAATGGATTTCGCATACCAGAAATAGAAAGCGTAATTCCTGGATTAGTAATGCTAAATGAGTTTAACGGGACCATACAAGTCAACGAGGAACGAGTAAACGTAATCGGAACTTATTTGATTCAATATCGAAACACATCACTTAAAATCGCAGACCAAGAGTTCAGCTTCACTGAAACAGTACAATTGAAGCCTTTACCAGCAGTTATCAGAGCAGCATCCATAAACTCCTTTGAAGAAACCCTTTCCCTGAAAATGATTAAAGACCTCGAGATACGAAATAGAAATAAAATAGCAAACGTTGATTTAAGCAGAAAAATTAATCTTACCTTTAACACCGGTATAGTAGTGATACTTATCATACTAACCCCCGTTTTCACGACTTACCTTTAGCTAAAGGTAGGATTTTATCGGCGGTATAAAAAGTGTTCCCTTATTAAAACTCTACTTTAGCCTATCAGGTAGTATGAACCTTCCTTTAACTAATCGCGCACTTAAGGTTAAAGTAAAGTTGGAATAATGGAACACTTGTTATACGGCCAATAAAATCCTACCTTTAGCTATCGGTAAGTCGTGAAAACGGTCCTAAGTATATTATTAATAGTTAGATTTCGGAAAAATATATTAAAACACAACCTGGTCTTAAATTCTAAGGAAAAAGAAATCACGATGCTTAAAACAAATCCCATGCCGACAGTCACGTCAGCACTTGAAAAGGGAGGAGTTAACACCATAAATATTAATAATTCAACAGAAGCAGTTTTTTTCAATAAACCTACGTTTGACATTAAACAAATCGCTGACGATGCGTCTGCAATATTCAATTACCAGCAAAGACATCCGGCTTGTGCAACTAAAAATTCCTGGACGAAAACACGACACCAGAAAGAGTTAGTACATCAGCTATTTTGGCATTATTAAAATATAGCTTGAATATAATTTTCAGTTAGTTACAATTGTTATCTTTAAGTGTTTAGTTGTAGTTCGTTACCTTTAAGTTCTTTATTATAATTCTAAAAAAATAAAATGTGTTAAGAAAAAAATGTGGAAAAAAATAAATTAAAAAAATAAAAAATATTTCTTTTTATGTCTTTCAAAAAATAAAAGACTTAACTTATATAAATAATTTAGAAAGGCATTTTAATCACGACACAATGAACAATTATTTATATTTTTTTTAGCTTAAACCCAACGATATTGGAAACTGATAAACTTAAATTTACAATTTGGTTTTTATGCATGCAACTTTTCATACAGCATACTTTGATTTTATATTATTGCAAAAATCCAAATTATTTACAAACAAAGATGTGACGTACCAAATATTAGTATGATAGCGTTATTGATTACGGGTTTAGGCGTACTAAACTGTTTTCCGGGAGCAGGGTTTATATGGGACCCTACCGTCCCATTTGCATCAAAAACCCGGTTGGAACAATAGTCCGAAAAATCCGATTGGAACAATATATCCCAGGATAATGAAAGGACTTTCGGAAAAACTAATAATGCAAAACATCATAAATTTGTATCCTTTTTCAATATGTGTAAACAGATTTTTCATGTACATTGTTGTTTCTCAAAAAAAAAAAAAAAAATTAAAAAAAAACGGACCGAAAGGGTTAAGGCGTAGTAAAGTATTTTTCGAGAGTGTGTTTTGTATGGGGCGTATGATTAATAAAGACTAGATATTCAGAAAATCTAGTAGTGTGATTTCGAGTATTATGTAGATACAAAAGTCCTTAGATACAAAGTAGATACAAAATTCCTTAATGGTTCCTTATGGTTTTAGCCATACTAACATGATTTTCGAGAGTGGTCTTAATATGGGGCCGTACGATAATTACGGAATGTCCTTCACGAAATTTGGCGCCTAATAAAACAAATTTGTTAAAATTTAAGGACAATCGGTGCATTCTGCCACTAATATATGTTAGTTTTATGAAATTTCTTAGAAGGGTAGTTCCACATTTGACACCCAAATGGCTAAATCGACTTAGATTTACTGAAGGACCCAGAATATTTATACTTTATGGGATTTAAGATAAATATTAAAAAAGATTCGCAAACTAAGCACACCTTCATACACCACCGGTGATTTCGGCTATAACACTGCAAAAAATATGTTATTAAATATGATAAATTTAATTTCTCCTTCATGCTGAATTTGTTGAACATTGAAGTTGTTTCTGAATTCCTACATCGTAATGTTGAGCTTTCAGATACTATTCAGTTCAGTTTCTAAGACTTCAATACTTTCAGTCTTATTATGCAAATGTATATCCTATTCGCAGAAGGAGGTTTGAATTAAAGGTATTAAGGGTATTAAAATAACTTTAATCTTAAATTTACCAGATACCAGATTTAATTATTTTAAGATAACCAGCCAGTAAGAAATATTAGTTTCGTTGGAGAATTAAGTAAATAAATAAATAAAAAAATGTAGGCGGGAATCCCGCTTTCTTGGGAATCCAAAAAGTCCGGGAAAAAAAGAAATTCTAGTCCCAATTTTAAAAATGAAACATGTCCTCACATTAAAAAAAAAACTTTACTTAAGCTGAAGGTCCACACCGTGCGTTTATGCGTCTTACCTTTTTATGCATCTGACAAAAAAGTAGAATCCGTTTAATTGTCTGTGACAAGTTACACAGCAAAACGCATAGAATATATACACGTATCAACGCATCAAAGTAGGTTTACTTTCTACTTTTGTATGCGCCGCATGTGTGGTGAAAAAATTTCAGCTGTTTTTGATGGCCATGGATGACAAATCATATTTTATTTACAATGTTATCGATAAATATGTTTGCGTGGTGGATTCCTTGCTACTATTTTTTGTATTAAAAAGGATTTTAACAAAAGAAAAAGCTTTCGTAATAAAGATTACAATAACTTTCAAGAATAAAATATATTGAAATTAATTTTTAGTACAATTTTTCATGAACAAAATTTGCCATTCTAGTTATCGATTACTTTAATGTTCTGAGTGTCATCTTCGTTGTGCTTATTATTAGCTGTGTTCATTTACTAAAAATTGTTACGAATTTGTAACGAATTTGGAAAGCGTTCATTAACCCAAAAAATGTGCAAGTTGAGAGCGTCAAAAGAGAAAAAAAAAATTGAGAGACAAAAAAAATCTTGCAAATTCTTACTGGTAAAATTTTTACTTGCAAGAATTTTTGAAACAGCTGTTTCACGTTTTTGTTTACAAAACAAACTTATACAAAAGAAGTTTAAAATAATGATATTTTGCAAAATTTTTAAGTTATTAATATTATAAAAAAATATTTATGCGATAAGAAATCATACTTTTGTTTAACTTAGGACACATATTTCGATATTTTTATTGCTAAATAAAATAACGAACTTGTTAAAAAAATCCCTTATGTATTTTGTTTTCAGGTGTTGTTATTAGTACTGTGAGTATAACAGTTGCCTAGATACCCGATACTTAACACTATTGCAGTATAATACCCCATTAGTTAAAAAATTTGTTTGCAAATTAAACTATTTACAAAATTAAAGATTCTTATTAATTATGAAATAATTTGAGATATTCTCATTGTTTACTTTATGATCGTCTTGTTTATTATGAAAAAAATAAAGTAGATAATCAGAATATCTAAATTTTTTTATAATTAACAACAATTTAACCCACTACCTCGTTACCTTTCTTTCGTGGTCATATATAAATGCCAAAGTTTATGTTTCTTAGTTTTAAAAAAAAATACCAACGTTATAGGTTCTCATTCACTCTAGAACCTGCACCTATAATTTTATGTTTCTAATATCTGTTATAACAATTAAAAAGGTACCACTTGTAGAACGAAAAAGTAAAACAAAGACATTTAATTTCCCGCATTTCACCATTTTTTATATTTTTTATATATCGCTACATCGATCGAGAAAACCCCTTTGTTTATTGTTAACAAAGGGTTTTTTATCTTTTATTATTGATGAAACCCCGAATACTTCTTTCCCCTCCTAAATAAAATAAAAATCCAATTCATGGTTCATTTTATTCAACATAAACAAATATAAAAATTAATAAAATCACATTATTTTTACCGTAATGTATAAAATTTACCCAAGTCTTAGAATAATTAATGGGTACCTACTCAAATATTCCTGTATATTCGTCACTACTTTAACTTGCAAATTTTGGCTGGCAAAGTGTTCATTTACTTTTTAGTATTTTTGAGAACAATTTCTTTAAATTCCTACTTACTCTCTCTTTGCAAGTTTCTGCTAGTAAAGTAAATGATATCCACACCTGCACATAAAAAAGGTTACCCTTATAATAGATATTTTGACTATTGTAAAGACAGTTCTCATAACACAAACGCCATTTTGAATATTAACTCTATTTTTGAACAATTATATATATAAGTATGTATATACATATTTTTTTCTTTGTTTAAACTTTAAAGGTTCAGTTAGACGAAAGTTGCTGTACCGTATCTGTACTGTATCCACTGTTGCCAGAACTTTTTTCTAATAAATTTGCAAAATCTGGAAAAAAATTAAAAAATCTGCAAACAAAATCTGGGAAATTAAAATACTTAATTTTGGGGTTGATTTTATTTTTATTTTCGAATTCATACAACAAACTAAAACTAAAGCTGATATTTAACATTTTTTAATACATTAAAATCAATAGTTGATAAATACAGAGGAGAAAAACTATAGATAAACAATATGTATAATTTTTACATAAAACATAAAAATGTATATTCAATTACATTTGGGAGATTCACAAGGTGTGCTATCAAGTCATATCGGCATAATGTTCTATATAAGGTTTGCAACTGTTTAAAAAAATATTGTTGTGTTTAAAACAAATAAAAATATTAATACTGTGTTCATTGATTCGTCATAACTGTACAGTAGAAATCTAAATTATAAGCGGGTGCCCACAGCAGTCAAATATATTTCTTGTAATTGTTTTAAGACATATGACTTTACAACTTTATGACTACCTTGTGAATCGCCCAATTGTATATCATAGTATCATATTGTCGTATTTAAAAAATGTTATACATTTATTTATTGTAAATTTCAGAAGTCATTTGTCGTTAAATTTAATTTTCTATTTTTTTAATTTAAGGAAGTCTTTCGTACACAAAGTTCCTTCAAGCGATTCTTTTTCTGAACGAGTTCTTTGCTTTGTTTTATTTTTATTTACTTGGCTAAATATTCGTTCCACATTAGCGGATGATAATGGCAAAACAAATATTTTTTTAATAAAAAGGCACAATTTTGGGAATAATATTCCTGACCAAAACTTGTAATAAATTGTTTTTTTTACCTACCAAATTTTGGAAATCAAGAAGATCAAGCTCTCTAAACTATGAGTCAAATGTTTGCATATCTTCTTCGAATAATTAATTTGGAAACTGTTTAAAAATTTCAAATATTGAGTTTAACTCACCATTAACTAAAATATTTGGATTTATTTCTTTTAAACATTTAAATTTATCTCCAAAATCAAATCTATTAAAAAGTTGGTCACAAAGTTCAATATAAAAAAAATTTTTTACAATTTCTTCAATTATAAAAAATTTGCAATTTGAAAGCAAAAATCTGTAAATCTCACTTTGTCATTTTTGCATCGAAAAATCAGCAAAATGCAGAGAAATCTGTACTTCTGGCAACACTGACTGTATCAATCAGCTGTTCGCTTTTTGGTGTATAAAAAGCAATGCAAGCTTACCGAAATATAATATGCCGTAGTTGTAACGTTTCATTCTGTATAAAATAGAATTTCATGCCGTTGTTACCTAGCATTTACACATGTCAGCAAATTTACTGGATTATTCTCGAATTGTAATTAAAGTTTTAACTGTTAAATGTATTATTATCATTCATTTTTTGAAACGCCCATTAAAAAAGCCAGCTTGGTAATTATAGAGCATTAATTTGGCTAAAATAATGCTAATATAAATAAATGTCAACTATTTCCCCAAAACTAAAACTATGTGATGAAGTCGGTAAGTCTTTTTTGTTTTCTTGTACTTTTTTTTATTTTGAGATGTAAACAAATTATCTCAAGTTGACGCTTCGACGACATTTTGAAAATTAAGTGGCAGTGTCATGTGTAAACATAATGGTACCCACACACGATGCAACATTTGTCAAAACACGTGTTAGTATTTATGTTTCAGTTTTTACCACAGACGATTACACTAAAAACGAAACATCAGTATTGCGTGTTTTTTGAATATACTACTACAAAACACAATAAAAAAAATTTATTTATTTTCTTTGTATACCTAACATATTTTAGGTCCCAAAAATTTGGAAAAATGTTATATTCAATTATAATTGCTTTCCAACTCTCACAATTTGCAATTGTTGCCATTTTCCGATTTATTTCTTCATATTTTTACTCCGAGGGTTGCAAAAGCACCTCACTCAACAACTGCTCTCAACAAAATGAGAAAGAAAACAGTCAACATCGCCACACACGATGAAACATTTCGTTTGGAAACATAAAATATCAAAAATGTTTGATATTTGAGAAACCAAAAAGGTAACAAGAATTTCAACCAGAAACATCCCCCCACACGTAGGAACTTTTGTCAAAACATTACCATGTTTCGACAAATGTTGCTCGTGTGTGGGTAACTTAAAAGCAAATGGCATGAGATTCGAACGCGTGTGAACAAATCAATGCCGAAATCACCCGCAAATAACATTTTTTTTGTTTTGACCACGTGCTATTATCATTGTTTTGAAAACAACAGCACGTGCGTGACAAGCAATAAAAAATTAATTAAGATATAAAAAAATCTTTAAATTTAGCAGTTGAAAATGTTTGTAAAATTATGCAAAAATGTTGTTATATGAATAAAATCTACAAAATCGCCGGTTTAAAAAATCCGATAACTGATTTCGATAGTACGTTACTAGGGCTATTATGGCCGCCAGTTGTCACTTTCGACAAATCAAAACTTTAGGGGGTATTTCATATTAAAAAAAAAATTCAAAAATTTACCCAAATGTTGTTACATGAATAAAATCTACAAATTTGCCTGTTTATAAAATCCAACAACTGATTTTGATAGCACGTTACTAGGGCTATTAAGGCCGCCAGTTGTCACTTTCGGCAAATCAAAATTTTGGGGGGTATTCCATATTAATGAAAAAAAATTCAAAAATTTTCCCAAATGTTGTTACATGAATAAAATTTACAAATTTGCCGTCTAATGACTTGTTCGCTAATATTTCTTAAAGGCTGTTTAAATTAAAAAAAAAATTCTGCTTAATTCGGAATTTTTAAGTTAAAAAAATATTATAAATTAAACATGAGTTTTATAGTTTTCACTACACAATTTTTCGTAAACAAACAAAGATGGTATTGCCACACTTCCTATGTAATGCTTTTGTTTAGTAACGAGAGCTGCCGTCTTTTGTTATTTCTAACGAAAATTCAAAAACAAAAAATTGATTTTCAATGTAAATATTTCTTATAAATTTAAAAATCATAAACAAAAGTATTTTTTTCAGATAAAGGAGCTTTACTCTACGCATTAAAAGTGAACATATGAGCATATTAAATCAAAAGATATGTATGTGCGTATGTATGCACGTCTGTGAAAAAAATTCGATGGCCCAACATTTTTTGTAAAATAAAATAATGATAAAAATTTGATTTTATTTCATTATAAGGACTTTTAATTCTTAATTATTATAAGGAGTACTCAAATTAATAATACATGGCTTAATGATTTTTGGATCAATTGTCAAACGGAGATGGTATTGCCACACTTTATATCTAAAGTTTTTGTTATGTAACCGAAAGATGGTGAAACAGAAACCCTTAACCGTTGATTAAAAAGTGTTTGTTAATCTAACCGACACACAGTGGAAGAAATGGCCAAATTAGCTCCGATTAATTAAAATTTCAAAATTTATTTTGGCGCCAAAATAGTTTTGCTATTGATTAATAATACATTAGATAGATCATCGACTTTTTCAATTTTGTTTTGCTCTTAATATTCGTACAGCTGTAAAGCCTCAAACGCAACATATGTTGCACCAGTTACAGCTAAAAGTTTTCCCGTCGGTTTTAATAACCATCTGCAAGTTTTAATAAAATTAAATGGAGTGATAGTAAAATTCTATTTAGTCCTTATTATTAAAGTTCAAGGTATGTATTACATAAAAAAAAATATTTTTTGACCTGTGATTATGTTTCGAGTTTTAGATTTGTTGATGTTTAGAGTGCTAGTAAGAAATATAATGTTGACCAATAGATTTCTCCTATTGTAGAGTTAAACTTCTGTGATTCGACTGGATTCGGTCTAATATTTATTTTTAAAAATAATATAAAGTCTTGTGATGTGAAATGTCCAAGCTGGGATGCAACTTTTCGCAACTTTTTGATAAATTAATTGTTTTAGGTAGAATGTCAGTTTCCAAGCGAGCGTTATTTTTGGTTTGGTGTGAGGAAGATGACGCTTTTTAAAATTTTCTGCTGTGGAATCCTATGTTTATGGCATTATACATAGAATCAATTATAATATTGGTCAACGCGTTGATATTTCTAAAAGGGTTAAAAATATCACCTCAAAACTAGGCATGAAATGGAGTGAAAGCCACCTAGTTCGGAGAGTTTTTGAGAAAAATAATAAGGTCTGGTTAGATGGTGAACTTTTATTGGTAGACCCAACTCCAAGTACTGGGCGACCCGAAATAAGATTTACCGACTATCTGGAAAAATCAAAAAAGAAAAAAATCTATGATTTCGCCAAATAAACCCTGTGCGATGTACTCATGTCTGCGGCGAGCACTACTTTATACAAGACTGGCAAGAGGAATGCTTCGATGGTCGTATCTATGTTGAACTCAGATGAAAACTATATTGAAATCTGCCGTTGAATCCGATGACAAAGAACTTATTAACTACACAGCAGAGGAAGCTTTAGCTCTATATATATTAATGGCGGTTAAACAAAAAAGGTTGACATGGACTTGCAGATTGGCACTTAAAGCAGAAATGCAAATATATTTGCCAGCTATGGTGTTCTACAGTCTGCGAAAAAACTGTTCTATCTCCTACAGAATTCCAATTCAAAAATGGCAGGTTCCCAGTTGTGATAAAGCAATTTTTGATAAAAGAAAAAAACTGAGATACAAACCAATCTGAGAAAGCAAATGGCTATACTAGTTCACTAAGTAATCGTTCCACCGTTATTTAACGCACAATGGCATCTCGATATGAAATCAATACGAATACCTTTCAGCTGTATGCATACTGAGTAGCAACTTTTTTGTTGATTTGTATCTATGGTTTTATATGCCTTCGCCTGTCCATAAAATTTGAATTTTTTGATGTCAGAAGAAGCTCTCGAGGCCAGAAATAAAGACCTGAGAAAATTTCGGCTACATATGATGTAAGTCGGAAAAATTTACGGAAAAACACAATGGAAGACTTGGCACATACACTTTTTGTTTCTTCAGATCCTTTCATTACCATGTTATCGAAAGGTCCAGTGCCCTCTTCTAAAAATGCTGAGCTATTAGATAGTGATTGTATCAGTATTCTTTTCAAAGCAGATGAAGAGCGCAATGTGCAAGATGATATCTCATCATTTACTGAGTAAAGCACTTTTATATGAAAATTAGCTGTTTGGTCCCGACACTGCTCGGAATTTTCTTAATAAAAATAAAAAATTAAATCCTGGAGAATTTCGTTAATAACTTGACCCCAGCGCTATCTACTTATTTTTGTTTAATAAGTATATTTGCTGAATTTCAACCAAATCGTACCATTAATAAAACAATTTTAATAATCACGACAACAGCGCCACCTATCGGTATTAAACTTGAGGGAAATCTAGCTCCCGACTAAGATCCAAGTTTCGTGCAATCGGTCCACAGTTCTTGAGTTTTAGGAAAACATACACGGCACAATCGTTTTTATATGCATACTCGTATATAGATTAAAAGATGACTAAAACATTTTTAGCTTATACGAGAATTTCAGTTTGTGTTAATTTTTGTTAATTGTATTCTTATCTATATAAAAAAAAAATTCCGAATTAAAATATCAGCTTCATTTCAGAAGTTATTAATAAATCTCCGCTAGATTGGACATTTCTCCCACTGTCGCGACAGTTTGGTTAATTTCTTGTTAAATCAATTTATTTGTATATTGTGAAAAGGGCCGTGAATCGTGTGAATAGCATGTTTGGCAATCTAGTTTCAGAGAGCGAAACAAGTGGCTTATAGTACTCATAATATTGTTACGTTTTTACTTAATAAAACGCGTTAAGGTTCTAATAAACCTTTGAATAAATTCAAGTCGAGTGTTCACAAGCACTACTCCCTCTTTCCTCCTTCAAATAACCTATTTTCCTAGTTCCAACACAATGCAACGCATTAGTAGGGGTCATCCCCTGAGTGCTGGTCCTAACAAAAAAAAATAAAAAAAATTTATGAGTTAGCCTGTATTTATAGTTCAAAGCTATTCCTAGTTGATTCAAGAACCATCTAGTAGATACTAGAATGTTGTGTTATTTAAGAAAAAAAAAATACAAGTAAAAAATATACCTACTTATGTATGTATGTACGCACATACATACTTGCAAATAATATGTGCAAAAAAATATTTATTCTTTTTTCTTTTATTATCTCGGTGTAACAACAACATAATACATAATAAAAAGGGCACAGTCAACAAAAATAAAAAAACGGTGAAAAAAACAAAAACAACTCTATATGAGTAATAACAATGAAACAACCACAAAAATAAATGATATTCATGCTAGTGAAAGCAATGTGGAAATAAACATAACAACAGAAAACAATACAAGCGTTACCATTGACACCATAAACTCGAACATAGACGCAATGGAAAACAAACAAGAAAAAATTTGTCAAAAACCACAAGTGCAAGTTGGTATGGACAGGTATGTAACAGTGCTTAAACGTGGTCGCAGCCCTGCCTCTTCAGCTGTAGCCTCGGCCTCGAAAGTTCCATCTTTTGATAGAATAAATTCACAAAATCGTTTTGCAATTCTGGAGGTTGAATCTTCTGAAGCACCTAACGTCATAAAAACGTCAAAACCACCCCCGATATATCTTAGAGAGCAAAACTCAAGTGAGCTAATAAAAAGTTTAATCTCGGTGATAGGTGAAAATTCGTTTTACGTAGCTGCAATCAAGCGTGGCAATATAAACGAAACAAAAATACAGGTTAATCACGAGAATGATTTTCGTAAAATAATTGTAATAAGTTTGAAGCACTTAAAAAAAGCTTCTATACATACCAACTGAAAAGCAGCAAAGGTCTTCAGGTTGTGATAAAGGGCATTGACTCATGCGTGGACCCAGACGAAATAAAAACATTTTTAGAAGAAAAGGGCTTCAAAATAAAAAATGTTACAAATATTAAAAATAGGGAAAAAAATCCCCAACCACTATTTCGAGTGGAGTTAGAGCCCGGCGACGTTAAGCTAAAAAAAATGAAACGCATCCCATTTACAGTTTAAAATACATCCTGTACAGAAAAATCACGATAGAGGAGCCGCACAAAAGAAATGGGCCCGTTCAGTGTTTAAGCTGCCAAGAATTTGGTCATACTAGGGCATACTGCCATTTACCCCCTGTTTGCGTCGTATGTGGAGAATTACATGGTACCGTCCGGTGCGATAAGTTCAAAAATGACCCTAATGTAAAAAAAATGTAGCAACTGTGGTGGTAACCACACTGCCAAATATAGAGGATGCCCGGTATATTCGATTGTCAAGCGTTCTGTTGGACAGAAACTTAATCCCCCTCAAACGCAGGCAATTAATCAAGGAAACACGTACGGCGTCCAGATACCTCAGCCAAATAATAACAGAACCTCGTACGCTAATGTATTAAAATCTAATCCTATGAAACTGCATGGTGATGTACCAAATAACGACGAAATTCCCATTTCTAATTTAACTCGGCTAGAAAAAACTATGGAAACATTAGTGCAAACAGTTAACAATTTTACTAACACAATGGGTAACATGATGCAAGAAATGTTAAGAATGCAATCGATGTTATTGCAAGCTGTACTAAACAAGCCATGAACTGTTTAAAAATTTGCTTTTGGAACGCAAACGGCATCCGCCAACACAAAAATGAACTAGAATACTTCCTTCAAAATAAACAAATTGATGTTATGATGGTTTCTGAAACTCATCTGACCTCAAGAAATACGATTAAAATCAATGGTTATATATTATATGATACCAAGGACCCTCGAGACAGAGCTTGTGGCGGTTCTGCTATTTTGATAAAGAACCGAGTAAAACACTACTTAATGAGTGATCATCGTGAAGATTATCTCCAAGCCACAAACATTTGCGTTGAGGAATTAAATCGAAACATAGTAATTTCATCATTATACTCCCCACCTAGATTTTCTATATCAGAAAGCCAATATAATAAATATTTCAAATCATTAGGACCCTGCCCTCTTTCTGTTGGTCACGACTAATTACACCTAAGGGTCGTGTTTTGTTTAACACAATTTGTAAAATGGATCTAAATGTGGTCGCGAGCGGACAACCTACATATTGGCCTACTGATCAGCAAAAAGTTCCAGATGTCATCGATTTTGGAGTGGTTAAAAACATCCCCGCAGAAACGATTTATGTTGAAGCTTCCTTAGAATTATCTTCTGATCACACACCTACAATTCTTACTATAACAAATCCTAATAGAATTGTATCTCCGTCTGATAACTTAGTGACGTCAGCCTATCAAATAAATTGGTTAAAATATAAAAAATATCTCAGTACCCACTGCACTGAAAATATTCCGCTTAGTACACCGGAGAATGTGGACATTTCTATTGTAAATTTTGACAGTTATCTGAAACTAGCTGTTCGACATTCTAGTATAACCCTCAAAAAAACCAAAAATAGTAAAATATATTCTGCAGATGTCGTATCCTTAGTTACCTAAGCCAGGGAAGGATCCTACAAAAGTTGAGTCATATAGACCTATAAGCTTATTGTCTAATAAATCAAAGCTGTTTGAGAAGCTGTTAGTGTCAAAATTAGCCCCAATTTTAAATGTAAATAGATGTATTCCTAACCATCAATTCGGCTTTAGAAGAGAACATAGCACTATTGAAAAACCCATCGCCATAAGAAAAGCCTTTGAAGAAAAAAAATATTGTTCCGCCCTCTTCATCGATGTTTCTCAAGCTTTTGATAAAGTCTGGCATGAAGGCTTATTACATAAATTGAAGTTAAACTTACCAGTAAATACACACAAGCTGTTAGCAAGCTACTTAGTCGGTCGAAGGTTGATTATTAAAGAATGTGATTTTATAAGTTCTGCTTGTCATTCTGTCTGTCGCGGTCGTTGAAGATAGACGTGTTTTCTAAACTCGGCATACGGTTTATTTTTTTTGAACAAATAAAGTATAAAAAAAGTAAATACAAGAAAAAGAAAAAAAAAAAAAAAAATTACATGTATGTACATACATACATAAACACACATTTTTTTCATTATCGGTGTTGATAAACAATAACAAATAAGAAGAGCACAACTGTAAACAGTAAAAGAAAAAAAAAACTCTTATGAGTGCAAACAGTAGAAATGCATATATCACAGTGAGTGTTAGCGAAAAAAATACAGAAATAAAAAAAAGAATCGATGATAGCAAATACCTAACGGCTAAACCTATTACTCGTACGCGATCCCTCTCGCCGTCTGTATTTAATAACACGGTTGATACAATAACAAATACAAAACCTGCTAGCGTTGCCTCAACAGCAAAAACAATTTTAATAAGTGATGTAAATATTAACCCCCAATCAGGCATAATAGAAAACTCAGTATCACCTTCGGTGTCTAATAATACGGTTGATATTAATACAATAAAAAATATAAAACCTGCAAGCGGTGCCTCAGCGGCAAAAACGATTTTAATAAGTGATGAAAATATTACCCTCAAATCAGGCATGATGGAAAACTCAGCTCCACAAGTAAAAAGTGGTCAAAAGCCTCAAGTACAAGTTGGTATGGACAGGTACATAACAGTGCTTAAACGGGGTCGCAGCCCTACCTCTGCAGCAGTTGCTTCGGCCTCAAAAGTACCATCTTTTGATAAAATAAATTCTCAAAATCGATTTGCAATTCTAGAGGATGAATCCTCTGAAGCACCAAACGTCATAAAATCGTCCAAGCCTCCCCCGATATATCTTAGGGAGCAAAACTCAAATGAGCTCATAAAGAGTTTGATATCGGTGATAGGTGAAAATTCGTTTTACGTAGCTGCTATCAAGCGTGGTAGTATAAACGAGACAAAAATACAAGTCAATAATGAGAATGATTTTCGCAAAATTATAAACAAATTTGAAGTACTTAAAAAAAACTTTTATACATACCAACTGAAAAGCAGTAAAGGTCTCCAGGTAGTGATTAAGGGAATTGACTCATGTGTGGACCCAGAAGAGGTAAAAACATTCCTCGAAGAAAAAGGCTTCAAAATAAAACATGTAGTAAATATAAAAAATAGAGAAAAAAACCCCCAACCACTTTTTCGAGTGGAGTTTGAACCCGGCGACGTAAAGCTTAAAAAAAATGAAACGCACCCTATTTACAATTTGAAATATATTCTCTATAGAAGAGTAACTATAGAAGAGCCACACAAAAGAAATGGTCCCGTTCAGTGTTTAAACTGTCAAGAATATGGTCATACTAAGGCATATTGCTATTTACCCCCTGTTTGCGTAGTATGTGGTGAATTACATGGTACAGATCTTTGCGATAAGTCTAAAACCGACCCCAACGTAAAAAAATGTAGCAACTGTGGCGGTAATCACACTGCCAATTATAGAGGATGCCCTGTATATACCATCGTCAAGCAGTCAGTTGGACCGAAAACTAATCCCCCTCAAATGCAGGTAACAAATCAAGTAAGCACTGGTGACATTCAGGCCCCGCAGCCTAGTTATAACAGAACCTCTTATGCTAACGTCGTAAAATCAAACCATGCGCCAACGCAAGGTGCTGCGCCAAGTAATGATGAAACTCCAGTTTCAAATTTAAGTCGTCTGGAAAAAACCATGGAAACATTAGTGCAAACAGTAACTAATTTTACGAACACAATGGGTAATATGATGCAGGAAATTCTTAGAATGCAATCGATGTTATTGCAATCTGTACTTAACAGGCCATGAACTGTTTAAAAATCTGTTTTTGGAACGCGAACGGCATCCGCCAACATAAAAATGAATTAGAATACTTTCTTAAAAATAAACAAATTGATGTCATGATGGTTTCTGAAACTCATTTGACCTCAAGAAATACGTTTAACATCAATGGTTATATACTATATGATACCAAGGACCCTCGAGATAGAGCTTGTGGTGGTTCTGCCATTTTGATAAAAAATCGAGTCAAACACTACCTAATGTGTGATCATCGTGAGGATTATCTCCAAGCAACGAACATTTGTGTTGAAGAGCTGAATCGTAGCATTGTAATCTCATCTTTATACTCTCCACCTAGATTTTCAATATCAGAAAGCCAATATTGTGAATATTATAAATCACTAGGACCCTGTTTCCTGGCCGCTGGCGATTATAACGCTAAACATACCTTCTGGGGGTCACGACTAATAACACCAAAGGGTCGTGTTTTGTTTAATACAATCTCTAAAATGAATTTAAATGTTGTCGCGAGCGGCCAACCAACATATTGGCCTGCTGACCCGCAAAAAATTCCAGATGTCATCGATTTTGGCGTGGTTAAAAACATCCCCACAGAAACGATTCACGTTGAAGCTTCCCTAGAATTATCTTCCGACCACACACCTACAATTGTTACTATAATGAACCCCAATAGAATTGTATCTCCGACTGGTTACCTAGCGACGTCAGCCACACAAATAAATTGGTTAAAATATAAAAAATATCTCAGTGCCCATTGCACAGAAAATATTCCGCTCAGTACACCGGAGTATGTAGATCGCTCTATTGATAATTTTGACAGTTTTCTGAAACTAGCTGTTCAACATTCCAATATTGCCCCCAAAAAAACAAAAACTATTAAAATATATTCCACAGATGTCGAGCGTCTCTTGTCTGAAAAAAGGAGGGCACGAAGAGAGTGGCAATTGCACAGATCTCCTCAACTTAAGAACTTGCTAAAAGAGTGTACAAAAAGATTAAGAAAGTTATTGCAGACTCAGAAAACGGCTTCTCTGGAAAAATATCTTAAGGAACTTGATGCAACTCCACAATCGGACTACTCATTATGGCGTGCAGCTAGAAACCTCAAAAGGCCAGTTGTCTCTAAACCACCATTAAGAAACTTGAATGGAAGTTGGGCAAGAAATGATGTTGAAAAAGGAAATCTGTTTGTAAGTCACTTGAAAAACGTATTTACACCTAATATATCTCACAATATTGCGGTCGATTTACCACCTGTTGCTGCTAGAGCAGCTATTCCCCTAAGATTTGAGATGAGAGAAATCGAAAAGGTTATATGTGACTTAAACACTAAGAAGGCACCTGGCATTGATAAGATCAGCAATAAAATGCTATTAGAGCTACCTCGCGTAGCAAAGAAAATTATTCTTTTTATTTTTAATGCTATTTTACGCCTTGAATACTTTCCTCAAAAATGGAAGGTTTCCTTAGTTACCATGATACCAAAGCCAGGTAAAGATCATACGAAAGTTGAGTCTTATAGGCCTATTAGCTTATTGTCAAATATGTCAAAGCTATTTGAGAAATTATTAGTTTCAAAATTAACACCGATTTTAAGTGAAAATAGATGTATTCCAAACCATCAATTCGGATTTAGAAGAAAACACAGCACAATTGAACAAACTCATCGAATAGTAAATGTCATAAGAAAAACATTTGAAGAAAAAAAATATTGCTCAGCACTCTTCATCGATGTTTCGCAAGCTTTTGACAAAGTCTGGCATGAAGGCTTATTACACAAATTGAAGCAAAATTTACCAGCAAACACACACAAACTGTTAGAAAGCTACTTAGTCGGTCGTCAATTTATTATTAAAGAAGGAAATTTCTTAAGCTCACCTCAGCCGATTGGCGCTGGAGTCCCACAGGGCAGCATCCTGGGCCCTCTATTATACTTAATTTATACTTCGGACATGCCAACAAACAACTACACCCAAACTTCAACATTTGCAGACGACACAGCTTTTCTAAGCGTCCACGAAAACCGTTATGAAGCATCTCGTTACCTACAGCATCATATATTTCAACTAGAAATATGGCTAAGACAATGGAGGATAATGGTCAATGAGCAAAAATGCGTACATATAACATTCACCCTGCGCCGGGAATCTTGCCCCCCTATTACAATCAATAATCAAATTATTCCTCAACATTCGCATGTAAAATATCTCGGTATACATCTGGATCGGCGATTAACGTGGAAATGCCATATAGAGGCAAAATTAACTCAAATGAAACTAAAAGCCATCCAAATTCATTGGCTTATTGGAAGAAATTCTGTTCTTAGACTCGATTGCAAGCTTCTACTTTACAACTCTATCTTAAAGCCTATCTGGTGCTACGGTATTCAACTATGGGGCACTGCCTCGGCCTCTAATATCGAAAAAATTCAAAGGCGCCAAAATAAACTTCTTCGTATAATCACAGCCGCCCCCTGGTATGTTAAAAACTCAAACATTCATAAGGATCTCAACGTGCCATTAGTAAAAACTATGATTACAAAATATGCAGTAAAATATTTAAAAAGACTTGAACAACACCCAAATCCTTTAGCTCGAAATATTTTAAATCATGGCGGCCACACTCGCTTAAGGAGAAGAGACACTGCAGCACTTACTCAACTAGATGAGAGATAAACACCTATATAAGTGAACAGAACCCGTGATGAAGAAAATTTTTGTCTGGCACTGGCAGGACATAAATAAAGCATTAGGTTAAGATTTGATAAATTATTGTTAGTTCATATTAAATATATGAAGATTCAATAAATAAATAACGAAAAAGAAAAAAAAAAAAAAAATAAGTTCTGCTCAGCCAATTGACGCTGGAGTCCCTCAGAGAAGCATCATGGGCCCACTGTTATACCTTTTATATACCTCAGACATGCCAACAAACAACCACACCCTTACTTCAACATTTGCTGATGATACAGCTTTTTTAAGCGTACACGAAAACTGTCATGAAGCATCCCGTTACTTGCAGGATCATATATTTGAACTGGAAAAAAGTGGTTAAAACAATGGAGGATAAAGGTCAATGAGCAAAAATGCGTACATATAACATTCACCTTGCGTCGGGAGTCATGGCCCCCTATTAAAATCAATAATCAATTAGTGCCCCAGCAATCGCATGTAAAATATCTCGGTATTCATCTAGATCGGCGTTTGACATGGAAATGCCATATAGAAGCAAAACTAACACAAATGAAACTAAAAGCAATTCAAATTTATTGGCTTATTGGAAGAAATTCTGTTCTTAGCCTCGACTGCAAACTTCTACTTTACAACTCTATATTAAAGCCAATCTGGTGCTACGGTATTCAGCTATGGGGCACTGCCTCGGCCTCAAATATCGAAAAAATTCAAAAGCGCCAAAATAAACTTCTTCGAATAATCACAGTCGCTCCCTGGTATGTTAAAAACTCTAATATTCACAAGGATCTCAATGTGCCATTAGTAAAAACTATTATTACGAAGTACGCAGCAAAATATTTAAAAAGGCTTGAGTCGCACCCAAATCCACTTGCTCGAAATATTTTAAATGACAGTGGACACTCTAGATTAAGGAGAAGAGATACTGCAGGACTCATCCGACGAGAAGACCGCTAAACATCTACATATGTGAACAGAAACCGTGAGGAGAAAAAATTTCGTCTAGCATTGGCAGGACAAAAATAAAGTATTAGTATAAGATTTGATTAATTATTGTTAGTTCATATTTAATATATGAAGATTCAATAAATAAATAATGAAAAAAAAAATCTATTTATTTTCGTCGCACAGCCTAAACACCTGAAGCTAAAAAGTTAACATTTGGACCTGAGGCAGGCCTCTCGCCAAATCGATCACGCTGACCTCATATCTGCTAAGCTAAAGGAGATACAAAAAAATTTAATACTTATTGTTGTTCAATAGAAAAAAGGCGGTAAAAACGGAAATTCACTAACCTCATATCTGCTGAACTAAATACAAAAAAATTTAATACCTATTTTTGTTTGAAATAAGGAGTAAACGGGTAAAACCTGTATTTTAAAACTTTTTTGCTATGCCATATATCTTTTAAACCAATAAACATTAAAATAAAAAATTTGATGCGTTTCGAAATTCTAAACGTTCGAATTTCGTGAGTGGTGAAAATCGTACATAATTCTGTTATTTTTTTCAAAACATTTTTCTTTATCTACCTATATAATATAAAATTGTAAAGTTACTGCCTGATTCATCATCGCACGACCTAAACGCCTGAACTAACATGCTGAAATTTGCCCGGGAGGTCGGCCTCTCGCGAAATCGATTACCTATGATGGGACCTTTGGAAATTTTTATGGTTAGAGGGTAAAAAAGGTTATAACGGGAAATTCCCTAACCTGATGTTCAGATGTTCATTAAAATAATAAGCGGTTAGGTGTCTGGTACTTTTTTGAAATTAGACCATTTTGGGGAGTAAACCTGTATTTTAAAATTTTTTTGCCACGCCATCTATCTTTGCCCTATGTTCCTTATAGGAACTACGGGAACTTATATATATATATATATATATATATATATCACATTCGTAACGTATCTAAAAAATACAAATAAAAATTTTCGGAATACGAACGTTTAGAGGAACAAATCGTCCCTTTACAAAGTAGCGGGTTTAAACCTAGAAACATAAACTTTGGCGTAAAAATATGTCCACATAAGAAAAAGGGGCGCTAACGAAGTAGCGGGTTAAATGCTAGTATGACATAAAACTATAATTTACAAGATAACTTATAACTAAAACCATAAATAATTCTTAGACAAATCTAATTTCGTAACAATATTAATACTTAATGGTTTTTGGATCAATGGTCATATTTGTCATAATATAAGTGTTTTTTGAAATAAACCATGTCCGAAATAAAATTTACATAGTGGCAACAAGTATTTGCGTTAAACATAGAATAATTTATCAAGCATTTTAATATTTTTCAAGATATACCGAAGATATACCGAGAAATAAAGAGTGTTCCAAGAACATTCTTAATTCTCGATTTTGCACTACCTAAAAAAATGTCTGAATGCAAATTTGTATTGCTATTTTTTCCATTTTCTTTAGAGTTTTATTTTAACAAAAACTTAACCGGGAAATTTTCTTCGGTTATATTTAACAGCAACTTTTTCTTTAAATAGTTTCGGTTACGTGTTAATCGTAGATTGTGTAAAGCAAATTTTGCTAACTTACGGTTAATGTTTCAATTAACATATAATCATAGATTGTGAAAAGGGTCGTCATTCTTGTTTCATTTTGACTTTTTATTTTTTTTTTTGTCTTGTTAGTATGATTTTATTTAAAAAAGATTAAAACGTAGGTAAAAATGAAAAATATGTTATTTAATAGTTTGATTAATATTATTTTTTAATAATTATCACTTTATTTTATTTAACATGAATTTTTATTTTGTTTTGTTCTTTGTTTTGATTTTTTTGAGAGCTAGTTCCGATAATTGCTATCAAAATTGGGGATGATAGTAAATTTTTCCTGTTTCGCAGCATGTTTCAAAATAAAACGACTTGTATGGCAGATGATGTTGTTTCAATCATGTTTGGGGCGCAAAACGAATTGGAGATCGAATCAAGAATATTGCTGTCCGTGTGAACATGATATTATTCGTTTACGTAACGTTTACATTTGCCAGTACTGGCAAGACAGTAACAAAATACATATTAGTTGCCCAAAACACTACTTGCTGTCTTCGTGACGTAGGCGTCCAGCCAGTAGTTAAGACAGTTCACTTTTAAAAAAATGTCTAACGTTAATGTCGCAGTGCAAGTTACAGCTAAACGTGTTTTATATGAACTTAACAAATTAAAAATAGCATTTAACAACTATTTTTTGTGAACATAGATAGCCCTTAAGTATAACATGCAAAACCAAAGCATAATTTATTAATTTTCTTTTAATTGTTGATTTTTTTTTACTTTTGCGAACAAAACTTCAAATTACTGTCAGCAAATGTCAAATTATTGTCCATTTTACTGTCTGCAAAATTTGCGAGACAGTAGACAAGCCCTGTCGGATTTTTATTAGCTAGCTCAACAATTAGTTGACTTTTAGCTAACTTATTTACAACTGACAAGTAAACTAACTCATAATTGGTGCAGATTTGAGTTGTGTTTTGTGCGACTGACTTCTTCTCGATAAGTATTGAACTAGCTTTTGGCTAACTCAAAAGTTATGCAGTGGACTTTGGTAAAAAAACGTTTTGCTTGTTTTGTGAACTTTTTCAAAGTGTAATAATAAGCAAAAGTTCCCATATTCTCTTTGTTAATATCATTTAGTTAAATACATCTCATTTTCAAAGAAGAATTATTATGAAAACCATATCGGGCATGCTGCTGGTGTCTTATAATTGAGAGTTTTTCTGTAGACAAAGGGGCAATACAACAAAAGTGAAAGAAAACATATGTGTAATAGTCTCTGTCTCTCTTTAAAAAATAAATAAAGCAAAAATGCGTAATTTTTTTTTTTATTCTCTTATTAAAGTCAACATATTGTATGCACCACAAGCTAACTCATAATGAGCTAACTTATGGTTATCTTAAAGTTATGCAGTGTGAGTGAGTACTGCGGACATTACATGTAAAAACTGAATAGCTTTAACCATGATGAAATAAGCAGGTGGCATTACTACGCCAGATGACGTAGTCTTATGTCAAAGTTTTGCTTATGCTTGCAAAAAGTCCACGTTTTTTGCTGTGATTATTGTATTGTATTCAAGTTTTTGATTATTTAAATTAAAATTAAATAAGATAGTAACCGTAGTGAAATAAAAATTGGCTAAAAATTAATTTATTTCTTTGCGTTCGGTGGCAAAATTTGATTTAAGTTTAATATAATTTTTGACGTATACGGAGATTTATTTTTCATTTTTGTTGTAATGTTGTATTTGTTGACGTAGCGCTGCCACCTACTTATTCCACCATGGCTTTAACCATGTAAATGAGTTAGCTTGTGAGTCACCTCAGACTAACTTCTGATTAACCATGAGTTAACTTTAAGCACAGATCTAACCTTTAAGCTAACTCATTTTCCGACAGGGAGACAGTTGGAAAAGTGTACATGTGTTAGTGAAAAAGTTTGCATGTATTGCAACTGTCTTGCCAGTGCTGGTAAATGTAAACACCGTGTTAACAACGGTTGACAGTAATACAACTTGACAACACCTTTTTAATGGATCATATACTATTTACCACAATTTTATTATTCCGTGTGTTTTTAAAAAATTGTAAAATTTAAAAAAAATAATAAATAAATAATGTAAAGTGAAGTGTAATTGACAATAAAATTTTTCAAATTTTATCCCTTTCCTTGCAAATTTTATCACTCTTCTTCTTAGATTTATTTTATTCAAATGATGGAAAACGATTTTGAAAACAAAACGATTTGAAATCGATAATGTCGTTTTTAGTGCCTTTAAAATGGATTTCTTATACATTTGCATTTTTTTCTTCTAATATTCGTTTAAATTTTACATTAAAAATGGTAATTAAACTATATTTGGAAGAAAAGATTAACCCCCTAATGCAAAAAACAGTTAAAGTTCACATTTCTTAACGAACACATTAGATCCACCAAATGTGCACTAAAATCTTTTTTTTTTTTTTTTTTTTTTTGCATAACTACTAACATACTACTCTTAAAATCTGGAAAAACTAAGCTCATTAACAAAAAAAAAAAAAATAAAAGTAAATCTAAATTGGTTTTTACTTTACCTAATTTCGATTTCGAGAACATGGCCGTTTCTAATATAAAAATCACATTTGGCTATTTTGTCTTAACTAAATTCATAAGAAAATATAATTTGGCGAATTTCAAGGATTTGAGGAGTGCATACAATTTGTGTTATGCAACAAACGTAATGAAAACAACTTAATAAATTTGTTAAAAATTAAAAAACCCTGATTTAAAAGTTGTTCACGAAAAATAAAAAAAATATTTATATTATTATTTTAAGAAAAAAAAGTAACCAAAATAAAATAAATAGTCGCATCTTTATATTGAAAAAATTACCAATTTTCGTTAGAAATAACAACAGACGGCAGCTTTGGTTACTAAACAAAAGCAATACATAGGAAGTGTGGCAATACCATCTTTGTTTGTTTACGAAAAATTGTGTAGTGAAAACCATAAAACTCAAGTTTAATTTATAATATTTTTTTTACTTAAAAATTCCGAAATAAACAGAATTTTTTTTAATTTAAACAGCCTTTAAGAAATATTAGTGAACAAGTCATAGTGCAAACAATTAAACGGCAAATTTGTAGACTTTATTCATGTAACAACATTTCGGTAAATTTTTGAATTTTTTTTTTTGTGTGACAACTGGCGGCCTTAAAAGCCCTAGTAACGTGCTATCAAAATCAGTTATCGGATTTTATAAACCGGCAAATTTGTAGATTTTATTCATGTAACAACATTTGGGTAAATTTTTGAATTTTTTTTCTTTAATATGAAATACCCCCTAAAGTTTTGATTTGTTGAAACTGCCAAATTGGATTTTATAAACCGGCAAATTTGTAGATTTTATTCATGTAACAACATTTGGGTAAATTTTTGAATTTGTTTTCTTTAATATGGAATACCAAGTTTTGATTTGTTGAAAGTGACAACTGGCGGCCTTAATAGCCCTATTAACATGCTATCAAAATCAGTTATCAGATTTTATAAACCGGCAAGTTTGTAGATTTTATTTATATAACAACATTTTTGCATAATTTTTCAAACATTTTAAACTGCTAAATTTAAAGATTTTTCATATTTTAATTAATTTTTTATGAATAATATGGTGGTCGTAATGTTTTCTAATGTAATTTTGCATGTTTTGTTATGTTTGTCACGCACGTGCTGTTTTTTTTTTTTTTTTTTTTTTTTTTTTCAAAACAATAATAATAGCACATGGTCAAAACAAAAAAAAATTTTGTTTTTTGCGGTTGATTTCGGTATTGATTTGTTCACACGCGTAAAATTAATGGCTTCTTGTTCAGAACATAATGAACTGCGATGCCACTTTTTTCTATTTTTACATAAAAGTTAAGTCGGGCTGCCACATCATATAGTGCGACAATTGTTTTTTTTTTTTTGCCGAATAATTTAATAAAAAAATAAATATAATTAAAATAACTTTCTCTTTTTCGTCCATTTTCTTATCACACTTTTAGAAAAAAATTCAATATAAGTAGCTTGCTAGTTGTGCTGCCAGTTTGTATAATTGTTTACATCTGTAAACCATATCAGTAGCCGGGAATATTTTCCGTAACTAAGCCAAAAAAATACAAATTTGTTTCTTTTTCGAAATTCATACATTTAATGGGTGAAAATTGTAACTGTTTTTGGTAATTTCTTAACAAAACATTTTTCTCCATTCTTTGCAATATACGTTCTCAATTATGGGCTTCCACTACAATAATGGATTTTTTTATATTTCAATGGGAAAAAATATATAAAATTGTGAAAGGCGGGAAATTAAATGTCTTTGTTCTACAAGTGGTACCTTTTTAATTTGCTATAATAGATATTAGAACCATAAAATTATACGTACAGGCTCCAGAACTTTTAAACTTAGAAACATAAACTTTGGCATTTAAATATGACCACGACAGAAAGGTAAGGAGGTAGCGGGTTAAATGATTGTTAACTATAAAATAATTTTAGATATTCTCATTATCTAATTTATGGCTGTTTTTGGTCCAAATGCATTTCTTTGGTGTTTGTTTCATAATAAACAAGACGGTCATAAAGTAAGCAATGAGAATATCTCAAATTATATTATAATTTAAAGATTCTTTAATTTTGCAAATAATTTAATTTGCAAACAAATTTTTTAACTAATGGGGTATTATACTGCAATTGTGTTAAGTATCGGGTATCTAGGTAACCATTATACTCACAGTACTAATAACAACACCTGATCGGTTAAAAGTAAAACAAAATATATAAGGGATTTTTTTAACTAGTGCGTTATTTTATTTAGCAATAAAAATATCTAAATATCTGTCCCAAGTTAAAAAAAGATATGATTTCTTATCGCATAATTTTGTAAAATATCCTTGTTTAAAACTTATTTCGGAAAAGTTTGTCTTGTAAACAAAAACATCTGTTTCAAAAATTTTTGCAAGTAAAAATTTTACCAGTAAAAATTTGCAAAAATTTTTTTGTCTCTTTATTTTTTTCTCTCTTTTGACGCTCTCATCTTGCAATTATCTCACAACCGTGTGAACTGACCAGTATGGCCATGTAATTTTTTTTTTCTTTCTCCCAAATTTAACGTATTTTGAAAAAAAATCCTCCTAAATGTAAAAGTTTAGATAATAATTTAATTTAATTAATTTAACTTGACTAACTTAAAATTTACGTACTTAACATCTTTACCTAAATAAAGAAAAAATCGAAAAATTTTTTAGATATTACTGAATTTCGCCCAAATATAGATTTTCTAAGACTTGAACAGTGTGAACCAGCACTAAATTACATACCTTGTTTTAAATAAATATGGCACCAAATCCAAAGTACCTTATTTTACAACTCTGAAAAAAGTGTCCTAAAAAATTATGTTTTGTTCACATCGATCAAAACGATTAAATGTTCCATGAATAAATAAGGCAGAAATTAAAATATTAAAAAAAAGTAAATTTTTTAAATAGAAATATGCCGCCAATTGAAGGAGATATAATGGCTGATAATAACCAACAATCCAAGCCAATGTCTGGGCCCATCATTGGCATAATCTATCCTCCGCCGGAGGTTAGAAGTATCCTTTTTTCACAAATACCTTAATTTTTATATTCTTTCAAAAGTTTCTAGATTTTCTTGCTTAATTAAATTTTAATCAAATAGACATTGTGGATAAAACTGCAAGTTTCGTAGCACGTAATGGGCCAGAGTTCGAAGCACGCATTCGGCAAAATGAATTGGGCAATCCCAAGTTCAATTTTTTAAGTTCCGGAGATCCGTATCATGCTTATTACAGACACAAAGTAAATGAATTTAGAGAAGGCAAAGGTAAAATAATGTCTGATATTTTAATATGTTTATACAACATTTTTTTTAACAGATGCAAGTGCTCCAAGTGTGGTTACTGGCATCAAACAGTTGTCGGTAACTAGTGCTGCTCAGCAAAAACAGCAAGAGCTTTTAAAACAAGTAGCTGAACAGCAGTTTGTACCAAAAGATCCTCCACAGGAATTTGAGTTTATAGCAGATCCACCTTCTATTTCAGCATTGGATTTGTTAGTTGTTTTATTTAAAGCATATTAATAAAAAATTAATTATATTTACGTATATTTTTTATTCTCTTGCAGAGATATTGTAAAGTTAACTGCTCAGTTTGTCGCTCGTAATGGTCGTCAATTTTTAACAAATCTAATGAATCGTGAACAGCGAAATTTTCAATTTGATTTTCTGCGCCCACAGCATTCCCTCTTTTTGTACTTTACTAAGCTTTTAGAGCAGTACACAAAGATTTTAATTCCTCCCAAAGATTTGATTGGTAAACTTAGAGCTGAATGCAATTCTGGACGCTCAAGTGTGAACATTGTACTCGATCAAGTCAAATATCGGGCAAATTGGCAGAAACACCAAGAGGCCCAACGACGTCGTGAGGAAGAGAAAATTGAAAAGGAAAGAGGTAATTAGAATGAACGAGCAAAAACGTAGTTTATATTATTTAGTAGAAGAAAATACCAATTTTTAGACAAAACAATTGAAGATTTAGATATGTTAGCTTAACGCTCTTATCTATAGGTACACTGATCGTATTTTTTAAACCAAATGACAGAACAATAGTTTAAATTATTGTTAAATGAACACCAAAGTGGCCTAGCAATAAAATCCACGTATGAAAAGACTTCCCAATAATTGTATTTAAACTATTAGAACTAAACCATTCCATTAAATATCTTCAAAATATTTTATGTCTATTTGGAAATTGTCTTAGGGAGGTAGGTTCTTTTTTAACAATTCAGGAACTTAAGTCTTAGGAAAGGTTACGAACAAGCGTAGAAGTGATAGGATAATACGTAACTTAAATAACAGCTTTACTGGATCAATGTTACAAGGTTTTAAGTGAAGTAGCGAAAATATCGATACAAGTTTATAAAAGCGGAATACACGGTATGCTATTGTAGACTTTGTACATCTTGAAGGTCTTGTAAATTGTTTTTACTCAAGATTTACAAAATGTACAAGGTCGAAAATGGCGAGTCGTAAATTTCGCTAATCTCTAGATTGTATTCACTATTTCCAAATAAAGTTATTAACAAAATTTAGTTTAACAAGGTGGACAAAATCTTATTGCTGTCTCTGGATCAACACTTCAAGTTGTAAATTGTTTCATACAACCCTAAAACATTACTAACTGAAAAGAAAAAATAAATGTTACATACAACATTGTAATATTGAATCAGCGATATGTAGTGCATACATTTATACAAATACGAATGTATAATGGCTTTTCTGGCAACCAAAAATTTGCTCCACCAATTTAGTCCTTTTTATAACTACGATTACACAGTACAACACATGATTTCGGGACTCAATTCTGATAATTGTTTATGAAAGTACCCCAAAAAGAAAAACTTCTGCATCATTAGTTTGGTCAAGGTACATCAAATAATAATTTAAAAATTAATTTGAAGTTAGTAAGTATCGTATAGGGGAATTTGTCACGATTAAGGCTCTTTTCTTTGTCATAACTCGAGAACCACTAGTCCGAATAAGCTGAAACAAATTTAAAGTCCTATTACTTTCACGTATAGTCGCATAACCTATGCACAAAACGAGACATAAATCATGAAAATCGATGAACGCGTTTCGCTTTTATTCACAATTAAGTAGAGGTATAAATTTCAAAAATTTTGTCGAGACATTAAGAGATAAAAGGAATTAAATTTGTTTCAGCTTATTCGGACTAGTGGTTCTCGAGTTATGACAAAGAAGAGCCTAAAACGTGACAAATTCCCCTATACGATACGTACTAACTTCAAATTAATTTTTAAATTATTTGATGTACCTTAACCAAACTAAAGATGCAGAAGTTTTTCTTTTTGGGTCTACTTTCATAAACAATTATCAGAATTGAGTCCCGAATCAATCACCTGAAAAATGTTGTACTGTGTTATTTTGGATTTGAGAAAATAAACACGGATATGAACTTTTTACCCAGCACACAATTTACAAAATGTGTATTATTTCGAAATTCTGTTTAAAACTCATTCAATATTTTTTTGAAATTTTTTATTTGTTTTTGTTTCGGCAATGTCAAAAAAGTCTTTTCGAATCTGGAGTACTCCTTAGGTCTTTTATACTTTTTCATGTTTAATGTGAAAGAAAGAAAGACATTACTGTTTCCAGTAAAGAAAAATGTCAGATACATTTGGAATGTATTTGCAAAAATGCATGTAATAACAATAATAATAAAATTTTGCCGATAATATGTTCGTCTGTTTGAACGCGAATTTCGAAAAAATTGTGTTTAAAAACATCAAAATAATGGCTTAATTGTCAAACCAAAAGCATAATATAATTAAAATAACGGCGTGAGAGTAATTTAAAAGAAAAAATCTTAAAAACAGGTTAATGATTGCTTAGAATAATTTTGTAGTTATTTTCAAACTATCTACTTATTTATGAATATACATATTTACCCCCATATTAATAAAATATTTTTTTGATTAATAAAAGGTTTATTAAACATATTTTCATACAAAACTAGCGGGCCCGTTGCCTGCTTCGCACGGCAAAACAAAATAAGAAAAGAAACACACTTGTTTTTAATAAAGTTGGTTTTGTTCCCTATTATTCAACTTTTAATTCTAGTTTCTTACAATCTTAGACTATGTATCACTTAAACTATCTTAGAGCTCTTTCGTAGACAACATTTTTGGTTTTACCATGAGTTGTTGTGTAGATAAAGAGAACTGAAGGCTTGCCAACACGTGAGCACGAAACATATAACTGGCCGTGTGAAAAGCAAGGATATTCTAAATTAATTCCGCACAATTCCAACGATTGCCCTTGCGCTTTATTTATTGTAATAGCAAATGCAAGACGTATTGGAAACTGTAGTCTTTTGAATTCAAAAGGTAAATCTGATGGAATCATTGGAATTCGTGGAATCAATACATCTTCACCTTTAAACTTCCCCTTTAAAATTGTTGCCTCGATCAAATTTTTATGACCTTTTAAGCCAGCAATAGTCAATGATTGGCCTTGTGCTTTGTTGATGGTAATAGCAAAGGCAAGACGCAAAGGGAATTGGAGCCGCTTGAATTCAAATGGTAAATCGTTGGAATCGGTCATGCCGTTCTCCAGTTATGCGCTTAATAGAAAAAGTGGGCGTAAACGTAGGCGTTGTAAATTTTTCTTTCGATGAAAACTTAAAGTTGATTAATACGAACATTTGAAAGAAAAATAAGTCAACTCGATGGAGCCGTTTTCTGATTTTAGGTAAATCGAAAAAAGTGGGCGTAAAAGTGGGCGGGGCAAAATTTTCTTTCCGTAAAAACCTAAGTTGGATCATGGCGATCATTTTAAAGAAAAAATCGTTCAAATCGGTCAAGCCGTTCTCAAGTTATGGATTTTTCCACGCCCCTCCGCCCCCAGACCGAAAATTTCAGCCAAACTTCATATAAACCATATATGGGCCACTGCCTACGTAGTGTATAAGTTTGGTTGAAATCGCACGAAGCGTTTATGATTAGTTCGGCGACGTACATATACGGACTTATTTTTATATATTGTATATAGATTCGTTTCATAAACCTGCTATAAACCTAAAATATTTTTTATGGTATATATGGGGGTTAGTGTGTAAAAAAAAAACATCTAAGCCCTGCCGTCGTAAACGGAGGGCTTACTAGTTTTCGAAATCCGGGGTCTAAAACTGCAAGGCGATCTTCTTCTTTGAATGTTCGGCGATACCAGCAAATTATATTTGATGCCGACCGTGATATGCGTGATCGTGATGTATTTTCGTGTTGAGGTGATCGTCGATGTGGATTGCGTGTCCTCTCAGGGCTTCGACTCGCCCGCTCTAAGCGACATTATAATTTCGTTTTGAATGTCCACAACTTCATTTACTGCGCTTACTTTAGGTTGATTGCGTATCTCCGTAATGCTGTCGTCTATTTTATCCAGTGTATTTATATCGCCTTCCACTGATGCCAAAATTTGTTGTGTTTGTATTGGTAAGCCTCAAAGATTTTAAAATTTCCGGATCCAATTTATTACTGGACAATTCCCTAATATCGCACAGCACTGCTGAGGGTTTATTTCCCTCTGTGGTGATATTGCCAAAAAAAAAATACGTTTAAAACGATTGTCTTTTGACTCGCTAAATTCTTCAATGAGTCTCAGTTTCAGCGTTTTATATTTTTCTGTCGCCGGCGCGGACAATAATATGTTCGATGCTTATTTTAATATTGAAGAATCAATTTCGGCAATCAGGGTAAAATATTTCGTTTCGTCTGTTGTAATTCCCTCTCTTGAAAACTGTGCTTCCACTTGTAAAAACCAAAGCTTTGGGTCCAATCATTTCCATTTGCATTCATCATTTTCGACGTATGGGTCACCACTTTAGTGTATAAAAATAAAACACATCTCAATTAATATTCAACAAACTTTCTGTGGCTTTTATTTTTCCTATTACACACTAACTACTCAACAAAAACGTGACTACTCACAATAATAGCTCTGTTCCAGATGCATAACGAAACAGTCCGAACTTGCACATAACAATTTTTGTGCATTTAAGAGAGTAATTGAGAGAGTATTTTTTTTTCAGTTCCTGTACAAATTTGCCCGACTTTTTCTTTGGGTAAGTTCGGACAATAATAAACAATCTGCTGTTTTTGTTTACATATGAAACTGAAAAATTAATCAGGAAATTTACAAGCAAAAGAAAAAGTTTAAACCTAAAAAATATATAAGAAAGCAAAATGTAAAATTTTAATGACAAAATTAAAGTTGTAAATACATTATTGCATACATATTTCCCTTAATTTTTAACATAAAAGAAAACAAAATATAAAAAATGACAATGATGCAAAAATTTTGGTTTGATAATGTTATGACTTTTAAGCGTCTAAAATCACTAAAATATATCTTAATTTGAAAAGTAAGCATCATTCGTATTTGAAGAAGTGCAAAAATGGTTTTTTGCGTTCCAGTAATTCAGAGAGTAATTTTTATTTTACTCTCATTAGTCCGAACTTGCCCGAGATCTTGTGGATCACACCTACTATGTGTAAACAAACATGAAAAAATATAAACAAACATGAAAATTCTTTGACGTTTGGGTTCTATCTGGGGTAAACAGCTGACAAACATATGGGCCAACGAGTCTACCTTGTGTAGTTGTACCATGATTGTATCTGTGTCTTCTGTCAAAATGTCAAACTCATAATACCAGCCTTGCCATATTATACTGCACATATATATAGGCTCATCCAAGAGGCCTAACAAATTCCTAGTTAAGATGATTCTGGCCATAACTTCATATACATATTAAGAATTCGACCATCTTTTTCGATTCAGACATAAAGTATAACTGAGTTTCAAAAGTAAGGATTTTAGTTTGTATAAAGCTTCGTTCACAATGGCAACAATTTCGTTTTTCCTTCTATCTTACATCCAGCCTACAACTGACATCAAATGCTTAACATTAACACTAATATGATGTTAGTGTTAAGTATAGACTCATCATGTTAGAGGTTTTCTCATGTTATAACACGGTTGTTAATGCAAATGTTTTAACAACGCTTTTATAACATCATGTTATAACAGCAAATCATGTCTGTTGTGGACGTGGAGTTATGTTTTCCCAAAGTATTTCATATATCGACAGCTCAATTCCAAAACATTCTAAGTCGAAAAAGAGACTTTTTCGGCTCTTAAAGTTTACGGGAGATACAACATTCAGTTGTATACTAAGTTACTTTTTTACATAACTTTGTATTAGATAAGCCGATCAACACCAAGATTTAAAAGAATTTAAGATGAAAAATACACAATTCAAAACGTTAAAAAATTAAAAACATGTAAGTCGACTTAGCATGTTTTGGGATTGAGCTATCTATATTTTCCATTCATTTTTCGAACAAAAATGTAAATAAAGTTTTTTTGAGGCTACTTTTACTTCACCAACAATTTGTATTAATATTATTCCCTTTGTGAACGAAGCTTAATAGTTTAATTTCCAATTATGAAATAAGATATTCGGGCATGTTCCATAAATCGGAATAAGGTTAGGTTAGGTTAAGAAGGGTTATGCGCCCAAGAGAGACCAATGAGGTCCATTGTGAATGCCTTCAGCATAGGAAAAGAGGAAAAAGAGAAGTAAAGAAGAAAAGAAGAAAATAGACCTAAGGTTTAATGCAGATAGATAGATACTACGTAGGACAAGTCGAAATAAAGTTTATTTAAAATCGAACAAATTTTTTAAAGAAATTTCACTAAAATGTTTTTTTTTTTGTATACTTCATACTTTAAGTATCAATTATCTGTACGAGAAAAATTCTTAAAATTAGGAGTTGAAACTTTAAAACCCATAGGGACTAGTTGCAAATGTTTGATGTTGTTGTTAACCGCACTTACACATGGTTGTAAACAATAATAAAAACTGAAAATTTTCATGAATTGAAGTGTTTAGTTATTTATCATAATATAATTCCTAAGAAGACAGACTGAATAAAAGTTTCCAATATTTGTGATACAATGATATTGTATTAATTATTTCTTTAAAGTGGCCTACGCTCAAATCGATTGGCACGATTTTGTTGTAGTCGAAACTGTTGATTATCAACCGTTTGAAACGGGTAACTTTCCGCCACCAACTACACCAGAGGAAGTTGGTGCACGCGTTTTAATGGAGGAGCGATTACAAGAAGATGATGGAGACATTGAAATGCAAATCGAATCCGATGATGAAGACAGCCAAGATGAGCCCAGTTCAATTGGGGTTGTTAAATTATCTCAAATGGAAAATCGCACTGGTATTCATATGAAAGATGTTTCATATCAAAATCAATCATCTAAAAAAGACAATATTCAAGTGCAAGATATGGACGAAGCGTCTAGTGATGAAGAATCGCCGGCAAGTACCAAAATGCAGCCTCCAGTTGCTCCTCTTATGCCTCCAACCCATGATAAAGTGGTTGTTAAAAAATACGATCCAAAAGCTGCACAAGTTAAGCCACCTAAACCAACAACAACAGATGAATTTCTCATATCGCCAATTACGGGAGAAAAAATTCCAGCTTCTAAAGTGGCCGAGCACATGCGCATTGGTCTCTTGGATCCTCGTTGGGTAGAACAACGCGACAAACACACTGTGGAGAAAATTAACCAAGAAAATGTGTATGCTGCTGGAACAGCTATTGAAGCAAGTTTAAAACAATTGGCCGAGCGTCGTACAGATATTTTTGGTGTCGGCGATGAGGAAACGGTAATTGGAAAGAAATTGGGTGAAGAAGAAACTAAGAAAGATGATCGAGTCACATGGGATGGACATACATCTAGTGTAGAAGCAGCCACACGTGCAGCACGTGCCAATATTACTTTAGAAGATCAAATCCATCAAATTCATAAGGTATTGAACAAAAATGTTAACCACTATGACTATTAAATAAACTTTTTTAATTAATTTTTAAAGGTAAAAGGACTTTTGCCTGACGAAGAAAAAGAAAAAATTGGACCTAAACCTGTTGGTGGAAAACCAAGTAGCGGTAATCAACATCATGCTAATGTTAGCAAGACAGTTCATGCTCAACATCAACAACACCAACCCCCGCAGCATCATCATCATCCGCCGCAACAACATCATCCTCAATCACAACAACAGCACACATTGCCACCACAACCTCCTGTCATCATGATGCAATTGAGACCTCCGCCCATTATGCGTTAGTTTAATATATTTTAATCAAACATTTTAGATATTCTATTGTACTATATTTATTATCTCAATTTAAGCTCCACCGTTTTCCGTTCCCGGTTATATGGCTCCATTACCATCATCGGCTGGCGGACCACCGCAAATATCACCAGCTCCACCCGTACTTGATCAAGGTATAATTCCAGTTCCACAATCAATACCAGTCGATGATGAACCACCCAATAAAAAATTACGTTCCGAAGACAATTTAGTACCCGAATCTGAATTTATTGCAATGCACAAGGTAATGATAATATTCTTTTTTATTTTTAACATATTTCGGTTTGCTCCATTTTTTATATTTTTTTATTTTATCGTTACAGAGTCCCATAACTATTCAGGTGCAAATTCCAAATGTGCTAGATAAATCTGAATGGAAACTAAATGGTCAAACAATAGCAGTTTCTCTAGCTTTAACTGATCCAGTTTCACTGCTAAAAAGTAAAATACAAGAGGAAACAGGAATGCCACCGGCTAAACAAAAAATTTCATATGAGGTGAGCCAATATGTAGAGATATCGGTTTTGTAGTGGGTAATTTTATTTTAACGTTTAACGCTTTTCCTAATCATTGTGAGTACCATTGAATCTTTCACAATAACAAATTCCGTTTCAAATGTGACGTCCATTCAGTGTTGCTAATGAAGAGTTCAGAAATTACACAATACTGTGTGCCAAATTACACATTTGTAGACAAATTAGAAAAGGCAGCTTTGCTAGTATGAATACACCTTGCAAAACCTTATTGATATTCCTTATTTGGAATTAAGTTGTTAGGTTTTCAAAAAAGCATAGCTTACCAATTGCTGTACTAAGAAATAACTGAATGAACATGTATTCCAGTACGTATCCACGAGCAGTATTTATTTCCGAACATCGGCGGAAGAACAGCACAAAAATGTTTTGTACAAGCCTAAAGGTATTTTCAGACCTAACAAATATTTGACGAAAATCCAAAAAAAGCATGATCAATAAATTAACCCAACTCTAGCTTTATTTTTAACAATTTATATTGATTTACTAAGCTTTATTTGTTAAAAGATAATTGTATAATGTAATTTAGAAACTGTTAAATGATGTTTGATATAGCACACGTTTTGCAAAAGCAAATAATCTATATATATAAAATTGTAACGTTACTGACTGACTGATTCATCATCGCACAGCCTAAACGCCTGAAGCTAAAAACTTGAAATTTGGACCAGGGGTTAGTCTCTCCCCAAATCGATCCACTAAGACGGGATTTTTGGAAATTCGAATGTTTAGGGGGTAAAAAAGGATAAAAACGGGTAAATTCGGTACCCTTATATCTCTAAAACTAAAAGAGATACAAAAAAAATTTAATACTTATCGTTGTTCTTTAGAAAAATAAGCGGACAGGTGTCTGGTACTTTTTGGAAATTCAGCCCTTTAACGGAGTAAACGGGTAAAACCTGTATTTTGGTACTTTTTTGTCACCCCATCTATCTTTTAAACCCATAAATATAGAAATAAGGGTTATATCACATTTGAAACTTATCTAAAAAATCCAAATACGAATTTGGTACTTTTTCGAAATTCGGACGTTTAAGGGGTAAAAAGCGTAACTATTTTTGGTACTTTATTTTATAAAACATTTTTTTTTATTTAGTGACATAAACGTATTAAATTATGGGCTCCCACTACAATATTGAAATTTTTCATGCTTCAATGGGGAGAAAAAAGTACCAAAAAGGGGAAATAGGGAGTAAACGACTAAAATCTGTATTTTGGTACTTTTTTGTCACCCCATCTATCTTTTAAACCCATAAACATAGAAATAAGGGTTATATCACATTTGAAACTTATCTAAAAAATCCAAATATGAATTTGGTACTTTTTCGAAATTCGGACATTTAAGGGGTAAAACCCGTAACTATTTTTGGTACTTTTTTACAAAACATTTTTTTTTTATTCCAAAATTTAGTACTTATTGTTGTTCAATAAAGAAAAATAAGCGGACAGGTGCCTGGTACTTTTTTGAAACTCGGCCTTTTTGGGGAGTAAACGGGTAAAACCTGTATTTTAAGACTTTTTTGCAATGCCATCTATCTTTTAAACCAATAAACATTAAAATAAAAAATATACCACATTCATAACTTATCTAAAAAATACAAATACAACTTTGATGCGTTTCGAAATTCGAACGTTTAAGGGGTGAAATCGTACCTATTTCTGTTATTTTTGTTTCAAAACATTTTTGTTCATCTACCTATCTTCTTCTTCTTCTATCTTCTATCTTCTATCTTCTATATATATAAAAATGAATTATGTATGTTTGTCGCTTTATAGACTCCGAAACTACTGAACCGATTTTCCTGAAATTTTTACAGTAACATCACGTGAGCCCTAAAAATAAAATAGGCTACTTATTTTTTCGATAGTGGCAGGGGAATTGGTAGCCCCCCATAGGATGCCAAAACCGATTTTCCTGAAATTTTTACAGTAACATCACGTGAGCCCTAAAAATAAAATAGGCTACTTATTTTTTCGATAGGGGCAGGGGAATTGGTACCCCCCATAGGATGCCAATACTAATTATCGCATATCTTAAGAGCCGCTGCACGCATTTTGCTGAACTTTTTGTAGTAGGATCTTCTGAGCCCCGGAATTGAAATAAAATAGCAGCGGGGGTATAGGAATACCCCATAGGACGCCAATGTTTAACATCGCATATCTTAAGAACTGTAATAGTGAGAATGTTCAAACTTTCTAAAAGTCACTCTTATGGTATACTACACTTTTGAAAATAAAAATAAAGCGGGTAGGCGCAGGGGGGAAATACCTCCCATAGGATGCATACATTAAATATCGCTCAACTGAAGAACTATTAAAGGGAGAGTCTTCAAACGTGGTTAAAGCTACTATTATAGTAAACTATAAATTTCAATATAAAAATGTGCGGGGTCAGTGTAGCGAAGAGCACCGGGTTAAGCTAGTATAATATAAAAATGTAAAGTTACTGACTGATTCGTCATCGCACGTCCTAAACGCCTGAAGCTAAAATGTTGAAATTTGGTCGGGAGGTTGGCCTCTCGCTTAATCGATTCCCTAGGATGGGAGTTTTGAAAATTTTTATTGTTAGAGGTTAAAAAAGCTAAAAACGGGTAAATTCCCTTACCCCATGTTCATCAAAAAAATAAGCGGGTAGGTGTCTGGTACTTTTTTGAAATTCGACCCTTTTGGGGAGTAAACTGGTAAAACCTGTATTTTAAAACTTTTTTGCCACGCAATCTATCTATTAAACCAATAAACATTGAAATAAGAAATACAAATACAAATTTGGTACATTTTCGAAATTCGAACGTTTAAGAGGTGAAAATCGTACCTATTACAAAGTAGCGGGTTAAAACCTAGAAACATAAACTTTGGCGTAAAAATATGTCCGCGAAAGAAAAGGAGACGCTAACGAAGTAGCGGGTTAAATGCTAGTTTTTAATAAAACAAGTGGTTACGTGTAGGACGTCAAATATTTAATAGGTGTGAAAATAGCTTAAGCAACAAATTTAAAAAAATTTGCTGTGAGTGGTACTGTTTGAACAAACTCATTGACTTAAGGTACTTAGCGACTACACAATATTATTGAGGACTTTATAGCTATAATTATTGTCGTTTTGCTCCACTCTATGTAATCAATCTCTATGTAAGCAATTTTTAGTTCAAAATTATTTTGTTTTTTAATAAAAAATTAAGAACTTACTTCTTAAAATTTAAAATCTCTAAAATGTTCACATTTTCTTTTTCGTATTAAATAGTTGTTGAGCTATTTTAAAGAAATTAAAATAAAATTTGACAGTTTACGTAAACATGCAACCCCTCTCACCAATAAACTCAGACTTTCTGAATGAAAACTTTGATAGTGTAAGCCCATACTTAGCAAAACAACTTGGCAGTAGAGTAAGTCAGGGTGTAAAAACTAATTTTGACTGTGATGGAAACTGAAAAAATTACATAAACACAATGGTCGAAAAAGAAATCTTGACTGTCAAAAATTAATGAAAAGTTAGACCTGCAAGTAAAGTTACGCATTGATTATACATGTAACTAATTATTCATGGGCTACACATGCAAGTAAAAATTACACACAATATGTGTAATTACACATGGATTGGCAACACTGCGCCCATTAGAACATTTACAACAACTTCTTCAAAATATTTCGGGATTCTTTAACAACCCCGATCGAGCGGAAAATGATTTTCTTATCAGGCGGCAATCGCTACCAGAATTACACGATAATTAGAAGTTTTCTCCGTGTAATAACTATATCAACTTGTTTTTAAAAATACTTTGATTTATTATAACATTGTTTCATTGAAATTCTTTTTATATGTTTTACATTTTTCTTTATATCAAAAATATGTCAGATAGAAAATTGTTTTACTATTGAATAAACATTATTTTTTTATAAAAAAAAGTTTGAGTAAATTAATGTTATCACTCCGGAACGACACAAGTCTCACTCGGCCAAAAATTGTCAGCTCAGCAACAACATTTCTAAACTTCTAGATATTTAACCGAATAATGACCATAGTTGGAGCAATTAACTCCTCTTATTTTATTCAATGTGGTACTGGTATCAAAAGTTATTTACCGGAATACAAAATTGTTATTTTTTTTATTCATTAATATGTGTGCTAAATTCCCAATTTTTAATTTTGGTAAATACACTGGAATTTATTGTTGGGGGTTAAGCTAGTTCATATGCACATTAACACTGGTTGCTTAGGCCAGATCATCCTTTCCAAAGACTTAGGAAAAGCTAAAGGTATTATACACCGTTTTACTATTTTATCGCTAAAGAGGTGGTTGCAAGATACTTTGTTTGATATTTTTTCTTAATCTGTAATCGTTGATTCAATTTACGATATATGCTTTGACTTAATCCCTCAGATTTCCTTTTTTATAAGCACATACATTTTGCAGTAGTACTCTTGGGATGTGAGCTACGTAAAAAAAAAATTGATCGTCCTATATGATTTCAAATGTTCAACTTGCCCGTATGCATTCATCCTTGTTGATTTGGTAGTAAAACTGGTTGTGTTAAAACAAAAACGATGCTGACATAACATTACACATAGCGGGAGTTGAACGTACGTTAGTTTAGTTTGCGTGTTAATTTTAAAATTAGACGTTGACAGTTTGTGGGGTATGATGCATTGAGATAAATTAGACGCAATAAAAAGTGTGGTTGACGTTATTTGATGAGCAAATAAAAATTCAAATATATTTTGTCGTTTAACAATTATTACATTACACTTTAAACAAGTAACCATTTAAGAAATAAAATAGCTGGGTATTGTTTGGTAAAACTATTTAACTTAGAATATTTTTAAGACTCGAAATTAAACCCAGCTGTTTGTTTTACAAATTTAACAAATAAAGCGAAACAAGTAAAAGTGCTATATTCGACTGGGCCGCCGAGAGTAAAAATATTTCAGGATTGTCATTTATATCAGCGTTACCGGTGGATATATTAAAAAAGTATCAAAAAGGGGATATCTACAAAACTAAAGTTTCACCAGAGAGGGGATCTAAAATATCCTTTAAAGTAACGTTGATTTATACATATTTAAAATTTTTTTAACCAATATTAATAAAAATTGAGTATTATAATTCGCTTTAAGGCGTATTAAATTCTATTTTAAAAGTAATCTCCCAATAACTAATTTCGAAATTGGTAAAATTTTATTTTTAATTTTTTACATAATTTTTACGGATTTGCTAAAACTATAACGGATTTGCTATAATAAAAATTTTATTTCAGGGCATGTTTTTCAAGGACAGCAACTCAATGGCTTTCTACAATCTGCTGAGCGGTGCCACTGTTCATTTGCAAATTAAAGAACGTGGTGGTCGTAAAAAATAATTATAATAAATTGGTAAATACTTTTAGTCTCCAGCTTAATGTTAAAATGAAAAAAAAAATTATATTTTTATTTTAAAAATATCCGATTGCACTTTTATTAATAAAATCGATAAATTCGAAAAAAAAAATGTATTTTGATTATCATTAAAGATTGCGCAACGCAAATCTACATGAAAAAAAGAAAAAATGACACAAGGACTTTAAGGAATGTGTGTTTATGTTTAACAGTTATATTCTAATCAAGTCTCTTGTGAAATTCATTACACTACATTCTTCTAAGAGCCATTTATTGAGTTAGAGATTAGCGATAAAATTAACTTTAATCTCCGTATTTACTTTTTGAGTTTTATTATTTAAGTTTTTTTTTTGCTAGTTTAAGCGGCCAAGGCTGGTGGTTTAAACTTAAACTGTCAACATACACATGTATATATATAAACAAAAAATAATTTAAAAAAAAAGATATATTGCTAAGCACTTTTATTTAATTTTTCCTTTCTATATTTAGGCCCCTAATACGGTTTACAACTCAACCCAGTTGAGTTGTAATTAAAACAACTGGTTGTGATGAGTTGTAATTTTTTGATGTTTTTGTTCGCCGCAATATAGCAAAGTTGTAAACCATAATACAAAAATTAAGAAATTACAACTCAACTGAGTTGAGTTGTAAACCGAAATAGGGGACTTATTTTTTTTATATATATTTTTTCACCAATTTCCAAAAAAATTTCTACCTATAAACAAATTTAAATTCGCGCATTTTCTTCTTCTTTAAAAACATCTATATTGCTTTGATAAAAAGTTGACATTTGCATAAAAATGTTGCCATTTATTTGTGTTCAGTATGGTAACACAACATGGTTTAAGCCACCACCTAAAAATATCAAATTCAATTGATACTAGATTAACTTAGTTCTCAGATTAGCTAATTATAGAATTAAATTAACATTAATCTCAAACCCAAAAAGTGGCTCTAATAGCCTATTTCCGATGTGCGAACGAATTCTTTCTTTCGTATAACTACATTGAAAACAAAAACAAGTTTTTAGACTTTGTTTTTGTTTTCAATGTAGTTATGCGAACGAAAGAATTCTTTCGCACATTGGAAATAGGCCATAAGTATTATAATTAATAAAAAAATTTTTTTTTTTTATTTTTCGCGAATGAATATCATTTAGCAGATTGCAAAATGTTGGTCATCTGGCGACAGCGTTCTAACATGGGAGTATAAATTTCGTTGCTATCTTTGCTTGGTTCACATACACGTTCTAAGTGATTCGGAAGATAAGGTATTATAAAGTCATAGTAACTTAAAATTTCTACATTCGTCTTGTTTTTTAACTGTTCTTCTTTCGCTGTTGCCTTCCCATCCGTGCTGGGTGTATTCTTATTTAAGTCGTATAAATATTTTGCATACTTTGCACGATATGCTGCACCCTGCAACGCAGCCTCACTAGCTTTCTGCAAATAATGAAAACAAAATAAATTAAATCATTTTAAAATTTTTACGGTGGTGCATTATTGAAAAAATAAACCTGTATATAAACAGGAGCATTGAAGACATCAGCAATTACTTGCAATATAGACTTATTTACAGATGCTCCTCCCGTGGCAATTATTTTAGTTTCTTCGCCGAAATTAAATCCCATGTCTGCAGCAACAGCTCTTCGATGTAGCATTTGACCTTCGATCAATGCTCTTATTTCGGTCTCGGGCGACATAAATCTTTAGATTACACAAAATTCTAAAAGTACTTTTGATGGAAAAATTAAAATAAATAGTACCTACTTGTTAAGACCTTTTGCAGCGTCCAATGAAGCGAATGAATGACTCTTATTCCAGCGGAGTATACCTTTGGCACACGGTATTATTTCCATTGTATGGAAATGTACAGCCATATTACCGTAATTGCCCCGTGGTGTAGAATCCAATAGTTGACTAAATATTTCCCAACTATTCTGAGCATCTGAACGTTTAACAGCATCTCTCACTAAGGAACCATTACGAAAACTATAAAAATTACATTATAAATAAAAGAAAAATAAATGTCAGTAGCCATACCATAAAAGACCCATAAATAGATCCTCATCGGTGGGATGGCACAAAACATGGCCCTCTTCTAGTAGAGGAGGTTTCTCCAAACTCATCATCAATGTGTCACTGGTGCCCAGAGACATTACTAGACAATCCTTTTTCACCAACATGCCCGACAAAGCAGACGGGTTATCACCGGTAAAAGCGGTCACTTTGCATGTTTCCGGGATTCCAAAGCGTTGAACAAAAAAATCACATATATTTCCAATAACGGAATTCGTTTTTACAGGTTTACCTAAACGTTCTTCCAAATCGGGTGCACAGGCATTTAGGCATGCTTTTGACCACGTTTTTGTTGAGATATCAAATAAATTCATTCCCGAGGCATCTGCGTAATCAATTGGTGCCACATTCCCCAAAAAAATGGACGCTAAAAAACTGCTTACTAACGAAATACGTTTCGAGTCTTCGTAGGCATGTGTTCGTTGTTGATACACTTTTCTTATTTGGGGACCGGTAAAACGTGGATAACATTTACTACCCGTTAAACTAACCATTTCGGTACGTCCCCCTATGGCTGTTTCTAATTCAAGGCACTGGTTCTCCGCCGATCCATCCATCCATATTGGCGTGCGGGTCAACACAAATGCTGAATCGTCCACTTGTAAATGCAAAAATTTATCTGGATCTAAATTTGTTAAGGTCTGCACGCCATGACGTGACCAATATAAGGAACCATGCTGCTGTGCGGAACCTCCGAGAGCAACGACTGTACTTAAATCAGCACCCTCCATAACCAAACGATCCATTACAATATCTAACGCTTTTACCCACATAACGGGTTGCACGAAAAATCTAAAAAAAATTCTTCTATCATTTAACACCTTGTTATAAATATTTTTAGCATTACTCATTCTTTTTCGTTCCAGCATTTACACCTCCTGTTGTTCGAAACTCTGGTAGATCTGTGTCAAATTGTACTTCAGCGCAAGTTAAAGTTTTAAGTTCGTTGTTTAATTGAACTGCTTTTAGCTAAAATGAGTTAATAATAAAGTTTGTGAATTTTGTGTTTTTTATTATCTTTTAAGTTATTTGCATATGTATATATGAGGATCGTTCTCCTCCATATTCGGACTAAATCTACCCTATGCACAAAATATTTTTAGAAAACATGCCACCCTTTTGAAGAGCAAAACATTATAAAGAAACGTCCACCGAATTGGATTTTTTTTTTTTTTTTTAATAAAATTTCAATTTTTTTTTTGTAGAAAAGAAACCACCATTAAATAATCGGTTTTGTTCATTAAACTATCAATGAATACTAAACTTCCCTTACCCCACTTATTGAAAACTACTTTTCTCTCTGATCAAGCAGTTGCAATTTTGTTTTATCTATTGAACGTTTTATTCAATACTTCTGCTTCATTTTATTAAGCCAATCTTGCCGAAAAAGGCCTGCATCGGTGCAACAATAAGTACAAAGAAAAAACAGTCGGTTGTGCTCATTGTTTTCTTAACTCGGCATACCGTTTTTTTTTAACATAAGTTCGTTTTTTATAAACAAATTAAGAAGCGAATGGACGCACTAATTGAATATTTTTAAATTTATTTAATATACATAAACGTGAATAATAAAATTAAAAGAAATAAAATATTGTTACGTTTTTACTTTATAAAACGCGTTAATGTTTATTCCCTTTATAATAAACCTTTGAGTTCTTTTAATTGCAAATTAAAATAAATACACACGAATTCAACTTAACAAACTTTATTGAAATTCACAAAATTTAACCACTATTGTAAGTAACGATCCATAAACCATAAATAATTCTTAGACAAATGTAATTTCGTAACAATATGACATACTACATATGTATGTACATTAGACAGACTCAAAAAAAAAGTTGTTGATGTACTACCCTCAAAACTAATTTTGACATGTTTTATGAAAATTCCCAAAATATTTTGGCTTCAGCGATTATCTCCCGTTAGCTATACCCCGTCAAAAAATTTCAAGATTAAAAAAGGGTTAATTTTTGACTCAATCTCAAGCGGTGGTCAACACCTTTCTAACGACGTATGGCTAATGAAAATCGGACAAAAAATGGTTAAGTTTAAATTTTCATACAAACCGAATCGAAAAGCATCAAAAAACTGACATAAACGTCTCGCTATCTCGAGTCTGTGGTTAGATTTTTAAAATGTTTTAATGCAGAATCAAGAAATCACTCAATATCTATCAGTCATTTGACAAAAAAAAATTTTTTGGCCCTTTCTTGACGGGGTTTGGCTCACGGGAGATAATCGCTGGAGCCAAAATATTTTAGGAATCTTCATAAAATATGTAAACATTAATTATCAGGGGATACAACTGTAATTAATTTTTTGCCCATATAACAGCTCTGTTTCTTTACTCTACTTTGGGATCCCTCGGGATCCCAATTTGCACGAAAAGCGTTCCCGTACTTTAAATTTGTGTAAAAGAGAGCGAGTTTGAGAAAATAAAATTCTTCTTCTTGCACGAAACAGCCCAAACTTTTTCTTCGTGTAAATTATTAAACAGCTGTAAAACATAAACAAAACAAAAAAAGCTATGGAAAATATGCTAATGAACAAAATGTTGGAAAGTGTTGTGGAATAAGATAGTAGCGGTTTTCACCCTTTGTATTAAGTGTACAAATCTGTTATATTTAATACGATTTTATCCTTCAGAGCGTGAGTGTCATTTTCGTATGCATTGTAAATTAATGAATTTGCTGCGCGAGAAAAAGAGACAGATAAATTTTCTTCAACTGTTTTATTCTGGTAAATTCACACACTTGTTTACTACTGCTTTTTGTGGGATTTTTCAACCACAGCGTAGTATATTTTAGTCTAATACATTTTGTTGTTGCAGTGTTGTAAATGTTAGTATTTTTACTGAAATTATAAGATTAACAAGGTCTAAAAGGGACTATACTATCAAGGGTGAATTCCGCTAGTGTTATTAAATAAAAAGGTTTTATATTAAAATATCAAGAAAAATAATGTAAGTTATTGTTAAAGTGTCTGTATTGTTCTATTTTTGGTAATATATAGTTTATTTCTACAGATAATATACATACAATTTTTCAAAAGTCGCGCAAACTTTTATTGGTTTGTTAAGACTGTCAAAACACTTTGATTTTTTATTTTGTGCTTTAAAGGGTTTTTCTGTTCCCGTACTTTTGTGTAATTTTGTATCTTTGTGAGAGAAATTTATGCTAGCTCTGATTTTCACGAACTTTACCCAAAAAGTAAAGAAACAAAGCTAATGTGAGTCAGTCTAATGAACATATACATACATAAATACATAAACCTACATACATACACATTTTGAGCAAAAATATTTTTTGTGTTTTTTATTTTTTATTCTCGGCGTTGTTGAAAAACAATAAATAATAAGAAGAGCACAACTGTAAACAGTGAAATAAAAAAACTGTTGAGTGCAAATAATACAAAAACAATAAAACCTAATGAAAGAAATGAGTATGTGACAGTGTTTACTAATACATTTCATTTCAATACACTAACAATTATAAAACCGGCCAGTTTTGCGCCGCAGCGGCAAAAACAATTTTAATAAGTGAAAAAATATTAACCCCAAAGGAGACATAATGGAAAACTCAGTATCACAAGCAAAAAGTGGTAAAAAGCCTCAAGTACAAGTTGGTATTTATACATAGGTACATAACAGTGCTTAAACGGGGTCGCAGCCCAATCTCTTCAGCAGTAGCTTCGGTTTTACAATGGATGGGGAATCCTCTGAAACACAAAATGTTATCAAACCGTCTAAGCCACCCCCCATATATATCTAAGAGAGCAAAACTCAAATGAATTAATAAAGAACTTGATCTCGGTTATAGGTGAAAGTTCTTTTCATGTAGCTTCAATAAAGCGTAGTAGTATAAATGAGACAAAAATACAGGTTATTAATGCACTACGCATACTGCCATTTAACCCCTGTTTTCGTAGTATGTGGAGTATTGCATGGTACAGCTCTTTATGATAAGTCTAAAAACGACTGTAACGTAAAAAATTTAGCAACTATGGCGGTAATTACTCTGCCAAATATAGAGGATGCCTTGTACACTCTTTCATCAAGCGTTCGGCTCGACCGAAACCTAATTCCCCTCAAATGCAGGTAACAAATCAAGTTAACACTTATGACATTAAGGTACCGCCTAGTAATAACAGAACATCCTACGCTAACTTCCCAAAATCGAACCATATGCCAATGCAAGGTAATTCGCCAAATAATAATTTATGCTGCCCAGAAAAAACCATGGAAACAATGGTGCAAACAGTAAATAATTTCACGAACACAATGAGTAACATGATGCAGGAAATGTTAAAAATGCAATCGATGTTATTGCAAGCTGTACTTAACAAGCCAAGAACTGTTTAAAAAGTTGTTTTTGGAACGCAAACGGCATTCGCCAACATAAAAATGAGCTAGAATACTTTATTAAAAATAAACAAATTGAAGTTATGATGGTTTCTGAAACTTAGGCCCTAATCATGTACAACGCAGCGCAACGCCACAGAACTAACGCAACGCCAAAGAATAACATTGAAAGCACAAACAATGTCATAATTATTTTGTAATTTTGTTGTTGCTTTCTACAGAAATTCACATTGCGTCTTAAAATTTCAAACGCTCCATTGCTTGTGTCGTTGAAAATTTTAAAACGGTACATGAATTTCTGTTGAAAGCAACAACAAAATTACAAAATATTTATGACATTGTTTGTGCTTTCAATGTTATTCTTTGGCGTTGCGCTGCGTTGTACATGATTTGGGCCTTATTTGACCTCGAGAAATGCGTTTAAAATCAATGGTTATATATGATATGATACCGAGAGCACTATAGATAGTGCTTGCGAAGGTTCTGCCATTTTTTAGATTTTAGACTTTAAAGGCCATCTGAAAATTTCTTGTAAATCAAGAAAAATCAAGACCATCTGGCAAGCCTATTTTATACCCTTCATTAATATTAATGACCAGTGTGGCCAGGTCTAAAAAAATTTTACTGCTAAATCTGGCATTAGACAGGACCAAAAAATGCCAAAAATGATTTTAAAAATGTGATAAAATTTTTTTTAAGATTTTTGTTAAAAATTTATTACCAGTCTACAATTTTATTCGAAACTAAATACATTTCAGTGATTAATTTTGTAACGAAATTTAAATAAATTGATATATTTAAGCAAGTGGCTAGATTTTTGGTAAAGCATAATTAAAAATATGTAGCACAGGTAGTTGAGATTAAATTTTAAATTGAGGTGGCCATAAAACCTCTAATATATGCAAAATTTAAACGATTTATTTCTATGACATACAAAATTTTTTATATTATTTTATTTTTTGTAGTTTAAGAAAAGTTGAATCTTTAAAATAATTATTTTCCATCAGTGTAGAGCAAGCAATTTTTTTTAAACATTTACACCATTGAATTTTTATCTAAATACAAAGTGAAATGTCCTTGTACTTTTATATCATAATATCGAAGGGCGAATAATGTTTACAATCGACATGATAAGGGCATTTCTCATGTTCCCTGAAGTTTCTATTTTTTTTTTAACAAGACTGGTTTCTTAACATAAAAATTATCCCTTTTCATACGAAATATAGTTTTGGGTACAACTATTCTAGTCAAAATGTTTTATAATTTATAAAATTTTTTTAGTAAAATCAATACAACTATTCGTCAAATTTTTTTAAATAAATAATGCTAAAAAAAAGCTAAAACATTTTCCAAAAATGCTAAATAAAATGCCAACCAAGTGCTTAATGAAAATTTTGCAGCTAAATATAAATTTTTAATGCTAAATTTAGCTTCAAAAATGACAAAATGGCCGCACTGTTAATGACAGCCAAATTCTCGCCACGAATTCGGTGGCATACCTCTATCCGATGGTCCATATTTTCAATGACTGAGACATAATTGAGGTTCAATGTCGTTAATGTGCCGAATTATTTCATCCTTTAGCTCTTGAATTGTCCTTGGCTTCTTAACTTACACTTTTTCTTTAAATATCCCTAAAGGAAGAAATCCAACAAATCACATGATCGTGGCGGCCAATTAACGTCTCCACGACGTCAGATAACACGGCAATTGAATTTCTTGCGCAAGTGTCATTGTTTCGTTGGCTGTGTGGCAAGTGGCACCATCCTATTGGAACCACATATCGTCCAGGCCCATATCCTCAATTTCTGGCCACAAGAACTCCGTTATCCTCTCGCGATAGGGAATACCATTCACCACTGCTTGCCTCATCGCGAACAACAGCAATGTTTTTCGCAGATCGAACTGGGCAAGCATGCATAGGTGATTTCACATTTTCTACAGACCCAGTTTGCTGAAATTTATGCACAATTCTTCCGATTGTGGACATATTTGGTCGATTATACTGACCAATAAAAAAAAAAATAATGAAGCGCACGATATGCATTTTGATTTGAGGGCCCAATTTTGTTAAAGGCTTTAACACTCTTAGCGCGCAGCTCAATTGTGTACCTCTCTATGGTTGAATCTGTCAAACACTGAAACGAAGAAATGTAAAATTAACAGCCTGTTTGTATAATGCGAGTCGCTTATAATAAGCGCTAGCTTATTAGCGTGTTTATTTTTATGGGTTTTAGATCGCAACTGTTGACGGTTTTTATTAAAAATAGTAGCAGCTGGCAATTATTTATGACTTGTTTATAACGGTTTGCCTCATCATTAATGTTAAAGTTCGGCAATTAAAAACTATATTCGTATGTGGAAAAAATTATCAAAAGTGAAACATGAATACATTTTTCGTATTAAAATAACTAATATCAAACTCACTTACCTATTAGAAACAGTTAACGCGCTAAATTGGCATCGCTGTTTATTTCATATCGTTAACATAAAAAAATTGTTCAATGAAACACGTTGGTTTCACAGTTCTCACCACTGTTGGGATGTGACAATTTTTAAATTGTACCGTCCAAGGCGAATTCATACAAGGTGACCTTGGCTTGCTACGTAAGCAACAACTGATGACTAACCATGTATCAAAATGGTATACCGTTCTTGTGGTTCTGGGGAATTTTCATAATTTCAATAATTCTCGCATTGAATTATGAAATTTAAAACGTTTTTAAATTATTACAGTTCAAAACACTTAATTTAGAACAAGGCGAATTCAACTTCAGGTGGTGTCGGAACTACAACAATCCAAAAACAACAGAAACAACATAGGGTTTTTTGCATTGAATTGTTAGTGTTTACGATCCAAAATGTCAACCATTCCTAACAAAACACTAACAAGTTTGGGTATTCAAAATTAAAAGAAGCATAAATTTATCTGTTTCTTGTTTCTAAAAGGCAGAAAAAATGTAGACGCTTGGTGGACAGTGTCACCAAAGCAATCGACAAAAGTGACGATTTGGAGACACTTGATCCCAGGCTTCCTACAGGTATACGAGTCATATACCCATATATGTTTGTTCTTAAGCTTCGTACAAACGGTGGTCAGATCTTACAATATTGGTAAACATCGTTGCTTAAATTGCAGTAAAATTTACTAAAAATGTCTTGCTGTTGTAAGCTCATTTGTATTTGGCAGACGTGTAAAATTAATGCATCTGACAATGCCATCATTGGCACCAGTCTATCAAAGATTTTATGTGTTATTATAACATCATGAACACAAATTTAAAATAATGCAATTTTTGGTAGTTCTGGTCAGGGCTGGAGATATGTAATTAGGTTTTGATTAATTAAAAAGAAAAGTGAGTTAATCCACCTCAAAGAAATAATAAAATTTCGGGGGTATTTTTTTTAAATTGTAAAAAGGACAGATTGTACCAGTGCACCAAAAAAGTTTCAAATGAACCAAATTTGGTACAATTGTACCACAAATCCCATCAGTGGTTCTCACTCTCATCTAACAAAAAAAATTTTAAATATTTTTTGAAATTTAAAAATTTACCTCAAATAAAAAACTGAACTCAAATAATTAATTTACATTAAAAAAATCAAATTTGTTTTTTTTTTTTTTTTGTTATTTAATTATGGAGGTGCTTCCTTATCTTGTTGCATTTACCATTTATGGTTATTTTTGTTTTTTATCTTTCTTAAATGTTTTTCTTTTCCATGAACTTATTCGAGATTTATTCAGTGTGTTTTTTGTTTCAGAGTGGTTAATGTTCATATTCTCTTGTATAAGTAAACAAATTAACTTCATTATATGTATATCCTTTGTGCACTTGCACACATTTCGGAGGAAGATGTTGAAAATGCTCACACTTGAAACATCTACCAGCTACTATCAATAAAAAATGGCACCATTTTGGAAAAAAAAAACTTTTTTTAAATACTTTTTTTCAGTTTCAAAATTTTAAAAGAAAGTACCAAAATGTATTTGGAATTAAGTTTGTTATTTAATATTAAAAAGGAAAATAGACTTGCAAAATTGAAAAACGCGACAAATTGTAACGCTGCTTTCAAAATAAATGACACTTTGCCAGTGATGCCACAATAATAATAGAGTATATTTCCACTTTTCTAGTGCTGACACTAAAATAATCGGAATAAGTAGAATGGAATACAATGAGATAGGAACAACTTGTAAATATGTTGATTTTTAGCTCTATGTATTTCCTATTAGCCTTTTTACACTTGAGCACATCTTAGAGGAATGCGTCAAAGAGGTTGAAAATAAAAAAAACTTGTTTACATTTGCAACATCATTCATCATAAAATATATATGTATTTATTTTCACCTGTATGAGCGAATAACAACAAAAACATTATATTGCTGTGCTGCTCTTGTATTTTTTCGTAGTAATGGTATATACATTTTTTTACAAATTATTTGTTTTTTTTTTCTTCTAATGATGACACAAAAATGATCGAAAGAAGATAAATGAAACAGCATGAGATAGGAACAACTTTTAAAGATGAAGAAAGATGTCTATTTTTAGCCCTGTACAATTCTTATGGGAAGATGTTAACATCATTGCGATAAGATGAAAGATGTGAGATGTGAGCAAGTGTAAAAAGTCTATATGGGAAAATTTCAACATCTTCCAAAATAATGGTAGATGTTGACAATTGTGAAAAGGCCATTACTCGGCTCTTAAATATCGAGTGTTGATTGCTCTCATGTCATAGTTATTCATCTTACGGAATACAAACGAAGCGAATACAAAATTATAATGAAGGTTTCATGAGCATCATTATTAAGTTTCATGCAGATGTTCATTAAATATGAACATACAATAATTAATGAAATCTTATTCTAATACGGGGTTTATGCCCTGCCAGTGCGGTACGAAAATGTTTCACTTCACGGTTTCTGTTTAAATATGTAGGTGTTTAGCGCTCTTCTAATCGAATGAGTCCTGCGGTATCTCTTCTCCTTAACCGAGTTTAGCCGCCATCATTTAAAATATTTCGAGCTTGATTGGCTTTAATATATAAATATGTAGTTGTAAAGTAGAAGTTTGCAATCGAGACTAAGAACAGAATTTCTTTCAATTGGCCAATTAATTTGATTTGCTTTTAGTTTCATACGAGTTAATTTTACTTCCATATGCCATTTTCACGTTTAAAGCCGATCTAGATGTATAACGTATACTGTATTTTAGATGCGAGTGTTCAGGTGTTATTTGATTACACAAGGTAACAAGCTTTTTGTTGATTAAGAACTGAATGTTGTTTTTAAAGTTATTTGGGACGCTGAATCCATGCATTTAGTTTTTATTATATCAGCTCGACTTTTCGCGATATACCGTTATGTCCAAAATTAATGCCCCTATTGCGGTTCTCCACTTTTGTAACAGTTTGGTTGTCTTTGGTAAATTTGCATTGCCATTCTCAACTCGACTGGCAGTTGGCTTTTCAGTTGTGTATCTGTTTTTTTCGTGGTATTGCCGTTTTTAACTTTGTAAAACTGTTTATAAGTAGTTGAGTTGTTTTCAGTTTCAGTTGACTTTCATTTTTAAAAGAAAAAAAAAATAACAATGAAAAACCCGTAAGTAGAAAGATTTGTTATACTGTATATTAGAATTTCACAGCATTTAATACATTCGTAGATCTTTGAAAATTACAACTAAAGCACAATTTGAGAGGCTTGTTAATCTAATGGAAAAAACCCAGAGATTGCACGTGGAAAACCAAAATTTGGTATGGCCAAAAATCAGTGTAAAGATATATGGGACTTTAACACATTACTTCAATATAGGAGGAATAGCCACTACGCGAACAGGTGTTTTTTAAATTATCTTTGATTTCATCCAGCAAATAGCAAAACGCTTCGTTGTTAAGTCGGAAATAACTTTTAAATCTACAAATTTAAAATTATTATTTAGTTACGTTACTAATTATAAGTTCTTACTTGGCATTAGGTAGTTGAAGAGGGTTGGAATCATCAGGAATTTTTCTTCTTATACTTAGCACATCTGTACAAGTGTTTTCATTTTCATCATCATAAAATAAATCGACTCTAATATCCATTGTAAATACTTTTTATTCAACACACAATTAAAAATACTTTTAGTTTAAAAAATTATTTAATTTTATAAAATTTTTACTTGTCAAACGTTATATTTAAAGTTGGTAAATCGATATTTTAAGTTGGCAACTTTATAGCAAACTCAACTAAAAACCGTTGGGTATCACAATACCTAAAATGAGTTTGGTTGTGCATAAGTTGGGTTGACTCTCACACGACCAAATTGAGTTGAGTGGAGAACCGCAATAGGGGCATAAGGCACTTCCGCTACGAATATTGGAATAACTTGAAAACGGTTTACCATATTCAGTTAAAAAAAAATTCTAAATTCGTCAACAAAATTATCTTTAAGCCTTGCTTAAATTGGTTTTAAATTTACCTAGTAGTTTCACAGATATCGTTGAAGTTTAAAAAAAGAACAATTAAAAAAAATTTTGTTCGTTAAAAATTCATGAAAAAAAAAACGACAAAAAATACATTTCGAATAAAATGAGCTTTTTCATTGTAATCGGTGCACAATAGAGATGAGCGATATTTCTGTACCTGTGATTTAATCACTGTTACTGAAAAATCACGAATCACAGTTGTGACCAAATTTGTCAAGTAACAGGTACTTGCTTAGTCGTTCTTTTTGTTTTTTGTTACATACAAAAATGTATGATATTTCACTGTTTGTGTGGTTAATAGCATTTTTTGAATGCAATGGCAAATAATTTTGCTGTTCCTTTCATTCTATCTTCTACCTTATTAGTATTTTTTGTAAGCCAAAGTTTATTTATTCAAGTATGTATGTATATGCAAGTACACAGCTTTGAAAGCTCTTACAATTTGTTGTTGTTTCTTTGCAAAGTACTTACAAAAGCTCTTGCGAAAGCTCGCTCATTGTACATATAGCTTGGACGAACTTGCTGTAGAAGAACTTAAAACTGACAAACCGTGATCACAATCACAGTTTTGAGGAGCAGTGATTTTTAAATCACGTTCACTAATCACGATGTTCCTTAAAAATCACGGGATCGCTCATCTCTAGTGCACAACATTTTATTTACAATATACTGAAAAAACTGAATTGATAAAAATAGTGATTTCCATAAAAACACTTTTTTAATGTGTGTGTCAGGGATGTTAAACGGGGTTTTAAATTTCGTACCAACTTCAAAAAAAAAATGTACTATTTGGACCTTCACGGTACAATTTTTTTTAATTTACGAGTATTAAAACAACAATAAAATTACATAAAAATTCAATTGTACACAAAAAAACAAAACTTAACATTAACATACATTATATGTATGAATAAAATAAGGTAGGTACCTAAAAGTCTTATAAATATATGAGATCAAAATCAGGCACTTATTTGTTTAGTTAATAAACTATTTGGAATGTTTACATAGCAGCATGAATTTGTCGATCTAAACCAATCCTTTGTTTGTATAAGACTTGATAATGTTGGCATATGTAGTCTGTGTCTTTCCTTAGTTTTTATTATATTTTGAAAAGAAAAAACTCTTTCCACGTTTGCAGACGAATTTGGAATGGATAAAATTCCAGCAACGACTCTAGAAATGTTAGGAAACATATGGACATTCAGCAGTTTTTGTAAATTAGCTACTGCCGACCAAAAACTACAAACGTTTTCAGTTTTTAACAACTGCAGTTGGTCGACATCAGCTAAAGCTCTAAATTGATTATTGATTGAATCAAAATATGCAATTTCATTCGGGAACATTTTTACTAGAAGATTTTCTATACTACTTGTTTTGCCTGAAATAACATTTACAGGAGTAAATTTATGGAACCACATTAAAACCTCGTTGTTAAAGTTGACTTTGGTTCTCAAAACTTCGCAAAATTTTGTATAAAATTGTTTTGCATTTTCTTTCATTTCTTTAACAATATCAATATTGATATTATTTGTAGATATATAAATCCACTTCTGTTCCGCAATAAATTTCTTCAAAGCTCGTATGGTTTTTGTAAAGGTCTACGATAGAGATATCACATTCATTCAAAATATTTTTATTCATGAAATTACGTTAAATTTTTATTCATGAAATAACGTGCTCTTTGGCGGAACAAACAAGTTAGCCTTTGTAAAACTACATGCATATAGCATAAATAAAAATTGCAATTTTAAATGCTTTTTAAATCCTGATGAAAGAAATACTAATAAAAAAAAAAAAATGCAATGAAAAGGACTCAACAATTTGTTTACTATACTAAAAATTCAAAAAGGGGGAAATATGACAAATTTTTAAATTGTACCAAATGAGTCACGGTAGTACCATGGTACTTTAGAAGGTACCAAAAAAAACTTTAACATCCCTGGTGTGTGTGTGTGCTCGCTGCTGTTCTATTTATGGAAGTTTTTTTCCTTCACTTAAAAATGAGGTACCTTCACTTAATTGTGAATAAAAGCAAAACGCGTTCATCGACTTTTTTGATCTATATCTCATTTTCTTCATAGGTTATGTGACTTTACGTGAAAGTAATAATACTCTTGCTTTTTCCCGTTTTGGATTTTTCATGATTTTCAAAAATACAAATTGTTTTTTTACGTAAACAACCGTCACTCTGCCATTTTTTTGGTGATTTTAAATAATTTGACTGTTTTTCAAAGCTAACTATTACATCTTTAGAAAAAGAAAAATTACCAAACTTTTTTTGGGAATACATAATTTTTCATTTATAAAATTTTATTTGTTGTGCTTAATTCCCAATCTTTATTCTTGATAAATTCACTGAAATTTATTGTTTGAGGACAAGCTAGTTTCTGTGCGCATTTCAATGGTTGCTTAGGCCAGATCATCAGGAAACATTTTCTCTGCGCATAGAAACTAGCTTGTGCTCCAACAATAAAATTCAGTTCATTTATCAAGAAAAAATAATTGGGAATTAAGCACAACAAATAAAATTTTATAAATGAAAAATTCTGTATTCCCAAAAAAAGTTTGGTAATTTTTCTTTTTCTAAACAAACAAAATCTTATTAAAACAAAAAAAAATAGCTTAATGAATAAAGTTCTGATCTTTGCGACTTTAAATTTTTGGAAAAAAGTCAATAATAAGATTAGTTAGTATCTGTAACTTAAAAATGCGAGCTGATGGAGAAAAACGGAGATTAGATTTGAAATCAGTGACCTGAAATTAGTAAAAAATGCATCAAACTTCCAATAATCAAACTTTCAAAATAAGTTCAATTTTGTTCCCTTGTGTTATTGATTTTTGTTATTTATGTTTCCCGACGCAAAGTGAATGTTATATGTAGCGCATTGACCTTTGTCCTCCATTGGTTTAACCACTTTAACAGTTCAAATAAGTTCCTGTAAGTAGCGAGATGCTTCATGACGGTTTTCGTGTACGCTTAGAAAAGCTGTATCATCCGCAAATGTTGAAGTTTAGTTGTAGTTGTTTGTTGGCATTTCCGAAGTATATATTAAGTAAAACAGAGGACCCAAGGTGCTGCCTTGTGGGTCTCCAGCGTCAGAGGAGCACTTAAAGTATCGCCTTCTTTAATAATAAATACTCGCTTATAAATTAAGGCTTATTTAATAAGAATTCATGCCAGACTTTATCAAAAGCTTGCGAAACTTCGATGAAAAATGCTGAGCAATTTCTTCGATTTCTATTGTCTCAAAACATAGGGGAATAGCTGATCTAACAGTAACAGGCGGTAACTCGACTGCTATGTCTTCTTCAAATGATAAACAAACATTTTCCTTTTTCAATATCATTTCTTGCCCAACTTCTATTCAAGTTTCTTAATGATTGCTTAGAGGCGACTAGTCTATTGAGATTTAATGAGTAGTCTGATTGTGGGGTTGCATTAAGTTCCTAATGATATTTTTTAGGGAAGCCGTTTTCTTAGCCTTTTTGTGCACTCTTTTAAAGAATTATTAATTTTATTATTGAGGGGATCTGTGCTATTGCCACTCTCTTTGAACTTTCCTTTTTTCAGTCAACAGACGCTCTACATCTGTGGAATAGGTTTTAGTATTTTTTTGGGAGTTATACTGGAATGTTGAACTGCTAGTTTAAGATAATTGTCAAAATTGACAATAGAGATTTCCATATTCTGAGGTGTACTAAGCTGAATATTACCTGTGCAATGTGCACTGAGATTTTTTTTAAACTTTAACCAATTTATTTGTGTCGCTGACGTCGCTTAGTAACCAGCAAATATACAATTCTGTTGGTGTTCATAATAGCAACAAAAGTGTGTGATCGGAAGATAATTCTAAAGAAGTTTCAAAACATGAATTGTTTCTATGGGGTTGTTTTTAATCACGCCAAAATCTATGACATCTGGAATTGTTGCTGAGGCCAATATGTAAAACACGACCCTTTAGTGTTATAAGTTGTGACCCCCAGAAGGTATGTTTAGCGTTATAATCGCCAGCGGCCAGGAAACAGGGTCCTAATGATTAATAATATTGTCTTTCTGATATTGAAAATCTAAAAGGGGAGTTTAAAGATCAAATTACTAGGTTTCGATTTAGCTTTACAAGCTCTAGATCGAGGGTCCCCGTATCACATTATATATAACCAATGATTTTAAACGTATTTCTTGAGGTAAATCAGCTTCAGAAACGATCATAACATTAATTTGTGTATTTTAAGAAAGTATCCTAGTTCATTTTTATGTTGGCGGATGCCGTTTGCGTTCCAATAACTAATATGTAGACAGTTCACGGTTTTTATGTATTTAATTTTAGGACGTTAGCGTAGGAGGTTCTGTTTTTTCTAGACTGCGGTACCTGAATGTCATTAGTTTTTTCTTGATTTGTTACCTGAATTTGAGGGGGACTAGATTTCGGTCGAGCCGAACGCTTGATGATAGAGTGTATAGTGCATTCTCTATTGTTGGCAGTGTGATTACCGCCACAGTTGCTAAATTTTTTTTACGTTACATGTCATTCTCCACATACGAAGCAAACAGGGGGTAAATAGTAGTATGTCTTATGGTGTTTTATTTTCTACAAAATTAATACCACCTTGTTAAAAGGTACATGTATAAAATGTCTTGCCGACCCTGTAATAATGCAATTTTTTATTTGACGAGAACAAAACACAAAATTGGACCGCCCTGTTTTTAACAGCTGACAAAGTTTGTTCTTCAAAATATAAAAAAATAAATACTTTAATTAAAAAGTTTGTTCTTCAAAATATAAAAATATATATACCTACATAAACCAAAATTTGTTAATAGATTGATATTAAATAAATAAATAAATGAACAAAATGAATGACGAAATTCCAATATCTTTAGTTTGTTTTTTATAAAATATGTAAACAAGAAAATGACGTTTTTTTCAAAAACAATTTTATAACACCGAATCCAATTAAATATTATATCACTGACAACCAATCATTAACAATGTAATGATTTCTTATGTAATTTACTATTAAAACTATTAAAATGAAAAAATAACAATTAAAATTTTCAATTTTTAATGTCCTGATTAGAGGCGATTTTTTCCCAACTTTGTCTGGTAGCCCTATTTATAAACTGAAGCCATCTTTTAACAGGGCATTATCAACACAAGTGCAATGCCTTATGCCATTAGTAAGCGTGCATTTTTTAGAATAAAACAAGCCAACCTTTTAGAGAGCGAAGCATTTTTAAGAAACGAACACCAAATTCCATTTTTTTAAATAAAACGTCACATTTTTTGTAGAAAAAAAAAACACCATCAGTATGAACATTTAACGGGACCATTTCTTTTGCGCAGCTCCTCTATCGTGATACTTCTGTAAACGTCGCCGGGTTCTAAGTTAACTCGAAATAGTGTTTAGGGATGTTTTTCCTTATCTTTAATATGTGTTAAATTTTTTATTTTGAAGCCCTTCTCTTCTAAAAATGTTTTTATTTCGTCTGGCGTCACTACCTGAAGACCTTTGCTGCTCTTCAGTTGGTACGCATAAAAGTTTTTTTAACCCCCGAGGGTTAGAGGGAACGCGTGCGAATAATAGGTTTAGCCGTTAGTTATTTACTATCATCAATTCTGTTTTTTTATTTCTGCATTGCTTTCGTTAACATTAAGTGTAACATACCTATACATTTCTTTCATTTTGTATTATTTATTGTCTTTACATTATTAAAACTCAAAGTTTTTTAATTTTCTGATTAACTGTGCTCTTCTTATTATTTTTAAGTTTTACAACAACACTGAATATAAAAAAATGTTTTTGCACAGAATATGTATATGTATGCATGTATGCACATCTATTTTTTCTTTTTTAAAAATGTCATTGTTCACGTTTATATTTAATAGTTTAAATTAAACATTTTTCAGTTAGTGCGTCCATTCGCTTGTTTATTAATATTAAAAAAAAATTATTATGGTTTCCAAACCATAAGTTGACATTATTATCATAGTATGCAATATAGGCACCTTACATCACATAGTTTTTTTGCACTAGTAACATTAGGTGCGTTCGTTTACCCCAAAATTTGCACAAATTTGTGCAAGTTTTGACTGGATTTTACTGAAATGCGTTCGCTTACACAAAAATTTGCAAAAGAGAGCATCTACTGAGAGATTAAAGTGACAGTTGTAAGCAAAGAGTCTGCAAATTTTTACTGAACAAATTTTTACCAGTAAAAACCAGTAGAAAACAAAAACATATGTTTAATTTAAGTAAACAAACAAAAGTAAGCATACAATTTATAATAAAAACATTTAAAAGAACAAAAGCTGAATTAAAAGTGCAACAAAAACCAAAAATATTTATTACATTCTAAACAATTTTACTTACCACTATGTACTTATTAATATTAAGTTTTCTTTTTTTGGCATCCATGGTAAAATTTGTGTTAATTGTTCAATATTACTTATTTTTGTTTTTGTTTACATTAATATTTTAGAGATGTAAAGCTAATGAATATATGATTACTTCTTATTGCATATTATTGAGGGTACCAAATATCAAAAATCAAATATTGATGTAGTTTCGTATGTAATTCAACTAGAAACAAAATTAAAAATCATGTACAAAATAAACAAGTCTTAAAACTTGCACAGAAGCTCATTTAATAAATAAATTTGCTACGAATTTATAATCATTACAATGCATTTCATCAAGTACCAAAAACATTATGTACTGGGTAGTCTAAACAACACATATTTTACAACACTAAGCTTTTTAGCGATCAGCTGTTTGAATTAACCTGCAAGTTTTTGCAATTTTTCCGTTCGTTTACTTTTTTGTGCAAGAGCCATTTTGAGAGTAAAATTTTCATATTGCCCAAAATTTACTCAACTACTGGATTTTACTGGAAAAGTAAACAAACGCACCTATTATCTAGTTTACCACAATAGTTTAATTTAACTTTATTTTTTTATTTTTAAAATTAAAAATTTTTTTAGTAAAATAATTTTAATTTGATTACTCTAAATTTATATTATTCAATAATTTAGAATTACACAGTACAACACATGATTTGCCAACTCAATTCTGTGAACTGTATGTGAAATTAGACCCAAAAAGAAGAATTTCTGCATCATTCGTTTTGTCTTCTTACCTGCGATTTGAAGTTAGTATCGATTTGAAGTTAGTACTATCGTATAGGGGAATTTATCACGTTTTAGGCCCTGTTGTTTGACATAGCTCGACAACCCCTAGCCCAATTTAGTTGAAATAAATTTTAAAAAATTAAGAATTACAATTCCCTTAATCTGTTCATATATTGTTTTCTTATACAAGTAACACTTTCGAAGTTAAAAATGAATGTATGAAGGGAAAAAATTATTTTTTGCCTAAAAATTTAAATTTTTTTTTCAATCCAATCCAAAATTGAAAAAAGTTTCAAGTCTAGTTATTTTTTCGCAAAGTCACATAATCTATGAGCAAAATGAGACAAAGATCATAAAAATCGATGCACGCGTTTCGCTTTTATTCGCAATTGAGTAAAGGTATGAATTTCAAAAATCAGTTATAGCCACCACCCTTAAAATAAAAATAAAAATATAAATTAAAAAATTATCATGCAAAAAAAAACTTTATTTATAAAAACTTAATGAAAATAAAATAATATGCAATTAATACGCAATTATAATATGCATAAAAACAAAATTTAGAACATTTTTTCAATTATTGGCAATATCCATCCTTGTAGAAGTTGACGCTTGTGGTTCTGATGATCTTGTTTTCTTCGTAGGTTGTTCATATTCATGGTCTGAGTCTGTATCGTCATCCGAGATACACATACTATTCAAGGGCGTGTTTCTTTCACTGTGTCCACCAATTTCAATGTCTTCATCTTCGGTGCTTTCTTCAAACTGCATAATTGTGGAACTCCACCAACAAACCTCCGCAAGCAATGCATCCAATTTTTTGCTTTTGAACCGCTTTTCAAATGGCATGGTCACCTGGTGGAACCTCTCTCCTTGTTCGTCTGATTCCTGAGGTGATTGTGCCAAAAAAGTATCGAGGTGGTGGTGCAAGAAATGCAATTTCAGCGTCATGGATGCACCGATTTTTTCGAAATAAAACAGCAACCTGTCCACTCGTTGCTGTATCTCTTCTCGCTGGACACGGTTCTTTCCTAGAACGCCTTCTATTACTTCTTTCAATGCGTTCCATGCATGTTGGTGGTCGTGATGCTCTGAAAGCAAATGTGTGAAAGAATCACTTTTGATCAATTTCCGAATATCAGGTCCATTGAGAATACCTGTTTTAAATACATAAGAAAAACGAAAAAATTATTGGTAATGCGAATGTATAGAAATTAACAAATTTAGATATGACAATATTGAAATACAGAGTACGATACGTACCGTTTTTAATTTTCTCATCACTGAGTTTCGGAAAGATGGATTTCAAACAGTCAAAGGCGCCGTTAACTTTTTTGACCACCACTTCAACGAATTTCCCAGCTATTCCCAGTTTCATGTGGAGCGGTGGCAACAAAATATCATCCAGGTCCTTTATCATAGGTTCATTGCGTAATTTTAATTGTTTGTTGAGCTCGGGAGTTCTTCCTTTCCAATCTTTACATTGATATTGATTTCCTTTGTATCGTGAATCCCAATTACAAAGGAAGCAGAAGTATTTTGGATATCCGCCCTTTTCTATAATCCCTTGTAGTATGTTGACCACCTTCAGATCGCAACAAATGTTCCATTTGTGTTCATCGTATTTGATTTTCTTCAAAATTTCGCCCAATGCTTCATACGTTTCCTTCATAGTTGTGCTGAATCCCAATGGAATGCATGGTTTTTTATTTTTTTTGTGCAGCAGCACAGCCTTCAAACTAGTAACTGAACCATCGATGAATAAACGCCAGTCGCCAGCGATATAATCCATTCCCAATTTTTTCACTAAACCTGGGATATCATGGCAGTACGTGAACGTATTTGCTTCGTCAACGGAATAAAATTTCTGAAAATCAGCTTGGCGTTGTCGGTATAATGTTGCGCTGACATTTTGCTGTGTGAGTTTTCTTCTCTTCAAAAATGATGTCAGCCATTCGGAGTCGTGTTGTGATAGTCCCAGCTTGGCCACAATGTAATCCATTTCGATTTGTGGCAGCGGTTGTGGTGCACTATTTTCAATATCGGGTATCCAATCAGCATCATCCAAATCGGTCGGATTGGTGAAAACGGTTTCGGCTAGCAGGGACACAGTATCCGCACTCGGAGGTTTAGGTGCATCGGTATCAGCAGGGCGTTGCACTGGAAGTGTGGCAGTAAATGCAGCAGTGTATACTTTTGTTTTCAATTGTTGTCTGTTTAATCCAGGACGAAAATTAATGCATGCATAGCACCTGGATTCATCATGTCCAGTTGTGTCTTCCACCCAAATTACTGGCTTCATAAAAGATAACTTTCTACTTTTTCCGTGAATCCATTTTAGAAGGGTAGTATAACAACTGTTGCACACTGTGTTCGGCGTAAAATTTGCACCACTTAAATCTGCTTCATCGAAATAATTACAATACGCGGTTTTGAATTGCTCAGTAAACAAATTTTTTCGATCTTTTTTCTGTATTTTTCGGACGATATGACCACAAACGTAACAATATTCATCCAAATATGGGCACTTGTTGTTTTCCATATTGATATATTTTATGTTTTGTTGTTATTCACTTTTAAAAAACTGGAGAAAAATCACTTTTACTGTTCGCGTTCGTCGGCACTGGCTGAATGCCAAAAATCGATCAATGCACACCTATAAATACTACGTATTTTTGAATATTTTACTGCCAGGTACTTATAAATGGGCGCATATTTTAAGGGCGGCTGGCTATATACCTGATTCAGCACTTGTACGTTTCAAACTGTGCAAAACTTTCCAAATAATGACCACCCTTAAATGTGGGTGCAATTTCTGTAAAAAAATCATATAGGTAGCCACCGGAAAAACCCAAATAAATGTGGGTGCAATTTCTGTAAAAAAATCATATAGGTAGCCACCGGAAAAACCCAAATAATAAAAAGGTCCACTTTCCGTTTAATTGTCCACGTACATTTATTACCGCAATCATAAAAATCAAATAACCTATTGTTTATTCCTTTTTTTTTAATTCTCAGAATCATGAAAAAGGTGTCAATGTTTTCTCCAAATAATGTTGTGCATATCTCGAGCAAATTTTTGAAATTCATACATTTATTCAATTGCGAATAAAAGCGAAACGCGTGCATCGATTTTTATGATCTTTGTCTCATTTTGCTCATAGGTTATGTGACTTTGCGAAAAAATAACTAGACTTGAAACTTTTTTCCATTTTGGATTTTTTATGTATTTTTAAAAAAAAAAAATTTAAATTTTTAGGCAAAAAATAATTTTTTCCCTTCATACATTCATTTTTAACTTCGAAAGTGTTACTTGTATAGGAAAACAATATATGAACAGATTAAGGGAATTGTAATTCTTAATTTTTTAAAATTTATTTCAACTAAATTGGGCTAGGGGTTGTCGAGCTATGTCAAACAACAGGGCCTAAAACGTGATAAATTCCCCTATACGATAGTACTAACTTCAAATCGATACTAACTTCAAATCGCAGGTAAGAAGACAAAACGAATGATGCAGAAATTCTTCTTTTTGGGTCTTATTTCACATACAGTTCACAGAATTGAGTTGGCAATCAATTAACTGAAAAATGTTGTACTGTGTTATGATTAATCAGAAATGTTGATTATTCAACATTATATTTTGATTTTAATATTGATTAATTAACCAACCGATTAATCGCATATCCCTACCACAGAATTTACAAAAGTTAAGTTAAATTTTTTAATTTTTAATTAATATAAATTTATATTTTAATTTTGTTTTATTTATCACAAAATATTAGGCTATTCTGAAACCCTTTAAAAGGGAAAGGTCAATAAAACTAGTTAAAATAGAACGAAAAAAATTTCAAATATTCCCTTCAGTCCAAACCACTCTAAATTAATTAAATGTCCTGTAATCAATATTAAAAAAAAAAATAACACACACCTTAAAGTTTTATATTAATCTACAGCTACATGCTTACGTCATTAGGTGGTCATTAGGTGCGTTAATTCCTCTGTGCTGTTTTAAATAGTCGTGTTATCTGTATGTTTTAGGGCAATTTGCAAAACAAATATTGTACATACAGATATACGTGTGTAGTACAAACACACATCTTTAGTTTTGTAAAAATAGCAACATTTATATAAACATTTTAAAGGGTAAACGTGAATGACTTTTTACTGGTGATAATTAAAAGCTTTATTATTATTTTTTCTTATCACAATTTTTTTTACAAATGTGGGCCTTTAAAAGTTTATTTGTCTATTACTAGTTGTTGTGTATTGCTAATAAAATTTAGAATACAGAACTCAAAACGTTTTCAGCATCTTTTGACCTTCAAATAATTTTAACAATATGTATTGTATGAACTGGTCGACACGAATACCGGCAGACATATCGTGGGAAATTCTGTGTATTTTGACGGCATTTCGGAAAGATATCTGATGAAAAAGGCATGGGAAATACGAGTTGTTAACCGATATTCGATTGATTTCAGACATAAGTAGCTTAAAGAATTTTGAATGCAATTTTATTCGACTAATCGAACAGATTTCTTATAGAAACCTGAGAGAATTTCTATTCTTGCAAAAATGGTAAATGATTTTTTATGGTGTTATTATTTATTTTGCATAGAAGTACATAAATAAAAAAAATCTTAATTTTACTACTTTTAAGGTATTTAATTTTTTCCTTTTGTGTTTTTTAGCTTTACCAATTCTATCCTTACATTTGTTGATTTTTTTTACCAGATCGTCCACGGAGCAGCTTGTTATACTTAAAATATACCTTTTATTATTTTCTCATTATTAAAAAAAAAAATAAACACACTCATGTGCTGAGGACCACATTTCGCAAAAAAATGCGATGACGATTTAAAATCACTAAATTGGTGTTAGAAATACTTTAATTATAATTTAATATTTTTGAATTACATTAAAATTTCTTTCTAGTTTTGTTTGGTATGTGTTTCTAAAGTTGTTATTGGTCATGGCCCAATTAGTAGGTCTGCTCGAAACGCCTGCTGATTTTTTGTAGAGTCGTATTTTTACCGTGCAATTGTTTTTGTAGCAATTGTTTTTGACATCTTGTCCATTTTTTATACAAACAAATGCATTGGGTTTTGACATCTTTAACATAATTTAAACAAAAAAAATGCGTGTTGTTTTTTCTATCGTTGCATTGTTGTAGTTTCGCGCAGACCTACTAATTGGGCCATGTTATTGGTAATCGAAAAAAAATTGTATTTTTGTTTGAGTAAAAAATCTAATTTGAAATCACGTTCAATAAATATTTCAAACTTAAATAATTTAATAACAATTGGTGTGTTCGCAATCACAAAAAATTTTGTTATTTCAACTCACAAGCAAAGATCAATGTGTATTCTAAGTGAACTTGTATATATTATAAAATTTGAGTATCATTCAGCAGAAATATCAATGTTACAATAAAATTTTATGTGTTACTTCATGTCTTTATAAAAATAAACATTTTTATCAATTTCAATAAAAATACTAAGGCCCTAATCATGTAAAAATATTTTGTAATTTTGTTGTTGCTTTCTACAGAAATTCACATTGCGTTTTAAGGTTCTAATCAGGTAAAACCGAACGCAACGCCAAAAAATAACATTGAAAGCAAAAACAATCTCATAAATATTTTGTAATTTTGTTGCTGCTTTCTACAGAAATTCATGTACCGTTTTAAAATTTGCAACGCCACAAGCAATGGAGCGTTTGAAATTTTAAAACGCAATGTGAATTTCTGTAGGAAGCAACAACAAAATTACAAAATATTTATGACATTGTTTGTGCTTTCAATGTTATTCTTTGGCGTTGCGTTGTGTTTTACATGATTGGGGCCTAAAATTTCAAACGCTGCATAGCTTGAGGCGTTGAAATTTTTAAAATGGTACATGAATTTCTGTAGAAAGCAACAACAAAATTACAAAATATTTATGTAAGACATTATTTTTGCTTTAAATGTAATTTTTGGCGTTGCGTTGCGATTTACATGGTTAGGGCCTAAATTAAAAAACTTAATTCTTTTATTTCACTACAGTGTTACATTTATATAGGCTTTTCCATTTTCTTCGTTCAATAGGCGTGTTGATTTACTTTACCAGCAGAAACTTGCAACGAGTAAATAAAAAATTTACAACATTTTTCTCCCTCAAAAAAAAATTGAACTTCCTTAATTAAATTGTTTTGAACTATTTGTACGTGGTTATTGTTTCCAAATTTAAGAAAAATATATATTTTATCAAGGCGAATTCATGTATACGGTGGTGTCGATACTACAACAAGTAACAACACCAAAAACACAGCAATGTATTTTTTTGGTGATATGTCAAAAACATAAGCAACTTTTGACATTTCTCTCTCTAAGTAAGAAAAAAAGTAGTACAGCTGTGCTTTCAACGCCACCTGAAAGATGAATTCGCATTTTAGTTTATGTTATTGAACAATTGTTAATTTAAAAATTATGAATATTATTTTGTTGCACGTTTAACACGTTTGACGCTCTCTACGCATAATTGTTTGGTTAATGAACACAAATGAACACACCTTATATAATTTAAATAAAGAAAACGCGCGAGCCTCAGCACATGCAAGAATTAAATTGGCGGTTTGGAACTCACACGTTTTTCTGCACATGGCACAGTGGTCCAAATTCTCCACCTAGCCGGAAGAAAGTAATTTTTTTTTATTATTTCGTAACTAAATATTTTATTTGATAAGTTGATAAGTGCCAACAGTGCATAACGGTACATTTTTTATTTATTTAACTTCTGTTTCAGGTTTGATTTCTTGTTTTAAACACAAGTAATTGCTGTTTTGTTTTTCTATTAATAGCTCTGGTGATATTTAGTACAGCAATTAAAGTTGTAGATAAAAAATAAGAACAAAGTTTTTAAAATATTTTTTTGCTGAAATCAATTTAACAAAGGTAGGAACAAATTTTACTATATTTACATTTCAAATAAAATGTTTTGTTTAGAAAAAAATGCAGTTTTGTACGTGTGTGTCTTTTATGTAAACATTTTGTTCAATGTCCAAATTAAATTAGAGTTTAAAATGGGAATTAATAAAACTTTAATTCTATTATTTGTGTTTTTGTAATCTGTATGATTGTAGCTTGTCAATGTTTTCAAAACTAGCTGCCAGTTTTTGCCTAAACGCTTTTTATTTGGTTTACAGTTTGAAATGTCCATTACTAAGAGGGAACTATTTGATGCTTGGTATAGTGAAAAACAACAAAATAAAAAACTTAATGCTGTTGTATCATATGTTTTTGATCGGGCTTCAGAATAATGAAACGGATAGCTATTCCAAACAAGTGAAGCAATCTGCTCGAATGTTTGTATGGTTTCTGGATTGGCTCAAGCCAATAGAACAAAGCTAGTTTTCGAGGCTACAAATAAATATTGGCTAGATGGGAATTTTGTAATTCCAATTAAGCCTTTGCTTAGCATCTCAGGATGACGGATTACTGACCTTCTAAATAATTCTTAAAAAATGTATCTTTTCTCTAAAAGTATCAATATCATACATAAATGAGGAGGCGCTAGTTTTGTATATCGATGGTGGATACACAAGACACACTTATAGTCTTTTGCGTGCAGGTGCTTAAAACCATAACGCTGATATCTACCCTTCATTCATACCATAAACTTTTGGCTGCGAAAAGGGAATGCTATTTAAATGATGGTATCAACATTTCTGAAATATCGGCGGAAGTATCTTTGCAAAGCTTTGGTGTAATTTTAAACACAATGGCATGTGGCTTTGCTATTAACGTGAATGCAAATCGTACTTATGGCATGGATACAGCAACAGTATATATACAATTGTATTCATGGTATCCAATATGCAACACTTCCTATAGGAATGTTGTCAGATGAAGCATTGAAATCTCGAAACAAAGACTTTCGAAATATAATAGAAAGTGACACTCGAAAAATGTCCCGCGATCAGATTAAAACAAACATATTGTCTTTTTTGATTTGTTGTATTTGTTCGCCACAGGCCGTTGTTTTTTTGAATAATTTTTAGTTGTCTTTGATTTGCCTTTACATTTCACTTGCCTTTAACATTTTGAATATTTGGATTTAATATATATTAATATTTCATAAATTTAAAACATTATTTCTTTCTATAGTCCCTATTAATGTGGATTAAAATTTCTGATAAAAATTCCAAATTTTAGATAAATTTAAATAAATAATGTTTTACATAAATACAGGTTTATTATTTGTTTTTATTTATTTAACAAAAAATCTGCCACGCCCATTTTATTGATAAAATCTATGAACGTGCAAAGTTTCATGTCAATGGGGCCTTTCAAAAGCGAGTTATGACTTTCTTCCGGCTAGGTTGAGCATTTGGACCACTGTGCATGGGTGATAGACACATTGTAAGAATTCAGTCAGAAATATCACATATCGGTGCATAAAATACCCCCCATAATTTAGGTAAAAAGGCTGGTGCGAAGTAAATTTTACACCCTTACCCGGAGACCAATATAGTTCAGTTAAAGAGTACCAATTTAGTTAAAGAGTACCAATAAGAAAAGAATGAGAGAAATTAAGATTGAAAGCACAATAATGGAGAAAGTAGTGGAAGAAAAAATCGAACCAAAAAGATAAACAATCCAGTCGCCTGTTACAGAGCCATGTCATTCCTATTGGAGGTTTGACTGCTTCCAAACAGTCAGGATTGTACATTTCCGAGCCCAGTCTCGCCATCGATCAGTAATTTCGTTGCCGATGATCTTGCAGTGAACCGGACCCCACCACATCCTCACCACATATTCCCTTAAGATTTCCCCTACAGACCTCCTACAAACATTTACTAGCCTGGAGTTCACATGACAGCCCATCAAGGCCTTAAGAGCCGCTGGCAGTGCCCCTAGCAACGTTGCCCCAATATCTCCACAAGACATCTATCCGAAAGCAAACATACATACATTACGAATATTGAATTTACAACAGAAATCCGTACGAAGTTTTTTAGAATGAAGTCAGACATTTGCAAGAAATGTCTGATTCAGACAACATCGGTATATTTTCTGGCTGGGTATTTATGTTCATATGTATGTATGTACAGATACATATGTTTGTACAGCAGGGTGGGGCGTCGGAGTATGTAGGGAAAAAAACAATCCAATAGATTTGGATTAGCAATCTAATAGATTAGATTACTTAACATTAGATTCAAAATTTCAAAGTTTTTGACATTCACTGAAAATATTGTTGTAAATCGAATAACCATTTAGTTTTAGCATCACTATTACTACAACTGTATTCATAGAATGAGAAACAATAAAGTGTTTTTAGTTTTTAGTTCTTTTGTAACGTTCACCCAATACACTGCGTTTTACTATAAATTTCAACAGGTTATGGACCCAGTTCGCGGTAAAAATTAAACAGAAAATAAAGAAGAGAATATTTGTTTTCCATTTGAGAAATAACGTGGTCGCGAAAACTTCGATATATGGAAGCGTCATGCCAAATCGTATCTTGTATTGAGAAATTGCTGGAAGATTGTAATTTTGGGGGTGAACCAAAACTCTACAGTGGAAGAGGTAGATGCAAATGAAAGAGCCTTAGCAGAAATAACGTTAATGGTGGATCTTAACAATTTCGCTCACATAGCGACGGCAACGGGTGCAAAAGAAGCCTGGGATGCCTTAATGAGTGCCTTTGAGGACACCGGTTTGACACGAAAAGTTTAATTATTGAAACAGTTGGTTCAAATTAAATTGTCAGACTTTGACTCAAAGGAGGAGTACGTCAACAGAATGGTAATGACTTCTTTGAAGGTAAAGAACTCTGGGTTGAATATAGACGACGAGCTAATAGCATCATTGATGCTGGCCGGTCTGCCGGAAGATTTTCGATCCCTTGTTTTGGCTGTGGAAAATTCTAAGATAAAATTGTCTGTGGATATGGTGAAGAATTTACTTTTGCAAGATGCTAAATTTGATACCGGTATAAAAACGGAGGAAAATGCATTTGTTTCCAACAGAAAATTTCAAAAGCCAAAAAAGTTTAAGTGTCATGGTTGTAAGAAAGAGGGGCATTTTATTAAGAATTGTCCAAACATGAAAAAGAAAAATTCAAACGAAAACGGTTTAAAGCATCAAACAAGAAAATCTAACGACAGAATTCTGTTGGCGTCTTTATTTTCTTCATGTGACGTCGGCGTAGATGAATGGTATGTAGACTCAGGCGCAACAACGCACATGTCAAAAAGAAAATCAATTCTGCACGACTTAAAAGCTACAAAAGGTTAAGAAGTAATTGTAGCAAACAACAACAAACTCACAGTGGAGTGTGTTGGTGATGCAAGTTTATTCTTGTCTACTGATGAAGGGGAAACGAAAACTGTTATAAAAAACGTTGAGTATGTACCGCAACTGTGTCCAAATTTGATGTCGGTCAGACAATTGACGGCAAGCGGCAAGAGAGTAGTTTTTGAGCAGAACAGTTGTGAAATTTTTGGCAGCGACAACATGCTCATGGCAACTGCAAGTTTACATAACAATTTATATAAGTTGGACTTTGTTGTCAATAAGAATGCAAAAAACGAAGAACAAAAAGCGTTGATGGCAAATAATAGTGCTCATTTGTGGCATCGACGCTTCGGCCATATTTGTGATGACAATTTATGTAAAATAAGAGACACGAGCGAACTTGATTTTCAAATGTGAAATTTGTATACAAGGAAAACAAGTAAGAAATTCGTTTAAAGAAGATGTTCATCGCGCTACAGAAATTTTGGAAATAGTACATTCTGATGTAATGGGTCCATTAAAAAGTAAATCGTTTTCTGGTGCTCGTTTTATCATGATTTTTGTGGATGATTATTCCCGAAGGGTATTTTTATCGTCAATTAGAAGAAAATCAGATGTTTTCGAGGAATTTAGGAAATTTAAAACTATGGCTGAAAATAAATGCTCGAAGAAAATTAAAATATTTCGAACTGACAACGGCACTGAGTACGTGAATAAATCGTTTCAGGAGTTGTTAGACAAATGTGGCATAATTCATCAAAAAACTGCACCATATACACCAGAACAAAATGGTGTGTCCGAACGTTTAAACCGTGCGATAATTGATCGTGTTAGATGCAATAGATTCTGGTCTCGATGAAAAATTTTGGGCAGAGGCGGCAGTGACAGCAGCCTATTTGTTGAACAGAATAACATGTAGAAAAAATACGATTTGCCCAGAGGAAGTATGGTCAGGTAGAAGACCAAACATCAACCATATTCGTGAAGCGTTCCAAATTAGAGGTAAAATCCATACCGTGTATTTTTGTTGGGTATAGTACGGAAAGTAAAGCCTACAGACTTTATGATCCTGCTACAAAGAAGATAATCGTCAGCCGTGATGTTGTTTTCATGGAGGTTCAGCTACGTAGCAATAATATAGATCTTACTAATGAGGTTCGAAATATTGTAGTTGGTATCGATAAGGACTTTGTCAATTCTGGGGAGGCAATGGTAGAAGAATTGCCAACTGGAATAGTAAATGAATTGCCAAATGAAGACTCAAATAATTTGCCAACTGGTGGCGATGATGAAATAAACAACGTATCAACAGAAAGTCTTAAAGTAGAATATGATGTCAACTCAGAAGACAACACAAGTTTTGAAGATGCAATCGACGAACAGTTAGCAGAAGATCGTTTTGAAAATGTTGAAGTTCGACGATCTGAACGTATAAGGGCAAAATCTAGTCACGAATACAATTTTTGTGCAGCTAGTTTTGTGTCGAATGATCCTGTAACAGTAGAAGAAGCCTTGAATTCTGAAGAAGCCGAACAATGGCGGACCGCAATGGGCGAAGAAATGAATTCGCTGGCCTTGAACGATACATGGACATTGGCTTATCCACCGTCTGATAAAAGACCAATTAAATGCAAGTGGGTCTTCAAGACAAAATATGATGCAAGTGGTAATAAAGTTCGTCATAAGGCGAGACTTGTTGTTAAGGGCTGTAGCCAACGAATAGGTGTCGATTACGAGGAAACATTCGCTCCTGTAGTTCGTTATTCGTTCATAAGATTTTTACTTGCATTGTCCGTAAAACTTGATCTGCATATCCATCAACTTGACGCAGTTACAGCATTCCTCAATGGGGATCTTGAACGTGAAATTTGTATGGAACAACCTGATGGTTATAAGGATGGAAGTAACCGTGTTTGTGTTTTAAAGAAAGCCCTCTATGGGTTCAAACAATCCAGTCGTTTTTGGAACACAACTTTAAAGAACATTCTTTTACAATTTGGCCTAAAAAGAAGTGAAACAGATCAATGTGTATATTATCATGTTGGCAATGGTAAAGTTTTGTATGTGGCCATTTATGTGGATGACGTGTTAATATTTTCAAACAATATTCACGTAACAAATAAACTGAAATGTGACCTGTCTAAACATTTCCTTATGAAAGATATGGGAGAAGCATTTTCCGTCTTGGGTATGAGAATTCAAAGATCTGGTGGTAAAATAAAAACAGATCAATCCAAATACATTGAAGATGTACTTAACCGATTTTCTATGGTGGACAGTAATCCTGTAAGTTCGCCAGTGGATGTGAATCAAAAGCTTTCTCTTGAAATGTGTCCGTCTTCTGAAGAAGACAAAGAGGAAATGAATAAGGTTCCTTATATGGAAGCTGTTGATTGTTTACTGTTTGCAGCTCAGAATACAAGACCAGACATTTGCTATATTGTCAATATACTAAGCCGTTTTAATACTAATCCAGGGAAGGCGCACTGGTCTGCAGTCAAACGTGTAATGCGATACCTTAATGTCGATATACCAATAAAGTTTCTACGTGAAAAACTGGAGAGTGGCGAAGTTAAACTTAATTATTTGGAGACAAATAAAATGTTAGCGGACATCTTTACAAAAGGCGTACCAGCTGATAAATATAAGTATTTCACTAATCAATTTGGTTTGATATAATTTTATTTAACTTTGATGTATTTATTTAACAATGAATTAATTTATGAATTTATTTTATTATTAAAGATAATGTTTATTCAGGGAAGGTGTTGTAAATCGAATAACCATTTAATTTTTGCATCACTATTAGTACAACTGTATTCATAGAATGAGAGAAACAATAAAGTGTTTTTAGTTTTTAGTTCTTTTGTAACGTTCACCCAATACACTGCGTTTTACTATGAATTTCAACAAATATTCTTGATTTTTAAAATAATTCTGACAATTGACAACTTCCTAAAATAATATTTTATAAAAATAACACAATTGTTAAAAACCGGTTAAAAGCAAAAACTACAAGCAAATAAACTCACCTAAAAATTCCGATCCCACGACAATCGGTTGGTTCTACGCACCGGAACGACTCGGAATTCATCGAAGTCCAACCAACTCCTGTTCTTCAGATATGAATGCTACAACAACAACAACTACAAATTTCTGTACGCTTTTGTTTTGAGTCAGCTATTTAACGTTTTTAATTACACTGCCTAGTTCAAAAATGTAAGAAGCGGCGGGTAAACCTTATTCGAGTATGCTGAACCCATTATTCCATTTAGCGTCATCAATACGAAACAATGACGTTTCGTGTCGATTTTTGTAAATCGGTATGCCCATTGTCAGTATCAAGTTTTATCGATAACGTCTGCATCGATATAAATTGACTCCGATTTTGTCGTCAGTCTTATTGGTGTCGAAACAGTTTTATACCTTTTTAATTTTTCAATAATAATAATGTTGAATTAAAAAAAAAATGGAAAAAGCAACAAAGCTACGCAAAAATAGCAAAAATTTGTAAAAATAGCGAAAAGTACCTAAAACTATAAGGAACGGCAAAAATTCCATCACAATGGGAAAATTAGCGGAAATACGCTTGAAATTAGCATCTCACTGTTGTCATATTATTATTGTTGAACAAAGGAAACGTAGTTTTGAGAGATTGTCGAAAACATACACTAAAACTAATCGATGAAATATTTCTTTAAGGGATGTCAGAGGATAAACTATGTACCTAAATCTTGGAGGATATCTAAGATTGTATTTCTACCGAAATCAGGTAAGAGCAATCATATGCACCCGAAAGATTTCAGACCTATTAGTCTCACATCATTCCTGCTAAAAACGTTGGAGAGAATTTTGGACTATCATTCCAAGGGTAACATGGGGCCGACCATTCTCTCTGTTAATCAACACGCTTACACGAGGGGCAAAACAACTAACACGGCACTCCATTCAGTTGTCTCACTGATTGAGAAGACCCTGAGCTATAAGGACTTCGCTATGGGCGTGTTCCTGGACATCGCGGGAGCATTCAATAATGTGTCCACAGAGGCAATTTCGGCTAGCTTGTCTCGCACGGGCGCACACTCACACGCTAAAAACTGGATCGGTAACCTGCTAAGGTGCAGGTCTATATTTGCGGCGTGGTGTAACTCCAGGATAACGAGGAGGGCACTCCCGGGGTTCTCTCACCAATGCTTTGGACGCTTGTCGTCAACGAACTTCTCAATGGACTTCAGGACGGGGCAGCAAAAATAACTGCATACGCAGATGACGTGGCGGTTATAGTTGCTGGCAAGGATCTGAGTACTATTAGTTCTGTAATGGAGGCTACACTGGCGTTGGTCAGCCAGTTGGCGGCCGGAGTAATCCCGAGAAGACTGACCTAATACTATTTACGAATAGGTACAAAATTGGTCCATAGAGGAAGCCTAAACTAAAGGGGGTACTAGCCTGGAACTTAAGCACCACACAAAGTACCTGGGAGTAATACTGGATAGCAAACTATCGTGGAGATTGAATATGGAAGAAAGGGTGAAAAAGGCAACGAATGCGCTCTACGCATGTAAGAAAATGCTGGGCAAAACGTGGTGGACGGCCTTGGATAAGATATCGCACCGGAAAATGCTAATGGGCGTGCAGAGACTCGCCGAACTTAGCATCACCGGTGCTTTGCGTAGTACACCGACTGCGGCACTGGATGTGATCCTGGACTTGCAGCCGATTCATCTAGTGGCAGAAGGAACTGCGAGGAAGTCTGCGATCCGTTTAAAGGCGATGGGACAATTTGTATACAGACCTTATGGTCGTGGCAGTATTATAAGGGGAATAGATTGTAGCATTGACTACACCATTCCGAGACTGTCATTTGGAAGGAAACCCAAGGTAACTCGCGGACGGCTGGTTAGCAGGGCTCCGATCTGGCCACAGGACCTTCAGTTTCTACACTGATGGCTCCAGAGGGCGGAGTTGCAGCTGCAGTCTACTGCCGGGAACTAGGTATTCGGGAATCGTATAAGCTTCCCGATTACTGCACCATATTCCATGCGGAGATATTTGCGGCCAAGATGGCTGCTGTTTTAGCACGTAGCTCCAGTACTAGGAACTCACACATAAACTTTTTCATCGATAGGCAGGCGGCGATCAGGGCGATATCCGCTAAATATTCATACTTTTCTATCGTCCAGGAGTGTAGGGACTCGATAGATTGACTCTGTGCCAATAGGAGGGTACACATCTACTGGATTCGCAGCCACCAGGGCATAGAGGGCAACGAGGAGGCGGACGAATTGGAAAAACGGGGGTCCATTTACCATACGATAGGGTGATGGCCATCCCGGCTCCAATTCGGAATATTAGGAGAGATACGGACTCTGCTATACGGAGGAGATCAGAGGCAGTTTGGGAAAACACCGGAACGTGCAGGGTTTCCAAGGTAATGTGGGGATCCTATGATCCGGAGTCGACGAAACTTCTTCTGTTGCTATCGAGAAGTGACTGTAGACTTCTGGTAGGTTTTATAACGGGTCACTGTTGGACTGCGGTATACGCCCAGAGGGCGGGGCGGCTGAATAGTGACAATTGCAGATTCTGTGGGGTACCAGGTGAAAAGGAGACAGTGGAGCATATACTCTGCTACTGTGCGGCACTCGTGCGCTCCAGAGCGAACTGTCTGGGAGATCATTACTTCCAAAATCTCGGGGAAATCTCAGGAATTGGGTTAATGAGACTCCTGGCGTTCGTCAAGAGAGAGTGGGATACTCTGAGTACCATCACATCGGAATGACCTTTCTTATTTCTAACTTTCTTCTGCGGGTTAGGGATCTATTTGGTCTATGCGGGGTCTTTGTGACCGGCCATTCTGACCTAACCTAACCTAACATAACTGAAATTAAGTTCATAGAATAAATTCGAAAAATAAAAAATGTTGGTTATTTAAAATTTTTAATAATTTTATATATGAAAAAAAATAGAAGTAAATGAAAAAACATGTAAATCAATTAAAAATAGATAATCATTCACAACAACATATATCGATCCATCAGGAAAAATAGAATTTGGTTTAAAGATTTATGTTTGACTATTGACTGCCAGCCGTCGTCAATGGCGGTGAGTGATAAACGGCAAAGATTTCTGAAGAAATAGTGTGGTTACTATCGAAACATATCAAATCAACCTGTCCATGGGTTCAATCCCAGCTTCAGTCAAAAATGAAAAATTATCAATAAATTTTAATTCATTTCTTCATTAAAAATAATTTAATGAAAATTAAATTTGATGAACTTAAGCTTGATTAAAATATAAAAATTTGAATTCAAACCAATTAACAGTTCAATAAAATAACCACAATACTAAGCTACGTTCAAACCTATTAAATATTTGACTTCCAATAATTAATATTGTGCTTATTTTATTGAACTGTTAATGATTTTTAATTCAAATTTTGATATTTTAATCAGGCTTAATTCATTGAATTTAACTTTCATTAAATTATTTTTATGAAGAAAGGAATTTTACAACATGAAATGAATTAAAATTTATTGATAATTTTTAATACTGAAGAGATTGTGTGGTTACAATCGAAACTAGTCTGGGCAACCTGTCCGTGAAAACCTGGGTTCAATTCCCAGCTCAGTCAAAATTGTAAATAATTAATTTTGAGCCAATATGTAGAAGAAAATAATTTACAATGAACAGCTACGATACATACATATATAAGGAATACTTCTGAGTGGCGGGGTCAATTAACCGAAGGCCGCCTGTCAGCCTTTCGGTTTGTCTCTCCGTGTATATTTTGAAATTGGGTTTCCTAAGAACCCAGATACGATGGGGACTAGATTGGTTTATTTTTGTATTAAACATAGTCCGCAATAGGTTTCTATTGAAATTGCAACTGCATATGTTTGTCTTTGTAACAACATGATCGATTTTTAAGGATGGTTGTTCCATATATTAATTCATAACTCTTATCCTACTGAATAGATTTTTCGAGATTTCAAGCTCAAACTGCTTAGGAAAACTAGAAACGATTTGACACCAATATTGTTCTCTTCGTTTAAGTCGTTCGAAAGAGAGCGTGATTTTAACAGACAGATGGACATGGCTGAATCTTAAAATTACTTAACGACACAGAATATATGTATGTACTTTATGGCGTCTAAGATGAATATTAAAAAATTTCCAACCGAAACGACAAACTTAGTGAACCTTTTTTTAATTAATTCATTTATTAATGATGTGCTAATAATCCCAATTTATGATAAAAAACACTGAAATTTATTGTTGTGGGAAAGCTAGTTTCTATGTGCATTTCGCTGGTTGCTTAGGCCAGCTCGTCAGGAAACTTTTTCCAAATACTTTAGAAAAGCTAAAAATATAATACAAGTAAGACCATAAAGTGAATAAGAATTTTAAACACTCAGCTCTTACTTGTAACAATATCAAAGCTTCAACAAAGACACAACAATAAATAGTGAATTTTTTCTTTCTTACACTCCCCTACAATTGGCTGGGTTTTTTCCAACACGAATTGTAGTTGTAAGAGGATAGAAAAAAAAACAAAATAAAAAAAAACAAGTTGTTTAATAAAGCAGCTTGCCATTTCAGTTTTTTATTTGCCGGGCACATGCAAATTTATTATCAAAAATTATTTTCGGGAATGAAATATTTATTAATTAATTCATTTATTAATGATGTGCTAATAATCCCAATTTATGATAAAAAACACTGAAATTTATTGTTGTGGGAAAGCTAGTTTCTATGCGCATTTCGCTGGTTGCTTAGGCCAGCTCGTCAGGAAACTTTTTCCAAATACTTTAGAAAAGCTAAAAATATAATACAAGTAAGACCATAAAGTGAATAAGAATTTTAAACACTCAGCTCTTACTTGTAACAATATCAAAGCTTCAACAAAGACACAACAATAAATAGTGAATTTTTTCTTTCTTACATTCCCCTACAATTGGCTGGGTTTTTTCCAACACGAATTGTAGTTGTAAGAGGATAGAAAAAAAAACAAAATTAAAAAAAACAAGTTGCTTAATAAAGCAGCTTGCCATTTCAGTTTTTTATTTGCCGGGCACATGCAAATTTAAACCTTCATTCACCACTTGAAAGCTGCTATTTTTTTTAAAGGGATTTCTTTGCGGGCTTTTTTTACAGGAGATGAGTTTTAACATTTGGGGAGGATGGAAAAATGTATCTGGTAGCCCTGAATAAAGGTATCATAATTGAGGGGCCTAAAAGTAAAAGAATACAAGTACATTAGCTAAAAAAATTCAGTTAGTTGGAGCAATTAACACTTAACACCTACTAATATTTGTAACTATACGGAAATTCAGACATCTATAATTGAAGCACAGCCGCGAATAACGTTGTAAGTTACAAAATAAATTCGAATTTTAAATTACATGCTAAATTTAAGTTTATAATTTTTTTTAGTGGAAAAACGTTTCATATCCACAATTGCGATGTTATTTAAAACGTTTTTCCACTACGCAAGCGGCTTTTAAAACGTTATTCCACGTTGCAAAACCATTTCTTTTGTATCATTTTGTTAGTAACTTACAACGTTCTTCCACTGGTTGACTCTTTGTACCGCATTTTGAAGGCGTTAAAGCGCATAATTTTGGGTGATTTAATGTTCAAACAGTGTAAGAGAGTAATGTTAACGGTAATCTGCAAAAAAACAGTTTTTGCAAAAAGTGGCTTTTACAACGTTATTCGCGGCTTTGCTTCAATTGTCTCAAATTGTCCGACGCTGAAAGATAAGTTATATTAAGTTTACAATTAATTAAACTTTAAAGCTCCATTACTAAGAATTTTATTTTTTGGACTTGCCCAAGATTGAGACTTCATCATCGTAGAAAGTTTTTTTTAATGCAAACAAATTTTTTTTTACAATATATGTATGTGCAAAATGAACATTTAAATATATATGTATAATTTTTAAAAACAAACCATGTTATATTTTGAAATGTGTATCACAGACATTTTTTGTGAGTTGGTCTAACGTTTAAAAAATAAGTTAAAGTGCTTTACATATTTGACTGTGCAGAATCTTAGATATCATAGAATTGAAAAGTCAATTGTTACCTATGTCATTTGGTATAGGCGCCTTCGTGTCAAAATCCTTATTCTGGGAGCATATTTGTATGTGCGCTATGTGAAATAAAAAGTTGATATCTGTGATTTTTCAAATCAAACACGTCTAATATACATGGAAAATATTTGAGTTTAATTTTATCGTACCAAAACCCGTAATTCGAGAGAACTCTTGTATATGGGGCTAGTAAAATAGTAAAGACCAATTTGGGTCATTTACAATATTTAATACATTTAACTATTAGGAAAAAGTCTGAGAGAAAGGTCCTTTTAGCTCATATGGTATGGGCGGGATTTTGTCAAAAACCATTATTTTAGGAAGAAAAAAAAATAGTTATTTGTCATAACTCTGTCAAATATAAACTAAATTTGTTAATTATCAACCAGTATTTTACTACGTTTACTTTAAGTGGAGAAATAAAGTTTATAGATTATAAGAAGACGTTAATAAGTAAAGGGTTATGAGAATATATTAGAGGAAGTCGTGTTTTTGCGCTCATGTTTTAGCCATTGAAAAATCTGCTAAATTTCAATAGCAAAAAATTCCGGACCATATGTAATATAAATATAGCAAAAGCGCAAAAAGATTGAGAAAATTTTTAAAGTATTTAAGTGTGACACTTTTAGCATTTTTGCAATTAAATTTATCATTCAATATTTTGATTTAGCTGCAAACTTTTCTTTTAGCATTTCGGTATTTTATTTAGGATTTTTATAAACTTTTTTAAATTTTGACTATAAAAAGTTGCACTCAAAAAGAAATTTCGTATAAAAATGGATTAGTTTTAATTTTTGGGCATTTCATGTTAATCCAACGAAATATCTCAAACAAATTTGTGCTGTAAACTGCTGAAAAAATAATAATTTTGAAATTTTAGCTTTTCTTAAACTTTAAGAAGTAAACTAGTCTAAAATTTCTTTTTATACAATCATTTAAATCAGAGCAAAGCATAAAAATCAAATCGCTTGTATTTTGCTCACATCAGGGGTATTGCAGGCCGCCTAAATTTAGTAAAATTTAATACTGTAAATAAATTGTTAGCAAAAATCTTGAAAAAATTTCAACATTTACCAAAATCCTTTTTAAAATTTTCCGTCCTTTTCTATTGCAAGATTTAGCTGTAAACAATTTTAAAATCTGGTCACACTATAAGTTTGCAAACATTTCCTTGGAATTATCTTAATGACTGCAGGTGAAGTAAACAATCTCACCGAGTAGAACAATTTTCTAAATTTGTAGCCTTAATATACTTCAGTAAACACTTGGGCTCCACATTAGACCCTTTGAGCGGTGCGGTGCTTTTGGGTTTTACCTATACAAATTTAAAAATGTTCAGTATTGGCGAACTTTGTAGATTTATTAGTAGTGTTTTTATTAGTTTTTTTTTTCTTGTTTATTATTATGGACGAAAATGGGGGATTTTTCAGTCAAATTTTAAAAATCGTGTGCCACTAAATTTCAAATTGGAAATTCGTATTCGAAGAATATTGCCGCAGATATTCGTATTTGCGAATATTAAAAATTGATGTTTTTAACATCACTAGTAGATACATATACAGATGTGTACTTATATTTAATACTGTAAATAAATTGTTAGCAAAAATCTTGAAAAAATTTCAGCATTTACCAAAATCCTTTTTAAAATTTTCTGTCCTTTTCTATTGCAAGATTTAGCTGTAAACAATTTTAAAATCTGGTCACACTGATAAGTTTGCAAACATTTCCTTGGAATTATCTTAATGACTGCAGGTGAAGTAAACAATCTCACCGAGTAGAACAATTTTCTAAATTTGTAGCCTTAATATACTTCAGTAAACACTTGGGCTCCACATTAGACCCTTTGAGCGGTGCGGTGCTTTTGGGTTTTACCTATACAAATTTAAAAATGTTCAGTATTGGCGAACTTTGTAGTTTTATTAGTAGTGTTTTTAATAGTTTTTTTTTCTTATTTATTATTATGGACGAAAATGGGGGATTTTTCAGTCAAATTTTAAAAATCGTGTGCCACTAAATTTCAAATTTGAAATTCGTATTCGAAGAATATTGCCGCAGATATTCGTATTTGCGAATATTAAAAATTGATGTTTTTAACATCACTAGTAGATACATATACAGATGTGTACTTATATTACTAATAAACAGATATGTACTTATATTACTAATAAACAGGTAGGTAATAGATTTTCTTTTAACAATGCATACTATAAAATAAAAAACAACTTACTTTTTGAGTACTTAAATCGAAGCCCAAGTATGTTGATTTTTCCTCAGCCACTGACATGCTCTTCATTTTCGTTGTCTGACTCCGCCAACGGTAATTGAAGAGCAAACAAATCTTCGGTAATATCTATGATTAATTAAAAAATTGTGATTAAAATTCCACGTACTATTTCGAATAAATGTTCTTTAAAGTTGTTTCAATTAAACTTACTTATATTTATATTTAAGTAAATTTAGTAGACTGAATTTTCCTTAAATTAATTTTTTTTTTCTTAAATAACAAATAGTCTAGGCCGGACACTGTGCTTTCTTTTTCTAAACACAACACAATTTAATAAGAAAAAACACTTGTTTAATCGGTATCTTGCTGATATAAGGAGGTGGGCTCGGTAAGCCAGCTGGTCACAGTAGGAATAAATAAACATGTGTCATTTCTACGCCAGATGACGATTAATACCCATCACCCAAGGTGGAATAAGGGGGTGGGCTCTCTAGTCCAGCTGTTCACAGTGTTTTTCGCCGTGTCGTAATGGTGCATGTACACGACATGTTTTTTACATCTGACTTCTCAACTTTTCAAGTCACATGTAATTGTACATACATATCTGTCAAATTTGATGTTTTACCCTGCGGCCACACGATCAACTTTTTGTTGATAGTCTTTTACATATACCGTTTGTCAAAATTTACATAAATTGAAAGCTGTGACGTAGGCTGCACGCAATTTTTAAGAAATTTACTTTCAAGATGTCATCAAGAAAACAATTTATACTGACAAACGAAAAATTTACTCACTAAATTGAACGTAAATTGCCAAACAAATGGATAGTTAAAATTGAGAGCAATCGCGCGATCAATTTCAAAAGTGTGAGTGTGTTAGTAAAAAAATGAGAGTGAGAGCAAATTGAAAGGAATTGAAAGACAAAAATTGATCGTGTGGCCTCCAAGTTACATAACCCTGCCTTTACACATGCAAGTAATTACTTGCAAGTAGTGTATATGTATTATCAATGAAAATGTCGAAGAAATAGTCGAAAGTCTTGCAAGTAGCTTGAGTGTTTACACAGTCAGTTGTAAGTTTATTTTTCAAATGTCCTCGAAGCGAAAACATCTTATTAAAAAGCTTTATTTTTGGGCTTAAAAAACATTATCATGTTAATGTTATCACGAAATTTATTTAATAATATTAAATTTAAATTATTTAGTTGTTTCTTTATTTTATTTTTAGTCCATCTTGATGAAAAACTTATGTTTATTTTTAAAATATGTGAATCCAGTATTGCCGTAGTTACCGATATCATAAAGATGTATTGCTTTGCTTTTGTTTTGTTTTTTATTTTTATAATTACACAATGCTACCAAAGGCATCCACTGTAGCACTGTTTCTATATTTGTCATTTTACTTGCTGCAAGTGTCAAAAATTTACTTGCAAGCAAACTCTCTTGCAAGTTGGGCTGCAAGTACGAAAAATGTGATGGTGTTAGTAAAAATATGTGAGTGTATTGAGTTTTTCGAACTTGCACTTGTATGTGTAAACCCCGGGTTAGACTTATGCTTCTGACATTGTCTCTATTATTTTCGCATAGTTGTTGCAGAAACCAAAGTAGTTCTCGGTTTTAAAAAGAGTTTAGCGATCTAACCATTTATTTCTTTAAATTCGTGATACCAATTTAGGATATTATAATGAAAAGTTTTTGGTATACATATGCATGAACATAATTTCTATTCAATGTCGAAATGATCATACATACATCGGTATTGTAAAATATTAACTGCAGTCGGCTATTGATTCCGTCAATAGTGCACCGCCGCCGCCGGTTTCTTAGCGGCATAGATTTGAAATTTGACAAGACAGATGTTAAAAACATGTTGTGTACGGGCGGCTTTACCTAGCGTTTTCACATGAAAGTAATTTCTTGAAAGTCTTAACACACTCCAATTTTTAATCACACACACAATTTTTGTACTTGCAAGAAAGTTTTCATTAATAACGAAGAGAATTTCATAATATTTTGATTTTACGCAGCATTTACAAGTGAAAGTACTTTCATGAAAATTCTGTATACGTATTATCATTTCACAGAAAAATAATAAATTTTCATGAAAATTTACATGAAAGTGAAATTTCATTTTCAAAATGTCGCCAAAGGGTAAACTTCTATCAAAAATGTCGCTTCTTCTTTTTTTATTGTTTTGCTTATTTCAAGTTTCAGAGGTACCGAGCCAATAATTCACGCCGAACTTCAGGCATTCGTTTAAAATAATATTTATTTTTATTAGTTTTCATGATATTTATAAATTTTAATTAGAATCATTGTGTTCTTAATATTTAGTTAAAAATATATATTAAAATTCCTTACATATACGAAAAGAAACAATATCAATTAGCAACACTGCTTAGTTATTGTCATTTACTTTTATGAAATCGCTTTCTTGAAATTTTCATTGAAAGCTAGCTGAAAGTTGGACTGAAAGTAGAAAAATGTAAACGTGTTAGTGAAAAAATGTGAGTGTATTGCGACTTTCAAGACACTATTTTCATGTGTAAATGCCCAGTTGCAAAGTCATAATACCATGTACGCGTGCCTTATATGAAATGACTCGCCAATTTATACAAAAAATGAGTCTGTTGAATTTTTGTGGGGAAGTTCCCGCTTTGAACTGTCAAATAAGCCCAGGCATAAAAAAAATTTTAACACTTAAAATATAATAGTAACACGGAAGAGGTAAGTACTTGGTCCTCGCCATATTTTTTCATTGTTTAATTATTTAGCTTTTAACATTTTTAAAAATATACGAATTTATCCAAAGCTATTTTTTAAACAACAGAAATTAAAGTCGCACATTACTTTATTTGGTATAGCCGACAGTTGTATTTGCGCCGCCGTCGTTGAAAATTTTTAAATTATAGTCTACTTTCACACGTTTCATCTTTTGATGCTCAACTTCTTTTCAATTCCCTTTTGAAGATGCCATTATGATCACACGCAGCAACCGGTTTCAACTTTTTTTTGCTGCAAAACAACAACACTTTTATTCTAAGCGAACCATAGAGAAAAAGAAAACATTTACATGCAGCCATTGCTGTGCATATACCTACGAATGAAAACACAAAGCGTACTGACCGAGTACAGGCATCTCCGTACCAACCCCTTTTCTTCTTGCTTCCCTCTCCTTAACCTAGCAGTTACACGTGAAAGTAATTTCATGAAAGTCGCAATACACTCACACTTTTTCACTAATGCACTCCCATTTTTTTACTTTCCACTCAGCTTTCAACGATTTTTTCAAGAAAGTAATTTTTTGACACTTTCTGAAAGTAAAATGACAGAGCGGTAAACAAAGTTGCCCACTAAACAGACTTATACAAATTTACAGGATTGTGGTAAAATAATAATTGTAAATTTAATTTATTTTGTACACACAAAAAAATAATAATTTTAAATTTAATTTATTTTGTACACACAAAAAAATAATCTAGGTAATTTTACCAAGGCAAAAATACATAATTGATAATAATGGTCGCATCTTAAATATTTTATACTTTCTCCGTTTAAAAAAAAATGTGTCGTTTTTTTCCAAGTGGATCAAGAAAATCAAAAATTTTAAACACGTTTATTTCGAAATGTATTTTTTGAATAATTACGACGTTGCAGCAAATGAGCGATATATAGATTTAGAAAGACAATCAAGTAAAATGTTTCAGTAGATAATTTAGTTAATTGTTATACATTATGAATTGATAAATAGCATATTACAATGAAATGAATAAGGAAGTTAATTTTATTTAAAGTGTGTAACTTAAAGAAGTATATAGTCTTCTCAAATATGCTTACTTTACAACAAAATTTTACATGTTGTGCAACTTCAATAGAACAAAATTAGTTACTTTTATTTAAAACTATTAAACTTTTATTACTAATGTACGTCATTAGCTATTTGAGCGGTTTATGCAAGCTATTGCGGTTTTGTAACCAATATTGACATTACTAATGGCTTGGAAAAAGTTAGAGCTGGTTCAAACAGTTAAAGTTTCAGCCGTCAGGTCTTGAGCTTTTAGGATATAAGGGCAAAGATAATTCCATTTCTTTTCCTTTCTCTCCTAAAAACTCAAGACTTGACGGCTAAGACTTGAACAGTGTGAACCAGCACCTAAAACGATAATAATATACATACAATTTTTTATTTTAATGTGTCAACATTTTGATATATTGTTTTTAAGCAATATTTTCACAAAACTCTAAGCAGTTTGTGTTATGACAAACAAAATAAAACCTTGGTTGTGCGAACAAAGTAGAAGTGCCAAAGTTATAAAACAGGGCAGTTTAAACACCTTAAGTAAAAGTGTGGGTTAAATATGCAACATGTTTCGCATGTTTTTCACCAACATATCCACAAAAGAACTTGAACATGTTTCCCACAGTTTTATTTATTTTTTCTACAAACGAACACAAAAATGTAGAACATGTAACATTTATGCAACATATTCCTCAGAAAATAAATCGTCATTAGATAATTTTCCAAAAATAAAATAACTTTTCAAATATTAGTAAATTTTCTTACTTTTTCGAACATAGAAATTACCTAATTTAATATTTAAACACGTTTATTTCGAAATGTATTTTTTGAATAATTACGTTGCAGCAAATGAGCGATATATAGATTTAGAAAGACAAACAAGACAAACTTTTCTTGCCCATATGTAATTCCGTATGTATATCAAAATTTCCATTTTACATACGGTTCATAATTTTTGCTATCACACCTGCTTATGTTTTTCCTTATGACATAACCTAGAAATGTAAACAAACAATTTCGTTTCAAGACAAACCAGCTGTTTTGTTTATGTTTGCCACAGGAAAATAGAGCGTGTTCTAATCGAAAAAATTACATATGTGTTTCCACATGCAAAGTTTCATATGTATCACACGATTTGTGCAACTTTTACATATGTAAAATACATCCCGTCTGATAGCACCTTAAAAAGTTTCATTAGATAATTTAGTTAATTTATATACATTATGAATTGATAAATAACATATTACAATGGAATGAATTATTTATTACATTAGCTATTTGAGCGGTTTCTGCAAACTATTGCGGTTTTGTAACAAATATTGACTTCCCTAATGGCTTGGGAAAAGTTAATGCTGGCTCACACTGTTCAAGTTTTAGCCGTCAGGTCTTGAGCTTTTAGGAGATAAGGGAAAAGAGGATGCCATTTATTTTCCTATCTCTCCTAAAAACTCAAGACTTGACGTCTAATACTTAAACAGTGTGAGCCAGCATTTAAAACGATAATAATATACATAAAATTTTTTATTTTAATGTCAACATTTTTATATGTTGTTTTCAAGCAATCTTTTCACAAAATTCTAAGCAGTTTGTGTAATTACAAACAAACAAAACCTTGGTTGTACGAACAAAGAAGAAGTACCAAAGTTATAAAACAGGGCAGTTTAAACACCTAAAGTAAAACTGTGGGTAAGATATGCAACATGTTGCGCATGTTTTTCATCAACATATCCACAAAAAAATTAGAAAATGTTTCCCACAGTTTTATTTTTTCTACAAACGAACACAAAAATGTAGAGCATGTAACATTAATGCAACATATTCCTCAGAAAATAAATCGTCATTAGATAATTTTCCAAAAATAAAATAACTTTTCAATCACTGGTAAATTTTTCAAGTTCTTAAGTAATTTAAACAAAATATTAAAATACTTTTTCGAACATAGAAATTACCTAATTTAATACGTAGTTATATTACCTCAGAAACTTAGATAATTCCATGCTTCCCTTACGCTTATTTAATTTTATACCATATTTTTAGGTAATTTAACCTATGTATTTTCTTGTGTGTATGTATGAATGTATTTATTATATTCTTCTTCAAAAATACATAACAAATGACAATTTATGTGTTTTATAACAATAATGTTATTAAAAAGTTAACATAATAATTATTTCCAACTATTGCCCTATAAATATGTGTATGTGATAACTTTGGCAACTCTCATTAGGTAGTAATCAAAACAACACAAATGAAGGCAAAATCAAGCCACCAAAGTACAATTAAATTAATAAATTTATAATGTTCATACCCAATTTTATGGAATATGAATAATAAATCATACATATACCTTCCATTTCTTATTTTTTTAATTCTAGAAGTAAAATAATTTTTGCAACTTTTCGCTTTGACGACATTTTTAAAATGAACTTTCACTTTCTTGTGTAATCGCACAAGAAATTTTCAAGAAATTCGTCTTTTTCAATGAAATTTTTATTTGTTATACGTATACAGAAATTTCAAGAAAGTACTTTCACGTGTAAATGCAGGGTAAAACACAAGAGTTGAGAATCAAAAGATGAAACGTGTGAATGCAAACTTAGTAAATTTTGGTCGACGTCAACGATATGATTGACTGGCGTTCACAACATCTGCAATTTTAATCGGCTTCGAGTTGAATATTATGAAATTTATAGCGTAACTTGCGGTCTCCACCTAATTTCCACAAGCTTTAAAAAAACTCATCGTAGCTACATGACGCGGCAACAAACTGAAAATAATGAAAAATTATAAATCTAACATTACTACGTGTACCCCACCATAAACAAATATGTATGTATGTACTTAAACACCAAGTCATAACTTCATGTTTTAACTGCAGTTAATGTTAGGTGGAGACGTGGAGTAACAACGATGTTACGTTTTGATAGTTTTCTACATGAATTATGCTATGTTCACACTTAGGGATTTAAAAGCGTTTAAGCAAAATGTTGATTAAGTTACACCCAATTTTCACGATGATTTAAAAGACATGTCTTTTTTGTATTTCTTTTTTAAAGAAACTTCCAAAAACTTGTTAAATTTTCACCATTTTCTTAGTTTTTTATTCTTAACACCATTTAAAATGTCGTTTTTACACATAATTTTGATGTTTTGAATTTTTTTTATAAATTATTTTTTGTTTTTCTATATATTAATAACTTTGAAATAAGAATAAAACATAAATTAAAAAACACATATACATACATAAGTGCAAAGACGAATGTCAAAAAAGAAACAGAAAATACGATTCATGTCTTTCTTCTACCCTGCTATTAAGGGCATAATAAACCACACAAACTGCTTGGCAAACATTCTGTTTTCCAATAGACAACACAATCATATTTTGTACAAACATTAATTTTTCATTTTTGTTTTGTTTTCAATGAATGTATAACACGATTGTGCTGCGGCAATTTCGCTCGCTATTTGTTTAAAACGGAGAAAAAATATAAAAGAAAGAAAAGGATTTAGAGCAAAGAGTGCTCTAAACAACGAGTTGTTTTGAGGGAAATTATTCTGCTAAAACAAATTGTAATTTACGTCTGAAAATTAAATTTTTTTCTTCTTATTCTACGTCTTTACACTGCAAAGTTTTCGCTGAAATTATAACTTTTAGCACTAAACACCACAAAAAGTTTGACAAATATCCAACATGTCTGCCAAATATCAAAATTTTTTAATATTTCTGCAAACATTGCTTCAAATGTTTGTCCAAACAGCAACACCCTAATTAACAACACAAAATATTTGTACAAACGTAAAATTTTGACATGTTTGCCAAGCTATTTTTGTGGTATATTATGCCCTTTAATCAAAGTGTTAATCAAAGCTGTTCACATTTTATTTGAGATGATTAAGATGACAATTGATTAATAAATAAATCATAACAAACACATTTACATTTCTTTAAAGTATTAGAAATTGATAAAAATGCTTTACTAAAGTTATCAGAAGAATATTTTAAACATATTAATGATGAAATTGTGAAAATTTGTGGGATATTTAAAAAACATTAAAAATAAATGGTGTTCAGCTGTACACCTGCGAGGAACGTTTATTGTGGCCGATGCTACATCATAGGCAGCTTGAGCCGGGGATGGTAAGGTTGGTACATTTTGACCTTCTAAAGTACCGTGGTACTACCGTGACTTATTTGGTACAGTTTAAAAATTCGTCATAGCTCCCCATATCTGAATTTTTAGTATAGCAAACAAATTATTGAGTTCTTTTTATTGCATTTAATTTTTAATTATTATTTCATTCATCAGGACTTAAAAATCTTTCTTTTAAATTGCATTTTTTATTTATGCAATATGCACTTAAAATTATTAACATGGCTAATTTAGAAATGCAGTCAGAAGATACTGGAATGCATGTATTTTACAAAGGCTAACTTTTTTGTTCCGCCAAATATCACGTAATTTCATGAATCAAAATGTTTTGGATGAATGTGATATCTCTATAGCAGACCTTTATAAAAATCACATGCCCTTTGAAGAAATTTATTGCGGAACAGAATTGGATTTATATATTTCTTCAAATAACATCAATATTGATACTGTTAAATAAATGAAAGAAAATGCGAAACAATTTTATATAAAATTTTGTGAAGTTTTGAAAACCAAAGTCAACTTTAATAACGAAGTTTTATTGTGGTTCCATAAATTTACTCCTGAAAATGTTATTTCAGGTAAGTAAAACAAGTAGTATTTTACCTCTCCTAGTAAAAATTTTCCCGAATGAACATGCAAATTTTGATTCAATCAATAATCAATTTAGGGCTTTAACTGATGTCGAGCAACTGGAGTCATTAAAAAAATAAAACATATGTAATTTTTGGTCGGCAGTAGCTAATTTACAAAATGAGCTGAATGTCCATATGTTTCCAGACATTTATAGAGTCGTTTCTGGAATTTTATCCATTCCACAATCGTCTGCAAATGTTGTAAGAGTGTTTTCTTTTCAAAACATAATAAAAACTAAGGAAAGAAACGAGGGCGATATCCGCCAAATTTTCATACTCTTCTATCGTCCAGGAGTATAGGGACTCGATAGATAGACTCTGTACCAATATGAGGGTGCACATCTACTGGGTTCGCGGGCACCAGAGCATAGAGGGCAACGAGGAGGCGGACGAATTGGCGAAACGGGGGGTCCAGTTACCATACGATAGGGTGATGGTCATCCCGGCTCCAATTCGGGAATCCTATGATCCGGAGTCGACGAAAATTCTTCTGTCACTATCGAGAAGTGACTGTAGACTTCTGGCAGGTTTTATAACGGGTCACTGTTGGACTGCGGTATACGCTAAGAGGGCGGGGCTGCTGAATAGTGACAGTTGCAGATTCTGTGGGGTACCAGGGGAAAGGGAGACAGTGGAGCATATACTCTGCTACTATCCGGCACTCGTGCGCTCCAGGGCGAACTGTCTGGGAGATCATTACTTCCAAAATCTCGGGGAAATCTCTGGAATTGGGTTAATGAGACTCCTGGCGTTCGTCAAGAGAGTGTGGGGTACTCTGAGTACCATCACATCGGAATGACCTTTCTTATTTCTAACGTTCTTCTGCGGGTTATCGTACAACGTGGAAACGCTAGGGACCTATTTGGTCTATGCGGGGTCTTTGCGACGAAGAAACGGACTACATGTGCCAACATTATCAAGTCTCATACAAACAAGGGATTGGTTACGATCGACAAATTCATGCTGCTACGATAGAAAAATTCCAAATAGTGTATTAGCAAAGCAAAAAAGTGCCTGATTTTGATCTCATATATTTATAAGACTTTTATGTTCCATATTTTATTCATACATATAATGTATGTTAATGTTAAGTTTTGTTTTTTTGTGTACAATTGAATTTTTATGTAAATTATTGGTTGTTTTAATAAATTTAAAAAAATGGTACCGTGAAGGTCCAAAAAGTAATTTTTTTTTTTTGGAAGTTGGTTCAAAATTTAAAACCCCATTTAACATCCCTGGTTTGAGGTATGTTCAGAGGATTCTACGTGATTAATGAAGTACTTTGGTTTTTAAATCTGTCAAATTGAAGCAGTGTGGCCAGGTCAAAAAAAATTTAAAGCTAAATCTGGCATTAAACTGGGCCAAAAAATGGTAAAAATTATTTTAAAAAATTCTAAAATTTTTAAAGATTTTTGTTAAATATTTATTACCAGTATGACATTTTATTCGAAGCTAAATATGTACATTTAGTGACTAATTTTTTAATGATATTAAAATAAATGGTTATATTAAAGCAAATGGCTAGATTTTAGTAAAGCATGTGATACATATAAATATGCAGCACAGGGGGTTAAGATTAAATGTAAAATTTATTGGGCCTTCAAACCTCTGGTATATGAAAAACTTAAACGATTTATTTCTATGATATACAAAATTTTATTACTTCAGTAGTTTAAAGCAAACAGTTTTTTTACACTATTAAATTTTTATCTAAGTACAAAGTGACATTTCCTTATACTTTTATTTCGTATTAATATTTATTAATCTATATATGTATATAAAATTGTAACGTTACTGACTCACTCACTCACTGATTCATCATCGCACAGCCTAAACGCCTGAAGGTAACAACTTGAAATTTGGACCAGTGCTTGGTCTCTCCCCAAATCGATCCACTAAGACGGGATTTTTGGAAATTCGAATGTTTAGGGGGTAAAGACGGGTAAATTCGGTAACCTTATATCTCTAAAACTAAAAGAGATACAAAAAAAATTTAATACTTATCGTTGTTCTTTAGAAAAATAAGCGGACAGGTGTCTGGTACTTTTTGGAAATTCAGCCCTTTAACGGAGTAAATGGGTAAAACCTGTATTTTGGTACTTTTTTGTCACCCCATCTATCTTTTAAACCCATAAACATAAAAATAAGGGTTATATCGTATTTGAAACTTATCATAAAAATCCAAATACGAATTTGGTACTTTTTCGAAATTCGGACATTTAAGGGGTAAAAACCGTAACTATTTTTGGTTCTTTTTTACAAAACATTTTTTTTTTATTCAAAAATGTAGTACATACTTATTGTTGTTCAATAAAAAAAATAAGCGGATAGGTGCCTGGTACTTTTTTGAAATTCGGCCTTTTTGGGAAGTAAACGGGTAAAAGCTGTATTTTAAAATTTATTTGCTATGCCATCTATCTTTTCAACCAATAAACATTAAAATAAAAAATATATCACATTCATAACTTATCTAAAAAATACAAATACAAATTTGATGCGTTTCGAAATTCGAACGTTTAAAAGGTGAAAATCGTCCACGAAAGAAAAGGAGATGCTAACGAAGTAGCGGGTTAAATACTAGTAAATAATATTTACAATCAACATGATAAGAGCATTTCTAATAATTATTCCCTGCATATTCCATTTTTTTAACAAGACAGGTAAGATATTTCTTAACATAAAAATTATCAATTTTCATAAGCAATTTCATTTTGGATACAACTATTTTTAGTCAAAATTTATTATAATTTATTAATTTTTTTTAGAAAAATCAATAAAACTATTCGTCCAAATTTTTAAAATAAATAATGCTAAAAAAAAAGCTTAACACATTTCTCAAAAATGCTAAATAAAATGCCAAGTGCCAAATGAAAATTTTGCAGCTAAATAAAAATTTTTAATGCTAAATTTGGCTGAAAAAATTCAAAAATGGCACACTGATTTGAAGTGATTAACAAATCATTCACCAGAAGGTGAGGTTAACTCTACAACAACACTGCTTTTGGTGTCTAATTGCCAAAAATATTGATAGTAAAAACTGTTTGTTAACATAAACAAATTGTTTGCATACAAACTTTGACAAATCGACCACCGAAAAAATAACCATATGTTGACTTGACCCCACCTTCTAGTGAATTCGCTTTGTCTATACCTTTAACATTTTTTTGGTTTATTTTTAAAACTTCTGCTTATCTTTTTTTGCCTCGCAAATGGTCTCTTTAAAATGGTGGCTTGTTTTTCCAAAAGAGTCCAATATTGAATAGCAACATTGATGGTAAACGTTGTTATCACATTTAAAAAAAATCGTGTGTGCTCATAACCAGGGCTGTGGAGTCGTCCGAAAAAAGTACTAACTCCGACTCCGACTCCAAACGCTGAAATTTTTTAAGTGCGACTCCGACTCCGACTCCGACTCACGACTCCGACTCACGACTCCGACTCCTACTCTAACCGTGATGCGAAATGAATGAGACGTAAAATTATTTCTCTTTTGTGTAGAAACATCTTTATTAAACGAATTATGGGAATCCCCGCGTAATGTGCATAAGAAAAACATGAGTGTTATGGTAGGAATTAAAGGCAGGCCGACAAAGATGTTTCTACACAAAAGAGAAACAATTTTACGTCACAATTTTTCTAATACATACTAGTATTTATGCGCTATAGCAACACTTATTCTGTACAATGTTAAAAATATTTCAGCGTTGATGGTTAAAAAATTCTGACATTAAAATTATTGCCAACTCCTGTCATTAACATTTTTTAGCATGAGTAAATTATTTAAAAAATCACACATCTTTTTCAACTAGATTAATAACTGAGTATAAGTTTTGCTAATGTAATTAAGACTTTTTCCGCGCACGAATAAAAAATATACCTAAATATACGTAAATAGTAAAGTACTTGAATCAACTATTTCTCATAAAATAAATTAAAATCTACTTATTCATATTGATCTGCAAAATATTGCATCGCCAATTTCGAAGAATTTTTATATTGGAAAATATTAGAATTTTTTTTTTAATTTTTTAAGCCGACAAATTTTGGAGTCGGAGTCGCGCGTTCTTTTGGGTACTGCGACTCCGACTCCGACTCCGGTACAAATACCTCAACTCCGACTCTTCAACTCCGACTCCGACTCCGACTCCACAGCCCTGCTCATAACGTACGACAGTGTAGCTAAAAAATGAATTGAGTGACAGATTTTATGACAAGTCTGTCCGACTTGTAAATGTTTATGAAAATTTTAATAATATGAGAGATTCTAAGCGATCAGTGTTGCATTTACTTGTAAAGTAGCTGAGTCATTTGAGTTTGCATCTTGAGGCATTGACAGCAGATTTTGCAGACATTTATTATATGCCGGATAGAGTTCCGTCAGATTTTTGTGGGAGATGTACTATTGTGTAGGATAATGAATCCCGGCCTTAAGGATGTAGTTCGCCGATACACCAGCGTTATTTAGAAAAAAACCCATATTATTTTGGCCATGATTGCTAGTGAATGTACCAAAGAAGGGGTAGAGATCTCCAACTCCTTGCCCTTAAAGGTTGCCTAGTGGTTTTTAAGCAGATAAAGGTAAGGGCATATTCAATCAAGTTTGAATATGCACATACCTTTTACATTTCTATTTGATTTCCAAATTGCTCGAAGATTTGTAACGATTAAAGATCTGGGTCACTACTGAGGTATTCGTGTGCAAGGTCGACACACTAAATACACCAAGACTACCTTTCATCGTGGTCGAAATTTTGTTGCATCACTTAACAACATTTTGTCCTTTTTTATGAGACCGTTTTCAATCCGAACAAAGATAAATAGAAGTTCTAAATAAGGTGGTGTGTTTTATATGTAAAGAAGTTAAATTTCTTACCTCTGGAATAGCTAATAATTCAATTAATGTTTGATTTCTTGTGTTATTGAAAACATGTGCCATATTTAAGAAAATAATGAATGACCAAAAAACTAAACAATTTTTATTTATTAATAAAATTTAAAATACACGTTTTCAAGAAAAAAATATTCTATTCGACAACTCAATTAGTATTATTAACAAAAATTTAAGACAATTCCTATTGTATAAATTGCCAATTGACGTAGGTAATTAAAAATAGTTTGTTGTTTTTATGTAAAAAATATATTACCAATGCACCGTTTGGTAAAATTACCTAGATTATTTTTTTTTGTGTGCGAATTGATTCGCATCGAATTATTTGTTAAATCAAATCAAAATTTTTCTTAATATATTTTTATGAATAATTCAAATTAAAATTCAAAATTAATTTATTAACTGAATTATTAAATTCATTTTTAAACAAAAGAATATTTTTGTGCCATGAATAGTGAATTAGAGTATGTTTCTTTATATAAACACACAAATATGTTCACACAAATCTACATGTAATTTTTAATATTCTATCGTCTAACAGCCGGCTTCGAGCCGCCGCCGAGTATATTTTGCAGTCGCCGCCGCCGCCGATAAAATACCACGGCCCTGGTCTCTGACTTCTACTTATAGTACCTATAGTTAATAATGTTATAGTTAGTAATGTTTAATCACATGTCTAAAATTTTACACCGCAGTGTATATCTACTTATTATGTTTCCATAAATTTTTTCTAAACGAATTTTCTTGACGTGTATTTCAAACTCTGAAAAGTGGCATCTCTTCATCCAACAGGGTAACTCATTATTATTATAAACAATTTCAGACTTTTGACTAAGAAGCCTTATTATTAATTTTTAATTAACAACAACAAAAATATAAATATTTTTGTTATGTTTTTAATATAAATATGTAAGATTTCATATGTATATATATATATATCTTAATATGTGCTAAAAATGAAAATGTGGCAGCCCTGTATATTCGTTCGGCCGATGTCGTTTTTAGCGAATGTCTCAAAGGCGGCCAATATGGCATGACAAGTCATGACAATTTCATATAAAATAAACAAAATTTATCGATGGAAGACTCATTTTTTGGATTTGATACTTCTGTACCGGTAAGTAAAATTCCAAATTAATGCGGGAGATGTAAAATGCAAATTACAATATGGTAAGTTTGTCCATATCAGTGTGACAAAATGATTAATATCGTATCGTGACGGTATTGGTTTTTGGTCGGTCGCAGCGGTTACTTGTGCTGGCAAATATATTAATACATTACCGTATTTCTCAAAAAGCAACCGTGGCGTAAAAATTAAATTTGTTTTGTAATCGATGAAATCTAAAAGTTGTTTGTTTTCTTTTGTTAGTTGGAAGATGACGGCGGAGGCCAGATTGCTGAACCTTCAGAGGAAGAATACGATGCTTTAAATGACGAGACCTTCGGCTCGGCAATAAATGGAGACTGGGAGGAAGTTCATGAAAATCTAGTCCGTTTGACAGGGGATGTAGAGGGGGATGGCGATGCTTTGGATAGCGGAGTTCAAGGAGAAGCCAGTGGAGACTTTGAATCACTGTCCGCGATGAAAAACTGCAGATCACAGCGTTTGGCGGACTCGGACCTAGAATTAAATTTATCAGGTATGAAATTGGACGATGTGGATCTTAACTATGGAGACAATGAAAGTATGAGCTGTCTGTTGGGCGATTCTGTGAAAATGGATCCCAGTGTTTGGTCGTTAGGTATAAAGGACAGAGCACTCGGTGGGACAACAACAACAAACAATAGTGTCGCGATAGGAAATCGCTTATCATCAAATCCTGAAGATTTTTTACGTGAACACTTTCCCACACCTTTCCAACATCAACAACAAAATAAAGATCAGAGCTACCAGCAACAACATCAATTGAAACAACAAACACAAAATCTCTCTTTTGGTTTGCCTCAACTTCCTCAAATTACAATGCCTTCACCACATCAACGGGTGCAGCAGCAACCTAAAATTTGCACTTTGGAAGATATTGAACGTAACATGATAATGCAACAATCCATATCTAAGCATCCAATAGCTCTTCAGCACCAACAAAGTCAACAACAGCAACATGAAGCTGATATGATTGCAAAACAACAAAAAATTTTGCATGACATTTTAAGGCATTCATCTAAAACACCAATTCCTTTGCAACAATCGCAGCCTCAACTACAACAACATCTGCAACATGGAAACCATCAACAACAGCAACATCAACAAATGTCTCAACAATATTCTCTATTAATGACGCAAAAAGGTAATACTTAAAAAATACTTACAAACATTCATAGGTACTTTGTTTACACAGAAATAATCGCAAAATTCTAATAAAATTTAACGATGTTCCCTTGCAATAGTAAGATTAAAATATTTCTGTTAGTACACATATGTATGTATTCGTTTTTTATAAGCATACTTGTGCTCAGAGCTACCGTTTTTGGTAATTTTTAACCAAAATTGGTTTTTTTTTCAACGTGGAGATGGGAATATATTTTTAATTTTGGTTACTTTTTTTCTAAAATATAAAATACGTATTAATACGTTTTTCTTGCTACACTTGCAATTAATGTTTTTTAAAATTTTAGTTTTTATTTACATTGGGGAGTTATCACGTATTCCGATCCGAAAGAAATTATTTACGACTACAAATAATATGTACTTTACCCTACTATTTTTTCATTATTTGTTTCAAATGAACGGGAATTTGTATAATTTATCGAAAACAAAAATCTCTGTCTAAACAGCTACCAAATATTTTTGTTAAGAAAAAATTGCCAAATGTGATTTTTATATTAGAAACGGCCATGTTCTGAAATTTAAATCAAATGAAGTTTAATCGATGGAGATTTTCCATAAATTTTTCTTTTTGGCGTTGTTTTTCCTGATTTTTATTGTAGTAGGGATAAGTGATACTTAAAATATAAACTGCATAAAATCACGCGGGATCGATTTCAGAACATGACTGAAAAAGTACACAAAAGTAGTTTTATTTTAATTTACAAGTAATTAATGCTTAAGCTACATATATAAAATATTCATTAATCTATAATTATATTTCATAATAAAAACGTAACAAAATGAAAAATAAGAATAATATACTATCACTTTAGATTAAGGCTCCTCAGCCCCATTAAAAATATAAATATCATAATTATCATCCATCAGTAGCTAATCAAGAGTATTTAAGAATTCTAAAATTTTTAAACGCAATGCAAATAGGAATTTTAAAGATGTTTGAAAAAGATAAAAAATTAAATTGGATATGAAATCTATTTTAAGGAAAATTTGTATGGAAATTTGTTTTTAAAATACGTTTGAAATCTATTTTATTTTTTATGAATACGGCAGATAATCTATAATATTAGAATTTATGGAATTTGCTGTTAGAGCGTGAATTTCAGAAATTTGTGTTAATTATTTGGCAATATTTTTAATTTATAAAAAAAACTTTGACCTCATTGAATGTACCAAAACCATTATATCGGAAAATTTCATTGCTTATAGGCTGACAAATTTTAAAATTTATGGTTATGGTCGGGATTTTTTGTTCATATCTCTGGCATTCGTGGACCGATCTGGCAAACTATTCCTAACTTTATGTATATGATATTAATACAGTGGTGTTCTTTAAAATAGAGCCAGCCTATCATTTTGTATTTTTATGTATTTATTTTGCTTGAAGAAACTGTGACATGCAAAAGTGTAACTGTAGATTTGTTGTTGATTTGTTTTTTTTATGAAACCGTTATTTTCATTAAAATTTTTGCATTAATATTTCAAAAAAGTATGTCATTCTTCTTTAGTGTGCGATATTAAGTGTTCCCTAAAATAGAGGCATTACATAAAGATATTTTGTAAAGGTTGAAAATTTTATTGTATTTAAAGCCGTATTTATACGCTGATGATGTATTTCTTTTGATTATTGGCGAGAAGTCTGAATTTAGTACTTTTCAACTAAACGTCAATGACATATTTCAACGTTTTATACTTTGGTCTTCCGATAATTATTTGTCAATTAATTTTGATAAGACAAAAGCTCTTGTGTTTGGAATGAATGACTTTAATTCGTTTAATCTTAATATAACGGTTGGTGAGTTTAACGTGGAGACTGTCGAACGTTTGAAATGTTTAGGTGTATATTTGGACAGACGCTTAAATTTTGAGAGCCATTTGAATTTTATAAGTCAAAAGATTTCTGGATCTTTACGTCGACTTTATTCTTCGAATATATACTTGCCGAATCGTATTAAGTCTCGTCTAGCGCATGCAATATTGATGCCACAGATTTTGTATGGTATTGAGGTTTTTTCAGGAGCTATGACATATATTACTTCTAGATTAAATCGTCTTGTAAATATGGTTGTTCGTTACGTTTACAATGTTCGAAGACGTGATCACGTTTCAGTGTTTGTAGAACGTTTCTTGGGTTGTTCTTTTCATAATTTTATGATTAGTCGGAACTTAATTTTTTTCTATAAGACCATTAAACGGGGTTTTCCTACGCAACTTTGCTCTAAATTCAATTTTTCTCATTCCTCTAGAAACCCTCAACTTTTAATACCAAGAATAAATAATACTTTATTTGAAAAATCGTTTATTGTTAGAACATCCCGACACTGGAACTATTTGCCTTTGGAACTTCGTCTTTTCTCCCATACGAATAATGCATTTCGCCTGAAACTACTGTTAGCCCTTACCCAATTGTAATAAACTTGATTATTTATAGAAATTGCTATTGCTTTTTTTTTGGGATCAATTACTATAACTTCTTAAACGCCCGGGAGACTATCAAATAAATACATCAATCACATAGTTGTGTGCGTGCAGTCGTTCTTTTTCGGGTACACATACGCGTTGTCGGCAATGCTTGATGAAAATCAAAAAGTTTTGATTTTTTTATTTGATGGCTGATTATTTGATAGTCTCCTGTTGTGATTGACAAAAAAGAATTATTTTCTTTGTGTTTGTTGTCATGAAAAATATAAATATTTTGGTTTTTTACAAAATACAATTGTTGATTGCCGTGTTTATTTGTACGTCTCTGAAAAAGCCTCAAATAAACGACACTAACACATATGTTTATTTGAAAGCGTCCATAGCCCTTTACACTCTCTTTAGTGCTTGTTTGTTGTTTGGTTTGGGAACAAATATAAAAATATAATTTTATGTGTTGAAGTAAAAGTTTTATTGTTAATTATTTCTCTTTTTGAAGTATTTGGGAATATGATATGTAATATAAGTCAATTGGCCTAAAGAGGCTTATTATATTATTGTGAATAAAGAAATAAATAAATAAAATTTTTACAATAGAAACAAACGTAATTTTATGTCCTTTGGATTAGAATTGAATGTTCATTCCCATAATTTCATTTCATAAAAATCCAGAATGGGTAGATCTAAACATTGTACACACGAACGTAGGGAAATTATTAAAAATCTTTATAAACAAGGTAAGAGCCATAGAAAAATTGCAGATATTGTTGGATGCTCAAAGAAAATGGTGGAAAATGGAATAAAATCGAGTATAAAGAATAAAAAAGAGGAAGAAGATCAAAAATCACAGAAGCTTTAAAAAGAAAAATTGTTCGCCACGTAAGGAAGGATCCGTTTCTGACATCTACCGCATAAAAAAAAAGAACATAATCTCGACGTAGCCACTTCAACTATACGAAAACTATTAATAAAAAATGATTTAAAATCAAAAAGTGCAAGAAAAGTTCCATTCCCTAAAAAAATTCATTCAAAAAATAGGTTGCAGTTTTCCGAAGAACATGTGAACTGGCCTGCCAGCAAATGGCGAAATATTTTGTGGTCCGATGAGACAAAAATAAATTTATTTAACTCTGATAGAAGCAATCAGTGTGTACGACGACCACCGAATACCGAACATCTTCCTCAATACACCATAAAAACAATTAAACACGGTGGCGGAAATAAAATGGTGTGGGCAAGTTTCTCGTACAGTGGAATTGGATTTTATGAAGCCCTACGCGGAATGGGAAATGTCGCTTCGATGGGTGTTTCAGCAAGACAATGATCCGAAACACACATCTAAGCGGGCAAAAGATTGGTTTGAAAACAATGGGGTGAAGATTTTAAGCTAGCCTGCTCAGTTGCCAGACTTGAACCCCATTGACAACCTATGGTGGGTAGTTAAGGTAGCTCTTACGGGAAATAGCTTGTAACTTCAATAATTATTTTGTAGATAGTATTAAAAAAATAAGAGACTCAATTACAAATGTGCAATATGAAAACAATATAACTGTGATAAACAACAATTTCAAATTCCGTGCAATAAACATTTTAGAACTTAAGAATATAATAAAACAAATGAAAAATAAATCTGACTGTGATAAAATATCCAATAAAATTATTCTGGATACTTGGAATATAACAGGAGAAATAATATTAAAAATTATAAACAAATCATTAGAAATTGGAGAATTTCCTGAAAGTTGGAAACAAACTATGATAACACCAATAGAAAAAGTATCAAAAACAAATAAATGTGAAGAATATCGACCGATAAATACATTAAAATCGTGTGAAAAAATTTTGGAAAAAGTCGTTAAAGAACAACTTGAATTATATATTGAAAAAAACAGCATTTTGTCAAAATATCAATCGGGTTTTCGTAAGAAGTACTCATGTGAAACAACTGTAAACTATGTAGTAAGCAAATGGAAAAATATTGAAAAAACAAAGAAAATTATGGCAGTATTTCTCGATTTTAAACGAGCATTTGAAACAATTGACAGAAAAATAATGGTGAAAAAACTATATATGTATGGTATAAAAGATATAGAATTAAAATGGTTTGAGTCGTATTTAAAAAATAGAAAACAAATTACAAAAGTAAATGGCGTTGTATCCGATGAAATTGAAAATGATTTTGGAGTACCACAAGGTTCTATTTTAGGTGCCCTATTATTTATTTTATATATTAATGATATGCCAAATATATTAGAGAGGAGTGAAATGGTTCTGTATGCAGATGACACACTAATATACACGGAAGGAGATGATGACGAAAGTTGTAGAGAAAATATGAAATATGATATAAATAACATAAATACTTGGTTAAAGATGAACAAGCTAAAACTTAATGAAAATAAAACAAAAGCAATGGAAATAAATATGAACTCCGAGCAAATACTAAAAATAAATGATCAGATTATAGAAAAAGTAGAACAAATAAAATATCTTGGTTTTATAATAGATAAAAAATTAAAATTTAATGAACATATAGAATACACATGTAAAAAAATTGGCAAAAAAATAGGATTTCTTAAAAGAATAAGAAATAAGTTATCAAAAACAACAGCGGTAAATATATATAACACTATAATTAAGCCACATTTTGAGTTCGGATCCACAATAATATACACATGCTGTAATGCAAACCAAATAGAAAGAATGCAAAAACTACAAAACAAGGCAATGAGATCAATTTTAAAATGCAATAGAAATACTCATGTAAGTGATATGCTTTTAAATCTTAAATGGATGAATGTACAACAAAGATTGAAACTCAACACATTGAACTTTATTAAGAAGATGAGACAAGGAGATGCGCCAGAATATCTATGCGAACAAATAAAATATGTCAGCGAAGTACAACCATATGGACTAAGAAATGCAGGAGATTTTCGAATTCAAAGGGTTATGACAACACATAGGCAGCGATCTTTATTTTACAAAGGACTCAACCTTTTCAATGCTTTACCATTTAATATAAAACATGAAGAAAATATTAATATATTTAAGAGAAAATGTGCAAATTTTATAAGATACAATGAAAATTTATAGAATTAAGTACAAATTTTGTAAAAATATTTTAAAAATAGTTGAAATCTTAAAAGTATTTTGAATACTAATAAAATTAATAAAAAAAAAAAAAAAAAAAAAAAAAAAAAAAAAAAAAAAAAATCATGCAATAAATAAAGATCACCTGTGGGCATTAGTAAAAGAAGCTTGGAATAATATTCCAACTTAGACATGCCAAAAACTTGTAGACTCTATGCCTAAACGTTGCTCGGCCGTTATCCAAAATAAACGATATTCTACTAAATACTAAGGAAATTTAGAAATGATTAAATTTCATTACTTTGCTCATCTGTTGCAATTTTGTTGTTTTATAGGTAGTTAAAGTCGATGGCTCTATTTTTTTTTTACGCTTAAAAAAAGAAATTGCAAATGTTTTCCGGATAAATATATTTTTTAAGATTTCTATCAAAATATAAATATTGTTATTTAATTCTTATGTTGTTCAGTTACATAAAAATAAAACTTTGTTCTGAAGATTTAGAAAGTTGTTTTTTTAATTAAAAATTTTAGTGTAAGCTGGCTCTATTTTAAGGAACACCACTGTTTATAACAACGCATTTATTCATTTTTTTATTTTATTTACAAATACAATTTATTACAAAATCATATTTTTCAGTCATATCATAAAAAGGTGCATATTAAATCACACTGTTTATAGGGAAAATGTTTGCGTAGAGATCTGAATTTTTGTCTTCTGAGGTTCATAGGTGTTTACTTTAATATTATTATTTATAACTTAAAATTGGCAGCCAATAAAGGCTTTTGACCGTTATTTCAAAAATAGCAACACTGAGCGCCGCTACGAGCCATACAGCGCACGAAACAATGACATTGTTGAGAAATCATTCTGGTGGGTGAGCATTTTCGTGCGATATCATGTCTTTGGGCTATTTTTTCTGGGGTTATATAAGGTCGGAGGTCTTCAAGAATAAAACAACTACTATTGACGCCAATGGAAGCCAACATTACTCGTGTTATTCGCGAGATACCAGTCCCTTTGCCCGAACGAGTCGCTCAAAATTGGACCCTCCGAATGGACCACCTTAGATTTAGTTATGATTTATTAGTAAGATTCAATAAAAATTCTTATTAAATGAAATGATATCTTATTAATGAATCAATTTTCTTTGTTAAACATAAAACTCCTATTTAAATAAGTAACGCACCACCGCTAGTGGTAGAAAATATGTAGTGTATAAATTACACTACTTTATATCGTGAAATCGGTCCCTAACTTGCCCACCCTCGGAAAACACTTTAATACACCTAAATCTGTAACGATTAAAGTTTTCATCTCGCATTTGGTGCACGGAAATTTTGGTTTTGCTTTTTGTTTTGTGCATTTAAAAGGACATTTTTTTCTTTAATTATTTTCAGCACTTCCAACACTACAATTTGTTTATAATTGTTGGACGCGCATTCATACCGAATAACATCGATTAAATAAAAATCTATTGGGAATTGTGACTGTAATGACGTAGAAACCAAATAGGACATATGCGTCATATTCGTCGCCAAAGGGTTAAACAAATTGTTTAGGTTTTGCAAAAAAACTTTCTTATGTTCTATTATCTTTTCTCTATATATTCTATAATCTTTTCTGAAACAAGATTATATTTTGAAGCACATTCATTCTGACAGTAATATTAAAAAATTTAATTTTTCGATCAATTTGCTTCTCTCGGGTAATATACAACCAATACAAATCATCACAAAGGGAAAGCCATCCCTTCATCTTACGACCCAAATACAACATCAACATGACAAGAAGCGAATGTATAATGCAATGCCGCCTTAGAGTAGGAAAAGCCAAATTCAACACACAGCACAACTACAACGGCACAGATCGGGCAAAATGTTCTTTCTGTGATGCTATACTCACTGTTTCTCACATTTTAACTGAATGCGAAATCTCAAAATTAAATGACGAACTGGACATAATAGTAGACTGCACCACAACCTCGAACCTGCCATCCATAAAAAGAAGCCTTCAAAAACACAATATTCTTGATATTTAAAATAAGTCCATTATTCAAAACTTTCATTAACTAATCTTAACCAAAAAAAAAAAAGAAGAAAAATGATTTAATTTTAATTTCTTCCAGTTATTATCCTCTTTATTTTTTTATTAAATGTATAAAAATGTGAATATTTTCATTTTTACTATCATATATTATATTGTATTGTGCGCATATGGTCTAGTCACCCGGCGCCTATCTTATATTTTATAAATTTATTTATATTTTATAAATTTATTTATAAAATATACAGTAAATAAATAAATAAAGGTTTTTTTGCTATGGTCCTATTCCTTCAATATTTTACATACTTTTGGCTTGGTTAACATTGAAGCTATAGATATGTATGTAGATATACTTAGGAACAATTCTAATTTTGATAAAAAATGCTTGTTAAATTGCAACAAATTTATTTTGCAAATTAAGGAAAAAGTTTCCTAAACAGACCTACAATATCATTACCAAATTAAGAATATGATTTATTTAATAAATTAAGTTTGTAGTTTTATTCATATATATGAACCAGTTGTAAAAAAGTATCTATTTTATAGGTCCCCAGGGTCCACGAGGATTTGTTAATCAACAATCACCACCAAGGCCACCAAACAATTTTTCAAATAATTTGGCTCAGCATCCTTTGGGAAATTTACTGCAGCAACAGCAAGATTCATCACAGCCGCCACTTCATTCTCAACCTCAGTTGGGTACAGCTGGAAATCGATTGCCACCTGGATTCTATTTTCAACAATCTGGACACCCTCCGTTGCCACCACATCCACTACTTAATCAACATGGTGGATTGCCAAATAATTTTCCTAACCAACGTCCACTGCCAAATGCACATCTACCAGTTGCACTCAATAACTTTGCAATGCATCCAAACTTTAACGCAATGCGTGCACGTGGCATACACCCAGCGGCAATTTTGGCACAACAGCAGCAGGCGGTCCCAGGACGTATTCCAGGTCACCCTCCAAATCCAATGATGCTTTTAAATCAAAATCCAAACCCATCAAACTCTTCTTTTAACATGTTTAACATGCGTCTTGTTCAAGAAATTCAACAAAATCACCCACTACTCCAAAATGCCGCTCGTCAAGCTCAACAACACCAGCAACAAAATGTAATTGACCGTAATCACATAAATAATAGCAATAATCACATACAGCGCACTGCTAGCGGTTCAAATGCTGCAAGCGGTTTCGTTGGAAATCAAAAACCAAACCATAACTTGAGACGCGATGGAATTTCGGCCAATGGCAATTTACCGCACGAGGAGTTTGATGAGTACGCAAGTTTGATGAGCACTCGCGAAAAACATTGGTTAATTGGAATTCAACTGTCACAGCTTAACACTGATACACCATACATTGATGATTATTACTACACTGTCTACAAGGAACGCAAAGTAGCTTTGAGTGGAAATTTGCGCCACAGTCAGGCACATAAGGATAATCAGCTTAATCATCCGCTTACTCAGCCCAAGGGACATGCTCAACTTATTTTAGTACAACTGGGCAATAAGAATGGCCAACGAAATGGCCAGCATCGTGAACGTCGTAATTCTGAAAATCACAACCAAAACCAGGAGGCAAAGTTGCCAACGTATGTCTTTTCACCTCTTAAGTTTGAAAATTCACTTGGAAAGTTACAATATGGCAGTGTAACTGCTCCACGAAAAATCATTGATGCTGAAATTATGGGCAATGAAATATCTACTTCTACTACAACTTGTGCAGCTAATGCCGTTGTCCCAACAGTTCAATCAGGATCCTGTGCATCCTCTGCGGTCGCACAATCCACAATAAATGCTGGTGTTAAATCGGAAACCCCTGCTTTAGTACAGCTATCAAATACAGTTGGCGATATGACAGCAGCCAATAGTCAGCGAAAGTCTCGTTATATTCTTTTGCATATTGAGACTTTGTATCGAATCCTACTGAAATTGGAAGATCTTAGCAATCCAAATGTGATTGCAACAATTATAATGAAGAAAAAGAAAGAAAGCGAACGCCTTGCAGCATTAGAACAACTAGAAAACGCTAACAAAACTCCGGAAGAACGTGCTGCAGACTCATCTAATAACCCATCTATGAAATGCAAATTTAATTACGAAATTGAAACAAAAGACGCACTAATTGAGAAACTAGTGGCTGGATTGCAACATGACAAAGTAGTTGCTATGATGAACGTTCGCAAAGGAAAGGTAATTTTTTATATATGTATATTCCAAACGATTAAATATTGCATTTATCTTAAATTTTTTGTTTTATTCTATATTTTATTTACTTAAGGTTTTGATACGTCGAATCATGCCGAATATTAAAAATCATGATGTTCGTTGGAATGTGTGGATTGGAGTTTTCAGTTCTTTGCAAAGTGTTATTAAAAAAGATCGCGATGACACCGAGGGCGTATTGTACTCCCTGTACCCTGAATTTAATAAGCAAATTAAATCTGCTAACTTTGAGATTATTGTAAAAATTTCCTCAGCTATTACACTTAATAATAAGAAATCGAATGGAGTATTCTGTAGTAAGGTAAGTGCAATGGAATGTTTTCCTATAAAAACGAAATTTTTATTTGGCAAGTTTACAGTGTTCTAAAGCTAATAAATACAACAGGTTGGTTACTGCTGTTTACCAGAGTACCGAAACGCTCGCTCATTTTTCATTCATGAGCGAGCGTGAAAATTTAAAAATTTTTCTGGAAATTCATCCTCATTAGGGTGAGGAAAAAAACTATTTTGATTTTCCTCGCTCATGAGGAGTGAGCAAAAACAAAAAATTCATATGTGATTTTTCAGATATGAAAAATTTGAAAAAATTCACGTTAAAATTCTTCACAAGGAAAAAAAATGCGATTTTCCCAACCATTTCCAGCGGGAAAATCAAGTAGTAAAGAGGCCTTATAGAAGGTCTTTTTGCAGACATAAGATCTCCCAGCCGCATTCCAACTTTATTACCAATTAGCAAGGTGTGTCATTGGAGACCAACACCTTGCACTTTTTCATATATTTTAAACACTTCTGGAAGAGGTTCTAAAAAGATTTAAGAATAAAGCTTTATCCAAGTTTAATTGTTGTGGCTAATAATAAGAAGTGCGTAAATTAATAACTAAACTTGCAACACGTTCTAACATAACTACTAATAAAACGATTGCGACAGGCCTTATCTTAGAATAGAAAATTTGAATTTGTAAAATATTTAATAAAAACCTTTCTAAAAGACCTTTTCAAAAAAGGCAGAGTGGAATAAGTAAAAGTTTACTAAAAATTCAATTGTAAACATTCTTAAAGGCCTAAAAAGTGATTCGCTTGCAATTTCCCTCGCCAGGCAGCACGTTTAGTCTGTGTGTATTTTTTTTGTAAAATTATTTCTTGACCAAAATGTGTGTTGTTTTTTATTTTTGTAGGCAAATATTATTGAAAAAAAAAAAAAAATAAGAGAAATGCACATATCGTCATCTTAAATGCAGAATATTGTAACATCAAATATCATAAGTTTACATGAGAAGCAAAAAACGTTGTAAAATGGAAATTATATGAGATATTAGAGTAATATTAAATATTGAGAATAAATATGCGATAACCAGTTTTTTTTTGATAAAAAAATATTATTTTTACTGTTATTTATTTAGTTATGTGTGTTACGTTATTTTAATTTGTAATTCTCTGAAGCAAAACGACGAATCATCAACGAAAGTATGATAATATTAAGTTAAACAATCATTTAAAACATTAAATAATTCAATATTTCTGTTAAGTTACAGGTATAATAGAATATAAAGATAATGTACATGGTTATAAATGCAATACTGCGTTTAATTAATAAATTTAAATATGGTTAAATGCACATATAAAAATGATAATCACACAATTAATATGCAGCATCATTAGGAATGCGTAGACATGGTGAAATAAGTTTGCTTTTCTGATGCAGTGCAGGCAGTACTGCATTTGAGAACGTAGAGATGTTATATTATTAGAGATATTATTATGACATATTATTTATAGTTTTTTATTTCTAATTAGAAGTGGATTAAACTAAAAAAAAAGTACTTCATTAAATTTAAATTAATTTTAAAAATCCAACTTTTTCATATATGAATTTTTCGGAACTCTGCTGTTTACTGTTTTTTAAATAACCTGTTGTATTATCATAGCGAGGGCTTATATTCAAATAATGCTATATGCACTTTTTCGAAAAATTAGTTTTTTATACCAACGTGTTTACTGACTGAATTAACATACATCTTTAATTTTAATTTAAAGAAAAGAAAATAAAGTATTTCCAAAACTTTTATTAAAAAGCTTTTGTTGTGCTATCTAACACACACGTTGTTTTGTTAGTAAAAAAGTAGTATCTGCATAAAAAAATTGTGTATATAACAAAAATATTTTTCTTTTTTACAAAATATATACACACTTACATACACATGTATTGGTTAGGTTAGGTTAAGAAGGATTATGCGCCCAAGGGCACACCTTCCCTCGGATACCAATGCGGTCGTTTGTGAATTCCATCAATGATAGAATTCACGGATAGATTTTAGACAGTTAATAGATACTATAAAGAACAGAAACAAACATTCCCTGACAAACCCCAGTAGATCGACTCGATTGCATCCGCGATACAACTCAGTTCGTCGTGAAATTTATCTCCTAGCCATTTTTTCCTTAGACCCCGCATCTTAGGACAGTGGCACAGTACATTTTCAATCGTCTCTAGCTCCTCAGAATCCTCGCATAACCTGCAGAAGTGTGGAATGGTATTGCCCCATTTACTCGTAAAAGCCCTACCAGAACAATGACCCGTCAAAAACCCTATAAGTGTCCTGAAACCACTCCTATCCAATCCTAATAGAACCCCTGGTCGAATTCGGGTCATAATGCCCTCGACACCCTGCAATGTATAATATACAATATAATATAATATAATATACATATTTAGTCAATTCACAAGGTATCCTAACATGTCATATTGTCAAAATGTCCTAATATTTCGCAATGGTTTAAAAATATTGTTGTTGGTTTGTTAACAAAAAGTGTCTTAAATAAATAGAACGTTGCTTGCTGTGTTTATTGTGCTGTCGTAATCAATCAGAAAAGTCCAGCGCTGAGCGGCTGAGCCGTACAACAATATTTTTAAACCATTCTGAAATATTAGGACATTTTGACAATATGACATGTTAGGATACCTTGTGAATTGACTAATTATGTACATTGCAATTTGTGATAAACCAACAAAATGAATTTCCTACAGCGTATTGTTATATCTTATATTTCAATATTTTATTCAGGCTAAAGTTCATTTAATTTAATTTTCATTAAATTATTTTATAAAGAAAAGAATTTTTACAACATGAAATGAATTAAAACATATTGATCATTTTTAATTCTTGACTGAGCTGGGAATTAAACCCAGGTTTTCACGGACAGTTTCGATTGTAACTACACAATCTCCTCAAAGGGGTTTGCCGTCTTAACGCTCACCGCAATCGAAGGCGGCTGGCAGTCAATAGCCAAACATCAATCTTTAAACCAAATTGGTAGATCGAAGTTTGTTTTTGAATGATTATTTATTTTAATTAATTTACATGTTCATCCTTACTTCTGTTTTTCATACTTTTTGTCAAGAATTCTTCTTGAAGTCCAAAGTACATTTTTCTGTTTTTTATGTTTTGTCTATCTTTTTTTCTCGCTGACCTTTTTTATCAGCACAACTTGGAGGACAAATGTAAACATAGAACTTGTTCCTTAGCTGTTTTACAATTAGTATTGTGGTTATTTTTATTCAACTGTTTAAGGTTTTTAATCCAAATTAATATTTTATTCAAGCTAAAGTTCATTAAATTTAATTTTCATTAAATTATTTTATGAAGAAAGGAATTTTTTACAACATAAAATGAATTAAAAAAAGAAAAATGTACTTTGGACTTCAAGAATTTTTTTCCCCAATTATTCAAATAGCAAATGCATAACTTTCAAAACTTTGCGAGATATTAGACTGTAGCTAGCTGTAAGATACGAGATTCTGTCTTCCTTAATTTAATTGTTTGAACTATCTGCACAAGGTTTTTGTTGCTAAATTATACATACATACAGTGACTCTCATTAATATTCGGTTTTTATAAATCAGTTTCTGAAAGCGGAAAATTCTTAATGAATATAACGACATCTTTTTAATGTTAATTTTTACCTAAATATATATATTCTGAGCTCACTTTTCACTAATTGGTTTAAATTAATATTGAGTGAATCAATTTTAAAACAATAAGAAACTAATTCACTACAGAAATTCATGCTTCATTAATATTCGGTTTTTTAGTTTTACCATGAAATGCAACGCTGTAAATCTGAATGTTTACATGAATTATTTGTAAAATGGGGAAACACACACTAACGTTGCCTTTACACATGCAAGTAGTGGCATGCCACTGTTCTATACATATTATAAACGAAAAAGTGTTCGAAATAGTCGAATCTCATGCCATTTGCGTTTCTGTTTACACATGCCACTGCCAGTTCATTTTCAAAATGTCGTCGAAGCGTCAACTTGAGATAATTTGTTTACATCTCAAATTAATAAAAAAGTACCAGAAAACAAAAAAGAGTTGCCGACTTCATCACATAGTTTTAGTTTTGGGGAAATAGTTTACATTTATTTATATTAGCATTATTTTAGCAAAATTAATGCTCTATAATTAGGGAACTTACTTATTTTAACGCCCGTTACTACAAATTAATCATCAAAATGCATTTAACAGTTAAAACTTAAATTACAGTTCGACAACAATCCAGTCGATTTGCATTAAATATTGAACAGGGTAACATTGCTAATCGTTTTGACATTTAAGGCCGGTATTCACTATCGTACATAATCGTACGATTCATTCACACGAAAATCTGACGGAATTCTATCCGACACAAAAAAATGTCTGCAAAATCTGCTGGCAATGCCACACTATCCCACAAAAAGATGCAAACTCAAATGACTCAGCTACTTTACAAGAAAATGCATTTCTGATCGCATAGAATCTATCATTTTGTGAAACTTTTCATAAATATTTGCAAGTCGGACAGACTGTCAAAAAATCTGTCACTCAATTCATTTTTAAGCCACACTGTCATACATTATGAGCACACACGATTTTTCTGACATATCGTGCGACTAAATAGGATAGTGAATACCGGCCTTTAGTGGCATGCAAGTGCCAAATTTCCACTCGCATGCAATTTTTGCTGCCACTGGAGCTGCCATTGCGAAAAATGTGAGTGTATTAGTAAAAAATCGTGAGTGTATTGAGTTTTTCGAACTGGCAGTGGCATGTGTAAATGCTAGGTAATAAACATCGTCATTCTCAAGTTTTTTTTATAAAAGGGTCGTAAAGGAAAAAATACTGCGTTAAGCCTAGTACTATGTTCAACATTTCACGTGAAATGCTGTCAAAACTCATAAAAAAAAACTTGTGCGGAATTTCTATGAAAAAATGTTGATAGAGTTGTACTCTGTTTAATTTGTGAAAAAGTTGCGAAATTTTTCTGGCAAAATTTTTTTTACAACTGCGAAATAATATAAGCTGCACTTATTTCACGTGGAATTTTAAGCAAATGAAAAAAATAGTTCAAACTTAATAATAAAATAAGAACTGCAAAACATAAATAACACAACCGGTAACAGTTTTTCATCAATATTTGCTTTAACTTTTAATTAATTTTTTATTTAAAAAAATACTTTTTAATTAAATACATGTGGGTTTTGTTTACATATGCAAAACAATGAAAGAATTAGAAAGATTAAGATTGATACATGTTCATTTTTCTCTTGAAATAATAGATGTTGCTGAACATATTCCACAAATTGGAACAGAGCAAAGAAAATTAGTGATTTTTCATTGCAGAAAAGGAAAAAAAATATAAAAATATTGCTTAAATATTAAATATGAAGCCAAATACTGTCGGTGACATTATCCGAAGATATAAAAACGGCGATCGAATTGGAAGATCGCCGTATTGTTAGATAAATTAAGGCTAATTCACGCTTAAGTACCTCCTAAATTGTTACTGAAGTTACGGCGAATTTGTGAAGACAGTTTCAGACGCAACAATACGTCGCACAATTAAACAATAACAGTTTAACGGTCGTATTGCCGGAAAAAATAATTTCATGTATTTAAACAGAAATCATCGGTTAAATTTTACTAAGGAGCATATAAAAAAAGATGTAAATTGGTGGAAAACATAATTTTTATGGATGAAAGCAAATTTAACTTATTTGGAAGTCATGGAAGAACTATGGTTTGGCGGAAGCCAAATGAAGAGTTGAAAGGAACAAATATTACTCCAACAGTTAGCATGGAGGAGGAAGTGTAATGGTGTGGGTCTGTTTATCAGTGATTGAGGTTGAGAAACTGGTAATTATCGAAAGAATTATAAACAAGGATGTTTATTTGAACATTTTGAGAGACAATTTGAAACAATCTGCAGAAAAAAATGGGAATTCCAAGAACTTTTAAATTGTATCAGTACAACGACTGTAACGTGAATTCACGTTGTTCGTGAATGGTTGCTTTATAATTGCTCAAAGTGATTAATACGCCTGCTCGAACCCCAGACATGAATCCCATTGAAAATTTATGGGAAAATTTGGACTGCCGAGTCCGCGAACATTCCGTTTCTTCAAAAACCGAACTCAAAAAAAGGCTGCAGGAAGAATGGGATAATATCAGCGTTGATTACTTGCTTAAATTTATTTTTAACATGCAAAATCGTCTTTCTGAGGTCATAAAAAATAAAGACTATCAAACCACATATTAGTTTTTATTTTTAAACTTTTATTTTTATTATTATTTAAACAATAACTATATGTGATAATAAAAACGGATATTGAAGTGTGCATTATTTAAGTTTTTTTGATTTTATTAATATTGTATGTTTAATATTCAAAATTCTGTATTATGAATAATAAAAATATACCCGTTATTTTTTTGTTTAATAAAATAATAATAATAAAAAAAAACGAATATTATGAAAGTCACTGAACATATTTTATATTAGCGGTTTTCACCCTTTGTGTTAAGCGCACAAGTCTGCTTTAGGTCATACTATATATTTTACACTACAAAGCGTGAGTGATTTTTTGGTATTAACATATTGTAATTTAATGAATCTGCTGAGTGAGAGAGAAAGAGAGAGATAGAGTTTCGTCAACTCTTTAATTCTGGTTGATTTAACACACGTGTTTACTACCAGGGCTCTCAGATGTGGCGACTTCTCGCTAAACGTGGCTGTTTTCCAACTTGTTGGGAGACCTCATTTTCGATTTGGCGACATGGCGATTTTTTGGCGAGTTATAAAATAGTTGGCTATTTTTGACAAGCCATAATTTTATATATTACTAGCATTTAACCCGTTACTTCGTTAGCGCCCCTTTTTCTTATGTGGACATATTTTTACGCCAAAGTTTAAACCCTCTACTTTGTAAAGGGACGATTTGTACCTCTAAACGTTCGTATTTCCAAAAGTTTTATTTGTATTTTTTAGATACGTTACGAATGTGATATGTTTTATTTCAATGTTTATTGGTTTAATAGATAGATGGCGTGGCAAAAAAAGTTTTAAAATACAGGTTTACTCACCAAAAGGGTCTAATTTCAAAAAAGTACCAGACACCTAACCGCTTATTATTTTAATGAACATTAGGTTAGGGAATTTCCCGTTTTAACCTCTAACCATAAAAATTTCCAAAACTCCCATCATAGGTAATCGATTTCGCGAGAGGCCAACCTCCCGGGCAAATTTCAGCATTTTAGTTCAGGCGTTTAGGTCGTCCGATGATGAATCAGGCAGTAACTTTAGAATTTTATATTATATAGGTAGATAAAGAAAAATGTTTTGAAAAAAATAACAGAATTAGGTACGATTTTCACCACTTAAACGTTCGAATTTCGAAACGCATCAAATTAGTATTTGTATTTTTTAGATAAGTTACAAATGTGATATATTTTTTATTTTAATGTTTATTGGTTTAAAAGATATATGGCATAGCAAAAAAGTTTTAAAATACAGGTTTTACCCGTTTACTCCTTATTTCAAAAAAGTGCTAGACACCTGTCCGCTTATTTTTAATGAACAATAATAGGTATTCAATTTTTTTGTATCTCCTTTAGCTTAGCAGATATGAGGTCAGCGTGATCGATTTGGCGAGAGGCCTGCCTCAGGTCCAAATGTCAACTTTTTAGCTTCAGGCGTTTAGGCTGTGCGATGAAAATAAATAGGTGAAGAAAAAATATCTTGGAAAAAGTAACAAAATTACTTACGATTTTTACCCCTTAAACGTTCGAATTCAGAAAAAGTACAAAATTTTCACTTGGCATTTTTTAGATAAGTTACGAATTTTATATTAACGATAATTAAAAAAATTGACAGTTGTGGAACCAAAAACCTAAAGTAAGAAATAAAATTTCCCGTATTTCCCCTTTTTGGTACCTTTTTCTCCCCCTTGAAGCATAAAAATTTTCAATATTGTAGTAGGAGCCCATAATTTAATACGTATATGTCAATGAATAAAAAAAAATAGTAACGGTTTTTACCCCATAAACGTCCGAATTTCGAAAAAGTACCAAACTTGTATTTGGATTTTTTAGATAAGTTTTAAATGTGATATACCCTTATTTCTGTTTATTAGTTTAAAAGATAGATGGGTGACAAAAAAGTACCAAAATACAGATTTTACCCGTTTACCCCGTATTTCCCCTTTTTGGTACTTTTTTTCTCCCCATTGAAGCATAAAAAATTTCAATATTGTAGTGGGAGCCCATAATTTAAAACGTTTATGTCAATAAATAAAAAAAAATGTTTTATAAAAAAAAGTACCAAAAATAGGTACGCTTTTTACCCCTTAAACGTCCGAATTTCGAAAAAGTACCAAATTTGTATTTGGATTTTTTAGATAAGTTTCAAATGTGATATAACCCTTATTTCTATGTTTATGGGTTTAAAAGATAGATGGGGTGACAAAAAAGGACCAAAATGCAGGTTTTACCCGTTTACTCCGTTAAAGGGCTGAATTTCCAAAAAGTACCAGACACCTGTCCGCTTATTTTTCTAAAGAACAAAGAAAAGCATTAAATTTTTTTTGTATCTCTTTTAGTTTTAGAGATATAAGGTTACCGTTTTTGCCTTTTTTTTACCCCCTAAACATTCGAATTTCCAAAAATCCCGTCTTAGTGGATCGATTTGGGGAGAGACCAACCCCTGGTCCTAATTTCAAGTTTTTAGCTTCAGGCGTTTACGCTGTGTGATGATGAATCATTCAGTGAGTCAGTCAGTAACGTTACAATTTTATATATATAGATTAAATATAGATATTTTTAATTAGGCTTAAGTTCATTGAATTTAATTTTCATTAAATTATTTTTATGAAGGCAGTAATTTTTACAACATGAAATTAATTAATTTTTTTTTTTTATTGATAATTTTTAATTCTTGACTGCGCTGAGATTTGAACCCAGGCTTTCACGGACAGGTTATCCATACTAGTTTCGATTGTAACCACACAATCTCTTCAGTGGGGTTTGCCGTTTTACTCACTCGGCTATTGAAGCCGGATAACGTCAATAGTCAAACATCAATCCTAAAACCAAATGGTATTTCACTTTGGTAGATCGAAATTTGCTTTTGAATGAATGATTATCTATTTTAGTTGATTTACATGTTCTTCCTAACTTCTGTTTTTTCGTACTTTTTGTCAAGAATTCTTCTTGAAATCCAAAGTACATTTTTGTTTTTCCATGTTTTTGTCTTTCTTTTTTCTTGTTGACCTTTTTTAGCACAACTTGAAGGACAAATGTAAACATAGCTCGGTCCTTAGGTGTTAACAATATTAGTATTGTGGTTATTTTATTGAACTGTTAATGGTTAGCGTACCTTTGGATGTTTATAAAACACATTGAAAAAATAACCGTTTGTTAATTGAAAATAGCTAATTTAAATCAGATTTGATCAGAATTTTAAATCTTAAGGACACGGCAGATTCGTACAATTTCAAACAACTTGCTTTGGCTGTTCTTTAGATGCTGGTTAGTCGAACTTGTAATGCCTGTGTTGAAAAAACTCGCATTCGAAGTAGAATGAAATCGAACTTCTTGACACTACTGAACAAGATTTAATAATTGTAGATATTTAACTTGTTACAGAAACTTTAAGTGACTTAAGTGAAGATCTAAAAACTTTATGAAACGAAATTATAGATATTTTTGCTTTAGAGTCTGAAAATATATCCGTCAATAATTTTTACAAACAAAAACTTAAGGTCAATAACAAACAACCTGTTGACATCAAAAATTATAAAATACCATACTCCTTAGCTTATTAAATATGATATTAATGAACCGTCAATTTCAGATCACAATAGCCCCATACTATTAGTAACAAAGAAACCTTTAACAGGGCCCACTCAAAAGAGATGTAGATTAGTAGCAGTTAATAAAAACATAGGAGCAGATACATTTCCTTTACCTCGAATATATGGCAGTCTTGATCAATTAGGTACAACTAAATTCTGCTCTTGTCTTGACCTGATGTCAGGTTTTCATCAAATAGAACTTAAATAAGAATCTAGAGTTATTACGTCCTTTTCTACAGAAAGAGGATCATTCAGATTTATAAGATTTCCGTATGGTAAAAAAAAACCTTAAATTCTTCTCAACATATTATGTCATTAGCATTTTCAGGTCTATCTCTAGCGCAAGCATTCGTGTATATTGAAGATCTAGTAGTAATTGGTTGTTCCATGGAACATATGTTACGTAATAAAAAAAAGTATTTGAAGTGTGCAGAAAATATAATCTGAAATTACATCCAGATAAATGTTAATTTTTTTTTTTGTACCGAAGCAACTTTTTTATGTCACAAATGAATGTACTGATCAATTTATTTTGCCTGATGATAGAAAATTTTCTATAGTACAAAACTATCCTACACGTAAAAAGGTGATGAAGCTAATCGCTTTGTAGCCTTTTGTAATTATTACCGAAGGTTCTTACCAAATTTTGCTGCATCGGCACGACATATACTACCTAGATTGTCGAGAAAAAAATGTATCTTTTGAATGGATCCAAGATTGCGAAAAATCCTTCCAAGGCTTTAAAATAATATCCATTTCCCTGATTTTTTTAAAAAATTTTATATATTACAACATACGCAAGCAAACATGCTCATGGAGCTGTTCTTAGTCAAGAAAAACAAGGTATCTTAATGCCAATTACATACACTTCTAGATCTTTCACTAAGGGATCTTTAAGAGCGGGAATTAACGGCAATACATTGGGCTGTAAAATATTCCAGACCATGTCAAAAAGTTTGTAAATATGCGGGGGTACTTCCCCTTCACTCAGGAGTACCTCAAGGCTCTGTCTTAGGACCACTTCTTTTTATATTATACGTTAATGACCTTTCCGAATATATTAATGCTAATGTATGCTGTTCTTTTCTTTTTGCTGATTATATACTTCTACTTTTTAGTGCTGATAGTGATTATTTATACTGATGTTCTTGAAACCAACATTAACTATAGCCTTGAACGATTTTTTCAATGGTCTTTTTTAGTAATTCCTTAATTATCAATACTTCTAAGACGATCCTCTTTAGGGTAAATCGTCATAATTTTGTTGATCTAAATATTTTTATTGGTGGAGATAGGCTACCCTTTGTTGACCGGATGCGATGTTTAGGTATTTACATTGACGATCGTCTTATTTTTGATAAACATGTTGACGTTATATGTTTTAGGGTCTCTGTAATTTTGAGAAGAATTTACTCGAACAATATTTATTTACCATTCCACATTAAGTATAAATTGGCCTATGGACTATTAATGCCGCATATTTTTTATGGGCTTGAAGTTTTATCTGGCTCTCTGGCTCTCGTTATAGCTAGATTAAATCGTATTGTGAACACTATTGTGGGATATACGTATCGCGTTCGACTCCCACCGCATATTACTGGGTATGTCAAACATATTCTTGGTTGTACTTTTAAAAGATTTATATCCTATCGTAATTTGCTACCATTTGAGTTATGAAAATTGGATAACCTTCTCCGCTTTGTTCAAAGTTTTTCTTCACACATTCAACTAGAAACCCACAACTTATTATACCTAGAATTCGCTTTAGTTGTTTTGAAAGGTCGTTTTGTAGCTAGAGTAGCTCGATGTTGGAATTATTTACCAGTGGACCTTCGTATATTCTCTCATTCAAACAACGCATTCCGATTGAAAATTATGGTATACTTTTCTATTCATGATTAAGAATTATTTTGATTTGTTCCCCCTTTTGCCTAATCTTATGTTGAATGAATTTAGTATGGCTTTATTCCAGACAGAATGTTCTGTAATTCTATATCTATTTGACTTATCTATTTTTTTTTAATCAGGGCTACTACTTTGGGAGCTGTTAATTGATAAATTAATATTTAAAAAAAAATTCTTTCATCACTCCTGCAATAATCCACTAGCCTGGAGTTCACATAACAGCCCATTAAGGCCCTAAGAGCCGCCTGGCTGTCCACATACATAGTGACCTCCGAGCCCCTGGTAATGTTGCTCCCTACCAATTCTGCGACCCTACAAACCCCCATAACGTCCGCCTTAATTACACTGCAGTCGTCAAGAAGTCTATATGACCTTCTGATGTCCACGGGTATGAACCCCGCACCCGTGCCTTTAATCTTCGATACATTAGTGAAAATAGCAACTCCAACACCAATTTCACCCAAGATCCGCGAATGACCCTCCGTGAAATTGTGTCCTTGTAAATTAACAAAAATAAAGAATAAAATTTACTATCATACAACAAGTTATTACGAGTTATAAATTATACGAATGTGAATAGTACTTGTTGCTCCTTCTTTAACCTTCGTTTAATAAACTTAATTCCCTTACTATGTATTTAAAAAAGAAGACAAAAAGTGGGTCTTGACGGTGAAGTGTATAGCGTTTTATATATTTAATAGAACTGCAACTTCATACATATGTACATCTAATATTTGTTTAAAACTAACCGCAAAAATTGTTTTTTATTGCTTTAAGTAGACTACTATAAACTATTTTGTTCTAAATAAAAATTAAGCAAAATATATATTTATTAATTTTTTTTTTAATTTTTGGCGGCTTTTAGCGATAAAAAACAAATTTATTTTTTAGGATTTATAAAAACTATTTTTAATAATGTAAAAAATATATGGTGCCTATTATGAACTTAATTCGATTTTCGACAGCAGTCGAATTAGTTGATCGAACGAATTTTCATTTGGTATTATGGCACACATTCGATAAAAGAGTACAATTGTGATTTAGTTTATTCACAGTAGTACATTTTCTATCAGCTGTCACTTTAAATAAAAAATTTTTGTTAACAAATTAAAAAAAAAAATTAATATAAATCATGACTACGACCGAATTATGGTACGATGGTACGATGATTCATCTGATGAAGATGAACGCTTACTGGAACTGGCCTGTACCTTTAGCCTGACCTTTTATAAAAATTTCTTTTGCTAACAAAGGATTTTGTACCATAAGGGAAACAAGCTTTTCCAACTGATGCTTACTACTGTCGACTTTAGACCTGCATAAAATAACCAAAAATAATTAAGAATGTGGAATTTGCACATCAAGACTAATAAATTAACAAAAACTTACATTTTCAACCATTTTTTTTAAATTATTTACACCGTCGAAAGCAAATTTGTTTTCGTTGAAAAATTCGATGCACAACGAAATTTTCGATAGTGCTGCCAACTCATAATACCAAATTAACATTCGATAGTCGATGTTCGATAGCCAGCGAAAATCGTTTATCGAATGTAACTCATAATAGGGGCCTATATTTTATTGTCAAAAACTAAAAAATAAAGTCTTTGGCGATTTTTGACATTGAATTTGGCGAAAAAGGTCAAAAATCAATGCGACAACCCTGTTTACAACAGCTTTTTGTGTGATTTTTCAAACAAAAGATTAATATATTTTGTTGTTGTGGTGTTGTTAATGTTAGTCTGCATGAATAACTTCATTCATGAACATACTGAAATGTTTATTCAATGAAGTTCGTATTCAAATAAAATTCAGATCACAGAACAAACTGTTGTTTTATTCATGCTACTAGCAAACACATTTGGTTTCATATGGCAAACACAAAGACTTTGTTCAATGAAACGACTTTTGTTTCACAGTTTTCACTCTTTCTCATTTTTTTTATATAAATACTAATTTATGTAATTTTTTCTTTTTTGTTATCTTTACAATAATATATGTAATTTGTAAAGCATTTTTTAAATTAAATTTAACTGCCTGGCCCACAATGTCGACAAGAACATTTCTTTCGTACATTTAAATTGAAAACAAAAATAAATTTTAGTTTTTTATTATTGTTTTCAATATAAAAATGCGAAAGAAATGTTCTTGTCGACATTGTGGGCCTGGCAGTAAATTTTTTCCTAACAACTTTTTTATGTACTTCCAAGCAAAACACATTGCTGAAAAATGTTTTTGAAAATAAAATGAAATTTTTTTGAAGTTTAAAAATTTACATTAAAAACAACTCATTTACATTGAAAGCAAAGTCAAATTTGTATTATTTTTATTATTTTAATATTAATGTACTTCCTTATCTTGTTGCTTTTACTCTTCATGGTTATTTTTGTTTTTTTTTTATCTTTCCTAATGTTTTTCATTTCTTTCAACTGGCAATACTGACTTTAAAATAAATGTGTTTTTCCATGAACTTATTCGAAATTTATTCAGTGGTTGTTTTGTTTCAGAGATGTTAGTATTCATATTCTCTTGCTTAAGTAAACAAAAAAACTGGATCTTACTCGTCTCTTAAATTGCGTGTGTTTGTTTCTTTAATTTCGTAGTTATTCATTATACTGAATACAAACGAAGCAAATACAAAATTATAATGAAAGTTTCATGAACATCATTATTAAGTTTCATGCAGATGTTTATTATGTACTAAAGGTCTGCACAAGTCTATAAGAGTGTCTATTGGGATTTGACTCGTATTGCTTTTTTAATTCCGCCAATGTAAATTTTCAGAATTTAGTTATAGATTCATAGGTTGGCTCACTTTACTGATTTGTTCCAATTGTCAGAAGGAATATAAGGCGTGACAATAATATTTGGATAAAGTCTAGTGTTATTTTATTGGCTACATTCCTTAGAGACTTGGCGTATTCTGCTTTTTTTTCTAACAGATCTACCGAAAACTGGGCAATTTTTTGCAGATACCGAAACGGCCAAAAAACCATTCGTAAGAAAATGAGGACATTTTATGCTAGTTTGTTCTTTTATCTAGATAGATCTGGTGTATGGAAAGTGTTGAAAGGATGTAAACATAAACAAGAATGTAAACATAAACAAGAAAAAAAAAAAAATGACAGCCTTGGGTTCTCACCACAGTTCAAGCAAAAAATAGCCAGATGGCGTAGTGCTTCCACCTTCTAGTAGTTTCACCATGCTATGTTCTATACTATGCTATGCCCATATTGCCTTATTTAAAACGAAGGGTTACCACCCCATTGCATTTTTGTCAAAACGCGAACTAGCACGAATTTCAAAAAAAAAAGCTGAGACCCGTATTTAATTAAATCGACTAAAGATTAAAATATGTTAATTTGGCACTTTTATTACAAACAACCCCGAACAAAAAATTCAAAAACCGTTCTTTTTTACAGAATATCCTTAAAAAAGGACATGGATGATCGTCCTTGGACAAATTGTATATACAGTTGGACACGCCTTAACCTTTACTTATGATACCCATATTGTATATGTTGGTAAGGAAACAGATTCTCAAATTAACAAAACATGCAAAAATAGACCCTTTTTAAAAATGGTCCAGCTCACGAGAGGTCAAAGCTGGAGCCGAAATATTGTAAATGTCATCTTAAAAAAGTCCAAGCTTCATTTTGAGGGGGGCGTACACCTTGCACGAATTTCGCTTGAGTGCAGTGTCTTCCAGACTGGAATCTGAAGGGCGACAGAGATGATACTGGATCACATCGTAGGGGGGTCTGTGGTGACAATTTACGTCGCTGGTCAGGCTGGAGTCAGAGCATTGACAAATTACACCGTGCGATCATGCCTGGTCGCTCGGTGTAGGAATGCTCTGAGGGAGCACATGGAGGTATTCACTGTAAGGCTTTGTTGGGTACCCGGACACTGCAAGGTGGAAAGTAATGACGTGGCGGACGAACTCGCGAAAGAGGGTTCGGGTCTAGACTTAGTGGTAAGGGACGTTAGGATGGGATGGTTAATCCAGCCTTATATCAGTGTTGTGGGATGATACGGGAAAAGTTCCGTGATGCCGTTAACCGGTCCTGGAGGGATAGAACGGATTGCAGGGTGTCACGGGCATTATGGCCCGGATTTTACGCAGTTGTCTTAGGACACTTATAGGGTTTTTGACGGGTTATTGTTCTGTTAGGGCTTTTGCGAGCAAATTGGACAATACCATACCGGACTAATCCACTTGATCTACTGGGGCTTGTCAGGGAAATACGACATGTGTTTCTGATGAGGGGACCGTAGTGGAAGTTTTTGTTCTATGTGGTATCTATTAACCATCTTAAATATGTCTGCCATCTTCTTTATTCTTTTCTTCCTCTCTTCTCTCTTTCTTCTTCCGCTATATTGAAAATTTTTCAATTTAAGTACATTTTGGCCGCCTCACAGTGGCTGAAAATTTTATTTCATTGGCCAAAAGTCCAATTTTTGTTTGTCACCGATTTCCAAAATTTTAATTTTATTTAAAAGTAGTTTACTAAACTACTATTTTTTTTGTCAAATTTCAACTTTAGTAGAATAGAACTTTTGCGGATCAAAAGGGATTAGGAAGGTAAAACCACTGAGGGAAAGGTGAAAGTGTTTTCTTTAACCCTGTATATACTCTTGTACCCGTTTGGACCCGTCTGTTTAACACTTTTTTAATTTTAATGAAATTACTCCAAACCTTTTTTTTTTTATTTTTTAAATTTTTTTCTTACATTTTTTTTATTCCGCAAAAATGTTTGCAGAAGCAACAGAAATCATGTGCTACTGCCTTAAAAAAAATTTCATGTTATAGGGAAAATTAATCGTGATCGAACAGTATGCAGGTAGTACATTTTTATTAGTGTTACACAATCAGAAAAACGTATAGCTGCCCTGATTCATCCTTATCCGTTACACTACGTTCACACTAGCGTATTTTATAGTAGAATAAACAGCTTAAACACGCGTTTACGCTAAACAGGTATATTGTAAATCCCACCTTAGAAGGGATTTTTAAAAAAAATTTTGTTTGTCTTTTTATTTTATCTGTTTTTATGACTAATAATATTCAATGGCCCTATTATTTTTTTAATCCTTTCTATTCTACCTATATTTGGTATGAAGAAAAGTATGAAAAGGTTTAAAAGCAACTGACATTCGGATGCAAACTCAGTGGATATAATATATCTGAGCAATAACAACTTTTTTCATAAAAACATGGAGAGCTTCAGCTATAAACAATTGGCCGGAGAGTATTTTAGAAACAAAAACGAGGAAGATGCTAAAAATTGCATTCGAAAAAAAGGAAACCTAAATTCCTATAGCACTGAAATACAATTGGACTTAGAAAATAAATTATCTGTTTTCATCAAAAATTTAAAACAGCGATACAGGAAAGTTGATAACAGCAAAGATAGATTTTATAAGAGCTTTGCAAACTGGTTAGAGAACGAACTTTCTGTCCAGATCGCTTCAGAAACTACAAATCAAAACACTCGAGGGAGACCACAAAAATCGCTGGACAACTGCCAACTCCGAGCGATACAAAACAATTCACATATGGCATTAGCATTATTTCTGGATTTGAAATTAACAAAACAGCAATATATTCAGCTCAGATTGCGTACGATTGAAAAAGACTCAAATCTGTATCCAGCATCATATCATCACATAACAGCTGCTTAAATAGACTGTTTACCATTAAAGGACACTATTGCAATCACACCAATTTCGGCAGAAGTACAACTACAATCTCTACTTGATCACACAGCCGAACCCTTGCTACAATCAATAAAAGGAAATGAGTTAAAGAAATATGGAAACACAAAGTTAATTCTTTTTTGTAAATGGGGATGTGATGGTTCTTCCGGACAAAAACAATACAAACAAGTAGTATATACAAAAGAAACTTATGATGCCATTAACAAAGAAGTGAGTGATATCAAGGCCCAAATTGCAACACTACAGCCATTACAATAGATTCAAAATAATCCTAGAAGTACTTGCGTGCAATGAAGAAATTGACTCTAGAAAATTTGGAGATTTTGCTAAGGAAACTGCAAAAATATATACAACCAATTACCCATGGAGAAATATGTCTGCTACAGTTCACAAAATCCTTTATCAAGGAGAAGATGTCATTAAATATCAGTTGGTGCCCTTTGGAGATTTATCAGAGGAAGCTCAGGAAAAAAGAAATAAGGATTACAGATTTTACAGAGAGCACAATACTAGAAAAATTTCACGAAATTCCACACATGAAGATCTATTTAATATATTATTGGCAACGTCAGATCCGTTCATCGCCAGTATTCGAAATCAACGGAAAGTGAAACATCGGGATTTAGATGAAGAAATCAAAAAACTACTAAAGAACAGAAATAACACAGAACAGAATATGGAATATTTGCAATCAATCTTTCAATTAAATGAACAATAATTATAATTCATTAGATCTAAGACAGACATTGTATTAGTAAAAAATAATAATAAACAGAACTTCACATTGGTACAAAAACTATTGAATTCTATTGCTGCTATTATTTTTAAAAGGTTTTTTTATCCACATATGTATGAAATGTTTAAATAAATAAATACCTATATTTTCGTATCAAAATTTAAAAAAAATCAGAATTCAGCGGATTTATTTTGCTAATATTAACAAATATTACAGCAAAAAATAATAGATTCTTTTGTAGTAATAGCAAGATTTTAGATAATATTTCTAAAGTTTTTTTAAGTGTAAACAAATTTGACAGCAAAAAATTGTTAATATTTCAGTATTAATAGCAAAATTTCCAGTTGATTTTACTATTTTTTTTTTAATTTTTTTTCAGTGTAAACATTAAATTTTTTGAGTGTCCCATTATAACAAAAAATGTTTTTTTTTTTTTTTTTTTTTAGTATTTATTTGTATTCATTTAATATTAATTTGTTTACATTTTAACTTATTTTTTAAAGAGATTAGCAAAATATATTCCTTTTCTACTTTGACATTTCGTGTTGTGGTAATATATATATTTTTTCTTTTTTTTAAATAACTTGGTTTGGAAGGAAAATTGTATAAAAACCTCCTGAAGTAATCCTATAAACTAAAATACTTAAGCTAGGTTAAAAATGTAAAATTTATAAACAGATAAGCTCGTGTATATGTTGGAATTCAGAGTGTTCGCATCTTCTAATAAAGTTTTCTGTAAGATAGTTTAATTTATCATCGACAGTGGGAAAGCCAGCGAGTGTGTGAAGTCGTCGCGTTGAATAGTGCCACGGAAGTTTAAAAATAATCTTCAGAATCTTGTTTTGGGCCACTTGGAGCTTTTTCCTGTGGCAATTTGCTGACGTATGCCATACTGGAGCACAGTAAAACATTATTGGGTGAAAAATAGCTTTAATTAAAATTTTTTTGTTCTCAATTGAGAGATCAGATTTTCTGTTTATTAAAGGGTATATAATTTGAGTTACCCTGTTTATTTTGTTTACAATGTATGGAATGTGATTATTGAAGTTTAGTTTCGTATCTAGTATAACACCCAGATACTTAACATTTTCTTCCCAGTTGATGTCATGGTTTTCCCACTGAAAAGGACCTTGAGGCGTGAAGCAAGACTTACGCTTTCTCGTAAAGTAAATTGCTTTTGTTTTTTCTGGATTTATTAGGATTTTCCATTTGTTAAAATATTGTTTTAATTCAACCAAGGCTGATTTCAAGTTGTTTATTATATTAACAGAATACGAATCAGAGCTTAGGATAGAGGTATCATCTGCAAAAATTGTTGTTGTGCAATTTGAAAAAATCGGAATATCAGCAGTATAAATATTGTACAAGATTGGTGATAAACAGGAACCCTGTGGGTAACCAGCATTTACATCTGCGATCGGCAACCTATACTACTACATTTTGCGATTGTATGCGTTGCATGTATTTTACATATGTTGTTGTTAATGTTGTTTAATTCTCTACAACCCAGCGGGAAAAAGAAGGAGTACGGAGGCCTTCTAGAATCCCTCTGTACCCCTTCTTTTGGATGTACAAGGCCTGCTCGCTCCATTCCATACTCATATCTTTTTTACACACGTTGTCATTGCGGGGAAGGCCTTCCACTTTCCTTTCTTTCACAGGCCTTTTGAAAGGCATTCAAATAAATGGCTTTTAGAACGTTTTTCAGAGAATGACTGTCAAAAGGCCTTAGAATAAAGGTTATCTTGAAGGGTTTCTAAGAAAGGTTTGTTAAAAGGCCTTTCAATTAATGGCTCTTAAAAGGCCTTTCAGAATATCCTTGTAAAAATGCCTTTGATTAAAGGTCATATTGAAGGGTTTTTAATAAATATAAAATATAATATATGAATACATTTTTAAAAAAAGTATAAAAGTTTAGTGTTTTATAAGTTAAGTTTAGTATACATATGTATATATTTATTAAGAGAATTACACATACTATATTTACTATATAAACAAAAAATATAAAATTAAATAAAAAATAATAAAAATATACATGTATTAGTAAAAATAAAAACAACCATATTTAACGCTAAAGTTAAAAAAATCTAAAGTTCCACTTTGCCCTTCAATTCCCCAATAACTACTCAACCGATTTTAATTGAAAGTGGAGAAAAGTTTAAGAATCTGTCTGTCGATTAAAAAAAATTTTCACTTAAATATCTCCTTCGGTTCAAAAGTTACAGAATTTTGGCCAATGAAAAACGATTTTCAGCCACTGTGCGCCGTCAACGATATATGTGACTGGCGTTTTCAACGTCTGCAATTTCACATCGGCTGCGAATGGAATATTATGACATTTAAAACGTAACGACGTAATTTCTTTTGATAGTTTTCGACATGAGTTACAGACACACTTTTTTCAAACTTTTCGAGAAACGATGGAATATTTTGTTTCACATCTTTTCGACGCGAGAAATTCTCACCAAAGTTACAGACCATGGGTACAGGTCAGATATTTTTTTAGTGTTGAGTTGTGTGTTTAACATAATTCTAACAAATTTTCAATATATTGTAAAATAAAAAAAGTTTAAAAATAGTGCACTTTAGTTAAATAATTTTTAAACAAAAAATAAATTAAATTTTTATTGTTTTTTGGAAAATATTTTCTTTTGAGTCGTTAAAAATAAAAGTACAACGCTCATTTGCTGCAACGACGTCATAGGTCAAAAATCGCAAGTTTTTACTTAATATCACTATTTTAAATCATTCTTATGAAGATATTGAAAATATTTGTTATGAAGATATTGGTGCACATTATGAACTAAATTCGATTTTCTACAGCAGTCAAATAAGCTGATTAAGCTAATTTTCATTTGGTATTATGGCGCACATTCGATAAAAAAAGTACTATTGTGATTTAGTTTATTCACATTAGTACATTTTCTATCTGCTTACCACTTTAAATAAAAATGTTTGTTTACAAATTAAAATCATAAATTTCAAGTTAAACATGACTACGACGGAATTATGGTTGCTTCCAAACAATTAAGCTTTTGTGGGGTTTCATCCCACTATTTACATGCTGAACTTTTATGCAAATCCTTTTTGCAAAAAAAAAAAGAATTTTGTCCCACGAGGAAAACGAGCCTTTCCAATAGCTGTTTACGACCTTAGACTTGCATAAAGTTAACAAAACTGAATAAGAAAGTGGTATTTAGTATTCGAAAACATATAAATTTTCAACAAATTTTTTAAATTTATTTGCACTATTATCAAAATTTCTGGCCCTTTGTTCCAACTAGGAATTCCAGGAATTTATAAATAAAAAAAATTATCAAAGTTGTTTATGGGAATACTATTATTTATTAAAACATTTTGTTTGTTGTGCTTAATTCCCTTTTTTTAATAATTGATAAAAAAAATACTGAAATTTATTGTTGGAGGATAAGCTGTTCCCATGTGCATTTCACTGGTTGCTTAGGCCAGATCATCAGGAAACGTTCTCCTAAATAATTTTAGGAAAGCCAAAGCTATCAGCAAACAAGACTACAGAGGGAATCAGAATTACCTACAAACACTCAAAAAGTCTTTTTTGCATCGATATCAAAGCTTAAACAAAATAACCAAACAATAAATCAGTGATGAGTTTATCTTTTCTTACATTCCCCCTACAATTATTTGGAATTCTCCCAACATTAAGTGTAGTTGTAAGTGGGTAAAGAAAAAACATATTAAAAACAAAAACAAAGTGCTTGTATTGTTTTCGCAAGAACTCAAAATAAAAACAATTGCCAGTTCAGTTTTTTATTCACGTGCACTTGCAACATTTTTTTTTGCACTGTCGAAAGCGAATTAATTTTCGTTGAAAAATTCGAGGCACACCGATATTTTGACACTGCTGCCCACTCGTAATACAAAATGTACATTCGATAGTCGATAGCCAGCGAAAATTGTTTGTTAAATGTAAAAAATATATGGTGCCTATTATGAACTTAATTCGATTTTCGACAGCAGTCGAATTAGTTGATCGAACGAATTTTCATTTGGTATTATGGCACACATTCGATAAAAGAGTACTATTGTGATTTAGTTTATTCACAGTAGTACATTTTCTATCAGCTGTCACTTTAAATAAAAAATTTTTGTTAACAAATTAAAAAAAAAAATTAATATAAATCATGACTACGACCGAATTATGGTACGATGGTACGATGATTCATCTGATGAAGATGAACGCTTACTGGAACTGGCCTGTACCTTTAGCCTGACCTTTTATAAAAATTTCTTTTGCTAACAAAGGATTTTGTACCATAAGGGAAACAAGCTTTTCCAACTGATGCTTACTACTGTCGACTTTAGACCTGCATAAAATAACCAAAAATAATTAAGAATGTGGAATTTGCACATCAAGACTAATAAATTAACAAAAACTTACATTTTCAACCATTTTTTTTAAATTATTTACACCGTCGAAAGCAAATTTGTTTTCGTTGAAAAATTCGATGCACAACGAAATTTTCGATAGTGCTGCCAACTCATAATACCAAATTAACATTCGATAGTCGATGTTCGATAGCCAGCGAAAATCGTTTATCGAATGTAACTCATAATAGGGGCCTATATTTTATTGTCAAAAACTAAAAAATAAAGTCTTTGGCGATTTTTGACATTGAATTTGGCGAAAAAGGTCAAAAATCAATGCGACAACCCTGTTTACAACAGCTTTTTGTGTGATTTTTCAAACAAAAGATTAATATATTTTGTTGTTGTGGTGTTGTTAATGTTAGTCTGCATGAATAACTTCATTCATGAACATACTGAAATGTTTATTCAATGAAGTTCGTATTCAAATAAAATTCAGATCACAGAACAAACTGTTGTTTTATTCATGCTACTAGCAAACACATTTGGTTTCATATGGCAAACACAAAGACTTTGTTCAATGAAACGACTTTTGTTTCACAGTTTTCACTCTTTCTCATTTTTTTTATATAAATACTAATTTATGTAATTTTTTCTTTTTTGTTATCTTTACAATAATATATGTAATTTGTAAAGCATTTTTTAAATTAAATTTAACTGCCTGGCCCACAATGTCGACAAGAACATTTCTTTCGTACATTTAAATTGAAAACAAAAATAAATTTTAGTTTTTTATTATTGTTTTCAATATAAAAATGCGAAAGAAATGTTCTTGTCGACATTGTGGGCCTGGCAGTAAATTTTTTCCTAACAACTTTTTTATGTACTTCCAAGCAAAACACATTGCTGAAAAATGTTTTTGAAAATAAAATGAAATTTTTTTGAAGTTTAAAAATTTACATTAAAAACAACTCATTTACATTGAAAGCAAAGTCAAATTTGTTTTATTTTTATTATTTTAATATTAATGTACTTCCTTATCTTGTTGCTTTTACTCTTCATGGTTATTTTTGTTTTTTTTTATCTTTCCTAATGTTTTTCATTTCTTTCAACTGGCAATACTGACTTTAAAATAAATGTGTTTTTCCATGAACTTATTCGAAATTTATTCAGTGGTTGTTTTGTTTCAGAGATGTTAGTATTCATATTCTCTTGCTTAAGTAAACAAAAAAACTGGATCTTACTCGTCTCTTAAATTGCGTGTGTTTGTTTCTTTAATTTCGTAGTTATTCATTATACTGAATACAAACGAAGCAAATACAAAATTATAATGAAAGTTTCATGAACATCATTATTAAGTTTCATGCAGATGTTTATTATGTACTAAAGGTCTGCACAAGTCTATAAGAGTGTCTATTGGGATTTGACTCGTATTGCTTTTTTAATTCCGCCAATGTAAATTTTCAGAATTTAGTTATAGATTCATAGGTTGGCTCACTTTACTGATTTGTTCCAATTGTCAGAAGGAATATAAGGCGTGACAATAATATTTGGATAAAGTCTAGTGTTATTTTATTGGCTACATTCCTTAGAGACTTGGCGTATTCTGCTTTTTTTTCTAACAGATCTACCGAAAACTGGGCAATTTTTTGCAGATACCGAAACGGCCAAAAAACCATTCGTAAGAAAATGAGGACATTTTATGCTAGTTTGTTCTTTTATCTAGATAGATCTGGTGTATGGAAAGTGTTGAAAGGATGTAAACATAAACAAGAATGTAAACATAAACAAGAAAAAAAAAAAAATGACAGCCTTGGGTTCTCACCACAGTTCAAGCAAAAAATAGCCAGATGGCGTAGTGCTTCCACCTTCTAGTAGTTTCACCATGCTATGTTCTATACTATGCTATGCCCATATTGCCTTATTTAAAACGAAGGGTTACCACCCCATTGCATTTTTGTCAAAACGCGAACTAGCACGAATTTCAAAAAAAAAAAGCTGAGACCCGTATTTAATTAAATCGACTAAAGATTAAAATATGTTAATTTGGCACTTTTATTACAAACAACCCCGAACAAAAAATTCAAAAACCGTTCTTTTTTACAGAATATCCTTAAAAAAGGACATGGATGATCGTCCTTGGACAAATTGTATATACAGTTGGACACGCCTTAACCTTTACTTATGATACCCATATTGTATATGTTGGTAAGGAAACAGATTCTCAAATTAACAAAACATGCAAAAATAGACCCTTTTTAAAAATGGTCCAGCTCACGAGAGGTCAAAGCTGGAGCCGAAATATTGTAAATGTCATCTTAAAAAAGTCCAAGCTTCATTTTGAGGGGGGCGTACACCTTGCACGAATTTCGCTTGAGTGCAGTGTCTTCCAGACTGGAATCTGAAGGGCGACAGAGATGATACTGGATCACATCGTAGGGGGGTCTGTGGTGACAATTTACGTCGCTGGTCAGGCTGGAGTCAGAGCATTGACAAATTACACCGTGCGATCATGCCTGGTCGCTCGGTGTAGGAATGCTCTGAGGGAGCACATGGAGGTATTCACTGTAAGGCTTTGTTGGGTACCCGGACACTGCAAGGTGGAAAGTAATGACGTGGCGGACGAACTCGCGAAAGAGGGTTCGGGTCTAGACTTAGTGGTAAGGGACGTTAGGATGGGATGGTTAATCCAGCCTTATATCAGTGTTGTGGGATGATACGGGAAAAGTTCCGTGATGCCGTTAACCGGTCCTGGAGGGATAGAACGGATTGCAGGGTGTCACGGGCATTATGGCCCGGATTTTACGCAGTTGTCTTAGGACACTTATAGGGTTTTTGACGGGTTATTGTTCTGTTAGGGCTTTTGCGAGCAAATTGGACAATACCATACCGGACTAATCCACTTGATCTACTGGGGCTTGTCAGGGAAATACGACATGTGTTTCTGATGAGGGGACCGTAGTGGAAGTTTTTGTTCTATGTGGTATCTATTAACCATCTTAAATATGTCTGCCATCTTCTTTATTCTTTTCTTCCTCTCTTCTCTCTTTCTTCTTCCGCTATATTGAAAATTTTTCAATTTAAGTACATTTTGGCCGCCTCACAGTGGCTGAAAATTTTATTTCATTGGCCAAAAGTCCAATTTTTGTTTGTCACCGATTTCCAAAATTTTAATTTTATTTAAAAGTAGTTTACTAAACTACTATTTTTTTTGTCAAATTTCAACTTTAGTAGAATAGAACTTTTGCGGATCAAAAGGGATTAGGAAGGTAAAACCACTGAGGGAAAGGTGAAAGTGTTTTCTTTAACCCTGTATATACTCTTGTACCCGTTTGGACCCGTCTGTTTAACACTTTTTTAATTTTAATGAAATTACTCCAAACCTTTTTTTTTTATTTTTTAAATTTTTTTCTTACATTTTTTTTATTCCGCAAAAATGTTTGCAGAAGCAACAGAAATCATGTGCTACTGCCTTAAAAAAAATTTCATGTTATAGGGAAAATTAATCGTGATCGAACAGTATGCAGGTAGTACATTTTTATTAGTGTTACACAATCAGAAAAACGTATAGCTGCCCTGATTCATCCTTATCCGTTACACTACGTTCACACTAGCGTATTTTATAGTAGAATAAACAGCTTAAACACGCGTTTACGCTAAACAGGTATATTGTAAATCCCACCTTAGAAGGGATTTTTAAAAAAAATTTTGTTTGTCTTTTTATTTTATCTGTTTTTATGACTAATAATATTCAATGGCCCTATTATTTTTTTAATCCTTTCTATTCTACCTATATTTGGTATGAAGAAAAGTATGAAAAGGTTTAAAAGCAAGTGACATTCGGATGCAAACTCAGTGGATATAATATATCTGAGCAATAACAACTTTTTTCATAAAAACATGGAGAGCTTCAGCTATAAACAATTGGCCGGAGAGTATTTTAGAAACAAAAACGAGGAAGATGCTAAAAATTGCATTCGAAAAAAAGGAAACCTAAATTCCTATAGCACTGAAATACAATTGGACTTAGAAAATAAATTATCTGTTTTCATCAAAAATTTAAAACAGCGATACAGGAAAGTTGATAACAGCAAAGATAGATTTTATAAGAGCTTTGCAAACTGGTTAGAGAACGAACTTTCTGTCCAGATCGCTTCAGAAACTACAAATCAAAACACTCGAGGGAGACCACAAAAATCGCTGGACAACTGCCAACTCCGTGCGATACAAAACAATTCACATATGGCATTAGCATTATTTCCGGATTTGAAATTAACAAAACAGCAATATATTCAGCTCAGATTGCGTACGATTGAAAAAGACTCAAATCTGTATCCAGCATCATATCATCACATAACAGCTGCTTAAATAGACTGTTTACCATTAAAGGACACTATTGCAATCACACCAATTTCGGCAGAAGTACAACTACAATCTCTACTTGATCACACAGCCGAACCCTTGCTACAATCAATAAAAGGAAATGAGTTAAAGAAATATGGAAACACAAAGTTAATTCTTTTTTGTAAATGGGGATGTGATGGTTCTTCCGGACAAAAACAATACAAACAAGTAGTATATACAAAAGAAACTTATGATGCCATTAACAAAGAAGTGAGTGATATCAAGGCCCAAATTGCAACACTACAGCCATTACAATAGATTCAAAATAATCCTAGAAGTACTTGAGTGCAATGAAGAAATTGACTCTAGAAAATTTGGAGATTTTGCTAAGGAAACTGCAAAAATATATACAACCAATTACCCATGGAGAAATATGTCTGCTACAGTTCACAAAATCCTTTATCAAGGAGAATTTGTCATTAAATATCAGTTGGTGCCCTTTGGAGATTTATCAGAGGAAGCTCAGGAAAAAAGAAATAAGGATTACAGATTTTACAGAGAGCACAATACTAGAAAAATTTCACGAAATTCCACACATGAAGATCTATTTAATATATTATTGGCAACGTCAGATCCGTTCATCGCCAGTATTCGAAATCAACGGAAAGTGAAACATCGGGATTTAGATGAAGAAATCAAAAAACTACTAAAGAACAGAAATAACACAGAACAGAATATGGAATATTTGCAATCAATCTTTCAATTAAATGAACAATAATTATAATTCATTAGATCTAAGACAGACATTGTATTAGTAAAAAATAATAATAAACAGAACTTCACATTGGTACAAAAACTATTGAATTCTATTGCTGCTATTATTTTTAAAAGGTTTTTTTATCCACATATGTATGAAATGTTTAAATAAATAAATACCTATATTTTCGTATCAAAATTTAAAAAAAATCAGAATTCAGCGGATTTATTTTGCTAATATTAACAAATATTACAGCAAAAAATAATAGATTCTTTTGTAGTAATAGCAAGATTTTAGATAATATTTCTAAAGTTTTTTTAAGTGTAAACAAATTTGACAGCAAAAAATTGTTAATATTTCAGTATTAATAGCAAAATTTCCAGTTGATTTTACTATTTTTTTTTAAATTTTTTTTCAGTGTAAACATTAAATTTTTTGAGTGTCCCATTATAACAAAAAATGTTTTTTTTTTTTTTTTTTTTTAGTATTTATTTGTATTCATTTAATATTAATTTGTTTACATTTTAACTTATTTTTTAAAGAGATTAGCAAAATATATTCCTTTTCTACTTTGACATTTCGTGTTGTGGTAATATATATATTTTTTCTTTTTTTTAAATAACTTGGTTTGGAAGGAAAATTGTATAAAAACCTCCTGAAGTAATCCTATAAACTAAAATACTTAAGCTAGGTTAAAAATGTAAAATTTATAAACAGATAAGCTCGTGTATATGTTGGAATTCAGAGTGTTCGCATCTTCTAATAAAGTTTTCTGTAAGATAGTTTAATTTATCATCGACAGTGGGAAAGCCAGCGAGTGTGTGAAGTCGTCGCGTTGAATAGTGCCACGGAAGTTTAAAAATAATCTTCAGAATCTTGTTTTGGGCCACTTGGAGCTTTTTCCTGTGGCAATTTGCTGACGTATGCCATACTGGAGCACAGTAAAACATTATTGGGTGAAAAATAGCTTTAATTAAAATTTTTTTGTTCTCAATTGAGAGATCAGATTTTCTGTTTATTAAAGGGTATATAATTTGAGTTACCCTGTTTATTTTGTTTACAATGTATGGAATGTGATTATTGAAGTTTAGTTTCGTATCTAGTATAACACCCAGATACTTAACATTTTCTTCCCAGTTGATGTCATGGTTTTCCCACTGAAAAGGACCTTGAGGCGTGAAGCAAGACTTACGCTTTCTATTGCTTTTGTTTTTTCTGGATTTATTAGGATTTTCCATTTGTTAAAATATTGTTTTAATTCAACCAAGGCTGATTTCAAGTTGTTTATTATATTAACAGAATACGAATCAGAGCTTAGGATAGAGGTATCATCTGCAAAAATTGTTGTTGTGCAATTTGAAAAAATCGGAATATCAGCAGTATAAATATTGTACAAGATTGGTGATAAACAGGAACCCTGTGGGTAACCAGCATTTACATCTGCGATCGGCAACCTATACTACTACATTTTGCGATTGTATGCGTTGCATGTATTTTACATATGTTGTTGTTAATGTTGTTTAATTCTCTACAACCCAGCGGGAAAAAGAAGGAGTACGGAGGCCTTCTAGAATCCCTCTGTACCCCTTCTTTTGGATGTACAAGGCCTGCTCGCTCCATTCCATACTCATATCTTTTTTACACACGTTGTCATTGCGGGGAAGGCCTTCCACTTTCCTTTCTTTCACAGGCCTTTTGAAAGGCATTCAAATAAATGGCTTTTAGAACGTTTTTCAGAGAATGACTGTCAAAAGGCCTTAGAATAAAGGTTATCTTGAAGGGTTTCTAAGAAAGGTTTGTTAAAAGGCCTTTCAATTAATGGCTCTTAAAAGGCCTTTCAGAATATCCTTGTAAAAATGCCTTTGATTAAAGGTCATATTGAAGGGTTTTTAATAAATATAAAATATAATATATGAATACATTTTTAAAAAAAGTATAAAAGTTTAGTGTTTTATAAGTTAAGTTTAGTATACATATGTATATATTTATTAAGAGAATTACACATACTATATTTACTATATAAACAAAAAATATAAAATTAAATAAAAAATAATAAAAATATACATGTATTAGTAAAAATAAAAACAACCATATTTAACGCTAAAGTTAAAAAAATCTAAAGTTCCACTTTGCCCTTCAATTCCCCAATAACTACTCAACCGATTTTAATTGAAAGTGGAGAAAAGTTTAAGAATCTGTCTGTCGATTAAAAAAAATTTTCACTTAAATATCTCCTTCGGTTCAAAAGTTACAGAATTTTGGCCAATGAAAAACGATTTTCAGCCACTGTGCGCCGTCAACGATATATGTGACTGGCGTTTTCAACGTCTGCAATTTCACATCGGCTGCGAATGGAATATTATGACATTTAAAACGTAACGACGTAATTTCTTTTGATAGTTTTCGACATGAGTTACAGACACACTTTTTTCAAACTTTTCGAGAAACGATGGAATATTTTGTTTCACATCTTTTCGACGCGAGAAATTCTCACCAAAGTTACAGAACATGGGTACAGGTCAGATATTTTTTTAGTGTTGAGTTGTGTGTTTAACATAATTCTAACAAATTTTCAATATATTGTAAAATAAAAAAAGTTTAAAAATAGTGCACTTTAGTTAAATAATTTTTAAACAAAAAATAAATTAAATTTTTATTGTTTTTTGGAAAATATTTTCTTTTGAGTCGTTAAAAATAAAAGTACAACGCTCATTTGCTGCAACGACGTCATAGGTCAAAAATCGCAAGTTTTTACTTAATATCACTATTGTAAATCATTCTTATGAAGATATTGAAAATATTTGTTATGAAGATATTGGTGCACATTATGAACTAAATTCGATTTTCTACAGCAGTCAAATAAGCTGATTAAGCTAATTTTCATTTGGTATTATGGCGCACATTCGATAAAAAAAAGTACTATTGTGATTTAGTTTATTCACATTAGTACATTTTCTATCTGCTTACCACTTTAAATAAAAATGTTTGTTTACAAATTAAAATCATAAATTTCAAGTTAAACATGACTACGACGGAATTATGGTTGCTTCCAAACAATTAAGCTTTTGTGGGGTTTCATCCCACTATTTACATGCTGAACTTTTATGCAAATCCTTTTTGCAAAAAAAAAAAGAATTTTGTCCCACGAGGAAAACGAGCCTTTCCAATAGCTGTTTACGACCTTAGACTTGCATAAAGTTAACAAAACTGAATAAGAAAGTGGTATTTAGTATTCGAAAACATATAAATTTTCAACAAATTTTTTAAATTTATTTGCACTATTATCAAAATTTCTGGCCCTTTGTTCCAACTAGGAATTCCAGGAATTTATAAATAAAAAAAATTATCAAAGTTGTTTATGGGAATACTATTATTTATTAAAACATTTTGTTTGTTGTGCTTAATTCCCTTTTTTTAATAATTGATAAAAAAAATACTGAAATTTATTGTTGGAGGATAAGCCGTTCCCATGTGCATTTCACTGGTTGCTTAGGCCAGATCATCAGGAAACGTTCTCCTAAATAATTTTAGGAAAGCCAAAGCTATCAGCAAACAAGACTACAGAGGGAATCAGAATTACCTACAAACACTCAAAAAGTCTTTTTTGCATCGATATCAAAGCTTAAACAAAATAACCAAACAATAAATCAGTGATGAGTTTATCTTTTCTTACATTCCCCCTACAATTATTTGGAATTCTCCCAACATTAAGTGTAGTTGTAAGTGGGTAAAGAAAAAACATATTAAAAACAAAAACAAAGTGCTTGTATTGTTTTCGCAAGAACTCAAAATAAAAACAATTGCCAGTTCAGTTTTTTATTCACGTGCACTTGCAACATTTTTTTTTGCACTGTCGAAAGCGAATTAATTTTCGTTGAAAAATTCGAGGCACACCGATATTTTGACACTGCTGCCCACTCGTAATACAAAATGTACATTCGATAGTCGATAGCCAGCGAAAATTGTTTGTTAAATGTAACTCATTTGTAAACTCAACTCTTGAGAGAATAATACAATTTTCCTTTTTCATTAGTTGTGTGTAAATTTAAAACTTTTTAAGTCGTTTTTTAATAGGTCTACGAACGAATTCGTTGCTTTCGTAAAATTAAAAAAATGCTAAAGTATACTTTTTTTCGTATTATATGTATATGCAACCTTTTGTAAATAGCAGAGTTCCGAAAAATTCATATATGATCGCTCATATTTAACCATTCATGAATTTTTTCATGAATGAGGAATTTAAAACGTGTAATTTTTTTCACAACCATGAATGAATTGTGAATTTTTTTGCCAATTCATTCATGAGCGTGAGGAAAAATAAATTTTTGCCTTTCCTCAGTCATGAAAAATGAGGAAACCAAAAATTTTTTTAACGCTCCTCACCAGTAATGTTGTTGTTGCTCGGCAGTTTGCATGACCACAGCACGAAATGCCTTTGTGTGTATTTTGTTTTTGTTAAAGGCAACGAGCCAAAGTGTGTGTTGAATTTTTTGTATGCAAATATTATTTAAAAAAAAAAACTAAAAGAACTGCACATATCGTCATCTTAAATGCAGAATAATATAACATCACAGTTTTCAGGAGAAGCAAAAAACGTTGTAAAATGGAAATTAATTGAGATATAAAAGCAATTTTAAATATTTAGAATAAAAATGCGATAACCGATTTTTTTTTTTTTTTGATAAAAAAATAATATTTTTACTGTTATTTATTTAGTTATGTGTGTTACGTTATTTTAATTTGTAATTCTCTGAAGCAAAACGACGAACCATCAACGAAAGTATGATAATATTAAGTTAAACAATCATTTAAAACATTAAATAATTAAATATTTCTGTTAAGTTACAGGTATAATAGAATATAAAGATAAATATGGTTAAATGCACATATAAAAATGATAATCACACAATTAATATGCAGCATCATTAGGAATGCGTTGACATGGTGAAATAAGTTTGCTTTTCTGATGCAGTGCAGGCAGTACTGCATTTAAGAACGTAGAGATGTTATATTATTAGAGATATTATTATGACATATTATTTATAGTTTTTTATTTCTAATTAGAAGTGGATTAAACTAAAAAAAAGTACTTCATTAAATTTAAATTAATTTTAAAAATCCAACTTTTCCATTATAACTAACGTGTATTTTGATGTCCTTTTAATGAATTTTCTCAATTGAATTTTTCTTTACAAGAAACAAGTTTTGTAAAAAATTTGACTCAATACATATATGCATATTTGCCTCCATATAAGGAATTATTTCGAAAAAACTTCTGCAAGAAGTAAATTTTAATTAGTTAATTTCTGAAAAATTTAAATAAGAAGAATGAAAGAGTTTTTCAATTAAAAGTAGTATTGATAGCAGCCCGCGTATTCAGTGAAAGAAAATGTTGTATAAAGAATCACTTATCCTAAAAAAATACTATTAGTATTTAATAAAGCCGTAAAAGGATTAACACAAAATTTAGCTAAACAATTTATATTCCAGCACTTGATAAGAAATGCTATTATTCTAAAGATGTAGAAGGCAAGTAATTTATTATTTAACACAAAAGGCTTTATAACAGTCTTTTTGATGATATTGATGATGGACGACTTGGAAGAATGCAATCCTAACAAAAATACCAGATTATTTTAAATAAACTTGGAAAAAATATTTCTATTGTATTATAAGCTTTCTATATTAATAATGAAGATATATTCTGATCCAATAGCAACAGATTCATTATAGGGAAATTCGACTGTATTAACATTTATTAAAAACTATATATGTACATATATAAACTCATAAGGTTGGAAAACGAAAAAAATGATGGAAAAATCATATAATAAAAATAATGGCAGTCTGCTGGAAGCAAAAAACTAAGGACCTGCAGATGGTACTATTTATTCTTGGAAATTCATAGCGTATGGGAGTGCAATGGGTTAAGCTGTGAAATTTCCAACAGTCCAATGTAGAAGAAGCTAATAGTCATACTTACTGCCCATTCGCCGATATCGAACGTTAACGTTCGCATAGAAAATTACATTTAAAACAAAAACAATTTTTGAAATTTTGTTTTTGTTTTAAATGTTATTTACTATGCGAACGTTAACGTTCGATATCGGCGAACGGGCAGTTAATATAGGTTTTTCAATACATATATATATATATGGATTCGGTTTATATTAATTTTACAGCACTGTTTTTCTTTTTGCTTATGCAATAATGTGCAGTTTGATCACTTATTCCACTAACACGTTCAGAGTATGAAACAGAATACCCATTTTTGACGTAAAAAAAAAATGAATGTGTTCGTAAAAATATATCAAATACTCTGCTAATTTTTTTTAATTAAGATTATTCATTATGTTTTTTAAGGAAATTATTTACTTAATGATAAGCCATTTTTGATTTTGTTAATAGCTTGGATATTTTTTAAGGTGGAAGTTTAATTTTTTTTTTTAATATTTAACGTTATAAATAAAAAAGTCTATTTCAAAATTTTCAATGATATATTGCTTTGCATTTTAGCAAACCATATGTATAATATTGCAAAAAAAAAATATATGCTTTAAAAAGGGTCGGTCCTTTTCTTAAGCAGACATAAAGGCAAAACTTATTGAAAAAAAAACTCCATGAGCAAGTATAGAAACCTGAGCGCTGTTTCTCAAAACTACAAATTACAAATGTACAAGTAAAATACATTTGAACAAAAACCAAAGTTGTAAAATTGTTGCTTTTTTAACGTAAATGAAGTGATTTTATGGTCCCATGCAGATATATTATAGGGAAGTTCGATTGTACCTGCTGTCACATTTGCTTTTACACATAATTTTTAGCAAAACAAGTCTTTTTTACTTTAATTTCAAATATTTGTTACCTACTTAAGAAAAATGTTATCAACGAACAACCGTTTTGGTTGGTAAAACCAAAACTGTATTACAACAACTACACGTATTGAGTACTTGGAATTTTTTTTCAATAAGTTTTGCCTTTATGTGTGCTTAAGAAAAGGACCGACCCTTTTTAAAGCATCGAAGAATTTTTTACAACAGTATAAATATCGTTTGCTAAAATGCAAAGCAATGTATCATTGAAAATTTTGAAATAGACTGTTTATTGATTACGATTCACGTTAAATATTTAAAAAAAATTTTAAACTTCCACCTTAAAAAATATCCAAACTATTAACAAAATCAAAAATGGCTTATCATTAAGTAAATAATTTCCTTAAAAAACATAATGAATAATCTTAATTAAAAAAAATTAGCAGAGTATTTGATATATTTTTACGAACACATTCATTTTGTTACGTCAAAAATGGGTATTCTGTTTCATATTTTGAACGTGTTAGTGGAATAAGTGATCAAACTGCACATTATTGCATAAGCAAAAAGAAAAACAGTGCTGTAAAATTAATATAAACCGAATCCATATATATATATATATATATATATATATATATATATGTATTGAAAACCCTATATTAAGTATGACTATTAGCTTCTTCTACATTGGACTGTTGGAAATTTCACAGCTTAACCCATTGCACTCCCATACGCTATGAATTTCCAAGAATAAATAGTACCATCTGCAGGTCCTTAGTTTTTTGCTTCCAGCAGACTGCCATTATTTTTATTATATGATTTTTCCATCATTTTTTTCGTTTTCCAACCTTATGAGTTTATATATGTACATATATAGTTTTTAATAAATGTTAATACAGTCGAATTTCCCTATAATGAATCTGTTGCTATTGGATCAGAATATATCTTCATTATTAATATAGAAAGCTTATAATACAATAGAAATATTTTTTCCAAGTTTATTTAAAATAATCTGGTATTTTTGTTAGGATTGCATTCTTCCAAGTCGTCCATCATCAATATCATCAAAAAGACTGTTATAAAGCCTTTTGTGTTAAATAATAAATTACTTGCCTTCTACATCTTTAGAATAATAGCATTTCTTATCAAGTGCTGGAATATAAATTGTTTAGCTAAATTTTGTGTTAATCCTTTTACGGCTTTATTAAATACTAATAGTATTTTTTTAGGATAAGTGATTCTTTATACAACATTTTCTTTCACTGAATACGCGGGCTGCTATCAATACTACTTTTAATTGAAAAACTCTTTCATTCTTCTTATTTAAATTTTTCAGAAATTAACTAATTAAAATTTACTTCTTGCAGAAGTTTTTTCGAAATAATTCCTTATATGGAGGCAAATATGCATATATGTATTGAGTCAAATTTTTTACAAAACTTGTTTCTTGTAAAGAAAAATTCAATTGAGAAAATTCATTAAAAGGACATCAAAATACACGTTAGTTATAATGGAAAAGTTGGATTTTTAAAATTAATTTAAATTTAATGAAGTACTTTTTTTTAGTTTAATCCACTTCTAATTAGAAATAAAAAACTATAAATAATATGTCATAATAATATCTCTAATAATATAACATCTCTACGTTCTTAAATGCAGTACTGCCTGCACTGCATCAGAAAAGCAAACTTATTTCACCATGTCAACGCATTCCTAATGATGCTGCATATTAATTGTGTGATTATCATTTTTATATGTGCATTTAACCATATTTATCTTTATATTCTATTATACCTGTAACTTAACAGAAATATTTAATTATTTAATGTTTTAAATGATTGTTTAACTTAATATTATCATACTTTCGTTGATGATTCGTCGTTTTGCTTCAGAGAATTACAAATTAAAATAACGTAACACACATAACTAAATAAATAACAATAAAAATATTTTTATCAAAAAAAAACTGGTTATCGCATTTTTATTCTAAATATTTAATATTACTCTAATATCTCATATAATTTCCATTTTACAACGATTTTTGCTTCTCATGTAAACTTATGAAATTTGATGTTACAATGTTCTGCATTTAAGATGACGATATGTGCAGTTCTCTTATTTTTTTTTTCAATAATATTTGCCTACAAAAATAAAAAACAACACACACATTTTGGTTCACCAGTCAAGAAATAATTTTACAAAAAAAATACACACAGACTAAACGTGCTGCCCGGCGGGGAAAATTGCCAGCGAAACACTTTTTAGGCCTTTAAGAATGTTTACAATTAAATTTTTAGTAAACTTTTACTTATTCCAGTCTGCCTTTTTTGAAAAGGTCTTTTAGAAAGGTTTTTATTTAATATTTTACAAATTAAAATTTTCTATTCTAAGATAAGGCCTGTCGCAATCGTTTTATTAGTAGTTATTTTAGAACGTGTTGCAAGTTAAGTTATTAATTTACTGACTTCGTATTATTAACCACAACAATTAAATTGGATAAAGCTTTATTCTTAAATCTTTTTAGAACCCCTTCCAGAAGTGTTTAAAATATATGCAAAAGTGCAAGGTGTTGGTCTCCAATGACACACCTTGCTAATTGGTAATAAAGTTGGAATGCGGCTGGGAGATCTTATGTCTGCAAAAAGGCCTTCTATAAGGCCTCTTTACTACTTGATTTTCCCGCTGGAAATGGTTGGGAAAATTTCATTTTTTTTCCTTGTGAAGAATTTTAACGTGAATTTTTTCAAATTTTTCATAACTGAAAAATCACATATGAATTTTTGGTTTTTGCTCACTCCTCATGAGCGAGGAAAATCAAAATAGTTTTTTTCCTCACCCACATGAGGAAGAATTTCCAGAAAAATTTTTAAATTTTCACGCTCGCTCATGAATGAAGAATGAGCGAGCGTTTCGGTACTCTGGTAAATAGTACAATAAAAATTGGTACGAAAGTTTATTTTTTTGTAAAATTTCACATGGACTATTTTGAGTTCGTAAATGCATCCCTGCTATCATAAAAACTAACAATGCTTAACACTGCCAATGCAAGTTTGCTGATGATATTTTATGGTAGGTGTCACTTTTCTACTCCGTATTTAAAACTTGTTTGTGCGCCCTCTGCTGTAGCAAATTATTTTAGGGCATTTAAATTTTCCTTTGCAGCGCAGTGATGCATTTACGAACATGCCTATACTCCATTCGTGTGGATCATAGTTAACAGCCTTATTTACAATTTTATATTTTATAAAACAAAACTATTTTTTAACATTTATTTTTTAATAGTTTGATTGTTTAACAAAGATATAATAACATTATTTGATTATATTTTTCAGTTTGGCATATCTTCATTGGTTTGCTTAATACTTCAAGCTGAAAATATTTATGTAACAAACGACGAGGTGACCCTAACAGAGAACAATAAAGATAGCTGGCGCCAGTTTTTGGATCAAGTTGCCTCATCTTTAAATCGAACAATACAAAATCAAACAATTTGTGCAGCCATCGAATCTGATTCTATACAACCGATCATGAATCATTTTGCGCGTTTTAAGGACTTAAAATTGGACTCCTTGTTGGCGTTAATTACTGAAGCCAAACAACAAATCAATTAAAAAAGTTGAATGACAAACAATTTAAGCAAATCATTTGTGCTAAAAAAAAAGATAATAATGAACAGCAGGCGAGTAGTAAACAAAATATTTATGTACTCATAAATATCAAACATACAAAGGGCTAAATGTAGACTTAATTTCGATACACGAACAAACTGATATGCACACGCACTATTGAAGATGATGTTGGATAAATTTATCCAATATCTTCTGGCTCATATCCACACATTACTCTACATTAATATTTTGAATTCAGTTAAAATAAAAGTCCAATTACAAACAATAGTTTTTACAGAAGATCAATTGCATATGATTTACATATAGATGCATATATACATAGGCAAAAAATATTAAAATAATACATATTTAGAGTACATTTACATACGACATATTATTTTATAGTGTCATTCATAAGCGATTATTTGGTTCAGCAGTTTTTTCTTAAACAAAAAGGTTTACAAAATTAGTTTAAAAGCCATCAATATTAAAAACAATTAATATGTAAATGTTTATGAATTACACAAGTTATTTATTTTTTCCCCTCTTATTTCTTTCGTTTTTTTCAAAACTCATAAATATTTAGATGGTATAATAATTTTCTTTTTAAATTAATTAAGTTTTGTTTTCCTTTTTTACTAATTTTTAATATGTGGTGCTAATTTGCAAATGGCATCAGCAAAACAGTTTAGTTTTATTGATTTTTTTTACTAAAAAAAGAAGAAATTATAGCAATTATTATTTTTAGCTGTACAACATAAACACGATACATACATATTTTTAAATAATTTTCCTTTCAAATATTAATTCAAACAAATGTTACATTTATGGATTATTATTTCTTTTTTCATTTATTTTTATTTACTTTTATATTGGTGTTTTGTAAATATTTGTAAAAGCAAAACTTTAGTATTTAGGACCTAAATTTTATTAAAATAATAAAAAATAAAAAAAAACCAGAAAATATCTTATATGTATATTTATTAAAAAAATATATAAATATATAAACAAAAAAAGATTATTTTAAATTAATTATTTCTTAATCGATTAAATACTTGAAAATATATATTTAATCAAATCACAAAATGAATTAAAAGTTCAGAATAGGCAAGTTTTTTATTCAGTAAATTTTAATGTTTATAAATAAATCATAAACAATATATTAACATTTTTTCAAACAAAAACCTCATCTTAAATTTCGTCTAACACATCAGTCAAAATAAATTTTTAAAAATTCGATTGATATGGCAGCACTAAAACACTACCAGCCGTATTCGTAAAAACTTATTTATGATTATTTAACAGTTTTTAAGGAAATATTGCTAAAGTTGCAGTCATAAACGAAAAATTGTCTATTAAACCTTTAATAAATCATTCATAAATTAAGAAAATTTATTGTTAGATTTACCCTTCTTTAAACCAAAAATAAAATGACATTTTGATAAATGTTTGCTTTTTATGATATTATTTTTGTGAAAATAATGGAAACAATTTTTTATTTATTAATATGGACTTGTTTAATACATTTGAATCTTTTTTTTTTTTTTTTGACAACCAATTAAAAGTTATATTCAAGGCGAATTCATTTTCAGGGGGCGTTGAAAGCACAGCTGTGCTGCTGTTTTTCTTACTTTTAAGCCTAGGACTCTGTTCCAATTTGTGAAAAGTGTTCAGCAACATCAATTATTTCAAGAGAAAAATGAACATGTATCAATGTACCTATCGCGAGAGTTTGCACAATTTGACTTTTAATCTTTCAACGTATGCGACATTGTTTTGCATATGTAAACAAAACCCACATTTATTTAACTACAAAGTATTTTTTTAAATAAAAAATTAAGTTAAACTGAAAGTAAATATGGATGAAAAACTGTTACTGTTTGTGTTATTTATGTTTTTCAGTACTCATTTTAATATTAAGTTTAAACTTTTTTTCATTTGATTAAAATTCCACGTGAAATATGTAAGTGCAGAATATATTATTTCGCAGTTGTAAAAAAATTTTGCCAGAAACATTTCGCAACTTTTTCACAAATTAAACAGAGTACAACTCTATCAACATTTTTTCATAGAAATTCCGCACAAGTTTTTTTCATGTGAGTTTTGACAGCATTTTACGTGAAATGTTGAACAGAGTACCAGGCTTTAGAGAGACAAATGTCAAAAGTTGCTAGTGTTTTTGACATATCGATCAACGAAAGCAACAAAAAATACATTGCTGTGTTTTTAGTGTTGTTGTATCGACACAACCGTATACATGAATTCGCCTTGGTTATATTGTTAAATATTTTTTAAAATGTTTACATGATAAAAATGAATATGTCAATATTCTCTTGAAATTTTTGTTAAATTATTGCAATTAGTTTTTTTATGTTTTAAACAAGGAATTGTTGTTCAAAAATATTAAAAAGGAATAAAATAAACAAATCATAATAATAGTGATGTTAATAAAAAGTAAACAAACTTGTTCAAATACTTTCTTAACGTATATTTAAGTCTGAACTTACACGTTTCATCTTTTGATGCTCAACTTCAATTCCCTTTTGAAGATGCCAATATGATAACACGCAGCAATCGTTTTCAATTTTTTTGGCTTTAAAACAACAACAATTTTTTCCAAAGCGAAACAAAGAGAAATAGAAAAGAAACAATTTACATGCAGCTATTGTTGTGCATATATATACCTACGAATGAAAACAAAGCGTACTGACCGAGAACAGGCATCTCCGTAACAACCCCATTTCTTCTCTCTTCCCTCGCCTAAAAACACAAGAGTTGAGCATCAAAAGATGAAACGTGAAGGCAGACTAAAAAAAGGTTCAAACAAGCATGTTTATATCATGTGAACCGAGTAGAAGTTTCATGCATCACTAGCAAATTCGCAACAAAACGTAAAGGAAGTTGCCATACTTAAACAAATCGCTACAAACAGTTATTAGTTAAAAAGCTGTTAATGTAAAAATTTTTATAAGAGGTTTATAAGACAAAAAGCATTTGATAGTTATTACACACTATAAACTTAAAATAAGTACTTTTTATGAATATGGCCGTACATGTTTTATAATCGTGGTTACAAAAATACTATTATTTTCTAAAAGTTTAAATTTTATGTTTCTTTTCTATTTTTTTTTTTTTTTTGGTAGGAAAGGGTGGATAGGAAGGCAATTTCAGCAGCAATTTAGTACAATAATACTTTTGCGTCACATCTGAAATCAGTGAACTAACTAGTAATATTCAACGTAATAATTTAAATTAACATAAGACAAATTAAAAAAAAAGATTGAAATAATTGTGTAAAAGGGAAAACGTATTGTGTTAAAAGATTTATATAAATTATTAAATTATTAATAAATTCTTACCTTCCACCCTCCCCCAATTTGGAAAATGCAAATTTAAAAATGTATGTGGTAGTCATTCTTTTACAATTATTTTTTTAATAACGAAAACATATTTTAAGAAAATCACATAAAAAAGCCCAAGGCTGCAAAAAATAAACAAAAATTGTAAACACACTTATTTTAATAACTTAAAAATTTTTCTTTGCGGTAAAGGATCAATATTTGTTTAAAAAATCCAAATACTGCTATTTTATTAGATAGTTTATGTTTGATGTTTTTATTTCGTTATTATTATTATTTTTGTTTAGACTATTAAATTTTAAAATTATCTCCAAATTAGGGATGTTTTGCGATCAATTGGTTAATCAAAGCTTTGATTACTAATTTGGTCGATTCAAGTTTGAAACATTTTATTTTAAAATTCTTCAATTGTAAAAATAATAAAAATTAATCGAATAATCTTTCGGCGAATTATGTATCGTTTATGTATGGACACCGAACTTTAGTTGCGTCATCAAATGGCAGCGCGGCTGGAATAAAAATTTATATTACGTAAAGCAACTTTTGTCAGTAGTCATTTTCGAAGATCGGCAACCCAAAATATGTTAACAATTCCTGCAAACAAATGAAAATGACCAAAGCAAAGTAGCATTTCTTTTGAAAAAAAAAAAAAATTATTAATTGATAAAGTTGAAGATGAAGGAAAAAAATACATGATTATTTTTATAAAGGTGCAGAAAATAGAATTTCTGTATAATGAATTGATTTCCTGGTCCCATGCAGATTCATTATAGGGAAGTTGGATTGTAAAAAAAGTCTAAACTTAAACAAATATCTTTTTTATTTTTAGCTTTTGTCACCTTTTTACTTAAAAAACATAAAACTAAAGTTCAGTTGCCATATGTATTCGACCCATACATAAGATAAAGTTGTACCACTTCCAGTGCATAAAACACCATGTGAACCTGACGTAAGGTACCTATCCATATTTCACACTATGATAATCATGTTAACTTAGTGTTTATTAATCATGATTGTAGTTAAGATTTTTATTAATCAAACTTTTGATTATTGAAATAATAGATTGATCATAAATTTTATTGATTGTGATTGATCGATTAATCGCACATCCCGAATCGAATTTAGGTTCTTATTGTGTAAATCCCTTCACCTTGCATTGGAAAAACAAAGCCAAACGTATAAAAATATTTAGGTAACTCACGTCACAAGGTACACCCTTTGTGTACAACTAATTGTCTATATGGTTGTTATGTTTTTGCACTTTTGCTTTTTCACAAGAGTGCAACTTGGGACGTGAATTACCTTATTTTTTTTGGCAATAAACGAATAACCCATTGCAGAACATTAACATAACGTAACATAAGCAAAAAGAATTTGAAATTATCTTTAGGATTTTAAAATGGAAATATTAATCCAGCTTCCTAAAGAGGATATCTTATAATTTCTTGCTAGAAATTTTTATACCATATTCTTTCATTATCAGAAGTTGGCAAGAAAATATGTTTAAAATGATTGGTGAGATGATTTAGAAAATAAGGAAAATATATTTATAATTTAAATAAATTATTTAATATGTAAAAATATGTAAAAATTAAATATGTATAAAATTAAATAAACATACACAATTTTTTAACTGTTTCTTCACATAATTTTCTTAAGGTTTGGCTCTAAATAACAACATTTTACTCTGTGTACGTGTGTAAAAAGTATAAATTTTTGCAATAATACTGCTGCGCACCACTTCCTTTGAGCTTTCATTATTATTATACAATAACGGATTAGTTAATAAAAAGAAATTAATAAACATACATATAAGTATACAAAATAATATAGAAATACAAACAAATGCTTTCATATATTTTTTAAGAGTTAACTTTCTGGCCCACAATGTCGAAAAGAAAATTTCTTTCGTATACATATATACATTGAAAACAAAAAAATTTTTAAGTTTTTATTATTGTTTTGCATATAAATAAACGAAAGAAATCGTCTCTATCGACATTGTGGGACAGGTAGTAAATATTTGTTTTATACATAAAAAATAAACTCTTAATTACACTACATTGTAAAACATTTAATAATATTGACATAATTTGTATAATGCTCCCCTTCGTTTTAACATTATTTATGTACGTACATACACACATACATATGTATGTTTTAATAAGGATTCTTTGTTTCAATAAATAATTTTTACAAATAACAAAATGTAAATTTTTAATTTCGTTCGTTTGTTTATTCGAATCTTATCACGAAAAATTATTTAAAAAAAACTAAATTTTAACAAGTTAATAAATTCGTTCTCAATCACTTTAAGAATATATATACCGTTTTATTTGTACATATATGTATAGAGATACACTATATATATTTTATTACACAAATAATAATAAATATAAAAGAAATTCTCTGTAGCAACTGTAAGTAAAACCGAAAATAGTTATAGAAACCCAAAACTTTAATTTAAACATTAATCAATATATCGCACTTGATCATAAAGAGGGTATTAACTCAAAATTTTAATTTGCTAACTTTTTTGAAAAAATCCACGTAAATTTCATATCTACCCGCTCTAAAATATCGTGCTATTATGTTACTTTTTTATAATGAAGATTTAAAAATTCTTTTTCATATACATTTAATATTAAATTAAAAATTGTCTTGCTTCTACTGAATGCTTAAATTTTAAGTTAATACCCTCTTTATGATCAAGGGCGATAACATAACAAAAATTATTTCATTAACCCCTTAAACAAACAAACAAAAAAAAAAAACAAATATTCTTTTTTATTTTTATTGTTCTATTTTGAACTGACTTGCCGTTATAAGATGAACCATTTTAAAAAGTGAATAAGTTTTCAAATCACTAGTCTGAGTATGTCTGCAGCATAAATGAAGTCGAAATAGGAGTGGACGAACGTTTTCATATGAATTTTAAGAAGAATGTAGCGTGACCGTCTCTTACAAAACAGTAGGGAAAGTTTAAAAGTAGAAGGAGTATTTATTCAGAATAGACAAAAAAAAAAAAAAAAAAACACTCAAAAATGAGCTCATATGCGGTTATTTTGCTAGTGAAGCTGATTCCTAAAAGATTCGATAATGATACAAAATTCTTGCTGGGTTAAATTGTTGCATTTTGTATCAATCGAATCTTTGAGGAATCAGCTTCACGAGTAAAATAACCACATATGAGCTAATTTTTAGATTATAAATGATACTCTCGTTGTGAGAAAATGGTACCCTACTGATGAATCACCTTAAATAATCATTTGCATGAGGTCGTAATCGCCTCTGCTTACTTGCCAGGAGATGCAGACTGAGCTGGTATCTTATTGACTAAAACGTGGCATCGGTTGGATTATTGGCTGTGATGCAAACACCCACCATACTGTCTGGGGTAGTACGGACACCAATAAAAGGGGTAAGTGTTTACTTGAGTACATTTGTATGAATAATATAATTGTAGCAAATAGGGGCGATGAGCCCACTTTTAAACAATAGGTCTTGGATCTCACACTTACTAGTAGCAATCTTTTGTACGCCATTAGAAACTGGCACGTTTTGAGTAACATCATCGAAATTCGAGGAACGCTAATTGGGACATTTTTGGTCATCATTTGCCTCTCAATGAGGACTTGTGCGATATCACAATTACGTGCTCTAGGGACATTGATTTTTATTCCACTATACTTTGTATAAATGTCCGTGAGGCCTTCGAAAAGAGTTGCCGACTCCGGATCCGCAGGCCAAAAACGGATGTTCTCTGATGCCATGATCATCTGGAGTGTCTAATGGCGTGGCCAGAGGCTTATTCAACAAAGATAGGGAAACTAGTAAGTTGAACGTCTATAAAGCTGCACTCACTAAATATATTAGGGAAATCAGGAAATTCAAAAGGTCAACTTGGCGTAAATATTGCGCCAAGATTGACTACCTTCCTGAATCTCAAAAGGCTCTATCTCAGGACCACACAAATGGTTTGCCCTCTCTAACGGACAGATGGCACGTTTACTGAGTCGCCAAAGGAGACCTGTGAGCTCATACTTGAGACTCACATTCCAGCATCTCTGCCCTTTCAATAAACTGAATTTATAACTTGGATTTATTAAAACATCACTGTGTTTTTCTATAGGTTATGAGCCCAGTAACTATACGGGAATTATAAATTATCGATTAAAATTTGAGTTAATAAAGTTCCAAGGAGAATTATGTTTACAGATATTAAAACTTCGGTGGCAAAATTCGTTCCAGGTAATAACTTCACGTGTAAGTTTAAAATGGAGATGCTACTGATAAAGGAAGGAACCTGGGAAGTTTTAACTGTAAAAAGACGGAGCAAATGCGGATGCATGGATAAAGAAAGACAACAATGCCCGAGCAACTATTTCACTAGCGGTAAAAGACGATCAGTTGCATCTCATAAGGCAATCTTAGACAGCAAGTGCAATGCGGATAAATCTACAAAATTATCACGAGGAAATCTTTAAGCTACAAAGTAAGTGTAATGTGATAGATTTGTAACATGCGTTTGGATGATAATGGAGGTGCTAATGTGCATATAGGTGCGGAACTTTGGTGAAAATACCTTTAGTGAAATTTGGAATATTGCAATGCTATTAAGTAGTGTACCGGTAAGTTACAACAATCTGATTACCGCACTTAAATCCAGTTACGAAGAGGAGTTATCAATTAACTATATTGAAACAATATTCACAGCGGGGGTTGCGGGTTCGATTCCCGCCAGAGATTCTTGTCTCCTGCAGACAAGCGTAGATCTTCGCGGGACTAGCATAGGAAAAAATGAGGAACATTGCAGACGTAGAAGTGGGGAATTCGATGGTTCCCAGAAGGCCCATAATGATATCGAATCGAAAACAGCAGAGTTTTATTTTTGTCATAAGAAAGAAAGGTAATTTTAAGAAGTATTGTACTCGATATAAGGAATGAAAAAGAAAATACCCTCAACAAAAGGCAAATGCTGCTACAGGTAACGATTTTTGCTTAGTGACAGCAGGAAATTCTGGCAAATGGATCATTGACTCTGGAGCATCCTCTCGAAAATAGTTCTTTTTGCAAATGTACTTATGTCCGGAATGTATTTATGTCAAAATAAGCTACATATAAATTTAGCAAATGTGTGCCCAACAGGCTGTTTTAATTTTTGGCATAGAGTTTTGGGTCACAGGTATGCAAATGCCCTTGAATTATGCAATCGAAAACACTGACAGACGTATTAAAGTAAAAGATTGTGGACTAAGGAACAGTTGCTGTGTTGCAAGGTAAATTTACTTCTACAGCAGATTATATATTTTGTTCATCCGTTCACTTCTTCATGACAATAAACACAAAGCAAATAATTTTTTTTGTGAATCACAACAGGAGACTATTAAATAATTAGACATCAAATAAAAAATCAAAACTTTTTAATTTTCATCAAGCATTGCCTACAACGCGTATGTGTAGCCGAAAAAGAACGACTGCAAGAACACAACGATGTGATTGATGTGTTTATTTGATAGTCTCCAGTTCTGAAGTTCTGTAACTTTTTAACGACAAAAAATTGTCGTTAAATAGTCAAAATTCGTTAGTAAACAAATAATGATCGTTAAGAGCTTATTCAGTAGTGACATTTTAACAATTTTTGTCAGTAAATAATATCGGTAGCTGACGACAAAAAGAGTTATTGAAAAATAACTGTTTAAAAAAGAAGCCAATTTTTTTAAAAAAAGTAAGAAAGTAGTGTCGACCCTACACCACAGTATTTGGGACCCATTGACGATCATGTTTACTCCAAAAAGAGTATGTTGTTAAGTTACCCACACACGAGGCAACATTTGTCGAAACATTAGCTTGTTTCACTAAATGTTGCTACGTGTGTGGGGATGTTTCTGGTTGAAATTCTTGTTACCTTTTTGGTTTCTCAAATATCAAACATTTTTGATATTTTATGTTTCCAAACGAAATGTTTCATCGTGTGTGGCGATGTTGACTGTTTTGTTTTCTCATTTTGTTGAGAGCAGTTGTTGAGGGAGGTGCTTTTGCAACTCTCGGAGTAAAAAATATGAAGAAAGAAATCGGAAAATGGCAACAATTGCAACTTGTGAGAGTTTTTTTTTTAGTATTTTTTTATTGAATCTTCATATATTAAATATGAACTAACAATAATTAATCAAATCTTATCCTAATATTTACTTTATGTCCTGCCAGTGCTAGACAAAAAAGTTTTAATCATCACGGTTTCTGTTCCCATGTGTAGGTGTTTATCGCTCGTCTGATTGGGTGAGTGCTGCAGTATCTCTTCTTCTTAAGCGAGTGTGGCCGCCATAATTTAAAATATTTCTAGCTAATGGATTTGGGTGCAGTTCCAGCCTTTTTAATATTTTACTGCATATTTCGTTATCATAGTTTTTACTAATGTCACATTGAGATCCTTGTGGAAATTAGAGTTTTTGACGTACCAGGGGGCGGCTGTGATTATTCGAAGAAGTTTATTTTGGCGCCTTTGAATTTTTTCGATATTAGAATCAGAGGCAGTGCCCTATAACTGAATACCGTAGCACCAAATTGGCTTTAAGATAGAGTTGTAAAGTAGAAGTTTGCAATCGAGACTAAGAACAGAATTTCTTCCAATAAGAAAATTAATTTGGGTGCCCCGGTAGGCTAGCTGGTATTGAGCTAGTCTATCAGTACCGGGGTTGCGGGTTCGATTCCCGCCAGAGACTCTGGTCTCCTGCAGACAAGCAAAAAGCTTCGCGGGATTTAGTGTAGGAATAAAAAAAAAAAAAAAAAATTTGGGTTGCTTTTAGTTTCATTTGAGTTAATTTAGCTTCTATATGCCATTTCCACGTTAAACGCCGATCTAGATGTATACCGAGGTATTTTACATGCGAGTGTTGGGGTATTATTGGATTATTGATTTTAATAGGGGGGGCATGTTTCCCGACGCAATGCGAATGTTATATGTGAGCATTTTTGCTCATTGATCTTTATCCTCCATTTTTTTAACCACCATTCCAGTTCAAATATATGATCCTGTAAGTAACGAGATGCTTCTTGACAGTTTGCGTGTACGCTTAGAAAAGCTGTATCGTCCGCAAATGTTGAGGTCCACAAGTACACGTGGGAATCGCCAAACGGTCAATATCGTAACCAAATAGATCACATACTGATCAATAAATTGTTCTTAGGATGCCTACTGGATGTTAAGACCCGTCGTGGCGCAGATATTTACAGTGATCATCAACTTTTAGTTGGGACCTTTAAACTACGTCCAGCAGCTCATAAGCGCTATACAAAGCGCAAAAGGTACAACCTACCTCGTCTTCTAAATCCTCAAACACAGTCGGCATACGAGGATTTATTGAAGAACAATCTTCAACCAAATGTACATCACCCTTGGCAAGAAATTGCACAAATTTGTAAGGATAGCGCAGAGTCCGTCCTTGGTATACGTAAACGTGACCACAAACCTTGGCTGAGTGAACAAACATGGCAACAGATCAAAGTCAGAAAACAGCTAAAACAAAAAGTTGACCGTGCAAAAGCAACAGAGGAGAAACAAAGATACAGACAGGACTATGGACAGGCTGCACGTAGTGTAAAATCAATGGTAAGAGCAGACTGTAAAGCTTACTATAATAATATTGCTTCAGATATGGAAAAAGCTGCAAATACTGGCAATCTGCGGGATGTCTATTCTGGCATAAAAGAGCTCAGCGGTAAAAAATTAAATACAACGTCATCAATAAAGGATCAAAACGGTAACGATCTAAGTACCATTGACCAACAGCTCGAAAGATGGCGGGATTATTTCTCAACAGAACTCGCAAATGATGTAGAAACTTCCTTCCCTTTGTTAGTAGCACGCCGCAATCCAAACCGGCTAATATCAACGTCATCACCAACCTTACATGAAGTACAAAAAACCCTGGAGAATCTGAAGAACCAAAAAGCCTCCGGTAGCGACGACATTCCAGGTGAACTCCTAAAATATGGTGCAACAACACTTGCCAAATCCTTAACCCCAATTATAAGCGAAGCATGGGATACAAATTGTATACCTCGTTCTTGGAAGGAAGGTGTAGTAATAACTGTCCCCAAAAAGGGTGACTTAACGTCATGCAAAAACTGGAGAGGTATTACTCTACAGAACGCAATATGTAAAGTAATGTCGCTTTTAATTTTGGGAAGAATAATGCCGGTGGTGGAACCTCTTCTCCGCAAAGAACAAGCTGGATTTAGACCAAACCGCTCTTGTGCGGATCATATTAACACACTACGTATCTTCATTGAGCAATCTGTTGAACATAATTCACAATTGTATCTTCTTTTTGTGGACTTCGAGCGTGCATTCGATACACTGTCTAGGAACGCTCTTTGGAATGCACTGGCTCTTAAGGGTATCCCTGAAAAGATAATCAATCTTATTAAGGAACTCTACAATGACTCAACTTGCGTTGTGCGTTTTAACGGTCAGGATAGCCAACCTTTCCAAACAAACCGTGGTGTTAAGCAAGGATGTGTCTTATCGCCAACTCTATTTCTAATTCTCCTGGATTGTGTCATGCAAAAGACCAATTTAGATTCACCGCGTGGGATCCGTTGGAACTTAAACGAATTCCTTAATGATATTGACTATGTGTTTAATGGCACACCGTTTTTCTGATATATAAGTTCTCACACAAAATGCAAATGCGATTGGTTTAATAATCAATGTCAAAAAGACAAAACTGCTAAGGATCGGTTACACTTTAAATACATCCTTAACATTGAATGGTGAGAATATCGAAGATGTTGAGTCCTTCTGCTACCTCGGAAGCATTCTTACAAGCGACGGTGGCTCAGAAAAAGATATAAATAATAGAATCAATAAAGCTAGAGTTGCATTTCATAGTCTATTTAAAGTATGGAGATCAAAAAATATTTCTAGAAAAACTAAACTCCGTATATTTCAATGCAGTGTTATGTCAGTGTTATGGGCACTTCACAACAACAAATAAGAAAACTTCAAACATTTGTTAATCGTTGTCTAAAGCAAATTCTTGGAATATTTTGGCCCAACTGGGTAACAAACGAACAACTACTCACGCTATCCAATTGTCAACCAGTAGCAGCAGAAATTTGCAAACGTAAATGGTCCTGGATAGGCCATATACTTCGGAGACAAAGAGATGATATTGCTAGATCTGCCTTAGACTGGAATCCCCAAGGTCAACGCCGAGTCGGTCGACCTCGAAACACCTGGCAACGAACTTCTCAACGTGAATGTGAAATAGTAAACATAACATGGAACCAAGCCAAAGCACTTGCCGAAAATCGCAATAGATGGAAAGAATTCGTTGACGCCCTATGTTCAACAAAATGAACTTTCGTATAATTATTTATCATTACTATTTTTTTTTTTTTGTTTGTAGTGATTAATATTTATTATGAATAAAGGCTTAAATATAATAAATAATCGACATTAGCAAAACATATTTTTATAATTTAGGGGGGGGGGGGGGAATTTCCTTTTTTCACCCCCCCCCCCCTGAATGCGCGCCTGGCTGTGTGGCAAGTGGCACCGTCCTGTTGAAACCACACATCGTCCACATCCATATCTTCCAATTCGGGCCATAAAAAGTTCGTTATCATCTCACGATAGCGAACACCATTCACAGTAACTGACTGACCGGCCTCATTTTGGAAAAAATAGGGTCCGATGATGCCCCCAGCCCATAAACCGCACCAAACAGTCACTCTTTGTGGGTGCATTGGTTTTTCGACAATCACTTTTGGATTATCATTCGCCCAAATGCGGCAATTCTGCCCTTTAAAGAATCCAATGAGGTGAAAATGTGCCTCATCACTGAAGATGATTTTCTTCGAAAATTCATCATCCACTGTTGCCATTTCTTGCCACCATTCTGACCATTGACGACGTTTGGAATGGTCAAGAGGCTTTAGTTCTTGAGTCAATTGCACCTTGTAAGCGTGTAAATGCAAACGTTGGCTACCTTGGATACTAAACGTGTTTTTTTTTCCATAGTCAAGTTATTGAAAATTTATTTATTAGTTTGAGTAAAAGTATTCTATCGTAATTAAAAAGAAGTGGTGTACATTCAAAGTGAACTAATCTGAATATAAACTAGTAGAAAAATGCCTAAAAATCGTTGTCGAAACATAAGTAAAATCGTAGTTAATTGTTTTAAGTGCGAACATGAGATCAAAGAAGAATCGGACAACTTTATACAATGTGACAAGTGTTTGGAAAGCTTTCATTCACAATGCTCTGGTTTGAGTAACAGAGCTTTTGAGTTGTTGTTAAAAAATGAAAAAGATCAATTTATTTGTAACATTTGTAAACAAAATACAAATAAACAAGAAGTTGAAAAAGTTGAAATAAGGAAAGAACTCACTACTATAAAAACCGAGCTAAAAAAATTAGAGAAACTGGAAAAACTAGACCATCTGACTGATTCAATTAACTTCATGGCTGCCAAATTTGATGAGATTCTCAAGGATGTAGCTGAAAATAAGAAAAAAATAAGTGAAATAGAAAAAGAAAACAAAAGTTTGAAAGTTGAAATTCTGAATCTTAAATCCTCTGTTCAAGTACTTAACAATCATCGCGTAAGAAACGATTGCGTTATAAGAGGTTTAAAGGTAAAACAAGGTGAAAGTGCCCTTGATGCTGTTATGGGCTTGTCAAAAGAAGTTGGTGTAGTCATTGAATCCAGTGCTGTTGATGATGCTTATTACATGAGAAATTCTAACAACAATGCTAATGACAGGAAAACGGTGGTCGTAAAATTTTCATCAAAACTAAACAAGTATAAATTGATGTCATCAAAAACCAAGTTAAAAGACAGTGAAGCAACTAGAGATATATATGTACATGATTTTCACAGCAAGGAAACCCTTAACCTTTGGAATCATGCAAAGTCGTTAAAAAGTATTGGTTATCAGCATGTCTATGCTCGAAACGGGAAGATCTTTTGCAGAAAAAACGAGTCGGGTAAGCCGTTTCTAATAAAAAATGAAGATGTTGTTGATCAGATGCTCTATGATGCAACTATTGGTAAACATCGGGGAAGAAGACACGCAATTGAAGAAAATGAACTTGAGTTAGTCGATGGTAGTGGTTAATGTTATGATAAGGTTTCATTCTAGAATATTGTTTATATAATGTCTTTATTAATTTCGTTAAATGTTAACAATAATTTAATTATGATTAAAAATCAATACTTTGAAAAATTTTGTAATTTTAATAAATATATTGGTAATTTAAATATTAAATTTTTTAATGTAATTAGCTTCAACATCAGAAGTGCTTCATCTATTAACAAATTTAACAAATTTAAATCATTGCTTTCTAGCTTTTCTAACTTACCTGATGTAATTTCTTTACAAGAAACTTGGTTTGACAAAACTCTTACTCAAATTTACATTCTCCCCGGTTTTAAAAGCGTACATTGTTGCCGAGATGATAAATATGGTGGTACGTCGTTATATATTAATGACAATTTAAACTATTCTGTGGAAATGTGTAAAAGCAACAATTTTGTCGAATGTATAGTTGTAACTATGCGTAATTTTACAATTGAAAATAAACCATTGAGAATTATTTCCTATTATCGGTCGCAGAAATGCAGTATTCAGGATTTTATCAATGAATTTGAAAATGTTTTAAGTGAATATGGGCAAAATCCGATTATTGTTGTTGGTGATACAAACATTGATATATTTTCAAGTCCCCATACTCTTGAATTATTATCATTGTTCCAAAACTATGATTGCCATAATTCCCACAATTTAATAACAAGACCAGCCACCAACACTTGCATCGATCATATTTTTAGTAATTTCTCTGAGGATCTTTTTGTTGATGCAATCGAATGCAATTTATCAGATCACAATTTACTAAGCTGCAAATTACAAAATGAAACTTTAGTTAAAAAAATCATCAGATATTTTTTAAACCTCACTACGACTACGATAAAGCTAAAAACTATCTACGTCAACATTTACCAACTAATTTTTCGTCGTTAAGCACGCAACTATTGTAAACACCAGTAAGAAATCGGTACGTTTCGCAATTTCACCCTGGATTAACAAAAATTTGCAGGATTTAATATTATGGAAAGAAAAGTTGCTTTTCAGAAGAAGAAGATCGAAAAATGATCAATATAATGAGACATTGAAAAGAATTAGTAAGGTAATTAAAACAGCAGTCAAAAAATGCAGAGATAACTATTATAGTGAAAGATTAGCTAAAACTGGTAATGATCCAAGAAAATGCTGGAATTTCATTAATAATACACTTGGTCGATGTAAAAAGAAAGATATAATTCTGAAAGATACTACTGGCCAAAGAATTTTAAGTGATATGGAGAAGGTTGATTGTTTTAATAATTTCTTCTTGAGTAGTATACATGATCTTAAACAACAAATTAATGTTCAGTCAGGGGACACTTTTAACTCACTTCGTACACTTTTTGTATTACAACAAAGGTTTTTATTGCATAGTGTTACCACCGCAGATATTGAAGATATAATATTGCATATGAACGATAACAAAAGTCCTGGAAATGATAATTTAACACCCAAATTTGTTAAAGAATGTAAAGAAGTAATCTTGCCGATACTGGCTGTTATTTTCAATAAGATGATTGACTCCTCAGTTTATCCATATGTATTGAAAATTCACAAAGTAGTTCCAGTTCCTAAAGAGCTTAACGCAATCGAAATTGCTAAATATCGTCCAATATCAGTTTTATCAACGATTGATAAAATTTTTGAAAAATTGTTATATGATAAACTTCTGAATTTTTTGGAAGTGAATAATATTTTATATAATTATCAATTTGGATTCAGGCGAGGTTGTGGTACAGATGATGCAGTGCTAAATGTTGTAAAATCTATTTGTAAGGGTTTGGATGAAGGCTTTACTGGAGTGGCAGCTATGTTCTTTGATTTTACAAAGGCCGTTGATCTAGTGAATCACCAAATTTTACTGCAAAAATTAGCATGTTATGGTGTTCAAGGTCGTGAGCTTTTGCTATTCAGAAGTTATTTTACCAATAGAAAACAATATGTTCAAATAAACAACGTAAAAAGTTTTGTTGGCAATGTTGTTTATGGAGTTCCACAAGGTAGCGGATTGGGTCCACTATTGTTTTCAATCTATTTGAATGACTTACAAAATCTTGGTTTATGGGGTCAACTATATATGTTTGCAGATGATGTTTGTTTATTGTATCCTTACAAGAGTGATTTAGTATTAAAAACAACTATTGAAAGAGATTCCGCTTTCATTTTTGAGTTTGCTCGGCTTAATCAATTGATACTTAACACTAGGAAAACTAAGCTTGTTCGTTTTGGACCGCAATCAAGTAATGGAAACTTTGCAGTAAATGTAGACGGTGAAATAATTCATGAAGAATGTTCAACTACATATTTGGGAATCACCTTGCAATCCAACTTGAATTGGGATCTGCATATAGCAAGTTTAAAACAGAAAATAGCGCCTGCAATTGGCATATTATATAAGTTAAGTCGTAAGCTTAATGTTAAAGCAAAATTAATGATATATCAAGCATTAATTCAATCGCATTTGAATTACATGGCTATTATTTATGCCTATAACAAAAGAAATGTTCAACTTAAATCTCTTCAACGTTTACAAAATAAGGCGCTTAAGATCGTACATAATTTGCCTTTGACATATCCAACAATCTCTTTATATAGGGATATATGTAAGACGATCCTGCCAGTTTATGGTTTATATAACTACCAAGTCTTAAATTATGTTTTTAAATCTATTCACAACATTGGACATCGGACCATTTCTTTTCAACAAAATCAAATGCATTTTAGTACCCGCAATAGTTCTAATTTACGTGTTCCAAGATGTAGATTAGAAAAATCCAAACAACGCATTGACCACATGGGAGGTGTAAAATATAATGAATTACCCAATGAGTTAAAGTCCTGTAATAGAATTTAATTGTTCAAAGTATCGCTAAAAGAATATTTATGCTCAACATTGGAAGCACTTTTGATGTAAGTTATTTATATTTATTTAAATATTATTTGAAACATAACTTTATTTTCCTAAAATTATTTTATTTTTTTTTTCCTTTTCGAAATCAAATGTACTATTATAACTTACTTAATTACCTTGCTTTTTGTACAAAGTAGTTTAAGAATCTGCCAACGCTTCCTCAATAATGCCTAAGGGCGCTGAGGACAAATTTTTTGATTTAATTAAATTTTGTACAAATAAACATTTAATAATAAAAAAAAAAAAAAAAAAAAGTCTTTATGCATAATGTTCATTAACGACGAGTGTGAGAGGTGCAATTGTTGGGCACGACGACGAGTTGAGGTGGACGGCTGTGCAGTCGGAGCTGTACGAGCATGCACTGGTATTTTCACATCTCATACACACCCGGTTTGCTCAAATTTTTGCACGATTTTTCCGATTGTACGCACATTTGGACGATTAAATTGACCGAAAAAATCACGAAGTGCATGATATGAATTTTGATTTGAACGCCCATTTTCATAATAAGCCTGAATAACTTTAAAGCGTTGCTCGATTGTGTATCTTTCCATGGTACAAATTGAGTTAGGATGAAATTGAGAAATATCAAATGAAATGCAGAAAATAACTTGACGTTAAGGTGTGGTTCACATTCAACATCGGCCTTCCTTCTTATAATTAAATAAAATAATTAATTTTACCTATTTGGCCTTATCCTGTGAATCGGTTCGATTGGAAATCGCGGGATTTTAGAAAATAAATGTGGCTAATAGCAAAATTTTTGAGACTTTTTTAAATTTGATTTATTATTTAAAGAATAAAATATCTTACAGCGCTATTAATTTCAAATCGACTTTATTTTAAAACAGGAACAAAAATAAGTTTTTGAAAACTATAAATATGTGCATACATTAATAATACGTTTAGAAATTAAATAAAATTCATCTGTTAATACGATCATTATGAATTTTTTCCAATAATTACATCGAAAAATTCATATTTTTAATAACTTTTTTTTTTAATTTTGTATAAAAAAAATATGCTGTTGTGTTTATTTAATTTTTAAATTAAAGTGCAATTTAAAATTTGGAATTCGTGACAATATGCTATTTTTAGTTAGATATTAGAGAATTTAATTGTGGATTACTATAATGAGAACTTGTTCCAATTTTATAAAAATATTTCTGAATGAAAGACCAAACTAATATCAATTGTTTTGGATATTCTAAATGAAATGTAAGAAATATTTTTAAGCATATATCTGTGCATTATATCTTTTATGCCCTCAAAGTACACTACTATTTCTTGGGGCTCTATAATAGAACCTGATACTAATATCGTTGGTTGGATTTGCGTTTTTGCTTAATAACTCTTCCGCGCAGGCTGCAACTGTGCTTCCATCAATAATTAAACTCTTTTGTGAGTCTCGTATAGATTACAAGTGCATAATTTTTTTCCATTAATTACATGGACAGTTTTTGACGAAGGCACTAAAATGCTATATAGTAGGTAATGTATTCAAATGCATCGACCTGAAAAGACAAATATTATTGCATTATTTAATGATAAAAAAAATTCGAAAATGTTTTACCAATCTTACTTTCTGTTATATTCTTAATTTGTTCATGCTTTGCAATAAGAGTTTGCTTGCTTGGTCTTTTGTAGCGGATATCATAGTCGCATATTCTGGCATACTCATACACAACCTAATTCTCATATGACACATTTATTGAATTAATGTAGAAACTATTAAGTGATGATCATGTTACATTATTCTTACCGATATATTTATAATTATTGTAATGTAATTTGGTAATAAGAAGTAACATACAAAATATTATTATAAGTGCTAAGTAATCATTATTTTTACTATATAAACCTGTCATTTTAAATTCAATAAACATATGGAAACTATCAACAAAACCTTCCACTCGCTTATTCATTAATCTAATGATTACATGGCGACCGTGACAAAAGTGCTGCAATAAAAAACTAAGCACTTGGACACAATCTTTGGAAGAGTGACAAAAGTGCTGCATTAAAAAACTAAGCACTTGTACACAATCTTTGGAAGAGCGAGATGAAAAGCCCCAAACCTGGGCCACAGCCATTAACTATTGAAAGTTACAAAAATAGAACCAATAAGAAGGCCCCGGAGGAAACGCCAAGGATACCGGTGGTAAAACCTCCAAAAAGAAGAGGAGGATACCTGGTAAGGAAGAGACGGGATTTGGCAAATCTGAGGAAGATAATAAACGCTTCAACCCCGCCTCCCTGGGAGACAGCGACAAGGATCTGGCTGAAAATAGAGGAAATTGAAAAGCAGATTCGGATATACCAGTTCAACAAAATGCTGATGGCTAAATCATAGATTACTTCTATGAAGTATCTTCCAAGTCTTTATATTATATTATTAAGTTTAATCAGAAGTGCATTTTTTTATGCACCTGTAGGGGACGGAGGCGACTTCGCCCATGTCCAAATGTTTTTTTTCTCTTCATTCCAAGAATAAAAATTATTATTTATTATTATATTAAGAAAATGATAATTAAAAATTCACAATTAAATAAATAAAAATTATATTTATAAATTCATATTTAAATAAATAAAAATTCATATTTAAAAATGGGTAATCAAGAGGCAAAGCTAACGAACCCTAAAGCTAATGTTGTAAACGAAGTTGTTGTTGAACAGAAAGATAATGGATTTGAACAGATGAAGATTTACTTGCTTATTATTACAGTAATATTAGCGATAGAATTAGCTTTAAAATTATACAGAATGCATACTAAAGGGTTGAAAAAGAGATATATTGGTCAGGTTAGTGAAATAGAGAGAATATAATGGACACTTGGTCCCAAGTATTGAATAAATTAAGATCATATGAAGGGCAGATTAGAAAATCATATAAGTGTTTGAACAAGAAAATACATATAAGAAGCGACACTGTAGAAAAACATAGAAAATCATTGTTAGATAATTTTGAATTGTTGCGTAAATTTTTAAATAGTTGTTTAGATAGATTAACAGCCGAACACCGTAAGGAAGCAGTTACTATTTATGACAATTGTAGGGATAGAATTTTGAAAATCTCTGCAAAACATAATTTACATATTAAAATTCCACACTCCTTAACGGAAAGCGCGCAGTGCGTACAGAGTTCAGACAGTGAAGAACCCTCTGACGGCGAAATAGAAGAGAATAAGATTCATTTGGAAGAACAAACAGACTGTGAAAACGGAAACATGCCTCAAACAAATATTGAGTTTTTGCAAACAGTAACCCGAAAATTTGCAAAGTTTTATTGATGCCTTGAACATAGTAGAAACAATTAAAGATACTCATGAAACGTTGGCAGTAAATGTAGTCAAAACCAAATTAAAGGGTGCGGCCCGAAATTTAATTTCGTCTGAATCAACAATTCAACAAATTGTTAATAAGCTTAAAAGTACCGTAAAGGGAGAAACTGTTGATGTTCTCTCGGCAAAACTAATGAATATAAAACAACAGGGTAAAAACACAACATCATACGTTAAGGAAATAGAAGAACTTACAAAGGCATTGGAAGGTGCCTATATATCCGACGGTTTATCACTTGAAACAGCCGGTAAATATGCAACTCAAGTTGCTGTAAAATCATTGACAAGGAACGCTCAAAGTGAACACGTCAAAATCATTATGCGAGCATGTCAGTTCCAGAATATGGACGAACTTATTGCGAAGTATGTGAACACTTGCACAGAAACAAAAGATTCTTCAATAATGTACTACAAAAATCAAAGAGGACGCTCCTTTTAAGGTCGTGGTCATAATAACTATTGGCGTAATAGTTATAATAACCATAATAATAATAATGGTAATAATACAAGTAATCGAAATAATACAGCAAACCGTGGCAGAGGTCACCGAAATTTCCATAATTACAACCGTACAAATAGTGTACGTGCTGTATCTCAACAAGAACATGAAACGGAAAACTAATACACAGCCTTGAGAATACAAAGTATGACAACGGGAGAATATTACATCTTAATTTGAGTTTGAGCATTTTTGTGAAAATTTACGATGGTGAAAGCAACAACTTACTTACTTTATTGGTTGATACAGGAGCAGATATATCTTTACTGAAACAGACAAGCATTGAATATAAGAAAATAAATAAATATAAAATTACAACAATTAGTGGAATAGGCGAAGGAACTATACAATCACTTGGTACAACACACCTGGAACTTTGTAATAAATATTACTTTATTCCGCATGAATTTCACGTGGTGCACGAAAATTTTCCAATTCCATGTGACGGAATACTTGGTATGGATTTTATCAAACATTACAATTGTATTTTAGATTTCAACGAAACTCAAGACTGGTTTATATTAAGACCTCAAAATGTTCGCGACGGAGTTCATATTCCAATCCTACACTACAGTACGAATGATACCATCTTGTTACCTGCACGTTCTGAAGTTATCAGACAGGTAAGGTTAAACACCCCTTATGACGAAGTACTTGTTGTTAATCAAGAACCCCGACCGGGTGTAATAATAGGTAATACAATAGTGAAGAGTAAAAGAGCTTTCATCAGAGTTATTAACACAAACACAGTCGCAGTATCACTAAAATGTATTGATATCATATCGGAAAATCTTGACAATTATACAACATCACCTACACAGAATTGTATTGAAACCAGAAAAGTTGAAATTATGAAAACACTGTCAAAAAGTTTTCCAGAACCATTTAAAAAGCAAATGGCAGCATTATGTATAGACTACATTGATATTTTCGGATTAGATACCGAACCCATAACTGCAAACAATTTTTACACACAAAAATTTAAACTCAAGGATAAAGAACCCGTGTATATTAAAAACTACAGAATTCCCCACACACACAAGGTTGAAGTAGATACACAAGTTAAAAAATTGATAGAAGATGGCATTGTGGAACCTTCCACATCAGAGTACAATAGCCCACTCCTTCTGGTACCGAAGAAATCACTACCTTATTCCGATAAGAAGAGATGGCGTTTGGTAGTGGACTATCGTCAAATAAACAAGAAACTGATTGCTGATAAATTCCCACTACCAAGAATTGAAGATATTTTAGATCAATTGGGAAGAGCAAAGTACTTTTCATGCCTAGATCTAATGTCCGGTTTTCACCAAATCGAACTTGACGAAATGTCAAGGGACATCACATCCTTTTCAACGAGCAATGGATCATATCGCTTTAAACGACTCCCTTATGGATTAAAAATTGCTCCAAATTCGTTTCAGCGGATGATGACAATAGCATTTTCGGGGTTAGAACCCTCGCAAGCATTTTTGTATATGGACGATCTAGTGGTAATAGGTCGATCGGAGAAACAGATGCTGAATAATTTAAAGAGTGTTTTTGATTTATGCAGAAAGTTTAATCTGAAGTTGCATCCCGGAAAGTGTTCATTTTTTAGACATGAAGTTATTTTTCTTGGGCATAAATGTACGGATGAAGGCATTCTGCCTGACGATGGAAAATATGAAGTAATCAAAAAATATCCAGTCCCGACTGACGCAAATAGCGCAAGAAGATTTATTGCGTTTTGTAATTACTATCGAAGGTTTATAAAAAACTTCTCACTTCACTCACGCCACATTACTCGATTATGCAAGAAAAATGTCCCATTCGAATGGACGGAAGAATGCAATAACGCATTTCTTTACTTGAAAAAGGCATTAATGCTACCAACTCTTCTACAATATCCAAATTTTGATAAAGAATTTTGTATAACAACTGACGCAAGTAAGTACGCTTGTGGAGCGGTGTTAAGTCGAATACAACGGCAAACAGTTGCCTGTAGCATTTGCCTCAAAAACATTTACACAAGGAGAGAGCAACAAATCAACAATCGAACAAGAGCTCATAGCTATTCATTGGGCCACATTACATTTCAGGCCATATATCTACGGAAAACGGTTTCTTGTGAAGAGTGATCATAGACCTTTGTCATACCTCTTCTCGATGAAAAATCCAAGTTCTAAGTTAACAAGGATGCGCCTGGACTTGGAAGAGTATGATTTTGTGGTGGAGTATCTCAAGGGTAAAGAAAACTACGTTGCTGACGCTTTATCAAGAATAAGCATTGATGAACTAAAGGAACTGAATGAAAACGTATTATTAATAAACAAAGTAACTACAAGGTCAGATACCAGACAAAGAAAAACATCAAGAGAACAAAAGCATCATAATAATGAAAATAATAAGCCCAATATATATGAAGTCATACAATATGATGACGTTAAAAAACTCGTAAAGTTGATATTAACTCCAGGAAGATGCTTATTGAAGCATGGAAAATTAATATTAAAACGAATAAATATTGAAGATATGTGTATTAATGGGAAATTGGACCTAGGAGGATTTTTCCCAAGGCTAGAAAAAGAAGCCAGTATGCTAAATCTCGATAAATTGAAAATGGCACCTGATGAAGAAATTTTTAAATTTGTATCTATAAATGAATTCAAAAGAATGGGCAATAAAATATTAAGGAAATTAACAGTAGCGCTACTGCCAAAGGTGACCATAACTGATGCTGAAGATGAAAATAAAATTAAAGGTATACTAACTACATACCACGATAACCCAGCAGAAGGCGGCCACTGTGGGATATCAAGAACATTAGCGAAAATCAGAAGGCATTACAAGTGGAGAGGTATGGTCTCACACGTTAAAAAATATGTTAAGACATGCGAAAAATGCCAAAAATCCAAGATAACAATACATACTAAGACACCAATGATATTGACACAGACTCCAGCAACTGCATTCGACGTTGTGTTAGTAGATACCATTGGTCCATTACCAAAGACAGAGAATGGTAATGAATACATTGTCACATTAATATGTGATCTAACAAAATATTTGGTGACAATACCTATACCAAACAAGAGTGCAAATACAGTTGCAAGAGCCATATTTGAGTATTTTGTATTGTGTTACGGTCCAATGAAGACGTTCATATCGGATATGGGAACAGAATATAAGAACTCAATAATAACAGATTTATGTAAATATATGAAAATTGAAAATATTTCTTCAACTGCCTATCACCATCAGACACTTGGTACTGTTGAACGAAGCCATCGAACATTTAACGAATATATACGATCATATATATCGTTTGAACGGGATGATTGGGATGAATGGCTTAGATATTTTACATATTGCTTCAACACTACACCATCGGCAGTACATGGTTATTGCCCTTACGAGTTGGTTTATGGACGAATACCTCATGGTTTTCATTATTTTAATAGTATTGATAGAATAGATCCTATTTACAATATAGATGATTATAGTAAGGAAGTGAAATACAGATTAGAAATTGCATACAAGAGAGCAAGATTATTGTTAGATAGCGCTAAGGTAAAGCGTAAAGAACATTATTATATGAATACGGAACAATTGGATTTAAATTTAGGAGATCTAGTTTTATTAAGAAATGAAGTAGGACATAAGTTAGAAAATAGATATGAGGGCCCGTATAAGGTTATAGAGATAAGAGATAATGATAACATAATAATCGAAATTAAGGGAAATAGGAAGCAGAAGGTTCACAAAATAGACTTAAACTGTTTAATGAAGGCAAGTGATTCTTTTTCTTGTTGGAATCAATATGCTTTAACATAGCAACGAAAGCACTGTGGAAAATAAACTTAAATTATAAATTATTAAACACAAATAAGTTATCTTACACCAATATCAGATAATAAAATAAATTTTAATATATGTAATTTGCAATAGTAATATAAATTTTAATTTGATATGTAATTTGTTATATCAGTATCAAATAAGAAATAACTAATAAAATTAATCTTATTATATAACAAGAAAAAAAAAACAATAATTAAAAAGAATATTCATATGCTTAATAGCGTATGAACATTCTTTCAAGAAAATGGAGGTGTAGCGGATATGATAGTCGCATATTCTGGCATACTCATACACAACCTAATTCTCATATGACACATTGTTTGAATTAATGTAGAAACTATTAAGTGATGATCATGTTACATTATTCTTACCGATATATTTATAATTATTGTAATGTAATTTGGTAATAAGAAGTAACATACAAAATATTATTATAAGTGCTAAGTAATCATTATTTTTACTATATAAACCTGTCATTTTAAATTCAATAGACATATGGAAACTATCAACAAAACCTTCCACTCGCTTATTCATTAATCTAATGATTACACTTTGATGCGATCATGAAACTCAGAAATAGTTTTTGTAGCGAACGGTTCAAATCCATTATGAAAACTATTGGCATTTTGGTATAAATGCTTAAAGTCCATATCGGTCTGCAAAATTATTAATACATATAAAAAGACTTATAATAACGAGAAAACTAATATTATATCGCACCAGTTGAAATCCTATCGCCCTTTTAATACCGCACCTATTAACTAAAGGTACGTTCAGACTAATGAAATATTTGACGAAAATATTTGTTCTGATATTTGCTTCAAACTGTGTGAAACAAAAAAATATTTTGTTTAATGTTCAAACTACGCTCAAATAAGCTGCGTCCGAGAACACAAAAGTTTTTACTATTTTTTACTGAACTTTACTGCATTTTACTAAATTGCGTTCGCGTACACAAAATACAGTAAATGAGAACACAAATTGAGAGGGTAAAGTGACAGTTCTTGACTGAGTACTGTGATGACGACTTATATCGCATGATTTGATATTGTATAATTTGAAATTATGTACTATGTTTTACTAAATTTTCATTCGGCTGTATCTATATTTACTTTGTGAAAGGAAAAGTTTTTTTTTTAAATATAGTTTTTATTTTTATTGGATTAGCCTTGATTTTTATTTTTTTATATATGTCGAAAATTTGGGAAAAATTTTTCATAATCTGAAACGAAAGTCTGAGAGGGAGACGGTTTAAAAGGAAAAGAAGGAAAGTTGTTCGGAATTTTAATATAGAAACTTTTTATAAATTTTGTTTTGGGTATAAAGACAAAACGGGATTTACATAATTCGGCGGTAAGAAAAATTTGGTGATTAAGTGTGAAAATTTCTCTTTTATAGATGTATTTATTATAGGAAATTGGGTCAGCTTACATCAGTGGTGGAGTTATATATATACTCCAATTGGTGGTTGTTTATACTGGGGAGCTATTATCTTACGATCTTGGAAAGCAGCAAGATATCTGCCCTATTGTCATTTTTGTTTTGGAAGGAACACAGGATTCTGGTTAGGAATATTTAAGCCACTAAAGGTGGCTTATGTTAAGAGTATTTGAAGAGAAGATACTAATCAGCCTTGTTATATTGCTACGGTGACAAACATAATACAATTTATCTTTATTTTGGGTTAATACGTGCTAAATCACACCAATTACCGTGAAAATAACAGGACTAATTTTGTTCGTTCAACTTGTCGTATCCTTAAACCATTAAATCTTATAAACCAAAAATTTTTTTTTTTGAAACAAAACTTTTAAATCCCTAAATTCTAAAGTTAAAACAAAATATTTTCCTATTTCAAATTTTCTATATAATTAATTTCATAAAATGTTAAATTGTTAGCTTAATTTTAATTGGTCACCTAAATTGTCATATTCATAGAAATACCTTAAATACCAACACAAAAACACTAGCACCTACGAGTTTCGACTTCTATTTCTCGTACAAACGATACACCATATTTTGGATTCAGTTTTGTAAGTATGTTTTAATACCAACAAATAACGTAATCCACATTCAAATTCAATTTTTATTTTGTTTGTTACTGACTATCAAATGCTGAATTAATATAAAAACGAATGAAACCATTGTCATCGGGCGCCTGCTGACATCGTTGGACGTTATAAAAATCGTAAGTGTTAATGCATTTAATTTGATAGCCAGTTTTTAAATAGTCAACACGAATTTTTGAATACTTATTTAACGTAACATGAATAAATAAATATATTTTACTTTGAAAATTCATTATATATAAAGGTTTGACCATATTAGGTGATTCCAAAATCATTTAGGTTACGTTATTGATAAATGCCCTACTTTTAGTACACTTAACACCGGGTTAAATATTACAACAACGTCATCAGATTTAATTTTTTTATTTATTTTATTTGTTTTATTAAACACCATATTTGAATATCTTTATTAATGGTGGCCAACTTTAGTTACATTTATCATTTAAATGTTCGATTATAAATTTTTTTTTTTAATAATAGTATTTCCATTTAATTATCCTACATTAATTATTAAATAAAATTTAATCATACTATTACGTTTGTTAACATGGAATTTTAAATCTTATACTTAGTTTGTTATGAAAGGTGAAGATATTGGTATGGATTAATTGGAGTGGTTATTTATTTTTATCGGGCTGACCTATGATATTGATCCTTTGGTCAGCATGGTGGGTGGGCGAGGAATAGTGTAGCAAATTCCATCATAAGCTATACTTCAACACTTGGTACGTCATTTATTTATTACTTTCTTTTGATAATTGCGGGTTTTGTGAGATTATGCTACCTAATATTAAATCTATTGCAACTGATCAAATATATTCTATTATTAGGAACAATACTGACACACCCCCCCCCCCCCCCCCCAACGACGAGCACAGCTGTATTAAAGGTAGCCTTGTTCCCCTAGGAAAAAAAATACAACAACATATATAACGATCGTTACAGTACTTACAAATTTTTACTGCAGAAATTTTTGCAGTAAAATTTAGTAAAACAAAAAACCATATGTTTCAAAAGGTAAACAAACAAAAGGCATACAAATTGTAAAAAAATTGTTTAAAAAAAGAAAAGTTGAAATAAAACTAATATAAAAACAAAAAATGAATAATTATTAATTAGTTAAACTTGTTTGTGAAGAATTTATATGGCTAAATACCATCTTTTGAAACTTTGTTTTGTTATGTTAATTTTTTGGAGTTGTAAAATTGTCAAGTACTCGGGTACTAAGAACAGCCCTTGTTTTTAAAGTTATCAATAGTGAAAAAAGTATTCGTGTACTATTGATCAAATTTAGCCGGACACAAATTAGCAAAATCAAATAAAATAAAAAACAAACAAATATGAAAGATTACATAAAATAATTTGTTTGTATTTTCCAAAAATATTCGTGTTATAAAAAGTATTTAATCGAGTACCGACAAGAAAACGAGTTAAGTAGTCAAAAGTGTAAACATTTTTCAACACTTCAATTATTTGCCATCAGCTGTTGCCTTTATTTTACGAATTTTGCGTTCGCGTACTTTTTGGGCAACAGCTTTTTGTGAGAGCAGATTCTTAAGTTTACTCATTTACTGCATTTTACTGTAAAAGTACTCAAACGCACCTATAGTTGATACTTTTTGTTTGTTGAAACAGCTGGCAAATAGTGTGAAATAAAACATATTAATTCGTGTTTGCCGCATGTACAGACTTAAACAAATATTTGCACTAAATAATTATTTAATGAAAGTGTTCAAAAATATGAATTTATTTAACAAAAAATAAAAATGAACGCAGAAGATAATTTTTTTTGTTTTATGGTGTTAGAGGAGAATTTAAAAAAAAAAAAAAAAAAAAAAAACTGGAAGGCAATAGCTACGGAACTGAATTCGTAAACGGAAACAAGAAGGATGTTGCTCAAAATTATTAAAAGAACTGCAGTCAGAAACACCTGAACTCTATAAAAACATTCTTCGCATGAATTATATCAGATGTACATGTAGTCTGCAGCACTTTGTTTAGCCTATAGTTTTTAGATGCAGTCCAATGTTTATTCGCTTCTGCCCAGGTACAGTTGTCATTTAATATTGCTTCGATTCTATCATCGATATCTACTTCTGGTAGCTCTAATAAAAATTTGTATATAAAAATCAACAACTATACCAAACGCATTTATACAGCTGCTACTGTATAAAAAGTTGAGAGCACGAGTCCTCACAGCACTGAAATGTTCTATAAGAGGAAAGGAATGGATATATTTTCAAGTGCACAATTAAGGTTTAAATTAAAGGATACTGGTTTCTTCATATAACACACTTCATAATTATACACTTATTTATCTATATTTATTTAAAAACTACTTGTGTTTATATATTTGTTTTTATTTCATTATATTTCTTCTGATTTATTTGCATTAGTTTATATAAGTCTTAAAATACACACACAATTTGTACACCACACAATAGTAATTGATACTAGTGTTTGCCCACTGGTCGCAATTCGACCATAATTATTTATGCGAATATGAAGAAATCATACATATAAGTAAAAATGAATTAACATATTTTGAGCATTTGTTTTTTATTCATCTTAGTGGGTCGGTTTGGCGAGGGACCAGCCTCCAGTCTATATGTTCTCTTCTACGTACATTACAATAATATAAAAAAAAAATCAGAAATTACCAGTTAAAAAACCAAAAAGGGCAAATAAGTCTTTTCTAAGACAAAGTTTCTCAATCACTCTGCATGTTTAATTTTATATTTATAGGTCCAATTTTAATGAAAATTCTAAAAGTATCTGTTGAAGAGTAAAAAAGTGCCAACATTTATCTTCTTGTAGGTTCTCATTCAATCCTATGATTTTATCTTTCTACGTTATATATTATAGAAAATTCAAAAATTACCACATGCAGCACGGAAAAGTAACAGAAATTTATATCCCGTATTTTCTCTTTTTGATGATTTTTTTCTCCGCATAAAAGTACTAAAAAGTTCATAAAAAGTCCATAATTTAATACGAATATGTCAATACATAAAGAAAATTATGTTGTAAAAAAGTGCCAAAAATAGGTACGATTTTCACAACTAAAACGTTCGAATTTCGGTAAAGTACCAAATTCATATTTATATTTTTAGATAAGTTACGAATTTGGTATAATCTTAATTTCTATGTTTGGTGGTTTAAAAGTTAAATGGGGTGACAAAAATTTTTTTAAAATGCAGGTTATACCCATTTAGTACCCAAAAGGGCCAAATTTTAAAAAAGTCCTCTTACTTTTCTAAAGCACAACGATAAGTATTACAGCCTGTTCCTCGATTTCGAACGTTAACGTTCGCGTAGAAAACAACATTTAAAATAAAAACAAATTTTAGAATTTTATTTTTGTTTTAAATATAATTTTCTATGCGAACGTTGATGTTCGAAATCGTTAAACAGGCCGTTAAATTTGTTTTTTGGATCACTTATTTTTAACCTTTTTACCCCGCAGATTTCAATGAAATATATATTGTGCACTACTGTAAGTAAATACCTCTCATATGGTGTACTTTTTGTTCAAATCGGCTGGCAAACAGAGTACCAATGTGTTCTTAACTGTTTTGCCTTTGCCGATTTATATATGGATTTACTAAAAAGCTGCACAAGCACAAGAAAAATTGCTTACAAGCAATTTCATTAAATTAAGATAGTATGTGTATTAGGGTGGTTCAAAAACAAGTTTTTCTCGTAACGACTTCTAATATCGTAAATATGTTGTATATTTGTCTGCATTAGACCCTTGTAAAATATTATTATTGATCTTCATTTTGTTAAATTTGTTATATAACAGCAATAGCATTGTATTGCAAAAAAGCATATTACTGTATCCTAACGATTCTTAAGTTCTCGAGGATTCAGACACAAGCAATTCGTTCATTGAAAAGTATATATTCTTCCAGGAAATATTTTTGATAGAATACATATTAAATAATGCACAATAAAAAGATCAGTTTGGGCTTACTACGCGGACAGTGAAGTTGTGTGTTTATTTTTTTATTTGAACTGTTTTAACTTCTAACCGTTATTATGACACCAAATACAGAAAAAAGAACGTAAATAAAAGTCACGTCAAAATTAACTTACAACAGCAGGAGTTATCTGTAAGTAATTCTTGTGGCGACTCTTTTAATTTACCTTCCACGTCGAAGGCAGAAAGAAAAAATTTTTAGTTTGCCTATATTGTCAAAAACTTGTAACCGTTACAGTGTTTACGATAGCGCAGCGGCTGCTATTGCTTCGTCTGTATTGCAAGATATCTTTCCTAGCAGTGAACCAATTGATAAATCAAAAATAAGACCGGAAAGAAAAAAAGTACGCAAAAAGTACGGCCGAAAAGCTAAGACGCTTAATATTATTTAAAAGGAAGCTAGGAAATATAGACAAATACTGATTGAGGAACATGTATCTGTTAAGGAGCCAGATTCAGTTTATGTTGGCTATGCAGCACCAGATGGAAGTACTTCTAAAAATATTGAAATGTCAATTATTGCCCTTCCATCGTCTAAAAAAATGAATAAAGAAAATTTGATGACAATTGGTTGTGATAGTACAGTCACTAACACAGGGACATTTAACGGAGTAATAAGGGTATTGGCAAAAAGACTTCAGCGCCCACTGCAATGGATTATTTACATTTGAACGAATTGCCATTAAAACATCTATTTAACAAGCTATATGGTGTTACCAAGGAACCATATTCGCATGCTGGTCCTATTGGCAACTTATTAGAAAACTGCGAAAAACTTGCTTCTGTCGATGTTGTTGGGTGAAACTGTGAGAGAACTGGCAGCCAGATGTGTTCATGAAGCACGAAGCTCACCTCATACCCGAAAGCAACTTCGCGTCTTTGAGGCCCCTTCTATCAATTTTGTCGCCAAATAACTACTTTGAAGTTATAAATTGGAATCAAAAGTTTTTCGATCCACCAATTCATCGGAACATCACTACTGAAGAAATAAATGCGGCAGTTGAGTGTCAAGAAGTGACAATCTAATTATTTGAAATGCCCAGATTTGACAGAATACAAGCTTTTGTGACCAAAAAATAACTAATAAAATTTAGTGTTTTTATTGTTTTATGTTGTATAGAAACCAAAGTTTTATTTTTTATAAGTGTAATTAAAAATGTTTTCAGTTTTATAGTAAATAAAATATTAAAATTTAAAAAATGGCTTTTTTTATATACTCAATTCTTTGGATCTCCGGCGCTGGCTCAAGATGTGACTTTTTTAAACTTTTTTTTTGCATTTTTTTATTTGTTTTAACGTAAGTACTACAACAATGCTCTCTCTAGAATAAAGCTGAAGTAGAACAAAGATCAAGTAGAATATTAAAACTGAAATAGAACATTCAAAGCATGTTCGAATGTTTTGATTGTAGACACAGACCAAAGAGAAAATTGCATAGGGAGAAACATTTGCGTTTTGTTATTTTGTTATTACTATTAATTTTTTTTGCAAAAATGTATTGTTTATAATTTACATATAAGGTCTAATATTTTTTTTATTTAAATAAAATAAAGAAGAATTCACTTTTTACATAGAAATAAAAAATATAAACATATGTATGTATGTGCACAACTTTTACATTGTAAGATCCATATGTATGCAGACGATGTACATCTATACCTAAGATTTCCAGAACAATCTATTGGCGAGTATGTTGATAAACTCAACTATGATTTAGGCAAAATCCATTAATGGGCAACGGCAAACGGGCTCTGCGTGAATCCACAAAAGTCAAAATGCATGATCATTCATAAAAGAGCAACATGCCCAGTTATCGGTAATGGTATTATTATAGACAACCAGAAAATATCAATTGTTACATCAGCTAAAAATCTGGGAATAACGTTTAACAGCAACTTACGTCCATGTTAAGTTGCTTCGCTCTTTGTGGTCTACTCAGTCATTTACACCACTGTGGATAAGATTGCTACTGGCCAGGAATTATATATTTCCAGCTATGCTATATGGATGTGAACTTTTTGCTTAATTTGACGTGAACAGCACACACCGGCTTAATGTGGCATACAACAACACAGTTAGATATGTCTACGGTCTAAAAAGGTTCAACCATGTATCAAATTTCTCAAGAAATGTTTTTGGTGTTACACTCGAAAATTTTGTGACTATAAGAACTCTTGTATTTCTTCACAAAATAATCTATAGTGGCTGCCCTGGTTATCTCTTTGATAAAATTCAGTTTGGTAGACCTGAAAGAGGAAAAAGGTTAATAACACAAACGCATCGTCTCACTGCTTCAGAACATTATTTTTTTATCAACGCTATTCGTTTCTGGAACCAATTACCACATACTTTCCAAACAGTCAGAAAAGCAACGCAATTTAAAAAATTATTATATACATATTTCATTTAATAAATTATATAGCTTATTTTTTTTTTATTTTTCATAATATTTTAACATATTTGTATTTGTCATGTCAACATTTTCAATTTTTTTTAACTAATTATGTTTGAAAAATTTAGTTTTAAATATAAATGTAACATGTTAGTTTTGTTTTGTAATCTGTGCCTGTACTGTAAATTATAAGATTTAATCTTGTTGTGCAGGCCGCGTATAAAATAAAATAAAATAAATAAATATTAGGGTGCGTTATTTTGCCAGTATTTGCAAGAGTTGCTTGCAATGATTTCGTTAGTAGGGTGCTTTACAATATTATTTAAAATTTAGAAAATATTTAAAAAAATACAATTTCGTTTACATTTAATGTATCCATTTCTGTTTTTGGGCTTATGATCACTGTGAATTTTTTTAATTTCTATTTAAGTTTTTGTAAATGTTCTAGTGCACTCGATGCCTTTACTATGATTTACCGTTTCTTAATTTCATTGTTGGTTTTTGTGTTGATATTCTGTTTGTTTTGACAACACAACTACAAACAAAGCAGTAGAGAAAAACTTTCAAGATATGCTTGTTTTAGTTTGGTGAGAGCCATGTGTTGTTATTAGAGATGAGCAATATTTCTGTACCTGTGATTTAATCACTTACTAAAAAATCACGAATTACAGTTGTGACCAAATTGGTCAAGTAACAGGTACTTGCTAAGTCATTCTTTTTGTTTTTTGTTACATACAAAAATTTATGATATTTCACTGTTTGTGTGGGTAATAGCGTTTTTTGAATGCAATGGCGAATAATGTTGCTGTTCCTTTCATTTTCTCTTCTATTTTATTAGTATTTTTTTAAGCCAAAATTTATTTCTTCAAGTATTTATTTATCTGCAAAATTTTTTTTTAGCACTTGGCATTTTATTTAGCATTTTTGAAAAATGTTTTTAGCTTTTTTTAGCATTACTTATTTTATAAATTTGGACGAATAGTTTTATTAATTTTACAAAATTTTTTTTTATAAATTACATATAATAAATTTTGGCTAAAAATAGTTGTACCTAAAATAATTTCGTATGAAAAGGGATAATTTTTATGTTAAGAAACATCTTACCTGTCTTGTTAAAAAATAGAAAATTCAGGGAATATTTGAAATGCCCTTATCATTTTAACTGTAAATATTATTTGCCCTTTGGTATAACCATATAAAAGTACAAGAAAATTCCACTTTGTGTTAAGATAAAAATGCAATAGTGTAAATGTGTAAAAAAAATTGTTTTCTCTAAACTGCTGAAAAATAATAATTTTAAAGCTTCTGTTTAATCTTAATAGTTTTTAAGATATTTAAAAATTTTGTTTAAAAATTTATTTGGGCACTTTAAAAACTTTTCTAAATAGAACCACTAAATGAAACACTTGTTTGTTTAAAGTTCACTTTGCAAGTAATTATTTATTATTTCTTATGTACAAAAGATGCTAAATTTTGTGTATCAATTTGTTATTCAGCAATACAGTTATATTTAACATATTGAGCAATCTTAGAGTTTACAAATAGTTAAAATTAATTAATTATTATTGGGTAAGTATTATATAATTCATTTTTTGGTATTATTATTATTATTATTCAAATTCAAATTTATATTAATTATTGTAATATGGCGCAACATTCCGACCCCATTGAACGACTGCACGTCTTCAATTATTTGGCAGTGGAGCCAATTTGTGCACTGGGCGCCTAAATACGCCTGTTCGCGTTTTGACATCCGCCACTCTGACCTTGCCGTCTTCGCCTTCTACGACCCTGACGTCTCTCCCGGTCAGCCACTGCTGCGGCGGGCAATTGTCTTCGTGGATGAGGACCACCTGACCGACTTCGAGGTTGGGAAAATCTTTGTGCCACTTCGCCTTGGCCCGAAGGCCCAGGATATAGTCGCGTGACCAAGCCTGCCAGAATGTCCGCTTGAGACCGCAAAGCATTCGCCAGCGCTTCCATAACTTCCCCTCTTTGACGTTCACGTCTTCTCCTGATTCTGGCGGCAGCGAACGCAGACCCTCTCCGAGAAGAAAGTGAGCTGGTGTCAAGGCTTCTCCGTCGTTCGGGTCTGGAGACAGCGGTGCGATGGGACGACTGTTGAGCACCGCCTCTACTTCTGCAAGCATCGTTGCCATTTCTTCTTGTGTGAGCGACGCATTGCCCACGGCTCGCAGAAGCAGGCACTTCGCCTGTTTGACCGCGGCTTCCCACAGCCCTCCGAAGTGAGGCGCCCGAGGTGGTATGAAGCTGAACTTCACCCCGGACGACGCTGCGTACGACTCGACGGCCTGTCGACTCTTGTCGAACGCTTGTTGCAACTCCCTCAGAACGCGGCTGGCTCCGACGAAGTTCGTCGCGTTGTCGCAAAACACCGTCTGTGGTAGACCTCTCCTGGCAGCGAACCTTTTAAAACAAAGAAGAAAAGAATCAGTAGACAGATCAGATACTAATTCTAAATGTACCGCCTTAGAAGTGAAACACACGAAAACCGCTATATACATTTTTAATGGTGGCCTACCACGAATTCTCAATGAAACGTTTATAGGACCACAGAAGTCTACCCCGACAACTAAAAATGGTCGAGTAGCCCTCACTCTATTAGTGGGCAAATTTCCCATTATTTGGGACATAAGTTTTGGCTTATAGCGGAAGCAATGTACACACTTGCGAATTATTCTGCTGCACTCTTCTTTGGCATTTATGAGCCATATATTTTCTCGTGAAAGAGCTATTAGAGCCTTTGTGCCTGCATGACAATTCTCGGTATGGAGATTTCGCAAATAAAGTGTGACAAAACTATTTCTTTTCGGTAACAATAGTGGGAATTTGGTATTGTATTCCAAATCTGCATTAAGCAGTCTCCCACCTACCCTTATTAGTGAAAACTTTCTATTTTCTTCAATAAATGAATGAATAAATGGCGTCAATCTTTGAATGTTTGACGGCAAGACTTCAGATTTTTGCATTCTTGCAATTTCCTCAGAAAAATGAATTTTCTGGATTGTCTCTACAAGTCGGTAAAATGACCATTTTAATTCAATTGCAGTAGGTGTAGAATTCTTATTTATTTTACGTTTTCTCAGGATGTCAATAAATCTGAGAACAAAGGAAGTTACTCTTAGTAACTTCTTGTATGAAGAAAATCTTTCTATCAGATCCAACAAGCAATTTTGTGATTCCTCTACTGCCAGCAGGACATTTGCTTTTCTTGCTTCTAAAAGCCTTTGATTCTCTGTTAACTCTAAATGTTCGTTAACAGGCCAATGTGAACTATCGCTTTGTAAAAACGAAGGTCCTTCAAACCAAATTGAATTTTTTAAATCTTTGACATCACATCCTCTTGAAACAATGTCAGCTGGATTTTGTTTAGTTGGCACATGGCGCCAGGAGACCTGATCTGACAATTCTTGAATTTCAGCAACTCGGTTCGAAACAAATGTTGCTAGTGAGGATGGATGAGTTTTTATCCAATGTAATGTAATTTCTGAATCTGTCCAGAAATTAACATTTTCAATTTCAAAGCTTATCATTAACTTAATTCGACTCCACAACTTAGCTAATAGGTGTGCAGCGCATAACTCAAGCCTCGGAAGAGATTTTGTCTTGAGTGGAGCAACTTTGGACTTAGCCGTTAACAGTCTCGATTCAATTTTATTTGAATCGGAGCTTCTTATGTATATGCAACAACCATAAGCCCGAATCGAAGCATCTGCAAATCCATGAATTTGAATTTTTGCTGTCGATGTTGTGAAAACGAATCTTGGGATTGATATTGAATCAATTTCCATTAAATTAGATTTGAAATCTTCCCATGACGTATTTAGTCTCATAGGTATTGATTCATCCCAGTCAAGTTTTTGTATCCAAAGTTCTTGCAATAACATTTTGGACTTTGTAACAATTGGGCATAAAAGTCCGAGAGGGTCGAACAATCGAGAAGAAACAGACAAAATGTTTCTTTTCGTTGCTTTTAAATCACGAAAATTGTCTTCCAAATGAAACTTAAATGAATCATTCTTCGGTACCCAATGTATGCCTAGAGCTTTTGCCGAATCGGAGTCACTATGTAATAGTTTCTCCTTTTGTACTGAATTATAAATTTCGGGATGATTTGAAACCCATTTCGTAAGTTTAAAACCGGCTGAACTCAAAATTTCATTAACCTGGTTACGAATAATATTTAGGTCTTGGTAGCTTTCAGCCCCAGTTAACAAATCATCAACATAGAAATCACTGCGAACAACTTTTGAACCAATAGGCAAAGTCTCTTTGAATAAATCGCTTAAGTGAATCAAACATCTGATGGCTAAAAATGGCGCAGAAGCCGTACCATAAGTAACGGTGTTTAACCGAAATATTTTTAAATCTTCAGATGGATTCTGTCTCCAAAGGATGAGTTGAAAGTTTCTATCATTCTCGCCAACCAATACTTGACGATACATTTTTTCAATATCTGCAGTGATTGCGTACTTATGAAATCGAAAACGGATCAATGTCGAATATAATTCTTCTTGTACTGTTGGACCGACCATTAACAAATCGTTAAGTGATACATGTGAAGAAGTTCGACACGAAGCATCAAAAACTACTCGAAGTTTCGTAGTTGAACTCTGAGGCCGCAACACACATTGATGTGGAATAAAATAGTGAGGATAATCTGGCATTTTGTCAACATATGACATATGACCTAGGTCGAAATACTCTTTCATAAAATCGTGATACATTTCTTTCATATTTAAATCTCTAGAAAGTCTCCTTTCTAGCGCAAGAAACCGCCTTTTAGCAGTTTCGAAAGATGAACCAAGTATTTTTGTATCAGATTTGAAAGGCAAAGAGACTTCAAATCGTCCTGACGGTAAGCGTCGTACTGAATTTCTAAACATTTCCTCACACTGTTGCTGTTCTTCAGAATAAATTTTTGTTGCGTCATTTGGAAGTTCTTCTAACTCCCAGAATTTTCTGACAATTGAATCTATATTGCTCTCGTTTTCTATAGACGTACTTAAATGAAAAACGTTGTTATTGCCGCTAGAGCCCTTTGATTGGTTATACTTTCCAGTAACAATCCAACCAAGTGAAGTCTTTTGAAGAATTGGCAGGCTAGGGCCAGACCTTATTTGTCCAATACAAATTAAGTCAAAAAATATTTCCGCACCTAATAAAAGATCAATCTTTCGAGGTTTATAAAAGCAAGGATCGGCTAATTCTATATTTCTTGGAATATTAAAGCTAGTCGTACTAATTTTATGATCAGGCTGTAAATTTGTAATAGAACTCAATACCCAAAACTTTGAAGTGAATTGTGTAGAGTTTACCCTCGACGTGACAGTTAAATTTACGCACGATTTCGAAAATGAATTAGTTTCGCTAATACCACTTAAATTCAATCTACCTCCTTCTCGTTTTAATCGTAGTAGCTGTGCAAGTTCCTCAGTTATCAAGTTTGGTTGAGAACCGGAATCTAAAAGAGCTCTGGCTAATATAAAATCACCAGAACTATTTCTAACTTTCACGACGGCTGTAGCAAGAATAATTCTTTCATCAGACGATGAATAATTTACCGATGCGTGAGAAGTTGACGGTTGTTCAAAATTGTTATTTGAAGAATTATTATTGTTATTATTAGAATTTGCACTAGTACTGTATCTATGTAGCAATGCGTTATGAGAACCACTGCACATTCTACATTTAGATGCTGTACATCTAGCTACTGTATGTCCTTTTTTTAAACAATTTATGCAAGCTGGCACAGATTTTATAAAATCAAATCGTTGGTTTACAGGCTCAGCAGCAAAAGAAGGGCAATTTGTTATTATATGTTGATTGGATTTACAAAATAAACATTTGTCAGTAGATTGTTTAGATTTAGTACAATTTAGTGATGTTTTATTATTTTTCTTCGTAAAATTTTCAGTTTTATTTTTATTAAACCTCGGTCTTGAACTTGAAGATTCATCAGCAGCAATATGCTGATACCGCTTGTTCAAGGCGGTTTCACAGTCTGACCATAGTGGCAGCCTTTCGAAATCTAGCTGTTCTTCCCACTTTGTCTTAGTCACTGGATCTACTTTTGACATCACTAAATGTATTAAAATAGCATTTGTAATTTTCTTATCATCACCAATCGATAAAAGTGAATCATATATTGCCGAAACTGTATCAATCATACTTCTCAAAGCAGATGCCGAAGGTTTAGTGATCTCTGGTAGATCAAAAAGTTTTGATATATTATCAAAAAATATCAGACATTCATTGTCATATACCTTTTTTAAACTGGCCAATGCTTTGGGATAATTTTCTTCTGAAATCTGAAAAGCTTTGACTGTACCTAAAGCTTCTTCGGACAAGCATGATATTAAATGATTAAATTTTTCTATGTCTGTCAACGTCGGATCATTGTGGACCAAGTTCTCAAATAGGCTCATGAAATTTTTATAATCGGAGTATTTTCCGCTAAATTTAGGGAGCTTCATATTTGGGAGTCTAGAATGATGTGACTGTACACTAAAAGAAGTTTCAGGCACACTTGACTTTCTATTTTTAGTCAAAATACTCAAAAACAATGATTTAGTGGTCACACAAATGTCTTCAAGCTCAGCTCTATCGTCATTGTCGGGATCCAAATTATCCACATCTGACTGTAGCTTCATTGCCTGCTCAATATAAGTTTTAAGAATGTCTAATCTGCATTCCAACTCGATTGGATTAAAAGAAATCGTCTTTTCCCTAATGGACTGACGAATTCGCGTAATATTTTGTACGACCTTTGCCTTTTTAGCAAGTAATTTCTCCAAAGTTTCCGCTATGGAAGGAGATTCTTGATGTTTTTTGCTAGGCATTATATTTTATAATTTGTATGGATAAGAATTAAAATTTCCGAAATACCAAAATAACTTATTGGTTTACTATTTTTAACGAAAATCAATTTTAAATTAACTTAGTAAAATTGATATAATAATTCTCTCGTCAGCTAATGAAAATATTCGGATTCTTACTTCTAATTCGTAGAAATATTTTATCTTTCTATTTAGAATTATCAATTCCGATCACTACGTTCAAATATTAAATTATTTTTTCCACTTAAATCAGCCTTTGGTTAAAAAAATTAAATTTTATTACACCAAGAAAATCTTTTTTCATTGATAAATTTAAAAACAAGTTGTTAAAAATAATTGTTACTAGTAAGACCGCACTAATCAATTTATATTTTATGATTGCACGAAATTAAATTTTTCGATGCTAGTGTGAACACAACAAACAATTTATTTTTTCAAACTTGTATTAATTTAACTTTTCGATGCTAGTGTGAATGCTTCGCACTGTACAGCTGATATTACTAGTAAATGGTATAGGAACGTATGGAATGAAACCGTGATCTTGAAAATTGACAAACGAATGTAAAGTAAAAGAAAACAAAGATAATAAATTTAGCATTAATTAATTATTTTATAAAATTAAAGAATTAACACTCGCGAATATTTTCGTTTAATTTTACGTGCAAAAATATAAATATAAATAATTTTTTGCTACAGTAAAATGCCGACGGTAAAAAGAATAAATTTTTTCTCTGTCTCTCAGTAATAAAAGAGACCAAATTATACAAGTGCGTGTGTGTATAAATATGTTTGTTATTAAATATTAACACTCGCGATTGTTTCACTTTAAGGGTGGTTTTTAATAAATTTATTATTAAATAAATAAATTGTTTCACAATAAAGTGTAAAAAATATTGTTTGTGTTCGACTTGCTCAGTGATAATAATTTTTGATTAACTTACAAAAATCTTTAAATTTGATTAATTTACAAATTTAAGGTAATAACACAAATATTTTTTACACTTTTTACCTCTGGCTCAGATTCTGAATTACTCCCCTGGTTTCTCTCTGCTCTACAAATTATACAGCGGCAACGACGAGGCATCTAGGAATCTGGATCAAGCGATGATTGATGTCAACCAGTGGTTAATGTTTATGTATTAAATGTTTCTATTGTTTTTGTATATTGTTTTGAATTTGTGTTTTATTATTGTGTATTTTTTTTTTTACAATAAAATGTTTATTAGCACAACACTTCACAAATGTTTTTATTTTTGCTTTGGTAAGCTCACTTTTAAAAATATTTTATTTAAAAGAATGTTTTTATTTTTGATTAGTTTATTTTTAAAGTCCCTGCTCGGGCGCCAAAATGTTTAATCTTAATAGTTTTTAAGATATTTAAAAATTTTGTTTAAAAATTTATTTGGGCACTTTAAAAACTTTTCTAAATAGAACCACTAAATGAAACACTTGTTTGTTTAAAGTTCACTTTGCAAGTAATTATTTATTATTTCTTATGTACAAAAGATGCTAAATTTTGTGTATCAATTTGTTATTCAGCAATACAGTTATATTTAACATATTGAGCAATCTTAGAGTTTACAAATAGTTAAAATTAATTAATTATTATTGGGTAAGTATTATATAATTCATTTTTTGGTATTATTATTATTATTATTCAAATTCAAATTTATATTAATTATTGTAATATGGCGCAACAGCTTCAACTTTTCTTAAACTATAAAAAATAAAATGATCTGAAAAAATTTGTATGTCATAAAAATGAATAGTTTAAATTTGGCATGTATCAGGGGTCTGCGGGCCCCTAAATTTAAAATTTAATCTCAATTAACTGTGCTTCATATTTATGTGTATCAGATGCTTTACCAAAATCTATCCACTTGCTTAAATATAACCATTTAATTTCGTTCAAAAATTAGTCACTCAAATGTATTTAGTTTCGAATAAAATTTCATACTGGTAATAAATTTTTAACTAAAATCTTTAAAAAAAATTTTGCATTATTTTTAGCATTTTTTTAAATCATTTTTTGGCCATGTCTAATGCCAGATTTAGCTGTAAACTTTTTTTAGACCTGGCCACACTGTATGCAGTAAACAGCTTTAAAAGCTCTTAAAATTTGTTGTTGTTTCCTTGCAAAGTACTTACAAAATCTTATGCGAAAGCTCGCGCATTGTACATATGTATAGCTTCGACGCACTTGCTATAAAAGAACTAAAAACTGACAATCCGTGATCACAATCACAGTTTCTGGAAGCAGTGATTTATAGTTCACGTTCACTAATCACGATGTTCTTTAAAAATCACGGGATCGCTCATATCTAGTACATATAGATATATAAGTCTGTACATATGTCCAAATATATTACCAAAAAAGCTATTGCTCTTCTTTATCTTAACTTTTAACATCCTTGATGGTTGTATATTTGAATAAAGTCGATTACGAAAACTAACTACCCATTTAACAACATAATTACATATATGTACATAAATATGACAAAATTTTTGGGTATATTTTAAGAAATTTTATTCAGACCAACATGTAAATCTAAAATTAATTTTATACTAAAAATTAATGTTTATTTAACTAAAAATATTCAATTGAAAGAATTTTTATGTAGATTTGAATAAAAACCCTGCCGATGCAACTATTTATTTCTTTGGTAAATTATGAACCATTTTATTCATTATTACGTACGAGATATTTTTTGTGTGAAAAAATTGTTAACTCCTCAGCATTATCTATTTTAGAAAAGGCTAGAAATAGTAACGACGGTGTGTATGTAGATATATGAACATTAGACCGGCTCAAAAAAAAGTTGTTGATGTACCCCCTCAAAACTAACTTTGACATGTTTTATGAAGATTCCGAAAATATTTTGGCTCTACCGATTATCTCCCGTGAGCTTAACCCCGTCAAAAAAGGGTCCAAAATGGTATTTTTCATGAATAAAAAATTCGGTAAATAGAATAGATATTCTGGAACTCTTTGATTCTGCATTAAAACATTTTAAAAATCTAACCACAGACTCGAGATGTTTATCTCAGTTTTTTGATGCTTTTCACTTCGATTTTTATGAATATTTTAATAACTATTTTAAGGCTATTCAGATTTTCATTTAGAGAAGAATTCTTAGTATTAAACTGCATTTTATTATTTGTTAAATTTTAATACTATGATAAATTATTTTAAACATACTTACTTGTTTTTACCTAAGAATTTTGTTCACTAAATGTGTCTTTTTTTCACAAAAAGTGAAATTTTTTTTTCGCTAAAAGTTCCTAAAAAAAAGTAACATTTTTAAAAAGTCTGTAAACTTTCACCACATTTTTTCAAGAAAGTTAAAGTAATTATAAAAATAAATTTTTTTTACAAAGTCACTCTAGTCTACAACAAGCCAAGAATTTTCATAAAAAGCCTAATGTTACATGACTTTCTTCAGAACACGCCCTACTTTTACAAAAAGTCTTGTTTTTTCGCTTATTGCTTATTTAAATGTCTGATTTATTAGTTGTACCGCATGGCGTATGCATGTTAATAAATTGGAATTAAATAATACTCATACGTAGCCAAGTAACTTGACAGATTTTTCTTGAAAAAAAAAAATAGATAACAAATATGTACACTAGGGGGTATAACCAAAAAAAATACCTATCACGACGGGGTGGCCACTGATAAAAAACCTCCCCCCCAAACCGTTTTTTCTAAAAGCTTCCAAAAAATAATAATATTTGAATTTTTATTTTTTAAATACCATACATACAGTCATGTACTATATATTAACTTCAGATACTATAAATTATCTTTGTTGAAGGAAATAAACTTTAAGTTCAAAGTGCGTGTTGTTCTGCAATATTGTATTTTTAATAAACAAAAAAAATCCAAATACTAAACTTCAAAGTGATTTGGGGGGGAACTTTTTTAACGCCCTCGAAAAAGTGGCCCCACTTTTCATCATAGATTTTCATGGTCTATATGGCATGGATAGGTATTTTTTGATAATTTATAAAATTGTTCAAAAGTTATACCCCTAATTTACACTCGATTTAAAAATCACCCAAGTGACAAGGGTTGGTCGGCCCTCAGTTAGTGTGGTTGGTCATACATTTAGACTCGATTGGGGCAATGTGGTAAAAATAAGAACATCAGAATTCATTTTAGAGGTATGATTCCTTACGCAAAGTTTCTTATTTTGATCCGTAGAATACGGTTTTCCTTGTCACTTGGGCGATTTTTTTGCGTCCCTACAAATCGACTCGCCCTAATGTATATGTATTAGGGCGTGTCGATTACGCAATCGATATTGTGCCATCGATTTTTCGATAGCTTTTGGCATGAGGAAAATAAAGTTCCAATACGACATATCAAAAAAATAGTTTTCGAGGCGCCCAATTTTCCATTTCTTACTTTTTTCTCAACTTTTATTTTTAAGTGTTTTTTATTAGGTAATTATTTCTTGAGGTTTTGGACGAGTTTTTGTCGAAAATTTTTTTTCTTACGCGTTAATTATTAAAGTTTTTTTTAGTAGGTATGTTAAAAAAATTCGTATTTGTATTTTGTAGGAAATATTTTAAGTTTTAAAAACTATCGATAGCTATCGATGGTTTTTTAAAAAACTATCGATATTCGGCACTTTCAGACCAAATAAAACTGGGTCAAAGTACAAACTAAATATTTATTACTTCAAAATTAGTTGAATAAAAAATGATATTAAAAGTTTGGATGTGAAAAGAATGTGCTAGAACAAATTTATACGGTTCTGCATGTTATTTTATGAGCAGTGCTAATAATCTTCGTATACGTTTGCAGAAATGCATTTCTACGCAGCAATTGTGGGCTTCCACACACTATTAGTCCCAATTTACATTATACGATTTTTGTCGTTGCGATTATTGTCGCTTCTTCTTTGAAGTCGGCTTAATGTTTACATCATACGATTTTTGTCGTTACAACTTCTTGTGTATACATATATTTTGACACAGCGAATGAATGAACAAGACGAATCGACGAGTATAATCGCTTGTGTACCCCTTTTAATTCCTCTATCGCCTCTCGCTGATAAGGTAAGAATCGCAACGACAAAAATCGTTTAATGTAAATTGGGACTTAAAGTTTTACAAAATACTTAGCAGTGTTGCCAAGTAAATTTAAAGAAATAACACAAAAAAAAAAAATAATAAATTTGCACTGAGAAAAATAAAAAAACCTCAAAAAAAAATATTTTTTTTAGGCATACATATCATTTTATTTAGTATATTGAAACATATACATACATACTTATACAAAAAGTAGATTCAACTGTTGAAGTTGCCAGTTGATTTCTTATTTTACTTTTTATAATAATAAACATTGAGAATGCTCGCTCGACAGTTGCGCTTGAAAATGATAGTGCCAGTAACGCAGATGCTAGCCTACTAATATTTGGGAAATTAATATCAACCATGGTGAAATAATGCAGGTGGCATCGCTACGGCAACAAATACAACATTACAACCAAAATGGAAATTAGTCCCACCTAATGTCAAAATTATCTCAAACAAAAATCGAAGCATGCTGCTGAACGTGATAAAATATATATATATATATATTTTAAGTAAATTTTTATTTCATTATTGTCAATTACTTTTTTTATTTTTAATTAAAACAATCAAAAACACAAAACGTGGAATTTTTGTAAATATAAACGAAACTTTGACAAAGGAATGGACAAACAATGTAAGAGCAAAAAATCGTCATCTAATGTGTAGTAATGCCATTTATTTCATTATGATATCAACCCTAAAATATCCCCAAATACAATTTTTACACACAAAATCTCCCCCTAACCACTTTTTAGTTCCTAAAACTGACCCTAAACGCAAAAGATAGCCCTAAATTTAGGGTGAGAACCCCTTATTTGGCAACACTGATACTTAGTCACATGCATATATAACCTCTTATGCTGGGTACAGACAGTGCAATCTACATCAATGCAGTCTGAATATATCAAAACGTTTTCATGTTGAATGAAATTTAATAGATTGCGCAAATGCATTGAACAGTGTGTACCCAGGATATATCCGACTTTGCTATTTGCGACTTAACTTGGTCTCTGCGTTGCCATATATTTTTTAAAAACTTTTTATATCTGAAAAAAAAACTTTTTTTCAAGAAAAAACTTCATTTTTTATAAAAGTGTCAAAAACACAAAAAATTAAATAAAAAATACACAAAAATTTATTTGGAATTCATTTTGTTTAAAAATATAGAAAAAAGTAAATAAAAACAAAATCCCCAAGATCTCAAATCGTAATATCCCCTGTTGGTAAAATGTTAATGGTATTGTTTCGGTGTTTATTGTCTTCTAAAGGGTATGTCTCACCCCAACGATCAACATATGTGAGACAGTAACGATTACCCATAGATAGCGGAAGGGGGACCACAATAACGACGTTGACATGTTCAAATCTTGCTCCGGGAAGAGTACAAGTATAAATCTATATTTTGGTATGTCATATATTCTTTAGACCATTTTCTGCAATATTTCCTTGCACTTGGCCAAATGAAACGTTCTTAAATTAGTTTTGTTGTTTTGGCTACACCCGGGTGACTAATGTTGTGCATTAAATCAAAAACTATTCTGCGGAAAAGTGATGTTAAAAATGGGCGTGCTTTACCGGTCGAAACATCACAAAATGTTTCCAGCTGCGTGCTAGGAATTTAAATTTTTGGTAAATTTCAAATTTTGTTCGTCTTCTAAAAAATGTTACAGCTCCTTGTCGTTTATTTGATTTTCCGAAAGTTCAGCGTAGTCGATATTCGATATTGTGTGCAAAGCGTTGATTCGTGAGAGGGCATCGGCAATGATGTTTTCCTTGTCAGATACATAACGGATTCCTGTAGTAAACTGACCCAAAAAATGAAGATAGCGGGCTTGTCGTGGTGTTGCTTTTTCTAATTTCTGTTGGAGAGCGTATTGTAAGGGTTTATGATCGGCCTAAGTACAAATATTTCTTTATAGCTTTATAGGCGCCCAGCAGTTCCCGATCATAGGTACTATATTTTTGTTGTGCTGGATTGAACGCTTCGGAATAGAAATCTAGGGGCTGCCATATGTTGTCGAGTTGCAGTAAAATGGCACCTATGGCGGTGCCTGATGCATATACTGTAAGGGCCAATGGTGCATTCAGTTTCAGGAACACTAGTAACTTGGCCTCACAAAGAGAGGTTTTACACTTTTAAATATCTGTCTTGTCTCATCAATCCAACCAATTACAGACTGGTCGTCTTTTTATTTTCCTTAATAAATTTACACAGAAGGGTGAAGGGCTTTAGGCAAAAATCGACGGAAAAAATTCATCATGCCGAGAAATTTTATTTACCAAAATTTCTAAAAATTGCACCCCTTGTTGTCCAAAAACACAGTTTGATGGATTTATTATCACGCCGTATTCACGAAGCTTTGCAAAAACTTTACGTAGGTGTTCACGATGTTCCTCTATGTTCTTGGAAAATGTTTATCCGGCGAAACACATATGGGTAAATTCAAATAACCTAAAGGGGTTCACAATGGCCGTTTTGGGTACGACCTTGGGCTCTTCGGGTATCTGGTGATACTCTCTTCAAAGGTCAATGTTGGAAAACATTTCACGGCCATGTTAAAAAATGTGTAAAATCATGAATGTGGGGAATGGGATAGCGATCGGGCTCAGTTATACTATTGAGCCACCGGAAATCACCACACGGTCTCCACCCTCCATTCAATTTTTGAACCATGTGTAGGGGTGAGGCCCAAGGACTTCGTGACGGGCGACATATACTCAGATCCATAAGCGCTTTTATTTCGAATATGTCCACTTTTAACTTTTTGGGGCATAGACGTCTTGGTTTAGCAGAAACGGGTTGACCTTTCGTTACAATATGGTGTGCTATATCATGCCTTATGGGCCTTGTAGTCGAATAAACTTGAGTGATGTCTTTGAACTCATTTAAAATTAAACGTTGATAAAACTATCTACGAGTTTGCGCTGCCGTATGTTGACCAGTGTGGCCATTTTGGCAGCTAAATTAAGCATTAAAAATTTATATTTAGCTGCAAAATTTTCATTTAGCACTTGGCATTTTATTTAGCATTTTTGTAAAAAGTTTTTAGCTTTTTTTAAGCCTTATTTATTTTTAAAATCTGGACGATTAGTTTTATTGATTTTACTTAATTGATTTTATAAATTATAAAATATTTTGACTAGAAATAGTTGTACCCAAAATTAAATTTCGTATGAAACTGGATAATTTTTATGTTAAAAAACCTGTCTTGTTTAAAAAAAAAATAGAATATTTAGGGTGTACTGGCGTGTGGGTTGACACCAGTGCTAAATAATCTTCTTCCAGATAGAGCAAAAAAAAAAAAAAAAAAAAGGCGGGCCGCTGAGACTTAAACGGTGGGCTATGTAAAAGAAGTTTATTACTATAAGTGCTCCAGCGGAGTAATTATAGTAGATTGATTTAAGGGTAAAAAGTGAAAAAAGAAGTTTTAGTAATTTTTTCCAAATATGGGGTTTATTACAATTAAATTTTTCACTTAACTTACGTACATACGGTTGGGTACAAAAAACTGTAATTTCCAGAGAATCGCAAGGTTGACGTAAGTTATCAGCACTGCTGGGTAGTGGTTGATGTTATTCGCTCTGATGCAAAAAAAGGAATAGCAAAATTACTGGTTACAAACCCGAAGGCAAGTTGCGCCAGCGTAAAGTTAACGAAAGTTCGCTACAATTGACAATTGGAAAAATTGCGACGAGTATTAAAATTGCAGTGCGGCCAACTTACGTCAAATATACGATATTATTCGAGGTGAGTATAATGCATGAAAAACTTAAATTTTAAGGGAAACTAGTAGTATTAAAGTACTTCAAGCTCTTATTCATAATAATAATATAGAAATTTTACGTTGATTTTAAATGTACAAAGGTAGTTTGTACACAGGGAATATTAGAAATGCCTTTATCATGTCGGTTGTAAACATTATTCGCCCTTTGACATTATGATATAAAAGTACAAGGAAATTTCACTTTGTATTTAGATAAAAATTCAATGGTGTAAATGTTTAAAAAAATTGTTTCTCAAAACTGCTGAAAAAATAATTATTTTAATGTTTCAACTTTTCTAAAACTACAAAATATAAAATAATATAAAAAATGTTGTATATCATAGAAATTAATCATTGTAATTTTGCATATGTTAGAAGTTTTATAGCCACCTCAATTTAAAATTTAATCTCAACTACCTGTGCTACATATTCTTAAGTATGCTTTACCAAAATTCTAGCCACTTTACCAAAATCTAGCCACTTGCTTAAATATATCAATTTATTTAAATTTCGTTACAAAATTAATCACTGAAATGTATTAAGTTTAGAATAAAATTGTATACTGGCAATACATTTTTAACAAAAATCTTTACAAAATTATAGGATTATTTTAGCACTTTTTTAAAATCATTTTTAGCATTTTTTGGCCATGTTAAATTTTTTTAAACCTGGCCACATTGATGTTAACCATCAAGTTTTAGAACGACAAAAAGTCTGAACTGATTATTGGTTGCGTGACATTAGCTATTATAAATTTCCATTTGAAATCACGATGAAGACCCAAGACTAGTGTTATAGTTTTTTCGCCAAACATTTTTATTGGGGAATGGTTAGCAGCATATAGATGCGACTTTTTTTGTGGATACTTTATTAGTGTGGGTGAAGGAGGAATCACTCTTAGACCCCTTTCAGACAAGCAAAGTTTACTTTGCAAAGTCTTAAGTTTATAGAAGAGAAGGGAAAAGAGTATAGCGGGGGAGTACATACTTTGCTGTACTCGCAAAGTCGTTTTGTTTTTCGTTCGTAGATTATACCTGAAGTTGGCTGCAACTTTATATTTATATACAGCGTTACCAGAATCTTTGGAATAAAAATTGTCATATGGCGAAAGAAATCATATTTTGAAAAGGAAAATCTTAAATTTTTTTTTCTTAATTTAAATTTTTTAAAACAAGGGCAAAATAGTAAGAATTATTAATTTTTTATAAAGCCATACTTCTTATTACATAAATTGAAATACAAAAAAACATAATTCGTCAGTATATGAAACTTTATAAAAATACATTTTTTCTTTTCACAAACATTTTTTTTATCAATATTCTAAATGCCTATTTCCGATGTACGAAAGAATTATTTACTTCTTAAGGTACGTTCAGACTAATGAAATATTTAACGAAAATATTTGTTCTGATATTTGCTTCAAACTGTGTGAAACAAAAAAATATTTTGTTAATGTTCAAACTAAGCTCAAATATTTGATAATTTTTGTTTGATGAAACAGTTGGCAAACAGTGTTAAATAAAATAAATTAATTCATGTTTGCATTGCGTTCAGCCTAAAAGAAATATTTGCATCAAATAATTATTTAATGAAAGTGTTCAAAAATAAAAATATATATTTTTCAAATGGTAAAAATGAGCGCAAAAGCTAATTTATTTTTTTTATTCTGTGGATCAGCATCTCTTTTAGTGTTAGAACAGGAGAATGTAGAAGAAGAAAAAAATGGAAGCCACTGGGTAACGGGAACATGGATAAAATTTGTGAAAAATTGCAAAGTTGGAAACAAACCCTTAAATATATTTGAAGTCGCTAAATCAGTTAAAAAACAAAATGTCGAGAAAAAATTTTTTTTGCAAAAATAGCGAAAATTCGCGAAAAATTTAGATATTTCAAACAAGCCATTAAATTGATTAAAAGTGCCTAAAACTATAAGGAATGTCAAAAATTCTATAAAAATTGCTATATTAGCGGTAATTCGCAAAAATTTGCTCATAGCGGCATGATACCAAAGTTTAGTACTCATAATTATTAAAAATAGTTAAAGCTGCAAAGAATCACAGAAAGAAATCGCTTCTTTTGCGAACATGGCTAAAATTCGCGAAAAATTGCAAACTTGGAAACAAACCCTAAAATAAATTTGAAATTACGAAATCGGTTAAAAACAAAATTTAGGGGAAAACAAAAAAAAAATGTTGCAAAATAGCGAAAATTCGCGAACCATTTTAATATTTCAAACAAGCCATAAAATTTAGTAAAAGTGCCTAAAACTATTAGGAATGGCAAAAATTCTATAAAAATTGCTACATTAGCGGTAATTCGCAAAAATTTGCTAATAGCGGCACGATAGCAAAGTCTAATAATTATAAAAAATCTTTAAAATTGTAAAGAATTCGAAAACTTACAGGAAAAATTGCTTCTATCCAGAACATGGCTAAAATTATTTGTCGTTGTCTCTTACAATTTTTTTGTAATATCAAATAAATGTTTTCTCAAAAATTACTAAAATATTTGATTTTTTGTGTTCACACTATGTTCACATTGGACAAATATTTGTTTGCCGGCAAATACTTTTATTTGCTCAAAATCAGCTGTTATTTTATTTGATACTCAAAAATATTTTGTGTTCAGACTACGTTAATGAAATATTTGATGTTTGCTTTCAAATATTTTATCAGTCTGAACGTACCTTTACAAATATATTTAAAACAAAAACAAAGTTTTTAGAATTTGTTTTTGTTTTAAATGTAGTTGTTCGAAAGAAGGAATTCTTTCGCACATTGGAAATAGGTTATAATATGCCTTTTTTAATATTTTTATGTCCAGAAATAATGATGCAATTTTGTGTATTCTAGATACTGGGTACAAAAGTGTGCAGCACCAACACACATCAAGCTGATGAAAAACTTCATTGTTTTAAAAATTGACTGTTTAAATAATCGTGTATTTTTCTATAAGCAAAATTAAAGTAAAAATCAGAATTTCTAAAAATAAAAAATCATCATTTGAGAAAAAAATCTTTAATCATATTTTTGTTTAAAAAAATAATCCAAAATATGATAAAATCATCATTCTGGCAACGCTGTTTATATATTATATTCAAACAAGAGAAAACAAAAATTTGTCAAATTAAACTTTGTGTGTCTGAGCACCAAACAAAGTTTAAAAGAGAATTCAACAGACTTTGTCAAAGTAAACTTTGCCTGTCTGAAAGGGGACTTACATCGGTACCAGTGTTAGTTACGAATTTTACGAGTTGCGAAATTTTGTCAGTTATAATAAGACGGCAATTATTCTGTCTGTCGGTAGCTGTCACGTCGGACAGACTATCTAGATTTTTGCGTTTCTGCAGGGTTAACGGCACTTTTTTGATTTGTCGCCGTATTATCGTACTTCATTTGATTCGACGACACGAAAAACTTTGTTTTTAACTCAGTCACCTCTTTGACAAGTAGGCTGATCTGTTGTCCTAGTGTCGATGTGCTGAAGATCCGTTTTGTTGTACAGAAACTGCACTGATGTGTGGTGAAGCGCTTACCTCAAATATTTTGTCAGCGAGTATAGCCAATTTGTCAAGCGGATCACTACTTATTGAAATTATGGTACACACATTTGGGGTTAGTGGGCTCAACCAGGCAGATTTGAGCATGTCGTTCATTTCGTTGCTGGCTAAATCTCGCAAAGCAATTGTGTTGGACGCATGTTGCCAAGTTCCAAATCCTGTAAGACCTTTTTTATACGTTTCTGCTCTGAGACAGCATAATGTTCCAAGAATCGTGCATTTAATGTGTCTAAGATATTATCTACAGGTGGATGTAGCACAATATCACTAATTTGTAATACGACGCTGCTTTCGATGGCTGCTACAACTGTATGGTATTTTGTTTTGACGCTAGTTATACCAGTGGCAGCAAACTGAGATTATATTTGTGCGATCCATAGGGGTTGGCACGCCAGAATGGAGGAATCCGTACAGATACTCTTGCGATTTGCACAGCACATGTTGGACGCGGTGGTAGCCTGTGCGGCAGCACCAATAATTTCGTCGTCACCGACCATAATAATTTATATTTTTTAATAAATTAGTATAATTAAAATAGTCGTGATCGTTTATTTAATTGAATCGCATTGGCGTCACCATTTATGGAGTATGCTGTTACATGGTTTTAATAGGACTAACTTTATTTACAAAACAAAACAAATCTTGTGCATGTTATAATTCAGGTTGCACAAACATAGTAGTGAAATTCAAAAGCCGAAGGTCCACACCATGCGTTTATGCGTATGATACTTTTTGTGCAATGAAATGCGTTTTATTAGCAACATTTTTTTCATCTGTTGTGCTAATATGTTTACCAAATAAAAACAATTTTGCAAAAATGGAAGGCGTAACTGATATTTAAATAGAATTTATTTATTAGAATTCATAGAGGAGTAAGCTTTTATTATCAATAATATTCGTAATTTTTCATGGTGTCAATAAGTTTCCCTTTCAAGGCATTTGTTAAAAAAATAATAAGCACAACGAAGATGGCACTCAGAACAAAAAGTAGTCGATAACTAAAATGGCAAATTTTGTTTATAAAAATATTGTTCTAAAAATTTATTTCAATGTATTTTGTTCTTGAAAATTTTTTCAATCTTTATTACGAAAGCTTTTTCTTTTATTTAAAAGATTTTTTAAAAAATTGAAAAAAGGAATCCACCACACAAACAGATTTATCGATAACATTGAAAATAAAATATGATTTGTCATCCATGGCCATAAAAAACAGATGACATTTTTTCACCACACATGCAACAAAAGTAGAAAGTTTTAAATTTAAAAAAAAAAAAAAAATTTAAAAAAAATATTTTTCGAAAGCTTGAAGAAATAGCTATCTAATTTGTTTTGAACAAATTTTGCTAACACCAATAGATTATAAGTTACATGGATGAGTAAGAACACCGGTTTGGCCAAAATGTCAAATTTTGACCCCCTCTAACTCAGAAACTTTTGACCGATCTTGTTGAAAATTTGTGTCTAAACTACTATCCAATAAGACTTACCTTGGTGCAAATTTCATCCAAATCGGTAGATATCGATTTCAAAAGTTGGGTCACTTGACATAAAATCCCCCATATGCATTCTATGCGTTTTGCTGTGTAACTTGTCACATACCATTACACTGATTCTACTCTTCGAAATATACATAAAAAGGAACAACGCATAGAAAGCATGGCATGTAAACTTAGCTTTATACTAATAGCATGCTCGCACGGCAGCGTATTTTCAAAATTCGCTCTCTTCTCGTAATTCACAGTCCAATTATGGTCCAAATTACATATTTCGTCATACAAAATTTTGAGAGCGGATTATCTTATTGTACGTAATTCTATTTCTATTACCCTGTGGATTACTTCAAAATCAATGTGAGCTCTAATTTTTATCGGTTTTTTACCATCACCAGATGTCAAAGCACTAAAAAATAAAAACAAATAATAACATAAACAGAAAAGTAAGCAAGCAATAAAGTAAAGGAAGTAAATTAAAATTATAAAATTTTAGTAAAATAAAATAAAGGAATGAAATCAAAAAAATAAATAATAAAAAAAATATTGATAAGAAGGTTATGTGCAAAATTGGCAGAGGACACGAGTATGGTTATAAACAACCTGTTGAATGTACAGGAAACATACTTGCAGCAGAGCTGCAAGTAGTATATGGCTTTTTTTCCGAAAACCACGTAGCTCGCCTATTTTTTCTCGCAATATCTCCAACAATGCCCGCTTGCTGCATAGAATAATATTTTTAACTTACTTTTTCTTTCCATTCTTAGCACATGTAACATCAAACAAACAATTAAAATTAGCAATAAACAAAAATATAAAGAAGAACTGTCCAAACCGATTATGAAAGTGCCGTTCGAACACGGTAATCCAAATAAGTAATGAACACAGAGAGCGGAGTAATCCAAAGAACCGTGCGAACATACTATAACAAAAGTAATAAAAAGTTGTATCAGAAAGTGGAATGGTGATGCCACCACAATAATATTACTGCAGAAAATGTTGTTTATATCAACAAATATTTAATTGATACTATTGATTTAAATTAATATCACAAATTTTTTAATTGAAATCCATTTCTATTATTTTTTGGTGTAGTGTTATTGCTACATGAATTGCATCTTCCATTAAAGCAAAAAATTCAACTACACGAAAAAATGGCAAACTATAAAAAAGTAAATATTGATAACAAAAAATAATAAAAATTTAGGTCTTTTTATCCAGAAATTTTTTTAGAACGCATTTTCTTGGTTTAAAATATATGTATGTATATGCTAACTACACTTTTTCTAGAAGATTTCAATTAAAATATTAAAAAAATACAAAAAACCAATTTGTCAAAAAAGGCGAAAGAGTAAGTTCTGCTTTGCTGCTCCTCATATAAATTCGTGCATTCCGCCAACATTTGGTTTAATTTTTGCAACAAATTTATCAATTTTTTAGGGCGTTTGCCCCACAGTTGGATTCATAACTCATATTCAACTTAATCGATTTTCCAAACTGCTTGGGATAACTAAAAACCATTTGCCACCAATATTTTTCTTTTCTTTTGAGTTGTTCGAAAATCAGCATATTTTCAACAGACGCACAGTGGTTTGGCTAGAACATGCTAGCGGGACAATAATCATGACGAAATTTCCAGGAACCACTGAATAAGACTTGTAAACATAATTTTTGTAATTAATAAGACTAGACTTGTAATAAAAGAGTAGCAACTTTTTTTATCCACATAAATCCACCTAGATTTTTCTATATGTAATTCCTATAACATTTAATCACAGATTCATATATATTATAGACCCCGAAGGCTGAAAGTAAAATTATCTTATTTTTTCAGAACGAGTAACACACTGCTTTGTCCCCATATAACGAAGGGACAAAAATAGAAGGAGTGGTCAGACATTTTGTGAAATTTGGTACACTAGCAGAAAATAGCTTAGTTAAATAAAATACGAATTTTTGGTGAAATCGGTCCAATGATACGCCTACCTCCCATGTGTCCTGAAAATTAAAAGTGTAATTTTAGCTTCAATAATGCCCACGAAGTTAAAAATCATGTTGTCATCAAAAGTTATTATCGGGAATGAAATATTTATTATTAATTAATTCATTTATTAATGATGTGCTAATAATCCCAATCTTTATTTATGATTAAAATATGATTATGTTGTCATGTTGATATACGTACAATTAGCAATGTGTGTGTAAATTTTTATTTAAATCGGACTAAGGGCTCAAGGTCCTGCCATATATCCTTTTTCTTAAAAACGCTATAACACCTACGAAAATTGTCCGTTCGTAATAAAATTTGTTATGCACCATTTTTAATCGGAGATGGCTTAATCGACTTAGAAATACCCAGGGATCCAAAATAGATATACTTAATGGGGTCTTAGATGAAAGTTAGAAAATGTTCACACAGAATGACAAACTTAGTATACCCTCATTTACCACTATTGGTGGATAGTTAATCAAGGTTCTAAAGGGTAATTCTAGTGGAGGTAAGAAATAACATATTTTTACTGTATCGGCATTTCGAGAGGTCATTATATTGGGAATTAAAGTTCCCTCGTCTTGGCACATTCTTATGATGAATACGCTCTTATACATATTATAGGTGTATTATGTCTTCGAAGATTAATTTGACATCCTACAAGGTCATTAGCGTATTATCGCAATTCTGTAGGTAATTTTATGTCCCCTCACTTTAAAGATCAATTCTCAAGTTTCCTCGATTCTAAATGTGATGTTTTTGTATAAAAATGGCTTCTGAAATAGCCCTCCCCTCCCTAAGAAAAACATTTTGATACGCCACTGGTGGATACTTGTATTAAAATTGCAAACTATGCAAAGTCAGAATATTTATTTACATATCGCGATTCTAAGCCATAACAAAACCAATTAGTTAGATGGGATAAATAAAGAAGTCGTGATGCAATTGATCCGCCCTGGTATTGAAATGAAAAGACATTTTTATTAAAATTTTGTTTAAATTTTTTTTTAATGGTAAATATTTTTTGTTTTCAATTTCATTTATTGTACAAAATTTCTTAAAACAATAGTTTATTTTATATCTTTTGTTTATTTTACATTCGCGTTTACTTGGTTTTCTTTATTTAACATGAATCTTCTTCATTTTGAATTTGTTTACAATTAAAATACATTTTGGAATTAAATTTGACGATCCGTTTCATACAAAGTGGTTGCAGTTTGACACATGAACTCGAGTAATTTGACATCTTTATAAAAACTTTCAATTGGGAAAATTAACTTTAACAGCGTCTTATTTACAAACTGGTATGAAACTGAACGTATTTTATTTAACTAATTTAGGTTTTTTTTTTAATTATATTTATAATAGTTATAAGTTAAAAAACTTTTGTTCTTTCATGTTCTCTCAATTAATAAAAACAAATAATAATAATACAAAAATTAACTTTAAACTGCAATTTTTATAAAGACAATTAATATCTCAAATCGACGATTTCATGAATTTTTATTTAGGATTTCCGTTAATTTACAGAAAAATACAAAATTATTAATTTTTTAATAATAAAAATTTTTGAAATGTGTATGAGAGAGTGAAAGGGATTCATATAATTTTACGAATATTATATAGTAGAAAATAATATACATTTGTATGTGGCTGTGTGTGTGTATGTACATGTGTGAATTGATAGTATCGAATTTATTCACATTTAATTTGAATTTTGGATTTTACTAAGATTTACATACTCCCTGTTCTACAATTTCGAACGTAAAAAAATTTCTATGAAAAACACTCAGTTTTAACTAAAAGTATTTTGTATTTAAAATTCTATATGAACGTTAACGTTCGAAATCGTTAGATGGGCAAATATATATTTTTTTAATTCGTATCACTTGAGTCCATTTAAAACAGAGTTCAGAATTTTTCGTGTATGAACGCTAAATAAAGCACACATTTTTTAATATTTCTCATGAATGAGAAATACAAAATTTGTTATTTATTTTATGTGGAATATGTGGAATAAGAAACAATTTTCTTCTGTTGCTACATGTATGACATGATTTATTATCTTCTCATACATGAATGAACAAAATCAAAATTTTTTTTTTTTTTATATTCTGCGTATTAATTAATGAAAACAAGCAACGAGATTTTAAAACGTTCGTACACACTAATGAATGAACGAATAGTGAACTTTTCGGTACCCAGATTTAAGCGCTCGGTAAATATGGAATGAAATACAGTTCTTTCTGCACCATTTTTAATCGAATTTAAAAATTTTCAGTGTATATTTCAGACGTGGTGCAAAAACAAGTATAAACATTTTGATATATAAATTGAACCTTCAGAATTGTAAATAAACATTCCTTTAATATGTAAAACTGTTAAATTTTAAAATACAATAAGAAAGTTCTGAAAAGTAAATGGTTTTTTTTGTGTGAATTTTTTGTTATTTGTGGTCGGTGTTTCAAAACAAATATTTATTGTATCCATTAACTATTAACTAAATAAACCGGATGTATGAATGACAGTATCTCAATTTTGCATTTCCGCTTTGAATGAAATGCAAGTGAGTTCATTTGCAAGGATTTGCAAAAATTTAAAATCAAATATTTAAAATGATGGTTCGTATAAAAATGATCATGAAATTAATATTAATTTTTCTCTTAGAACGCACGAAGACATTGAGTAAAGACGTTTGAATGACTAGAAGAAAAAAGAAATTAAAAAAAAAAGCAATTTTTTTTTCTCTACAATAATTTATAGAACAGAAAATGATGCATATCAACATAAAAAGACAGAATGTTCGAATATGATCATTTTTTAAATTAAATGAAAAGGATAATAATAAGAAAACAAATTAATTTAAAGATTTTACAACAAATAGACGACAAATTACTTAAAGTATTTAACACCGCCACAACCATTTAGAAGTAAATTAATGCGTTTTTTTAAAGGCCGTTTTACTCTATACTACAAGTCTTAAGTATTTTGACGAAAATGCTTTCCTGATCTAATAATTGTTTGCAAATTTTCAAAGAACAATAGCTCTGTTCCAGATGCATAACGAAACAGTCCGAACTTGCACAAAGTTACCCAAAAGCGTTCCACATAACAATTTTTGTGCAATTAAGAGAATAATTGAGAGAGTATTTTTTTAATTTCCTGTACAAATTTGCACGAACTTTTTCATTGGGTAAGTTCGGACAAGAATAAACAATCAGCTCTTTTTGTTTACATATGAAACTGTAAAATGAATCAGGAAGCAAAAGAAAAAGCTTAGTTTTTATTAAAAAATATATAAAAAAGCAAAATGCAAAATTTTAATGAAAAAATTAAAGTGGAGAACACATTATTGCATACATATTTCCCTTAATCTTCAATATAAAAAAAACAATATATTAAAAAATTACAATGATGCAAATGTTTTGGTTTTATAATAATATAACTTTTAAGCGTCTAAAATCACTTAAATATATCTTAATTTGAAAAGTAAGCATCATTATTTTTTGAAAAAGTGCAAAAATGGTTTTTTGCGTTCCAGTAATTTTGGGTAGTTTTGGCAATTTCAGAGAGTAAATTTAATTTTTCTCATTAGTCCAAACTTGCCCGAGATCTTGTGGAACACACCTAATAATAACTTATCATGACAGTTTTGTATTCTCCTCAAAATACGTGAGACGTGTGTGATAGTGTAAGTACCCTTAAAGTGTAAAGTAATCTTTAACAATATTTTACACCATTTTGCAATATTTTGCAATATTTTTCGTCATATATCAAATTGCATTTGAAAAAAAAAAAACAAATGTGATTCACAAATTTCTAGTTACAATTTAAACGTTTAAATAATCACCCTATTATGTAAGTTGTTGTCTACGTCAATTTTAAGTTGTTGTCACATCAAGTTGACGTCTACATCACTTCGAAGTTAATTTGGTATTTTCTAAGAATGTTGTGTCGATGTCGACTATTTATCGAACATTTGAAATAAAAAAAATCACATTTCTTATTATATTTTTTTTCTGACGCTTGGTATTTGTTTTTTTTAATATTCAAATGAATTAAACAGAAATAAATTAAATAAAAAAGTTTGGTTTTGAAAAACATAAAGTAAAACAAGTGAAGTATTTATTTTGGCGGCTTTAGTTAATCAAGTGTTACTCCATAGTGGGCTTGTATTTTATGTGTCGACTAAAACGGAGTCAATTCTATTCGACGTCGACTTAAAATTGCCGTAGAAAATACCAAGTGACTGTCAATGATAGTTGATTGTTGTCAATAACGACCAAGATAATACAATTATTAATCCGTTGACGTCGTCTTGTGTCGACTTTCATAAAGAGGGTGAATGTTTAAGAGTTTGGCAACTTTCAGGAACTTATAAATATAATTCTGAAGTTATCAGTCAGTTTATAACTCAGAAATCTTAGAATGTTTTTTAGAATTTTAATAATAAATTTATTATAATATACAAAATAAGTAGTAAGTAGTTAAAAAATTAAATATCTGAATACTATAAACACATTTTCAAATAAAATTTCGAAGTTTCTTTTATATGAACAGATTATTTTGGATTCTAGTTGAATAAATCACTAAATAACAACTGTGAAATCATAAGGGAAGATTTCCAAATTATATCTAAATATGTACATAAACATTTTAAAAAACAATTCGCATTTAATCAACAAGAGCGTATTAACTCAAAATTTTTATTTTTTTACTTATTCGAAAAAAGCGACACGTTATGTTCATATCTAACCCCTGTAAAAATATCGTGCTATTTTGTCTACGTTTTGGTAGAGAAACGGTTGTTTTAAAAATTCTTTGAAACAACCATTTAATGTTAAATAAAAAATTGTTTTTAAATTTTGTGTTAATACCCTCTTGTTGATTAAGTGCGAATTGTTTGAAATTAGAGTTTTAGGTAAAACAACTTTATTCAAAAACAATTATTAAAGTTAGAAAACATTTTTTTAATAAAATATCCATAGAAAGTTTGTTTTGTTAACCTTTAAAATATATATACAGTGATGTTTTATGAAACAAAGAAAACAAGTTAGCGAATTGCGCAGGTCCGTTAACTTTGTACCCTCATTTAAACCCCCGGGAGACTATCAAATAAATACATCAATCACATAGTTGTGTGCGTGCAGTCGTTCTTTTTCGGGTACACATACGCGTTGTCGGCAATGCTTGATGAAAATCAAAAAGTTTTGATTTTTTTATTTGATGGCTGATTATTTGATAGTCTCCTGTTTTGATTGACAAAAAAAAATTATTTTCTTTGTGTTTGTTGTCATGAAAAATATAAATATTTTGGTTTTTTACAAAATACAATTGTTGATTGCCGTGTTTATTTGTACGTCTCCGAAAAAGCCTCAAATAAACGACACTAACACATATGCACTGATTGACGGGTTTATTTGAAAGTCTCCAGAGCCCTTTAGACGTAATTTTTACTTCACTGTAGGAAAGAGATTTAAATGTAAACAAACATTCAGTATGCCACATACACGTGTTTGTGTGATCATGTTTGTGCTCATTTACTACTATGACGTACATGCGCTGAAAAATAATGTTTTTTAAATTAAAATGCTCTTTCCTGTTTTATTTGTTTCATGCAACTGAACGAAATTATAGTTTTTTACAAAAAAAAAAAAACCCAGGCCTAAATTGACAATATTGCAATTATAATAATCTGGCAGCATTGTTTAGCATACAATTTTTTTAATAAAATTTTTTATCACTTTTCTTTAAACCATTTACTACAACAGTTGTTACTACAACACTATTACATTTTAGTAAGTATTCAGAATGGGTAGAGGTAACGCAGTGAACCAATGCAAAAACTCCATAAGTATGTTCAGAGCTACAGAGTACATCCCACTGACCTAAATTCATTTTATTCGTTAAGCCAAAAAATGTATATTGGAATTATTGCGTTTTGTTATGAATAAAGGATTTCTTACAATTTTAAACGAACCTGAGTCACAAATAAAAAAATGATATAAAAAATCACAAAATACCATTTATTTCTGCAAAACAATAAAAATCATAGAATAACAATTGTTTATGCAAAAAAGAATGCAGAATTTAAAAAAATCATGATTTTAAGAAAATGCAGTTGAAGTCGACCAAAAATGTTGTCTTTCCTTGTGTTGGCTTTCAGATAATTTTTCTATTTTTGGTTTTTTTCATTTCAAAATGCGAAAATAGTCATTATTCAGGGACCGAGATTTAAGGCTTGTTTTTCATTTACAGATCATTGACTCTTAAGATATATCAATCATAACAAAAATACCGTAGGAACGCAGTTGCACCGTATGAACGTAGTAGCGTAGGACGTAGGTACGTTGTAAAATTAAAACTCATAATATTTTATACAAAAGCACACAATCAGCCATGTCACAGAGTACAATTCCGTTCGGAAACGGAATTCATTCCATGACGAAAAAACTTTGCGGAATGAAACCATTTTTATTTTCATGAAGGGAATGGGAGTTTTCTGTATTTTAAAGGCCAAAAAAACTATCAAATTATACTTTCTATCAATAAACAAATATGTTTTCCTCGATTCCGAACGGAATTGTACTCTGTGACATGGCTGAATAGCTGACGTAAACGTTAAACGTTGACTAAGATCTTATTCTATTTCGTATGCCAGTTGCGACCGTATTGTCATAGAAAAAGAAAATTAAAAATATAAAACGAATTTAATTTTGTGTTTTTAAATTGAATATTTAAAAGAAAATAAAATTCAAAAAAAAAAAATAAATAAACAACAATTGGAATAAAAATTAAAGTTTCTACGATTAAGAAAACAACGATTGAATTGTTGTTGAAGCGTGATTGGAACAATTCGCGTTGATACAACCTACGTTCTTACGACGTGCGACTTAATTGTATTCGTAGCATATTTTAAAGATTTTAACAAACTTTCTCAGATATTAGAATTTAAAAAAATTCTATAATTGTCAAAATATAAAAAAAATTTTAATAGGAGCAATTGAGGCTGAAGCTGATGATCCTCATATTTTGCATTGTTCATATACATACATACAAACATATTATTTAAATTAATAAAATTGAATTACATATCGCACTTAATCCACGAGAAGGTATTAACTCAAAGATATGAATATAACGTACCGATTTTTTCCAAAAAGTGAAAAAAATAACAATTTCGAGTTAATACCTTCTTGTCGATCAAGTGTGAGTTGTGTGACAGATTTCAATCAACAATTTTAATAGATTGAAAATGTTTTTTTTTTTTTTTTTTTGTTGAAATTTAATTGATATTGAAAATTCATCTACATTTTCGTAGAATGTAAGCAATTCTCTGTGTGACTCTCTTCAAGAGAATAATATATTACAAATACAAAAGTGTGTATTTACAATTCATTCAAGTATATAACTTATACAAATGTACATACATACTAAGTATTTAATTTTCTAAATTCCCATTGGTAGTAGATTTCAATACACATATGTACATAATTAATAGTTGGTGTCAATTAATTGATGTAAAAGGTACAACAAGATTTGTTATTTTGCTAAATTCTAATTATACAATTTGTCGATGTTTTTTTTTTTTTTTGTTATAGTATATAAGACTTTTTGTAATAATTAACTTGATATCTGGCCAGCAGAATATCAACATATTAATATACTTACAATACAAAAAAAGATAATCACACATATACATATGAAAGTACGTGGTGTATATATACACACACACACACACACTCAAACAAATATAAACATATTTACGAATATAATCGGATTGGAAAATAACCGATATTTAGAAAATAGATAATTTATATAAGAAATTAATTCGTTTGTTGCTTTTGTAAGTGCACAAGTAGACCAATAATATGCATTTTTTTGATTTTAGCAGAATCATTAGTATAACTATTTAGAATTGTACTTAATAATAAAAATAAATTTTTAATTTTTTTTTTCTCTTTTGTTTTGTTACTTGGATCACAGGATTTCCATTTAAAACAGTTAAACCGTTTCATTTCGTTTTGTTTTTTTTTTGCAGAAAATCTGCAACTTAATAATTAATCAATTTATTAATTATTATTGTATGGATGTATGTAAAATTGATATCCCATTTTCATACTCGTAAATCTATCGATTTTCCTTTTACTCCTTTTAATGGATTAATGATGATGTAAATTCGATAAACGAAAATAAAAACTTTATTCAAATTGTAATTCCAGTCCTTGAGTGGTTTGTTTTTTTGTTGTTGTTGTTTCTATAGTTGTTGAGGTTGGTTGCAACTCTATCATTCACCCAAAATATTTAACTGCTCCATTTTAGATTTTTGATTTTTTCCATTATTATATTTATTTTTTATGGCCATTTTGTTGCTGGTTTTTTGTTGTTGTTGCCATTGTTTTTCGAAATTAATCCATTTTCCAGAAGTATATTGTTGATTAATCTGACTAGGGTGCTTTGCAACTTAAGCTTGAAAAGCATACACTGGTGCATTGAATGCATATGGCCGATTAAAATTGAAGACGACCATTTCTTTTTGCGAGCTTTAGTTTCGATGTTTCGATGACAATCGTCATCATCTTTTTTTACTCGATATCGTTGCTGCAATTTTGCTGTTTTTAGTATCTCTATCATTATTGCCGATTTATTTTTGGACGTCACCGCTTGACGGGTTTTAGCATCCGTTCTTGCTGCTTTTTCCAATGAAATAGATTTTACACCGTTTGCCAGTTGCAATGCCTGTCACCGCTGAGGTTTGAAAAGCACCTCCAGCCAACAGGGGCAGCGTGTTATATCGGGACGTTTGTAGAAACAACCCCAGCCTTTGCCAAAACTAATGCGCATACTAAATTTGTCGATTGGTCCGGTTTGTATGCCTGGAAATTGTCCAGGATATATTAAGGTTTGAGCCCTGCAAATAAATAAAGCATTAAAATAAAGTAAAATTTTTAAAAGGTGGATATAGTAAATTTACATGCATCCTTTCATACCTGTATTTGTCAAAAGCTCTTAGACAATCTCCGGGTTCAACACGACAAACACGATACCAACTTTCGGTCAAAGTGGGCGAGAACACAAATATAGGCACAGTTGAACGATTATACAGCCACACACCATCTGATTCTTGACTTAGAGTAACGCCTAGACAAATACAAAGAGTCGTAAAATAACAATTATTTCTTTTCGATTCGAATTCATACCTAAGCCAATTTTTTGTCTAGTGTATTGAACATCATCGGGCGAGGGGGTGGTACGTTTCTCAATTAATTCCCTTAGGCACATGCTGTCTTTTTGATCCCCTGTGGTTGTAAATGGCTTATCGGAAAATATATTAATTGTGGGTGTACCAGCTGGAAATCGATCACCTACCCGCTGGGCCATTTCCCAATATGCAATCTCACACCAATTTGGTGAACAACGACGATCTGTACAATAGAATAAAAATAAAAATGTTAATCAAATGTATGCAAGATATCAACATTTTTGTATGAAATTGAAATTAACGCAAGTAAGGTTCATTATATGACAAAGTCCTTGCTAAATTGAACAGCGACTTTCTCCAAAATTTCAACAGAAAATATTTCGTTTAGTATGTATTTATATACAGAAAAAATGCTCTAAAGTTGTTTACCAATTAAAGCATTAATCAAAAATAAAATCACTTTTAATTAAAAATATAATCAAGTGAATTAAGATTTTAATTAAATGAATGAAACGTTTAATTGATACTATTAATTTGTTTACTGGTTCAAATTTTATTAATTTTTTAATTAATATCACATATCTTTTAATTGAAATCCATTTTTATTTTTTTCTGTATAACTATTTTTGCAATTTTGGAATTTTGTTTAATTTACCATAATAAAATCTGACATTTTTTCAATCAATCAATTAAAAAATCTATTTAAATTTGTCGCTTTTAACCATTAACCATTATGCACTATGCAAATTTTTTTAAATTTATTTGCATATTTTGTGTTGGTTTAAACTACATGATTTGCCGAATAAAAACATTTCAATGTTTTGTTTTTGTTGGTCCCATACAAATTTCCTCCGGAAACATCTTAGAATAATGAATTTTGGCTCGAATATTTTTATTTTGTAAATTTTGTTTTATATTGAAAATGGGCCAAATCGACCGATTCTTTAAACTTATCCACATACAAATGTCATTCCCGAAATACGAGGTTTTGACTAACACAAGCGAAAAACCAGATTTTTTTCTATTTGAAAATACCGACGCACAGTGGTAGATTATGAAAAAAATGGAAATAATTCTGGATTTTGTAAATGGTTAGTGCAAGTAAGGACTTGTATTCGAGTTTAGGATTTGCATTTGGGGTCCATAGACATATCGGAAGGGCCGCCATAGCTTCTCACATTAGGGCATCACTGGTATTTCAAAAATTAAAAACGATCCAGAATTCTTAATTTTGCCCGATGTTAAAAATTGTTTTATCAGTAAAATGCCGCGATGTTCATTTCCTTTTTAATCGATTTTATATTTGATTAAATAAAAATGCTTTTTCCTAGACAAATAGAAACCCCATTTAAAAATTGCTACAGGTTCAGATCTAGAAAATATTTGACGAAAAAAATCAAGAAAAGCGTGACCAGTAAATTGATTAAACTTTAGCTTTATTTCTAACAATTTCAATTAATTTACTAAACTTTATTTGTAAGAAGATAATTGTATAATGTAATTTAGAAACTGTTAACTGATGTTTGTTCTAGCCAAACGTTTTGCGAAAGCAAATAACTTTCTAATTAAACTAGTGGTTACGTGGAGGATGTCAAATAATTAATAGGTGTCAACACAGCTTAATTTATAAAAAAAATATTTAAAAGTAGTTAAAAAATTGAGCAAAAAAATTTTATGTTGTTATAAAAACCAAATTTTCGGGCTCTAAGTATGGACGAGAAAAGAGTTTTGCCTTAAATTTTACAATTCGATTTAAGAAGAGCTGTAATGCTGAGGGACTAAAAAGATTCCGGGGTTTATTAGCCGAATAAAGCCCTTTTACCTGTTTTTTCTTTCTTAATTGACACATTTATAAATGACACCCTGTTAATATAAATGAAATTTTGTGCCGAAGTTGGTGTCGAGGAGATACACAGATAAAAATAATTCTAATTTTAAGAATGATGTAGCTTAGCCACCATAATCGCAACGTTGTACTTTCAGAGATGCCGTTGTTAACATCTCTGAAGATTCTGCAGACTTGTTAGTAGTGAGTAGCTAAATTTTTTTTAAGTTTTTTCTCTCACTGTTTATTTATTTTTTAATATTATACACTTTTTTCGAATTTTAAGAAATTTCAAAATGTTTTTTACTAGTGAGTTTTGAAACTTTTCAAAACTTTCAAAAATAGAATTTTGAGAATTTCTTTTTTTTTTATCTTCCTATAAAAATTTGTGAGTGTTGTTGGTTAAGATTAAATAATGTCAATGGGTTGTCATCAAAAAAAAAAATTAATTCTATTAAACAATTATAAAAAACAATTTAGCCATCGGTCCTACCAAGGGCAAATTGAGAGTTTTTGCATTTTCAGTTATAGTACTAAACAGTGTAAGATTAAAGAGTTATTTTATCTATGGCTTAAACGGAAGCTAAGGTGGATTTTACTTTATTTTTTTTTGGGTAAAGTTCGTTAAAATGAGAGTAAGAATACATTTCTTTTATAAAAAAACTGAAGTACGGGAACATAAAATTGTTACCACCAATTAGACTTCAAAGAAGTGCTTTGAACAGTGTCAAAGAACAGTTTAAGTTTGCGCCACTTAAAAAAATCAATTACAAAGTAAAAATGGATACTTCGTTAACCATTTGTGGCTCTCTAGGCACGTACAATTTACTAATCACATTTTTGTTGTCCTGATTTTTTTGTTTAAACAATTTGTACGCAAAAAAGTGGCGAATCTCAACCCATAAGTTGCTTTTTAAAATGTATTATACAATGCAACCATGTAGAATTTTACAATTGTACTTGGCCCAAAGTGCACCACAATATATATCGATTCGCACAAAATATGCAAACTTTGATTCGCTTAACTTGATGATACATTTTTGACTTTGAATGCAAAATGGAATTCAATAAAAAAATGTTTACACTAAAAACCACCAAGTCATAATAAAAACAATTATTTGAACTTTTCAAGAGCAAACACTATTTTGACTGACATACATAAGTATACGTAGTAATTAAATTATTTTTATTTCATATGTAAAGTTATAGATTAAATACGATTGTTATTATTATTGAGATTTTAAGTCTTGTTCAAATACTAATTGATTTATAAAAGGTATTTTAAGCCCGATAGAACTACGAAAGGGTCAGCTTTCAAGCCATATGACTGAAATAATTTTCAAAGGGTAATGCCATTTATTCGTCTTTCCAAATTAATAGTTTTTTATATTTTACGAAAAGTTTTTAAAAGCAGATGATTCCTTTCACTGAAAAAGTAATTACAAAATATTTGCTACTGAAAGGAACGAAACAGAACGGCAACGGAGAGTAACAACTAATGAGGCCTTAAATTTTTTTTTATTCAAATTTCATTTTTGTGGTAATTTTTACAATGACAATGTGACGGATGTGCCGAATCTTATATACCCTTCAATAGGGTCCGATAAAACCAGAAAGTTATATAAATACCGTCGCATTTTGTCGCATGTTGTAAATTGAAAAATATAAAAAAAAAAATTAAAATAAAATATAAAAACCACAACAACGGATTTTTGGGTAAAATTAGAGGCAATTGTGGTTTTTTGCAGGCTGAATTTCAATATCAAACAACTCCTAACTATATACAACATAAACCCACTTCGCTCCTCAAAAGTACCCAGAATATATATACTTTATAGGATCTAAGATCAATATTGTAGAAATTACAAATGGAGTGACAAACTTTAACCTTCGGTTAAGGATATAAAAACAACCTTTATCACCAGTAATCTAAATATAGTAACGATAACTTTAGATTAACATTTAATAATAAAAAATAATCCAAACAAATTTTAGATAATTTTTGAATTATTTTGGTATTTTTTTTCTTAATTTATGATAATCTAAAGGAATTTCCATTATTTTATAAATAATCGTAATCAATTAGTGCTTAGAAATTAAGTTTTAGATGATTATGAAGTTAGTACGATTCGTTCTAACAGAAAAATCTATTTAATTACTAAACGCAATCGTAATTTAATTACTATGACCTAAACAAATAGTCTGTTAATTTTTGAATTTATTCCCTTGTTTAATAAAGTTAACTTGGTTCCTTTTAGTCTTTTATAAGAATTTTAAGAAAAATTCAATTTAAAACGACCTAATTAAGCCAGTTTGACACCTCATCCCCAATATGTCTTTAGAAACTTCTATAACAGTTTTATTCTATACACAGACATAAAGGAGAATATTTACACTCATACAAACATATGCCTATAGTAAGTACATGAATGTTTGCAAATGCAGATACAAAAGTATAAAAAACAATAATAATAAAAACATTAGGCGCCATATTAGTTAGCGCCGGAACTAGTGTCGCCACAACTAAAAGCAGCCATAGTCATTTGCAGTTTCATCATTATTTCATTTTTCAATCATCATCATACTTAATGCAAATAGCTCACGATACTTATAAATATTACGTGAATTTGTGTGTAAAATAATAATAAAACGAAAAAAAAAAAAAATACCGAAGAAAAAAAATTGCAATTGGAACTACACCACAATGCACACAATCTTATAAACATAATACCGGATAAGTACACGGCGCAATACAACACAACGAACTACAAACAAGTAAAAGTGCTATACTCGGCTGTGCCGAATCTTATATACCTTTAAAGGCTGGCATTTACTATCCTACACAATCGTACTGAATCATTTACACGTAAAAAGATGTTTGAAAAAAATTGTTCTCAATGTCACAGTATCACACAAGAAATATGCGAGATCATATGACTCAGCTGCTTTACAATAAAATGCAACTCTGATCGTATAGAATCCATCATTTTATGCAAATTTTCATAAACATGTTCAAGTCGGACAGACTTGTCAAAAAACTCTGTTACTCAATTTCATTCTTACTGTATGATGGCGGACGAACTCGCGAGAGGGGGTTCGAATCTGGAATTAGAGGTGAGGGACAGAGGGGTAAAGCCCCCCATATGCCACTACTATGGGGTGATACGGGAAAAACTCCGTGATGTCGCTAACCGGTTCTGGAGGGATAGAACGGATTGCAGGGTATCGAAGGCGTTATGGCTCGGATTGGACGCAGGGGCAACCAGGATTGGATAGGAGTGGTCTCGGGACTCCTTTAGGGTTCTTGACGTGGCATTGTTCTGTTAGGGCTTTATCGAGGTAACGGGACAATGCCATACCGTACTTCTGCAGATTGTGCGGGGATGCCGAGGTTCTAGAGACGATTGAGTATGTACTGTGCCAATGTCCTAGGATGCAGGGTCTCTGGCAAAAATGGCTGGGGCTAGATTTCACGGCAAACTGGGGTGTATCGATGGATCTAATCCTGCCCATTTACTACGGTTTGTCAAGGAAATAGGACGGCTGTTCCTGATGTCTACTAACTGTCTGAGCATATTACGAGAGCATATTTGTAAGGGCGCTAGGTAAAATAATAGGTTAATTTCGCTGATTTTAAAAATCTCTTATATAGTGGATATTTAAGCTCAATTTTATCAACGTAGATTGTTTTGTATGGACCCTATCGTTCCAAAATCCTAAACGCGGGGGACCAACTGAAATAATGAACCGATCTGACTTATTTTCAATTCACTTATTTATAAATGATTATTGAATTTAATAACCGTTTTGAAAAAATATTTTTAACAATAATGACACTTGTATTTAGCAGGACTGTGAGTTGTGGAGGCGGACTTGAGGTTTTTGTACCGGTGTCGGAATCGAAGTACCTACAAAATCTCGCAACTCCGACTTCAAAATTTTTCTGCATACAAAATAAAAAAAAAATTTCCAAAATATTCCAAAATAAAAATTCTTCGAAATTGGCGATGCAATATTTTACAGAATCATTTTCTTGCTATATTTAACCATTTAAGAAGCATTGCACTAAAAAAATAGTTAAAAGTAAAATAAGGACTAGTTTTGTATATATTTAGCATCAAAGTTAGAGTTGGAGTTGGAGTCGAAGTTGCAATTAAACAATTTCAGTATTTGATAAACCGTTTGTATTTAATTTTAGCTACCAGTATTCTACTAAGTTTATTGAGAGTGAAAGTGAAAAAATCAAGTTTATATCGTTGCCTAAAACGCAAAAGGCCCTAACCAACCAAAAATGAATAATCGACTTTTTATTAATTCTGATCAGGAACCGTAACGGTTATAAGTGATATTAAAAAAGTTATTTTATAACAGTTATTTTGTGAATAAAAAAAAATCTATCTAAAATAGTTATTTTTCAACGTAAGATTTGTATTCGAGCTTTTATTTTTAAGTTGAAGAATTACTCTTAACTGTGGAGTTGAGATCGTTTTTTAAGATCACCATATATTCTGGAAGAGCTCGTCAATAGAAATAAATTACGGTCCCTGATTCTGATATATTGAATCAACACAAATGTCGACACAAATCTTTCGACCAAAATTAGTGATTTCATTAACAAAAAAAAAAAACAAACGGCCCTTATACGCTTAAAGGTTTAACTTACAATTTGCATAATATGCAACATTGTCAGTTGTCAAAGCAACTGGTAGGCTTTACAAGAAATATACATAAAAGAAAAATAAATTATAAACAGTGTAAGGCAATCTTTTATTTTAAATTGTTCTTCTTGTTCTTCTCCTGTAAACTGTTCAAAATGCCTTTTGTGTTTGGTAACGACATGTAGGTAAAAAGGAGACTTTAAAATGTAAAGGGTTAAAGGTGAAAATAAGACACTGTCCTTGATTTTACTCTTATTACAGTTATTTGTGTACCGATCTGGCAAAATTTGTATACAAAAAATTCCGGACTACATGTGATATAGACAATCTTGTCTACATCTTTATGGGGTCTGATATTAATATTGTACAAATTACAAACTGAATGACAAACTTATATGTATATACACTTTTCACCTGTGGTGAAGGGTAAAAAAACAGATACTTGTTTGCACTCGAACTCACACTCATACTGCACTTATTTACACTAAGAAGACAAGTAAAGACAAAATTTACTCGTTTGTATGACGGGTGGTCAAACTAGTCGAACATATACAACAACAAAAAACAAACATTCATATCACCGTGGGGGATTTTCACAAAAAGGGGAAAATTAAACTAACACCGACACAATTTTCAACTAAATCAAGATATTTGATTTTGAAAATAACATATCCCAATAAAAATTTTCTTGTTTTGCGAAGCACTAACAGTAAATTTTAAAAAATAAGCACACATTTATGCGCTACGCAATATGTATGCAGTAAGTAAGGTACGTGAATGAATTCTTAAGAAATTGAAAAAAATAACATTTGAAGAGCTACGACATTTCCTTACTACGAAGCAGGTTTGTAAGGGAGCATATGAAAGAATAACGTTAGCAACAAAAAATTCAGTGTGTTACATTCACAAATTTTTATATGAGCTGAGCTGAATAAGGAGCTTTCAAAAATGTCAAAAATGTATTGCTTCAAAGTGGGAAGCGAAACTTTTACATTTCTCTTGGAAGCTCAATTTTTTATTGCGACGATAAAGGTTTCATATCTGACTACAATTCTGTTGAATTCGATCGCTTAGAAATGGCAAATTTATATCCCCATTATTCGAAAGCCCCCCACTGTGCACGGTACATGTGTCAAATGTTTTTTAATAATTTATATTCTAGATCTGTTTTTATTTTTGCAGTCTATGTACGTTTATATATACATACATTGTACATACAATTTGCAAATAGAAATCTACAAAAAAAAAAAAAAAAAAAAAAAAAAGAAACTTTGTTAATTTTAACACGATAGACCCTAAATTTCTTATCAGTGCTATTTACGGAGTTTTATTATTGGTTCATTCTTTAAATGGAATAAATAAACACCGAGAAACTAAAACAAATAATTAAAAAAAAAAACTGACACCGCCAAATTCTAAATATAACAAATGCTGTAATATACAAAACTATTTCTACACTAAGAAAAATTTTAGTTTAAATTGCAAAATTAAAAATGTTAGATCTAGCAAATATTTATTTCTATCCCTTTAGGGTTTCTTTTTCCAACAAAATTCTCTGGAACAATTTGATACATTTTATTGAAATAAATTCTTATCTTTTTGCTGTATGTCTTCTAATTCAAATCCGTCTTTTAATTCATAACTTCTTAAAACTATTATATGATTACATAATTTGCAAGACAGGCCAGTTGAAAATGCCAAATATCCCATATTAAAATTGTCGGTTTATATCGGGTATTTATGTCTACAACCAATCAATAGTGAATCTTCCGCCAATACAATTTTTAGAACTATTCCAGTATCGGTGCAAATAATGATTTAAATTTCAACATCAATTTGAAAACCATTTCGGCTGACCTTTCATTGGGTATAGTTCCCTAACTCTTACTTTTATGCTTGTAACTTGTAGGTCATACAAAAATATATTTATGTATGTATATATGTTTGTATGTGTGTATACATGATATGATTTTATATAAATTTTTTAACACAGTAAAAGCTCTTCAGGTGCTAATTGGTATGCTAGAAAACAAATGATAATATTCATAAGCTACTTTCTTCTCCTTTGTGATAAACATATGTACATATGTATATACAGAAATGGATTATATGAGCACCTGCCATGCCGGTCCAATCTCATGGGGAATATTATTCTCATTGGTGATAAACACGCTCCTGGATGTGAGAGCAATCAGCACATTCAGGTAGCAATTTGAGTGTGTAATCCGGCAAGATTATACTCTCGGCCATTGTTTAGGAGCTGATGCCATCTAATCTCCGCTGCTTTTGAAAAACTGCTGGCAGCTTCTCTTGAGTAGAAACAGGAAGTAGGGATAGTGGGAATTTCAGCGCATGCCTTCCTGCGACATTGGGTGGTAAACTCCCTCGCGATCCCCGAAAGTACCCCGTCGGCGGACAGCCGAATTCCGCAAAGACAATCTTCCTGAAAGACAGAAAGCATTTCCAACAAGAAGCATACTAACGGAGCCCTCAACCAATAGTCCGTCTGGTGCAGCGCCACCGGGGGCTTCTGACTCCCGTAGTACCAGGTAGGATCTCTGGTCAGCCGCGATTGCAAGAGATCAGGCTGCACCTGATTATGTCTCGTAGTATGTAGCACCAAAAGGTGAAATTTCCTTAAGATGATCCTTACACAGGGATATACAAATACAGTGGGATCTCTAATGATCGGATTCGATCATAAAGAGAGTATTAATTTAAAATTTTCAGTAGAAGTAAAACAATTTTTAATTTAATATTAAATGCATATGAAAAAGAATTTTAAAACCAACCGTTTCATTACCTAAAAGTAGTCAAAATAGCAAAATATTTTTACAGAGGGTATTTATGAATATTACGTGTCGATTTTTTCCAAAAAAATAAAAAATTTGAGTTACTACCCTCTTGTGGATCAAGTGCGATATGTATGTTTGCATGTAAATCATATATATGTATCATTTTTTTATAGTTTATATTTTTAATTGAACAATGACACAAACACAAGATTACAAGAAATATATATGACTGCTGTGGGCAACCGCTTATAATTTAGATTTCTATTGTACAGTTATGACGAATCAATGAGCACAGCATTAAAATTTTTATTTTTTGCTTAAAACACAACAATATTTTTTTTAAACAATTGTAAAATATTATTTAGGACACTATGACGATATGATTTGATAGCACACCTCGTTAATTCCCCAAATATGTATGTATATGTAAATTAAAATCCAAAATCAAAAAAAAAATTAAGAATTTAAAATGAATTAAAATAGATAATAAATTAAATAATAAATAAAAAAGAACAAGTAAGAAAGTCATGTCGGTCAAGCCATTTCATACCCTACACCACAGTATTAACAGAACAATTTTATAGATTGTACCCTATTTGGTTCCATGGGCAATAAGAAAATTTTTATATGACGTTAAGATTCATATAAGAGCTCTTTGTGCCGAATATTATAAAGATATCTATATCGATAAAAGGTTTTTTCGTCTTAAAGGGATTTCAGGGAGTGGTCAATTCTGAACTTTTTAAACATAATAACTTTTATAGAAGTTATCGTTGCCAAATGTTGTTTGTAGAAAAATATAACCCTTTATCAACGACTTTTAATGTAATATACAGAATTTACCCGTAATGTAATTAGTACAAAAATTTTGCTTTGTATAACGTTTAAACACGATTTCCCCAATATCACCTCCCGGAATTGCAAACCCTACTGGGCGCACCTTAAATAGCAGAAAACCGAAACATAAAATTCTCGTACGAATTAAAAAAAAAATAAAAATTTCAATTCTTTTTACTTTAGATTTTACTGTCGTCATACTGAAACAACAAAGTGTTCTAAATGTTCTTTTTCGTATTGAAAATCGAACTTAGGTCGATCCTATCATTTTGAGTGCTAAAGATTATAATATTTCAAGCCAACAAACTGAAAAAGAAAACCAACAAATTAACTGAAAATTATAGTTTAATTTAAAAGAGAACAAAAATAAGCAAATTTTTGTTTAAGTAAAAAAATTGTTTAAATTATTAAATTTTTTTTTCATTCCTATAGATCACTCATTTTATACGTTTCTAAATAAATTTTTTTTATTTTCTACTTTTTGTGAGTTTAGCCACTATTATTATAGTTATAAATATGTCTGGCGCCAGTTTAATTTAAATAAATTATTTGCAAAAACAAAAATATATTAATATTTATTCATTATTTAATGTACACAAATACACGTACAAACTTATAAATAAACATTAAAAAAATACACTTAGGCATCAAAAAAAATCACAATAATTCACAACAAAAAATTATTCAAAATAATATTTATTTAATATTATTTGTGGGCACTTTAAAAATTTATGGCCAATAAAATAACTATTTAATGTTTAATGGAAATGCACTTTAACTAACTTTTGCCTGAATCTTAAAATTTAATTCTAAATTAACCTTTCTCCAAAAACTGAAGACGTCTTCTCTTAAAGCACGAATTAGTCGAGTGCAAATTTTGAATTTGAAATAAAAACATACATGTATACATATTGTATGTAAGCTGCCCAATGTAATGCGGATCAGAGAACGATTCGATTGCTTTATTTTATGCCAATTCAGTTAAGTAACGCGGAGAGAAAATGATGCATGCACTTACACTTCCAAAAGCAGAGAATACTTTACGAATAATATGAATGGCTTTAATGCTGCTTGAATAAATGTGTGTACATGTTATAAGTTGTATTGGACAAAATTTTACCAACTTAGTTTTGGTGTTTGTTTGGAATTAAATTACGAAAATCGTTAATTTTCTTACGACACTTACTTGGAGGCACACAATCAATTCCTCCAATTTGCAAAACATTCTCACTTTTTTACTAACACACGCACCTTTTAAATTGACCACGAGATTGCTCTCAATTTTACCTTTCCATTTGCTTAGCAATTTTACGTTTAATCTAACAGCTGATTACACGTTTAGTGAGCAAATTTTTCGTTTGTTTTTATAAATGTTTTTCTTGATGACATCTTGAAAGTAAATTGCTTAAAAATTGCATGCAGCCTACGTCACACTTTTAACAAACAGTATGTGCTGGTTCACACTGTTCAAGTTTTAGCCGTAAAATCATGAGCTTTTAGGAGAGAAGGGAAAAGGAATGACATTTCTTTTCCTCTTGATCGTGTGGCTGCAGGGTTACAGAAATATTTATTTTTTTTTGCTTTACAACTCATTACTTTGTGTAAATATAAAACTGGTTGTTTGTTAGCCATACAACGAATACTGAACGAATGGCGTGAATATTTTCTTGTGCTTTCATTTGGTGTCATCTTTTTTTCACTGCTCGATATATAACGGCATCACAAAAAAAGATTGTAAAAAAGGCAATAAAAAACAGAACTATTCTTAAACATAGCAATCAGCGTTGCCGTTTTGGTTACTTTTAACCAAAACTGGTTACTTGTGTACTTTTTTCCATTTTGGTTACTTTTTTTCAACACAAAACTAACCAATTTTTTGTTTTAGAACAAGAACTACCCGCTCCGCTTTCCTGACTCTTAAAAATTATATGTGGTATTTGTGCATCCAAAACCAATACTTTTTTCATCTAACTCAATATTATTTTTGTATTCAACTTTAATTTAATAAAGGTTTAAAAAACAAATTTTCTATGAAAAAAGTCCCTTAAAAAACGTTTGTTAAATTTAATAATCGTTTCTGACTACGGGGGTTAAGCTTTAACTGTCAACTTTACCATATAAAGTATATCTTTTGAAGTGTAGATTGCCATTATTTGCTACTTTTAAAGCTCATAAGTCTAACTGACACACTTTTCTATATAAACGATAAGGTCATGCAATTTATTTTGATTATATTTACACCTGACAAAAATCATGTATATATAAAAAAGATCTACCATTATAACACAGCAAGACTTAAAAAGTTTTACTTGTAAGAGCTCTTTATAAAAGAAGGTGGAAGGCTCTAACTCATAAAGTTTTTAAAATTGACGAAAAGAAGTGTTAACTTCCACTAAACATTTTGAAAAGTTTTATAGCCTATTGTTCTTTCAAGACTATCGGTAATATGCTGTTAAACGTATATATGGTTACAAATTTTTGGCCGTGGCAGCCTGATAGCAATGCATTTTTATTTTGTGTTGATTAAAGGCAATACAAAAGCAATAAATAGTATTATGAATAGGCATTAATATTGAATGTATTCAATCTGCTCTTTTATTCGTTTGGATTCAAAGCCGTTATTGGTCGTGTAGAGTCTAAATTTACTACGAGCCAATAAATGTTATATCAGATAGTTTACAAGAAATTTGTCATTGGAATTGTTAAGAATTAATACATAATATGAGTAGTTGACTTGCAAACACCGCTAAGTTGCATTTGACATTTAAAATTGTATTGAAATTACACCCTACGTTCAAAAAATGCAGGTTTAAATCTGGTGGGAGCTGGTTTGCCTGCATTACGAAGTTTTTCGGGTTTTTGCTACAAATGCAAAAATATCCCTACTAAGATATTCCTTAAAATACCCAAAACTTACCATATACTTGTCTTATAACACTACTTTTTAGCTTAAAAAAGTAGGGTTTAAAATAGAGAAAATAAATAAAAACATAAAACAATTTTCGTAAAGAAAATTAGGACCTATCAAGGAATTAAAAATGTCTGTATCTTTCGAACAAAAATGTTTTAATCTCTGCTCTAAGTTTAAGAAGATGCTATACGCATGATGTATATTAGACCATCATCATAATCTGTTTAATTACAGGTATTTTCTTCGATTTTTGCAGACCTTTCCGTTTTGCAAAATGCTTGTTGGTGAACTATACAGTGGAATGTGTGTACATTTAACACTGCTTTTATCGGCCATCCATTACAGTAGCACCGCCAATGCAAACAGAAGATATTCTTTCGTTTTCTATTAAAGATAAAAAATGTTGAAATGTTGAAAGCATCAAAAAAAAAAACTTCACCATATAAAAAGCCCAATATTTCCGTTCGTGGGAGTTATTTTCGGCAAGATAAGGACATTAAGTTTATTTTGTCCCTTATTTGTTGTCCTTCTTCTCCAAATAAATACATTATTGACAAACAAGTGCCTTTACGATTTTTTTTACCTAAAATCCAAAAGGTCACATGCATAATTGTTATATATATGTACATATATATTTTTTTTACCACTAAAACATGATAATTATAGATTCTATATTCTATAATATGGAATTATATTTTTTAAGTTTTTAATTGAATTCCTTTTTTTTTGCATATTTGTATACAATTCCAAAAACCGAATTTTAAAAAAAATTTTTTATTTTATAGCTTTCTTATAGGTATTTATTATATACTTGTTAATTACAACATAATTAATCAAAAAACTAGATTTTAAAGTTATCACTTACGGCCCTTTCGATTTCAGCTGACCATATGTATCTATATTTTTTCCCGTTATTGATGAATTGTATAATAATATGTATGTCATAAGTTTTTTACTGAATTACTACTTTTTTTTGCATATTTACATACAGTTTAAAGAACTTTCCAAAAATTTCTCTAAGCGTTAAACAAATTATTTACTCTCTTTTATTCAATGTTCTCTAACTTTAACTAGCGATAAGTTCCTATTTTTTAAAAGTACCTTCTGTGTGATGATGAGAGGAAGTGGATTATTTCTTGCAAAATAATCTTTAATAATAAAATGTCATTAAAAACAAGTAAGAGTACTATATTCGGCAATGCCGAATCTTACATTCCCTTCATAATGGTGCGATAAAAATAGAAATTTATATAAACACCGTTCTTAAGATATAAATAAATCAATTTTGTGCCACGCGCACTTCCCCATTCCATTCGACATTTTGTGGAATGTTGGGTATTGATGACAAAGATGCCTGTACCTTTTTTGGAAACTTTGTCTCTTTTCGTTCTCCAAATAAACGAAAAAAAAACAACAACAAGGAATTTGTGGGTAAAATTAAAGGCGGTCGTGGTTTTTTGTTCTAATCTCAGCCATTTGTGGACCGATCTGGCTGAATTTTAATAGGACTATACTATATATGATATAAATTTACTATATGTGATATAAATATAAAAAACATAGACCCTATCGCATCTGGGGTTTTCGGAAAGCCCATTTCAACTGACAAACGGACAGATTGTCAGACGGACATCGTTAAATCAACTTTGCTGCTAATAAGGACCCAGAATATGTATGTATACTTTATGGGATCTAAGATTAATATTGTAGAAATTACAAATGGAATGACAAACTTATATATACCCTTTACACCTGTGGGGAAGCGTATACACATTTAAGATGTGATAAGTAAAATATAAACAAATCATTCAAAGTTACAAAAACTCAAAACAAATTATTTTCCCCATCGTATTCAACTGGTTGTATTCGTTTAATAAAATTTAATAATCGCATCAAATATTTAATTTTAAAAAATGATCCAACTATTGAATATCATCATCAAAATTTAAAATAAATAGAAAATCACATAAAATGATAAGGAAACTTTCATCTTGACCGAGTAAAAAGTAATAGAAAATCGTACAACTAATCAAAAAGAATGTTCTAAAAGGTTCATCTTTATAAAAAGAACTTGACTCAGCTTCATATTTAGAAGATCCAGAAATTCATGAAAATATTATTTATAAATTAGAATTTTTTGACTGAGCCTTTATGTTATAGAGACTCAAATATTAATGAAATATGGAGTTCTGGTCAATTTATAAACTTTAAGGCGGTAGCCAAAAAGTACTGCCGAACAGCGTTTTTAGTTCGCTACTATTTAGTGCTGCTGGAAAACTTAATTCCGAACGAAAAAGCAACTTACAACGTAGCATCACAATTAAGTAGAAACTTCAACGTATATACGTTTTTAATTAAAAACGTAAACAATTTTGCATTGTTTTACATCAAGTACAACAAGACCAAAATAACATGCATTTTGTTGGTGAAGAATATATATATATATATACATATATATATATCTTGCTTCCTTTTAACTCCACGATAGGGGTGAATGTTTATCATTTCAAAAACTTTTGGTTTATCAACCATTGTAATTTTGATCTACATGTTGCTTGTATTAAAAAGTGTAAGCATTTGAGAAGATGGAATTAATTTGTAACAACATTCTACGAAGAACTTCTAATAACCCATACTGCATTATGTTTTAGGTTTGATTCTATTATAGAAACCAGCGTTACATGTTGGTGCAGAAAGCTTGAAAATGTTTTGAACCACTGGCATCTGGGTTAAGACAAAAAACCCACGTCTGGACCATTGCACAAATTGCATATATAATAATATATTATCCCCAAAAATCCTCAGCTAAAAATGTATATTCCCCCAAAAAATTCCCTGGGAATTTTCGAGAAATGTTTATCCCCATTTACAAAAAAAAAAAAAAAAAAATTCCCCTATTTGGGGATAAATCCCCAAAACTGAGAACTCTGTGATGAACGGCTGACGGGTTGCTAACGAGTTGGCGAGTTAATAATAATATTTAGATATAAATTACAGCAACAGTTTGTCAATTTGTTAATTTAATTAACCGTCAGCAAACAGGCTATCGCTATCAATACGATTTTAACAATGCGTACGTACATGCAGTAGCAACAATCAAAAATGTCAGCAACGATTTCCATGCTCTTTCGTTCTCTTTTCATTATCATCCTAAACAGCAGAATTAGCTAAAAATTACAATAAAAATATATGATAATTTAGTTTTGCTGCTGCTAATTGCATTCCACTGTTTTTGTTGTTGTTGTTGTTGTTAACTGACATATTGCCTTGATGTTAGTTGCATGTACTGACATAAGTGGTAGCAGAAAACATACAGTTTTTGACACATGTTTATCTACATGCTTTTGACCATACATTAGGGTATTCATTTAATCGGACTTTTGATTTAATCGGTTAATCGCTCGATTAATTAACCGAGGTTTTGATTTAATCGGTTAATTTTGTTATTGATCGATAAACCGATTAATAGAGTTTTTTATATATAAAGTAATTTCAATAAATTAATATGCATAAATTATTTATTATTTGGAGTTAATTTGAATAGAAATGAAAACATAACAATTCTTAAACTAAAACAAGCAAAAAACAAAAAAATAATTCATAAATATGTAATACATATTGTTTAACATACATATTATGTACCTATTACTTAAAAAATAAGCTGTGAGATCATTTTATTAGTTATTTCAATAGTTTAAGGAGATCTTATAAAATAATCTTTTTGACAAATAATTTGGTTTAAATGTTTAGGATTTAAGTGATTCTTTTCTTTAATTTTGATAAGACTTGACGTGGAAAAAATTCTTTCATTTATCGTAGATGTTGGAGAAATCGAAAGCAACCCATAATGCAGAATATCTCTCGGTCCTTTTCCTGGATTTATCTAAACATATAAAATCTTCCATTATGCCATTAGAGCCCTGTTTTAATTTTTAAAATTTTTAGCACTTGTAATTGTTTCGGTTAATTCTGTTAAAAGATTGATAAGAGAATATATGAGAAGAAACAAAGAAATTAACCCATACATATAAAAAGTACGTGGACCAAAAAGCTTTTGACAGAAAACTCTTATTTTAAATGAAGATCACTGAACATCTTCTTTGTTTATATGAAAAAAAATTTTTAACCACATACCTTTTGTATATAAGACGAAACAAATAATGAAGAACTCAAAAAATATGATATAATACTACAAAAAATTAAAAATTTTGTTACGTGGGTTAATCGGTTAATCGACTGCAAATTACCGACTTAATCATTAACACAGTACAACACATGATTTGCCAACTCAATTCTGTGAACTGTATGTGAAATTAGACCCAAAAAGAAGAATTTCTGCATCATACGTTTTGTCTTCTTACCTGCGATTTGAAGTTAGTACTATCGTATAGGGGAATTTATCACGTTTTAGGCCCTGTTGTTTGACATAGCTCGACAACCCCTAGCCCAATTTAGTTGAAATAAATTTTAAAAAATTAAGAATTACAATTCCCTTAATCTGTTCATATATTGTTTTCCTATACAAGTAACACTTTCGAAGTTAAAAATGAATGTATGAAGGGAAAAAATTATTTTTTGCCTAAAAATTTAAATTTTTTTTTTTTTAAATACATAAAAAATCCAAAATGGAAAAAAGTTTCAAGTCTAGTTATTTTTTCGCAAAGTCACATAACCTATGAGCAAAATGAGACAAAGATCATAAAAATCGATGCACGCGTTTCGCTTTTATTCGCAATTGAGTAAATGTATGAATTTCAAAAATCAGTTATAGCCACCACCCTTAAAATAAAAATATAAATTAAAAAATTATCATGCAAAAAAAAACTTTATTTATAAAAACTTAATGAAAATAAAATAATATGCAATTAATACGCAATTATAATATGTATGCATAAAAACAAAATTTAGAACGTTTTTTCAATTATTGGCAATATCCATCCTTGTAGAAGTTGACGCTTGTGGTTCTGATGATCTTGTTTTCTTCGTAGGTTGTTCATATTCATGGTCTGAGTCAGCTTGGCGTTGTCGGTATGATGTTGCGCTGACATTTTGCTGTGTGAGTTTTCTTCTCTTCAAAAATGATGTCAGCCATTCGGAGTCGTGTTGTGATAGTCCCAGCTTGGCCACAATGTAATCCATTTCGATTTGTGGTAGCGGTTGTGGTGCACTATTTTCAATATCGGGTATCCAATCAGCATCATCCAAATCGGTCGGATAGGTGAAAACGGTTTCGGCTAGCAGGGACACAGTATCCGCACTTGGAGGTTTAGGTGCATCGGTATCAGCAGGGCGTTGCACTGGAAGTGTGGCAGTAAATGCAGCAGTGTATACTTTTGTTTTCAATTGTTGTCTGTTTAATACAGGACGAAAATTTATGCATGCATAGCACCTGGATTCATCATGTCCAGTTGTGTCTTCCACCCAAATTACTGGCTTCATAAAAGATAACTTTCTACTTTTTCCGTGAATCCATTTAAGAAGGGTAGTATAACAACTGTTGCACACTGTGTTCGGCGTAAAATTTGCACCACTTAAATCTGCTTCATCGAAATAATTACAATACGCGGTTTTGAATTGCTCAGTAAACAAATTTTTTCGATCTTTTTTCTGTATTTTTCGGACGATATGACCGCAAACGTAACAATATTCATCCAAATATGGGCACTTGTTGTTTTCCATATTGATATATTTTATGTTTTGTTGTTATTCACTTTTAAAAAACTGGAGAAAAATCACTTTTACTGTTCGCGTTCGTCGGCACTGGCTGAATGCCAAAAATCGATCAATGCACACCTATAAATACTACGTATTTTTGAATATTTTACTGCCAGGTACTTATAAATGGGCGCATATTTTAAGGGCGGCTGGCTATATACCTGATTCAGCACTTGTACGTTTCAAACTGTGCAAAACTTTCCAAATAATGACCACCCTTAAATGTGGGTGCAATTTCTGTAAAAAAATCATTTAGGTAGCCACCGGAAAAACCCAAATAATAAAAAGGTCCACTTTCCGTTTAATTGTCCACGTACATTTATTACCGCAATCATAAAAATCAAATAACCTTTTGTTTATTCCTTTTTTTTTTAATTCTCAGAATCATGAAAAAGGTGTCAATGTTTTCTCCAAATAATGTTGTGCATATCTCGAGCAAATTTTTGAAATTCATACATTTACTCAATTGCGAATAAAAGCGAAACGCGTGCATCGATTTTAATGATCTTTGTCTCATTTTGCTCATAGGTTATGTGACTTTGCGAAAAAATAACTAGACTTGAAACTTTTTTCCATTTTGCATTTTTTATGTATTTTTAAAAAAAAAAATTTAAATTTTTAGGCAAAAAATAATTTTTTCCCTTCATACATTCATTTTTAACTTCGAAAGTGTTACTTGTATAGGAAAACAATATATGAACAGATTAAGGGAATTGTAATTCTTAATTTTTTAAAATTTATTTCAACTAAATTGGGCTAGTGGTTGTCGAGCTATGTCAAACAACAGGGCCTAAAACGTGATAAATTCCCCTATACGATAGTACTAACTTCAAATCGCAGGTAAGAAGACAAAACGTATGATGCAGAAATTCTTCTTTTTGGGTCTAATTTCACATACAGTTCACAGAATTGAGTTGGCAATCAATTAACTGAAAAATGTTGTACTGTGTAATCGAAAATAGACAATTTTAAATTAGCCGATCAGTTAATCGGGAAGTAAATAATCGGTAAGCCGTCAATACCCTACCATACATACATTCGTTTGTATTTATACAACGATGGTATTTAAAAGATTTGAATTGTTTTTTGCCACTTTGGTGCAGAACTTGAGAAATGGTTTAAAATTTGCAAAAGTAAAATACGTAAGAGACATTTTATCTTTTCTTTTGGGACATATATTTAAAAAATTTTACCAAACCAAGATAATTAAGTGGTTAAAACGGAAAATTAAGGGCCAGTTTTTGGTTTCGTATTTAAATATAATATATTTTTATGTTATATTTAAATACAAAATTGAGTTTTTGGGTTCGTTTTTCAATGATACTTTAATAACGTCACCTAAAATGCGAAAGGGCGTAGCAACACTTTTAATTTTTTTTCAGGAGAAGAAAAAACTTTTTATTATCAAAGTTGTTTTTGGGAATACTATTAATTATTAAAAGATTTTGTTTGTTGTGCTTAATTCCCTTTTTATATTAATTGATAAAAATACTGAAATTTATTGTTTGAGATTTTGTTTGTTGTGCTTAGTTCCCTTTTTTTTAAAAAAAGATAAAAAACTCATCACTGATTTATTGTTTGGTATTTTGTTTAAGCTTTGATATCGTTGCAAACAAGACTTTTTGAGTGTTTGTAGGTAATTCTCATTCCCTCTGTAGTCTTGTTTGCTGATAGCTTTGGCTTTTCTAAAATTATTTAGGATAACGTTTTCTGATGATCTGGCCTGTGCAACCAGCGAAATGCGTATAGGAACTGCTTATCCTCCAACAATAAATTTCAGTATTTTTCATCAATTAGGAAAAAAAGGGAATTAAGCACAACAAACAAAGTCTTTTAATAGAGAAGAAAAAACTTTACAAAATCAATAACAACAAGGTGTACTTGGCGTTTGAATTTCATTGATAAAGTCGATATTTTCGATCGCAAGGATCTAAATTTTTTTGATAACATGTGGTTTAATAAAACGAACAAAACTCAATCAAAAACTCTATTTCGAATTTTTTTGTTGTTACACCCTTTTGCATTTTAGCTGACAATATGTATTCTTTGTTGCTTATTTACAGTCTATTTAAGTTTTCATGGCGTTTTCACTTGCAAGGGGGCCTTAAAGTCACAAAAATAACACACCATCAGCTGTTTTTTTGAGGACACCTTGTGAATAAATACATTTATTTTGGTAAAAAAACCGTTTTATGATGTTTAGTAGGGGCTCAATACTTTTATTTTAATTAAATACGATTTATCAAGTACATACCACTTAAAAACTGTATTTAAATGCAGTTTAACGTTGAATAAAAATATACTAAATACGTATTGAAATACCAAGTCAAAAACTGGGCATAAGTCACTTCCTGATTGTAATAAGAAGACAAATAAAATTATTATCGCACTTTTATCTCTTGAATGAGAATAGAGCAACTTAAAATTTTTGGAAACAAAAAACTAAATTTCTACCCGTGCGACAGCCATAGGTTATGTATTTACGGTGAACTTCTTTTTATTCGCGGCGAAAGATGGACGGTATGATTGGATTGGAAGTTACTTTTTTTGTGACTTCTGCAATAAGAAATGTTTGCACGGCATGCACGTTCATACATTTGTATGTATTTCATTGCAAACAAACAATAACATGTACATACTACGTACAAAAGAGGGCTGTGTTGTACTTAATATCTGGTAAAATCAAAAACAAAAAGTTGAATAAAAACATACAAAAACAAATATGAAAATAATATACAAAATCGCGCACTCACAATCGCTGAAAAGTTAAAATATCATCAATATATTGTAGAAAGTGACGACTTGACGCGGCAACCTGGCGCCTAACAAAACATGACTACAAGCCCCCCAAGTTACCCCTTTGAAACCCCGTCATCAAAGTTTATTGTGTGGGGCTGACGCCGACAAATTCGTAAGATAAACGACGACAACATTGAATAAATAAAAACAAACAAGTGAGCCGAAACTCATTGCTGGCTGTCGTCGCGGTGCGCTGTTTTTTGTGCACACACACACACTCACTTCCATTCCAAGTAGACTCACACAGATACTTTTAATGTTGTTTTTACTGGTTGGGTTTTGTTTTCATGTTTAACTCTCCCTGTTTTGTCTTTCAACCAGTGTTGCCAGTCCATGTGTAATTACTAGGCTATTTTTTCGGTTAATTACAACCCGATTAACTGATCGGTTAATTTAAAATTGCCTACTTTCGATTAACGATTGAACCGATTAATTACAGTCGATTCTTAACTTTTTGTAGTATTATTACATATTTTTTTGTGTTTTTCATTATTTGTGTCGTCTCATATACAAAAGAAAATATTTATTAATACAAACAAAGAAGGGCAATCTTAATTTTAAATAAGTGTTTTCTGTCAACCGCTTTTTGTTTCACGTACTTTTTATATGTATGCGTTTAGTTAGTTGTTTTTTTTTTATTTATTTTTTTTTTTTTTATTATTCCTACACTAATAGCCTATTTCCAATGTGCGAAAGAATTCTTTCGTTCGCATAACTACATTGAAAACAAAAACAAATTTCTTGACTTTGTTTTTGTTTTCAATGTAGTTATACGAAAGAAAGAATTCTTTCGCACATCGGAAATAGGCTATAACTGCCAATTTCACGATGTCGAAAGAACGCTTTCTTTCGCACAAATACATATGAACCAAAAACAAATTTTTGAGAATTTGTTTTTGTTTTACATGTATTTGTGCGAACGAAAGCGTTCGTTCGCATTTAGTGAAATAGGCAGTAAATCCCGCGAAGCTTTTTGCTTGTCTGCAGGAGACCAGAGTCTCTGGCGGGAATCAAACCCGCAACCCCGGTACTGATAGACTAGCTCACTACCAGCTAGCCTACCGGGGCATATATTCATATCTTCCCAAATCAATCTTTTAACAGAATTAACCGAAACAATTAAAAGTGCTAAACATTTAAAAAAATTAAAAAAGGACTCTAATGACGTAATGGAAGATTTTATATGTTAAGAAAAATCCAGGAAGAATACTGAGAAATTAGATATTCTCTATTATGGGTTGCTTTTGGTTTCTCCAACATCTACGATAAATGAAAGAGTTTTTTCAAAGTCAAGTTTTATTAAAACTAAAGAAAAGAATCGCTTAAATCCTAAACATTTAAACCAAATTATTTGTCAAAAAGATTATTTTATAAGATCTCCTTAACCTATTGAAATAACTAATAACAGCTTATTTTTTATATTTAAAAAATATGTATTACATACATATATATGAATGATTATTTTTATTTTGCTCTTTTTAGTTTAAGAATTGTTCTGTTGCTTATGTTATTGTTTTTTATTAATAAACTCCAAATAATAAATTATTTATGCATTTTTATAAATTGAAATTACTTTATTTATAAAAAAAAATTTATTAATGGGTTAACCGATCAATAGCAAAATTAACCGATTATTAACCGACTAAACCAAAACCTCAATTAATTAATATAGCGATTAACCGATTAAAGCAAAAGCCCTATTAAATGAATACCCTAGTAATTACACATGTGTGTAATAATTCATGAGTAATTAGTAGGGCTGAGATTCTCATACACTAAAAATCGAAAATATGCGCTTGAAATATGCCCTAAATATCCAAAATATGCACATACAAATATAAAAAATAAGCACTAAAAACTTAAAAAATTTCCATAAAAAACTTTTTTTATATTATTAAATAAAGAATTTAGTCGCATTGTTATTCAAATATGTTTTAAAAAACTTAAAAAACTAATTAAAATTTTTTTTTTTTACAAATATGTTTTATATTATCAAAAAAATTCTTGAAGAAGATTTATAATGGAAATCGATATATTGATAAATAAAAATATTTTATATATTAAAATATAATATATATTATCAAAAGTAAAACTTTGTCTGTTCGGACACAAAAAACATTTGTACATAAAAAATAATCTCGCAACGTCAACCGAAGTGAAAGAAGTAACTTAATGGATGCCTTTGATTCCAGATCAGATTAAAAATACTTGAAAATTATTTAAGTTTTAAGCAAAATGTTTTGGATATTTGTCGGGCTATTCTTCCTTCCACACTATAAATTTCACTTTCTGCAATATCAATTATTTGAACTAAATCCCTCCAATTAAGTTATTAATTTACCAATATATCCGTAGTTGGAAAATACAAATGATAATTGATATCGGAAGTTATTTGAATTTAATATTTCTTTTGATTTTATAATTGCATAATTATCGGCATCATCAAGCTGTTCAATAACATTCTTAAATTACTCAAAGTTTTTTGAACAGAATTCTGAACCATCTAGACAAAAACTGGCTGCGGTGGAAGGGGAACCAAGGGACACACGATTGTTAAGTTTTACCCGGATTAAAAAAGTCGAATATTTAAGAAGTTATTATTTATAAAATCCTCCAGTTGGAAAAATCGTTTGTTGAAAAATTTGCATAAATATTTGGAGTTGCAGGCCTCGTTAAATATTTTAAATATGTAATTTTCCCTTATATTTGATTGCAATCACGTTTGATTCCAATCGAATTGTTTGCAATACTTAAGTTGCAATCAAAACCAGTAATTGAAATCAAAATCAGGGGGCTAATTCTGGAAGTCGTGATCGAATACTTTTTCGATTCGAAAGCAATTTTATTTCTGATTCTTTCAGTCGAATCGAAATAATATTTTCAGTGTTGTAAAAACTCAAACAAATAATTTGCAATACTACAAAAATTATTTCGATTCGTTCAGCATCGATTTAAAGAATCAGAAATAAACTGATTTAGAATCTAAAAAGTTTTCGTTCACGACTGCCAGAATTAGCCCGCAGTATCAAAATGTTCGTTCTTTTTAAATGAAACTCCTTCTTCTAGAAATCGAGCTAACTCTGATAATTTTGAATTACCAACAATGTAAATTTTTTCACAACCACTAGATTCCAAGAGTATATTATTTTGTTGCACTTTCACTATAGTTGTGAATGCGAATGGAATTGATTGAAATCACATGAAAACAATTAAAATTTAATTTCAATCGAATTGATGGTCATTAAATTGAATCCAATGATTTCTAAAAAGACTGATACTAAAATAATTGCAATCACAAGGTATTGCCATCTTGTGATTGCAATCATTATAAATCTGAAATCATTTTTAAATCAAAGAAAGAAATCAGTTTGGTTAAAATAATTTTGATTGTACTCCCAATTGATTGCACTTTTTTACAACTGTGGTACGACATACATACATATGCATTTTTCGTCATTTTAAAAGTACGTATTATCAAATTAGATAAATTAATTAAAAAGCAGAACCTAAAATAGAAAAACACACAGATTATACCTGAAACTAATTACTTGACCTGCTATTTTCATGCAAATGCATGTTTTTGTCGATATTCTAAGAACAATGCCGACCAATTATGTTTTCAATAATTTCAATAAATTTGCTTTAATATGACATGGATTTGTTTTTGCATATTGTTGCATATTTTTGCATATGTTGGAATTAAATGCATATGTGTTACATATTTTGACGTTTTGAGGGGTTTTCTCTTAAATTTCCATATTTTAAAAAAAGTTCATCAAAAATTTCCTAATACACAAAAACAAACGTTACAATCAATAAATTAATTCTTTTGGAGCTCTGCATTAAATACAAGATTTTCAAGAATACGACAAAACATCGTTCTATTGTAAACCGATGCAGCACCTTCTATGGTTAAGGCTGCCAATGGGCTTAACATATTTTATCCAAAACTGGTACAAGCTACTTCCTTGGCTTGCAAAAAGTATGAAAAATATCTTGTGTGTTACACTATGCCATAAGTACAGAAATACTGTACTATGTACATAATTTATACATACGAACATGATAACGGAAGTCACTACTCAAAATTAAAATATAAGTTCAAATAATTCAAATACGCTTTTATTTTGTAACGTTTTTTGCTGCTCCTGTAAACAAAAGAAAAGTTTAGTTACGTCCTTTTAAATTTAAGGTGGCGATATATAAAAAACTATTTGATTTCTTATATTTTCTGCCGTAGTCATAAACAATTATTTTTATTTTAGTGTTAAAACCTTCAACAAGTAACTTCAAATTCTCTCTCATTTCATTATTTAAAATTTTTATTTTCTTTTGTTTTTCATTTTCTGTTTACAAAATGTATGGAATTAAATGAGCGTTAAAAAAACGTTCCCGAAATAAAATAAATTTTATTTCACGGCGGCTTTCTACGACAAATTTTTACATGAAATTGTATAGAAAATGTGATCTCGACCATAGTATAATAAATACCAGTTATGTTCATTAGAGAGAGTTGTCATTATTTACCCATGTAATGTCAAATTAATTTACTTGATTTTATATACCTTGTACCATGATCTCGACGCAGTTCTGTTTGAACACGTAAATGTATTTTTCAAACTAAATTTAGATTTCAAATTTAATTTAGTTTTAATGAATGCAGCACTTTATGTTTATATGCTCTGAATGTTAAACTAAATTAAAAAAAATATTAATTTGTTATTTTTCTTCGAATGTGTAATTTGGGAACAGTCATGTGTAATTTCTAAATTTTTCATTGGCAGCACTGCTTCCAACTGTATTCTCCAACCGTATGGGCGTTTGTGATTGCAGATTCAAGAGAGAACCAGTGTTACCAGGCTAGTAAATGAACTTCGTAACTACTAGGGACCCAGAATTTATGTATTTATAAACTTAATAGGGTCTTAGATCAATTACAAACGAAATGACAAACATATATGGGCTTTTCCAACGAAAAGTCTACTTTTTGGTACGTAACACCACATAATTTGGAAGCTTTGGCTCTTCCCGTTCCCCAGATATATAGAAAAAAGTAATAATAAAAAACAATAAGGGACTAATATGTAAAATGCATCGATCGGGCTGAATTTCAATAGCAAAATTATAAGGACCAGATTTGACAGAAATATATATCAACCAAGTCCCCTTCATATCTGGGGTCTTCAGAAAACAAATTTCAACAGACAAACCGACATCGTTTAATCAACTTCGCTACTTATAAGACCCAGAATCTTTATACTTTATAGGCTCTAATATCAATATTGTAGAAATTACAAAAGGAATGACAAATTGTGTATATTAATTTTACTTGTAGAATATTTGTATTCGATCATTGAGACTCCTGCCTGGCCCAAAATGTCGAATATTCGAATATTCGTATATTTATATTGAAAACAATAATAAAAAACTTAAATTTGTTGTCCTTTTTTTTAAGAAAAGGGAAAAAACTAGCTAAAATCTTAAGTTCTCAATATATTTTTACGGCCTAAGCTATAAAAAATAGAGCATGTCAGTAAAGGGTTAATTTTTTATAACTTAGGCCGTAAGTCTGTAAGTGCAGTTTAGCTTTATTGTCGACTTTTTTTCTTGACTGGTTTCATTTGGGTTTTTGTGTCTAAGCACCTTTTCTATTAAATATTTTGTACTGTTAATGTGGACTTAACACTTTTTCTTTTACTTGCATTAAATTTTATAAAACATAACTTATTTTTGGTCTAAGTGCATTGTATGCTTGACGATGATCAATTGCTAGGAACTTGGTGCCGTCAGTAGTAGGATGGTTTACACATCGGTGGGAACACCCATTCTTCCATTCTTTGGTATTGATGATGTATTTGGTGGGAGGCAATGAGGGTGGAAAGTCAACCCCTTCTGCCTAAGCTCAGAAGTGTGCTTCGATCGGCATGATATGAGCAATGAAAAGTACTTCTCAAGCAGCTTTGGATGTTATTCTACATCTTCTGCCTATTGAGCAGTATGTGATGGGAATAGCAGCCAGAAGTCTTCTTAGACTGAGGGCAATATTCTAACTGTCGGTGGAGAGTATAATAGATTCGGCACATCCGAATATAAGACTCTTACTTGTTTTTTCTCCAAAAAAAAAATGTTCTGGGATTATTTTTTAATGGATGTCTATTTTGTATTTCCTAAAGTGTCGTTCAGTAAAAGTCTAGACAATCGGACTTAATTCCATTTTTCTTCAGGGAGTTTTTTTTAAATATTAAAATTAAAAAAGCTTCGTTTTATTTTGGTATTACATTTTCAAGAGATTTCTGGAAAATAAAATTTGTTCAGAGTTTTGAACAAATAAATATTTATAAATATACATTTTTTTAGCATTTATTTGATAAATATTGCAATATGAGAATAAAATATCAACAGTTTTGCGATTATAAAAAATCAGTCCGATTTTCCCTACGCTCCTATTTTAGTATGCGAAAAAGATGCATGTAGGGTTTCCCTCACTTTTGGCAGCACTGGTTTGCAATATTGCAATAATGCATAATGTATGCACTGAATAAAAGAGGCTTTTCGAAGATAAGTAGAGTTGTGGAAAATGCGTATTTCAATAAGATAAATTCCAAAATTTTTTTATTTTTAAAATAGATTTTAGCAAAAGTATTTTGTAAAACAAAATTAAAAGTACGTATGTACTCGTATGTATAAAATGAATTCATATTTTTAAAATACTTTATTGAAATAAAATTAAACAAATATTCGTAGAAATAAAAAAAATCATGACTCAAATCGGTATAAAAAAGTACTTCTGTAATTTACAAATACAAAATATTTATTTTATAATGTGTAAAATAAAATATAAAATTTTCCCTTTGAAAACTTCAAAAATGTTCCAATCTTAATTGCACATTTCGCAAACCTTGTTCAAAAGTGACTCAGCTCAAAATTTTCATTTTTCGGGCTTACATGCTTCAAAAATACACATGTTTATCTTTAAAAAAATATCCGCGTATTTTGTTTTTGTGAACTGTTGCTAAACTACACTTATGTCGTTCTTTATGTTTCAAATGGTGTAAAGTTGCAATTTATTAAGTGACTTATTAGAAAATATAATGGTCGTAGATTCCTACTGCTAAGTGTTAAATAGTCTTAATTCGAATTGTGACACTTTTGATAAAATAAATCTTTGTTGGAGTTTATTTTAATTAGACTTGTGTCAGTTCAGCTCAATGAGGTAAGTACGATTCATTTCTATTCACGCAGAGAAAAAATATGGTTGGGCATGGTTACGGCAACTACACTATGTTTATTGTAAAAATATATTGTTGTCGTAAACAAAATATTGTTATTTTTATTTAATATCAACAATATTATAGTTACTGTAAACAGGTCAATGTTTATCGCAATTATAAATTTAAGTATGGAAAAATAATCATTTTTATAACAACTAAATAATGATAACTTTGAAAACATATTATATTCCTTACAACCATCTAATGATATTTAATAGTCATAGCATGATAACTTTCTGTACGTGTACTAATAATATGTTTAAGATGCAAACAAAATATCTTTACTCTAATAATATTTTGTTATCGCCATTTGTAAAATAATTTTGCATCAGTTGTGTCGTTTTTTTTTTGCATATGCCTATAGAACTATTTGTTATTTAGTGGTTAAACAATTTTAAAAAATACCATTAAAAGCCAAGTTTAAAGAAATTAAAAAGTAAAGAAATTGTTGGCACATAAAATAAAAATTGAAAAGTGTCACAAAATAAAATATCAATGCTAAAAAATTTTAATATTGTTTGAAAATGGTGCAAAAATATTGACCATTGTGTTGTGTTAGTTTAAAGAAAAAGAATGAAAATTCTATAAAATAATTTATAAATTAATTGCGACCTACGATAAAAATAGGTTTTAATATTATGTTAAAAGTTGCATCATATTATGATGTGAAATATCTGTAACAGATTTACGTTAAGTAAAAAAGCATAAAAATATATTAAAAATATTTTTCGGTTTCAGATTTAAAATACATATTATTATGATTAACATGATAATAATATGATTACTTCTTAACTTATTTTGATTAACATGATAATAATATGATAACATTAAATTATAATACGAGTATGATGTAATAAAAACAAATAAGGATTAACCGAAAAATATTATGATGTAATATTACGAATATATTTGGTCATAATAATAATCGTAATATGTTGACGATAATCATGAATGTAATCATAATATGTTGCTCTTAGAATATTTTTACCACAACCATGTTTTTTCTTTGCGTGTTATTCAGCTAAAGTGACATAACTTAAAATAATTCGCTAACTTGTCTTAGATCTGTATCTGTATGGATTTTGTACTAAATGGTGCAAAGTTTTTATTTTTGAGTCACTTTTAAATTGGGTGTGCGATTTGTTCTTCCCTATATTAACAAAATTTAATTATTAAAATTTTTTGTTTGTATCTAATAAAAAAGTTTTTACTCTATATTTCTTATTAAATTATTAATTTTTAATAAAAAACTTAATTTAATTGACGTAGCCATTTAAATAGAAATGAGCTTTATAAAAAGGACGAAGTGCTCTATGAAGCTTTGTTCTAGAGTTAACCTATTCATGATGACTAGCCAAACCTTACTGAACAGAAATGTCAATGCAGTTTGACATTCTCAGCTGTTGTTGTTTGAACTGGTAGTGATAGGGTATCAAAGATTCGGCATAATTAAAATCAGACTATCAGTTTAAAACTTTTGGTTAAATGTTGAAAATTATTTTGTTAAAAATACTTGCAATATCGATTATAGTAAATATGGTTGGTTTTTTTGCACTCCTCTTCCTATTTATTTAAAAATTATACAAAAATAAAAAAATAAATAAATAAAACAACAGCAAAAGCGATACATCATGCTTTTCCGATAGAAATTTCAATTGATTAAAAGCCAAGTCAAGTACTTTGTTGCTGTTAATGATGTTCGATGTCAGAAACACACAACCAAGCGAATGCAACAATGTTTAAAGTGCGCTCAGTTATTTCGGCTTAAATAGGGACGAGATATGTACAAATGTATGTATCTTACAGCAACAACAACATTGCAATTCATCCATATATTCGTCTATCCGTCAATAATGAAAACAACAAATCTTAATCTTGACATTCTTTCAATAAATGAATAACAACAACAACAAAAGCTTTTGGCTCATTTGTATGCGGCGCGTTACTGTAATAAGAACAGCAACAACAACCAATACTTGTTCGGAACAGACCTAGCAAAACAGACTTTGCAGAAAGAAAAACCGATACAGATCAATTAGACAAGCAACTGAATTGATTTGCAATAGTGAATTCATTTTTATTCAATTCACGAAATCTGAATACTTTTTTTTAATTCAACTGAATGCATTCCAAAAGAGAAGAAAAAATTCAAATGGCGGCCGACGGAATGTTTTGCAAATCATTTCAATTATTTATGTTTATTTTTAAATTTATCATAGAAAATTTCATTTAAGGTTTTTTTTTTTAAATACTCGTCTGTACATGGAAGGTGTAAAAGTAAAACAGGTTGAAGAAAGTCTGCATATATTTCTGAATATTTTAAGGTTTGATTTAAAATTAACAATCTTTTTTTGTAATTACCTTCACCGTCAGTGGTTACTGATTCGGTAGCTCGGGCTCGTAGATCCGAATAGTTTTGTCGAATGTTGTTTGGATCCGTAGTTCCGAAATGGCTTGAGTTTATTGCATTTAGTGAATTTTCGCCTAAAAGAAAACAAAATAAAAAATGATGTCATAAATAATAGTCATACAGGCCTGTTCTGAAAATCACTTTTATTCAAATCACGTGATTTCAAATCACATGTGCCTTTTAAAATCATACGTTTGATATATTTTGTTCCGTATTTTTATGTATATTTTCAACTGCCGAAAGCATACCAAGAAACATAAAAACGAAATGTTTTTCAGAACACCACAAAATCACACGCGTGATTTTAAAAGCACGTGGTTTCAAATCACGTGATTTTCAGAACATGCCCGATAGTAATTAAAAAAATTTAAAACCATAATATAATTGTAAAATATTTTGCTATTATTTATTTTTAAATAAATCGTTATTAAACTCTTAATTGATTATTATATATAAAAAAAAAAAACAAGTAAGAGTGCTATATTCGACTGTACGGAATCGTTAATACCTTACACCGAGGGTTCAAAAAGTTTAGGAGTGGGGTTTATATGAAATCTATAAATAATAAGCCAATCTTTATAAAGCATCACATAACTCGTTGCTTAATTTAGGTAAAATGTCCTGATTTTTTTTTCAAAAATATTATTAGGCATATTAAAGTGATTTTCAGGAGGGGATTTTATATTGAACATATCGTAAATTATTGAAAGTTCATTTCAAAATTGTGTAGTGTGATTTCTTGCATTAAAACCGCTAAATTAGAACAAATTTAAATAGAGCAAATGTTTTAGATGTTAATCCTTCTTAAATTGCTTTTCGGAAGGCCGCTTTATATCGAACCAATGGTAAATTTGCTGTTGTGCGATTCACTAACTTTTAACGAACCGACAATCGTTATATTTGTCGACATAAATATTCGCTTACAGTAACGATAGTGTGATTTTGTAATTTCTTTTAAACGATAGTAATCAGATTTATTTAATGAAATATTCATTTATATTAATATCATGTGACATTGGAGTCTCCCAAATGCCAAATACTTAAAAGCCATTTAAAAAAAATTTTCTGAATTGCAAATTCGATAGCATTTTCGATATATTTATTTTAACAATACGATTATCGTTATAAAAGTTAGTGAATCGCACCACTGGTGTAATTTCTAGCCATATAATGCTAAATTACGTATTAGAATTATTTCCCAAAGTGGGATATTTATATATATGTATATGGGGCCTATGGTAAATTATGGACCCGATATTCCTGAAATTTATGAAACTATGACAGACAAAATTGTACTTTAATATCATTATTCGTTACGGTTTTAGGCGTACAAAAGTTTTTTCCGAAAGTGGGCTTTATATGGGGCTATTCGTTCCAAATAGGAATCACGGGACACAATTATCCAATTCACAAGCTCTGTCGTATGGCTCATCGATTTTTTGTCGTATTGCCAAATACCAAAAATTAAAAATTTTATCAATTCAATGTACATTGTCAATGCACTTTGAGTTAATTATTTGAGAAGATTAACAAATTTATTTTTAGCATATAATGAAAATATATATTTGCCGTTAGTTAAAGGTAGGATTTTGTTGGACGGATAACAAGTTACATATTTATTATTTCAACTTAACTTTTACCTATCCGGTAGGATGAACTTGAATTTAACATAATTGCTTACTTTAATTTAAAGCAAAGTTTAATAGTGAACAAATTTTTTTTGTAATTATTTAATGTAATTATAATTTTATACTTCACTCTTTGTTTTTATTTATTTTTTCTTCTTCTTTAACATAATTTGCCATTCACATGGGTTAATGCAATTAAATTAAGTCAGGTATGGAGTTTTAATTTGAAATTAAATTGTAATAATATTAATTGATAAGCAGTTTTAATTAAAATAGCTTAAAAAATAAATAGATATGAATCAAACATATATTAATCAGTCAGAAGAATTAAATTTGTGTTAGTAGTTATCCCATTATAAAAAGCCTTTTACAAATTTAGCAAACAAATCGAATATTTCCAGGCCTGGAATAAATACAACAATTTTCAAAACACATACAAATCAAACGTATAATGAGACAACACTTTTGTACTTTTTTCAATGCTATTTTACGCCTTCAATACTGCCCTCAAGAATAGAAGGTTTCCTTAGTAACCATGATACCAAAGCCAGGAAAGGATCACACAAAAGTTGAGTTATACAGGCCATCCAAACCAACAATTCGGTTTTAGAAGAAAGCACAGCACAATTGAACAAACTCATCGAATAGTAAATGTCATAAGAAAAGCCTTTGAAGACAAAAATATTGCTCAGCACTGTTCATAGATGTGTCTCAAGCTTTTGATAAAGTCTGGCATGAAGGATTACTACTGAAATTGCAGCAAAACTTACCAGCAAACATACACGAGCTGTTAGAAAGCTACTTAGTCTATCGTCAATTTATTATTAAAGAAGTTCTCATCAGCCAATTAACGCTGGAGTCCCACAAGGCAGCATCCTGGGCCCTCTATTACACTTAATTTATAATTCGGACATGCCAACAAACAGCTACACACAAACCTCAACATTTGCGGACGATACAGCTTTTCTAAGCGTACATGAAAACTGTCAAGAAGCATGTCGTTACTTACAGGATCATACATTTAAACTGGAAAGGTGGTTAAAACAATGGAGGATAAAGATCAATGAGCAAAAATGTGCACATATAACAATCACATTGGGTCGGAATATCAATAATCAAATAATACTCCAACACTCGCATGTAAAATACCTCGGTATACATCTAGATCGGCGTTTAACGTGGAAATGGCATATAGAAGCTAAATTAACTCAAATGAGACTAAAAGCAATTCAAATTTATTGGCTTATTGGAAGAAATTCTGTTCTTAGTCTCGATTGCAAACTTCTACTTTACAACTCTATCTTAAAGCCCATTTGGTGCTACGGTATTCAGTTATGAGGCACTGCCTTGGCTTCTAACATCGAAAAAATTCAAAGGCGCCAAAATAAACTTCTTCGAATACCTACAGCCGTACGTCAAAAACTCAATCAGAAGAGCAATAAACACCTACATATGTGAACAGAAACCGTGATGACGAAATCTTTTTTGTCTGGCACTGGCAGGACATAAAGCCAATATTAGGATTAGATTTGATTAATTATTGTTAGTTCATATTTAATATATGAAGATTCAATAAATAAATACTGAGAAAAAAAAGAATAAGCTTTTGTACGAAAATTACCACCAACAAATATACAATATTGTATACTTAATACGACGATACGACAGCATGTGCATTGGACAAATACAAGATAATTTTAGTTCCTAACCTAATTTTTTAACCTTAATCTAAACCTAAACCCTAAAAATAAATACGAACGAAATCTTATTTTTCATATATCGCACTGGTTCCTCTAAAGAGAGTTAACTCAACATTTTTCAATTTCTACTTTATGCAAGAAATCGTACAGAGGAAGAAAGAAATGTACAGTGGCCACTTATATACTTCTTTTTAAATTGTATTAAATTTTATTACTATAACTTCCTCTAGTTCCATACTATAATTAAAAGATGTATGTCTTGTTGTATGGAAATACAGATAAATAAAGAAACAAACAAGATGGGGGTAGTGCATTAATTTCCCAGTTTCAATTTACAGTTAGTGATAGTGAAAAATTATTGCAATCATTTTGTTGACGTTGAGTGATGAATTGAAGATTAGCAGCCTCACTAAGCATGAGTGATAGTGACGTTAAAAAATGTTGCACTCAAAAAACAAATAGTTTGATTTAAGAAAAAGCAATCATCAGTTTATTGCAACTGTTTTGATCTTCACTCATTTGTGTGCATCTTAAAATTTTGCACTAAATTTGCAAATAAAAAACTTGTTTTTTCATTATTAAAGCCATGAGATATTCTGTTTAATTTCCTTTCTTATGCATATCATAACAAGAATCAAAAACTATGCTCATACAAAATTAAATTTTTTAAATTTTAGTGAGAGTCTGTTTATATGCAGCTTTTTTGATTGCAACTACAAATTTTGCACTATTTGAATTGAGTGCAGATTTTTGCATTCAATCTTCGCTCAGTGATAGTGACAAAATTTGCAATAACACTAAATTTTTTTAGTGGTAGTTAAAAAAATATCAATCATCACAAAAGCTGGTAAAAAAGAGTGCAAATTAATTTTTTTGCAGTTTGATTTAGTGATACTGCACTGCTGATTTAAATCCATATTTAGTGCAGTGTTCCCAACTATGAGTGGTCATATTTACCCACTGTAATAATCTTACATAATTTTCTCTAGTATTTTGTTAAAAAAATGCAATTTATTCCCCTTTGTGATATAAGAGTACACATAAAAAGAAAACACTTTAATGTCTCTACAGAAAATTTAAAAATTTTGAGTTAACCCCCTTTAGACGTACCAGTGCGATATGTACACAAATTTACTGCCCTTAATTGAAAAGTTCAATAAAAATATAGTTAATATTATAACATTTTAAAATAAATTTAGACAATTCACAAAGTGTTCTATTGTGTTATATTGGTTATCTTACCTCTTTTCTTTCTAACCCAATGACCCGTCTAAGCACCTAGAGTGGGCCGTATGCTAAATTATGGACACATATTGGCACAATTTTATTGCGTGATTTCTTGTCAGTCAAAATGGTGAGATCCATATGACTGTAAAATTTCTGTCAGTATTTTTGACATTTCATAACAATTTGTTTTCATATTATTGTTCATTTGGAATTAATTAAGGCTTTTGACTTGTAATGCTCTGTATCATAGTGCAAAAGAGCCTTAAGCGTGCAAAAAATGCATTTAGAACCAATTACATTTTTACAGTTGAAATCATACATAAATTCATATGACGGGTCATGACGTATGCATGTACTATATGTCTGTGGCCAAAGCTTGAAACAATTTGTTGCTTTCTCGTCTCGATTTTAAACAGTGTTAATCGCAATCACAACAACACACGATTATGGCACCAAACAACAAAAAATTGTGTGTGAAGGACGTTAAATTGCATTAAAAAAACTAAATTAAAAAAATACAAGTTTACACAACATTTTTAAAATTTATTCGCAACAAAAAGCAAATTCTTTACTAAATGTGTTTTTTTATTGCTTTTCCTTTTTTTGTTTCATTTTGCAAATAAAAAATGCGGCGCCACCAAAATTTATACACATTTGCTCCATCGGCATACACATGGTGGTAATTGTTGTGGTTGGTGGTGGTGTGTAAAAAGAATTGGGCCAAACAGCAAAAACAAAAAACCAGCAACACCAGCGTTGGCACCAAGACCGAGAGGGAGGAGTGCAGAGGTGGGAGTAGACGTTAATTATTGTTTGTTTGCTTTAGAAAATATCGGCGCCAGCATTATTCGCCATCCCGTAAAAAAATAATAATTTTTATTTGATGTGTTTTTATTTTGCAAATAAGTATGTTTTTATACCAACTAAAATCCAAACTCAAAAATATCAGGTGTTTTTTTTAACTGCATGAGAACTTTCGATATCGATAACTATGACTTAAAAGCTGATAATGTCAAACTGTGTTGACATTTCTGTTCAGTAAAGTTTGGCAAGTCATCATGAATTGTTTAAAGCTAGAACAACGTTTCCAAATTGTAGAAATTTAATGTAAAAAATTAGTTTCTTCGTAAAGTTCATAGGGCACTTCGTCCATTTTACGAAGCTCATTTTTGGTTAAATGGCTACGTCAAAAAGCAAAATTGCAGAATTTGGAGCGAAGACAATCCTCAAACCGCTAACGAGTCACCATTACATCCATTAAAATTGACTGTTTGACAGTAAATGGCGAGCGCTCTCGAGCCATGCTGAATGAATTTTGTTTCCACTAATCAGCAAAACATCAACGACATTTGGTTCCAACAAGACTGCGCAACATGCCATACAAAATCAATTTGGGGACAAATTTATTTCCAGAAGAGGTCATGTTCAATGGTCTTATCGTTCGTGTGATTTAACGCCTCTGGATTGCTTTTATGGGGCTTTGTTAGGTCATTGGCTTATGCCTACAAACCAGCAACTCTTGAAGCATTGGAAGGCAATATTCAAGCTACCATTGATGCTATACGGCCAGATTCATTGGGAAAAGTAGTCGAAAGTTGGATCGATCGATTGGACCATGTAACTTGTAGCCAAAACGGACATGTGTCGGAAATTATATATAAAAAATAAATGCCATGAAACAATCTACCAGATTATAATAAAAAAAAATTCATTCCTATTTCTGTCTTGTATTATAATTTGAAGTTATGCACTTAAAAAACGCTCTTCGAAAAGGTTGTGCAAGTCAACTGCCTTAATTTATTTCAGTACTTTCTTTTAAATTTTGTTTTGCTCACTTGCATATTTTTAATTTACATGTTAACAAAAGAAATTTCTTTAATTTTAATTTTTAAACAAAATGCATCAAAAACTAAACTCTGTATTTGTATTAGAAAGGGACTACAACTTCGTCTGCCCAGCAAGAAATGGGCATAGTGTAAGTTGCGTCCAAGACACCTTTCTCGACTCTAACACGAACAAGTATTCGAAGAGCCTTGCATGGTCAAGCACCGTCTAAACATTAATATTCCCTTAGAGTGGGACTAATTTTTAAATATTAAGCTGTTATTGATTTTTGACTCTTTACAAGTACCATACACAGTGTTTTCTTGACACATTAAGAGCAACGATCTCGTAGACGGCCATCTCCCGTCAGCAGACAAAATTACGCCGACGGTCGGCCACTGTACTTAACACCTACATTCTTATAGCTGGAGTATTTTATATTTACCTTCGATTCGATTCATCCTTTGTCTTTGATATGGAGGTGGAGCGGTTTCTGAAAAAAAAATAAAAGGAAACATTATCAACATTTATTTTAAATATGGAATGGAATATTCAAAAATACTTTGTATTTTAATAAGGATTAACAAAAAAACTTCTGAAGATTAAAAATAGAAATAAATAGTTACCCCTACACTCTGGTTAAAAAACTTTTAACTCGAATATCTATGATCTATCTTATAAAAAAAAACTCACTTAATCGTTTTAAAATATTAGATTTTATATTATAATTTGTTTAAAAATAAGTATTGCGCAACATTAGCCCATTTCGGTAAAAAACTATTGAAAGTTATAGGCAGAATCTTTAAACATTTTCATAGTTCAAATCTGCTAAGGAGTTTAATTGAGAATATTTTAATTGAGAATATTTGGGGTGTAAGAAAAATCATAACTGATTTGTATATGCCAAGCAAAATCTTACTACAGACTAGAGGCCTGCACAATTCTATTGAACAGGCATTCAAGTCAATGAAAATTTTTCAAACTCTATACTGTAGTGTTGCTGTCACAAATAAATACTGAAGAGAAGTGTAAATGATGAATTAACGTAAGTATGTGAACGTGTAGAAGCAAAAAACAAGTGCGTTACTTTAGTGAAAGTGCCATTATAAAAATTACTCTTAAAATTGAACAATTCTTTTTTTTAATTTGATTTTGGGATATGTATGTATGAAATATTTTGTATGTTAATATCTTTGATAATATTGCAACAACAATTCTTTACAAAGGCAATTCTTTGTATGCGTAAGTCATATACGACACACAAGTAAACATCACAAATTCTCGCAGACTGCACGGGGTTATTTTACTGCATTGAAAGGTCTTGAAATAAACACGTACTCTTTGGAGTGTATTTCTTTGAATTCTTGTACCCTCACAACCAAGGCGAATTCACTAGACGGTGGGGTCAAGCCAACATATGGTTTTTTTTCGCTGGCCGATTTGTCAAAGTTTGTATACAAACTGAGGTTTTGCATGCAAGCAAAATTTTTTGTACTTGTAATATTTTTGACAATCGGACCATGAAAGTTATAGAGTTGACCTCACTTTCTAATGAATTCGCCTTGCTCACAACACTACTAAAGCTGTGCGAAGAACAGTATCGCTAAGTCATCGTCCAGACTCCAAATTATGAAATTCTAGGATTGCAATTTTTGTATTTTTATCTTTTTTTTTGATATTTTATATATGAAAAGTGTGAGAATAACAAAAAAAAAAAAAAAACAGAATCGCAGAGTACAAGCAACTGAACACAGTGAACACATACGTTTTGTACACACATTTTGTTTTTATTGTGTGTTTGATTTTTAAATATATTTATACAGGCCTTTACTAAAGGCAATTGTCATTAGTCTCTCTCGACCCAAAAGGATCATGATAGGAAGAGATTCATATAGGGGATAATTTAAATCATCTAAAAAACTCAATTTTTAGTTTCATATTAAAATAAAAAGAAAACCACTTTTTTACAAGGAGAATTACCACAGACCATTTCTAACATATATTTATTAGCATAAATAATAAAATTAACAAAATAAATTATCATCATAGATCAATAACCGTTCAGAGATTGAACCGAACAATCGTTCGATCCAACAACATAACAAATCAAATCAGTAAACAAGTGATTTTGTTTTTTTTTTAATTTCATTCATAGATTTTGCTTTAAATTGAGTATCTTTTTTTTGTAGTAAAAAACAATGTAAACTGGGCTAAAAACACGCGCACAACTTAAAATAAATAAAATAGACTTTTTATGTTTTCCATGTGTATTTGATTCCAAATTTATTCAATTCATGGATGTTTGCCTATATTTTTTTGTTTTTAATAGGTATTAAACAAATAAAAGCTGTTTCTGGTTTTAATGGGCATGTGTAAATTTCCGTTTGGTTAAAAAAGATGCTGTTTTTATACCCACACCACAATAGTAGAGAGAGGTATTATGAGTTTTTGCTTTAAGCTTGTAGCATCTTAAAGTATTGGTCATAGATATACCTTTTAGTACACCGATCGACTCAGAATCACTTCTTGAATGGATTTAACGATGGCCATCCGGATGGCTGGCTGTCTGTTTAAACCTTGTGCGCAAAATACAAGTCGCAATTTTAGAGATTATTTGGTGAAATTAAGTACATTGATTCTAATTGTTACAAGGACCAAGGCTATTGAGAATCGGTCCATCATTTTACATAGCCCCCATAGAAGCTTCTTTCCGCAATAGAGTCTTTGTGACCATAAACCATCATATTATCTTGGTATTTAGAAAAAATTTAGTCCAAACCTATTTTATCCAAATCATTCTACCATATTTAATTGTCATCGGCACATATTTCACCATAGCTCCCATACAAATACTACTTCCGAAAATAGTTGTTTATGCTATAACTCCATAATAAAATTTTTAGCTACTTGTCGTGTTGATAGATCCAGAATATAGGTCCAAAATAGCCCTTTTTCCTAAAATCACTTTAAGGCAAACAAATCTCATATAGATAAAGATATCAAAATATTATTCAGCACAAAGAATTTTTACTTCATAGCATAATTTTATTCTGGCGGGTCCAAGATTGCCCATGGGTTCTCAATAGGGTACACTCTCGAAAATGGGGTTTTAAATACTGTGGTGTATGGTTTCAAATGGTCGGGCTTGACCGACTATGCTTTCTTTCTTGTTTACGTACAATTTCTCATTTAAATTTACATGTTAATTTTTTTGTTTTCAATAAATAACGAACTTATTAATGTTTTGAAAATCATAAAACAACAATAAAGTACCAATAAATGGCACCACTAAAATACTGAAAATTTATGTATGTATGTATGTATGAACGTATGTATGTATGTATTTATGTATAAAAACAAAACAAAAGTAACATTTAAATCTTTTTTTCTATACATCGTCGTTGTTGATTTTGAACGTATAGACAAATTGTGTGCGTTTGTATGAGTGTATCTGTGTTTATTGAAATCTAATATAACGCCAAAAATCATTCACAAAAATCTGTTGAAAAATATTAATCCTCTACTAATTGCCAGTTGCTATAAATTGGAAAAATCAAAATGACAACAGAATAGAAAAAGGAGTGGCATATTTAAGAGAAAAATTATATGAAATTTTTTTTAATTGCATTCAAATTTTTTCAATATTATACTCACAACTAAAAATGTCAAGAAAAATCCATGTTCTTTACATATAAATATAACACATTTGCTGCAAAACTGTAATAACTAAATATTTGTTTAACTTCAAATATGATAAGAGTGAGATATTTTTTGCTTTGCTAAATCTTATATACCCTAAAGCGTAGGATTCAGGCAATTTTTTAATAATTTTAATTTTTTCTTTTCTTTTCTCATATTCATATTTATGGTTTAAAGTCATATTTATGTTTGGTATTTTCTTTATGTATCAGCAATTTTGGAAACGAGTTTTTAAGTTTTCTTGAAAAAAATGTCCCAATTAGTCCCATTGTAATTCCATTTAAAATAGGCCGAATTAAGATGGAATATACGAAACAAATTACATATAAATATAGAGAATATTTGAGCTCAATTTAATCAACATAGCTTGTATTGTATTGACCCTATCGTACGAAAATCCTAAATTCGGTATAAATATTGTGTCAAAACGATTATTGCAGGATAAAAAAGGGGTTTGCCTGTAACGCGGTCATTTATAAATTGATTTTGAAAAAATAATGTTTATAGATTATGAGGACATTTTGAAGAGTAAATTTCTTTGGGTAAAAATTGAGATTTATGGGTTTAAATTAGATACAGACATTGTTTTTTTCTCGTGTATCAGCCATTTGTAGACCGATATGGCTGAATTTCAATATCAATCTTTTTCAGACTATGTGCATATAAATTCACAACAATTTAGTCTCCTTCATATCGGACATCACAAAATTAGATTCTCTATCAATATTGTTGAAATTACAAATATAATGACAAGCTTTTATTGTATGTAGCAGCCCATAAGCACCATGAGCCAGCGGATCTTTTGTGCAGCCTCTGTATTTCACTAAATCAGGTTCAGGCTACGTATAAAGCTTCTAACCCTGCCTGGTGAATGATCATTCATTTCAGTTTTGCTCATAATTTTTCCCCAGAAAAATTACCGCCTGGAATTCCCTAAGGTTGTACAGCAGCAGAGCAGATGTTTTGACGTTTCGACATCAACCTCACAAAATTTGCATATCCTGGTACATGCATTACCCACTATTAACTGGTGGTGTTTAAAGCCACAGTGCCCCATAAATAGGCCCACAAGCAGTCGTAGTTCCACCTTCTCAAGCAGAAGTAGCATACCTGTGCTGCCACGGGACAGTGTCACAAATCCCTTGATCTGTCTTAATCCAGAAGTGACAATCTTATATATAGCCTTTCCACCCGTAGCGGTCATTCCGGAAAAAACTTTATACAAGATCAAAAAAATCTAATAAAATAACCAAAGACTAATTAAAAAAATTTTTTGAATTGAAAATTAAATGGAATTACTTTGATAATTATGAGTCCATTAAAGAATAGCAGGAACTTAAATCAACTAATTTCCTGTTTGTTCAAGCTTCATTAAATTAATGAATGTTTGCATTTCTTGGTGTGTGTGTTTGTGTGTTGGTTACATCTTGTTCTTTGAATTTTAAAAGGATTTTTAAGTCTGTTTTATTTTTGTGCGTTTTTTTAAAAAAAAATTTTTTTTAACCCAAATAATTGGTAATAAGTAATCAGAATTACCGTCAAAAGCCAACAACGAGTTTGTTGGTACATGGCGCCGGAGCTTTTAAGTCAGCCATCATCAACAGTGTCCGTCCGTCGTCTTTTGTGAATAATGTTTGGTTTCTTGTTTACTCGTACTTGTTGTTGTCGAGGTTGCTGGATTTTGTACAATTTTAAGATGGATGCATCAATGGTACACGCTACAATTCTTGGAATTGATTATTGGCTTTGGTTTTTTGTTTAACTTTATCTTTGAATATAATATGCTGCCGCCAATATCAAGGATTGAAAGAATAAGTGGACGAGAACAACAACAAAAAAAAAAAAAAAAAAAAAAACAAGAATGAAATACGAGTATTTCTTTGTATACTGAACGCGTTTATTCAATAAGTACTATCTTCATTTTAAGCGAAATATTGTTTGTTCTCCAAGAAAAGATTTTTCTTAAATTTAGAGAAAAGCAATTTTATTTAATTTTTTTATTATCCCTTTTTTGGACTTCAACTGAATTTACATACATACATACATATCGCACTTGATAATAAAGAGGCTTTTAATTCAGAATGTCAACGTTAACATTAAAGGTATATGAGAAATAATTTTTAAACCAACCGTTTCATTACCAAAATGCAGGGCTGTGGAGTCGGAGTTGAGGTTTTTGTACCGACTACGACTCCGACTCCAAAAATTTTTTTTCTAATATTTTCCAAAATAAAAATTCTTCGAAATTGGCGATGCAATATTTCAACTATCGATTCGAAAGTTTAATAGAATCATTTTCTTGTTATATTTAACTATTTAAAACGTACAGCATTTAAAACATGTCAGAGTGATATATTCGGCAGTGCCGAATCTTTGTTACCCACCACGACAGTTGAAATATTTGAGAGCTATAAATTATTAATCAATCTTTATAAAAACGGACGTCAGTATAAAAATTGGTTCCGGTTTAAACCAATTGGACGACAATCAGGCGGCGTTATGCTCTTATTTCTAGCAATTTGAACTAACTTGAATTAAATATCATGATTCGTAACAGTTTACGCCGAACTTAAAAGATTTTCAGGGACTAAAGGTAAGTATGGACCGATAATCAGAAAATTGCCGGATATTATTTCTGGTCATATGAACCAAAATTGGACCAAATTTTACCACAATATCTATATCTGCTATGTATTATTTGTTACGGTTTTAGGCGTACTAGACAGACGGACATGGCTAAATCGACATAGAATTACTCAAGGAGCCAGAATATATATACTTTATGGGGTCTATCATGCATAATAAAAAAGTTTCACACGGAATTACAAACTTAGTGTACCCTCATCACCACTAGTAGTGGAGGGTATAAAGAGTTTAAAGTCTAATAAGGACCAGTATCATATACATTTAGCATCAAGCTTAGAGAAGGAGCTGGAGTCGGAGTCTCACTTAAAAAATTGCAGCGTTTGGAGTCGGAGTCGGAGTTAGTACTTTTTTCTGACGACTCCACATCCCTGCCAAAAAGTAGACAAATTGGCACGATATTTTTCAGTGGGTAGATATGAATAATTGGGTGATTCACAAGGTAGTCATAAAGTTGTAAAGTCATATGTCTTAAAATAATTACAAACATATATATGACTGCTGTGGGCAACCGTTTTTAATTTAGATTTCTACTGTACAGTTATGACGAATCAATGAACACGTCAATTGTAAAATATTATGAAGCATATTATGACGATATGACTTGATAGCACACCTTGTGAATCACGCAATTATGTCGCGATATTTTCTAAAAAGTTAAAAAATAAGAATTTTGAGTTAATACCTTCTTATTGATCAAGTGCGATATGTAGATACATCTTATTTCCTTTCTTTTCCATTTCTAATTTTTTGTTTAAGTTGTTAAAAACTACAAAAAATTCCACATTTTTTTAAAAAAAAGAAGAAAAAAAATTAAATCACATTGTGAATAAGCGAAAAAAAACTTTCATGGCTCCACTAAAAACTTGTGTTTTTAAGGATAGACAATTTTGTATATAAGCCCTCGTTATGTTGTATGTTGTTTAAGGAAGTTACGTATTCAGCAAAAAACATTCTAAAAGTAAAAAAAAAACTAAAGCATTAAGGGTTTTTTTTGCCTTTTCCACGAAGTATTGTATATTTATTTTAAGTTAATGTCAGTCGAATCTCGTTTTTATGGATTCTTTGAAAATCATGGGCAACAAAAAAATTTAAAATTTTTTTTTCTTTTTTGTTAAATATATATTTTATTTTGAATCTTAAAAACAATATAACATTTCTGCTGACTATATTGACGAAAAGAAATGTTCGTTTTTTGACATTTTGATGATTGAAAATTAAAAATAGGAGTAAAGTAAATAAATCCTTTAGATTGAAATTTCAATACCCACATGTACAAATACAGTTAAGAAAACACTTCTTAGAAGTAAAATTAATGGCGACATTTTTACTTTGTCTGGTAAAAAAAAGTCACAATTCCATTTCAAATTGATTAATATGCAAACATTTTTATAACTTCTACATTTACCAATTACACAGGGCAACAGAAAATCGCGGCACTTGATTTATCTGTTCATTTTATTATTCGAAGCTTAAAACATTTTATATGTGACTTTCTGTGGCGGATTTGCTTAGTGAAGTTTCAGTCTTACCCCCATGTTCAGGTTTGTAAAACGAACTTTCTATGAAAATTTGTTTAATAAACCTTTTATTAAGCAAAAATATTTCTTGTGAATATGGGGGTTAATACCATGTTAATGTTCTTAGATAAACGTCTTTCTTGCTTTAGCTTAAGTATTTAATTATTTATTAAGAGTTACAAATGCAATAAAAAATTACATATAACTTTATTAATCGAGCAATAGGAATTTATACCTCTAGCCCGTTTTAGTGAAACAGACCAGAGTCTCTATCGTGAATCGCACCCGAAACCCTCGGACAGATAGGTCACCCCTCTACAAACTATCCTACCGGGCCACCCTGCCGTGTAAATAATACAGTTTGATATTTTTTCGAATTTTAAAGTGTATATATAAGTTTGTCATTCCGTTTGTATTTCCTATAATATTGAACTTCAACCCTAAAAAGTGCATATACTCTGAGTCATTACGAGTAACGAAGTTGATTTAACAATGTCCGCCTGTCTGTGTGTATGTTGAAGTGGGGTTTCCAAATACACCATAAATGAAAGGGACTAGGTTGTTATATATATATTTATGTCGCATATACTCCTTTCAAGTTGTATTGAACTTCAGCCAGAAAAAACCACGACTGCCTCCAATTTTACCCATAAATCCCTTGTTGTTTTTTTATTTCTTTTTCTGTATGTCTGGCGAACGGCAACAGTCAAAGCTTCCAAATTAGGTTCAAATTCTTGGTTACCAATACACAACCTTTTTAAAAAAATGGGCGGGATTAGAAAAGAGGGCGTGGTACTTCCAATACAAATACATTAACGATTTCGGTATATCTGAAGAACGGCAAGAGCCAAAGTTTCCAAATTAGGTACAAGCTTCTGGGTTTCAACACACAACATCTTGGTTATCAACACAAAATGTGGGCGGGATAGGACAAGTGGGCGTGTCACAAAGTTGATTTATTTATATAGGTAGGTGAGTTGCAAAACTCGTTCGCTACAAAATTAAAAATATGAGATGACAAATGATTCTCACAGTTCTTTTGGCGCTTTGCGAGGAAAAACATACTGATTGTATCAATGCATGTCCTTAAAAAAACATGGAAGTGAACATGCATTGATACAGTTAGTATATTTTATCTCATAAAGCGCCCACCGGAACCGTGAAAATCAATTGGCATCTCGTTTTTTAATCTTGTTACCAACGAGTTTTGCAACTTCCCTACTCATATCTAAAGAACGTTAATTATATAACTTTCTGTAATTATCGCACCATCGTAAAGTGTATTTCAGATTTGGCATAGCCGAATATAGCACTCTTGCTTGTTTATAATTAAGTTTGTTAAAATACATATATACTATTTGCCTTATGAAAACAGTTAAAGTTAACAATAAGGTGCCCGTACACGACATGTTTTTTACATCTGACTTGTCAACTTTTCAGGTCACATGTAATTGTGCATGTCTCTCAAAATTGTTGTTTTACATAAGGTTTATAATATTTGGTCACAAACGTTCATGTAATTTGCTCTGACATTGTCTCTGTCTTTTTCCCTGTAGCTGTATTGCAGAAACTAAAGTAGTTTTAGGTTTCGAAATAGAGTGCTGCCGCCACAAAAATTTTGTTTGCGCAGTAAAAAAGTTCAGCCAATTTAAAATTTTTTTCTTTATAAAGAAACCAATTTCGGATATTATAAATAAACGTTTTTTATATACATATGAACATAATTTCTATTCAATGGTGAAATGATCATACATATATTGGTAATATAAAATATTAACTTCAGCCGGCTAATGATTCCGTCAATAGTGCATTGCCGCTGCCAGGGTTTTCCCGGCATAGATTTCTGACACAGTTGATGTCAGATGGTTTGTCTGAAGAAAATGGAGAACTCTCTTATTGAAATTTTGTCAGATAACTTTGCGGTAACACACGACATGTATGTATTTTGCAGTGGGAAATTTGACAAGTCAGATGTAAAAACATGTCGTATACGGGCACCTTTAACTAACCAATACACTAAACCTGTGTAAAGTGTATGAGCTTAAAGTATTGGTTAACTAAAGTAAACTTTAATTTTTTTCATAAGGCAGTATGAATACGAGTATATAAGTACATGAGCGTATGCATAACAAACTAGAGTCACTTCCAACTAGAGTCAGTTACTAAAACAAATTATCATTCAATCAAAACTAATGTTGCTAAATTTTAATTTAACATATTCATAAAAAATGCTTTAGGTATTTAAAAAGTTTCATTTAACAAATTTTTATAGCCAAATCTTTTTATAAACCTTTTGTAAACCTAAAATATTGATAGGGAATAAGGGATTGAATGTATAAGTGCATATACGAAAGAACCCTCCAAGCAATTGGTAGAGTGTTTTTCGATTATCTACGAATTTTAACTACATCGTCACATTTGGTAGTTAAACAGTAGATTTTTCGGAATTTAGCAAAAACAAAATACGTTAGAATCAAAGCATGAGTTCTTAAATTATACTTTTTCGTCACTTTAATGAGTTGTTCAGATAAATTTAACAGTTATACAACTGCAACAATGGCACAATTGAACATTTCACATATTATATAGACTTCTTCGCAACGATTTGCTGTTTAATAGTGAATATTACAAAAGCAAAATGCGTAAAAGAGCACAGTTTGTATATATGTAAGTTGCCATGTGATCAGTGCTACGTGCGTGTAAAATAATATAAATTTATAAAATTATGTAAACTAAAGTGAAATTTTTAATATTGGAAAAATGAAATAGTTATAGTATTGTACTTAAAATTAGGACTCCGCGGAATCAAAATATTACCGAAAAGTGTTCTTGTTTACGAAAGTTGTATAAATGAGTTCATAAAACAGCCCAAACTTAATCTTCGGTTAGATTGGTTAAATGTTTAATAATTTCTCATGCATAATTTTTTAGAGCAAATGAAAATGAAATTAAAAATAATAATTTGATAATAATCTTTTTTTAAAGGATATTAGTGATTTGTTTAAGCTGTTTGTTTATTTAATGACTTTAAAAATTTTTGTGTTTGTTAAAATTTTCTAGTGAAGATCAACGTTAATAGTAAAGAAAATTTGTTAAATAAGTTTTGTAAAGCAATAAAATGAAATGCTAGTTATAATATGATGAAAGTTTACAAAGTTTGTGTTTCAACAAATTTGTGATTTTGTGTAATTTCCTTTAACAAAATTTGTCCACATTAGGTTTTTAACTTTAAAACATTAATAGCTATTTTGATTAAATGTACTGTAGATTTTTTAATATTTGTTTACTTAGATTTCCCTTACAAAATCAAACAAAGATAAACAGTAAAATGGCCCATTTTTTATTAAAAACAACAATAAGAAAAAATTTAACTTCAAAAGAGTGTTTTTTGGAGCCAAAAGCGATACTACTAAATTTAATTGATATTAAACTTCCAAAGCACTCTAATTCGTCATAAAATATAGTCACTAAGTGGATTCTTAAAGTAAATATTACCATAGTGGGACACTTCTTCCCGAACGATGTAACTACATCAATAAGAATTGAATAGCAAAAGCGATAGATTTTTGCTAAATGGGGAAACTATTTAGATTATTTTTCGATCGAAATTGTTTGCAGGGAAGTATATGCACATAAGCGAGTTTGCAAGATAAGAAGAACAATTTTACAAGTTTCCAGTAATGGAAAAATCAAATGTATTGGAAAAGCTATAAATAAAATACAGAACAGTTTTAGATTTTTAGCTGTAAAATAATTTACCTGAAACAAATATGGGAAATACAGTACTGATCTGTATAATACAGAACGGACGGGCATCGTATATATGTTCACATCGAACCATTGTGCAGGGTATATAAGATTCGCCATGGCCGAATATATTTAGCACTCTTACTTGTGTTCTATGGCTTTGTTATTCTTTAAGAAGCTCATCATAACAATAATGTTATTAGTGTTATGATTCGTATTGGTGGCTTGGAATCTACGTTTAAATAAGCATAAATCCATTTTTTTTTATTGATTTATACATTTGGAAATGCAGCTGGGATGGCCATATTTTGAGAAGACCTCTTGACGATATACCCAAAATGGAAATTGATTGGAAACCTCAAGGCAGCAAGAAAAGAGTTACCCCCGCTAACACCTGAAAAAGGTTACTAGAACCCATTTGATAAGTCTATGTCATGTATATTTACAACATTATGCTCTTTTTTCTACCTTGACTTAAGTCTCTTTCTATGGGACCCATTACTTAACTCAATTAGAAGTAAAAATTTTAGTACACACTCGGTAATTCAGTGTAAATGTCTTGTCTCCAAAACTCTGCCCTAAGGAAAAAATATGTTTTGCACCCCTGTGTTATTTATTCAAAAAAAAAAAAAAAAAGAAAAAAAAAACCATAAAACTGCAAAACCAATTTTATGTTCTCCTACCTGTTTCGCTTAAAATAATCTGTTTGATTAAAAACATACTGGAATGTAAGAAAATGAGTTGAAGAAATGTCTAGAGTTATACAAATTCTTTGCTTAATTGCCATTCAGTGGATGAAGTGAAAACATCAAAGATAAAGAAAAACAAACAACAAAATAAACTACTGCGAGAATCATCGTAAACATGATTCTATCTCCAACGACTAACTTCGCCTTGCACAACAACAACAGACTCAAAAACAGCAGTCTATAACTGAGTTCATTTGCACAGTTAATTTGCCACGATTTGTGTTTCTGATCTTTGCAAAAAAAAAAAAAAAAAATAATAATGAAAACAATACTATAGAAGAAAAAGGTTTCTTCTACAACTCATCCTTTCTTTAGATACGTATTAAACGCCCGTATCATTTTTATAATGACAGGGCATCTAAGGAATGAACTTTTGACTTAGAGCAAATATGTATCTTCTAGGTAAGTTAGGTTCCATTGGTAGCCGTAATCAAGCAAAGCTCACGTTGGGTTACCATGTGTCACTATGTAACCTGGTTGCTAACATTAGTCCTCAGCCCATCGGTTGATTTATTGAAGGAGTGAATCATATCAAATCAGTGTTTGAGCGACAGGTTTCTAAGAGTTCTCTTAGGTCCTTAAATGTCGGACAATGACGGAGTAGATATTCAGTTGACTCCTCTTCTTTCTCGTCATCGCAACTTCTGTAAGGGATCCCATCCTTTGCGCGTTACTCCCAATAGGCCAATGCAATTAAGTTTTTAAGTCCGCTGAGTCCTTTTTCCATCTATTATGGGCCAGATTTTTCTTGTGTCCCTAGCGATAAGATGAAATATGTCTGCAATAAGTTGCTTGCTTTCTGAGAGTGGAACACCTAGATCACATATTGAACCGTTATGGCTTAAGGTGATGCCTGCATGTTAATCAGCCATTTCACCATATCTTACAGAGACGTCTGACATTCTTGAACAATTCTCTATGTGATAAGCTCATTCTCCAGGGATCTTACGACCGCCTTACTATCGGTTATAATGTGGAAATCTCTGCCAGATAATTTATCATAAAGCAGGTACTTGTCTGCCAGCAAAATAACCCAAAGCAATATGTTAAAATCGCGCAACGTAAACGAAATATGGCCCAAAAAAGTTGCTAAACAAAATGGTTAATCGAGACAAAAATTAAAAAAATATTAACTGCCTGTTCGCCGATATCGAACGTTAACGTTCGCATAGAAAATTACATTTAAAACAAAAACATTTTGAAATTTTGTTTTTGTTTTAAATGTTATTTACTATGCGAACGCTAACGTTCGATATCGGCGAACGGGCAGTTAATATTAATATTAATAGTGATAAAACTAATAAAAACCAAATAATAGTTAAAATATCATTAAAAAAACAAGTAAAAACTTTTAGATATAAAATTCTTAAATACTTGAAAATTTAAATCTTCGACGGAATAGATTTCTTCATCATACATGAAGCCGATTAAAATAAGGAATTAAAAAGAACTGGGCCACCTCTTCAAAAGTGCTAATTTTTAAACACTTGAAGGAAATTTAGCAAAATGACTCACAAAATGAAAAATAACTTAATCTAACCTCTAAGTAGCCTAATTGGCAACACTGACATTTAAGGCTGTTCTCTGCATGATTGTACGTTTAGTTCAGGAATGCACTTTCTGCATTTGAGTGCGTACCCGGTAAATCTGAACATTTTATCCGTAATCTATTAATTTACCGCAAATAACAAAATATTTTAATCACATCGATCTTAAACAAATTTTATTCATTCAATGGCAACGTATAATAAAATAAATTGCTATTTTCTTCCATTAGAAAAGCATTAAGCTCGTTTCACCCATGCTTTCCGAATAATATTTTTGTCCGGAGAAAATTTTTTTTATATTGAGTTTCACGTCTTACTTCTGAGAGAGAGAGAAAGAGAAATTATTTTGTTCGGCAAGTTTTTTCTTGAATTGGGTTAGTTTTGATTCTTGTCCAGAACAAAGTCAACTGAGATGCCAATTTTTCAATTTTTACATAAAAGTTGAATTGAGCTCCCATATCAAATAGTGTTTTTGCATTTATATTATAACAATTGTTTTTTTTTTGCTGAATAATTAAATTAAAAAAAAAAAATAAAAAAAAATAATAAAATTTGCAGAAAACTCTCAGTAAAAAAAATTATTCTCCGTACGAAAATATTGTTTGGAATCTTTAGTGTCAAAAGCCAAAAATAACAAGATACCTACGATAAGTTTTCAGAACAACGGGGTAGTCTTTGTGAGTGCTTATGATCATGCATTATTGGCTTCTGGCTAAAATGTATGCTGACAAATCATGATACTTGAGCTCATGGTTTGCTTGTTAAATAAATGGGTTCCATCCTTGAAGCGCACACACGACATCACGAATCTGACATAAATTAAAAAAACACAAAAAAAGAGGAAAACAACTTCAGAATGAGAGTAATAACAGCAGTAAAAATAAAACAAAAGAACAGACTCATTCGCCAAAAAAAAAACATCGTCATCTTAATAGACAACTTAAAAAAACGAAGAATTTAATAAATACAAAATAAATGGTCAAGTTAAAATTAAAACAGTTCAAATTCGTATGATAGTCTGAGTACTTCTGGAAAACTGTATATGTACTAATGTTTGATCCATATAATATGAACGCACAGTGCTGCACTTTTATGTGCTATAATTGCAAGCAGTGTTGCCATAAGTAGGAAAAATCGAAATATTATTTTTTGCACTTAATAGGGCATTTACATTACATTGAAATCTAGTAGATTTCATTTTAAATCTTCCTCCAAATCTAGTTCGTTTACATTATACTTGTATGGCATTAGCGAGATTTGGTTTTCACAACAAAAACCGCCGACTGAAAGTTTTTTGTGTAACACATACTTACATATAAAGAAATAGGCATTTAAAAATTTTCATTAAATTTTCTTTATAATCAACTTCATTTATTTTATCAATATTATTTGTCATTTGCATTTTTTTACTATTTTACGAAATTTTTTAACAATTTTAACAAGCAGATATTATTGTTTTTGTTTTGTTTTTGTTAAAATGTCATTCAAATGTGCTATATGGGGAAAAACATAGTTGCATCACTAAGTACTACTAGATTTCGAATAGATTTCGTCAAAATCTAGTCACGGAGTAGATTTTGTTTTGTACGGGAAATCTAGACAAAAACAACTAGATTTGGCTCGAAATCTCGAAAGTAGTAGATTTCGTTGTAGTGTAAATTGGCTATAAATAGTAGCGTTAATTTTTTAAATTCTATAAATTGTTGACAGTGCTACAAGAACTCCCTTAGTGTTTTGCTCTGACTACAACTACTGCTTCCACAAGTATTTTCTAGTAATAGCGATAGCTACATATTGCCATATTTATTACCATTGTAGAATGTTAAATAATTAAAACACGAAAAGGAGCAGTAAAAATATCAACTGCAAATAGAGCGGTAATTTTAAAATCAGTTTATTTCCTACGGCCTTAGTACGAGTATATACATATATTTTTTTCTGCTACTAAGTGGAAAAAAGTAATATTTAAGCAATAAAAGTCGTTTTAAATGTAGCAAAATCAAAATCATCATCAGTACTTGTTAAGCACGTAAAGAAACTATTGTTGATATATAACCCTCTGTCGCATTTAATGTAGTACAGGCAACATACTGGTCATCTCTGTGACCTATCAGGTAATGTAAACTGTAGTATACATTCTGTTCTTTACGTCAAGCGCAAAAAGCAGAAGCTGGTTGTTTTGAGATCCTTTTAAAATCTTAAAAGTTTCAAAGAGTGCAACATTTAAAAAATTAATAAAAAATAGTTTTATAATCGCTGTTTCTTTTTTTTTTTTTTTTTTTTTTGCAAGAATCTGTAAGATTAGTGGCAAAAGATCAGCTATTACATATTTAAGAGTTATTTGCGTAGAAAATGAAATTTAGGGTTTGTGTATTATGGGCTACATTGAGCGAAAAGGGAATCGATCTATTTTTTTACAGCCACAAGGAAATTTATTAGAGTGTTATTTTATATATTTTTGGATAACAATCACTATTTAGCTCCTAAATTCTCTAACTTTTGGTAGCTTTATAAAAGAGTATGCAAATAAAAAAGCTACCGATCTAGGTCATTATGTTTGTTATCGAGAAATTTTCGTTTAGAAGTTAGCGAATCTATGTAAGATGGGGACTTAACCTACCCTTACACTTCGACTTTAGGAAGGTGAAATCCAAGCAAAAATTAATAAAAGATCTGCGCAGCACATGCCCCGCAAGAAGTATGCCAGAATTTACTGTGTACTGGCCTTTATCTGCGAAAACAAACTCGACGCAACTATGCGAAATGTGTAATGGGGTCTGTACACGGTCAAGTATTTCTCATCAAGCGATATGGTGGTAGTAGTGAAAATGTGTTTATATGTACGACACCGACGATGCTGGGTGGAAAATCAAAAAATTTAGATATGACGGCGAATATTACGTCCACCACACGTACACGAGTGAAATCGCTGCATAACAAGCATATTGACCGTGTACTTGCCCCTTTAGATTTACTCATACTAGGTGTGTTCATTTACTTTACTAGCAGAAACTTACAAAGAGAGAGTATGTAGGAATTTAAAGAAATCGCTCTCAAAAATACTAAAAAGTAAATGAACACTTTACCAGCCAAAATTTGCAAGTTAAAGTAGTGACGAATATACAGGAATATTTGAGTACCCATTAATTATTCTAAGACTTGGGAAAATTTTATACATTACGGTAAAAATAATGTGATTTTATTAATTTATATTTGTTTATGTTGAATAAACTGAATCATGAATTGGATTTTTTTTAAGAGGTAAAAGAAGATTTCGGGGTTTCATCAATAATAAAAGATAAAAAACAACCCTTTGTTAACAATAAAAGTATTTATAAGGCAAAGCAAACTATTTAATTTAGCAATCTATGTATAACCTATGTATAAAGGTATATAAAATTTCAACGTTACGGACTAACTGACAGATTCATCTTCGAGCATCCTCAACGCCGTTAGTTATAAGGTTGAAATTTGAACCGGATGCTGGTCTCTCGCTAAATCGATCTACTAAAAATCGAAGAAATTGCCTAATATTACGAAAACTGTGTGTGTGTTAGTGAACAAATTAAGTGGATTGCGACTCGCAAGAAACTACTTTCATGTGTAAATGCTAGGTAAGATCGATTTTTTGGACGAATGTTTAGGGGATAAATAGCGTAAAAACGAGTAAATTCGCTAACCTCATAACTCCTGAACTGACCGTAGATTCATCCATAATTTTTTTAATGAGAGTGTTCTTCAGAACGTTTCACCTATTTCGGAAAATTTACCCGGAAAAACAAAGCTACCATATGGTTTACAGATGTAAACAATTATACAAACTGGCAGCACAACTAGCAAACTACTTATATTGAATTGTTTTCTAAAAGTGTGTTAAAAAATGGACGAAAAAAGGAAAGTGGGTTTATTATTTTTAATTGTGTTTATTTTTTTATTTAATTATTCAACAAAAAAAACAATTGTTGCACTATAGCACTATATGATGGGGCAGCTCAATTCAACTTTTATGTACAAATAGAAAAAAATGGCATCGAAGTTCGATAAAAAATATCTGTCTTAAGTTAAACAAAAGTATGATTTCTTATCTCATAAATATTTTTAATAATTTTAAGAATCAACATTAACTTATAAATTTGGCAAAATATCCTTATTTAAAACTTCTTTTGGAAAAGTTTGTTTTGTAAACAATAACATGTAACAAACAGCTGTTTCAAAAATTCTTGCAAGTAAAAATTTTACCAGTAAATGTTTTTGTCTCTCAATTTTTTTTCTCTCTTTTGACGCTCTCAACTTGCAAATTTTTTAGGTTAATGAACACTTACCAGTAACAATTTTTAGTAAATGAACACAGCTTCTGTATGAGAAATGCATTTATGTATTATAAGCATTATTTTCATGTTAAACCAAATGAGAATAGAAAATTCCCATATTCTGTTTATTTAAATTACTTAGTCAAATACATCAAATTTTCAAAGTAAAATAATTACGAAAACCATATCGGGCATGCTGCTGGTGTCTTATAATTTAGAGTGCTTCTGTATACAAAGGGCGGAATACAACAAAATAATAATAATAATATTCTCTCAATTTGACTTAAGTCAGTTCCAATGACTCAATGAGTCCATTCTCTGATGTTACTGATTCATCGCACTGACGACATGTTTTATTAGACCAACTCCGATTTGTCATTTCTTCCGATGTGTCATCCCATTGATAACATAATTTAAATTTTTGACACTGATGACAATTTGGCCAAATGATGTTTAGGCAGACATCACAATGATGAAAAGTGTACGAAGACACTTGACATAGTACTGATGTCGAAATACATCCGCCTTTTCTATCAGTGCAGTATAAATCTTCGAAATTGTGTTTGATATAAAAGAGGCCAGTTAAAATAAGAAAAAAAACTATAAATTTGTTTTCTTATACCACGTTTATAATTCTAGCGGCTTTTACCCTGTGTGTTAAGTGTACAACTCTGTTTTATTTAATACGATTTCATACCTCAAAGCGTGAGTGTCTGTTTCGTATGTATTGTAAATGAGTGAGAGAAGGAATTTCGTCAACTGTTTTATTCTGGTAGATTTAACACACGTGTTTACTACAGCTTTTTGTGTTATTTTTCAGCCACAGCGTAGTTAATAAAAGTTTAATAAATTGTGTTAATGCGGTGTTGTAAATGTTAGTACGTTTACTACATTAATAAGTTTAACAATGTCTACAAGGGTATTTTACTACCAAGAGTAAACACCACTTATGTACTAGCTAAATACCAAATAGCCGGAGCGCCCTTAAAAACAATTTACCTATTAATGTTGTTTATAAATCGGAAACAATTTTACATTTTGTTGCTTTTATCAATACTTATGCTTTTTTAGATGACATAAATAGATATTTTCCAATTTTTATGTACACAAATATAAAAAAAATATGTGTAAAAACCACATGCGCTTATAAATTTGCTCTGCAGTGTAGAAATAAATTCCAACACGATAAGAAAATACTTTTACCAACATATGCTTAATATGTTTGTATGTGTAAGTGTGTATTGAAGAAGTATGAAGAATGATATTATAGTTGTGTTATGCCAGACCACCTCTGCTGTTTCGTACTAACAGGCCAGTGTTGCCAAGTTAGGGATTTGTCAGCCTAAATTTAGGGCTTTCTTTTGCGTTTAGGGTAGTTTTAGGGACTAAAAAGTTGTTAGGGGGAAATTTAGTGTGTAAAAATTGTATTTGCGGATATTTTAGGGTTGATATCATGATGAAATAAACAGGTGGCATTACTACACCAGATGACGATTTCTTGGTCTTGCATTGTTTGTAATTTCCTTTGTCATAGTTTTGTTTATGTTAGCAAAAAGTCCACGTTTTGTGTTGTGTATTTATTAAAGTTTTTGATAATTTTAATTAAAAATAAAAAAGTAATTGACAATAATAAAAATTTACCAAAAAAAAAATATATATATATTTTATCACGTTCAGCAGCATGCTTTGATTTTTGTTTGAGATAATTTTTGACATTAGGTGGGACTAATTTCCATTTTGGTTGTAATGTTGTATTTGTTGCCGTAGCGACGCCACCTGCATTCTTTCACCATGGTGGATATTATTTTCCCAAATATTAGTAGGCTAGCATCTGCGTTACTGGCACTAACATTTTCGAACGCAACTGTCGAGCGAGGGTTCTCAATGTTTATTATTATAAAAAATAAAATAAGAAATCAACTGGCAACTTCAACAGTTGAATCTATTTTTTGTATAAGTATGTATGTATATGTTTAAATATACTTAATAAAATTATATGTATGCCTAAAAAAATATTTGAAAAATTATTCTTTTTTTTTGGGGGGGGAGGGTTTTTTATTTTTTCTCAGTGCAAATTTAGGGGAATTTTTTTGATTTGGGGTTATTTCTTAAAATTTACCTGGCAACACTGTAACAGGCCAAATCAAAACTTTACATAAAGACTTAAATTTTATGCCTGTCTTTCTTTTTGTCTGACTACCAGACAGACGACGTCGGCCAACATTTAGAATGATGGGCATATTGGATGTCTGGTTAGTTCATGAGTCATTATCAAAGCACACATAGATACCTCAAGCTCTCGTAAAAAAACAAAGAACATTGAATTTAAGAGAATAAATACACTTAATTTACGAAATGAACGAAAATGCAAAAATAAAAAACAGACACATTAACATACATACATACATTGAGTTAATAGCCACTTCACTCCATTCATCCGTAGTCTAACTAACTAAATAATAAATAAACGAACTAACTGACTAATTTCTTTGCTCACGAACTTAATCGCTGTTATGAGTGTGCGACACTGTTGCCAATTTGGAGATTTTGCTTGCTTCTATCGGTTATTTGTGCCTACCGCGTTTTGAGATTGGCGGGATATATCCGTTTTGTATTATACAGAACAGTTCTGTATTTTATGCTGGGTACACACTATGCAATGCATTTCAGCAATCTGGCAAATTTCATTCATTCGAGATTTCATCAACATCAAAACATTTTGATATTTTAAGATTGCATTGATGTAGATTGCACCGTCTGTACCCAGCATTAGAGCATTGTTCTGTGAGAATTATTCTTTTGGAAAAACCTCTTAATTGTTCTGTATTTAATTTAATGTTCTTAAATTAAAAGAGATGCATTCCAAATTTATATGACTTTTCTCTTTACTGGAAACTTGCACAATTTTTTTTTCTTTTTGGAAATATTTTAAGGTGTTTAGACGGTGAAATGAATTTCAAGCGATCTGAATATCCTTTTCTGTATTATAGTCCTAATTTTTGTTTATTTTAAATACAGTTCAATTACCACATCGTTACTTTAATTAAAAAAAGGCGTTTCTAACATAAACATTCTTTAAGTTTAAGACATTTCTTATATTTCTTAAACTTATGCATACATAAGCTTTTTCATATATTTTTTCAACAAGTTCTATGTTTTAAGCCTAAAACAATTGTATATGTTATAGATATACCTTTTCTAAATTAAAGTAACGATATATATTGAAAAATTTAATGGAATATAGGCAGGTAAAAAGTGGAAAATTAGAAATAAATTTTTTAATATACTGCAGTATCTGTTTTAAATAGTTTTGTTCTTAAAATCGTTTTCCATCACAATCCTGAATAACTTTAAAAAGTGTAAAAATCTTACTTTATGTTTTATTTATTCTAAGTAGAACTTTAGGTTATGAACCTCTCACTCTTTTGGACACTAACGAAATAAAAAAAAATATTAACAAAATACTGGGATTTTAAAATTCCAAGAAATTGTTAAGCAAAAACTCGAAATAAAAGGTTAGGTTAGGCTAGGTTCCATTGGCAGCCGCAGTCAAGCAAAGGGTCCATTATTTAGTTCCCGTTATGCTACCATGGTACACCGTCTTCCAAGGGTCCTATGTTGCCTGGCTGATAATGTTCTCACTCAGCCACGCGGTTGATTCAATAAAGGAGTGTATCCTGCTAAAATCAATATCAGAGGGACAAGTTTTGTCCCTAAGGGTTCTTTAAGCAAATAGTTTAAGCCATTTATCTCCGAATGCCGGACAATGACAGAGAAGATAACGGACCATCCTCCTCTTAGTCGCCGCAACTTCTACATAAGTCATTGTTAAAGAAGCCTAGTTTTTTGGCGTGCCTCCTAATGGCCCGGTGGCCAGTTATAACCGCAATTAGGTTGCTGAGATGATGTATCGATAGCTGTAGTGCCCGCCGTGTCCTTTTTTCATCTATGATGGGCCAGATTTTCCTGATTTCACTACAGGCTGTTTCATCAAACCATCTCTGACTGGCAATAAGATGAAACTTGTGCGCAATAAGTTGCTTACTATTTGGGAGCGAAACACCCATATTATGTGTTGAACCGACTCGATTTAAGGTGGTAAAGTTTTCATATATGTCCTTATGTCTGGGGACTTACTTAAGGGTAACCACTGAATGTCTCGCTATCTCCTCGAAATAATACCCATTGAAAATTAAGCAAATTTCTTGCAGGGTATTAAATTTCAACTATCTCGTTCTAAGATCGGCTATGTTCGGATCCCTCCTTGATAATTTTGGTTGTGATAATTTTATGGTTGTTTTATTTTTGGATGAAATCCCAAATTTTCAAAAACAAGAAATTAGATTGTAATTTTTAATTATAAAACGGCGTTAATTTAAAAAAAACTGAATTTTTTGTAATCATTTTTTTTGTACTGTGTATTTTTTAAGGAATTGAAAATACATTTTTAAGAGGAAAATTACTTTTACAATAAACCCGATCAAAAGTTTTATTAACAGATTATATATTTTTTTCTTATTGTTACTTTTAGTCAAATAATTATTTGTTTGCGAGGTGAATATAAAAAAAATTAATAATAATAATAAATTTCCAAAGATTGACAAGTTTTATATGAAACATAATTTTTTTTTGTTGTTCCTACGCTTATCCCGCGAAGCTCTTCGCTTGTCTGCAGGAGACCAGAGTCTCTGGCGGGAATCGAACCCGCAGCCCCGGTACTGATAGACTAGCTCACTACCAGCTAGCCTACCGGGGCACCCTAAGCTCTCTATTGAAAAATAATAAATTATTCAAAATTAAATGAATTGAGGCCCTATGCTCCTTATAGAATCGAGGGGAATATATATATAATTGAGTAAAAGGTAGTTTTTAATATTAATCAATCGAAAATTAAATTTCGATAGATATGTATAAATACGATAAGCTGTACTCAATTGGGATTTTAAATTTTATTATGAATAAAATTATTAGGAAAATCGCGTTTAAGTTCGGAAATGTCAAGAAACAGTATTTTCTTCTTGGATTACGCAACGAAATCAGAAACTTTTTACTTCTAGATTACGTTAAGTCCGACCCAGCCTTGGAGCTTATAATGCTCTAGTTCACGAATGGCATAAAATAAAAATAATTTTTTTTTTTAAATATAAAATTTCGGAATATCATTTCGATATAGTTTTAGACCTTTTAAAGGCAATATAAAGTTTTGTTTAACATTTTGTTATTCTTGAATCTTATTTATCAGCGAAACGTGATAAAACAGAAAGTGTTAAAAAATTGGCATCAGTGCTCAGTGTTGCCATTTTGACGCTCTTCGGGAATTTAATAACGCTTTATGAGTCTTGTTGCTCTTTTTTTTTAAAAAGGTTCTTTTTGGCACTTTATTTTTTCAATTTGTTTGTGGCAATTTTAGTGCTTTTGGTTGCAGTATTTAGCTGGTTTTTTGCAATTAAATTACTGCGTTTCCTTACTCAAATGCCGAAGTCAAAAGAACATTTAGCATTATTTATTTTTATTAATTATATTCCTATTATTTCGACCTTTTTTCAGTTAAATATTATATTTCAATATATTTTTATTAAGCTTTAGGTCACTCTTTTATTAAAAACAATTTAAATATTATTTATTTTTCGATATTTCGATTTCCGTTGGAAATCTTCTTCAGGAAATTTTTAAAATAATATAAAATTAAAAAATTATTTTTGACAATAAATGGAAAAATAACAAATGGAAAAATAAATTTAAAATTTAATTTACAAATTTAAAATAAAAAGAGGAAACCAAACAAAATTTTTTAAAAATATTTAAAACCTAAAACCTTTTTTAATTTCCTTTCTGTCAATATATTTATTTTTATCTAATATATATTTTTAGTCTGTGCTGTGCCATCTGAACTAAATTTTATAAATAATCAAAGACAAATACCTATTTATAATTTTCCCTTCCATCAACCTATTTATTTTAATTCAATAAATGTCTATAAATCTGAGCTAATCCCTCAGTATCTTTTTTAAAATTAATCCTTTTCTCAAATGGAACATTATTAATCTGTAACATTTCTAGCATATATCTACGTTTCTTAAAATTTTCTATGTTCAAAATAGATGTGTTTTCAAAATCAGGATAATGATTAAAATCCCTGCAATGTTTTGACAATGCCGTTCCATGGGCTGAATTATAATTTCTATATTTTTGGTCATGTTTATGTCCTGCTAATCTAGTTTTCAATTTTGTCCCAGTTGTTCCTACATATATTTTCCTACATTGTTCATTATCATTCCCACCACAATAAATTTTATAAACTAAATTAGACATATCCGACTTTTGTAATCTATCCTTAGTTTTCGTGAATAATCTCCCAACATTATTATTCACCTTATGTGCCATTCTGTATTTCCCTCTGTCATATATATTTGAGTTTTCTAATCTTTCCGAAAACCCAGGTACATAAGTAAATGTTTTATAAATTTTTGGTTCCAAAATTTCATCCATATGACGAGATCTTCTTATGTTATATTGTCTTATTAATTTGCAAATAAGTTTGTTAGGAAAACTATTATTCCTCAAAATATTTCCAATAATCACCTTATTTTTCCTATGAAATCTATTATCACTAATTGTTAATATCCTATATATTAGATTCCTAGCTGTATTAATAATAATTCTCTTCGGGTGTTTCGAGTAATAATTTAAAATTCTACCTGATGAGGTTGGTTTTTGATACCAATCTATCAATAATCTATTTCCTTTCCTTATCACCAACGTATCCAAATATGGAATTGAATAATTCAATTCCCTTTCAATAGTGAACTTAATATTCTGATCAAATGAATTAAATGTTGATAGCAAGGTATCTATCTCATTCTCATCAACTATAAGAAATAAATCATCCACATATTTCGTTATTATTTTCGGTTTAATTATCAATTTTTCTAAACATGTATCTAATAATTTCTCCATCACAATATCAGCAACAATTGGAGATGCTGGAGAACCCATAGGTAGTCCCTTTTCTTGTGCATATATTTTCCTATCAAATTGAAAATATCTATTATCTACTATACAAAACTTTATAATTCTCAAAAATAAATCCTTATTAATATTTGTTAGCCCTGAAATTTTATCCCAATTTTCTTCTATTATTCTAATTGCCAAATCAACCGGAATACTAGGAAATAATGAAACAACATCAAGTGATATTAGTTTTTCATTATTCTGAATTGTTACATTTTCCAACTTTTGTTTAAATTGTACAGAATTAATAACATTATACTTAGAATTCTCCGTTATCTGCTTAAGTATATTCGTAATATATTTACATAGATTATGTGAAGGTGAATTTATGGACGAACAAATAGGTCTTAAGGGAAAATTGTCCTTATGAATTTTCGGTAATCCATATAATCTTGGTGCTACAGATATGGAAGTTTTAAGTTTGTGTCTTTCAACTAATGTTATTATTTTCAATTTAAAAAGTTCTTCAATGAAATTATTGTTCATTTTCTCAAATCTGCTTGTCGGATCTTTTTCCAATGTGTGAAAAGTCGTATCATCACTTAAAATGTTATCAATTCTTAATATATAATCTCTTTTATTAATAGCCACCGTTGTGTTACCTTTATCCGCTTTTAAAATCATTATTTCCCTATTATTTCTAAGAAATTTTTCACTTATTCTTACTTTATTCATCGTAAATCTGTCCCTACTATCCAATGACATTTTATCTAAATGATTATCTATAACCCTTACAATGAAATTTTATTTGAAACAAAATACATTTTTGTGATTTATTTTTTAACGAAATTGAAATAAAAGTTATATTTAAAAAAGTGGGTAGATTTTGGTATAACAATTGTTTAAACATTTACACTATATACAAAGTGAAATTTACTTGTACTTTTATGTCGCAATATCAAAAGGCAAATAATTTTTACAATCAACATATATAATCTTCCCTGAATTTTCTTAAGATAAGAATTATTAATTGAATGCGAAATTTCATATTGAGGAAGACTATTTTTATTCATAATTTATTATTATTTATAAAAAAAATTTAGATTAAATCAATAAAACTATTCGTGCAAATTTTTAAAATAATGCTAAAAAAGCTTAAAACATTTTATAAAAATGGTTAATGAAATGACAAGTGCTAAATAAAAATTTTGGAGGTAAATAAAATTTTGAATGCTTAATTTAGCTGCAAAATTGCCAAAATGGTCACACTGTACACTATTGTTGAACAAGTGTAATATGTTTGAAAAAAAAATTAATTTTCCAACTATTCATATCTAATTATTTTAAAATTTACTTACTTCTAAACTATATATATTTACATGAAAAGCCATTTATTTTAAAATTTTTATATGATTTCTTATATGTATATCTGTGGCGTTTTGACAAAACATCTTAAGTCACAATTATAAAATTGAAAAAATGTTGGTAATCATACGAATTTTTACTTAAAAAACATTTTTGTTTACGTTTTTAAAATTTTGTATTATAAACGATATTTTTCTTTAATTTTGGTTTATTTTATTATTTGATGATGATTTTTTCACCGAGTTTTTTTTAAAACTTTTTTGCTATCTCATCTCGACTTAAGATGTTATGTTAAAATGCCACAGATATACATATAAGAAATTTTTATTTAGCACTTGTCATTTCATTAACCATTTTTATAAAATGTTTTAAGCTTTTTTAGCATTATTTTAAAAATTTGCACGAACAGTTATATTTTTTCAAAATTGTTGTACCAATTTAAATTTTTATCTCTTGGCACTATTTACCCATCTTCTTTGTATTGTTTACCCTTCTTACCTGATTTGACTAAACACTTGATGCTTTTCGGCACTTTTAAAATGGCAACACTGAGCGTGCTTGCTTGGTCACACACGCACACACTCACAGATGTAAATAATTTAAAACACTCTCTGGCGCTTACATATACTGATATTGCCAGTCATATTTATGGCAGTATCCACGTAAAGTGGCGCCAAGCAATCAGGCGCCAACGACCGACAGAGCACCATTTCAAATACACATTCATGCGAACATTCATTTGTTCGTTTAAGTATATAAGAACATACATACTTATGTATGTATGTAGTGTATATACATCAATATATATGAACATTAAATGTATGAATTGAGTTTTGACTTTTTTATTATTGAGAGTTTTTTCCTCGTTTTTTTGTTTTTTTTTTTGGTTGCCGTAAACTTTTTTCCGACTACAGCAGTCGTCAGTCGTTAAGTTGTTTGGTTGCTTTGGCAGTTATTTTTGATATTGTTGCAGTTGGTTCAAGTTTTAGTTGTCGTTTTCGTTGTTGTTATTGTTATTGTGCGCGCCATTAAGTTTAATTGTAAACCAAATGAACAAGTTTGCTAATCGAGCGAACATTATGTTTGTACGAGCATGAAATTTTTGTTTTGAAGAATAGAATTCTGGCTTAATTCAGCAAATACACGTTTGTATGTATATACATATGCATTATACCTACCTGCCCTTAAAAATTTTATCTTTTTTGAATCGGTTCGATTTTGTATTTTTTAGCATCTGAAACTTATTGATGTTGAATTTTAGGTTAATCTGCCACCAGTTCCGAAAAGAATACTACTTTTGAAAATAATAGTACTTTTTTTAGTTATTTAAAAATATTTTTAAAAATTTGCCCGTAATTAACGCAAAAATGTTATAATTTAAATAATTTGTAAATCCTAATTCAACTTTAATATGTATGTATGTTAACTTTCCAACCAGATATAAAACACTAATTACAAATAACAAAGCGCCAAGTTATTCAAATTTTAGGTATAAGGCCATTTTATAAAAAAAAAAAAAATTATTATTTTGACAATTGTTGCTGATGCGTAAAACTTGACTAATCATAACTAGTGAAAATCAGGGAAACCGTAAATATGTAATTGCATGTTTTTCCTTGTGCGACGATTAAAGGCATAAACAATTGGGTGATTCACAAGGTAGTCATAAAGTTGTAAAGTTGTAAAAATAATTACAAGAAATACATATATAGGACTGCTGAGGGCAACCGCTTATAATTTAGATTTCTACTGTACAGTTATGACGAATTAATGAACATAGCATTAAAGTTTTTATTTGGTTTGAAACACAACAATATTTTTTTTAAACAATTGTAAAATATCATTAAGGACATTATGACGATATGACTTGACAGCACACCTTGTGAATCCCCCAAATGTATTTAAGATTTTTAGAGCTTTTTATGAATTTTGGCATCGATTTGTTACTGCATATTTTTTGCATTCTTAACCTGTGCAGAATTTTTTTTTTTTTTTTTTTTGATAATTTTAACTAAATTACAGCAGTTTTGCAGCATTTTTTAAGTTTATTGAGCATATTTTACATCTTTGAAGCATATTGTGATACATGTTAATTTTTTTTAGAATACTACAAGTGCTTTAGCAGCGATTCAATAAAACAAAAATTATTTTAAATTCAAATTTACGGATGGCGTTTCTCTTTAAATATCTATCTGTATACCCCACGAGTTGCTTTAATTTCGTCATCTGCATTTAATTTTCACTCTTCAATTGTAAGACAAATCAGGTTGTCATTAAAGATAAATTTTGTTCCAAACTGTCAAATTTATACATAAGCAAAAATTGAGGAGAAAGCAATTTTATACGTTTGTAGCAATATGTGTAATACATATAAATCTAATTCCATCTTTTAGTATACCAATCGACTACATCCGTTCCACTGGCTGGTTGTATGTCCATGTAAACTTTGTGCGCAAAGTGCAAGTTGATAAAATTTGGTAAATACGTTTTAATTGTACTAGGGACGAAGCCTATTTTAATGGTAACAATCGGTCCATAATTTTACATATTCCCCACATACACTTAGGTCCGAGATAGACTCTTTGCTTTCATAAACTATCTAATTATATTTTTGTTTAGATGAAATTCGCCCCAAAAATATTTTACAGCAAAATAAATTCTTTTTAGAATCCGTTCATATATGACCATAGATCCCATCCGTAAAAAGCTTTGACTTACTTACAAATGTTAATATTCATATAAAATTTAGCGGCAGTTCCTTAAATTCCAAGAAATCTCATATACATGGAGTATCTAGATAGTCGAAATTGTAGTCGTTTAAAATGTTTGTCGGTATTATTTTAATTTCACGACAATCTAAAACACATGGACAGCTTATCGTATTTATGTCATTTACAACAATAATAACAACATTTTCTAAAAACTATTGGTTTTCGATTACGACAACGACACTCTTAATAACTCAGAATATTCGGAACAAATAACTCTTATATGAATAGGTAGGTCAATAATGTACAATCGCAAAAGTTCGTCTGTAAATATGTTATGGGGTGTATGGTCTTTGCCGATTATACATATATTTTTTTATTGCGCATATAACTCTTTTTTTTTGTAGCATATTTTTGTTTCCCTGGTGATAATTATCACTCGGTTTCAGTGTTGTAAATCCGATTGGCTTGAAAATATTGTAGCAGTGAGTTTTAATACCTTATGAACAAAATAATAGCCGTCTTAGAAAATTTATTTTCAAGGACCGGTCTAATACACATACATAAGTAGATACGCTCTTAAAAAAATACAATTTAGTGTATGTTCTCGCATTGGTCCCAACAGAAATAGCAACGAATAAGAATATTTAACATTTAACCAGCAAACTGGATTGCCCGCTCATTCTCAAAGACAGACAGACAGACACATAGATAACGTTTTTTACATTGTTCTTTGATTTAAACTGAATCAAGTAATGGCCATTTAATATGACTAGACTTGAGTGACTTACAATATACGAACATTATTGTTGTTTTTGTAACTAAAAAGTAAAAATAGAAATTCTCAACAATGATCTCACGATCAAAAATTATTTATTCAAAATATGTACCTCTCAATTTGTTTGTTTAAATATGTTTTTTCTAACGATTTGCTACGGCGGTCGTGCGATAAGTAAGTATAACGTGTTAGAAAAAAAAAAAAATAAAAACCTAAAATATAAAACAACCGCTATAAGAATCTGAAATCAAATTAAATCGGTCATTACTAAAGAAAATGTTGTTCCAAAAAAGGTCGCGGATTTGGTCAAACATTTCTTTATGGTCTATTTCTCAACTTCACAAATGTTTTGTAAAAATTTATAAAACAAAAATGGTGAGAAAAATTTTTATCGTTATTATAGGAAATATAGAAAAAGCCGACTGAATGTCAAATAATATAATACATAATATAATTAGTTTAAATTTTCGCACAGTGGGCACGAAAAACCCAAAAATATTACGCACATTTGGACGATTAAATTGACCGATAAAATCACGAAGTGCACGATATGCATTTGGATTTGAACGCCCATTTTCATAATAAGCGTGAATAACTTTAACGCGTTGCTTGATTGTGTATCTTTCCATGGTTCAAATTGAGTTAGTCTGAAATTGAGAAATGTCAAATTAAATGCAGAAAAAAACTTGACGTTAACCACCCTTTATAAAAAAAAAAAAAAAATTGTTTGAATAATTTTTAAGCACTACTGGTTATGTTAAGTAAACTGTACGGTTACATTACTGCTACTGTCAACTAACTAGGGCCTTATCCTCAATGGTAACTTGACAAGTGAATTTTAAGAATTTGAAGCTGCCATCGTTTCTGCTAAAGATATGGCAACTTCAGTGGCAGTTTTTTGTAAATTAAATTATTCAAACTTTTTCAAAAAGAACACAATTTAACACAATAAGCAAAACAATTTTCAGTTTAAATCAAAAATTAAGCACAAGAATTGACTTCTGTTTTTAATTAAAGAAATAAACAAAAGAAAGTGCAGGTTCACACTCTTCAAGGCTTAGCCGTCAAGTCTTGTGCTTTGTGGCGAGAAGGGAAAAGATAATGCCATTTATTTTCTTCTTATAAAAACTCAAGACTTGACGGCTAAGGCTTGAAGAGTGTGAACCAGCATTTGCCACTACGTATATTAAATAACCAAAAGTAGTTGGTATCTACGGCAATGATGTCACAGTATATAAATTAAATTTTTTCATTTTATCGGACAGATCTAATAATGGAGAAAACTTAATGCTCACTTTATAGTTCACGATAGCTATTGCTTACGTTAACTATCTGGAACTTTATCAGTAGGTTGTACTAATGACCCTTAATTAATTATTACATTAAACCTGTTAATTTGCAAATGTAAATTTTCAGAATATTCAGGTATTTGATGAAAATCGATTTTAAAAACGAAACGTTTTAAGCCGTTAAAATCGTTTTCAGTATCTTTAAAAATTGATTTGTGGCACAGTTTCCTCCTATTTTCTGTATCAATTCCTTTAAATTTTATATTATATATGTCGAAACCGGTCGAAATTTAGCACACCTTTTATAAACGATCGTTTTGAAATCAATCGTTTTCCGTCAAATACCTCAATAATTTTTTTTTTGAAATTGCCAAAAAAAACTTCACTTTGCGTATCGATAAAATAAACATTTTTAATTATGTTTTTTTTTTTTAGTTACTATGTATGTATATAAGTACAAACTTCATCTGGGAACTTAAATTCAGGACGAGCTGCGAACCAGGCTTTAACTGGTAGTCCATAACACGCTTTCTATGCGTTTGTTAATTTATTGACATTTTTCATGTAAAAGCGGAATCTAATCCTACTTCATGCGTGTACTGTTGTACTTCTAAGAACAATTATACACTGATTCTCCTTTTTGGCAGATGCATAAACGCATCAACGAATTAAAAGAATGGTGGCTTTAATAAGTTTAAAAAATTAAAAAAAAAAATTTAAAAAAAAAATACTTAACGCTGATGCACCAGACGTACACACAAACGTGCATATGGCATAACAAATATGTACATACAAACTTACATACCCAATTTGCATACGGCAAAGCCTAATGAATTTAAATTAAGAGAAAAAAGAATACGAAGAGATTTTTAGGAGAAATTGATCATGATTGAACAAAAATATAATGGATTTTGTAAATTTAAATATTTAACAACAGCATATACATTCATATATGTACATGCACAGATGTATGTGTGTAAATGTGCATATGTAAGTGCGTATCATGGCGGCTAAATTCTTTGCAAGCGATTTGCGTAAATTTAGCAAGTGGCGCCAGGAAAAATGCTACCCGTTGCCACAGAGTTCGCGTGGTTGTGTTGTCGTTTTGTTATTTTATTTTGTTTTGAATTGTGTTGGCAAAACGTCGCCAAAAACGCTTATAGACACATTTAAAGTATTTGAAATAGTTACCCTTTGGTATGGTGTATTCTGTGCATTCGAGTGCAAAAAACGTTTATACGATTTCAATGAGGCAAATTTTGAATTAAGAAAATGCATTCGTGGTACGAGATCGAATATTGATGTGACTGCGAAAGAAAAAAACATATAGAATAAACCAAATTATGTGAAACATACCTGTTTCGAGGATGCGACACCAGTGCAATGGATTGACACAGACATACACTGGGTCGCGTTCGTTTGGACATACGGGCAGACGTTTTAGTTGGGAGGCGTTTTTTAGATCTCGCCAAAAAAATAGGCGACATGCTATTACATATGGTTCTTCGCCGAGAATTTCGGCACGTCGTATTAGTATGCAGTTTGTTTGATAGTTGGCCACACAACAGCGCTGCGATGAGGTGGACGAGGTGTTGGAGGTTGCTGGCATCGTGGGTATGATTTGGTCGTGTCGAGATTTTACTGCTTTTAGCAGTGACGATATTTGACTGGACTTGAGTTGTTTCATTAGGGTGCTGAAATATTGTTCGGGTTGGTAGTTGTTGCTGCTGTTGTTGGTCAAATGAGCTATACCACTCTTGGAGGTTTCGTAGTTCAATTTGTTGCAGGTGTTGGTCGAGGTGGTATTGTTGTTGGTATTTGTGTTGGAAGGAGTGGCTGTAACGGAATTCGAACCAAAAGTGCCGCCGCAGCAATTCCTTAGAATCTTGGCTGCTGTTGCGGCAAACGAAGTGGAAGATGTTGTCGTTGTAGTTGTCGGTGTTGGAACTACTTGGATATTTGGGGTTACTTTTGCTGGAGGCAACATTTGCCGAGATTTCTTCTGTAGTTCGGCCGATAACTGATAACTGCTGGACGTGCTGGTCTCGTTCAGTTTTTCGCAATCGTCTACGTACATTATGTCGCCAGTATTTACGTAATTGCAACCATCTCTGCTGGATGCTTGCTTTCGACCATAGCCCGTATCGGAATCTGTCGCTGAAACAGAGGTTTCCATTTCTCCGTCTGTTGGATAGATCTGATGCTGACAATCGTCTGACATTGTCGCATTCGAGGAACAATCCAACTCTGGTGCAGAACTGTATGGCGGTGGTGGGGTACTGACACTTTCCTGCCTTAATATGTTCATTGCTGTCATCGACGACGTAGAGCTCTCGCCATAGCCTTCGCAAAAGTCCAGCAATTTTGATTGGGGCGACTGTGTCATCATGGAAACCTCCCTTAACTGAGGGAGGCGTTGATGTGGAAGGCGATGCGGCAGTGGTTGCTGTCTCTTCGTCCCAGGGACAGGTTCTGTTAAGTTTTTTGACGCATAACGCCATAGTTCTTTCTTCTCGCTTTGAAATTTCATGGAGAGACATTAAATGTAGTGGTAACATCGATCTTATCCTATTTGCATTATTCGCGATAGTTGATTTTTGTCGTTTAAGGTCACTTTATAACTGACCCCAGTTTTTGAGCGCTTTCTCTTCCTCTACTTGTTATTCCTTTTTCTCTTTTAAGTGGTTTTCCTTTTAATTTCCTTAATTCCGAAAACACAATTTATCACAAAATGAAGAAGGCAATATCGTTGGTATCTTTTTGGAAATAAGAACAAACTTTTTTATATTTGTATACACACAAATACTATATTTTCCAAATATTCTTTATGATCTGAAATTAAAATAATAAAAAAAGAGTATTATTATTACTAATGGAAAGTGTACATTGTGAAAATGTTTGTACATTTAGTTAGAAAAACAATGCGATCATCTGAGAATCTGTCCGATTTTATATATGAAGAGCGATATATATATGTATGTATATATGTATGTATATATAAATATGTATATATACATGTATATATATGTATGTAGATTTTTGTTTTCCTTTTTTTGCAGAATTGGTAAGAAATATGAATTACATACAACAATTTTTAGTATTAGGATTTAGCCATTAGGATTTTAAGAAATATAAAATGCATGACAGACAGACAGAAATATTTTGACTGTACTTCCTATTATTTTTGCAACATGTAATAGGTAACTTGGCGCCTCTTATAAACTTATCTGATAAAAGGTTGCATGTTTGTTCTCTTTCTTGTTCATGTCATGGTTGAAATACTTTTTTGTGCAGCACAAAAAATAACAGCATTAGCAATTGTTGCTGTTAAACAAAAAAAAAAAAAAAAATAAAAAAAAAAAAACAGGTAAAAAGAAATAAAAATGTACACCATCTTCAGTTTAACCAACATACAACCTAAAAACAAATAAGATACTACATACATCAGTTGTGCCGAATCCTATTTACCCTTAACTGCAGTTTAAATTATGCGCCATTGGCCGTTTTAAGTATTTCCAAATATTTTTATAATTTTACTTAGACAAAACTCCTACAAGCAAAGCCTACTATTTTTGGATATTACATTAAGACCAACGAAATTGAATTTTATGAAAAGTTTACCAGCAACCTTAAGATCCGAAACATAAAAAACATACCAATCTTTTGATATATGCAAATAGTAACAATAATTCGGAACTAAACCAACAGACAGTTATTGTTGGTGTTCCTTGCGGGAAAAAGAATGAGTACGGATGCCTTCTAATAGGCCCCGGTACTCCTACAAGGCATTCTCGCTCCATTACATACTCATATATTTTTTAAAAACGTTGTCATTGCTGGGAGACCTTCCGCTCTTGCTTAATGGCTCTTAGAAGACTTTCCAGAAAATAGAGATTTAATAACGGGATCTGAATTCTTTGGCTTTTGCTTTGGCAAAACAAAAAATCTCACTTCTCCCTTCTCATGGAAGGGAATGTGTATCCTGTATTTTATATGAAAGAGCCAATGCCTTCTAAGAGGCATCTTTAGCAGTTAGATCAGAATGGTAGTGGAATCAAAAAATGTGTAAGCAGTCCTTCAAAAAGGCCTGAAGTAAAAAGGTCTTTTGAGTTTTCCCGCTGGGTTTTCTCTTGCCTACATACATACGTTCATATATACATATGTATATATAAAGATCGAAAAAGCATGAGTTTATTCAATAAATATGAATGAACGTTTCCCGACTTAACAGGCACTTTTTTGACACTTTTTAACCAACTAAATTTATGTGTCTCAAACTAAATATTAAACTTTATGTTCTGAACAAGAGTGTGTAATAACAAACAGTCATGATACAATTTTCGATTCTTTTTGAAAAGTCAACTTTGTTATTAAATTTCCTTCATCAGCCGACAAAAAAGTTATCGACAATGGCGCCAATGGCAGCGACATCAACGAATATAGACAAGCTGACAGACGGTCGGTCATACAGACAGATTTGGTATGTAGACACTAACTTTTTAATGTTACTGCTGTCTTTTTTTTTTTTTTTTTGGTTAATTGAGTTTTGTCTCTCATGTTGTGTTTAGGGTATCAGTTCTTCTTTTATTCCTCTTCGCGGTTTTATGTCATTTAATGTAATGCCTGACTGTCAGCCAAGTTTACTCAACAGTTAAGGAGCCATTAAGACAGATTGCCAACTATACGTATATCCAATCAGGCTTTGTGTTTTTTGCACTAAAGAATTATTAATTTTATTGACCAATCAATCATCAAAGGGAACATATTTGAGTATCGGCATGGGGGATGTGGGGATTCTAACATTTTCTAAGCTTTTGGTGATTCTTACTTCGGGATTTAAGCCATAGTATTATATTCTAAATTTGACCTAATATTTGAAAATAAAATCGTTTTGAATTTTAAGTAGGATGTACATATGGAAGTACAATATCTAAAGTGTCTTATTTTGGGATCTAATTGAGCTGGGACTCGACTTCGCCGTTGACTATCTATTATATTCGTCTCTTTGGGCTTGTTCTTGGAGCGTTGCTTATGTTTTGTTTTTTTTTTTACTTTTTATACTAAAAATAATTCGTAATATTTTAAATATTCATATTTATTAGATAGTAATTTATTGAAAAATCTAATTATTTTGAAATTTGTGTTTCTTATCACACCTTGTTTGTGGCACCAGTAAAGTAGAGTATTAACGACCACATTAGCGGCGTCTAGCTGGCACTAAAAGTAAAGTTTTCTTCATGCACACTCTCGAAAATTAATTTTTTGCGTGCAGTTAGTCAAGCTAAATAACGAAAAAAAGTAATAATAAGCACACACACACAAGTAAAATTATTCTATTTGGCCTGCCAGTCTTTTAGTTAGTTAGGTGAGATAGTCAGTCAGCTAGCCAGTCAGCCAGTTATTTTTTTACTCCCTGTTATGCGAACGAAGTAGCAACAAATTATTAAATCAGTTGAAGGTAGCAGTTTAAACATCAGGCGCCAGTGGGCGCCACTGACGTAATAAAAGAAATAATAGTAACGACGACAGCGGCGTCATGCATGGCGCCACAAGCAGACAGAAACACACTCGCTCATAAACAACTATTAAACACGAACAGAGACTAGCTAACACACGGATACAGAAGAGACAAATCCAATACCATTAAACATAGGCAATCAGCCATTGATAATTACACACAGATACAATACGCACATTTCCATCTAAATATTTTGCTTTTATAGATACATTCTTAATGCATACAAAAACACTAACGTCTAATGTTGTTAAATGTGAGTTAAATCAACGATTTTGAAATAATTCAAACAATCTCACTCTCCATTGCTCTCATCCTCTTTGTTTAACACTTTTTAGTTATTTTTTTTCTTAAATTCTCTTTATTCTCTCACTCACAAAATGTGTTTGTATATTATTCTTGCTGAATCTCCCGGATGCTGAAATTTTATTTGAGTCTCTATCATTCCCAAACACTCTTTTAAAACGATCTAATTAGATCGTGCAATTTATTACCATTCTTTTTCATCATCTTCCTAGAATTGAAAAGGCAGGTTCGTATATATTATATGATCGTGTAGCTTATATTAAAGTCAGTGTTGCCACTTTGTGGATAATTACCCGAATTTGGTGTAATTTTACTCTCGTAGGTAGAGTAATTTCTGGGTAATTTCTTTGAGGTGTAGATCCAGTGTAATTTGAAATTCTTCCATTTTAAAACAAAAAATATAATTATTTGATTTTAGTGATACAATTTATAACATTTAAGATATTGCTGTTCTAAAAAATGTACAGTTTATTCAACAAAAGTCAGTTTTTATTTAAAAAAAAAGATATCCATAGTTTATTAACCAAAAGATTGATAGGGATTGGCGCCTAAATTCCTGAAATGTAACCATTACAGGAATTTTATTTACTTAATAAAATACAAAGGAGGAATATGAACATTTTGTAGCTTCCCTAGATAAATGGAAGTAGAACTTATTATTTTAAGTTTTTATTAATTTGCTCGAGGGTTTCAGGGCTATGTTGACATCAGCACTGAACTACTATTAAGCTTTTAGTCCGCTTTAGCCTTTGGTGCGGTATGGTTACATTTTTTGTTTCTCTGACAAAATCGAAATGTGAAAACGGTCTTAAGAATTTAATAAAAACGTGCGAATGGAAAAGTATTGAAAGATGGATAAGTTTTGAATCTATAATCATCACAATATCATCTAAATAGTAATTTATAGAATGAAGACGAGGATAACAAAGTACTGGACATTTTATTCAATAATGACCAATTTATAAAAGAAAAAAATGCTACTTTAATATCCAATTTTCAGGATAGTATTTGAATTTATATTATGTTAATTTTCATATTAATTTAAATCGTATTTAAATACAGATCGATTTTTTGAGTTTTATTTGAAAGGTCCTATTTAATTAAGTTAAAAGTATGGAAGCACTACTAAATAAAAAATATCATAAGAAAGTGTAATTATTTACAAGGTGGACTCAAAAAACAGCTGGCTGTTATTGCTTTGCCTGTTGTTGTTGTATTGTTGTGATATTGAAGTCATTGCTAAAGCAATGTTCACTTTATGTGTATATGTCATGTGGAATGTCACTTTACTACACACAGTAATTTCATGTATATGACAAAAATTGAGTAATACATAAGGTTTATAATGTCCATGTTCAAATGTTGGTATGTAAATTACATTTGACATAACCTATCAAGAAAAACCATAGCTGAGTGGTTATATATACAAAAATTAATAATTATTTGTGTATTTTTTATTTTTTTATTATTTGTTTACTATTATTATTTATAATTGATAAAATTTCAAATAATTTTTGCCGCCACAAGCAATTTTGTTAATACGAACCAGCTGATGTCAGAGGATTTGTCACTTGAAAATAGAACTCTTTCGAAATCAAAAATGCCATATGAACTGTACATAGAGAAAAAACACATGATAGTGCTTGGAGGCGTTCAGACGATATGTACAAATTATGTACAATATGTACATGACGACAAATACACATAATGTGAACATAGCTTAAGTTATTACAATGAAAACTTAAATTGAATTTTAATGAACGACATCGGTGAATAAAGTTTCATTTAAGTGTTTAGTGAAGAAAATAATTTTGTATTGAAAACTCAATACTCAAAAATTTTTTTTTTAATAAATTGTTTTGATTATAATTTTTGATGTTTTACTTAGAGATATATATTTAAATAGTCCTTTTTGCATTTTTTTAAAGGAATGAATGATACAACTCTAATTTTTTCGATTTAACCGTTTTTAGTCTGCTTTTTTCAAATTTCATTCCAAGTTTATTGTCCCAAAAATTAGCATCACTAATTAAGGGAAATGTAAAATTTGCCGACTTCAAACATGTCAAAAAGCAGTGTCAACAACACTGCAAATTCATGTTGCTTCAAACAAAAAAAGTCTTCGAATTTATATCTGTTTCTTGTATTTCAAACGATTATAAGTTCTTACAAAAATTATTCGTTACAAGTTTTTATCTTGACAAATCTTATTTGAACCTAAAGCTGGACAGAAAATTCAGAAATATGTATGTATTTCTTATAACATTGCAAATCTTATTATACCCGTTTACCACAGGAGAAGTGGATCATTCCGTTTGAAATTTGAATTGATCTTAGATCCCATAAAATAATATATGTATATTTTCAGGATCTGTATAAATAGCAGAGTTGATTTAATAATATCCGTGTTAAAATGGGTTTCGAGGACCTCAGATATGATACGATTGTAATCAGCAAGATAAGTCCACAACAGGCTGAGATATGAGCAAACTCACCACAATTGATAATACATTTTACCAACATTTCTTTTTCGGTCCTCAGTTTGGAATAAAATTCAGCAATATCGGTTAAGTAGGAAAAGAGTTATATACCCAAAAACACCGTAAATATTGATATTTCTGTTAAAAAACCGACATTTATTGGGGTCGGAGTCCAACGATTGTCTTTCAATTTCACAAATTACTTTTATATGACTGGAAATCGTACCACAAAGATCGGTTCATAATTTTCCATAGGCCTCATACGAAAACCACTTTCGGAAAACACCCTAGTGAAAATGTAACGAATAAAGCTATTGTAGTAAAATTTGGATCCCATACCTTAAATTGACTAGAAATCAAACCACAAAATTTCGTTAAGATCGATCTATAATTAACCAAAGGCACAATATAAGGACCACTCTCCGAAAAAACTTTAGCACGCCTTAAACCGTAACAAATAACGCGGCAGTAAAACCAATTTGGATTTCATAGTTTTATAAGAATAAAAAACACATGAAGATCGGTCAATAAATTACCATATGCCTCATAATAAGACGAATTTTAATACTGTGAGGTCAGTTTTTTTTTTTGGTTTACAGACTCCATATAAATCCCACTTCTGAAATATTCTTACTCTCGGTAGAGGGTATCGAAGATACGGCACATCTGAATATAGCATTTTTACTTATTTTTTTCTGAATAAATGGTTTTCTAAGCCCTGAATACGGAAATTTTGACAAGCTAAAAATGCGTTGCCTCGCTTACTAGATTTATTATGTTACTGTATTGCTTAATAATGCACCTTATGGGGCCAACAATTTACGTAAAAACAAGTGTTAAAATAAAAAAATAAATTTTTAGGGTCAAAATAAATTGTCGGCCACTGATTTTTTTACAAAATGTACAAGTACAAAAAATAGTACTTTATGAAGTGTATTCTTATTACTATATAATGGTACATAAATATGTACATATCGTTGTTCTCATGTAGAAAGGCCTAAACTCACATAATTGCAACTTTACAGGAGAAGGTAAAAACATAATAGAAACTGTATAAATCAAAATCAGAGATGTGTGATTAATCGGTTAATCAAAATTTTGATTAATCATAAGTGTTGATTTATCGATTACTTGAATAATTTAAACTTTGATCAGTCAAGTTTGAATAATTTTGTTCAAGAACTCTTTACATAAAAATTAACAAAAATTAAACAAAATAAAACGATTGCCGGGAATGACCTTACCACATAAAGTGATTAGAATCTGATGTAAGGTCATGTCACATGGCACACTATGATATTTATGTTATCTAAGTGCAGTATATACAGAAACTTGTAATACAAAGAAAAAAAATTGCAAATTGTTCAATTATTCAAAATTTTAATTACATCCAAAAAAAATTTCTGATTCATTGATAAATCATGATTTTGATTATTAAAAAAAAAAATGTTCGATTAATCAAGAATTTGATTAATTTTTATTATTATTTTGTAAATAATTGATTAATCACAATTTTGATTAAGTAATATTTTTGATTAATCGATTAATCGCGCACATTCCTAATCAAAATGTAAAATTGCTTCTAAAACCGATATTGTGGTGTATTTGCGAGAAATGTATTGCAATCACTAAACAACTCAATTTCAAAGAAAAATCGAGTAAGGGCCTTTCAACATGATACCAACGATATATACATATACACATATCTACATATATAAGAGTGTAACTGTATCAACTTACATGTTTTATTTATAAGGCAGGTTTTTTATTTATCGCCTCTGCTCTTCTTTTCCAATTTAATTAATTTTATTATTTATTTAAATTTAATTTAAGTATTATTTTTTTATATGTTTGTTGTTGGTTGATTTTCATTTATATTGAATAATTTGATATGATTTTTTCTTTTTTTTTTGTAAATTATTGGAAAAAACTACGTTTGTTAGATCCGACAAATTTTTAATTTTAACCGAAATTGAGGAATTTTTAAGATGTTCTTAAAGAACTTTTGATTATGTGTTTTATATTTTTATGTAATTATGAATTAATGTTTATTGCATAATATTTGATATGTTTACGTTGCTAGTGTAATTTATTTACATAAATTTAACTACATTTAAAATTTCTATTTAATTTATGTTGTTAATTTTTGTTTTTAGGATATTTCCAATTATTTGTTTTGAATTTTGTTGTTTTCGTTATTTATTTTATTTGTTTGGTTTGTAATAATTTTACTACAATTAAAAAATAGATCATAATAGGAATTATTGCTTGTTTGGAATAGAATTGTTTCTGTATTTGCCCAATAGGAAATGTCAATAGTAAAAATGTAGTGAGACGGTATTGCCTTCGTCACCAGTACTACTATGCTTCGCATGTGTTTGTCATTGAGAATCCACTAGACCTTAGAATAATTGTATAGGTAGTTCTTGTGGGACCTTATGGAGACATTAAAACCTGAGTACATTTTAATAGTTCTATCCTACATTAGTCTTACTTTCTCCACTTATCAAGAGCAAAGTTTAGTCGTTCCGGAACGACCTAGTTCCAGTTAACGACTACCTTAAAGAAACTGTGAAGAATTTTTTAATAGTTCCTTTTTGTATCGTTCCTCGTTCCGCAATTGCAATCCCTTGGATCATCGCATGTATTTTATCACTTATTTTTGTATACTTTTAACAAGGTTGATATTTTGTGTTTGGATCAGTGTTGCCGACTTTCGTGTATTTTTACGATATAAATACACGAAAGTCGGAAACACATATAAAAAATTTCTAATTGAATCAATTGCAAATGTGATCCAAAGCAATATATTTTATTGAATTAGTTATTATTTTTTACAAACATTTTAAAAAACACATTATAATTGATCTTTAGTTGTTACGCCACAGCATGAAAACAAACAACAAATATTTGTTTATTAAGATTTTTACGAACGACAGAGAAGGTTTCTAGTTCTTCGTTAATTTATTGTAAACAGGAACGATGAACGAAAGGAACGACCTAGTTCCTTTGATCTTTCGGATCGGTTGGAACGATACCACAAATGGAACTACTTTGCACTACTCTTGTTGATACTAAAATAATCTACCAAAGTAGTGACTTGGAGACACATAACAATAGGCTTTCTACAAGGTGTATAAGACATTTACTTATCCCAAAACCCACATAGTACCTTAACATTCACACGCTACATAAACACATCTAATGCATTTCCCACTATTGGCAGCATTAACAAAAACATAAAAATTAAAACAATGACAGCAACAACATAAATAAATAAAGCAAACACTTATTTTCTATGCTCTTGTGTGTGCTATTTTGATGTTGTTGTTTTAAGTTCAGTCTAACCACGTTTTAAAATTATTTCTCTTTATATTTTTTATTTTATCATTTTTTTTCTTTCGTTTTGTCGTTATATCACGCATAGTGATATCTTCGCTGTTGTTTTATTCAATAAAGTTTATTGTTTTGTTTTTTCCACTTGTTTTTAAGAAATAGGGAATAGCAATTTATTTGTGGTATTCTTGCTATTATTATTATTCTTTGTAAATTGTCAAGTGCAGCAACATACAGACAACAAACAAATATAACGTGATTTGAATTTTTTAAAACAAACCATTTCGCTATTTTAGTGTTGTTATTGCTGTTAGTGCCGTTCTGTGGTACGTATGCAAATTTGAGCGCTTTCATTTCGAAAAATTTGTAATTATCTTTTATTTCCTCTTTTTTGAACTCTCTTTAGCACCCTCGTTACGGATTTCATTGTTAACTTATTGTTGCACTTTGTCTAAGTTTGCAGTTTAAAATAGTAGATTGACGGTAAGTTGGTTGTTAAATATACGATGTAATCCACCTCTAATTTTTCAACATTTCAACCAGATACATTTACAAAGGAGTACTTGATTCTCTTAATTCTTTGACAAACAACAACGTCTGGTAACAAGTGGCAAATTTTCCACAATTTCTGTTTTTCGAATTTCAATACGTCTTGATTGATTGACGATTATTGCTTTTCGTTATACCTACCAACTGCTATTTTCTTTATTTTTTTAGATCTCTTATTATAGAGATGTTGTTTGCGTTAGCAGCGGTTTTTTTATGTGAGGAGATTTATTTATTCCTCTGTTTGCATTCCTGTATGTTGTGTGTTTTTTTTATTGTAAGATGAATTTTCTCTACATTTGTGTGGTGGTCAATTGTTTTATTATACCCTTCACCACAGGTGCAAAGGGCATACATACTTATATAAGTTTATCATTCCGTTTGTAGTTTCTACAATATTGATCTCAGACCCTATAAAGTATATATATATATATATATATATATAATCGGGGTCCCTATGAGTAGCAAAGTTTATTTAACGTCGTCTGTCTGTCAGTGTGTTGAAATGGGTCTTAAGAAGACAACTGAAATTCATACAGATCGGTACACAAATGGCTGAGATGTCAGCAAAATACAACGACTGCCTCTAATTTTTTATCATAAAATCCCTTGTTGTTGTTTTAATTTTTATCTTAATGTGTTGAATTTGGTTTTTGCATTTTTTGAAGTACGTATATAAGATTCGGCATAGCCGAGTATATCACTCCTACTTGTTTTTTTTTTTGTTTTTGTTTTTATTGTAAACAGCGTTGCCGTTTTGGTCACTTTTAACCAAAATTGGTTACTTTTTTTCTCAATGTGTTTTGTTTTACTTGGGGTTTAGACGATCAAGTTGTGCACATCTAGTTTTAATACCGTCAAACTTTTTTTAGCAAATCACTCATAATTTTTAAAATTGAAACGAATTTGCTTTTAGTTTATCTCTCAAGTTGACTTGATCGTGTGGCTGCAGGGTTTGTACTACCATTACCCGCTCCGCTTTTCTGCACATATATAATTGTGTATGGTATTGATACATTCAACATTTATACTCTATTTCATTCACTTTATAACAATTTTCTATGTAAGCGATTATCAATTGAGCCATAGCAGCTACATATGCTGTTAATAATAACCACCATCTGGGGTGTCCTTTTCTCTACTCCTACCGAGGCAATAAGTGTTACCTTGGTTTGGGAGGTGCCCATTCCACTAAAAACTTTAAAAATTATAAAGCCTTTTATAAAAATCGATCCAAAGATTTAGGGTTTTTACTGAAGTGCAAATAGAATAGTGTTTTTATACATAAATATTTTGGCTACATTTTATTGCATTTGGTTACATTATTTTTACATGTTGGTTAAAAAATTTTTTTGGTCAAGGCACCACTGATTTTAATTAGCTAAACTCTGCAAAGTCTTGAAATTCTCTTTTAAACTTTCATTCGTGTCTACACAGCGATTTTATTTTATTGAAATTGTATTTTTTTCATGTTCACTGAAAATAATTTAAAAAATAAAAGAAAATGTGTAAAAAGCACAGCCAATTTCAGGCTGATATTTACGAATTATAAGTTATACGAGAATTTCCAAGTCTGTAAAAGTATAAAGCTCCTGATTTTCCCCTTCACCTCTCTCTAATAAGCTGAGACTTTCTGAAAAAAGCTTTAATAGTGTAAGCCCAGGACAAAGAAAAAAACTAACGAACAATTAAAAATTTTATACTACGATGCTTAGGTGATTTTCGCTATTTCTCAATAGCCACCACCAAAAAAAGGAGATACCTACATTATGTCGAAATAATGGTTGACATCACAAACGCAGTATCGCAATGCAACACTAAAAGGAATTGCTTCATAAACTCCTAAACTTTTAGGAAAATGCAACTTGGCGGAAATATTTTTTAAATAACAGATTTAATTGAGTAGTCAGTCCACTTGCAAGCACCGCTAATTTAAAAAAAATAAAAATTCTGTAAAGCCCGCCATTTTATTTGTGTTTTTTTTTCAAATACCTTTTTAAGCCATTATTAATTTAGTTCAAAAGTCGGTAAGTTAAGCGCAATTTATGATAAATATTCAATACTCCTGCAAAGCTCTCTATATGGCTTGGCAGTTCACCTTCAATTAACTTTTTTCGATTTTCTCAGAATTTGGTTTTATTAAAATAGAGAACTTTTCAAGTAGACTACTCATATGTTCCTACAATTTAGCGTTTTACCTCTAAGGTAAAATAAAAACAAAAATATGACAAATCGCACAAAAACTTTAATTTCGCCTCATTTATGGGTTAATAACATTTTGATACCTTTTAAGTATCCAATTAAAAACTGCTAACTTGTTCGAATTTCTATAATTAATCATAAAAGCGATTTAGCGGCAACTTTGAAAAAGTGTTTTACATATGACCACAATAGAGATGTGTTTTGAACCAAAGATTGAAAATCAATTTAAGCAAATGGGCTTAACGACAAGTCTAGGCAGTTGGATTAAACGACTAACAAGATCATGGAGTTTCTGGAATGCACATAGTCACTTCAAATTGATTAATCTACCAATAATTGGATGATACTATTTTTTGCAAATTTGTATTTCGATTTAAATAAAATTTGGTAATAAATAAAAAAATGCACACGTAAATATACTGGACTAATTAAGGTATGTGGATAAGTTTGGGCTATTAATTTGTTTAACAAATTAAATATATAAAAAAGATAAAGTTATACATACATAAAGAGAAACTATTTATTAGGATTTCACAACGATTTTTGCTTTACGGACCATTTGACAATTTAATTTGGTTACAGAAGATATTGAGAAATATTTGTTTGTAGTTTCAGCCAATGATCTTTTTTTGGTCTACATTCTATGAACTTTTCTATATCATGTTTTTTTTTTTTTAAATTTAATGATCCCCAAGAAACCTATTATGGAACCCAAGGGGTTCACAGAACCCAATTCGGGAACCGTTGCTATAAAAAATAATAAATTCTGCATTAACACTTAGTAAAAATGAAATTAGTCAATAAGCGGATAGATAATGTCATAACTGCTAAGTGAAGATAGTTTCGGAACGAATCATATTTGATTATACCTCCATATAACGCCCACTTTCGAAAACTACTTTTACCTCCACAAGTCGCATTTCAAAGTTCGTATAAAGTCACAGCAGTTTATATCAGTAAACCTTCACAAAAAACATTTAGCATTTATTAAATCAGCACATACGAATAAAGATGGTTTGTTTGAAGACGGTGATGGGTACAAAAGATTCGACACAGCCGAATAAATTATTTTCACTTGTTTTACACTGAAATATTCTAGCCGAAAGAGCAGAGCACGTCAACTGAATCGTCAGGGGAAGTGGGGCTAGACACGTTACAGCACGTACAACAAATAACGACTAGAAGAAGCGAATAATTATAAACTCATAAAATATCTTTCTCTTAACAAAGCCTATCGGGAGTCCCTTCAATAATCACCGCCAGAGTCCAGTCAGGCACTGAGTTAAAGGCAAAACGTTTTTAATTCAGCATACACTGACTCTGGCAAAAAATCACTATCGGAGCTCAGTACAATATAACTCTGAAGAGAGCAATAAAGAGCGAAATTGTATCCAATGTTATGATTCTTTTGTAGCTCGGATTATTGTCGGTTGGGCGGTCGTGTTGAGAATTCCTACACACTACCAAAATATACAAACAAATACAAGCACAAGCGATTACGTGCAGAATGTATCTACAAAACTTTGTGCTCGAACTGATTGATGGTTCGTTCATATGTATGAAAGTCAAAATGTATGTGTGTATGTACGTATGTATGTATGTATATTTCTTTTTTCAGTTCTATGTAAAATAAATCGTAATGGTTGTATTTGTCTATTTTAAATTTCTCGAAATAAAAAATATTTTAACAAATCAGTCCGGACATTTTTTTTTACAAAATTATCTTGTTTTAATTTTCATTTTGTAGCACTTTTTATTTAACTTTTCCAATAATCAATAATTTAAATAATTCAAATTTATTATACAAACACACATGTGCAATAAATTTATAAAATAAAAAAAAAATAAATATTTCTTTATAGCAATTATTTTCAATTTACTTATGCGATTCATTTCGTTTAAAATCAAATTACATATAGGAATTCACAAACATATGTACAGATGTATGTATGTCACTAATTCACTTATGCTTTGTATTTAAAAATTAAGATTTAAAAACTTATTAAATTTTCACGTTTTTTATTACATATTATTTCAAACTTTTTGGTTGTTATATTCATTTCTTTCTGGTTTTATTGTTGATTAATATAATATTAAATTAATATACACACACACACACTTTGATACCGTTTAGTTGTGTGTCAGCAGATTTTTTTTTAATAAAAATATAAAAAATAAATAAATTCTGGTAGGTATTATTGTATTGTATTTTATAATTTTATTTTGCTTTTATCACTTGACGCCAACGTGTTGTGCGGACTAGTTTTAAACAGCAACTAAATTCAGTAAATTCAAAGAAATTTATTAATGGATGATGCACTCTTTTTTTACTCTCATGCTCTCTTGTATCTCCAGCACATGTTGTTCTCTTATAAAAAACGTGTATCTGTGAGATACATTAGTTGCACACTTATACAAAATTCAAAATCATGAGAGAGGTATTGTAGTATGTATCTTAAAAATACACTTCTCTCTAGTGTTGCCATAGAAATAAAATTGCAGTTTAAATGTTTATTTTTGCACGCTGTTATTTTTTCAAAAAAAAAAAAAAATTCTCATTCATTTCTAGCATTCTAATCTTTTTTTTTTAATAATTTTAAAACAAAAATCTTTACGTTAACGGACCTGCGAAATGCGCAATCTTGTATTCTTTGCTTCATGATTATGTATAATATTGTTCTAACGCTGTAACAACGACGCTATATAATACTTCAGTAAAATCAATTGTAATGCTGATTTATGATATTTAATAATTTCTTAAAAATAATTTAAATTGTACCAAAAAAATTCGCGGTAGTACTGATATTCCTAATCCTGATAAATTGCTTTAATTTAGATAATTTTTCGTATGTTGTTAAAAACTAGTCCTTGTCTTTACAAGTGAAAGCAAAGTTCAGCTTCTTAAATTATGATAAGAAAATGATAGCGCATCTGTATAATTTTCTTTGATCGAAAAATTTTAATTTTTTTTACACTAATAAATTGCCAAGGTTTTGAGGTTGAAAACTTTTGAAGGAAATTTCCAAAATTTCCCGTCTAAAAATTTTTAAAATATTTTTCCTGTGTAGAAACTAGGGTATTCATTAACGGTTAACCGATTATTTTCTGCCCGATTAACTGATCGGTTAATTTAATATTGGCTATTATTAACCGATTAACCGATGTAACAAAATTTGTAATTTTGTAGTATTATAACATGTTTTTTTCTGCTTGTAATTATTTGTTTCGTCTCATATATAAAAGGTGTGTGTTTAGAAAATATTTTTTTATACAAATAATGCAGCTGTTAAGTGACCTTCATTTTAAATAAGTGTTTGCTGTCAACAGCTTTTTGTTTCAAGTAGTTTTTATATGTATGTGTTTGGTTATTTCTCAGCGGGAAAAAGGAGTACGGATGCCTTCTAGAAGGCCTCTATACTCCTTCTTTTAGATGTGCAAGACCTGCTAGCTCCATTCCATACTCATATCTTTTTAACACACGTTGTTATTGCGGGGAAGGCCTTCCGCTCTTGCTTCTTTCGACAGAGCTTCTGAAAGGCATTCAAATTAATGGCTCTTTGAAGGCTTTCCCGAAAATGGTGATTTCATAACGGTATCTGAATTATTTAGCTTTTACTTTGGCAAAAAAAAACCAAAAAATCGTACTCCTTCTCTTTTCCCTTTCCATAGAAGGGAATGTAGAATGTGTATCTTCTCTTTTATACGGAAGAGCCGATGTCTGATATGAGGCAGTTAGATAAGGATTGTAATTAAATAAAAAAAATTTTAACCAGGCTTTCAATAAGGTCTAAAATAAGAAGGTATTCTGAGTTTTTCCGCTGGGTGGTTTCTTCTCATATCAACTTTTAAACAGAATTAACCGAAGCAATAAGAAGAGCTTAAAATTTAGAAAAATTAAAACAGGACTCTAATGGCATAATGGAAGATTTTATTTGTTTAGACAAATACAGAAAAAGGACTGAGAAATGAGATATTCTGTATTATGGGTAGCTTTCGATTTCTCCAACATCTACGATAAATGAATAACTAATAAAATGATCTCACAGTTTATTTTTAATAAATACATAATATTTATTACACTAAGAGCAATAAGACGATATAAATTAAAAAACGAAATTCTTGTATTTAGATTGCAGAAGTCTTCAGATTTCAATCTTGAAATTTGGTCAGTAAGATTGACGTTCTCAAATTTAATCATAAGTTCGTAATTTTTGAATGAATTGTAAAATGCAAGAACGTAATCTTAATTTTAAGATCGTATTGAAATCATGAACTCATTCTTAAAATCACGAACGTGTTCTTAATTTTAAGATCGTATTCTTGAATTTAAGAATATATTTTTGAAGTTAAGATTTAATTCTGGAGATTTTTTTTTTCAAAATTTCTCATCAATGAAAGTGTGTAATGCAATAAATTGTAAGACGCTGAAAATAAATATAAACTTATTGTAAAAGGCAATTAAAAATGAAAAATCAGAACAGAGATGAAATGGTGTTTCTAACCATAGCTGTGAGTGACGATTTATAACCGCTGGAAAATATGCTGTGATCAGCACGCCGGAGGAAAATGCATTGGAGTTGTCAGAGTTCCAAATGGAGTCTGTTTTCAAGTATCTCAAGGGTAAGTACTTTTTCTTATTTATATACAAACATTTACGAAAGCGTGAATATTAAAAGAAATATGTATAAATAAAAATTCGTTTAAAATCTTAGATTTATTTTACCACTTGTTATTGAAAATTAAATTAAAAAAGACAGGTGAATGGCTGAAGGATACATTTTCCACACCAACTTCTTCACTCGGCAGTCAATAAAAACATTTTTGATAAGGTAAGAGTCGTAGCTTCTAGTTTTAAACAGATAACACATAAAATATATGTTCGTTTCTTATTTGTATGCATGTAGGGCTTGGTTTCGTTGTTGACTGAGTCATTTAGTGGCAATGACATCCTAGAATTGTATAACCTGCATAAAAATCTTACAAGTGAAAAGCGAGACGACATTATCCGAATCATAGCTGAGGAAGTTTTAAAAAAGGGTCTCACACTTCATAACACAACATCCTGAATAAATCCATCTTATTCTTTAGCAATTAAAACAGGTGTAACATTTTTCACATTTTTTGTTGGAACATCAGTTTTCATTGAAGCCAATATTTTCTATAAAGTCTTTCAAATATATAAAATAAACTAATGAAGATTATTATTTATAAAAACGAGAAGATATCAATTTTGAGCATTGTAAAATATGTAAACAAGTCCCATTGAAAGGAACGTTATATACGTAACTATTATTCAGCTGTTTTCACAAAAAGTTTTCTTCTTTACAAAATCAAATCTTTTTTTAATTCAAAATGATAAAGTTCATGTCTTGTGCAACCTAATCCAAGTAAATGAGTACGATTACCACTTTCAGTCTTATAAAATTGGTTCTTTACTAAATGAAATATGTATGTATATATAGTTAAAATTTCCGATTTTACTAGCCCTCCTTTACAATTATATCGAATTAAACCTGGAAAGAAATATTATGTTAGACCTAAGTTAATATAAGTATGTACATATGTACTTGTAAGTATTGCATTATTATTGCGTTTTTAATACATGTTTGCATATGTATGTAACTTTTTTTTTTTAATAAAAATTTTAATAAATAAAAACATGTGTTTAATTTCGACATTTAAATTCGGATAAAACCTGTAATACTATTTTCAAGAAGTCGATCCTAAAAGAAGAATTTCATTAAGATTAAATTTTTAAATTATTAAGAATGTGATCTTAATTAAAGATTTTTCTTAAGAACAAAATCTTGAATACGATCTTTAAATTAGAATTTATTCTTAAATCCGATCTTAAAAAAAATAATATTTTATCCTTGAATTAAGAATTTTTGCATTTAGCAGACTATGAAGATTGAATTGATTTGATTTTGAACGTTAAATTTTGATTTTAGCAAGTTTTTTCCCTTAGTGTACGTATTACATATGAAAAAATTATTTTTTTGTTTCCATGTCTTAGTTCAATAATTGTTATGTTTTTTTTACTAATAAACTCCAAATAATAAATAACTTATGCATTTTTATTTATTTAAGAATAACATTGAAAGCACAAACAATGTCATAAATATTTTGTAATTTTGTTGTTGCTTTCTACAGAAATTCATGTACGGTTTAAAAATTTCAACGCCCCAAGATATGCAGCGTTTAAAATGTTAAAACGCAATGTGAATTTCTGTAGAAAGCAACAACAAGATTAGAAAATATTTATGACATTGTTTGTGCTTTCAATGTTATTCTTGTTTGATTAGGGCCTAAATCACTTAATTTATAAAAAATACATTATTAATCGGTTAACCGATTAAACCAAGACCTCGGTTAATTAATCGAGCGATTAACCGATTAAAGCAAAAGCCCGATTAAATTAATACCCTAGTAGAAACCACAGTTCACACACGAACAGTTTCTTTCGTCAATTTAAATTTTTTTGACCTTGAACTCTAAAGGTATGTTCAGACCTAACAAATATTTGACGAAAAAATAAAAAAAAAATCGTGAACAGTAAATTGATCAAACTTTAGCTTTATTTTTAACTATTTCCCTAAACTTTATTTGTAAGAAGATAATTGCATAATGCAACTTAGAAACTGTTGAGCGATGTTTGATCGAGCCAAACGTTTTGCAAAAGAAAACAATTTCTTAATAAAACAAGTGGTTACGTGTAGGCCGTCGAATATTTAATTGGTGTGAACATAGCTTAAGTCATGTAGAATATTAAAAATACGAAAAAATAATGTCTTTCAACGATTTAATTTTTTTAAACTCTTACTTCTAAAACCTCAAGACACGACGACACAAACCTGATGCGTGTGGACCAGCACTAAGTACTAACATTTTTTTTTTATGTGCTGTTTCTAGGTAACAGGCAATTGATTGTATAGAAAAATTTATATGAAAATCAATCAGTTTTTTTGATTGCTTTTCATATACATTTTACTACACCTGGAAAGAGCACATAAGTCAATTAGTGCCAGTAAATTAAAAGTGTATGAAAATCAAATACACAACAAAAAACAAACGTGTGTAAAACGTTTATGTACAACCGCAACGACAAATGCTAAACGTTACTATTCGTCGCACAATTCAAATAGTGTTCTGAGGGAACAAATATTCAAAGAAATACACTCCAGACAGTACTTGTTCTCTTGAAAGCCTTTTAATACAGTACAGTACACATGTTTGCCTATATTGCTAATTTTGACGTTAACTTATGATGTGATGTTTACTTATGTAGCGTATTTAGCAGACATATGCAAAGAATTTACGATGTTTTCTTGTGTGCCGTTTGCGGCGTACGCGTATAAAGAATTGTTGTTGCATTCTTGTTGCAATATTATGAATGAAATTAAGATACAAAACATTCAGTCCCAAGCCAGTGTTGCCAAGGGATACAAAAAGTTACGCTCTTCTTTCAAAAAAGTGACGTTTTTCGTCAAAACTTACATTTTGAAATATTCCTTGAATAACCAGTAAATTTATGTGATATGTATATATAAAATACATATATATTTTTATCCCATAGTTCAGTGCTAAAAACAAGACAACAAACTCGTCTATTGAGCAAAAGCACAACTTAAGCCTCAGTTAGCTGAGAGTAACAGTAACGTTGCAAATCAGCTGCTACATTTTGTTGTATGTAAAGCGATTAGACCGATTACAGTTAGCAGTAAGATGTTACGTCTCAATATGTAAGAAATATATTGGTCTTACTCTTTTACGGTACGGTCGCATTACTGTTACACTCAGCTAACTATGCCTTTAGAATAAATATAGATTAACGTGTAAAAACTGTGTTCAGTCTCTAAAAGTTTCTGTTAGGGAAATTAAATATTCTTTCCATCCACACACGCGTTGGAAAAGGGAAGTATAAAAATTAAAAACATTGATTTTTTTAAATTTTGAGCAATGGTTCATTCGCAGTCCTTTTAAGGCTTAACTATAAAATTCATAAGCTTGCTGAAGCTTCTTTCAACAAAAAGCCTCTCAAATGCATTTTAAAATACAAAATCAAAAAACATTTGATTCCGTACGATCAGTTTCGCACTTCGCTTAAGCAAATAACAGATTCATTAAACTTAACGGAAAGCTTCCATAAGTTCAATATGGTTTGACACATAAATTTTACATATATTCGCACAGTTGCTTAAGCCAACTTAAGCATATTATATTTTTTTTTGTTATTTCTTTGCTAATCCCGCTTGTCTGCAGCAGACCAGAGTCTCTGGCGGGAATCGAACCCTCAACCCCGGTACTGATAGACTAGCTCACTACCAGCTAGCCTACCGGGGCACCTTTAGATTGAAAAAAAATACTAATCAGCATTTAAATCGGGACTTAGCTCAAATGTTTCGTGGTTGATAATTTTTTAATAATTTTAAATTCTTTAAGTTAAATATTTTTAAACCATTATAATTTTTAGTTTTAAGCCTTCAATATAAAATGACAGACAAAAAGCGTGGCTTGAGCTAAAAATTCGAGATAAATTTTTCTATGAATTTCTATGTATTTTATTTTTTATGAAATAATTTTTATTTTGTGGTGGGAGGTTGTTTCATAATGAAATAAGTCCCCAAATTTTGTAAATGAAATAAACCCCAATTAATATTTTTTTGGACTTTTTTCACATGTATATCACTGAAATTGCATTTCAAATTTCAAATATCTCCGCTGACTTTATTCGGCCGGGTGCAAGTATTTTCTCTTCTATGGTATAGCAAACACCGGCTTCGTCTCTCTACATAGCAGAGAATTTGATATATTTCTTCGAAGATTTAAACAATTAAAGCTGAAGGTCCACAACATGCTTTTATGCGTAGATGCGTATAATACTTTTATGCATTTCATGCGTTTCTAAATTCAACTTACATGCAATGCGTTTAATGCGCCAAATCATTTTTTTATCATCTGTTGTGCTAATATGTTTATCTTGCAAAAACAATTTTGCAAAAATGGAAGGTGTAACTGATATTTTAATATAATTTATTTTTAAGAATTCATAGAGGAGAAAGCTTTTATTATCAAAAAATTCGTATTTTTTCACGGTATAAATGTTTCTCTTTCGAGACATTTGTTACAAAAAAAAAAATAATAATAGGTGAGAGAGTAAGTAGGAATTTAAAACAATTGCGCTTAAAAATACTAAAAAGTAAATGAACACTTTACCAGCCAAAATTTGCAAGTTAAAGTAGTGACGAATATACAGGAATATTTGAGTTTGAGTACCCATTAATTATTCTAAGACTTGGGAAAATGTTATACATTACGGTGAAAATAATGTGATTTTATTAATTTATATTTGTTTATGTTGAATAAAATAATCAAGAATTGGATTATAGTGCATTGCGACACGCAAGAAACTACTTTCATGTGTAAATGCTAGGTAAGATCGATTTTTGGAAATTTGAATGTTTAGGGGATAAATATCGTAAAAACGAGTAAATTCTCTAACCTCATAACTCCTAAACTAACCGTGGATTCATCCATGCGTTACGAACAATATTTTTGTCCGAAGAATAATTATACAAGCTGGTAGCACAACTAGCAAACTACTTATATTGAATTGTTTTCTAAAGGTAGGTAGAGAGGCTGGTGTGAAATCTCCTTCACACCTTCACCCAGAGACCAATATGGCTTATTGTGATGCCTTGTTTAGGAATAGATAGCTGGAAAGTAGGTGAAATAAGCAGCGAAAGCATTAGAAAAGATTAATTAGATAGATAAGAAAAGAAGATCTGACCAAACTCGAGAGAAAACCTCACTCAACACAACACAAATCCGCCCTATGCGCGGCTAGCTCCCAGCCTCCTGCTGCGCAGCCAGGCCATCCTCATTACGAATCCTATCAGACTCTCGAGTCCAAAGCCCGGGTCATCCCCTAATTCGCCTAGGAATCTGCTGCCCAGCCACCTCAGCCTGCTGCCCTGTAGCCTGTGGCAGTGGCACAAAATGTGCTCAACCGTCTCCAATTCCTCCGGGTCCTCCACAACGTACATATCCGACACGTCGGATCCCAACCTCATCGCCATCCTGCCTATCATGCAATGGCCCGTGATAATTCCTATTATGGTCCTCACGCAGACCCCACTTCTGCCCAGCAGCGACTCCGAATCGGACTTCCTAAGCACCGGCCACAGCGTCCGTGATACCCGGCAGTCCGTTCGGTTCCCCCAGGCCTTATTGGTCGCGCCCAGAATCCATTCTCTGATCTTTCTAAAGTAGAAGCCTATTGGAGGACTAACCGCCTCCATATGGTTCGGATCCTCCATCTCTGAGCCCTGTCTCGCTAACTCATCAGCAATTTCATTGCCGTTTATGTTGCAAATTGCCGTTAATGTTGCAAATTGTTTTCTAAAAGTGTGTGAAGAAAATGGACGAAGGAAAGTGATTTTATAATTTTTAATTATATTTATTTTTTTATTTAATTAATCAGCAAAAAAACAATTGTTGCACTATAGCACTGTGTGGCAGCACAGTTCAACTTTTATGTACAAAAAAAAAATTGGCATCGCAGTTCATTTTGTTCTGGTATCGGGTATCTAGGTAACCATTATACTCACAGTACTAATAACAACACCTGATCGGTTAAAAGCAAAACAAAATACATAAGAGATTTTTTAACAAGTTCGTTATTTTATTTAGCAATAAAAATATCAAAATATCTGTCTTAAGTAAAACAAAAGTATGATCTCTTATCGCATAAATATTTTTAATAATTTTAAAAATCAACATTAACTTATAAATTTTGCAAAATATCCTTATTTAAAACTTCTTTTGGAAAAGTTTGTTTTGTAAACAAAAACATGAAACAGCTGTTTCAAAAATTCTTGCAAGTAAAAATTTTACCAGTAAGAATTTGCAAGATTTTTTTTGTCTCTCGATTTTTTTTTCTCTTTTGACGCTCTCAACTTGCACATTTTTTGGGTTAATGAACACTTTCCAAATTCGTTACAAATTCGTAACAATTTTTAGTAAATGAACACAGCTAATAATAAGCACAACGAAGATGACACTCAGAACATTAAAGTAATCGATAACTAGAATGGCAAATTTTGTTCATGAAAAATTGTACTAAAAATTAATTTCAATATATTTTATTCTTGAAAGTTATTGTAATCTTTATTACGAAAGCGTTTTCTTTTGTTAAAATCCTTTTTAATACAAAAAATAGTAGCAAGGAATCCACCACACAAACATATTTATCGATAACATTGTAAATAAAATATGATTTGTCATCCATGGCCATCAAAAACAGCTGAAATTTTTTCACCACACATGCGGCGCATACAAAAGTAGAAAGTAAACCTACTTTGATGCGTTGATACGTGTATATATTCTATGCGTTTTTCTGTGTAACTTGTCACAGACAATTAAGCGGATTCTACTTTTTTGTCAGATGCATAAAAAGGTAAGACGCACAAACGCACGGTGTGGACCTTCAGCTTAAGTAAAGTTTTTTTTTTAATGTGAGGACTTGTTTCATTTTTAAAATTGGGACTAGAATTTCTTTTTTTCCCGGACTTTTTGGATTCCCAAGAAAGCGGGATTCCCTCCTACATTTTTTTATTTATTTATTTACTTAATTCTCCAACGAAACTAATATTTCTTACTGGCTGGTTATCTTAAAATAATTAAATCTGGTATCTAGTAAATTTAAGATTAAAGTTATTTTAATACCCTTAATACCTTTAATTCAAACCTCCTTCTGCGAATAGGATATACATTTGCATAGTAAGACTGAAAGTATTGAAGTCTTAGAAACTGAACTGAATAGTATCTGAAAGCTCAACATTACGATGTAGGAATTCAGAAACAACTTCAATGTTCAACAAATTCAGCATGAAGGAGAAATTAAATTTATCATATTTAATAACATATTTTTTGCAGTGTTATAGCCGAAATCACCGGTGGTGTATGAAGGTGTGCTTAGTTTGCGAATCTTTTTTAATATTTATCTTAAATCCCATAAAGTATAAATATTCTGGGTCCTTAAGTAATTCTAAGTCGATTTAGCCATTTGGGTGTCAAATGTAGAACTACCCTACTAAGAAATTTCCTAAAACTAACATATATTAGTGGCAGAATGCACCGATTGTCCTTAAATTTTAACAAATTTGTTTTATTAGGCGCCAAATTTCGTGAAGGACATTCCGTAATTATCGTACGGCCCCATATTAAGACCACTCTCGAAAATCATGTTAGTATGGCTAAAACCATAAGGAACCATTCAGGAATTTTGTATCTACTTTCATAAGACTCGAAATCACACTACTAGATTTTCTGAATATCTAGTCTTTATTAATCATACGCCCCATACAAAACACACTCTCGAAAAATACTTTACTACGCCTTAACCCTTTCGGTCCGTTTTTTTTTAATTTTTTTTTTTTTTTGAGAAACAACAATATACATGAAAAATCTGCTTACACATATTGAAAAAGGATACAAATTTATGATGTTTTGCATTATTAGTTTTTCCGAAAGTCCTTTCATTATCCTGGGATATATTGTTCCAATCGGATTTTTCGGACTATTGTTCCAACCGGGCCTTTGATGCAAATGGGACGGTAGGGTCCCATATAAACCCTGCTCCCGGAAAACAGTTTAGTACGCCTAAACCCGTAATCAATAACGCTATCATACTAATATTTGGTACGTCACAGTTTTACAGGACCTGAAATCACACTGTAAAATTTTCGTGAAGATCGGTCCATAATTTACCCTAGGCCTCATATAAACCCTACTCTCGGAAAACAGTTTATTGCGCCTAAGCCCCCAAATAAAGCTCACTTTGGGAAATTAATTAAATTCGCCTAAAAATATCACAGATATAGAATTGCGGTAAAATTTTTTCTTTGATTCATATGGCCAGAAAAAACAGCATCCAAATTTGTGAAATTTACTGTTAACGCTAAAACTAACGCTAAAACATATGACTTCTTATACTATAAATCTTTTGGGATGTGATTTTGAAAGCTTCATTAATATGAGAGTGTTATTACAATTTTATAAGATTTTTAAATTTGGACATCCTGTGTACCTTAAGGACAAATTCAGTTTCGGACACTCTACTAGAACTAGTTTATTGATCATACCTAGACATTCTACTCAAATTATGAACAGGTCATTTACTATCAGAGTCTCAAGGATGTGGAATTCGTTCATACCTGGTAGAGAGCGCACGTTCTCAAATTCTATTCCTAAGTTCAAGAAAATACTATTAGAAAATCTGTAGAGAAGTGGAAGTTGACTGTATAAATTTGCCACCTGTGGCTTGTCCTTATATCTTTTCAACATTTGTGCAATAGGGGGGTAGTTACAAATAGTGATACATTAGTTAAGAAAAAGAAAATGTAATATTTGCCATAAGAATTAGCTGGACTAATTTGGCCGACAGGGCTTACAATCCATACCAAATAAATAAATAAAATAAATAATTACACTGCTGTATTGAATTTTATTCTAATTTATTTTTTGTAATACCAGAAATCAGTCTTTAGAATTTTGGGATGATTGGTCCATAGTTTACCATAGGTCCAATACAAATTACCCTTCTAAAAATGCGCATGAAACTAGCTCTCCCACAACAATAAATTTCAGTGTTTTCATTCAAAAATTGGGATTATTAGCACATCATTAATAAATGAACTAATTAATAATAAATATTTCATTCCCGAAAATAATTTTTGATAAAAATTATTTTAGTTTGCTAAAACTTTTACGAATCATGATATTTTACTCAAGCCAGTTCCAAGTTCTAACAAGAAATGCATAAAACTTTCTGATTGTCGGTCAATAATTTAATATAAGTCTAAGCCGCAACCAATTTTAATGCTGAAGTTTGTTTTTGCGAAGCTTAGTTAATAATATATATGTATTTATCAACTCCTGTCGGTGGAGGGTATCAAAGATTCGGCACAACCGAATATAGCACTCTAACTTGTTTTTGATAATTTTAATAATGCAACGAAAATAAAATTATCTAAAAATATACAAACGTTTAATTACGGTAAGGCGTGAAAAAGTCAATACAGAGTCCTACTTGACAATTTGTGCATATGGTTTTAGTTCTGTTCTCCTTTTTTATAGAAATGCATCTTACACAACGTGATCTTTTTCTGATGGAACTGGCTTGTGATCTTCTGTGTAAATGAAATTGCGTTTACGTTTTGTAGGACGTTCATATGATTTAATTTTTGTAGTTTTGCATTGTTAAAAAAACCCTTTTTCCACCATTTGGTGGACTTTCGACCCAGGTCTTACTTACTTTTTGGTCCGCAATATCTACTCCACCTATTATAGCTGTACAGTGAACTTGGAATGTTTGTCGAGTTTTTATTACAGTTCCCACTTTTGGAAAGCCAATGAAATTTATTTGACGGGAGCTGTTAAAACATCTATCGAAACATTTCAATACGTCTTTGTTGCGTAAAGTGTTACAAAGTTTTTCCCAAGCCCTGTTTTAGAGTCACATCTTAACCAAAGCTTAATTCCTCGCTTTATTGGTTTTAATGGTTGATATTGCTTCAATGATGATCTTCCCTTAAGTTTTGCCATTGATTTATCAATAGATTGAAATTAAGATTCTGTCCTGGCACAAGGAAGACGCAAGATACTCGTACTATATCTTCAAACTTTTGAAAGTCCACCAGGCTTTTTGGGTCGTTGAAATACATTTTGGGTATAATAAGTTGAAATCGATCTCTTCAGTTTGCATTTTTAATGGCGGTGTTTTCAAGAGAGGGATGTACGCTCCAAAATCGTCGGAACTTTGTTGTACCTCATAATAAGACAACATCCTAACACAATTACAATTTTATACTCATCAGTTTTTGTGATTTGTATTTTTTTATCTCTTTCTAACATTTACAGTCTTTTTTTTGTACAATCAGCAATAAATATTAGTGAGGATTTTGGAGAAAATTTTTCAAAAATCTCAAACTCTTTGAGGAATTGTTCACATCAGCCAAAATTAAAGGAGTTTTTTTCTGGAATCTGCATTCATTTCATTACTTGGTTCGTCTTCTCCTCATTGTCCATATGTATTTCAAAATTATATAAATGTGTTTACAAATTTTACAAATGTAATTCAAAATTTTCTAAATGTATCTTAAAAATACAATTGGGCAATTTCAACAAAAAAAAATTGGAAAATTTGAAAATTCAATTGGGCAAATTTTAAAATACATTTGGATAATTTTAAAATACATATATATAAACGATTTTAAAATAAAATTGAAAATTTTTTATATACATTGTTTTTTCAAAACATTTGGAAACTTTTAAAACACAATTGGAAATTATGTATTTCAAACATTTAAAAGGAGTGTACTTAATACTAAGTTCAAGTAGTTTCTTAAGAATATTAAAGCATTCAATCTTGTATCTGCTAAACACGAACGAATTTTATTGTTAAATATGATGCAGTTGAAAAACACTTTTCGCACTCAACACTCGTTAATAGAATTGTTTGTAAATATCCCGAAAATCGCGGGATTAAAAATCGAGATTTCCCGATCGGAAGCCCTAATCTTTACTTAGTTGCGACATTCCAAATTAACAAAAATGATAAGTAAGAACTGTTCGTACCAAGTAGATAAATTAAAGCGAGTTGCTACTAACAAAACCACAAATTTTAACTACAACACCGGGTTAAGAATTAAAGAGGATTTACGCAGACCCCAACAGCAGAATTTCAAAGAGAAGATTTTTTACCTGCAAATCACGAGGGAAGAGCAAAGAGGTGGAGTAAGGCCATTAAAAAAATTTAATTCTGATCGTATATCTATTGGAAGCAAAAAAAGAAAATGGTGGTGGCCATTATTTACGTGGATGCTGGATGTGTCAGAGACTAATTTTCCGAAAGGTCCTGGAAGATTATCGAAATCCAAGCCTAGAGCTAATTAAATTAGATATGATGGATAAATGCACTATATGCAAAGTAAATAAAATAATAAGCAGAGACGATGTGCAGGTGAACAGAGTGCCAGAAATATGATATAGGTGTGTGTACTGATTGCTTCGCATCATATCATCAAAAATATTTCAATTTAAATTTCATTATAACTGTTAAAAACATAAAATACTGAAGAAAAAAAAGTTCTAAATCTAAAACCCATATGGAAATTTTTGTACCCTTATTTTAATAGCGTCGTTATATGACGACACCCAGTTTCTCGTAAACTGGATCCGATAGTCCAGTTCTCTTTTTAATTACATATATGCTAAAGGTATCCTTAACTTGCAGTGAATTAAAACTTATAGCAATCGGATGATTATTTCATAAACCGGCAGAATTCGGGTTAATTGCCTCTTATATTTCACATATAAGTAACGACTCATTCTACGAGTACCTTCACGAGCACTACTCATCAACTAATACTAAAATCTCATAACAACACGTGCTCAACATTGGCGAACTCTTAGTTTTTTGATAAACTAAAACCCAAAAGTGCGACTGGGATATTTGAAAACGTGATTTTGTTAACTTTAAAGAACAAAAAAGATCATTCAAACATTGTCTGGGATGTATTATCCCAATAGGACCGAAAGGGTTAAACATCAAATCTTAATATTATTAATGTAAAATTAAGATCACTACAGTTTGCTAGGACAAGAAATAAAATCAGCTTAATAAGCCTTAAACTTCAGTAATTTTCAATATTGTGGTGAAATTTTGTTGGATAAAACAACCTAAGACACGAATACCACATAAATTTACTAAAGTTTTAAAACAAGTTTTTCTGCGAAAATTCCCGGGAATCCCACAATTAATTCCCGGAAAGTGGGAGTTGAAAACCATTGAAAATGGGGACTTATATCATTATGAAATAAGTTTTTATTTATGAAGTTTTAGTTCATTTTTTTGTTTTGGGGGTTATTTAATATTTTTCGGGATTTGTTTCATTTTGAAAATTGGGGTTTTCATTTTAAAAATGGGTGTTTTAAAAATTTTACTTCGTTCTGAGCCAAATGCGAAAAGTTACGAAAATTTCATCAAATATAACAAAATTATACTTGTTACACCGGGCCTTCAAGAGTTACAAAAAATTTAACAAATGTAACCAAACGGCATCAGTGTCCCACACTCATGTAAAAAATATCTGTGCATTTTTTGTTTCTACTCTTATTGCTTCGTCTATTTTTCATTCCTTTGTTAGTTTTTTACAGTATTTTTTATACCCACACTTTCACTATAGTGAAGCTTTAATTACTTATTTGCTTCTACACGTTCATACACTTACGTTAATTGGTCGTCTACACTTCTCTTCTGTATTTATTTACGACAGGGGCACTACAGTATAGAGTTTGAAAAATGTTCAATGATTTGAATATGTGTTCAAATGGAATTATGCAGGCCTATAATACAGTGTTGCGTTTTCTATATCTTTTAAGGCGAATTCATATAAGTAACGTGTAGGTGATAAAATCTTCTCCCTTTTTATTAATGGAATAAACAACCATAAGGGAATACTTATTAAAGCTGAAACGTAAAGACATAGAGGCAACGATCGGTTCATTCAAGATTTATTAAGTAAAGCAGATTTCGGCAAATATGTAGTTGGTTGAATTAAATCAGTTTGAAAAAGCTTTAAGGGGCGTTGTACAGTGGAAGATGGTAGAACATAGACTGATCATAGCTAATTGTTGCCAATTCTTAGATTTTATCAAAACATTTTTGTCATATTAAAGCTAAATATTGAAAAATATTGTGCCGATTACGATACGAGCAAATGGTGCGAATATACATACTTAGCTGTAACGATTTCTCAGACATAAATATTTTATATTGGTCTTTATTGATTTTTTTCATCCTTTCCATGAATGCCTGTGGCATAAATCTGTCCTGAAATGCAATCTAATTTCAATTCTTGAAAAAAGAGAAGTCACATCTACAACACATTATATTAATACCCACAACATAAAATTATTGGTCCTACTTGGGAAGATCGATTATTTATCTTTTTCCAAATGGTTATTCAGAATAGTTGCTATTTTATATAAACCGGTTTTAAGTTAAGCGTTAAAGAAATAGTCGGTAAACCGGTTTTGTTCAAATAAATAATAACACGAAAATCGAATTAATTATTTAAATAAAAAGTTGATTTGAATACAAACGAAACAATTCACAAAGGTAAGGAATTAACAAAATTCATAATTATGACTTTGAATTTCTAAGGAATTTTGGTCTTAAACCATTATAGGGACTTAGGCTGGGGTTTTTAAGTCTCAGTTAAACTGAAAAAAGATTTGTGCCGCCATTACCCAGTTTGTATACAAAATTTTGACGAAACAGCTTAGTTTTGCTTAAAATGTTGGCCTTTACTGAAATAATAAAAAAATAAATAAATTTAAACTTAATCCACATCACAAAAACCCGGCGTTAGTAAATTTATTATTTGAGATAATCTCTCCATTTTATTTTAAAAAAACTTTGATTTTTTTGTGGTTAAGCCCCCGGAAAAAGTTTGCTAAACGTTTTTTTGTTATATCTTGTTTTCGAGATATACCTTTATTTCGAAAATGAGGGAGGTTGTACAACATATACTTTAGTACTAGGGAGATCGATTATTCGACTTTTTTCAATAACCGGTTTTCGAATATTACGAATAGTTGCTATTTTAAAAAACCCGGTTTTCGGTTAAGCAATTTTTAAATAACCGGTTAACCGGTTTTAATTCGAATACTTAAAAACACCAAAATCAAATAAGTTTTTAAATAAAACGTTAATTTGAATGAAAACAAAACAATTTCAAAGGTAAGGAACCAACAAAATACATAGATATGACTTAGATCCGACCTAACAAATATTTTAGGAAAAAACCGAAGAAAAGTGGGACCAGTAAATTGATCAAACTTTAGCTAAATTTTCAACAATTTTTTATTGATTTACTAAACTTTATTTGTAAGAAGATATTTGTATAGTGCAATTTAGAAACTGTTGAATGATATTTTATCTAGAGAAACGTTTTGCAAAAGCAAATAAATTATGGGAATTTTATAAAGTTATTATTTGAAATTTTCTCTCAAATTTATTTTAAATGAGTTTTAATTTGATGGTGGTTAAGTAATCTATATAAATCAACCATATTTTTCTAAAGTTGCAAATAAAACCTCTTAGCCAGGATAATCTATTTCAAATTATTTTGTTTCAGCATTATAGAAACGAATAGTGAACTTAACATTCTGTTTGTGTAAGATATTTGTCAATTCGTCGACTACAATTTAAAACATTCCATGACATTGTTTGATTTCTTCAATTTTGTTTTTTAGTTCTTGGTGTTTTAATAAATAGAACTGATGTTGTAATTATCAGCATGAAGAGATGATAAAACTGCTTAAGAGTTTTTAGTGCTTTAATGGGCATTTCGTCCTCGGCAACACAACGGGCTAATATTTTACCCAATGATTATTTTTTTGCAGCGCATTTTAAAAAAGTATTATTTGTCGTCTCCTTAGAACTACTTCGAACGGAGTTAAGTTTCATTTGGATCACATTAATGTCAAGCATGTATACTAATTAAAGGTGATTAATAAGTGACATGGAAGAGATCTAGAGATAACCTTTATATAAAAATATATTTAATATTTAGAACACTTATGCACAAATTACTATTTACTTTTCAACTGCACACGTTTTTGTAGAATTTTGAATAGTTTTTGGTTTTTTTTTCTACAAGAACACACGCTTTTATAAACGATTTGTATTTACAGAGTTCATAATGTTTTTTGACCTTTGTTACATATTGTTTCGACATTCTTCATAAAAAGTTTAAGTTTGGCCAATATTCAATTAGAAAATACTTAAATTACGGGTACATCTACAACAAGAGAAAGGAAAAAGTATATAAATTACACATTACTAAAATAACCGGTTTATTATACCAAAATAACCGGTTTATTCGATATTCGAAAAATGGGCATTTTAAAATAACCGACTTGGGCAAAGCATAAATAACCGGTTAAAACCGGTCGAATAATAACCGTTCGATCTCCCTATTTAGTACTCAAACACGGCTTAGTTTTTGTAACTGCCAAGGGGTCGTCTCTAGGTGGATAAAATGTATGACCGGCCTCCATTAGTTGTTTGTCCTTAACATTTTCTCAAAACAAACTTGCCTCCACCCCTTAGGGGGCTTCCATACAAACATCGCGTTTTGTGAAATTCTTAAAATTAATTTAAACTTTTTATCTTTTGTGAATTAAAACTAAAGTTGTAGACAGATTTGATGCCATTAAAAAAAAAAAAATATTTAAACCAAAATTAAAAATTATTTACGTTAAAAAATATAACTCAAATATAATTTTTAATAATTTTTTTTTGTATAGAGTATAAAAATTTAATAAAATCGAGCATTTTTTGTTCAAATAAGTTAATAAATTAAAAATCCCGGGCTTCATAAAAATAAACCTCGAAATTCAGGATTTCCCGTTAGGCATCCCTGGTTTATAGTGAAAGTTTGGCTTAAAAAAAACAAAATTTATTCGAGTATTTGGATTTAATTAATTACTTTTTCAACTTATATAAGCAGTGCGAAAATCTACTAAAAAAAATATTCAAACCCATGGACTAGAACTATTATAATTTAATTTTCAATCTCTGGTTCCAAAGGTCCATATGTTGCCATAGGGTTGCCAGTTTTAAAATCAGAGAAGTCAGTACATTAGCGAAAAAAAAATCAGTACAGTTGAAAAAACAGTACATATAATTTTTAAATATGAAATTACATATTAATAAAAGCTTTAATCTCTTCTGAAAAAAGGCTTAAGTACATACCATAATTTGTACCGGTACTAAATTGTATTAATAAATTGAATTAATAAAACTAAAACTTTTCAAACAATAATTGAATTCCGTATATATTTATAGTGGGAATACAATGTGAACAACGAAAATTCTTAAACACAACAATATGTTTAAGATTCGATTTTTAATTTCTTGTTAGCTACTTGGTTTAGTAATTAACAAAGAAGCCTTAATTTTATTAAAAGCTAAATTTGAGTTCATTATGTCTGTGGCTTTGTATTAAGAGGACAAATATCAATATTTTGCTGTTTTGAGTTAATCGTTGCAATAGGTGTTTTTTCTTACTCTCTTATATTTTGCGGAAACAGCCAATGTCTAATTTAACCAAGAAACCCTTAATAAAGGTTTTGCTAGCCAATTTCACTAAGAACTTATTACAATTATAACCAAAGTTTGCCTTTATCAGCAAATCACTTTCTAGCTTTGATATTAAGAGTCTGTTTCTCTCTTTTCTCCTCTTTGAAAACAGCTCAAGATTTCTTCTGTAAAAGCGTTTGAATGTGGAATTAAAGAAAAAACATTACACAGTTTCTCAAATTCGTAAACGCACCATCTTTTAGAAACTCTTTCCATTTTTCTTCTACTTTTAAACTGCCAAGAATTTGGTCACACTAAGGCATATTGTCATTTAACCCCTGTTTGCGTCGTATGTGGAGAATTACATGGTACAGCTCTCTGCGATAAGTCTAAAAACGACCCCAATGTAAAAAAATGTAGCAACTGCGGAGGTAATCACACGGCCAACTATAGAGGATGCCCTGTATACTCTATCGTCAAGCGCTCGGTTGGACCGAAACCTAATCCCCCTCAAATGCAGGCAACAAATCAAGTTTACATTAATGACGTTCAGGTACCGCAGCCTAGTAATAACAGAACATCCTACGCTAACGTCCTAAAATCAAACCATATGCCAATGCAAGGTGAGTTGCCAAATAATGATGAAACTCCAGTTTCTAACTTAAGTCGTCTAGAGAAAACCATGGAAACACTAGTGCAAACAGTAACTAACTTTACGAACACAATGGGTAATATGATGCAGGAAATGTTAAGAATGCAATCGATGTTATTGCAAGCTGTACTAAACAAGCCATGAACTGTTTAAAAATTTGCTTTTGGAACGCAAACGGCATCCGCCAACATAAAAATGAACTAGAATACTTCCTTAAAAATAAACAAATTGATGTTATGATGGTTTCTGAAACCCATCTGACCTCAAGAAACACGTTTCAAGTCAATGGTTATATATTATATGATACCAAGGACCCTCGAGGTAGAGCTTGTGGAGGTTCTGCCATTTTGATAAAAAACCGAGTAAAACACTACCTAATGTGCGATCATCGTGAAGATTATCTCCAAGCAACGAGCATTTGCGTTGAGGAATTATCTCGAAACATAGTAATTTCATCATTATACTCCCCACCTAGATTTTCAATATCAGAAAGCCAATATAATAAATATTTCAAATCATTAGGACCCTGCTTCCTGGCTGCTGGCGATTATAACGCTAAACACACTTTCTGGGGGTCACGACTTATTACACCTAAGGGTCGTGTTTTGTTTAACACAATTTGTAAAATGGACCTAAATGTGGTCGCGAGCGGACAACCAACATATTGGCCTACTGATCAGCAAAAAGTTCCAGATGTCATAGATTTTGGCGTGGTTAATAACATCCCCATAGATACGATTCATGTGGAAGCGTGCCTAGAATTATCTTCAGATCACACACCTACAATTGTTACTATAATGAATCCAAATAGAATCGTATCTCCGTCTGGTTACTTATCGACATCAGCCTCACAAATAAATTGGTTAAAATATAAAAAATATCTGAGTGCCCATTGCACAGAAAATATTCCGCTTAGCACACCGGAGAACGTGGATCTCGCTATTGTTAATTTGGACAGTTATCTCAAACTAGCTGTTCAACATTCCAGCATAACACTCAAAAAAACCAAAAACAAAATCATATATTCTACAGATGTCGAGCGTCTATTGACTGAAAAAAGGAGAGTTCGTAGAGAGTGGCAATTGCACAGATCCCCCCAACTTAAGACTTTATTAAAAGAGTGCACAAAAAGGCTGAGAAAGTTACTGCAGTCTCAGAAAACGGCTTCCCTGGAAAAATATCTCAAGGGACTTGATGCAACTCCACAATCAGATTACTCATTATGGCGTGCAGCTAGAAGCCTCAATAGACCAGTTATCTCTAAGCCACCATTGAGAAACTTGAATGGAAGTTGGGCAAGAAATGATATTGAAAAAGGAAATCTGTTTGCTAATCATCTGAAAAATGTATTTACCCATAATATATTTCACGATATAGCAGTCGAGTTACCGCCTGTAAATGTTAGAGCAGCTATTCCCTAAGATTCGAGTTTAGAGAAATCGATAAGGCTATTTGTGATTTAAACACCAAGAAGGCATCCGGTATTGATAAGATCAGTAATAAAATGCTTTTGGAGCTACCAAGTATAGCAAAGAAAATTATTCTTTTTATTTTTAATGCTATTTTACGACTTCAATACTACCCTCATAAATGGAAGGTTTCCTTAGTAACCATGATACCAAAGCCAGGAAAGGATCACACAAAAGTTGAGTCATACAGGCCTATTAGCTTATTATCTAATATTTCAAAGCTATTTGAGAAACTACTAGTGGCAAAATTAACGCCGATTATAAATGAAAATAGATGTATTCCTAATCATCAATTTGGATTTAGAAGAAAGCACAGCACAATTGAACAAACTCATCGAATAGTAAATGTAATAAGAAAAGCCTTTGAAGAAAAAAAATATTGCTCAGCACTCTTCATCGATGTGTCTCAAGCTTTTGATAAAGTCTGGCATGAAGGTTTACTACTGAAATTGCAGCAAAACTTGCCAGCAAACATACACAAGCTGTTAGAAAGCTACTTAGTCGGTCGTCAATTTATTATTAAAGAAGGCGATTTTTTAAGTTCTCCTCAGCCAGTTAACGCTGGAGTCCCACAAGGCAGCATCCTGGGACCTCTATTGTACTTAATTTATACTTCGGACATGCCAACAAACAGCTACACACAAACCTCAACATTTGCGGATGACACAGCTTTCCTAAGCGTACATGAAAACTGTCAAGAAGCATCTCGTTACTTACAGGATCACATATTTGAACTGGAAAGGTGGTTAAAACAATGGAGGATAAAGATCAATGAGCAAAAATGCGCACATATAACATTCACATTGCGTCGGGAAACATGCCCCCCTATTAAAATCAATAATCAAATAATACCCCAACACTCGCATGTAAAATACCTCGGTATACATCTAGATCGGCGTTTAACGTGGAAATGGCACATAGAAGCAAAATTAACTCAAATGAAACTAAAAGCAATTCAAATTAATTGGCTCATTGGAAGAAATTCTGTTCTTAGTCTCGATTGCAAACTTCTACTTTACAACTCTATCTTAAAGCCAATTTGGTGCTACGGTATTCAGTTATGGGGCACTGCCTCGGCTTCTAATATCGAAAAAATTCAAAGGCGCCAAAATAAACTTCTTCGAATAATAACAGCCGCTCCCTGGTATGTCAAAAACTCAAATATCCACAAGGATCTCAATGTGCCATTGGTAAAAACTATGATAACGAAATATGCAGTAAAATATTTAAAAAGGCTGGAACTGCACCCAAATCCCTTAGCTCGAAATATTTTAAATTATGGCGGCCACACTCGATTAAGGAGAAGAGACACTGCAGCACTCACCCAATCAGATGAGCGATAAACACCTACATATGTGAACAGAAACCGTGATGACTAAATCTTTTTGTCTGGCACTGGCAGGACATTAAGTAAAAATTAGGATAAGATTTGATTAATTATTGTTAGTTCATATTTAATATATGAAGATTCAATAAATAAATACTGCAAAAAAAAAAAAAAAAAAAAATTTTTCTTCTACTTAACCTTTAATGTTAAGAACTTTTCGAAAATAACATCCATATTAATATTTGTATCGCAAACAATTTGACAAACTATTTTATATGTTGAACAAAATTAATTTTAAAAAAGCAGTACAAAAACAGTACATTTATGAAGAAATCAGTACTTTTGCGTACTGATTTGCTTGTTATGCATTAATCAGTACCTTAGACAAAAAACCGTACATGTACTGATAAAAAACAGTACGACTGGCAACACTAATATGGTCCCACAAGAACAACTTAGTCAATAGTTCCTAGGTCAGTAGTGGATTTGCAATGACAAGCACATGATAAATGCCTATAGCAAAAAGTGCTGTCTCGTCAGTAGTACTGGTGATAAAGTCAAAAGTGACTCAGTACAGTTCTTCTATTGACATTTGAATGCCTAACGTTTAAAGTACATGTAGATTCTATTATATCAAAACCTTAATTGCAGTGGATACATATTAACCCCAAATTTCGGTAAAAGGAATTCCAAAAGCTTCTTCAATCATTTCCTGACAAAAAGATGTGTTAATTTAACTCAATACAATAACCGCGATTAAATTTCACGAAAATAGTTTTCACATTTCAAATTATTATTTTAGTGGCATGAACATATTTATGTTTGCTAAAAACTAGGGATGCCAATCGGGACTGGTTTTCGCAAATCTCGGGATTCGGGATTTCAAAAAATCAAATCCCTGTATTTTGCGGGATCCCGGAATTTTTAGGGTTTCGGGGCTTATAACTCTATATCATTTAAAAAAATACATATAGTTTAAGATATAAAAAAATTTTTTAATTAAAAAAACAATTTAAAAAAAGGCGCAATTTCATTAAACGGAGCATTTCATATTTATTTCAATTAAATGGGTTAAAACGAGTGAAAACTGTTGAAATAGTTTTTTGTTTACGTGCATAAATCATAATAGCATAAGTCTACGATGCATTTCTCACACTGTAATGAATAAATTTAGCATATATTTGACAGTGCCGTCGGATTGTTTTTCGCCCATTGAGGCCAGTGACCGACTTGATTCTGGCAGATGCAAGCGTTGCGCAGGTTTTCGATTCCTTTTTGCTTGGATTTTACCTTCCAAAAGCCGACGTATAGCGGTGGGTTAAGTCCTCATCCTATATACAGATTCTCTAATTTCTAGGCGAAAGTTGCTCGACAACATAATGACATAATGAAAATATTAAAAGTACTAGAGTAATGACTGATATTTTGACACTTTCTTTACAGCTTCTCACAAAAAAAAAAAAAAAAAAAAAAAACGAAGCAGCGATTACAAAACTGTTTTTTATTATGAATGCTCTTTTAAATCGGACCTTTTCAAATGTAAAGTTGAAATTAATTCCTTCCTCTAGCTGGTTGTTAAAAAACCCTTTAAAATTCATTTAATATTACAAACTTAAATGTAATGATTATGTATATTGATTACTAAAATTTGTAAAAGTTTAAAATTTAAATTTTTTTCTTAATTAATATTAAACTAGTATGGGCCAGCAGTCGACACAATCGACTGCAAGCTAGAAATAACTTATTTGTACCGTTATTTCTAATATTTATTTAATCATATGGGTTAAAACTTTATTTAATATGTATATACATATGTACAAAAAATATATTAATTTAATGTTAAAAACATATCGCACTTGATTATAAAGAGGGTATTAAAATGTAATAATTCTCAGTAGAGCAGAACAATTTTTAATTTTATGAGGCATATTTCTTTTAGGCATATGAAATTTATTGACAATTTTTCTAAAAATGTAAATGTAACATAAGTTCCCTAATCTCAATGTTTATAGCATTTTCAGTTTAAATAAAACATTTTTCAAATAAAACGAAACCTTTTTCAAATTAAACGAAATTTTTTTCAGAATAAACGGAACTTTATTCAAAATAAAACAAACTTTATTCAAAATAAACGAAACTTTTTTCAAAATAAACGAAACGTTATTCAAATACCGTTAAACATTTTTCAAATTAAATAAAACCATTTTTAAAATTTTGTAGGAATTTAGTTTTTTTTTTTTTTTTTGCTAAATAAGGTGAAAGAGTTCATGGTGTTTTGCCAACCGTAAAGAGAAAGAATATGACTAATTGCTACGACAGATAATACTGGCGTTGTTTACCATAAAGTTATTTCTGTATCCACTGTGAATTCGGCCCGTTTCCAAGTATATCTTCGGGAGCTCTTAGATAAAATTGAAATCAGCCCAATGCTACAAAACTCATTTTTAATTATGGAGTATGCCAGAATCCATAAATCCCAAGTTATATGACATATGGTGGACAATACTGAATGTGCATTGAAATATTACCACTATATTCTCCTATGCTGAACCCGATAGAGAAGACATTTTCAAAGTTAAAATTTCATGCCCAATCATCATTTAGATATTTTACCACTGTTCGTAACATTGTAAGTGTCGCCTCTTCATTAATGAGTAATTCATAATTTTTAAAAATGGTTTAATTTATTTTTAAAAATTCTTAACTGTTTTTGAATAAAGTTTCATTTATTTTGAAAAAGGTTTCGTTTAATTTGAAAAAGGTTTCCTTTAATTTGAAAAAGGTTGCGTTTAATTTGAAAAAGGTTTCGCTTAATTTAAAAAAGGTTTTATTTAAACTGAAAATGCTATATAACAAAGCCTTTTATATATGTATTTTCCATTTATATTTATTTCGTTGATGAATTATGTTGTTACAACCTCTCTATATATAATAATACATGATTATCATATAACAAATTACCATGATCGGTAGTGTCTGTTATATAAAATCGCAGCCCATCAAAAGATCGCACTTTATTTAAAAAAAATGCAATAAACACATTCTTTACAATGTAACTATATAAATAATGTAACAATAACTTTAAAATTATTCATAAACAAAAAATTTAAGAAATCAACGGTATAACATTTAAAAACAACAACTCTTCCAAAAAGAAAACAAAATATTTAAAATTATGTTTCTCTTTTTTATTTCTTATTCTCTACTGTTCTCCAATTTAATGCATAGCAGAAAACTCGGCATGTTGTTGTTCTTTTTACGGTGGCATGTCATAACGTCCAGTGTCATAGTGTCCATGGACATTATGACACTTTCAAAAGTGTCATAACGTCCATCGAAGAAATGTCATAGCGTCCGCGGACGTTATGACACTTTGCAAGGTGTCATAATGTCCACAACAAGCAAGAATGTAAACAAATTTGGGATCATAGCCGGCCTTCGGCCGGGCGCAAGGATTTTCTTCTCTATGGTATAACAAATACCGGCTTCGCTAACTAAAGCTTCTCTGCACAGCCGGCCTTCGGCCGGGCGTAAGGATTTTCTCCTCTATGGTATAACAAACACCGGCTTCGCTAAGTAAAGCTTCTAAAATCTGCCTTGTTTCCGAACGAAAGCCGACTATGCAGAGAAGCTTTAGTTAGCGAAGCCGGTATTTGTTATACCATAGAGAAAAAAATCCTTGCGCCCGGCTGAAGGCCGGCTGTGCAGAGAATCTTTAGTTAGCGAAGCCGGTATTTGTTATACTATAGAGGAGGAAGTCCTTGCGCCCAAAAGTGTTTTCGTTATGTATTTAATATTTACTCCCAGAGAAAAAGCAGGAAAACCATTTTTAAAAAATTTTTTACCATATTATGTTTCATCTAAAAAAATCATTGTCACCGACAACCATATTATGGTTAAACTAGTTTCTTTAAAAATAGTTTTGTTGGTTGGGACCATAATGATACATGTTTCTCTCTGCGTGTATGCAGATAATTTTTTTGTATTTAACTTATTTAGTAATAATGGACCTAATGACACTTTTGAAAGTGTCATAATGTCCATTTCCAAAGTGTCATAGTGTCCGCGGACGTTATGACACTTTTGAAAGTGTCATAATGTCCATGGACACTATGACACTTTTTGGGGTGTCATAACGTCCATGGACACTATGACACTGGACGTTATGACATGCCACCCTTTTTACTATGTAAACACAAAAACAAAGCATACTGCTTCTGTTATTTGTTTACATTGTTTTTGCTTACACGTATGTGAATTGTTTCAATGTATTAGTACCACTTTCTAACGCATATTACTCGTAAAATACTTAACCGATTTTAACAAAATTTACATTAACAGAATCTAACAAAAAATATCTTTCGATTGATATATCATTTGTTAAAATACAATATATAGTTTAGGCGTAAAAGGGATCCAAAGAAATCCACTTGCCTATTAATATACCTATATGATTAATTAAAAATGTGATAAAAAAACATGCGATTTCCAACAATGTGTTAGTTGACATAAACTAAATAAAAAAAATTAATATAGTTCTTGAATAGAGCAAACCAGTAAATGATTTATTTGTAAGATTCTATTAAAATATTTATTAAATAATTTAAGATACCTATTTAAAATTTGAATTCGAAATTAATTAATAAAATAAATTTTTTAGTAAACCATAAAAATCTTATTTTTACAAAAACACATATAAACAACACCACTAGTGTTATGAATTATGCAGTTTATGAATTACACCTCTTTATTTCGTCAAATCGCTCCATAAATTGCCGTAGGTCCCCTTCCCACTCCCGGAAAACACTCTAATAAGCATAAACCTGTAAAGAGTAAAGTTAAAATTTTGCATTTGGAGCACCAGTGGAATCAATTAGAAAATTAAACCACACGGAACTTTTGGTTTTTCTTTTTGGTTTCTCTAATTAATTTTCTTCTTTAATTATTTTCAGCACTTCTCACATTAAGAATTCTTTTTAATTAAAAGAATAACAAAGTTTAACTTTTTAACAGTATTACCAGATAAATCAAATAAATATAAAATATCAATATTGTGTTCCCTATCCTCTCAGGGGAGAATAACATGATGAATTCATTTTTATAAACAAAAGTAAGCCAAAAAAATTAAGTTAACGATTTTCGGTATTTTTTTAATCCCGGGATATTTCGGGATTGACATCCCTACTATAAACTACATAAAGCATAAGTTTGTACTTTGTGCCGATAATTCAATATTAACATGTTCTAGTACCACGAGTCTTGACAAGTGACGGCGCCACCGGTTTGTATTTGGGTGACTTAACACAAGTCAACTGTGGCCATTTAGGTGGCGCAGTTTTTGTGATCTTAGATTACTTTAAATATGGTAATGAAGATCACTCAACCAGCTAGAGGAAGTAATTCATTTCAACTTTACATTTGAAAAGGTCCGATTTAAAAGAGAATTCATAATGTTAAATTATGTACATACAGGTAACCCTCGACTTACGCGGTCTGTTGGCACCATAGAAAGCCCGTGTAAATCAAATTCGCGTAAAAGAAGACTCAGGACTGGTAGAAATTAAGCTTATGGGAACAGAAATTTAACATTTTGCGTAAATCAAAATATTAGATACATACAAAATTTAATTTTGGAGCTTAAAAACCGTATGTTACCAAGAACACATAGAACTAAATTTAATTATAAACGGTGTGTTCATTTTCTGAAAATTATTGCTTATTTTCATTTATTGAACTCTTACTAGTAAGTTCACGTACTCGAAAAATTTGCAAGGAGAGAGTGGAAAAAGAGCATAACAATTTGAGAGACAAAAAATTTGTTGAAAATTTCTGATAGTAAAATTTTTACTAGCAAGAATTATTCAACCACCTGTTTCATGTTTTTGTTTACAAACCAAAAATAATTTTCGTAATTTTTAAATTAAAAGTTTTTCAATAAAAGGATATTGATTTTTCTAAAATTTAAAAATAATATTCTTCGGCAATTAGTTGAAATCAATTAAATTTATTAAGAAATAATCTTTAAACTTACAGCTGAATAGTGTCGATATTCCTTACTTGATAGTTTTTGCAGGTAGAGCGTTAATTTACTTTTATGTTTTAGTTTTGAGAAAAAATTTTTAAGTTTGAAATTTACTCTCTCGTTGCAAATTTCTGCTAGTAAAGTAAATGAACACAACTAAAATAATTGAATTAAAAGAGACAAAAAAAATAATTGAAACATAATCGAATATTTAAAATCAAAAATATAAGGAAAAAACAAACTTAACCAAGGCGAATTAACTAAAACACCAGAAAAATTTTACAGATTACTGAAAAAATTTAAAAAAATTACCGTATTCAGTAAATTTTTACTGATTACTGAAAAAAATCAGTATGCACATTTTAAGACAATTTTAATAAAAAAAAGTTTTTTTTTAAACTTTATTACTTAATTTTTAGACCTTTTTCAGGTAAAAAAAATTTTTTTGCATTTATTTCAGTAATAAGTAAAAACTTGCTGACTAGTACATTTTTTCAGTAACCTGTACAAATTTTTTAAATACTGTAAACTTTTCAGTAAATTTAAAAATTTTAATGCAGTATTTATTTAGTTCGGTATGCCCATGTATGTCTGAAACATTGTATAAAAAATCTTTTAAGTTTAGTAAAATATGTATGCACTTGAGCAGTTCTATTTAAGCACACAGCTGTTGTAATGTCTTGAATCACAGTGCTGAATTTCGCGTAAAATAAGGATTGTCACAATTTTTTGAGCATGTTTTATTAAAATCGCGTAAAAAAGCGCATAATTCCAAAAAAAGGTTACTATTATTGATCAGTGTTATATCTAAATCGCGAAAAGTACCGTGTAAGTCTAGGGATACCTGTTCATATAAATGTATATTGAATATATGTAGAAGTGTATGCACATAAAGTCAATAGAGTGAAAAATGTTTATAACAAAAACATAATTTATTATTTTATGCTAACCATTCTTTAGCAAGATTATCTAAATATGTTTTCGAATGTTATAACGAGTTCGTTCATATAAATATATTATGCCAATTCATTTTGTATGAGGAGCACATAAAGTGGTTTTCTTACAGTACTGCAAATATACTTTGGTTTGTGTAGTACTGATTCCCAAAATATTTTGGGTAAAGTGTCTGTCTGTTCGGGAGCTAAACACGTTTTTTAAAACATCATATTAGGCTTGTTCCCGTACTCGAAAATTGTGTAAATGAGAGCGGTTTTGAGATACCAAATAGACCAAACTTTTTTCGAGTAGATTAGATAAATTATCAAATAATCAACTGTGAAAAAAATAATAAAAGAAAGTACTGCAGCCAAAATTTCATCTTCCTGTCTTTTTTACTTAACTGTTAATAAATATTTTAAAATTTTAAACAGGAGATTTTTAATGTGGAATAAGTTTTGTATTTACAACTATCCAATGAAGCTATAAGTGGTAGAGCAAAATTGCATTTTTGTTTTTGTGATCCTGTTTCCATTTTTATTAATGTCAAATTATATTTACAAATTTGTAAAAGTGTGTTGAACATTCAAATATTGAATAACACCTACCGATTTTATTTTTCTATCTTAAGCCTGATGCTTTGTTCAAAATTTCGCTGTCAAACTCAATATAAATATATTCCGAACGAAATATTTGTGAAATAATTTCGACAAAGCAGTACCGATGTTCTTTAACTTTGGTGAGAACTTCTCGCATCGAAAACATGTGAAACATTCTATAAGTTCTGCTACCGATCACTACTTTTACAAAGTAAAAACTTAACTGGCTGCATTACTCAATTACGGTTTAATCTATACCCCAAAAAAAAAGGGTTTAAACTACCTATTTTGAGCAAAAAAAAGTAACTAGATTTTAATGGGTGATCCATTTTCAACAGATCACGTATGAGTCGAGTCATGCTGGCATGTTATTTTTGTGTAGTATTGTTTGGCATTTCATAATGGAAAGACTTACGCCTGAACAACGTTAACAAATCGTTCATTTTTATTACGAAAATTCACGTTCTGTGAGGAATGTGTTTCGTGCGCTTCGCTCAACTTATGGTTAACATAATCGGCCTACTGAGCGTACTATTCGCAACACCATCACCCATTTTGAGACCCAGCATTCATTATTGGATAATATTCGACCGAATAGACCACGTCCAGCACGCTATGAAGAAAAAAAAACCTGCCGCAGCTGAGAGTGTACACGAAGACCGTGGAGAGTCGATTCGGCGCCGTTCGCAGCAACGCGGACTGACGTATGGAACGACTTGGCGCATTTTACGTCGAGATCTTAAATTGAAAGCGTACAAAATACAGCTTGTGCAACAACTGAAGCCGCTCTTTAAAAATGATGCCGGTACTTCCCACAAAGGATTTATTGAGAGAACACTTCGGTGAGCACATAATTTCACGTGTTGGGCCTGTCGAAAGCTTATGCGGACAAACTCTCTTCGATTCAGGCCTTGGACGAAAACATCATGCGTGTCATTCGCCAGTTACCAGTCGAAATGCTCGAACGAGTCATCGAAAATTGGACTTAACGGATGGACCATCTGCGACGTAGCAACGGCCAACATTTGATAGACATAATCTTCAAAAAATAAATGCCAAAGAATGTTGTTTCAAATGATAATAAACATTCCCCATTAAATTTGAATTTTCTGTGTTTTTTTTTTTTCTTTAAAAAAGTAGGGAACCTCGAAATGGATCACGCTTTACAGCTGCAGTTTATATTTAACTCAGTATAAAAATAAGTTTTAAAGCTATCTGTCTATTTTAATAATAGGTGTTTTTTAAATAAAAAAATTGCAATAATTATTCCTACCCGATTGGCAGAACAAAATATTTTTATTTTTTAACGAAAAGCAATAAAATAATGTAACATGAAACTTTATTTTGCACTAAGTTAAGCAGTGAAAAAAGTTTTGTAGAGCTTTTTTTATTTCTTTTCACATTTTGAACACATCTTTGTTTCGTTTCCGCTATGAGATTGTAACAGTTTTCTTCTTATTTCACCAAAAGCTGCAACTTGTTGTGGCCAAGCTTAGTTTAATTACACTATGCAACAAGTTAAAATTCCTTGAATAACCATTATATTTTTTTGAGCCGCTATAGTCACCTAACTACAATAATCATCATTATTTTTTTTAAATTCTATGGTAAGGCTGCTTCTTACATCTAATCGTATCTTTGGAACGACGTTCCCGATTTTGACATGCAATCCGTCAAAGATGCAATTTTTAGAAAAAAAATTTAAAAAAAAACCTTACCATGGAATTTGAAATAATGATGATTTTTGCAGTTAGGTGACTATAGCGGATCAAAAAATATAGTGGTTATTCAAGGAAAAAAAAACTTCTCATTTGTTGCATAGTGTTATTTAAAGTATTGTGTAGAAAATATGGGCGATACGATTTTTAGAAATGTTCTATTTTATTTGTAAAAATTACCTAATTATAGGGTAGCTGAAAAACGGCTACTACCGAAGGAGTAGGAAATCTGATGAACATTTTGTTACTTATTTTAATAAAAAATAAACACACCTTTAAAAACATACCAAAAAATAGTGATCAAACGGCGATATTTCTGACACTTAAATTCTAAAGTGCATTTTTTTTAAAAAATTGTCGGCTTTGAGCAGCTCCACCACCTATAATTTTTATCAAATCAAGGAAAACTTTTTGAATTGTAATCAGTAAGTAGCTCTTTATACGATGTATGTACATATTCATTCAATTCATAAAATTTTGTCATCAAATTCTGTATTTTTGCCACGGGTTTTAGGAAAAGGCGCTAATGTGCGCCGCACTGTGGCTGAAAATTGAATTTCATCGGCCAAAAGTCCAATTTTTTGTCATCGCCGATTTCAAAAATTTTAATGCCATTCGATAGCAAACATATTAGAACTAAGGTATCAAAAAAACTGGATTAAAATATTCGTAATTGTGGCTGTGGCATGATGCTGGAAACAAATATTTTATTTTGTTTTAGAAAAAAATTAATTTTTGTAAATTTGATCAGAACTAAATTATGATTTCTCGCAAACCGTTATCAATAATTGGTCGAAATTTTTTTTGTTATATTAATGGGATAGTAGTCTTTAAGAAATGGATCATTACATCAATGTATCATTTATACCTGATGTGTTATTAAATGTTTCCCCAGGTTCTATATTTTAGTTAAATCCGAATTTTAGAGGAGTAGAACTTGTTAGGGTCAAAAGGGGTCAAAGAGATTTTAGTACCATCAGAAAGCTGAAGGTGTCCTCTTTAACCCCATATATACTTGTGCAACTGTTTGGAACTGTCTGTTGAACACTTTTTTCATTTTAATGAAATTACTCGCAACATTTTTTTTTGCTCTTTTTATTTAAGCTGCTCATATGACTGAAATATAACACAATGGTTTACGAGCGTTTTGTTTTGAAAAATAATTTTGCTTCTTATGAACGGCTGAACATATTTGAATGGAATTTTAAACTGTCATGGCCGGGTAGCTTTTGTGTTGAATTGGAACAACACGGGTCCATGGAGGGTCGGGAGAGTGACTTGCGGACCTCTAAAATTGGTAACCTCGGAAATTCAAACTTTTAAAAAATTCACCAAAAATACATTTATGGATTGCAAAAAAAAAATTTAACTTAAGCTGAGTTACAAAAAATATGCTTAAATGTTTAGGTTATCTCCTTTGCTTTTGGAGATATTCGGATAAAACGGATTTTTTGTCTTGATTGTTATTATGTTTTATTGTCAAACTGTTATCAATAGTGGGTTCAACATTTTTTATTGGTAGTAAAGCAGTCTTTAAACAATGTTATGTTGTATTACTGTACCGATTATACCAGCTGTGTTATTAAATATTTTTTCAGGTTCTATATTTTAGTCAAATTGAAGTTCAGAAGAATAGAATTTATGAGGTCAAAAGGGGTTAAAGAAATTTTACTAGCTGTAGGTAGGTGAAAGTATCCACTTTAAACCCAAATGCACTTTTGTACCTGTTTGGACCAGCCTATAGAACACTTTTTTAGTTTGTGTAAAATTATTCGCAACATTTCTTTTGCTCTTTTAATTTTACCTTTTTGTATGACTGAAATATAAGTGTACCAAGCCAAGTATTTTATATTATATAATTACCAATACCTGTGGAATTTTAAGCGTATCCTACTTAAGCCCATTTTAGTTCTTTATTCTACCTTATATTGCTACCAAGAAACACAGTATAACGCAAGCTATGTATAAAAGCCAGTGGTATTCGAATAAAATCTCAGTTGTTATAATATATCTAAGCAATAACAATCTAATTTTTTAATATCTATAAAAATGGAGAGCTTTAGCTATAAAGAATTATCCGAAGAATATTTTAAAAATAAGTTACATTGAAGGAAAACTCAATATATATTCCTGCAGCACTGAAATACGATCGGAACTGCAAAATAAAATAACCGATTTCGTTAAAAACTTAAAAAAGCGCTTCAAACAAGTTGGATGGAGTAAACCTAGATTTTACAAAAATTAATGCAAATTTAAACTATTGTTTAACACTTAAGTAGTAGAGCTAGAAGGATGAAATTTTGGCATGTGGTTAGAGTTTGTTCCCGGGATATCCCGTCCCGGGAATTCCCGGGATTTTCAATTGTTTTCAATTCCTGCTTTCCCGGGAATTAATTGCGGGATTCCCGGGAAATTTTGAAGGAAATCTTTTTTCAAACTTTAGTAAATCTATGTCGGACAAGTGTCTAGACTGTGTTAGTAGTTTAATCCAACTTAATTTTACCACAATTTTTGAGAATGGGCCTTATATAGGGCCTTTGATAAATTATAGACCTATCTTCCAAAATTTTATTTCTTGTCTTAGCAAACTGAAGTGTAAATATTACAATAATATTACATATAAGGTTTTGCGGTTAAGGGCGTAGTAAAGTGTTATCCTAGATTGTGCTTTATATGCGGCATTTCAAGTAATTTTGAATTACTCTTATGAGAGTAGATTATGCTTAATTGCACCACAAAAGCAGTATTCGTTACACTTTTAGCCATACTTACATGATTAACGAGATTAATCTCAAAATGGAGCCGTAGGTAAATTATGGACCGATATTCACGAAATTTGGTGCCTTATAAAACGAATTTGTTGAAAATTAATGACAATAGGTGCATTTCGCCAGAAATTTATGTTGGTTTTTGTTGAGTTTTTAGGGAGGTAGTTCCACATTTGTGTGCATAACTCTTTTCCTACTGAAGCAATTCGGCTGGAATTAAGCCACAAACAGCCTAGAAGATCTAAAAAAAAAATTGACACCCATATGGCGAAATCAGCTTAGAATAAACGAAGGACTCACAATACAAATACGTTATGGTATCCTAGATGAATATTAAAAAAAGATTCACATGGAATGGCAAACTTAGTATAACTTCATACACCACTGCTGATTAATGGTTATAAAATTGTAAATAATATGTGATTAAATATATGTAGCAAATAAATTTTCTCCTTCCTGCTGAATTTGTTAAACGGTAAAATTGTTTCAGAATTTCTACTTCGTAATGTTATGCTTTCAGTTCCTAATCGCCCTTCCAGAAATTTTATTCCACTAACTGCCAATTTCATCAAGTTCAGTTATAATTGACTACCAGTTATAACTATCGAAAACATATTGTTAGCTGGAAGTTAAGGTAACAGTTAAGTTTTAACTGAACTTGATGAAATTGGATGTAAGACTTCAATACTTTCATTCTAATTATGCAAATAAGCTCTGAATTTGACAATGTATATACTACGTAAGTATATTGATTTCTATGATCCTATTGACTTGAAAATAACCTCTTAAGTATCTTAAAATAATTTTAATTAAAGTTTTTGTAATATAATAGATACTAGACTTAATTATTTAAAACGTAATAGTCAGTAAGAAATATTAGTTTCATTGGAGAAATAAGTAAAGAAATAAATAATAAATTTTGGGCGGGAATCCCGGGAATTTGATTTTTATTTCCCGCTTACCCGGGAATCCAAAAAGTGCGGGAATAAAAAAACTCTACATGTGGTATTCAATATTTTATATTTAGTGCACTATTTAAAAAAAAAAAAAAAATTTTGGGAAGCTAAAGAACATTAAAGAATATAAATTTTAAAGAAAATGTTTGACATCTTTTAATTCTAAAGGGATAAAATATATAATGATAATTATTTTACAACTCTTCATGATGATTTCACACCAAATTTGGCATAGTAGGATGAGCAGAGTATATCTTAAAATTTTTTTTTAAAAATTTACCGCTTTGAAATTTTGAAGTCCTTTTTAAAGGAAATAGGCTCACGAAATAATTTAATACTAGTTCTAGACTTTTGTATATTTTTTTGTTATTGTTAATGACCGGGAGGCAGGGGATGTTAAAGGAGAATATACATTTTTGTGGGGTTATGGGAAGTTCAATAATTGATTATTGCATGTGTTCACTAGATGTTTTGAAATTACTTTCTGACTTCCACAATCATCCAACAAAAACCTGTCACTCCCCTAGAAGCTATATCTGGGAAGTTATATTGGCTCACTCTACGAACCTGCTAACTCTGAATATCTGCAATCTTCTCTGAGTATACAGAAAAAAGTTGTTACATGCACTGACAAAATTCGTACAGCTACTGGTGACTTTGGTGTTGGGAATCATTTTGACCCCAAGAACAAATGGTTTGATTCTCAATGTGAAAATGCTCGTAGAAGTATGCTTGATAAGCTGAATCAATATCGTAAAAAATGCACAGAAATCAGACGAAAATGCTATATAGACAGGGGCCAAATATACCCGATTATGTGACAAGAAAAAGTTACAGTTTAAAATGAACAGCAATTTAAAGCTAAATGGAGTTGGAAATAGTAGTGAATGGTGGAAGCTTGCTAATTCGTTAAGAAATTGTCAGTCAAAGGTAGGAAACAAATAGAGCATATCTTATTTTTGCGACTATTTCAAGTATCTTTTATCCCAAGAAGGCGTTGATTATAATATCTTATTACCCTCGGTTAATATTAATGGTCCCTTTCTTGATTCATCTTTTGAGATGAGAGGACTTAATTTAGTACTTAAAGCGGCAACATTAAATTAAGCTCCTGGTCGGGACAGCGGGAAGATATCCCAGACTCTTTCCGCAGATCGATTATAATTCCATTTTTCAAAAAAGGGGACATTAATGTTGTTTCAAACTATAGAGGACTGTCACTTCTCGATTATATTTACAAACTCTTCACGGGCATATTACTTAATCGTATTTAAAGATGGATGGATTGTCAAAATATTATCAATGAGTATCAAGTGGGATTTCGCAAGAACTATTCTATGGTAGACAATTTGTTTAATTTAATCAGCACTGAAAATTAAAACTTTAGAGAAAAAGCACCTATGCTTTCTTCATTTTCCTCAGCTTTTGATTTAATTCCAAGAAATGCATTGTTCTTTATGTTACGTCGTACAGGTTTGTCTCGTAAAATAGTACGAATTTATCTTACCCTTTCACTGTCACTCAAGGTGTAAAACAGGGGTGTTTATTCAGCCCAGTTTTGTTCTCCCTTTACCTGCTCGACCTTCATGACCACCTACCAGGTGGCAACTCTATTGCTGGGACGGTTGTAAAAGTTTTACTATATGCAGAATATGATTGATTAATTGTATGTTTATTGTCATCAGTGGTGTTTAAGAATTAATCTCGATAAGTTAAAGATAATGATATTCAGAACTGGTACAAGAGTCAGCCAGGGCCTTTATTGGAGGTTAATATCACAAAATAAAACTAATTATACTGCTAGACATAGCAAAACACTGTTTTATGTAAGATGTGGTATTATAAACAAAATAAATAATATATATTGGAATTAAAAGAAATTATATTTTAGTTTGCCTGTTGGTCCCGTTTTTTTTTTTTTTTTTTTTTTTTTATCAAATAATTTAAAGCCAAAAAAATTTTTTTTTGTGTAAATAAAAGCGAATTTATTTTTTTGAAATTTATTTGCAGAAAATGAAAAGTTTTTGCTATTTTAAAATCATGTGGCCAACATCACTGTGGTAGTCCTGGATGCAAATTCGCCTGGCACATCTAGAATTTGTATTAGGTATTGCAACGGCACTGGAACAACAATGACGTAAGGATAGTTTTGCGATTAAATAGGCATATACTCTGCGTCATTTTGTGCATTTTGTGCCTGCGATAGGTAAAAACTTTTGTAATACCGCCTCCAAGTACTGGCCTCCAGGTACATATTTAAAATGTTCATAAAAATCGTGCGAGCGGTCTATTGTCATTAATGAAAAGGGTAATATAAAGTTTGGAAAAGTTTTACAAGCATAATTTTAATTCTCTCATTAGCGGACCCGCTGAAAAGCTGACATGAACTCCAAAGAGTCCATCGACACCATTTAAAAACTGCCAATCTGGTGATGTATTGGTTTAAAATTGTTTAATATTTTATAATATGTATACAATTTCTCGCGAAAACAGGATAGAATGAATAGTAAAAAAATTTGCATATTGTTGTTTAAACGTTGAAACGTTTACAAGTTAAAATTTGCCGAACCTCAACATAAATTATAGATATACGACTGTTGGACGTGATATAATAAAATTAAAAGCTTTCTGAAAATAAATATTCAAACAAAACTCGCAACATGTTTTATGTGATAATTTTTTTTTTTTTTTTTTTTTTTGTTGACTGGTGTAATTGGAACGTCACTTTAATATTTATTCAAAAGTTTATCGTAATATTTGAAACTCGAAATAACAAGGAACATATTTTTATCCAGTAGCATTCATTTATGACTAAGTTTTTATGAAAGAGGGTGTATTAAAAAGAAAAACATAAGTTGGTGTTAAAATATATTAAAACATTTTGATTATAATAAATCGTTTGGACCTGATTAATAATATTCTATTATCTGTTTCTTAATTTACACAATCACAAAAGAACACAAATTAAACTGAATATAATTTTTTTTTTTTTTTTTAATAAATGATTAATGTAAATTTTATGAAAATGTTTATTAACTAATAAATTCTTTAAATCACACTTTGCTTCTGACTTACCTACAGGTAATTGAAGTCAAAAAAGTTTTATTTTCTTTGTTTGCACGAAACACTTTTCTTCTTTTTTTTCTATTTTTGTTATTTTTAGAATCGTTATTTTTTAAATTCGTTTCGGATTCACAGTTTTTTTTATTTATTTATGTTTGATTAGTTAAGAGTTAGTGCAAATTGTAATTGAATATTTGTTTTGTTATTTAATTTGAGTTAATTATTTGTTGGTTTTATGTATATTTTTTTTTAAAAAGATGACACGTTATTATTGGAAAAAATATAATAATAATAACGACGAGGTTGTCTTAATCATGTTTGCATGTGTACTAAACAGGAGCTCGTGCTTTGATGCTTCTTTTATAGGATGGCAGAAAATAAGTGAGTGTCTGGATGTGTGTGTAGTTTTTGTTTTTATTGAATGAATGCGCGGGAAAGTTGTAGTCATATGGACGAATAAAATTTACAAAAGGATTTTTTACGATATGATATGTTTAGCAAAAGTACAGCGTCCTTTTGCCGGTCGCCATTCATCCTGACTCCTGAATTTCAACGACTGACTCGCTGGCGCACAGTGGCAAGATGTTTTTTCGTCGCCACAATAATATGATGTCTATGTGGATAGATGGCATGGCATATTGTTTTCGTAAAATGTTTGTTGCACATACACATGGCAGCGTCAAGTTGGTAGACAACGGAACATTAATAAAATCCCTCAACTCGATTATAAGAAGTAATCGAATAAAATTTTATTTCGTTAGACATGACAAAAAGTACCCCTATACAATTATTTTGTAAATCAAAATTTGTTGACAATGCCAAATAAATTTCTAACTTATTTTACTAAAAATACATAAATGATACATTATCATGTATGAAAGTAGAATACAATTGTTTTGGTATTACTTGTGTTTATTTTGTGACACAGCTGATTTTTTTTACCAATAGGTGTGTTCCACTAGATCTCGGCCAAGTTCGGACTAATGAGAGTAAAATTAGAATTACTCTCTAAATTTGCCAAAACTGCGGGAACGCAAAAAACCATTTTTGCACTTCTTCAAATACTAATGGTGCCTATTTTTCAAATTAAGATCTATTTAAGTGATTATAAAACCAAAATATTTGCATCATTGTAATTTTTTAATATATTGTTTTTTTTATATTGAAGATTAAGGGAAATATGTATGCAATAATGTGTTCTCCACTTTAATTTTTTCATTAAAATTTTACATTTTGCTTTTTTATATATTTTTTAATAAAAACTAAACTTTTTCTTTTGCTTGTAAATTTCCTGATAAATTTTTCAATTTCATATGTAAACGAAAACAGCTGAATGTTCATTCTCTTATATTCCCAATCAGCCCACAAAAAAGTACGGGCTACTTCGTGCAAGAAGAAGAAAAATATTGTTCTCTTTAAAGCTCTCTCTCTCAGTTTACCAACCAATTTTGGGATCCCGCGGGCTCCCAACGTTTAGTACAGGATCACACCTAATTTTGAGTTTTGTTTTATATTCCGGTTTTCTTTTTTTTCTAAAGCTTTGTTTGAAACGCCATTGTTTTCTAATTTATGAAAAAAAATTTCAAAGTCCCGGGAAATTTTTGATATATTTTTTTTTAAGTTGTAAGGTTTTTGTGACATTAAATATCATTAACTGCCAATTTTTTAAAGAAGCTGAACTTTTTATCTGTTTGAATGACAGTAACTATCCAGCAAGCAAAATAATCCGACGTTGTCTAAATCAGACATTTCTTGCAAATCTCTGACTTCATTCTTACATTGATTATACGTACTGTCTGGTCGCTTTTTGATCGACTTCGCATGGATATATCGGAGGGAATTTATGTACCGATATCTCAAATAGATTTCTGATTGAATTCATATAGATGCCTCTGAGTTGTTAATAATTACAATTCTCATAAAGGGGAAAATATTTTTATTTTTATATATTTTAATGTTTAAAAAAAGATTAAAGAAATGGTACGTATACATATCGTTACCTTAGTCGGAAAAAGTGCTAACTCCATTTTTTCCAATTATTCAGGAGAGACAAAAAACTGTGTAATTTTTTTTAGAAGGCTTTTTGAAAATCTGTAAATGCAGTTTTTTTTCTTTAGTCCATCATCTTAAATTATTTAATTATTTTAGTAGGGACTTAGCATATTTTCCTTAAATATGTTTTCTTTTATTTTTGGAATTTTATTTAAGGAATTGTTCCTTATGAAGCATAATTCGTTACCGCGGTGTTTGCTGTAACAAAAAAAGCTCAATAAAACTATTAAAAAAGTAAATGTATTTGGTGTTTACAATAATGTAGTTATTTTATGGGTGTTGATAAACAAAATATTAATTGGTTAACTATAAATAAAAATAAGAATTATTAGTTAAAAAAAAAAAAGAAATAAATTATCATAAAAAAGGTATATTTTTGCGATATAGGGAATATCCAATTGCTTAAAATTATACGATAATGTTGAATTCAATAATATATTAATTTTAAGCGGAAGCTTCTTATGTGAAAAAAATAGGTAAAGAATATTTAGAAAAACAAATCATAGATGAGGTAGATCATCATAAAAACGGTGAAATCAGTTTTAAAAATTTCATGTCTTCATATTTTCTTGCCGTTATTTTTCTTCTTTCGTTGTTCTGTGGTAAATTTTTCCACTCTTCGGTGAAACGAAGTTTATTATTTCACAATTTGGTGTACATTTAATTAGACGAATATCCGTTACCTTGTGATCTCCTTAACCTCATCCAGGCCGAATGCTTTTACAAAATTGCAAGGTGTTGGCATGTTAAAAAAACGAAAAGTCCAACTATGTAACGTCGTATGGTTCAGGCTTTTTTCGGGCTGTTCTGTATATATCAATATATTCAGCAGGGATAGCAATATTTCTATTTTTAATTGCACGTTTTGTTCGATGAAGTACATCCAGACGCTCGAAAATTCTTCAGCACCTAATCCACCTTCCACTTCATTATATGAAATGCAAAGTAGATATTTAATATTCTAGCTATTGCCAAATTGCTGTAATTCTTTATAATCCAACTTGAAAAGAAAAGACTTTATTAAAAAAAAAATAAATTTGTTCCTTGTAACTGGACTTGGCATATTTTGTTACTTTTTTGCCTACCACTACATTCCAGCAAGAAAAAACAAAATAATGGTATTATTTTTGCTTGTAAATTATGTATTTTGAATTAAACTAGCAAGATACATCAAAATCTCAATTTCGACGAAAAGTGGACTTAGCACTGTTTCCGACTAAGGTAACAATATATGTAAATATGTAAAATGTTTAATTGTAAACTTTTATTTGCCAATGAAATAAACAACTTCTTACAGAAATCTGTGCCATTATTAGGTAAGAATTTTATTCCATAATCTTTTATCTATCTTTCAGAAAACAATAAGAATGTCGGCTAACACATCAGAATTTTCCATGCATTTTTTATTAGATTTCTGTTAGATTTCTATCAGAAATACCGGCAAAAAAAATCAGAATTTCCCACGACATGACTGCGAGAATTCGTGTTAACCACTTCATAGATTTTTGGGTCAAAAATCTGAAAGAACTCGTATACGATTCCGACTTTCTCTCAGATATCTGGAGCACCTCGGGCAATTTTGCTAGCTGGGTAGTTTTTAATTTTAGCTGGATGTTGTTAGACATCGTTGTGCGAACGGATGTTTAAACAAAATATCGACACAGCAGTCTTAACGATCCAAATTCATGTGTCCACATGAAAATGTTTGTTGTTTTAACATAACGATTGCTAGTCAATACCAGGTGTTATGTTTGACTTTTTTCCGACAGAATCCTAAGAAAATGTTTTAGACAATACGTCATTAAACAAGTAAGAAAGTATACTCGGTCAAGCCCGAGCATTTGACATCCTACACCACAATATTTAAAAACCAATTTTCGAGAGTGTACCCCTTTTGGGACCCATGCGCAATCATGGACAATCCAAAACAAAATTAGGGTATGAGGTTAATATTCCTTTAAGAAGTCACTGTTTCGAATATTATTTAAATATTACATCTATATGAGTTCTGTTCTTCTAATTGCCCAGTACATAAATAGTAGGTATAAAAGAAACTTATCGTCGCCAAATTGTATATCGATACCAACATTTATAAGATATTTATGGTACATAAACACAATAATTTATAAGAAAGTTATGGGACATAAAGCTATTATCGGAAGTGCTGTTTGTATGGGAACTATGGTCAAATATGGACTGGCTTAAAAAACAATTTGGTAAGACGATTTATCTTGCAATAAGATATTTTGGACAAAATTTAATCTAAATACCAAATAGTTAATGGGTACAAAGATTATTCCGGAAAGAAGTGTGTATGGACCGATATTGACAAATATTTTTGTTCCTTATGAAAATTGAAACGTTTGTACCAAACTTGCGCACAAGGTTTCATGGCCAGACAACCAGCCAGCCAGCAGGGCGGACATAGACTCAGAAAATGATTCTGAGTCGATGGGTATTCCTAACGGTGAATCTAGAATCAATATTTTATGTGAATTTATTAGAACAAGCGCATAATATCCTCTCCTGGGAAGAACTAATTCCCCTCATGTCTATCACGACTTGTTTTCTAAGATGTTTTGTGATATACAAAGAAAAAAAGCAGTTAATCTAGTCGAAAACCAGTCGATTTTAAGAATGGGTATGATGCTTGTCGTAAACGTCACAAAAACTACAAACTTTTTATGTGTTTTTCTTTACCATTGTCGTAAATTGTGTTTTATATCGACAAAAACGTCAAACGCCAACGACTCTCGTAATAGGGGCGATGATATAATCATATTCCAAATCTGCTTTTACTGATTATGCATGTTTGATTGAATTTAAGAATCATTGACTGTAGAAACAAACCAATTTTTAATTTAATATTAAAGGCATAGTGAAAAAGAATTTTAAAACCAACCGTTTCATCTCCAAAAAGTAGATAAAATAGCACATTATTTTTACAGAGGGTAGACATAAATATTGCGTGTCGATATTTTCAAAAAAGAAAGAAAATAAAAATTTTGAATTAATACTCTCTTCATGATCAAGTGCAATGTAGTTTTTCATATCATTCTACACAAAACAACATCCCGGGAATTTCCGGCGAATGTCGTGATGACTCATCATGAAACATACTGACAATGTTAAATCATCAATGACATATTCTGAATTTTCTTTGTCGTTATACATGAAATTTTTAAGCAATTGCCCAAAATATTGAAGATGAGCCGAATTGATTTTGTTCGGTAGGCGTCCGCGTATTAGTGAGTCCTCACGGACAATATCATCGATATTCATATATGAGTTTTTATGTAATCCTGCCTAAACAAAACTTGTGACACACGCTTCATAAGCAAACTGTGCAGTATTTTATTTTAAATTTATAAGTAAAGAAGACAACATGTGCGAATAATTTTTTTTAATTTTATCAAAATGAATGCTGCAAAAAATAAAGCGAATCAAAATTCAAGAATTGTTAAAACTGGACAGATTGCGAAATTCAAAAAATAATAGATTATTTAGCAGACAATCGCAAATAAACTCTAATAAAAGATGGCGTCTGTTATTTTGCGTCTGCATTTATGCATTTGTTGCTAACCCTGCGGCCACACGATTAACTTTTTTTGTGACGTAGGCTGCAAGCAATTTACTTTCAAGATGTCATCAAGGCGAATTCAACTACAGGTGGTGTCGAAACTACAACAATCCAAAAACAACAGAAACAACATAGGGTTTTTTGCATTGCATTGTTAGTGTTTACGGTCCAAAATGTCAACCATTCCAAACAAAACACTAACAAATCAAAACAAATTGGCTCGAACTGTCAAAATCAGATGGCGTTTCGACACCACCTGTAGTTGAATTCGCCTTAAATGTCATCAAGAAAACAATTTATACTGACAAACGAAAAATTTGCTCACTTAACTTCTAATCAGCTGTTTAATTGAACGTAAGATTGCCAAACAAATGGATAGTTAAAATTGAGAGCAATCTCGTGATCAATTTAAAAAGTGTGAGTGTGTAAAAAAAAATGAGAGTGAGAGCAAATTGAAAGACAAAAATTGATCGTGTGGCCTGCAAGTAACAAGTGCAAAAGCTTCGCATTTTTGTACGACTAAAAACTGTGACGTGAACTACTCTAATGTTTGTACGAAATATGCTTGTGTTGTTTATTGGCGAACACAAAAAGTCATAACTCTGTATTTTGTTGGTTTCTTACCTTTGTGAATTGTTTTAGTATAATTCAAATTAACTTTTTATTTAAAAACTAATTTGATTTTTGTGTTGTTGTTTATTCGAATAAAACCGGTTAACCGGTTAATTTTTATGCTTAATCGAAACTCGGTTTTTTAAATAGCAACTATTCGGAATATTTGAAAACTGGTTTTTTAAAAAAGTCGAATAATCGATTTCCCTAGTAAATAGCAAAAACACCGCTATACACTACACAAACGCACTGTACAGTGCCAGATTTAAGCACAGAACCTGTGTAGTGTATGGCCGACGTATCTAAGATGTAATAATATCGGATGGTTCATTATGAGGTTTGATTTATAATGTAAAATAAAACACATAAATCTGAAAGAGAAATTAAAACTTTGACTATCGGTTAAAAGAGCAATTTATGGCATTTACTATTTGAAATGACATCATAAAAATGTTGGCCATTACTACGTCTGAGGTGGTGCATTCGGAATGTCCAATTTTTGGCGACATATCCCCAGAGAAAATAGTCGAAAGGTGTTATATCAAACGATCTAGGTGGCCAATTTACCGTAGCAACACGTGAAATTAAGTGCTCACCAAAATAATTTCTCAACAAGGACACTCGCTGTAGGGCTCGTAGCGCCGTCCTGTTGAAACCAGAGCTCCGTTATTTTTAATGGTCGCTCTTGGTACTCTTCGGGTTACTGCTTCGGGTGTTTATTAGTGTATCAATTGAGGTAGACATGTATCACTGAACAAAATCGCACGAAAAACATTTCTTACAGAGCGCTGATTTTCGTAATACATCTGAAAAATTTACAGACGCGGTTGTGGCGTGAGTCTTTCCACGATGACTTGGCAAAAATAAACTGCACAAAAATGACAAAGCAGTTTGATATGAGTTACGCGTCATCTGTAGAAAAAATCTTATTGAAAATCAAACCTCACGATGAATCACTCTTTATTTACATAATATTTTCATAATTCTCAATTATTTAAAATTTTGTCAAGTTGGGTATGAAAATGACAATTTCAAGCTAATAAATAAGTCTTATTATATCATGCAAATAATAATAAGTTGAATTTAACTGTCTGGACTATATGTAGCACAATAAGCATTATTGACACAAACAAATGACTTGCAAAATCGCTGATGTCAGATGGTTTATCAGATTAAAATAGAACACGCTCTGATTTAAAAACTTTACACTACTAATTCGATCTGACATTTACAGAAGCAATTTTTTGTTCGTTAACACGACATGTATGCATTTTTCAGTGGGAAATTTGACAAGTACACTGCTAAATACATATCGTGTAAGACCACCTTAAAGAAGATACTTACATATGTATATCGCACTTGAACTCAAAAGTGTTCAATAGAAGCAAAACAATTTTTAATTTTACATTAAAGGTATATGAAAAATATTTTTAAAACCACCCGATTTATTACCAAAAAGTAAAAAAAGTAGCACAATATTTTAACAGCGGTTCGATATAAATATTACGTGCCGATTTTTTTTAAAAAGTGAAAAAATAAAAAAAAAATAAATTTTTAATTTTTTAAACCATTAATTGCGGTAAAGTAGTTGCCAAATTCATTTTTCTGGACATCCGTCTTAAATTTATTAAAATAATAAAATAAAATATCGATACTTTGAATTTCAAGAATGCTAAAATAAAATAAATCTAAACATGTAAGAAGGTTTAGTCGGCCAAACACGCCCATATGATACCCTATACCACAGTATATATGAAAAAATTTTTGCAAGTTTACTTATTTGGGGCCCATGGCTTAAAAATTAGTAGCTAATGTAATATGAATATATCTATGTTTTAAATTTCATTAATATCGGTTTAATTGTTTCGCAGAGAAAAAATTGCCCCCTACCTCCCCTCGTGGTCCTTTTTTTTTGAAAAACTGCATAGCTTATGTGTCATTTAAATATGGATCTCTCTATGTTTTAAATTTGGTTTGATAGTGCGCACAAAGAACCTATTCTCGAATTCTGCTTGTATCGCCCCATTTTCAATAGGTTTGGTCCTTGGTCCTTCAAAATTTCAACCTGCACTTTGCGCATAAGGGCATTAACAGCCAGCCAGCCTGCCGGACAGACATCGTTAGATCGGCTCAGAGAGTGATTCTCGATCGGTATACTTTAAGGTGGGTCTCCCTACGACCAATATTTTAAGGTGTTAAGAAGTGCATGTTAAAAAGTGCATAATACCCTCTCCCATATTGTGGTGTGGGTATTAAAACGCTTGTGCCGGTACGTGATTATAAAACTGGACCGGTTAACACCTCAGCTGGACAACAAATTAGCTAAGTCTGGATCCTGGTTTCTCTTAAGTTTAATCCCGATAGGTGTTGTCGTGATTTTTAAATTTTTTTTAATTTATGTTACAATTTGGCTGAAATTCACAAAATATACATACATAATTATTAATATTTATTAAACAAAAAAAGTTTCCTGATAAAATTTTGACCCGGCAGATATTCTTCATTTTAGTCTAATTTGCCCAGTCACTTCAGAAGGTATGTATTTATTGTGTATATAAGAATGCACCCGATTTGTAGCGCTATGGTGATGTTATTTAGACATTCATATTTGTGGGCACGTTTTACTAAATGTACATACATACATATGTACATATCGTCGGTTGATAATTTAAATGTCGTATGTGGTTTTTTTGCGGTTTAGAGTTAAGATCGATTCCTTAGGTTTTCCGACCTTATCTTTAATTTAGCGTAATCAGTTTTTTGATACCTCATACGGTTTGTTGTATGTGGTATTTGCTGAAGCAATTTTCAAATTAAATGTGTTCAAATTCAATTTACTCGAAACTATCGGAATCCACATACGACAATTAAATTATCAACCGACGATATGTATGTATGTATTTTTCCTCATGACAATTTGTTTCGAAAAAAAATAAATTGTCAAAATATTAAAAATTTTGTTACAACATATTGGAAAAGAATTTAAGTTTCCATAAAAAAAAAAACAATTTTTAATTCCGAAAAATGCAATTTCGTTTATAATAATGCCGACCCATAAAGAGATTGTAAGTCATCGTCCAGACTTTAAATTTATGTTGCAGCAATTATTGCGTTTATGGTTGAAAGAGGTGAGGCGATTGGGGTTGGATACACAGTTTCATGTACTCTGCAATTCTGTTGTTTTGTAATTCTTACACTTTTTAACTTGAAGTTGGCTGTAGGTGTATTTGTTTTTATACATAAACTATAAAAAGGGCACTGGACACTAGTGCAATTTCAAAGAATTTTAAAAGGTTACAGCAACAAAAATTGCAAGTCTGGACGATTACAGTCTATCGGTATACTAAAAAGCACAATACCCTCTCTTCTATTATGGTGTGGGTAAAAAAACATTTGATGCTGGGCTCAGCTAGTTATTATAAAATTTAGTAATAATTTTCACAAATTTATACAAACTATCAAGTACTCATGCACTGCACGCATGCACACATTTTTATGGCTTTTGAATGTTTAAAAAACCACACATTACCAAAATAAAACATTTTAGGGTAAGATAACGTTTACCGAGCTCAGCTGTATAGTTATTATATATTAATTTAATTATTATTACAAATAAATAAAAAAAATGAATTTATTTTTTCGACTTTTTCAGTAGCTTGTTTTCGAATATTACGAATAGTTGCTATTTTAAGAAACCCGGTTTTCGGTTAAGCATTTAAGAAATAACCGGTTAACCGGTTTTACTTGAATAAATAAAAGCACATAAATCCAATTAGTTTTTTCATTAAAAAGTTAATTTTAATAAAAACAAAACAATTTACAGGGGTAAGGATCTAACAAATTACATAGTAAAGACTTAAGAGTAAAAACATATGAAATCAACCAATGAGTTGACCGCACCGATTTCGAATTGGATGAAATTTGGTACGAAGGGAAAGTTAAACATAATAATAGCGTTTGCCAACTTTCAGTGTCTTAGCTCTCCTACTTTCAGAATTCCAAGTTGGAAGAAATCAATAAAAATGCACTCAGATGCCTTAACACAATTTTTAATATCTCGAAAAGTATTCATTATACGTTATTAATAATCATTTTACAGACAAAAACATTCGCCATTTCAAAAAAATTTTTTTTTTTAATTTTCGATCAAGGACTAAAATTTCCAAAGGATATATCTCAAAAATCAATATTTTTAAAAATTTCCAAAAAATATATGTTAATTGTTATTATGTTTTGTACAAGTCTGCCAAATTTCAATGTGGAGTCTTTATTACAACATGAGTTATTAAGAAAAAAGCAGGCGAAGGTTTATGTATTTCATGAAATGTACCAAAATACAAAAAGGTGACAAATTACAAAAAGAAGGACAAATCAAATGTAACGGAACTTTTTCGACTTTTCTTTGTTTAAACTCTTTTTCTCCATTGCTAAACCTTTAATAAAAAGTACAATCATTATTAAACACTTTATTACAGCATATTTATTTATTTCTGAAGGATTCCTATTAAAAAATCTGCATCTGCCGAGTAACGCTTGACTTAAATTTTTTTTTATCTACAGGTTCAATAGAATTCAGCTTTTGAGTTCCAGGAATAGTACGCAAATCTTTAAAACGAATTTGAAGGAACCGTGCTTCTTCTTCGTGGTCTTTTAGAGTTAAAAACTCGAAATTACAGTTCAAAAGATTTTGCAGGCACCATTCATATAATTGTTTTGGAGTAGTTATTTGACCTTGTAATGGACGCTGTAAACTAGCTCGACGTGCCTCTCTCTTTACGGTACCTCCAAGACCGTCACTTGGGCCTTTTCCATGGCTTGTTGCAAAAAAATGCCACTCAGCATTACATCCAAAATCTTCCATATGATAACATAAATTGATAAAGTTCTTTTTATTTTTAATCTGGGCAGCACTACCGTCTGAAAAATACGTGATTTTCTTCGGGGTTGTTTTAAACTTTTTTCTCAAAAATACATTCAGGTGGCGATGGAACAGGTGAACAGCTACAGAATCGTGTACAAGACAATCAGATATTATTATGAAGTTTGTATGTTGTGTTTTTCGATCTGATTTAAAAAAAAAAGCAATTGGGTATAAAGTGGCCTGAGAGTTGTTCCAGTGAAATCCCTGGACTGCATCCTGAATAGTAAAAGAAGCATTTTCTGAAAAATCGCAAACTGCTATACATATACTCATTTTCTTCCAAATTTGATTTTCTTTCGCTCAGATATGCTGCCTGCTGTTTTGCAATAAATGAATGAGGTAATAGAATTTGAAGCTTTTCACACAGGGAATCCACAAAAACGTCGGCTTGGCCAATCATGGTCTCCAAATTATCCCTATCTACACTAACCCATTGTTTATATGTTATTTCATCTATATCATTTTGCTCTAGTAATTGATTTAGTTTTGCTTTTAAATTTTCAATTCCTGGACACTTGTTACATTTACGTAGGTAACACTTTGAAGAAGATGGAATGCATGTCATTTGTTTCAAACAATCTTTGTAACATTCAAGCTGATAATTCGGAACACCAGCAGTTAATTTTTTTAAATTTATAGCATCAATCATCAGCTTCACATTTTGATGCTTTGTACAAACACACACGTTATGAGATCCACTCGCATTTGCTAGAATTATATTCCTCGGACGAAGTTGGCAAAACTTGGAAATACCTATTTTTATTCCATCATGTCGTTCCTTGAATAAGGCGTACATTTCTCTTAAGTTTCCAAGCAAAAGTCTTTTATTTTTCCATGTTCACACCTATCAAATATTTGACGTCCTTCACGTAACCACTAGCTTATTTGCTTTTGCAAAACGTTTGCTAGCTCAAAAAGCATTTAACATTTTCTAAGTTACATTATACAAATATCTTCTTACAAATAAAGTTAAATAAATCAATAAAAATTGTTAAAAATAAAGCTAAAATTTGATCAATTTACTGATCACGTTTTTTTAGAGTTTTCGTCAAATATTTAGTAGCAGAAGTTAATGATAGTAATGAATTTTTAAAGAATTATGATTTTAAGAATTTATAGAAATTTATTCAATTTATTATTTGAGATTGCGATTCTCTCATATTTATTTTAAATAAGTTTAAATTAGTTGGAGGTTAGCACCTCTATATGCACGAGTACACTTACACCATATTTTTGAAAAGTAACAAACATAACCTCTTTACCCAGATTTTCGGACATATCCTAGAAATCTAAAGGAGAACTATTTAAATCGATGGAGATTTTCAATTAAATTTTTTAAAAAATGAACAAAAAATTATTAAAAAAAATTCTGATAAAGAGCAGCGGTCTTAAAAGTATAAAGTATATAAAAGGAAATATTATTATAAACTTTGAGTACAGCATCGTTTTTAAAATGTGAACGATTTCATTTGCACTCGAATTCGATTTCCAGTAAATAGCTGTATATATTTCAAATTATTTTCTTCCAGCATTATAGAAACGAGTAGTAATATGAAAAAAATTTTTGTATGAAATATCTGTCCATTATTTGACCACAATTAACACCCTTCCATAACTTTTTCTGATTTCTTCAATTTTGTCTTTTTAGTTCTTGGTGTCTTTATAAGTACTGGCTAATTTTTCTCATACCGTTGATACCGCCGGAATGTTGTAGTTTTGAACATTTTGCATAATTGAAACAGAGTACTAGGCTTAAATTAGAGAGATGTTGAGCAAACTTGTTAAACAATTGTGTCTATAATACTATCCAATAAGACTAACCGATCGGAAAACATAATTTTAAAAAGTTGTGTCACTTGAGATGAAAACACCCATATTTATGTCTGATGATGCCTTTCATCACCAAGTTGAAAATTCATAAAAAAAAACGGAAAAAAATGTCACCGGGGCCGAATGGTGTTACGGCTGTAGTCTCAAAGAAGTGAGCATTGTCGTTGTCTCGTCCTTTGGCAACATTATTTAGCTACTCGTACCGGTTAGTAGTTTTTCCTTCTTGCTGGAAGATGGACAACGTCCAGCCAATCCCAAAAAGGGTGAGGATACAAACTGGAGATGAGCGATCCCGTGATTTTTAAAGACCATCATGATTAGTGAACGTGATTTAAAAATCACTGCTCCTTAAAACTGTAATTGTGATCACGGCTTGTCAGTCTGTAGTTCTTTTATAGTAAGTGTGTCCAAGCTATATGTACAATGCGTGAGCTTTCGCAAGAACTTTTGTAAGTACTTTGCAAAGAAGCCACAACAAATTGTAAGAACTTTCAAAGCTGTTTACTTGCATATACATAGATTCTTGAACAAACGTTGGCTTAAAATAATACTAATAAGATAGAAGAGAGAATTCGCCATTGCATTCAAAAAATGTTATTACCCACACAAAAACAGTGAAATATCATAAACGTTTGTATGTAACAAAAAACATAAAGAACGACTAAACAAGTACCTGTCACTTGACAAATTTGGTCACAACTGTGATTCATGATTTTACAGTAACAGTTATTAAGTCACAGGTACAGAAATATCCCTCATCTCTAATACAAACCCTGAAAACTACCGAGCAATAGCAATTTGCTCTACTCTTTCAAAGGTCATGAGAGCATGATCAATCACCACTTGGTAAATTATATGGAGTTTAAATCACTTTTATGTGATAGACAGTATGGCTTTCGTAGAAGTCGTTCTACGGGAGACCTGTTAGCGTTTCTTTCAATTGCTCTAGATGTTTGCAAAGCGTTTGATCGTATGTGCAACGGTGCACTAATATCAAAGCTTGTTTCGTTTAGAGATTTCTCTCGATTTATATTTAGCTTTCTCAAGGACCGCTCTAAACGCGTTGTTAAAGATGGGTTCTCATCGAAGGAGTTTTATTTAAATTCTGGGGTATCGCAAGGCTCTGTTCTTTCTCCTACACATAGACCAAACCTTACTGAGGTTGAAGAAATGAGGCAGAATATGAACGACACACTCAATGGGGTCTTGCGAATAGGGTCGATTTTAATGCTCGTAAGACGCAATGTTGTATGTAATAGGGTCGATTTTAATGCTCGTAACCCACAGACGGATGGTGGATCCAGCGTCAGCTGTATCCATGGGAGGTATAGCTATTGAGGAATCAGACACTCTTGATAAGCTAGGCATGGATATTCAATGTGATATTCGTTGGAATCAACATGTTTTTCAAGTGTCGAATGAAGAATTCAAGTGTCCTGGTTTCTTAAAACAGTGCACGAACTATTTCACTCCGTCTGATCACCCTACTATTTATACCGCCTATATGCGACCGAAAATGGAATACAACTCCCATATCTGGGTAGGTGCTTAAAGGTCTATTTTGAAGCTTCTGGATCGGGTGCAAAGGAGTGCGTTGAAGCTTATCAATGACACTAGGGTATCCAGCTCTATTGACTCGTCGGAATTTGGGTTGTGCGACATTGTCCTATCGATGTTACCACGGTAAGTGTTCAGCTGAGATGCGCGAACTCATCCCTGAGACGCGGGTCCATGCCCGTAGTACTCGCCTTTCCAGCAGATCACATCTCCTCGGTGTCGACTGTCCAGCATATCGCACAACGCATTACACAGAAAATTCGTTTCTCGGTCGAACTAGTCGTATGTGGAATAGACTACCGGCAGAAAGCTTCCCAGTCGGCTACAATTTGGAAAAATTCTAATCAAATGTCCACAAACACTACTCCTCTTTCCTTCTCCTCATAACCTATTTTCCTAATTTCAACACAATGCATTGCATTAGAAGGGGGCATCCCCTGAGTGTTGGCTCAAAGTAAAGAGAAAAAGAAACCTGAAGCCAAAACGATTCCTGTTGGTATATCATTTAATTAATTAAAAGAAAAGAAGACCTTATACAAAAGCTCAAAGATATTTTACCCAAGAACAGAAAATAATTTTGAAAATATTTTCCAGAAACCACAAGTGAACCGACTCACAACAGTGATTGAACATTTAGTTTTAGCGACTTATTCGTCTGTCTGTTGAAATTGGTTTTTAAAGGACCCCAGATATGATCGGGACTTGGTTGTTATATGTTTCTATCACATTTGCTCCGCTAAATTTTGCTATTGAAATTCAGCCAGATCGATCCATTAATTGCTTTGATTTTACCCACAAATCCCTTATTGTTGTTTTTTTATTTTTCTATATATCTGTGGAACGGCAAGGGCTAAAGTTTCCAAATTTGGTACAAATATCTTGGTTTTTAAAACACAACATACAAAAACGGGAAAGGTGGGCTTGGCAGAAAATAGATTTCTTAATATCTGGAGAACGCTAAAAGAAACATTCTTTATATTTAGTAGAAATACAAATTCGAGGCCAATTATTTGTAGCTACCTGGTAGTGAGCTAGTCTATCAGTACCGGGGTTGCGGGTTCGATTTCCGCCAGAGACTCTGGTCTCCTACATACAAGCGAAGAGCTCCGCGGGATCAGCGTAGGAATAAAAAAAAATTAATTTTCTCCAATATAATAGAAATAAATCCCAAAAAATTAAATAATTCCCGAATCAAAAATGAAACAAAATCCAATTTGTGGGCGATATTTCATAATGAAATAATACCCAAATAATTATTAAAATTACTCCCAAATACAGTCCATCGATAAGGAATGAAATAAGACCCTAAAAAAATTAAAAATTAAGGAACAAAAAAATTAAGGACAATGGACAATGGTTAAAAACGCCCGATAAATAATGGTATAACAAACTCCGGCTTCGCTAAATAAAGCTACGCAGAGAAGTTAGCGATTCTGGATTTTTAAATTTGGGATTTTCGAATTAAGGATTTTAAGTTTCGGGTATATGACCCCAACGCAAATAAGTATGCATGTATGTTTAAAACTACTTTGTAATTTGCTCTTGAATATTTACATATCAGGTAATTTACCAAAAATCTAACAAATACAAATGGAAAATGTAACAAAATTTAAAGAAATTAACTCCCAGAAGAAATGAAATAACTCCCACAGCAAATAAAATAGCACCGAAAATCAAAATAGAACCACTCCCATGTTTAATTTTTTGGCTTATTTCATATGGGTATTATTTATAAAACAACTTCCAACAAATTAAATAAAACCGAGAGGGCTGGGAGCTATTTCATAATGAAATTACTGCTATATTTGTATTAAAAATGTTTGGGTACATTTTTTTCTTGGGACTTATTGGAATTGGAGAAGTGGGCATGGCACAAAATAGATTTCGTTTTAACTGGAGAGTGGTAAGAGCAGTTTGTCTTCGCTTGGTACAATTAGCTTGGATATCAAAATACAACATCTGTCAAAAGGTGGGTGCGATGGCATAAGTGGGCGTGACACCTCACATACAAAGACAAAATAAATTTTGTTTATCTGGAAAACGGTAAGAGAAAAGTTGCCCAAATTTTGTTCAAAAGGCTTGGGTTTTTATTAGGGTGGTAACGATACGGCTTTTTACCGATTCGATACCGATACTTGGATAAAAATATCGCCGATACCGATACCGATACAAATATTGAACTTGAATTTAAGTTAAAGTCAACAAAACTCAAGTACAGTAAATTGATTATTAAACAAAATTACAGTGTAAGAGATTATTAATATTTAATATTAATATAAAGACTTAAAAAACGAAGAATTAAATTTGAATTCGTGATAAAATTATCAAAAAAATATAAATATGAAATTTTTTACAAAAATATTAAAAAGATTTTTGTCTCAAGTCCGTTGGAACCAGACATGAAGGGAAAAATAGTATCTCAGATGCGACAGAACTCATTTGAAAACTTAAGAATTCCTGCGCCATTTTCTTCAGGTTTGAGTATAACATGTTATTGCCACCGTAAACAAGCGGATCTACCTCTCTTGGAATATTAGGAGATCTAAGGTATCTCTGGACTTCTTTGTTAGCAGAATCACAGCATAGATGGAAAGAGGCTCATCCTCCACGGATCATCTAAAGTATTTTCACCAACGCTACAAAGACCAGTTCATGTAGACTTATCAGAACTTGTACCACCTGTAGGCGCGACCGTGTTTTCAACATTTTCGGAATTCAGAGACATGTTAAGAAGCTCAATAAGACGTTTTTTTTAATCGTTTGAAATTATTATTTTCTAAAGCTTCAAATTTTGTTTTTAGAGCTAATGTTAGCTTAATTAGCCGCTAAATGTTGGATTCTGAATTATTTTCCATCTCCGTTGATTTATTTGTTATATGAAACAATTTTATTATTCTGTTTTAATTTTATGCCCGGCTTCTAAATGTTTATTTCTCTTAGTTGTTACGCAAAAATACCATAGAAAATTAAATTATTCGTGCAAAAATATTCCATAAAATATAAAAAGAATCGTCATATCGACAGCAAAATATCGCCGATACCGATATGGAAGTATGTCCGATATATCGGTATCGGTATTCGTAACATCTCTAGTGCTTATACTCTGACGACAAGTGGACGGAATTGAATAGGAAAGCGTGGCACCTCCCAAATGAAGACCAAATAGATTTCTGACTATCTGGGGTATAAATACACGACATAGACAGGCTGAATGAGTGGGCGAGTCACTCTATACGAAGACAATATGGATTAAAAAAAATTTCAATACAAAATCCTTAATAAAGTTTAGTTTAAAGTAACAAGACATGCATTGATTGTTAGGCGGTACGATGTACGCCGGAACATCTACTTTCAAATAAAACATATAAATTATTATTGTTTATCTTTTCGACAGCCAATTGTTTGACAACTTTACCAATCCATCCGAAGAAAAATTTTGGGCGGATTTGTGCAAAAAAATTTTTGAGCACATAACGCTTTTTGGTAACATTCTGCGGGACACCAATTTTGCGTACGGTAAGAAACAGATTACTAGAACTTAAGACCCGTACAGCGATTAGATCTGGAAGTTGTCAACATTGTGTGTAAAAAACATGTGAAAATAAAAAAATTCATAGACAATGAACTTTCAAAACATTTTACATAGAGTATTTGATCAATATGTAAAAGTCTTAAAATTTTTATCATAATCCCATTTGAATTTAGCACATTTTCCGGTGTTTAAGTTGCTTTCATCAACTCAAGTAATTGCACGTCATTAAAAATGTGTTTGGGTGTGTGAGGCTGCGTTTTTTATATGTCTGTCTGTATGTTTATACGGTAAGAATAAATATTTTTATTCAATTTCTCAAAAACAAACAATGCAAAACAGGGCCAACACAAAAAGACGTTAACAACACACTGTAAAACAAAACAAAAGACAGTCGCCACTCAACTCGACGCTTTTCTACTTTTCTTACTGAAATAGTCCCCGCTAAAGAAATAATAGTTGGGGATTGCAGGTTAAAAAATCGACCACAATAGTCAAACACTAATAATAACAATAACAACGAATTACCAACAGTTGTAGTCGAAATAATTATGGCAACTATTTTTTCCATCCATTCGCACAATACTTGTTTGTATACACAACATCATCTGTTCACAGTGGGATATATTTGAAAAATGTGATATAAATAAGCAGTATCTAAACAAAAATAAAAATCCAAATTTAGTTTAACTATTGTTTGCCTCATGGTCTAAATTTGACCATAAATTTTTATGTAAATATGAAGAAAACATAGTACATCTAAGTTTATATGAATTTACACGTTTCGAGCATTCATTTCTTCTGTCTTAGTCGATCGATTTGGTAAGGGACCAAACTCCAGTCCATATGCTAGCTTCTACTTAAGTCCGTAAATGTTAAATTTAATTTTGTAAGTGCAGTATAGAAAATATCAGAAAGTACCAATTGAAAACCAAAAAAGTTTCAAAAAGTCTCCTCTTATAGATTCCCATGCACTTAGGACATTGCATGTTTTATTTGGTGTTTCTGTGTCTAATTCAGAGTCCGCCAAACACATACATTCACATTTCATGCTTCTCTCAGCTGTTTATTTTTGAGCGTAATTGTGTTTCTCTTATTCCACTGAAAAAAATTTTTGTAACGTTTTTTACCATTAGTCTTACAAGTGTATTTGAACGAGTTGTCGCAGTTCAGTAATTCAAAATACAAATTGACTTATTAATATAGCAATTAAAAAATTATAAATTGACGAACTTCAAAAACTTTCAATAACAAAGTTTCGAATTACACTACATAAGTCGTTTTTAATATACATATGTCTGTAGAATATGTAGTTTTTAAAATTTGAAGATAATATAACTACTTATCTAATGGTCATAATTTCTTGTTTTCTGCTATTGAAAATTAATACAAGTTACGTTAAAGATGATACAAAATATACTTAGGCCTCTATTGCGGTTCACAACTCAACCCAGTTGCAATGTAATTTCTTAATTTTTGTATTATGGTTTACAACTTTGCTATATTGCGGCGAACAAAAACATCAAAAAATTACAACTCATCACAACCAGTTGTTTTAATTACAACTCAAGTGAGTTGATAATTCAAAATAAAACTTTACTTATTAATATCGCAATTAAAAAATTATAATATGACGAACTTCAAAAACTTTATTGAAAATAAAGAAAATTATATATTAGTTTCAAAATTTGGTTAACAAATGCTTTTGTTGTAATTCTATATACCCAGCACCACAGGTGGAAAAGGTTTATAGATATTAGACCCTACAAGGAATATATATATATTCTGGGTCATAATTAGGCTGTCTGTGGAAATTAAGGTTTCCATGACCCCAGAAATTATTAAACTAGATTGTTGTATATTTCTATTACATATGCTTCGTTAACGATTTCTATTGAATCGGTCCATAAATGACTGAGATATGAGCAAAAATCCACGATTACCTCATTAAATCCCCTGCTGTTGTTTTTATTTTAATGTGTAGACTTTTTGCTTTCTTTACCCAAATCAAATATATATCTCACACTTAATCATAAATAGCCACAACTCAAAACTCAAAAATGTTCAGGAGAGGCAGAAAACTGGCTTCAACAACATTTTTTTTTCCAGTATTTATTTATTGAATCTTCATATATTAAATATGAACTAACAATAATTAATCAAACCTTATCCTAATATTTACTTTATGTCCTGCCTTGGATGCTACCAGGATGCTGCCTTGTGGGACTCCAGCGTTGATTGGCTGAGAAGAACTTAAAAAATCGCCTTCTTTAATAATAAATTGACGACCGACTTAGTAGCTTTCTAACAGCTTGTGTATGTTTGCAGGTAAGTTTTGCTGCAATTTTAGTAGCAATTCTTCATGCCAGACTTTATCAAAAGCTTGAGACACATCGATGAAGAGTGCTGAGCAATATTTTTTTTCTACAAAGGCTTTTCTTATGACATTTACTATTCGATGAGTTTGTTCAATTGTGCTGTGTTTTCTTCTAAAGCCGAATTGATGGTTTGGAATACATCTATTCACATTTAAAATGGGCATTAATTATGGCACACGTAGTTTCTCCAATAGCTTTGAAATATTAGATAATAAGCTAATAGGTCTGTCTGACTCAACTTTTGTGTGATCCTTTCGTGGCTTTGGTATCATGGAAACCTTCCATTCTTGAGGGTAGTATTGAAGGCGTAAAACAGCATTGAAAACTATAAGAATAATTTTGTTTGCTATACTTGGAAGCTCCAAGAACATTTTATTACTGATCTTATTAATGCCGGGTGCCTTCTTGATGTTTAAATCACAAATAGCCTTTTCGATTTCTCTAAACTCGAATCTTAGGGGAAAAGCTGCTCTAACATTTACAGGTTGTAACTCGACTGCTATATCTTGAGATATATTAAGGGTAAATACATTTTTCAGGTGATTAACAAACAGATTTCCTCTTTCAATATCATTGCCTTCCATTCAAGTTTCTTAATGGTGGCTTAGATATAATTGGTCTATTGAGACTTCTAGCTGCACGCCATAATGAGTAGTCTGATTGTGGAGTTGCATCAAGTTCCTTAAGATATTTTTCCAGGGAAGCCGTTTTCTGAGACTGCAGTAACTTTCTTAGCCTTTTTGTGCACTCTTTTAATAAAGTGTTAAGTTGGGGGGATCTGTGCAATTGCCACTCTCTTCGAACTCTCCTATTTTCAGTCAAGAGACGCTCGACATCTGTAGAATATATGTTATTGTTATTTGGTTTTTTTAATGGGGATGTTATTAACCACGCCAAAATCTATGACATCTGGAATTTTTTGATGATCAGTTGGAAAATAAGTTGGCGCTCTGCTCACGACCACATTTAAATCCATTTTAGATATTGTATTATACAAAACACGACCCTTTGGTGTTATAAGTCGTGACCCCCAGAAAGTGTGTTTAGAATTATAATCGCCAGCGGCCAGGAAACAGGGTCCTAATGATTTGTTGTATTTATAATATTGGCTTTCTGATATTAAAAATCTAGGGGGAGAGTATAGAGATGAAAGTAATAAGTTTATATTTAGCTCTTGAACACAAATGTTCGTTGCTTGCCGATAATCTTCACGATAATCACACATTAAGTAGTGTTAGATTCGAGCTTTTATCAAAATAGCAGAACCTCCACAAGCTCTATCTCGAGGGTGCTTGGAATCACATTATATATAACCATTGGTTTTTAACGTATTTCCAACATGGTTGGAATTTTTAAATTAAATTGAGTTCCACAAATGTTAAAGATGAAGCGTTTAAGAAGACATCGGCACAAGCGAAAATTTTGCGGTCGTAACAGATTTGATTTGTAGCTGGTCTATGAAAAAATAAGCGATTTTGATCAATTTTGATTTGTGACTGTTTATGTGACCGAAAAATGTACTCAACATATTTTATTTTATTCCGTTTGATAATGTCTGTTAGTGGGTGAGTGGTCTAAGACGCTGCATTGCGTTAGGTGACGGACATCGGCATAGAAAATTGATTTTAGAGAAATATAACATTATCGTATGACACTGAAGTCTTATTTATGATTTAAGAACCATAAAGAGCTTCACTTTGAAACGAAAATCAAGTCAAGGGATGACTGTCCGTAAAAATATGTAGCACACAATATTTATTAACCTTTGACCATCACCTAAAAAGTGAATCATTTCAAGCGCTTTTAAATACCCATCTTTAACTTTTTTAATTTTAAAGGCTTTGAACCGTCATATTTCGAATAGCCTTTAAGGTAAAATATTTAAAGTAATTACAGTTAAACCTCGATTATGGGGGCTTCTTTTGATCGGCATGCTGCTCACATTCTTTTACAACCTCTATTATCTGTGATTTTACCCCTTTTTTATGCTTCGTTTTTCATTTCTTTTAACCACGGTTTACCTCTATTATTCGCATATGTTTGTTTTCCCATGGGTTAGTAAAACTGCCTTCGACAATATTGTCCTCAACTATTCGTCCACGACATGTCCTCTATCACTTAGGACATTTTCGACACTTGTTCGAAAATTTCGTTGACGATTTGTTCTGGCTGTCCCTCACATGTCATGCAGGAATTAACATTGTCGTGCATCCGTCTTCAAGGATGTCTTAAAGACTTGGCCAACTGGAGACTTTGTAAAATGTAGACTAAAATTTAATTTTTTTTTGTAATATAGTATGTATTTACCGTGTTTTTCGATTATCCGTGCATAGTCCGGTCCCTTGCGAGACGGCTAATTGAGGTTCAGCTGGACTATTAAAATTAAATTTGACTGAACTTCGCTAAGGGGAGGTAATTTTTTTTCATAAGATTTCCCTATATCAACCTGTATACAGGAATATGGACTCCAGAACTTGTCCTCAATAATAACCAAATTAGAAAATATACATAAATATTCTGTCATATTTAGATCATACTTTCAAAAACGGCAAATGTATACCCTTTTTAAAAAAAATTCACTATTGTGCAGCGGTACAACCAAAAAATTAAATGAAAATAATAATAATATAAAAACAAATCCTTCTTTGAGTTTCCTTTTTTCTTCTTTCATGTTTTTTTTTATATTTTATTTTAGTTGTACCACAGCCATCCCATACCACCACCATGTACATCATCGCCGTCGTCGTCAGGAACATCAGTGGAACAACGACGACTAGTTATTCTATTGGTTTTGCTGCTAATATGGCGACATTTATCGTCTAGCCCCTGTGGTGTCGATGGGAATGAAAATCTATCTGTGGCGTAGTTTCTTGTTTTAGTTTAAAAGAATCTTGGCTGCCGGTATGTCTCACAAACCGTTCTAACAATTTTCTACGCTTCAATACAAAACACATCATAATAACCAACTATTTATACTCTCGCCCTATAATACAAAATCATCGACAATATCGCCGACACCATCATCATCAACATCGCCATCATCCTTATCAGCATTGCTCACCAACCACCACAGAAAACAGCAGCGACAGCAACAGACCCAATACAAAACCAATAATTTGTTCAAACGAAAAGAAGTAACAACCTTCAATAATGAAAATAAAAAAATTAGAACAACAAAAATATGTAGACAACATCGCCACTGTGTCCCGCGTGAAAATATTTGTGAATTAAACCATAAGAAACATAATCTTTTGTCAATAACCGAACAAATACACACGCACTCGGACTTACAAAATCATATGCTCATGTGTGTAAACGATGTTGTCCTAAACATGTATGATTTTGTCATTATTTGTCACTTAATTCAAATAAGGCCAATAATGTCACACGCTTAGTAATCGATATAAATTAGACATCACCGAAATACACCGCCAAACTGTCCAATGGAGCAAACTGACAACACAAGGGAACAAAGTTTTTGTTGATTAAGAACTGAATGTTGTTTTTAGGGTTATTTGGGACGCTGAATCCGAATATCAGCTCGAGTTTTCACGATATTCCGCGACATATATTAAAATAACTTGAAAACGGCTCACCATATTCAGTTTAAAATAAATTCAAAATTCATCAGCAATATAATCTTAATTTCAGAGATATCGTTGAAGTTTAACAAAAGAACAATTTAAAAAAATTATTTTTTGTTCGTTAAAAATTCATAAAAAAATAAAAATACTACAAAATTCACAGTTTTGGTCTAAAAACAATTAGTATTAGTTTTATTAGTGATGAGCTTTATTTAACTGTAATCGGTGCACAACTTTTGATTTTATTCACAATTCACTGAGAAAACTTAATTGATAAAAATCATATAAAAACAAAATTTTTTAATGTGGGTGTGTTCGCTGCTGTTCTATTTATGGACGGTTTTTCCTTCACTTAAAAATGAGGTACCTTCACTTAATTGAAAATTAAAACGAAATGCATTCATCGATTTGTATGATCAGTATCTCATTTTATTCATAGGTTATGTGATTTTACGTGAAAGACTGTGACATTTTCCCCTTTCGGATTTTTCTTGATTTTTAAAAGTACGTAAACAACCATTACTCAGCCATAATTTTTGTTAAAAAAGTTTTTTGGTAAAAAAATTTGGAAAATCGCTTAATGAAGAGTTAAGTTATGATTTTTGAACTTTTAATTTTTAAAAAAAAGGTCAAAAATACGACTAGTACCTGTAAGTTAAAAAGGCGAGCTATTGGAGAAAGCCGGAGATTAGATTTGAAATCCGCGACCACAAATTAATCCAATAAACACAAAAAAGTCCAATTTTGTTCCCTCGTGTAATTGATAACAGAACTTCGAAAGTTTTGTTTGACAAGGCCGACCACATGATACACAACATCACATACACATAAACATTCATTTACATAACCCCAATTAAGTTGTTGTTGTAAAATCGACCAATCAATCTACATATTTTCATTTTGTTGATTCTGAAACCAGGCCCAGACCAAAAGAGTACTACTTGCACTATATTTGTCCACAAGTGCCACAGACAAAGTGTACTGCACTTACAGGCTAGGAATTTGAAATTATTGCGGCTTTTGTAGGGACTCTGACCCAACCGTTGTCAATAGACTTTTATTTTAGATTTGGAATTTAGCTTCCATCTACTACGACACTACGAATATTCAGTTTTACCTTCTTTGCCGTGGTGGTAAAAACTGTTAATGTTGTTGTTGCCATTATTTAGAAAACATTTCACCCTACTTTTAATATTTTCACAAAAAGTTTTGAAAATTAAAATAAAAGTAATAAAAACTAAAGAGATTTACAAAACAAACTTTCTTAATTTGTCTCTCTTAATTTTTTAATTTGTCAACGATCACCGGACAATAATGGATAACAAAATTTTGTATATAATTTTAATTATATTCAAAAACATTTTAACTTTTTTAAAACCATAATTTTTTTATTTGTGGTAAACGAAATAATGTTATTATTAACCATAACATGACTGAAGGCAACCATAATACGGTTGTGACTTTCTTGTCCTTGAGGGGAAGAGAACATACTATTCTTCTCTCCCCTATCAGCAATAAGCTCAATTATTCTGAAAGAAAACTTCCATAGTGTGAACCAAATACGTGCAAGAGTGTATCATCTGTAACTATGGATCATTGATGTCCGGCCCATACCACAATTGTGGAAATTAATTCACACATATTCTCCAAACGAATTCTTACGCTCTTTTAATAGTCCACGAGAGTCGTTAATTATCAAGCACAGATTACACACAGATATGTAAAAAGTGACGTGTGAAAAAGGCACAAATCAGTTGCGAGGGCAGCTTTCTAAGTAACAGACACAAAGCGTTTTTTGGTAGTGAAGTGGCAATGTGTAAAAACAGGCCGCTACAATCAACAAAAATTGCGTGATCAAAACGAAAAAACAATACACAGGCCACACTTAACAAAAGCATTAGTTCAAAAAATGTTTTATTTTGTGCAAAAAAATTTATTTAGTTATATTGTTTTGTTTTATAATGTTATTTACTTACTTAAATATTATTTTCTAGTGTTGCGGTAAACTTAAAAGTTAATTTTTACAACAGTTTTGCAAATAAATTTCAACTAATGGGAAAGTTATTTGCTTAAAACTGCTGAAAAAATTAATAATTCTAAGGCTTCAACTTTTCTTAAAATTTATAAAATATAATGATATAAAAAAATTTGTATATCATAGAAATAAATTGCTTAAACTTGTATCAGGGGTTTGTGGGCACCTAAATTTAATCTCAACTATCTGTGCTTCATATTTATGCGTATCAGATGCTTTACAAAAATCTATTCACTTGTTTTAATATAACCATTTATTTCAATTCCGTTAATAAATAAGTCACTAAAATGTATTTAGCTTCGAATAAAATTTCATAATGGTATTAAATTCTTAACAAAAATCTTTAAAAAATGTTAGCATTATTTTTTTAGCATTTTTTCAAATCATTTTTAGCATTTTTTTTCTATGTTTAATGCCAGAACTAGTTTTAAAATTTTTTTAGACCTGGCCATCCTGCTATACTATTACATTTTGCGATTGTATGCGCTGTATGCATTTTAAATATGTTGTTCAGGGTTGCCGAACTTGGTCTTTTCCGACCAAATTTGGTCGGATGGTAGGCCAAACCTAATTTTGGTCGGTTTGAGAAAATGTACTACACTCATAGATAAATGCATCTTCATATTGATGTTGCCCTAACATCAGAATTGTGACATCAATGTTATTACAAATGGCATCCATGAGGCAAAAAGTGGCATCAATCCAATGACGAACCTCATCCTAAAATTTTGTCATATTTTATACAATTCTATGCCACATTTTGTAAATACTGATAGAAAAAGAGTCATAACGCTCATGTATTTTAACAATTTTGAACTGTCATCAATGCGATGAAAAACTGCCATCAGTGCGATGACATCATATATGATATCATCAGTGCGATGACAAACTGTGCGACGATAAGATATATCATTTCATAATATATTATTAACATTATTTTCATATTTAAAAAGTTAAATTAAAAGCAAAAATACCCATATTCTATTATTTCATTAATTATTTATTTAAATACATAAAATTTTTAAAGTAGAATTATTACGAAAAAGTTTCACACGGAATGACAAACTTAATTATTTCGTTTTTGCTACCATCCAAAAGGATCGGATAAGTAACTTATTGTATTCAGCGTTGCCAAGACCAACAAAAATGTTTAACCAAAATGTAAAAATAAAGTAACCAAAAGCTTAAAAATTTTACCAAAATTATTTTGTATAAAAAGTACTATTTTTTCGCACTTCAGTTGAAAAATGTATCTAAAGATGAAATTGTGTTTGTTTGTATCTCGTAGGCTCTTATACCGCCTGACCGATGTTTATAAAGTTTTGACAGTATATTACTGATGGTCTGGAGAGAACAATAGGCTATATCATTTCCCCTATACAAAGTTAACACTTATTTTCGCCAATTTTAAAAACCTTATGATCTAGAGCTTTCAACCTTTTTTATAAAGAGCTTTAACAAGTAAAATATTTTAAGTTTGCTGTCTTATTATGGTATCAAAGTGCAAAACTGAGCTTAATTATGCAGTAAATATTATAAATATGTATTTTGCCCTTGGGATATATAATTATATTAAACGGGATGGGATCGGAAGGAAGGACCTTTGACCTTATCGTTTATCTAGAAAAGTATTTCAGCTAGACCTATGAAGCATTTAAAGTAGCAGATAATAGCCACCTACACTTCAAAGTATATAAGTTATATGGTTAAGTTGATAGTCTTTTGAAGTTTAAGCTTCTAAAAAATAATTTTAAAGTAGATGAAAAAAGTATTGGTTTTGAATTCAAAAACAACACACACAATTTTTAAAGGTCAAAACAGCAGAGCGGGTAGTTCTTGTTCCAAAACAAAAAATTTGTTATTGTTGTGTTGAAAAAAGTAACCAAAATGGAAAAAATTACACAAGTACACATTAGACAAAAACGTAAAAGTAAGTAGGTAAAATGTAACAGGAAGATACAAGATAATAGTCTGGTAGTGTATAAAGTCATTCCTGACAATTTAAGGAATAGAACTATTACAAAAAGCTTTATAAAATACATAACTAAAATTTAGCTCATAGAATAAATTCGAAAAATAAAAAATGTTGAACATAATATAAAAAAATAATGTAGATGTTCCCAGATCCTGTTTATAACTTCTTGTCGTTATAACCATCTTTTAGTGCAATAATTTAAAATAACATGGACGTCAGTACTAAAATATTTGAAAATATATTTAGTCAATTCACAAGGTATCCTAACATGCCATATTGTCAAAATGTCCTAATATTTCACAATGGTTTAAAAATATTGTTGTTGGTTTGTTAACAAAAAGTGTCTTAAATAAATAGAACGTTGCTTGCTGTGTTTATTGTGCTGTCGTAATTAATCAGAAAAGTCCAGCGCTGAGCGGCTGAGCCGTACAACAATATTTTTAAACCATTGTGAAATATTAGGACATTTTGACAATATGACATGTTAGGATACCTTGTGAATTGACTAATTGTATTCTCTTAGACTAGGGAAATAAATTTCCACAAAAGTGGATAAATTTCCACAAAAGTGGCACTAAAGCGACAAATTTTGACAGTACACCGTTTGCAGACCTGCCATTACAGCACAGTTATCAGTCATGTTATTTATAGGTATCTTGTTGTTTTTGAAGACACTGCAGTCAGAGCTTTGCTCACCAAGTACAATCAGTGTTGTCATATTTTTTTTTTTTTTTCAATAAACTCTTAATCTTATTTTCGATCAAACAAACTTTTTTTTTTAAATCGTTAAAAGAATCACTTACACTGCATGTGTTTTGATTATATTTATAAAAAAAAAACATAATATAAACATATACGTACTAATATATTAACATATAGTAAATATAAATAACAATTTATTTCATCCATTTGTTTTATTTGTTTTATTAATTTTTTGTATTTTGAAATGAACTAAGCTGACTGAAGATTATTTTTTTACAAATTACAACTAAATTTATGTAAACTACTTAAATTTCAGAAAAACTTTTTTTTAGAAAAAAACTTAAAAACTTTTTTGAGTTTCAAAAAACTGACAAAAAAAAAAGATAAATCTTACGATATGACAACACTGAGTACAATAGAATAGTAGTTTTTCTTGCAAAACTCAGTTATGTCATTTATATTAAGGGGCCAGTCTAATTTGATACAATTATTTCTGTCTGTTATGATTTTTTTTTGCGAACTGAGAGTCAGTCACCCCTTCCTTAATAACGTAATGGAGGCGATCTAAGACTTGAAAAAATGGGTAAATACAAAAACTGAAGCCCAAAAAAATTATAGCAAAGATAAGCTGCCACTGTAAATCAAGCAAAACGATGAACTAGTAGAAAGTATGTAAATTGTACCAAATTAGTAATTGGTTTACCGTTGTACTTTTGAGGTTTGAATTGTACCAAAAAAATACAATTGTACCACCTTTTTCAACCCTGGTTTATATCGTCGTATGAACATAGCATTACTCACATTTTCTTTCTTCCAGTAAGTCTACATTCACACTACATTCATCTTTTGATGCTCAACTCTTGTGTTTTAAGGAGAGGGAAGCAAGAAGAAAAGGGGTTGGTACAGAGATGCCTGTTCTTGGACAGTACGCTTTGTGTTCTCATTCGTAGGTATATGCACAACAATGGCTGCATGTAAATTTTTTTCTTTTATTTTTCTCTTTGGTTCGCATTGATTAAAATTGTTGTTGTTTTGAAGCAAAAAAAGTTGAAACCGGTTGCTGCGTGTGAACATAATGGCATCTTCAAAAGGGAATTGAATAGAAGTTGAGCATCAAAAGATGAAACGTGTAAATTGAGACTAACATTCACTCTGCTACAAAAAATAACAACATCAACTTATATCAGAAACAGTGTTGCCAGAACTTTTTGAGTTAAAATCAGCAAAAAACTATGATTTTTCATCAAAAAATCTGCGTCTAGATTTTAAAATCTTCAAAACACATTTAGTACAATAATATAAACGATATAAATAATAAACAATAATACGATATGTAAATATATTTTTTATTTAAACAAAACGAAGAGATTGCACATTTTAGTGGCTCAAAAAATTTATACAAAATTTAACCTTTAAAGAATACGTAGTTTAGTTTTTTTTTAAGGAACAGAAAAACATATATTAAATTAAATACTAATTAGTTTTTGGGTAGTTTTAGAATAAGATTACCAGATAAACGCATATGTATATATTATATATAACCAGTAAAATTTTATGAATAGATGAAATTTGGTTGAATACATCAAATAAATAAACAAATTCCGATTTAATTTTTCTTTCTTCCGGAGTTTTGAATATTTTTTATTTTAATCTATCCAAATTCTATTACTCAGGCTGAGTAAGGATTAGTCACATCTTTGTAATTTCAATCAACAAATCAATAGTTAATTTCTTGACATGTTATTTAAATTATTAATAGCCATTTTCTCAATGTAGCGACAAACTGCTTGTTACTTAATGTCGACATAAGTTTATTAGACCGATAAACTGAGAGTTAACGATTTTGGTTTCTCAATATTCCAACAAAAACATTGTTTTCAGTTGGCAATACCTCTCAAAATACATGTTAAAAATTGGGAGTCAGCTGATTGAATTTATCGGTACGGCAAAAAAATAATTGGCAGATGAGTGCCGGTTAGCTTTACGACAAAATAGAAGCAAATGAGACATTGAGAAAATCAAATTTCTTTAATGTGCAGTTTTTCGTTGGGAAAAAATTGGCTAATGAGAAAACGGCCATAAAAGTATTGTTAAAATAGTTTTCTTTGCGTGTATCCGTTGGGACAGCACAAAATTCGTGTGTCGAAATGTCGGTATTGGATTCCGCATAAAGGATATGGGTATATATATCAAGATGAATTTCTGTATTAGATACACATATAATAGAAGAAATTATAAAAATTACCCATTTGATGTTTCACTCATGACCCCCTTTTTTTATTCGAATTTTGAAAAAAGATTAAATAAAAGGATGGCGGCCTAATTCTTAGAACTCGAAGTTAACATTAAGCTCATACTACCCTGTATCTAATCGTTAATAATATTTTTATTAACGCTAATCATTTAAACATAACGTCATGCAATTGGGGTAACTAAATAATGTTAAAAGTTGGCGCGACATAATTTTCCGACAAACGGCGGCTACATTGGCGTCCAATAAACACCGTTATATGATGACAATATCAAACAGACTGAGATACTAACGATTGAATTATTTTCGTGGAAACTAAAAAGAAAGCATCACCCAATAACCCAACCCCATAAAATCCAACCAACTAAACCCATATTAAAAATCACTCTTCTAAATGGTCTACATATGAGTACAAATTTTCAAAGTTAAGAGCAAAAATATAGTGACAATTTATTTCATTCTTGAATGAATCGAGGATTTTTTTGACATTATTTGATCGAATAATCAAAATAGGCAATTTCGAATAACAAATAACTTGAACAATTTATGTCAACTAATCGCTAAGACTTTAACCAAGCAAAAACTTTGCTTACAAAATAAGCAGAAAAATAATGAGGATTTGAGGAAAAGACTACTTATTTTTCTACTAGAAACAGTACTTATTTTTTTTCGCGATGTCCCAAAAGTAGTCCTTTATAATTTGGCCAATTACAACCTAAAAAATAATACCTTTATTTTATACTTAAAAGTTTTATAAAAATATGTAGTTACCGAAATGAGCAAGAAATAAGAACTTTCAAATTAACTTTCATAAAGGTTAAAACACACTAATTAAAAGTGCTCTGGATTTTTGTTGAAAAGGTGTACACAATAATAAATTTTTCGAAATGTAGGAAAATATTTAATCAAGAGTGATTTTGCTGCACAAAATCATTTATAGCTCTAACACTGTAATAACAATGTGTGTATTAATACTCGTATACATATGTAAATACACGAGCCTGTCACAGAAATCAATTTCTATCAAAAGTTTTTTTTAATTCCGAGAAAGCTTCTTCAGAGAACGAAAACCGATATATGTATTTTCCTGGAATGAAATCACTTTAAATTTTTCGATCGAAAAAAAGTTTTTGATTTGGTTTTCATAATATTGCCACATTTAACTTAAAAATAACAAAATTACAATTTGTCGGAATTGCGAAAATCAAAGTCTGAAGAAGGTAAAACAAAATCGATCGAAATGAAAATACGGATTCAAAACTATTCCGAACAATTTCTGAGACAGGCCTGATTTTGCTCTTAAAAAACATCGTTTACATTAGATCTATGTCACTACTAGTATTCTAATAACAAAAATATATTGTGGGGGTAATTTTGGAACATATTGATGTACATATATATTTAATTACATTTTATTGATTTTTAGATTTTCCATGTATTTCACATCGAAATTATTCTTAAAATTTTATAATATTACCGTATATCTAACAAAAATTAATGGAATAAATTGCAAATTGATTAAATTAATTCTTTAAAATCATATAATAATAACTTATTTAAATCATTATATTACAGTATTCTTTTGTTATGTATTATTATGACTTATTATTTAAGATATAATAAGAAAGTTAATATTTAATATATAACTAATAATGCAAAAAGTGGCGAATACAGCTACAAAGTAATGAATTCAGGAAGTCATTAAAAGTAGCATTGTAAGTTAAGTTTTTGCTGGGAAATTCTTGATTATCCGAATTTAAAATATAAATGTGTTAATTTTTTTTAATAGATAGGGGGAAAAAAATACAATTAATATTTTATCCATTTAATTGCAAACATAAAGTAAGTATCAATTTTGATACTATTAATTTTTTTTATTTTGATAATATAAAAAATTTAATAATTGCAAATTCACAATTTGATTTAAAGTTCGGTATTAAATTTTAAACTTCAGGCATTTAAGGGTTAAGATAAACTTCTTAGAAAATTTTAGTATAAAAATATTTTTTGTAGATTTCTAACTGATTAAATACGCCAAAAAATTAAATACGCTAAATTACTAACTTCAGCATTTTTTTTTCTATTACACATACTTTTTAACATATTTGAGGCCCTTTTTAGTTGTGGGTGTGTGGAAGACAAATTATGTATATAATGATTTCATATGTTAGAAATTTGGTACTTTAATTGCACATTTTTCATATTTAGGGCGTTTGTGAAACGATAGAAAATATGCCAACCGGAGAGAGCGTTCTCAATTTTGTAGTTCACCCCTCACACATATACGTTCTGTGTGAATTAAACACACATAAAAACAACAAAAACATAACGAAATTTTTCCATTTAAAATTTTTCACAATATAACACTTTTTGTTTAATTTTATGACACAAAAACATAATTAATAATTTTTTTCCAACACATTTTGCTTATTTGCTTTTGCAAAATGTTTTTATTTTTCACAAGCTAAAAATTTTTAAATAAATTATTTTGACGCAAACTTTTTTCTGTTGTTAATTTTATTAAAGACAGCAGAGTAGTATTTTGTGGTATGAAAAAAATATTTCAAATCTTAAACTATATATGTAAATATTTTCCGATATTGCAGAATAATAATTAAGCAAACATTGTTTTTTACGTTTAAAGCATTAAATAAATTGAAAATTTTTCGAATTAAGAAAATGTTTATTGCCACATTCTGTACGATTTTATGCAACTATTTTTAGGGGTGAAAATAGTTTTAAGCACCAATACATTTAAAAAATACTCTTACCAATACAAACATATACCAGGTACTTGAAATTTGACCTGTCAAAGAGTCGGCATACTAGGTGTATACTATGTAGCAAAGTCTATGGTAAAATAAAATAGTCAAAAATTTCTACGCGAATGTCAAAATTTATACTAGCCCCCAGTCATAGTATACAACTAGAGTGCCAACTCGAGAGAGCGTTCTCAATTTTTTAGTGCACCCATCACACATACATGTTTAGTTTAATTAAACACACATAAAAACAACAAAAATAAAACCAAATTTCAAATTATAATATTTTAAAAGGTTCACAATATAACACTATTTGTTTAATTTTATGACACAGACACATAATTAATATTTTTTTCCAACACATTTGTCTTATTTGCAAAAGATTTTTATTTTTCACAAACAAAAAATTTTTAAATGAATTTTTTTTTACACTAATTTTTTCTGTTGTTAATATTATTAAAGAAAGCAGAGTAGTATTTTGTGGTATGAAAAAAATATTTGAAATCTTAAATTATTTAAATATTTTCCGATATGGCAGAACATAAATGAAACAACCATTTTACCTTTCCTCTGGAGTGACTATACTTTAAACACATACAGGTGTGTTCTAGGATTAGACTCGTATTGATAAGTTAAAATTTTTTTAGTAATAATACATATCTGTGTGAAAATATATATATATTTTTTTTGATTATCTATATACGAGTACATAAATAAAATTGTAAAGTTTCTGACTGACCGACTGATTTATCATCGCACAGCCTAAACGGCTGAAGCTAAAAACTTGAAATGTGGACCGCTAAGACGGGATTTTTGGAAATTCGAATGTTCGGTAACCTTATATCTCCAAAACTAAAAGAGATACAAAAAAAATGTAATACCTATCGTTGTTATTTAGAAAATAAGCGGACAGGTGTCTGGTACTTTTCGAAAATTCAGCCCTTTTACGGAGTAAACGGGTATAGCCTGTATTTTGGTTCTTTTTTGTCACCCCATCTATCTTTTAAGCCAATAAACATAGAAATAAAAATAACTTATCTAAAAAATACAAATACAAATTTGTACCTTTTTCGAAATTCATTCCTTTAAGGGGTGAAAATCGTACATAATTTTGTTACTTTTTTGAAATATTTTTTATCTATCCATATAATATAAAATTGTAACGTTACTGACTTATCCTAAACTCCAGATGCTAAAAAGTTAACACTTGGACCGGAGGCCGGGCCAAATCGATCCCGCTAACCTCATATCTCCTAGGAGGGAGTTTACACGGTGTCTATTCAGACATGTCTGACAAACACGTCTGTTTTGTTTGTAGGCGATCGGGGTAGAGAAGAAAGAGGGGTTGCCAAACAAACACGAAACGAGTTTTCATGTTTGTTTTTATGAATTTTCATGTTTATTAGTTTGTATGTATATGGCTATTAGACAATTAGACATGAAAACAGACATGTCTGGAAAGACATCGTGAAAAGACAATAGGTTTTTGGAAGCATGTTCAAACGGGAATGAAGAAAACAGACATGTCTGAATAGACACCGTGTAAACTCCCTCTAGGTTAAAAAATAAATCAAAAAATTAATACTTATTTTGGTTCAATAAAAAAATAAGCGGACAGGTGCCTGGTACTTTTTTTCAAATTCGGCCTTTTTAGGGAGTAAACGGATAAAACTGTATTTTAAGAATACAGAAAACATTGAAATAAAAAATATGTCACATTCGTAACTTTTCTTAGAAATACATACCTATACAAGTTTGATGCCTTTTGAAATTCGAACTTTTTACAAAACATTTTTCTTCATTTATCTATATAATATGAAATTGAAACGTTACTGACTGATTCATCATCGCACGTCCTAAACGCCTGAAGCTAAAATTCTTAAATTTCCACCGGAGGTTGGGTAACGGGTAAAACATGCATTTTAAAACTTGTTTGCCACGCCATCTATCTTCAAAACTAGTAAACATTGAAATAAAAAATATATCACATTCGTAACGAATCTAAGAAATACAAATAAAAATTTGGTACATTTTCGAAATTCGAACGTTGAAAGTCTTACATATTACAAAGTAGCAGGTTAAATGCTCTAGCATTTAAACAAGTTAAAGGCTAGAAATACAAACTTTGGCGCAAAAATATGTCCACGAAAAAAAAGAGGCGCTATCGAAGAATCGGGTTAAATGCTAGTATGCTTAGTATTCTTTTCAAACTAAAACCCAAAATTTAGTTTTTGTTAAATATTATCGGGGTGTTCATTTTCAGAAAATTATTGCTTATTTTCAATAATTGTTACTAGTAAGTGTTCACGTAGTCGAAAAACTTGCAACGAGAGAGTGAGAAAAGAGCATACAAATTGGAGAGACAAAAACTTTGTTTAAATTTTCTGATAGTAAAATTTTTACGAGCAAGAATTATTCAACCTCTTGTTTCATGTTTTTGTTTACATAACAAAAATAATTTTTAAAATTTTTAAATTAAAAGTTGTTCAATAAAATAAAATATTTATTTTTCTTAAATTTAGGAACAATATTCGTGCACAAGTAGTGCAAAACAATTGAATTTATTAAGAAATAATCTTGTATCTTATAGCTGAATTGTGTCGATATTCCTAAATTGATAGTTTTTCTGGTAAAGCGTTCATTTGCTATTTTATTTCTTTGAGTACTTAGGAGAAACATTTTGTAAATTTTAAATTTACTCTCTCGTTGCAAGTTTTTATCACACATAAGAATAAAATTCGATCGGTTTTACTTTCACCAACCCCGTTCTACTCTAATTGAAAACGAATAAAAACATGTGGATGTGAATTGCAGAACATGAAAATTGCTAAACTAATCCACTTTCGAGTGAATTCGAATTATGGAACACACCCGATTATCACCAGTTAAGTGATATGTTTTCCCCTATCACAATTCGTTCCATTTTATTATAACATTGTCTCGCTTGCCATTTGTACTCATGTTTGAAGACGAATTTTTTATAAAGTAATCTTATTAAAAAAGATTTCATGATTCACAGCGATACTGAGTCGATTTCAATAATAGAAATAATCGTATTGATATTTTAAATATTTTTATTGGCACAAAAGCTGAGATGTACATTAAAAAAAATCTTAAATCAAACGACGTTTTAGCAGTTAAACAAAATATATTGATAATTGAGCTTCTTATTTGTTATTCAAATAAAATCTAGATGTTATTAATAATTACTCTTGTTTAAGTATTGTCTAAAGAAGATTTGCCAATATTGTGCCGAACTTGAAAATTTACTAATCCTGTAGATTGCGCCCCGACGATTATTTTATACAGGGGAACTTGTTACGGTTTCCAGAAATGAACCTTTCCGTAGACTTTAATATTAGTATATTTTAGAATTTAATTAATTCCATCAAAAATAGATAAAATTAAAAAAGCTTTTTCGATTTTGCTAAGTTTGTGTGTTATTTACTTTCGCATATAGCTCCGCAGCTGCTGAACGCAAGTTTTAAGCAGTTGTTATAACCTTCACCACTACTACATCGTGCAGTTTGGCTAAATACCTTGGACACAAGAAGAATTCGGGAGTTCTTGTGTTCGACCATCTAGGGGTTCTGGGGGGCAACCGCCTATTTCGATTCGAATAGCCAAATTTTTCGATAGCAATTTCCGATTCGAAAGTTAACCGTGCGTTACTCGTTCGACACGATGACAAAGTCGTTTTTATAAACAAATGGGGAATTCGATTAAAAGTTGGTAGCACTGCTATTAAAATACCAAAATGGACGATACTATCCCAAAACAAAAGAAATATAAATATTAATGTATGTATGTTTATTTGTTTGTACCATAGCCGCTTAAACCGCTGAACCGATCTTCATGAAACTTTTACAGTATCTTACTGATGGTCAAGAAGGAACTATAGACTATTCATTTTTTTGAAATTTTGTTGTTTTGTTATTTTCTTTTTTAATATTTTTTGCAAATTTTAAGACCAAAAATATTTAAGCATTTTTAATCATAACATTAGTAATCATTTAGTTTATTTTAAATCTAACATTATTTGGGTTAATTTGTTTGTTTTACACTTTTATTTGTCTTGAAAAATTTAAGTACTTTAATTTTTTTTGTTTTGCTTTCACTTTGTCACCAACAAAAAAACTTTCGAACAAAAACCTAAAGTTTTTTACATAACCTTCGCTTGTTTTCGTAATACAGAGTAAGAGTTTCGAAAGGGATTTTTATTGTTAGTAATAAAGAGTTGCCGTTTCGAAAGGCACCTTTTTTCGATAAGAAATAAACAACTTCACTTCATTCGAATTAAATAGTACGAAAATCGTAATAAACAGTACAAATGGTTCGAAATCGTAAATTTGTTTTTAACCGAAAGGCGCGGTAGCCCCCCTGATACTTCAGTAACCAAAAGAATTCGGAGGCTTTAATGTTCGGCTTATTACTACTTCGTTCAGTTTGGAAGCCCGAGCAGGGACCCGATTCCAAGAACGCACCCTGTGGTAAAACTTCGCACCATACCACCAACGAGTTTGGAGCGGATCAAGAACAAAGCAACAAAACTGTATTTACTCAAAATTCACTACATACTGATTCACAGCGATGGATCTTACTACTTCGGAAAGACAAACAAATCGAAGTTTGCCGTAAACATAATATCCCTATCCCTAATAAGGTGAATCGACTTAGTGAATCTCCAGAATGAATAATTAAATAAATAGAAGACTCAATACTACAATAAATTTAACTTCTATAAATTTGCCCACAAGTGCAAAACAAGGACAAATTGTTTGAAAAACTATTGCACATCCCTTCATTCAAATGCTGGCATCTTGTGCTGATTTTGGGGTTCTCAAAGTCGCCATTATGAGCATCCTAGACATCACATTAAATACCACAATAACTACCCTTGTGCGACAAATTACTGTGTTTCCAAAGTGAGTTTTACGTTGATATTTGTAACCCCTGCGAACGACTAACTATTAGCAGGGCTGGGTAGTATTTAAAATACTTGTGTTTAAAATACTTATATGTACATATTTTGTATTTGTATTTTAAATACATTCTTGAAATGTATTTTATATAATAAATACCTGCCGCTTAAAAACTTATGACATTAAAATTTATTTACTCAAAAAACATTTACTATTAATAACTAAAAAATAAGTTATCGCAAATATTAAGTTCCTGTGCCATAACCATACATGGGCGTACTGCATTATATTTTTACTGTATTATGCACAGCAGTAACCTGTAAAGTTGTACTACTTACTGAAAAAATTACAGTACTCAGTAAATTTTTACTGATTACTGAAAAAAATACGTATTCACTTTTTAAGATAATTTTAATAATGTAAACATTATCAGTTTATTCTTAGAAATTTTTAGGTAAAATATATTTTTTTTTTTGTATTTGTTTCAGTAACAAGTAAAAAACTAACGGATTACTGCGTTACTTCAGTAATCAGTAAAAGTTTACTAAATACTGCAATTTTTTCAGTAACCAGTAAGTTTTTACTGGTTACTAAATTTTTTTTCAGTAAACAGTAAAATATACTGGTTACTGAAAATTATTGAAGAAAGCAGTAAGTGCTGGTTAACACTCTTCAAGTCTTGAGTTTTTAGGAGATAGAGGAGGAGAAATGGCATTCTCTTTGACCTTCTCTGCTAAAAGCTTATTAGAAATCTTCACTATTTAACATTTGCTAAGTGTACTTTTTTATGGAATATTATTGAAATTATTGAAATATTATTGAAATTATTGAAACATAAATGCAAATTAATTAATTGTTTGCTAAGTTGAGCAAGAATTACATATTCTCGGCTATAGAATTGGAATATTAAGGGGAGTTCATAGTAGCAACAATTTTTATAATGAAAAATTTCTGCCTAACTAAATGTCAGTAAGAACCAGATTAAGTCGTCTTTAGTGTCAAAATTATAAGATAGTTTTGAAAAAGTATTTGACAAGTTTTCTAAGCTGTCGCCTGAAATAATCCCAGCGACACCCCATTTACAAATGCGCTGGTTATCAGAAAGCATTATGACAGACGAAAAGCGGAGAATTTACAGGGACTCTGCACTAAAAAAAATTGGTTTCAATTAAAAAATATGTTATATTATTTAAAAAATTAATTTTATTAAACAAATTAATAGTATACATTCACTTGATTAAACGTTGCATTCACTTGATTACATTTTTAATTAAAACTGGTTTTATTTTTGATTAATGCTTCAATTGGTAAAAAATTTTGGTGAATTTTTCTGTGTGACAGATCAGTGTGGGTCATCAGGGTTGGTTTTTTGTTTAGCCGGTCTGATGCTAAAGGGTGTTCTTTTAAGCCTGATGGAACTTAAATCTTTAAAAAAAAATGTTGGGCATATTGGCGGCTGTTCTCAACGAAGCGCATTCTGGACGTCCAATGTAATGGAGTCTGTAGAGTATGTTGGTGATTGGGTTCACTTCATACGCGGCAATGTTGCTTATCCACAAATCCGTTAAGCCAAGCATGTGCCATGAGACATTAAAATTACGAAGTCGCCTCAAAGTTGCGCGAATCGATGACAGATTTTCAAAGTAAATTTGTATAATTTGGTAGCGCTGTTCAAGCCTTAATCTCTTCATGATGATTGGCCAGATTATATGGATCATAAATATCAGAAAATGAGCGAAATATGACATTTCGTTTGACAGCTAGCCCTTACGTAAGATCAATTGGGTTTAAAAATTTTAAATCTAGTGGTCTTCATGTAAGGAAATGCAAGTTTTGCACTTAGGCTGTTACTAAAATAGTGAGTATTCCGACATATCAAAAACTTTTTTTTAATTTTTCTAAACGATAAGATTTTTCTTTCATTTTATGAGTTGTTTTTTAATAGAAGCACAAGAAGAAAATCAGGGATGGAAAGTTTAAATTTTGTTCACAAATTTTCATTAACAAAAATGATGAATTATAAAATCATAAAATGTTAAGCCATTTTTTTAATTGTTAAATAAATAACTAATATTAGTTGTAAAAACTAGCTAAATACGTTATACAGATGAAAAATGTACGTTCGTGTCAACTTTCCCACCCTTGATGAAAAAATACAAAAACAGTTGCTGCCAGCATCAGAATAAAATGATTGAATATTTAAGAAATTTATATATTTTATGTTCCTAAAACTTATAGGCGAAGCGATCCTAAAACAAAAATATAAATGTTTTTTATACTGAACAGTTGTTTATATTCTACAAATATTTTTCGTGTTATTTGATGTGCATACGCAACATGTAACGAAAAAGATTTGTTTTTTGATTTTTTCAAAAATCATTACATGCTATGGGAGCAAAAATCTTAAGACTTCTAGAATAGTGTCGGAGGGGCTTTAACTGAATATTATATATGCATATATTGTGCATTGACCCTGTTGAATGTTGACCCACAGACGTCTTGTGGAGTCAGCATCATCTGTATCCATGGGACGTGGGAGCATATCTGTAGTACTCGCCTTTCCAGCAGATCACATCCGTTCGTTGTCGACTGTCCAATGTATCGGCAGGTACGTTGTCGAGTTCAGGAGGAAGCCTTTGAGTATGCCTTCAACACGCCAACAAGCGCCTATGGCCTACCTTCACGAGGTACTTGCTGGTAATATCTCGATTTATCTAGCTGGCTATAGGTCGGGGCTATTTTGATACATAATAATCATTAAGCTCTCCCTAGGAAGAGTGACGAACATATTGAGAGGAAATTTACCTCTTTATATATTGATCATGTTAGAGCAACAGTCCGGTATATTGATAAACATTTTTGTTCTGTAACCCATACTGATAGTCTGTGTTACAAGTTTGAAAAGGCGTATGCTGCCTTAATAGCGACAACTATTGAAAGACAGAGTGTATTTGGTCCTTGGATCAGGTGAACTCGGGGTCCGCACCTATGGACTTTAAACTTTAGGCTCCTGCTTCAACCTGGCTGACTATGGTTGCTTTAATGTATCGCACAATGCATAACAGGGAAAATTCGTTTCTTGGTCTTACTGGCCGTATGTAGAGTAGACTCCCGGCTTCAATTTTTCAATATGCAGTGTTTTTGTTTTGGTTTTGCTTTTTTAAATAAAAAATTAAAAATGTTTGCGTATTACATTTTTTAGAGAAGCTTTTCACTTCCACTTTCTTAATGTATTTTGTATTTTAAAACACGACTTGAATGTATTTATTATTTCAAATAAATAAATACAAGTGTATATTTTACCCAACCCTGAATAAGAGTATGCCTGCTCTTTGAAAGTTGTTGGTTGTAAAATACGAACGTGTGTCTCCACGGTGCCATTACGAGTCGCGACTTCTATGTCGCCTTTCACTCGTATAAAGAGAGACATATAGAAAACAAAATACTGAAGATTTTGTTGGATGTTATTAAGTATAACGATCAGACCGTAAACCACCCAACTAACCACCCAAAAATCGGGTTACTTTTGTTCGTTTTTAATTTAGCTGCTGATTTTGGGTAAAAAGTTGATGGTGTATGTGTAAGCGAGTTGCTATTCACAACAATCGTCGACAAGTTGTCGCATTTTGCAACAATTTCCCAAATAGCCACTTGTTACGCATTTGGCGCCTTCTTTTTATTCAGCTTATTTGTACCTATGTTGCTTTCTTATCTTTGCTTTGGAAAAATACTATCTGTTGTTGTTTTGGCTGGTTGACAGGCTGGCTGGCTGACTGCCTGTTGTCGATGTCTTGTTATCGTCCTGGTAATTCAAGTAAAAAAATGGCGCGAATAAATCGTTTATATAACCAACAACAAAATATTAATTTCAATTGCATGCATTGTTTCTTTTGATATAATGTTTTTATATGTTTGTGTGTATGTATGTATATGTATATATATATGTATATATATATATATATATATGCAATAAATACAATTATGAGTATGTATGGGTATTTACATAATCACATGCGTACATTCCATATATACACAATCATCTAGTCAGTCTGCTGCCACCCTCTTGGTTTAGTTGGGCGACAGTCGGGGTGCTCTTTTATTAAATACTCATACAATTGGGGCCATAATGTTATTTACTGCGTAACTCAGTTTCCTCTGATGAGTGTTGCTAAAAAATATAAAAACAACAAATTTTAGGGACATTTGAAAACAATCTGGAAATTTTTAAATAATTAGAATGTGAGAAATCTTTCTTTTTATAAGTTATTCTTATTATATTAACCATATTTTACTTTTCGAATGTGATCAACGAATCAAATTTCAATTTTAAAAGCTTTCTTGCAATAGTCCTATTCCTTCAATGTTTCACATACTTTTTGCTTAAGCCAGCCTTTGGTTAGCATTGAAGCTATAGAAAGCTTTATAGAAAAAAAAAATAATTCTCACATTCTTTTCGTTAAAATTGTTGAGTTAAATACATAAAAATTTATAAAGTATTACTATCCAGTGTGACACAAAAAATGCTGACGAAGGCCGTAGCGGGCCAGAAAATCCATTACATTCTGCTGGTGGGTTATTATTGTAAAAATTTTCTGATTAATTAGAATTGTGGTTATTTCATTGAACTCTTCATGGTTTTTAATTAAAATATTTTATTTTTTTATCAGGCTAAAGTTCATTAAATTTAATTTTCATTGAATTCGTGACCTTAGGACAACAAGGTACTATCTGACATTTTTCCCAAAAATTAGTTATATATCACATCGCTATAAATCGACTACGGTCTTTCGATTGGCGTTTTTTCAGTTTTTGTCTATCTCTTACAAAGAGTATCCAATTAGTTATTAATTGATTTTTAAATTTGAATTTTGCTCAATTAATCGAATAAGAGTTTTAGTATGTTCGAATAACTCGCATAATTCAAATAATTTTAACCAATGGAAAAAAAACAAACATGTCTATTTGATTTGATACGTTTAATAAAAATATAGTTAAACAATAAACAATATAATCACAATTCATCTATACCACGTATACATACGAGTATTTAAAACTTTTAAATAAAATAAATAATTAAAAAATCGAGAACACCGTTGCAAAGCATACAGTTTTTAAGGCGCTTAAGAGACCGAAACAAGATTAAGGAAATAAAATAAAAGTAAACTATAAACAAAGTAAACACTACTTTCGTTGAACAGACTATAGAATGATCTGAAAGCCAAAGTTTAATACATTCATTATGTTCAGCAACAATCGGGGTCCATTTATTTTATTTCAGTGTATAATTTGTCGCGCCTACTTAACTTAGTAGGGGAGTTCAACATAGGCTTACATCTCACATTTTTATAAATTATATTTTAAATGTTTATTTTATTTTAGACGTTTTTGTCGCGGCATTTTTATCAGAGGTCCAGCCTATTTAAACAAATTATTATTCGTAATTCAATTTAACTAATTTATTATTCCTGAAAATCATGTAAAATTGAAATCAATTGAGACTTTTTTAAATCACCGTATTTTTCCTGATTTTAAGAGAAGTTATGGTTACAATAAGAAATTAAAGTATGAAGAAACTTTTTAATCTGGATCGTTTTCAAAGCTTGTTAGATTTCAAGTTTACTCAAATGTGTTCGATTTACCGAACATGGCTGATAACTTTATTTTTTCCATTTTATAGCTCTACTCTATAGGCTTAGATTATTTGATTCTTTAACGTATTTCTATTTTGCGCTAACAATCCGTGATTTTGTTTTCAATTACCTATCTAATAACACTTCGGTTATTAAAACGAATCTAAAAATACCTAAAATGTCAAAATTCAAAATGAAAACAGAAATTGAAATCGGGTAAAAACAGATAACCCATAATCTGACAGTGCATATTTATAAATGCTGATGAATAAAAATATGTTCAGAATAGATACAGAATAAAACAACATGTTATTTAGCTGTTATGATTTTATTAGTTAGAAATCTAAAAAAAAATATTTTTATATATAGAATTTTCGAAGAAATTAATTTTTATCGATTAATTGACATAAATTGTTCGAGTTATTTGAAATTGGCTACTTTGATTATTCGACCAAATAATGGCGAAAATGTTCTTCTATTAAACGATTAATTGAGTGGATACTCTACTCTTTCAGCTTCTGAGATATTTTTTATAAAAAGGTTCTAACTACACATTTCATTCAATTTACAAAGTTCTAACTGGCTAATAGAACCTTGTTACCTAAGAAAGCCCTTATATGAAAATTTTAATTGCAAATCGAAACATGTGACTCAAATTTAAAATTTTATATTGCACAAATAGAACCAACTGTCTTGAAACTTTTCAAAAACGGTTGCCTCATCTAATTACTCAACTATTACTTTAAGGAAATCTATTTTGAGTTTAAAAAAAAGATTTAATCAACTTATCAACTTTTATATTGTTAAATAGTGTAACCACGATTTTAATTGCAAAAAGATCCATCCCAATAAAAATGGAGCTTCAAACGTAGCAGGTTCGTAAGGGAGAAATGTAAAGGTCTCGCTTACCATCACGCTCAATGAAGATATAAATTTTATATGGTGAGTACCACCCAAAAACCGCTTTAATCAATGCACTGGCTTTGCACGCTGAATTTTTTGTTGTTACAGTTATTCTTTAATATTCTCCCTTACAAACCTGCTTCACAGTAAAATTTGTTAAGTATTCGTTCACTTAACTTTCTTTGTCTTATTCCGTGGCGTATAAATGTGCCCCTACATTTTAAATGGTTCCGTTGTTGCTTATCGAAATAAGAAACGTTTTCTTCGGGATGGTGGTCAGATTTGTTATTGAATTTTTTTTAAGTTTGGAACAGGCAGTCATCGAGGAAATACATGTAACCATATGGTAGAGGATGAACCAAAAGAACGCCAAACCGGGCCATAAACCAAAGATGTTGGAAGCGAAACATGCGACAAGGAAAACACCAGTCAGGGTAAAGCTATACAAGCTCTCTAAGAAATGACAGAGCACGAAAATCCATTTTAAATTAACAAAATTGATTTACGAGCTGTAAATATGACTATGAAATAGTTGTTAAACAAAACGAATGTTAGGAATTCTTTAGAGATTTATACTTGTTAGATCAAGAAGAAAACTTAAATTATGTTTTGAAATGAACTAAGAGATTTTAAAGTGTTCGAGAAATTCGCGACGAAACTACTGCAGAATTGTCTGGAAATATGATTCGCGCTTGAAAGCATTTCGGCTTAGAAGTTTTCCGATTATCCAAGAATCCCATTATTGCCAAAGAAAAAATTCGCATTATTAAATTACTCAAACCTGTTTTTAAGTTGATTGGAAACGGATCAAGTAAAGCTATTAATTATATTCAACCCTAGTTTTCTCAAAAGTACTGTTTGTGCAAATAGAACCTTTTGCCGTAAGTTCGCAAATTATTTTTGTGAAGAAAGGGATTTTACAACATGAAATTTATTAAAACTTGCTGATAATTTTTCATTCTTGACTGACCGGGGGATCGAACCGACGTTTACGGACGGGTCGATGTGATATGTTTTGATAGTAACTACACTATTTCGTCATAAATCTTCGCCGTTTAACACTCACCGCCATTAACGACGGCTGGCAGTCAATAGTCGAACATTAATCTTTAAGCCAAATTGTATTTTACTTGGTGGATCGAAATTTGTTGTTGTGAATGATTCTCTATTTTAATTGATTTGCATATTCTTCCTTACATCTGTTTTTTTAAGTAAGATTTCGCTGCACAACTTTTTTGAAATACCAAAAATTTTAACTGACTGTTTTGCTGCACATAATTTTGGTCGTGCTTTTTTGGGCACCACAAAGCCCCCATATTTATTCCGGAAAAGAGTCTGCGCCAAGTTAGTCCAAACATATCTTATTGCAATCTTAATCATCTTACCAAATTTTACTGGAATCGGTCCATATTATACCATAGCTCCCATACAAATACTACTCTTAAAAATAGCTTTTAATGCCAAAATTCCATATAAATGTTAATATTGATAAACAATTTGGCGACGATAACTTTTATAATAGCTTCAATGGCATTGGCAAAATCTTGTACTGGTAGGTCTAGAATTGACCATAGGTCCCATATAAATCCCCTTCCTAAAATCACACGAAAAAATATTTTTTGTACTGGAAAGAAAAATCCATCCATTCCACTATAGAAAGTTTATTTCATTTTTTTGGCCAAAACTAATTTTTAGCCAAACGACTGGCCCAAATAAAATGATTTTTGTGATCGAACTTTGGAGGTCTCCCTTCCTCTTAATTCCTATACATTTTTTGTTACGTACTGTCACGGGCAAAAAGTTTGTCACGCGTGCTCACGCGCTCTCCCGGAATAAATTTTATTTTATCACACACGCTTGCCCATTCTTGCAAAAAAAAAATTTGTCACACGCGCTCACGTGCGAACGTTTTAATACACTTCTATTAAAATGTTCGTTCCAACATAAAAGAAACTTTTGTTTTAAACAAAGTCTTATTGCAAAATTTTGTTTCCTAGTTCTAAATTATTAATTAAATGTAAAAAAAAAAACATAAATTAAAAAAAAAACAATGATTCTCAATTTCTTCATCTTTGCTCTCAGGATATTGTTCGTCTTCCTGTTGGCAGTTTTCGACTACTCTTAAGTCATCTATTACTGAAAGCTAAACAAAATACTATCGGCTGCTTTTTTAAAGGTTGTTTAAAATGTTCGGATTAGCTGCTTTTAAGAACACATGATATAAAATGGTCATAAACAGCTGCCCGTTTGTCAGCTTTGTTACGTTTTACTCGCCATAATCTTAATAACTCTGAATTTGGCACACTTAATTTACATAAAAGAAACATGATTTTTAAAGAGATTTGCAAGTATTTTCAGCTCAAGTTAGATATTTATGAAAGATATTTTATTGCCCTAGAAGAAAAATCAAGTTCAAGTCAATTGCAATAATTTTTTTTAAGGGCCAAGTGAAATTTAAATTCATAGTTCTATTTATTAATTTTCAATCCACTTTAATGCTGCCGATATACTCGTACTAATGGAAGAATGGTCCAATATTTCAATACATATAAAAAAATATTCAGTTTCGACATTAGTTTTCATTTTTATTTTTCTGAAATCACAAGTTATTTGTATCAAAACTTTTATTTAAAAATCACTTGTATTTTACTGCGCTCAATCATTGATTTTAACTCGGTAACAAACCACATATGCTTGTACCTATAAAGTAACGGTAAATTCACATTATAGAAAAAAATACACACATATGCTTATTTTGGTATGTTTTAAGTGTATTAAATTCAAAATATATCAAAATTAAAAAAAATCACTTTTGGCCAAAAAAAAAAGGCAAAAATTTCCTATAGTGCATTCGTACTTAAATCAGGCCAAAGCTCATAGTTTATTCTATGAGCTAAATTTCAGTTACGTATTTTTATAATAGTCTGTTAGTATATAATAAAGTTATTCCTAAAAATTGAAGGAATAGAACTATTACAAAAAAGCTTTATAAAATACATAACTGAAATTTAGCTCATAGAATAAATTCGAAAAATAAAATATGTATATTTTTATAAATATTTTTTTTAATAATGTAACTTACTACTAGAACTGGGGGCAAATTACGGCATTCGATATCGATCGAAATTTCCATTTTAATTGTATTGTAATCTCTCCCGATTGTGGACACATTTGGTCGAATTTGCTGACCAAAAAATCACGAAGTGCACCAAATGCATTTTGCGCCCATTTTCGTAAAAGGCTTCAACAATCTTAACGCGCTGCTCAATTGTGTACCTCTCCATGATTAAATTTTTCAAGCACTGAAACAAAGAGATGTCAAATTAAGTTGTGCAAAAATCTTGACGTTAAGGTGTGACTTACAATTTATATCGTGCATTATGGTTGGACCAACCTCATTTTATACATAAATATTTTTTAAAATAAGTTTAAAAATAATTTTAATTTTTGAATTTTTTACACTTTGAAATTAATTTTGTTTTTGAGTAAAAATATAAAAAAAAAAAACAAAAAAATGTGTACACAAGCAATACATTTAATAAACACAAATCTAACGAATTACATATGTTTCTGCAGAAGAAAACATAAAACTCCAATCGTAAAATTCCGGTAAAATTCAATACCGGTATTTAAAAGTGAATATAGAGAAACGAACGCATGACATTTTTTGAGGCCATATGAAGCTGAGTTGGAACAAATTTTACCGCAATAAATAGATCTGCTACGATTTTAGGCGTATTTAGCTATTTTTCCAAGATGGCTTTATATGGGGCCTATGGTAAAGTATGGACCGATCATTACGAAGTTTATTAGTATGATTTCTAGTCCTAAAGACTTGTGAAGTAGTAAAATGTTATTATGATAGCATTATTTATTACGGTTTTAGGCGTATTAAACTGTTTCCCAAGAGTAGGATTTGTATGGGGCCTATAGTAAATTATGGACAGATCTTCATGAAATTCGGCAGTGTGATTTCTAGTCCTATAAAACTGTGACGTATAAAGTTTTATTATAATGGCATTACTATTACGGTTTTAGGCGTACTAAACTCTTTTCCGGCAGCAGGGTTTATATGGGGCCATGGGTAAATTATAGACCGATTTTGATGAAACTTAACACTATGACTTCCAGTCATATAAATCGATTATGAATATCATTCCATGCATTATTCCACCATTTATGTTAGTTTTTGTAACAAAGTGATCCATTTTTTTAGGGTGCTGGTTCCACATTTCCTACTGATCCGATTTTGCTGGATTTCAATGCCAAATTGCTTAAAGAAACTACAAGCAATTTAATACCAAGCTTGTTCTTTTCTTTTGAGACTTTCGAAAGTAAGCGTGTTTTTAACAGACGGACAATACATTAGAAAAATGTATCACTTTGTAAGGGTGCGTGTAACCTGATAAATATACTACACAATTATAATGCACTATTATTTTTTAGAAAGGAAAACGCCATAAGTTGTGTTTTTGGAAATTATTTTTATTTCAAACTGAATACAAAAGATTTTAAATGAAATATAAAAAAAAAAGTTACACAAATAAGAATTGTTCGAAAAAATCATTAAAATTTAAAATTATTTCCACAGACAAGACATCGTTACAAATCCAGCAGGCATTTTCAATATCATTAAAACAATCGTTACAATAGGAAACTTTACACGTTGCATTTTTACAGAATACGAATTTTGAATCTATAAATAGAGAAAAATATATATGAATGTGAGTGGGTATTATTTGGGGAACAAGGTTAATTATGGACCGATTTTTACTACCTTTTATACTGTGATTTAAAGCCTTATGAAACTACGAAAGATCAAATTCTGCTAATAAAACAGTATTCGTAACGCTTTTAGGCGTACTAAACTGTTTTCCGAGAGTATGCTTTATATGGGGCGTATGGTCAATTATGAACCGATCTTCACGAAATTAAGCAATATGATTTCTATTCAACTTATATCAATCCGTGCATTATACCACCATTTATGTTAGTTTTGTAACAAAACTATTAATTTTTTAGGGTGGTCGTTCTGCATTTGCACTCATAAATCTTATCCTTCTGAACCGATTTTGCTGGATTTCAATCCCAAACGGCTTAGAGTAACTAGAAGCAATTTGGCACGAAGGTTGTTCTTTTCTTTTGAGTTTTTTAAAAGTGAGCGTGTTTTCACAAGACAGACAGACGGACAGACATGGCTTAATCGACTTAGAATTACTCAAGGATCCAAAATTTATAAACTTTTTTGAGTTTGAGATGAATAATAAAGTTTCAAAAGGAATGACAAACTTATTATACCCTCATTCACCACTTTTGGTGCTGGAGGGTATAAAAATGTAAGTTCAATCTATAAAATCATTCCTTTTAATTTTAACGTTTATTTATGTTAATAACATTTTTTTTTTTAAATTAAAAATTCTAATTTTACCACAATATTACCAAATCTGCGATTATACAATAACACTGTGCTACACTTGAAAAGCACTTCTGAAATGACCTAGTGTGCGTTAAAGGTGGTGGTGAGCATGTTACGAGTCCGGGCTTAAAAGTTTCAATATACCTCCAAATTCCCGAGCTATGGACCAAAGAAATTTTTTTGAGGCTGCTACTTTTAAACATTTATAACTTTTTTATTTATTAACCGATTTTTGAAATTCAAACGGTTTTGGAAAGCAAAATAATTGTTATTTTTAAATATATATACTTCTCATACAATATTAGCACAAATATGAATAGATTTTTTCTATTATATGGAAAATTTTTAATTTTTTTTTTAACTTTTAAAATTTTTACGAGACTTTCTTCCGAATTAAGTTAAAAGACAACAAATATATTAAAGACAGTATTTTTCTTAGACGTCATTTGTTGAAATCAGTTGAGAAATGAGGAAGTTATAGTACTTTTTATGAGGAGCTATTATAACAAAAAAAACAATTAAAATTCCTTAAAAAATACTATTTTCTTTCTTTTGTTAATACAATACAAATCACTTATTTTAAACAAGTAAATTTGAATATATAGGTACAAAAAAACTAAAATAATAAGAACTCGAATTTTTGCTAGTGACAAACGAAATTTAAGAGAATCAAGTCAATTTTCTTGTAAATAGCTCAATTTTTGTTCTTTTTTATATGAGTGTAGTATGCTGAGTGTAGGAGTTCACTAAAGTATAGAGAGTATGAGAGTGGAAGAAAGCAATAAAAAAGATCTTTGAACCAGAGATGAGTACGTGAGCCGATTTTGCGTGATTCACTTGAAAAACACTGACGCAGAGTGTTTAAACATTATTCACGAGAATCACGCGATATTTTGAGTTTAATCACGAGATTGTGAATGTGTATAGAACTAAAGTGAGCCACGATGTCAGTGCGTGATTAGAAAATGTTTCTCTTGTATGAGTGAGTGTGAGTCAATATCCCCTCACGGACCCATCACTAAAATAAACATTATTGAAAGTACTTTTTAAAAATACTGTTATTTTTTTTGATAATTGCAAAACTTCTGTTTTTAAGTTAGTGTTTTTAAAGTCGAATTAGAAAAAAATTGTTTTTGTAAATTAAGGTATTTTTTTACAATATTATTGTGCTTAAGTGAAGTGTATTTTTAATATTTTATTACAATCCAATACGAAGTTTGCCCACCTTTACAATGTGTAATAAGCGTAATCTTTTTTGTTACATTTGTGGCTTATTTGTTGACAAAAAACATCGCATCGAATTGGTAAAAAATAAATTTGTGGTAGAAGCTTATAATCTATATTTTGATCGGTCGTACGTAAGGAGTGCTTGGAATGAACCCCGATATGTTTGTTCAAAATGCTCATGTATAAATTGGTGATACAAATATAAAATTCGTTAAGTTTTATTAGATTAAAGTTATTTTATTAAATCATGCTAATGTAATCGAAACAGGTTTCCACTCTTTTGTTCGCAAAAAGTATTATAACTTCCTCATTTCTTAACCGATTTCAACAAATGATGTCTCATTTTACTCAGAAATACTGTCTTTAATATATTTGTTGTCTTTAAACTAAATTCGGAAAAAAGTCTCGTAGAAATTTTAAAAGTTTAAAAAAAATTTAAAATGTTCCATATAATTGAAAAAATCTATTCATATTTGTTCTTATATTGTATGAAAAGTATATATATTTAAAAATAACAATTATTTTGCTTTCCAAAACCGAATTTCAAAAATCGGTTAATAAATAAAAAAGTTATAAATGTTTAAAAGTAGCAGCCTCAAAAAAATTTTTTGGTCCATAACTCGCGAATTTGGAGGTATATTGAAACTTTTAAAACCGGTTTTATAATACACTCATCTAGACCTATAACATACACTAGGTCACTTTGAAAGTGCTTGCAAAAAAGGAAATTTTGTAGCACCGTGTAATTATTCTTACCTTCCAATTCACCACATATAACACATTTTCGACGTCCCATATGAAATTTCGCCAGCCAGTTAAAGCAATTCGGCCATTTTGAACGCAAAATCTAAAGAATAGGAAAACAAAACAAAAAAAAAACAAATAATGCACTCAAAATAATAAAGAAAAAATCCATGCTTTTTACATAGATGTGTATAATTAGGGCAAGTTTTTTAAGCATTTGGGTTGGTACATAATTTCAGCAAACTTTCTTTGTATACCTTTATATCCATATTTTGCATTTAAGGAAACAATTGCTAAGCAAAAGTTATTTTTTTTGGCTTTACTTACAATACTGGAATCTTAAGCGAATAGAGATAATTGATTATTGTAATTTAAAAAGCTTTTTACATATTTTTAAGACCTAATACGTTTCTGACAAAAAGCTTTTCAGGGGTGTTCTGGAAATCGAAAACGCGTTTTTGATTTCCAGAACATACCTGTTTGTTTAATCGGATAATAAAATGGTTGAAACCCAATAAGCACTCAAATTTTAAAAATTCAATTGCTTTATATATTGCTGGAATCCAGCTTTAATTTATGCCCTATTTTCAAGTAAAATTCCAGTTCATACAAAAATGTTTGAAACTATTTTCTATTTTTTACTTTTATATTGCTTAAGCTATCAAAAAAAATATTTGTGAACGAATACTTGTAAATATTTCCGTGTGCTGGAAGGGAGAAGGATTTTAAGCTTTCAAAAAAATGGTACCATTTATTTCCTTAGTGATAATGCATATTTAACTGTGGTGATGCCGCAAAATCAATCGAAACGAGGTTTCCAAACACAAAATCTAATATATGTACATTAGGGTGGCAGCTAAATTTCAACTTTGGATTTTCAACATCTCCCGGGCGGAATATTGTGCCACATGGTCTAAAACTGATGTGGAAAAAATTTTAGCCAAATCGGATAACTTTAACCCGTGCCCCTTTGAGGTCAAAGTTCAAATGATAAAAAAAAAAATTTCAATACAAGCAAAAAAAAAATTTCGTTTCTTTTTTTTTTTTTTTTTTTTAATATTAGTTTGCTTTATTAGCTTATTAACGACAAAAAATCTCATTTCGATCGGACAAGATTTTCAGTTTCTAAAGTGACTCCGAAAAAAACATTTGAGGCTTGTTAAACGCCCGGGAGACTATCAAATAAAAAAGGTATGAATTTCAAAAATTTTTATTTTAAGGGTGGTGGCTATAACTGATTTTTGAAATTCATACATTTACTCAATTGCGAATAAAAGCGAAACGCGTGCATCGATTTTTATGATCTTTGTCTCATTTTGCTCATAGGTTATGTGACTTTGCGAAAAAATAACTAGACTTGAAACTTTTTTCCATTTTGGATTTTTTATGTATTTTTAAAAAAAAAAATTTAAATTTTTAGGCAAAAAATAATTTTTTCCCTTCATACATTAATTTTTAACTTCGAAAGTGTTACTTGTATAGGAAAACAATATATGAACAGATTAAGGGAATTGTAATTCTTAATTTTTTAAAATTTATTTCAACTAAATTGGGCTAGTGGTTGTCGAGCTATGTCAAACAACAGGGCCTAAAACGTGATAAATTCCCCTATACGATAGTACTAACTTCAAATCGATACTAACTTCAAATCGCAGGTAAGAAGACAAAACGAATGATGCAGAAATTCTTCATTTTAGGTCTAATTTCACATACAGTTCACAGAATTGAGTTGGCAATCAATTAACTGAAAAATGTTGTACTGTGTTATTAACGACAAAAAAATTCATTTCGATCAGACAAGGTTTTCAGTTCCAAAAAAGACTCAAAAAAAAATATAAAATTGAGGATGGTTAGGGGTTTACTCCAAAAAACTTAATTTTTTTTTTTAGCTCTGACAAGCAAACATTAAATATTTTACGTCGCTCTTGATAACAGTTTTTCTTTTTTTTGGTGACATCGAAGTTTTGTTCTAAATTGGGGCCAAAAGCTGCAAAAATTTAGTTTTTGGCCCTATTAAAAAACAAAATTACGACGTCACAAAAAATGTTTAAAAAAAACCTATTATTAAGAGCGACAAAATATCTTTAATGTATGCTTGTCAAAACTAAAAAAAAAAAATTTTTAAATTTTTTTAGAGTAAGACCCTAACAAGCCTGAAAATTTTTTTTTAGAGTCACTTTTGAAACTGAAAATCTTGTCCGATCGAAATGAAATTTTTTGTTGTTAATAAGCTAATTAATAAAGCTAACTAATATTAAAAAATAAAAAGAACAATTTACAGAATCGCATAATCGTTAGTGTAAACAACACAATAGGTTGACAATTATAACAACAGTTGTTATTGTTTAAAGTTCAGAATCCCACTACAGGTGCAATATGTTTGCCGCAGACGTAACAAAACAAGTCGTATTTTTCGGAACAACTAGACATTTTCTTAATCCTTACAAATCTTCTATGATTTTTTTTATAAAATTTTAATGTATTAAATCACTAAAATTGTACTTTGAAAGTAGATATTTTTAACTTTTGTTTATCATTTGCTTTTCTAAGTTTTGGTTTTGTTGTAACATAATTTTTCTGCGTTATTTTATCCCCATGTTGACATAAGTATATATTGTATATAATTAACCCTTAAACCACCTTTTAAGTTTTTGCTTATTTATGGTATTAAGTTGTATGTTGGACAGTGTAATATATGCATTTTTACTTAATTTATAAAAAAAAAACCTCATTAATCGGCTTACTGATCAATAACAAAATTAACCGATTATTAGCCGACTAAACTAAAACCTCGGTTAATTAATCGAGCGATTAACCGATTAAAGCAAAAAGATTAAATGAATACCCTAATACATACATATCCGAAAACAAGAATCTAACTCTCATTAACTATGTAAAGTTTAAACTCCTTTTATTTAAAAAAAAAAACTTTATAACGTTTTCTTACCAATAGCACTGAATCCGTAGTAGAAAAATATTTGAATAATTGGTAGTTCGAGAATAAGCTTATTCTTGCTGTCAATAGATGCTACATACGCGAAATATAACTGGATACAGTACTTGATTAAAATGCTGAATTATTGAAGTAACACAACCAAAAAGTGCACAAAAGTTTTGACATATATACAAAAGAAAATAAGTAAAAAATCGAGAGATATGGTACATTTTTTTACACAACGGAAATCCCGTTTAAACGCTTTAAAAAGATTGGTTAAAAAATGGATCTAATAATGCTTAAGGCGGTACGGTACCTACGATCAAAATTAATGCAAAAAAATATGCATCGCGCTAAAATAGAGCATGTTTTGTATAATGAACAACTAAGACCTGAAAATTACTACCAATCAAATAAATGAAAGACTCCAAGAAGCGAAAAGAAAATGTGAAAGTAAATTAAAATTTTTGTAAATTTAAACAAAATTTGTCTTTAAAAAAATAGCCAAATTTAGGGTATATTGAGGGCTCAGAGCTGAAGCGAACCCAGTCACAAAATATAATACGTACATGTATTTCAATACTGCGAAACTCTACGCAAAGTTTAACTCTATCCAGTTTGGTAACGGACTAAATCAAAGAATGGCTTCGTTCCTACGGTAACGGTTATAAACCCAAGTCAATGGCTTCAGAAATTAAAGGCAGTTCAACAACTCAAACTCAAAATATTTTCAAATTTTCTTTTTTGACTTTTTTATCTTCAGGTCTGAGCCCTCCATATCGTTAAATCGTCACCCCAAAATCCTCAAAATGATGATAAATTTTCAAATCTGGTAATCGAATTTGAAGAGCCAAACGCCAATTATGAAGTAGGGTATGTTCGGTATTTTATTTGGAATATTTTACAGAATTCGAATTACTATACGCTTTAGTTCCGTTCCGCTCTAATAATGGTATTAAAATATATTGCTCCTTTATTGCAACATAGTCATGTCTCAAAAAAAAATCAAACTTGGTAAAATGTGATTAAAGTACCTTTTATATTGTACCTTTATATACAGATTTAATAAAATATATTCTGCTATAACTTCGGTTCTGTTTCAGATATAACACTGATTTTACACATAAAGAAGGTATTTTGCTTAAATATTTTGAAATATGACTACGTTGCAATAAAGGAGCGATATGAATATGAAAATAATTTACCAAAAATAGATTGGTTCTTGAACGTATTTGACGATTTGCAAAATTATATTTAGCCTCTCTTATCATAGCATCTCTAATAGTGCGCCTTTGCTTGAGTAAACTATTGTATAAAAACAAAATTCTTCTTTTTTCATGCTTTCGGTTAAAATATCCACAAATTAGCCGACGCGTCCGCAAAAAACTACTGCTCTGATAAATCAGAATAAGAACAATAATGTACAGGCCAAATAATTTTAAATAAAAGCTAAAAATAAAAATATTTATGGTATTAAAAATATGTACATAAGAATAACGATTATCAGGGAAGCCGTAAACATGCAATCGTATTTGTTTCCTTGTATGCCCAATGAAGGCCGAAGCAATATATTTATCCGTCTTAGAGCTTTTTATGAATTTTGGCATTATTGGATATGTTTGCATATTTTACCTTTTGCAGCATTTTTTTAATTTATAGCGCATATTTTACCATTTTGAAGCATATTATTTAAATGTCTTCAAGTGATTTCACACCGAATCAAAAAAAAAAGTTGCTTCGTCATCTAAAGGGTGGTCCAACGAACGATGTTAATTGTAAGTAAAAAAAAAACTTTTCAGAAAATTATCTTAATCACCCTTATTCTATTTGGCGTCGGCAGTAACAACGGCAATTTTAAGGCAACAGCAATTCTAATCAAAGGCAACATCAATTCTATGTTTATTTGATATTTATTTAAGTATTACGACGCCGATAATGTTAATAGAATATAGCACACATCTCTAATATTAGTCAGCTGATTCATTTTGTTTGCTGTGTTTGATAAAAGTTAAAAAAATATTTTGAAAAAAAAGTAGAGTTTTAATAAAAATGTTTTTTATTTCTGATCCGGACTCGTCCAGTGACGAAGAAAATAAAAAAATTATTTTGGAAAGAAGACTGCTTAGACACAAATCTTGTATTTAATTCCCAAGTAATGGATTTTTTTCTTTTTAAGATTTGAAAGCTATTTTCGATTGAATAAACCTTCCTTTTTACATGTGTTGGAAATAATAGAGCCTCATTTTAAAAAGGGACGAGATCAACGTTTGTTCAAAACCCAATAAAATTGGCAACAACATTGCGTTTTTTGGCCCAGGGATCGTAACAGCTCAGCGTTGGGAATGATTTCAACCATGGACTGTCCCAGCCAGTAGCTTCAAAGATTATGCAGACAATAATGTCCACAATGGATATACTTCGATATGACGGATGCTGAAAAGAATGAGGCTAAGTTGCATTTCCACATTATTTCCACAAAAATATATTAAAAACACAACAAAAAAAGGGAGAATAATATTAAAGCAGTCGTAGAAATCAAAATTTAAGCTAGGAATCACGTTGCATTTTTTACAATTTTAAAATACAATACAAAGCAACAAAAGACAACACTAAAAGCGCAAAAAAGCAAACATATGTTAACAGTCATCGAAATATTGCCAACGGGAATATGAAATTGTAACAAAACATAAAAAACGGCGTTGTTTTCTGTTGACGACGTCAAATAGAATAAAGGTGAATATTTTTATTAAGATAGAAGGATATATGACAATTGTGTGTGAAACAAAATAACGGCCAAATGCTCGCCACGGCTTTGGTGGCATACCTCTATCCGAAGGTCCATATTTTCAATTACTCTGAGACATAATTAAGGTTAAATGTCGTTAATGTGCCGAATTATCTCATCATTTACCTCTTTAATTGTTCTTGGCTTATTGACGTACATTTTTTTCTTTTAAATATCCTCAAAGAAGTCCAACGGTGTCAAATCGCATGATCGTGGCGGCCAATTAAGATCGTCACGACGAGAGATAACACGGACATTGAATTTCTCTCCGAAAGATCCATTGTTTCGTTGGCTGTGTGGCAAGTGGCACCATTCTGTTGGAACCACATATCGTCCAGGTCCATATCCTCAATTTCTGGCCACAGCAATTCCGTTATCACCTTTGTTATATGGGCACGACGACGTGCCGAGGTTGACGGCTCCCTGCCACACTATCGCGATCAACAGCAATGTGTTCCGCAGAACGAACTGGGGGACCATACACATGTGTTTTCTCATTTCCTACATACCCGGTTTGCTAAAATTTGGGCACTATTCTCCCGATTGTGCACACACTTGGTCGATTATGCTGACCAAGCAAATCACGAAGTGCACAAAATGCATTTTTAATTAAACGCCCATTTTTGTAAAAGGCTTCAACAATCTTAGCGCGCTCCGCTAGTGTGTACCTGTCTACCAAACACTGAAGCAAAGAAATGTCAAATTGAGTTGTGCATAAAACATGACGTTAAAGGGTGACTCACAATTGAAATTGTGCATTATGGTTGGACCACCCCTTTCTTTTATTTTCACTCTACAATTGTAAGCAAAGCAATTTGTGATTAAAGATAAATATTACTTTGAACGGTCAAATTTAATACATGAGCAAATATTAAGAAAAAAAGCATTATCTACATTTTTTCTCTTGTGTATAACACATAAAAATCTAGACCCATCTTTTAGAATATCGATTAGAGTTGGAACCCGATATATTCAATTGTTTTTAATTTCCGCTTTCACGGGAATTAATAGTGGGATTACAGTAAAATTTTGAGCAGAAACATTTTCGTAGTTCGGCAGTTAGCGTAACCTTAACAGACGGACATGGTTAAATCGACTTAGAATTGCTGAAGGACCCAGAATATACATATGTACTTGAACTTAATGGGGTCTTAGATGAATATAAAAAAGATTCACATGGAATGACAAATTTGGTATACCTCCATTCACCACTGGGTGTGAATAAAACTATAACTAAATATGTTATTAACGGTAAATAGAATTTCTTCTTTATGGTGAATTTGTTAAATTGTGAAATTGTTTTAGAGTTCCTACTTCTAACGTTCAGTTTGCAGGGATTATTTTCCATTACAGAAATTATATTCCCCTAAGACTAATAATTTCGGTCTATACTTATATACTTTCCTTTACAGAGATTGATGTGTTTTGCTAAGGCGTTATCGTAAAGAGAACATTTCGACTGAAATTCTGTAAGTCTAAACTGAACGGATAACCAAACACAAATCCTGATAAATTAATGCATATCTTTTTATTTCTCTGAATATGTATGCACATTTTGATCCTATGCGCAAAATGAACTCTGAGTTTAACCATTTTTATACGTTGTACATTGATTTCTCTGATCAAAAATTTGCTTTTAAGCGTCTTAAAATATCTTTAAATTAAATTTTTTCCATTTTTGTTATAAACTACATGCTTATGATTATTATCATTTAAAGCATGCTTGCCGGTAAGAAATATAACACGTGGTTTACATTTGTCAGTACTGGCAATACAGTAGCAATACATGAAAACTTTTTCACTAAAACATGCACACTGTTCCAAATGTATTGTCTACTGTCTTGCAAATTTCGCAGACAGTAAATTTGGACAGTGGTTTGACATTTGCAGACAGTAATTTGAAGTTTTGCTCGCCGAATAAAAAAATCAATAATTAAAAAAAAATTATGTTCTGCTTTGATTTTTTAAGTTAACCTTGTGCAAGTACATACAAGAATTTTTTATAATATTATAAAATTTGGTAAAAACGTTTTAATTATTCTAAGGACGAAACCTATGTTAAATTTCCTCTATGTAATCATGTTCGTATTTGGATTGATTTCGCACCAAAAAAACAAAATTTACTGCATATTAAATATTTTTTTGGAATCAGTTTAAATTTGACCTTATCTTTCATCCATAAATAGCTTAAACTTCCTTTAAATATTAATATAACATTTAGCAACCGTTATTTAAATGCTTTAAAGAACAAAGATTTCCTTTATATGGTGTACCTCGATAAGTCATCGTCCAGACTTGCAATTTTTGTTGCTGCAATTTTTAAAAATTCTGGTTTGAGATTGCATTGGTTATGAAATTATAGTTTTGCAATTTTTCTAGTTTAATTTGTCTCCCGTTCTCCTTTTTATATTTTTTATATAAATACAAGTACACCTACAGTCAACTTCAAGTTGAAAAGTGTGAGAATTACAAATCAAAACAGAATTGCAGAGTACATGAAAATGTGTACCCCTCCACAATCTTTTCACACCTCTCACCAATAAACTCAAGAATTGCTGCAACAAAAATTGCAAGTCTAGGCGATGACTAACATTCGGTACAAATTGCTCTTATGTAAATTTTGCCCTCGTAACATAATTTTGTTTTAGTGAGCCCGGACTGTCCATCGGTTCCAAATAGGGTATTATTTGAAAACTCGTCTGTTCATACTATGATGTATTGGCTTTACCAATTACAATTTTTGACTGTTTTTTTAAATGCAAATATTATTAAATGATTGAATATTTTGTTTTCAAATAAGCCATTTGCTTTTTGGGGGATTTTTTTTAACAATTTTAAGGGCTTATTTTTAAGTTTTTACATCATATTTAATGCGCATAAATACTTTATTGAGAGCATATTTCCGGATTCCCTGATGATTAAATTTAATGAAGAATTTAATTTAATTTATTCAGAAATTAAGTTTTTATCAAAATTCTTACCTTTTTGGCAAAATTGTTGGATTTGGCAAACACATTTCATTAGTAAAAAAAGTGGAAACAGTTTCATGCATATTAAAATTACCCATTGTATTTCTTAAAAGTCGCGCTATTAATCCTGATCCGTGTATCTGAAAAGAATACGATTTTGTTCGGTAATTTAGTTACGCCTTTAGTGAACCTTATTCACTAAAAGCGTAAATGTGCGATAGAAAGGTCGTTTATATCGCACATTAAATTATATACAGTCACAACTTAAGATTCACAAATGAGGAAAAAACTGTTCTTAAAAACATGGTTGTAATTTTATAATCAAATTAAATTCCATAATAAAGAAAAACCTCTTAGAAGAAAGTTTACCCAATTTTTATACCATCCACCACAGGCGGAAAGAGTAAATAAATAGGGAAGCGAAATTCAGCTAGATCGGTCCGCAAATGGCTAAAGGGCTATGTACACGGTCAAGCATTTCTCATCAAGCGCTATGATAGTTTTAATGAAAATGTGTGTGTATGCTGACACCGACGATGCTGGATGGAACATCAAAAAATTTAGATATTACGTCCAGCACACGTACACGAGTGAATTCGCCTGCATGACAAGCATTTGACCGTGTACAGACCCCTTAAAATCTCTTGTTGTTATTTTTTTATTTAAATGTGTTGAAAATCGAGACTTTTCGCAGCGGGAAAACTCAGAAGACCTTCTTACTTCAGCCCTTATTGAAGTCCTGTTTTTTTGATTTTATTCAATTACTGTTCTGATCTAACTGATAAGAAAGGCCTAATAGAAGGCCTCGGCTCTTTTGTATAAAAGATAAGAGACACATTCCATACTCGTTTCTATGAGAAGGAAGGAGAAAGAGTAGCATATTTTTTTTTATTTTGCCAAAGCAAAAGTAAAAAAAAATTTTTTTTTTATCCAGTTGTCATTCTTATGTACCTGCCAAAGAAGCGAGAGCGGAAGACCTTCCCCGCTATGACAACGTGTGTAAAAAATATATTTGTATGGAATGGAGCGAGTAGGTCTTGTATATCCAAAAGAAGAAGTACAGAGCAGAGAATGACAAAAGTATAATTTTAAGTACTCTTCAAGTATTAGAGAGAAAACATGTATGGACATGCATGGGTAAAGATCAAATTATACGTATACATACAGTTACCCATAACAACATGAAGTTAAATATGTATGGGTATACGCTGGCAATGTGTATTTGTATATTCATTCTTCTTTTAAAAAGTACATGCAGAATAAATAAAACGTGTACTGGCTATCTGCAATATCCATAAGAATAAATAAGTATGTGTATTTACGTATGTATAACGTAAATATAAAAAAGGTACGTATACATTCGCAGAGATGGCAAATGCTATTTTAAAAATTTTGAAGTTAGGCAGAATTTCTATTTCGTGTTTTTATTCAGCAAAAAATTTAGGTGATTTTAAGATTTTACTTAGTCGGTAAACTTTTTGCTTTTATAGCTCGAGAAAAGGGTACTTTCACTCATGGTTTAAAAAAGCATTGAAAACTTAGACCACGAAGGGTTAAAAGTTAAAACTTAGATATTTCTCTATTTGTTTGGACACAGTAGCTATGCATTTTCAAACTAGCAGCATGAGGGGCGGCAGGGGCAATTTCTGCTTCTCTAAAAGTATCTAACTTATTTGAATGGAAGTTAAAACATATATAGCACATAGAAACCGGCAGCGGCGGTCCACTACTGACGCAATCGTTAGCCGGCTGAAGCTAATATTTTCTAATACCGATAAATGTATGTATATTCATTTCAGCACTTAATAGAAATTATGTACATACATACATTTATATATATATTTATATATATATATATATTTATTTATTTATTCCTGTCGTTCCAAATTGTAGCATAGGCTCATTACAAATATATTCCATTGGGATCTGTTACAAGCTATTAGTTTTATCTAGTTCCAGGATTTTCTTGTAGTTGCTACTTCAGAATCCAACTGCCTTATCCACGTGTGAGCAAGTCTTCCTCTTCTTCTAGTTCCCTGTGGATTCCAATCAATGGCTGCCCGTGTTAGGTCATGTGCTTGCTTACGTACTGTGTGACCCATTCCACTTATGCCATAGAATTTCGTTGTGCGGAGGAACTTGATTTGTGACTGTCCATAGGTCGAAGTTGGATATCACATTTGGCCAAAATATTTTCAAAATTCTCCACAGACATTTGTTGGTAAAAACTTGAGTGAAGTTATGTCGCGGGCAGCAGCATTCCAAGTCTCACATCCATACAATAGGCTTGACTTTACGCTGGAGCTGAATAAGCTGATTTTCGTTTTTCTTGATATATAGGAAGCCTTCCATGCGGGGCGCAGGAGGCCAAAGCACCGCCGGGCACAGTTGATACGGTTTACTATATCCGCGCTAGATCCTCCATTGTTGTTGATAATACTGCCGAGATAGCAGAAGCTGTTGATGTCCTCAAGCACGTTACCATTCATGACAATGGACTGCCTGTTGTCAGGGTTCACACGCATGGATTTGGTCTTGCCTATGTTTATTTTCAATCCTGCTGTCGTTGTCACCGCTTCTAGGAGCCTAAGCTTTCGAGACATGTCGCTGAACGTGTGTGTAGGAGACAAATATCATCAGCGTAATCTAAGTCACCTAACCGCTTGTGTAGTCCCCATTGAATTCCAGAGGAGCTATCTGTTGCGGTCTTCATTACTACATCAAGTATAATGTTAAAAAGTAGGGGTGACATAAGGCAACCCTGCCATACTCCTGTGTTTACATGTATTTAATTGCCAATGCTGCTTTCATGGAGTACTCTACATGTAGACCCATTGTATAGACTTCTTATAAGCGAGACAAGCTTTGGTGGTGTGCCTTTGCATTCTAGTGCCTTCCATATGCTATCATGAGCGAGCTTATCAAATGCTTTTTCGAAGTCTATTAAAACTATATATAAGTGGGATCTCCAATCACAGACTGTTCAACGATTGCTCTTAGGGTATTCACCGGACGGAGTTCTGGTTCCAAGGCTGTGAGTCGGCCTGTAATGATATGCACTACCACCTTATTTACCATACTCAGAAGTTTAATTTCCCTCCAGTTGTTGCATTCCGACAAATTTTCCTTTTTTGGTACTTTGACAATAATACCCTTCTTAAGTTCATCGTGAAGGCACTCCGTTCTCCAAAATTCTTCGATTATCGGGAGGATTAATCGCGCACTGACGTTGGGATCTGCTTTTAACATCTCTGGTGCGATGTTGCCGGTTCCCAGGGCTTTGTTAAACTTTAAGGCCTTGAAAGCTTTCGTAACTTTCATCACTGAAGGACTTTCAGTGGAAATATCAGGTCTAACTGTATGTCCAGCACAGTTGCATATATTTGTGTTGGGTTGAGTTGGTGTTTGAATGAGTTCCGTGTAGTGGTTTGTCCAAATCTTCAGTTGTTGAGCTGTTTCTTAAGCGATCTTTAAGAAACGATAGATTTTGTCGTTAACTTTTTCGCTATATGGTAGAGATCTCTGGTGCGGTTTGTAGCAGCTGCAGCTTGCGCTTCCTTCGCCAGACCGCCTGTATACACTATTCTATCTCGACGTGCACTTCGCTTGACCAGCTTGTCCATATCACTGTGTGCTTTTGCATACTCAGACTTTTGGCTACGCATTTTTGCACTATTTAGCAAACCTTTAGCTGACTTCCAGTCTTCAATCAGCTGCGACTTTAGTTCGGACATCCACGGCTTTCTTTTATGCTTGCAGTGCCCCAAATGCTTGTCAGCAGCGTCCAAGTAAGTATGGTTTGCTTGGTCCCAGTCATTCCTGTTTATAACATTGTTTTCGAGAGCAACATACTGCTCTGCAACAGGTGCCTGTGAGAGTTTAGTTTAGTAATTTAGTCGAAATTACGTGAAGTGGTCTGGCCAGATTTTTTATCGCTGCTAGCTTAATGCGCATTGTACCCACTAGAAGATGATGATCGCTGCTGATGTCTGCACCCACGTCCTGTGTGGGAACAATCTACCCCCGATAACCATGTTGTATTTAGTACACAACTATGTAAAAAATTTCCCATTCCTGTTATGATATTTCACTGTTTGTATGGGTAATAGCCTTTTTTGAATGCAATGGCGAATAATATTGCTGTTCCTTTCATTCTCTCTTCTATCTTATTAGTATTTTTTTTAAGCCAAAGTTTATTTGTTCAAGTATGTATGTATATGCAAGTAAACAGCTTTGAAATCTCTTACAATATGTTGTTGCTTCTTTGCAAAGTACTTACAAAAGCTCTTGCGAAAGCTCGCACATTGTACATATAGCTTGGACGCACTTGCTATAAAAGACATAAAACTGACAAATCGTGATCACAATCACAGTGATTTTTAAATCACGTTCACTAATCACGATGTTCTTTAAAAATCACGGTATCGCTCAACTCTAATGTACATACATGCACATATATAAAACATTTAATTTTTATATCCTTAATTTGTATCTTCGAATTTAAGGAAAAAATTTAAAGAAGGGTGAACTCTTGCAACGCAAATAAAAATGTTTGTGGCGGCAGCACGCTTTTGAAACCGAGAACTACTTTGGTTTTTGCAAAAACTATTCGAAAATAAAAATTACGTGCTAAAAACATGCCGTACCTTAAATAAACAATATAAGTACATATATAAATGTTTTGAGTGGCAGTTACACTCTTTGTTATTAGCACAATATACAAATCAAAACTTCAATACATAAAAAACCCTATCTTCCGTCTCCTCTCACCTCATTATGCTATGTGCGCGTGACAGCGCCAAATGCAAAAAATTATGCGGATGCGTAAAGTTTTCTTACATGTAAAAATAAATAATTTTCAGCACTTGTCGCTATCACCCGCACATAGCATAGTGACGTGACGTAACTGAGGTGGAAGATTTGGGTTTTTAATATATTTTTTTATGTATACAATGTTTATTTTATGTAAAGTAAAAAATATGTATGTACATAGTCCCATACCTGCCTAGTGATCAAGCACATTTTTGTAACACAGTTCATACAAAAAATGGGTTTCATATTTACGCAGTAGTGCCAAAAATACTGAAGGTACTCAATGTTTATATTCTTACACATAGATATTTTATATGTATGGCAACGACAAGTTCTTATGGGTACTTCACTCACAATATTCTGTACGTAAAATTAACTGAAATTGTAATATAAAATAAATGAATATCCAGTTAAAAACCGGTCTACTTATTTTTCATTTATTTTTAACGAAAAGTTCATTTAATTTTTACTGTCAAAAATTCAACTGCGAATTCCGTAAAAACAAATGAATTTTCAGTTATTTTATTAAAATTAACTATTAAAAAAATAACCGACAAATTCCGTAAAAACAAATGAATTTTCAGTTATTTTATTAAAATTAACTATCAAAAAATAACTGACAAATTCCGTAAAAACAAATGAATTTTCAGTTATTTTATGTAATTCAGTAATTTTATATAATACAGGTTTTACTCGAATTTCTAAAAAATACCAGACTCCTGTCCCGCTTGTTGTTCTAATGAGAGAGAGAGAATATTTATTTTTATTTACTTACCCCGTTAAACATGTTTGTTTTAGTTTTGCTATACTGACCACTTTGTTTACAGAAGAACTTTCAATTATAAGACACCAGCAGCATGCCCGATATGGCATTCGCAATTATTTTACCATAAAAATTTCATGTATTTAACTAAATAATTTTAAAAAATAGAATATGGGAATTTTCTACACAAAACAAGCAAATCGTTTTTTACTTTTACTTTTTGCCACAGATTTATAAATAGATTTATTTTTTGGTAGTTAAATTATATAAAATAACTGAAAATTCATTTGTTTTTACGGAATTTGTAGGTTATTTTTTTGATAGTTAAATTATATAAAATAACTGAAAATTCATTTGTTTTTACGGAATTTGTAGGTTATTTTTTTGATAGTTAAATTATATAAAATAACTGAAAATTCATTTATTTTTACGGAATTTGTGGTTAATTTTTTATGGAATTCGCGGTTGAACTTTTGACAGTAAAAATTAAATTAACTTTTCGTTAAAATAAAATGCAAAATAAGTAGATCGGTTTTTAAATAAATTTAGAGATGTTTTAAATTTCATTTTCATTTAATTTTACATACAGAATACTTTTCCTTAATCAACTGACAATATTAAATGCAACCGAAAATCCGTATTAATGTGCTCTTAGTTTTTTTAATAAATGTTAGAATCAGTTAAAAATCAATTTGCTTGGAATTTTAAATGTTTATTTATTTAAAAATGACTGAACGGAATACTTCTTGAATAACCTGCAGTCCGTTACTGTAATAATATTGTGAGTGTTGTTATCATTCTCTGGTACAGACTCCTTAGGGTGGGTTTTTACCATCGAGTTTAATTAATCTGAGAATAAATTTATTGTGTTTGCCGTTTTTAAGTGGAAGCTTAAACCTCGCAGAATTGCCATACTAAATAACAAAAATGGCAACAAACATATATTTTTAAATGTTAACTTTTAACCAGTTCCCTTTGCATTTTATACAGATGAAAGAGACAATCCACCATTTTAGTACTTATAAAAAGAAAATTATTTCATATAATTGTTTTATTTAAGTTTTCATATGTTTCAGAATCACTATGTAGTCTTCATATTCACTAGAATGAACCATTTTTCGTTTTCTAAAAAAATCTTTTCTATTATGTATGTACATATGTATATTTTTTTCTGTGTTTACCCAGCTAACATAAGCTGTTTGTTAGACGATTATGTTTAATATACAACTCCTAAAAGAGTCTTCTGATGATTATGATGATTTTGTTTTTGGAACGCAAACGGCCGGCATTCGCCAACATAAAAATGAACTAGAATATTTTCTTAAAAGTAAACAAATTGATGTAATAAATGTAGCGACGTCAGCCAGACAAATAAATTGGTTAAAATATAAAAAATATCTTAGTGCCCATTGCACAGAAAATATTCCGCTTAGTACACCGGAGAACGTGGATCTCGCTATTGTTAATTTTGACAGTTATATCAAACTAGCTGTTCAACATTCCAGCATAACCCACAAAAACACCAAAAACAATAACATATATTCTACAGATGTCGAGACTCTCTTGACTGAAAAAAAGGGGTTCGAAGAGAGTTATATCTAACCCACCATTAAGAAACTTGAATGGAAGTTGGGCAAGAAATGATATTCATCCCTAATATGAAAGTCGACGGCATCGGAACAGTAATTATATTTTCTGAGTCGTTATTGACAATAATCGATTACTATTGACAGTCACTTGATATTTTCTAGGGCGCTTTTAAGTCGACGTCGAGTAGAATTGTCTGTGTTTTAGTTCGACAGTAAATTTTGCGACGACTCGAATGCAATTTTAAGGAATTTTAAGAAGTATGTAAACATTATGATTTAGTGTATTAAAATAAAAAAAAATGCAAATTTAAAAGAAGTTAGGGCACAAATTTTAATAGTAAATTAAACGCGAAAATTCGAAAAAAGTTTGCTAAAATAGCGAAAATTCGCGAAAATTTTAAACTTAAGACGATTGCCTTAAAGAGCAACAAAACTACGCAAAACTGCAAAAATTTGGAAAAGTTTGCAAAAATAGCGAAAATTTGCGAAAATTTTTAATATTTTAAACAAGCCATAAAATTAATTAAAAGTCCCTAAAACTATAAAGTATGTCAAAAATTCGGTAAAAATTGCAAAATTAGCGGAAATTCGCAGAAATTTGCTAAAAGCGGCATGATAGCAAAGTCTTTAATTTATTAACAATCGTTAAAGCTATAAAGAATCAGAAAACTTACAGTAAAAAATAGTTTTATCGCGAACCTGGCATAAATTCGCGAAAAACTCTAAAATTAATTTGATATCGCTAAATCAATTAAAAAACAAAATGTCGGAAAATAGCATAAATAGCGTTAAAAATTAACTAATGATGAAGAACAAAAATAAAAGAAAAAAAATTGGAGATAGGATTTTTTTTCTGTCAGATTTTCGATAACTTGTCGACGTCGACACAACTTTCTTATAAAATACAAAATTATCGTCGAATGTAGTCGTGATGTGACAACAAATAAAAATTAATGTCGATGTCGACAACGACTTACATAATAGCCGTGATTGAAAAAGGAAATATGTTTGTTAATCATCTGAAAAATGTATTTACCCTTAATATATCTCACGATATAGCAGTCGAGTTACCGCCTGTAAATGTTAGAGCAGCTATTCCCTAAGATTCGAGTTTAGAGAAATCGATAAGGCTATTTGTGATTTAAACACCAAGAAGGCACCCGGTATTGATAAGATCAGTAATAAAATGCTTTTGGAGCTACCAAGTATAGCAAAGACAATTATTCTTATTATTATTTTTAATGCTATTTTACGCCTTCAATACTATACCCTCAAGAATGGAAGGTTTCCTTAGTAACCGTGATACCAAAGCCAGGAAAGGATCACACAAAAGTTGAGTCATACAGGCCTATTAGCTTATTATCCAATATCTCAAAGCTATTTGAGAAACTGCTGGTATCAAAATTAACGCCGATTTTAAATGAAAATAGATGTATTCCAAACCATCAATTCGGCTTTAGAAGAAAACACAGCAGAATTGAACAAACTCATCGAATAGTAAATGTCATAAGAAAAGCCTTTGAAGAAAAAAAAATATTGCTCAGCACTCTTCATAGATGTGTCCCAAGCTTTCGATAAAGTCTGGCATGAAGGACTGCTACTAAAATTGCAGCAAAACTTACCTGCAAACATACACAAACTGTTAGAAAGCTACTTAGTCGGTCATCAATTTATTATAAAAGAAGCCGATTTTTTAAGTTCTCCTCAGCTAATTAACGCTGGAGTCCCACAAGGCAGCATCCTGGGCCCTCTATTACACTTAATTTATAATTCGGAAATGCCAACAAACAGCTACACACAAACCTCAACATTTGCGGACGATACAGCTTTTCTAAGCGTACATGAAAACTCTCAAGAAGCATTTTCGCGTTAGTTTGTTACTCACTTTTTTCCTAGTCTATAGCTGCAATTCCGAAGACAGAAAATTTGCATGTTCTTTGAAGAAATCAAGTTTTATCCAAAATTTTCATGATGCTATAAAATCCGAACGGCAGCTTAACTAGGAAAACCCAAATAAGTTTTTGTTGGCTTCCATAAGTACTTCGAGAAGTTCAAGATGAGAAGGAGTTTTAATTTTATGTGTTGCATGCATAGCTGTAATAGCTGTAAATGAATCATTCTTTTTTGAATTTAATTCGGTACTAATTAGCTAAATTTTGAACTAATTCTTTTCACAACAAAAAAGGATTGAATGAAATTTGAATCAATTCAAACGAATTAGGCAGAAATGAATTTTAATTCATTTCCAATTCAAATGAATTAGTAGAATGAGTTGCAATTTGTTTTCAATTCAAATGAATCTGTAAAATGAATTGCAATTCGTTTCCCATTCAAATAATTTTTTTACCCTCCACCACCACTAGTGGTGAATGAGGGTATACTAAGTTTGTCATTTCGTGTGAAACTTTTTTATTGTGTATCTAAGACCCCATAAAGTATATATATTCTGGCTAGATAATTTACACTAGGCAGCATATACACCCTACTCGCGAAAAACAGTTTATTACGCCTAAACCCGTAATACATAAGAAAATTCGGCACGTCACAGTTTTATAAGACTATAAATCACACTACCAAATTTCGTAAAGATCGGTTCATAATTTACCCTAGGTCCCATATAAACCCTACTCTCTGAAAACAGTTTATTACGCCTAAAACCGTTATTAATAATGCTACAATAATAACATTTAATACTTCAGAGTTTTATAGGACATATGCCCCATACACTTTAGGAAAATAATTAAATTCGGCTTAAACCGTATCAGATATAGATATTGCGGTAAAATTTCTTCCAACTTAGATTCATATGACCAGAAAAAAGATCCAATATTAAGCAGCTATCTGAAATTCACTGTTAACGGTTAAACTAATTGCACTGCTCTATTGAAATGTATTCTAATTTATTTTTTTTTAATACCAGAAATCAGTTTTCAGAATTTTGGAATGATTGGTCCATAATTTACCATAGGTCCAATACGAATTACCCTCCTGAAAATCATTATAGTTTGGCTAAAACTGGTACAAATCATGATATTTTACTCAAGCCCGTTCAAAGTTCTAAAAAGAAACGAATAAAACTTTATGATTGTCGGTCAACAATTTAATATAAGTCTAAACCGCAACCAATTTTAATGCTGACGTTCGCTTTTGTGAGATTAGTTAATATTCGCTTAGTTTCTTTACTTTTTGGGTAAAGTTCGTGAAAATGGAGCAAGCATAAATTTCTCTCACAAAGATACAAAATTACACAAAAGTACGAAAACAGAAAAAACCATTTGAAGCACAAAATAAAAAGTCAAAGTATTTTGACAGTCTCAACAAACCAATAAAAGTTTGCGTCTTTTTTGAAAAATTGAATATTATCTGTAAAAATAAACTACTACATATTACCAAAACTAGACTTTTACAATAGCTCTGTTTCTTTACTCTACTTTGGGATCCCAATTTGCTCGAAAAGCGTTCCCGTACTTAAAATTTGTGTAAAAGAGAGCGAGTTTGAGAGAATAAAATTCTTCTTCTTCTTGCACGAAACAGCCCAAACCAAGGCGAATTGACTAGAAGGTGGGCTCAAGTCAGCATATGGTTATTTTTTTCGGTGGTCGATTTGTCAAAGTTTGTATACGAACTAGTTTTTTTTATGTAAACAAACATTTTTTTTACTAGCAATATTTTTGACAGATGGACCACAGAAACAGTGTTGTTGTAGAGTTGACCTCACCTTCTAGTGAATTCGCCTTGGCCCATACTTTTTCTTCGTGTAAATTGTTAAACAGCTGTAAAACATAAACAAAACAAAGAAAGGTATGGAAGAAATGCCAATGAACAAATTTTGGAAAGTGTTGTGGAATAAAATAGTGTTATTAAGCAAAAAGGTTTTATATTAAAATATCAAGAAAAATAATGTAAGTTGTTGTAAAAGTGTTTGTATTGTTTTATTTTTGCTAATAGTAGTTTATTTCGACAGATAATATACAATTTTTCAAAAGTGGCGCAACCTTTTATTGGTTTGTTAAAACTGTCAAAACACTTTGACTTTTTATTTTGTGCTTAAAATGGTTTTTTCTGTTCCCGTACTGTTGTGTAATTTTGTATCATTGTGAGAGAAATTTATGCTTGCTCTCATTTTCACGAACTTTACCCAAAAAGTAAAGAAACAAAGCTAATATCTTACATTATTTTTCTTGATATTTTAATATAAAACTTTTTTAAAATTAAATATTATATTTTAATATATTTTTATTAAGCTTTAGGTCACTTTTTTATAAAAAACAATTTAAATATTACTTATTTTTCGATATTTCGATTTCCGTTGGAAATCTTCTTCAGGAAATATTTTTAAATAATATAAAATTACAAAATTATTTTTGACAATAAATGGAAAAATAACAAATGGAAAAATAAATTTAAAAATTTCAATTACAAACAAGGCGAATTCATTCCAGGTAATCTCGGTAGTACAACAAGTACAACTCGTACAAAAACTACAAGCATTTGTTTTTGTAAAATCATTGTACAATGTCAAAAACCGATACAAATCAAAACAGAAACAAAGACAATAAACAAAATTTTGATATCCAACAATTATAAAGATAAAGAAAAAAAGTTATCAGCAGGGCTTTTAGGTTCACCTGTAATGAGTTTGCCTTGATAACAAACTTAAAATAAAAAGAAGAAACCAAACAAAATTTAAAAAAAAAAAAAAAAAAATATTCAAAACCTAAAACCTATTTTAATTTCCTTTCCGTCAATGTATTTAGTTTTATCCAATATATATTTCCAGTCTGTGCTGTTTCATCTGAACTAAATTTAATAAATAATCAAAGACAAATACCTATTTATTATTTTCCCTTCCATCAACCTATTTATTTTTATTCAATAAATGTCTATAAATCTGAGCTAATCCCTCAGTATCTTTTTTAAAATTAATCCTTTTCTCAAATGGAACATTATTAATCTGTAACATTTCTAGCATATATCTACGTTTCTTAAAATTTTCCATGTTCAAAATAGACGTGTTTTTAAAATCAGGATAATGATTAAAATCTCTACAATGTGTTGACAATGCCATTCCAATGGCTGAATTATAATTTCTATATTTTTGGTCATGTTTATGTCCTGCTAATCTAGTTTTCAATTTTGTCCCAGTTTTTTCTACATATATTTTACTACATTGTTCATTATCATTGCCACCACAATGAATTTTATAAACTAATTTAGACATATCCCACTTTTGTAATATATCCTTAGTTTTTGTGAATAATCTCCCAACATTATTATTCACCGTATGTGCGTGCCATTCTGTATTTCCCTTTGTCATAATATTGTTACGTTTTTACTTAATAAAACGCGTTAAGGTTTATTCCCTTTAAAGCCTTTGAGTTCTTTTAATTGCAAATAAAAATAAATACACACACGAATTCAACTTAACAAACTTTATTGAAAACAATGTTCACAAAATTTAGCCACTACTGTAAGTATCGATTTGAACCGTTTAATGTCTCCAATCAAACTATACTAAACTTTTATGAGTTAGCCTGTATTTATAGTTCAAAACTATTCCTAGTTGGTTCAAGAACCGTCTAGTAGTTTCTAGAAAATTATGTTAGAATTATTTTAAATCTAAAGTCTACAATTACAACTGCTAGAAAATTTAGTACAGGGGCGTTCATAAAAATAGTAACTAATATGACATAAAACTATAATTTACAAGATAACTTATAACTAAAACCATAAATAATTCTTAGACAAATCTAATTTCGTAACAATATATATTATATGTTTGAGTTTTCTAATCTTTCCGAAAACCCAGATACATAAGTAAATCTATATAAGTATATAAAAATAAGTCCGTATATGTACGTCGCCGAACTCATCATAAACGCGTCGTGCGATTTCAACCAAACTTATACACTACGTAGGCAGTGGCCCATATATGGTTTATATGAAGTTTGGTTGAAATTTTCGGTCTGGGGGCGGAGGGGCGTGGCAAAATCCATAACTTGAGAACGGCTTGACCGATTTGAACGATTTTTTCTTTAAAATGATCGCCATGGTCCAACTTAGGTTTTTACGGAAAGAAAATTTTGCCCCGCCCACTTTTACGCCCACTTTTTTCGATTTACCTAAAATCAGAAAACGGCTCCATCGAGTTGACTAATTTTTCTTTCAAATGTTCGTATTAATCAACTTTAAGTTTTTATCGAAAGAAAAATTTACCACGCCTACTTTTACGCCCACTTTTTCTATTAAGCGCATAACTGGAGAACGGCATGACCGATTCCAGCGATTTACCATTTGAATTCAAGCGGCTCCAATTCCCTTTGCGTCTTGCCTTTGCTATTACCATCAACAAAGCACAAGGCCAATCATTGACTATTGCTGGCTTAAAAGGTCATGAACAATTTGATCGAAGCAACAATTTTAAAAGGGAAGTTTAAAGGTGAAGATGTATTGATTCCACGAATTCCAATGATTCCATCAGATTTACCTTTTGAATTCAAAAGACTACAGTTTCCAATACGTCTTGCATTTGCTATTACAATAAATAAAGCGCAAGGGCAATCGTTGGAATTGTGCGGAATTGATTTAGAATATCCTTGCTTTTCACACGGCCAGTTATATGTTTCGTGCTCACGTGTTGGCAAGCCTTCAGTTCTCTTTATCTACACAACAACTCATGGCAAAACCAAAAATGTTGTCTACGAAAGAGCTCTAGGATAGTTTAAGTGATACATAGTCTAAGATTGTAAGAAACTAGAATTAAAAGTTGAATAATAGGGAACAAAACCAACTTTATTAAAAACAAGTGTGTTTCTTTTCTTATTTTGTTTTGCCATGCGAAGCAGGCAACGGGCCCGCTAGTGTTTTATAAATTTAGGAATATAATTTATAAAACTTTTTTATTTAATAACATTATTTTATTCCCCAACACTTTCCAAAATTTTGTTCATTAGCATTTTTTCCATTCCTTTTTTGGTTTTGTTTATTTTTTAACAATTTACACAATTTGCACAAAGAAAAAGTTGGGCTGTTTCGTGCAAGAAGAAGAAGAATTTAATTCTCTCTAACTCGCTCTAATTTACACAAATTTTAAGTACGAGAACGCTTTTCGTGCGAATTGGGATCTCGAGGGATCCCAAGGTAGAGTAAAGAAACAGAACTAAAATATATGTAGATAACATAAAGCGCTCACTCCTGTTGGTGGAGGGTATCAAAGAGAATAATATAGCACTCTTCCTTGTTTTAAAGTGAATTGCAATTAATTTCCAATTCGTTTGACGTGAATTCATTCAAATGAATTAGAACAATGAATTGCAAATAAATGAAATTAAAAATGAGTTGCAATGAGGGAGATCGAACGGTTATTATTCGACCGGTTTTAACCGGTTATTTTAGTTTTGCCCAAGTCGGTTATTTTAAAATGTCCATTTTTCGAATATCAAATAAACCGGTTATTTTGGTATAATAAACCGGTTATTTTAATAATGTGTAATTTATATACGTTTTCCTTACTCTTGTTGTAAATGTACCCGTATATTCAAGTATTTTTTTATTGAATTTTGGCAAACTTAAACTTTTTATGAAGAATGTCAAAACAAAATGTAACAAAAGTCAAACACCATTATAAACAATGTAAATACAAATCGGTTATAGAAGCGTGTGTTCCTGTAAAAATCAAAAACAATTCAAAATACTACAAAAACGTGTTCAGTTAAAAAGTAAATAGTAATTTGTGCGGGAGTATTCTAAATATTATTATAGATGTTATCTCTAGATAAATTTCGATCGGGATTAAAGAGACAAACTACTGATTCATATAGACATGCTTAACCACTAACAAATTAATACTCATTTCAAATAAATTTGAGAGAATATCTCAAATAATAAATTTATTAAACTCCTATAATTTTTTTTTTATTTGCTTTTGCAAAACGCTTGTCTAGATCAAACTTTATTTAACAGTTTCTAAATTACATTATACAATTATCTTCTTACAAATAAAGCTTAAGGCATGTTCAGACCTAACAAATATTTGACGAACAATTACAAAAAACATGACCAGGAAATTTATCAAGCTTTAGCTTTATTTTAGCCAATTTTAATGGACTTCCTTATCTTTATTTGTAAGAAGATAATTGTACAATGCAATAAAGAAACTGTTTAATGATGTTTGATCTAGGAAACGTTTTGCAAAAGCAAACAATTTTTTAATAAAACTAGTGGTTGCGTGTAGGACGTCAAATATTTAATAGGTGCGAACATAGCTTTAGTAAATAAATAGAAATTGTTAAAAATTAAGCTAAAGTTTGATCAATTTACTGGTCACACTTTTCTTGGGTTTTATCGTATTGTTACGAAAGTAACTTTAGTTAAGAATAAGTTTAATTTATTAGTAATTTTATTAGTTTAAAATGTTATTGTATTAGTTACGCATATTTCTAATGTAAACCCACTGTACAGAGTTTTCTAGTACAAATGTAATGTTATGATTGTTATAGATAACTGTATAACATATTAGTGTTAAGATTATTTTTAACCTATAAAGTATGCTGTAGTTTATTGATGTATAAATCAATTTAAATTCAGCCACAGGGTTAATGCATAATGATATTAGCTGTAAGATAATAAAAGCTCGATTGGCCCAGAAATGTCGAAAATGTTACAGACATTTCGACGAGTCAAATGCTCTAGACACCTAGATGTCAGCGAACAGAGTATAAATACTCGCGAAGGTGGGCATCGATAATCAGTATTAGTACGATTATTTAAGTGTGTACATCGCAACTATAAGTGGTAAAAGTGACAAATGGCCAATTTTCAGGATTTACATTAAAACACATTTATGTTTAAAATCGTTTTAAATACAAAATTCTCTTCTTCACTAAACACTTAAATTAAACTTAAGTCACCGATGTGGTACATTTGAATTCAACTTAAGTTTTCATTGGATTAACTTAGCAAGGTGGCCTCAATATCACAACAATACAGAAACAACAGACAAAGTAATAACAACAAGCTGTTTTTTTGAGACCACCTGTATTTAGACTTTTGTATTTAGTAATGCTACCATACTTTTATCTTAATTAAATAAGACTTTTCATATAAAACTCAAAAAATCAATCTGTAATTAAATACGATTTAAGTTTTTATGAAAATTAACATAGTATAGATTTAAATTAGTTTTTTTATTCCCGCACTTTTTGGATTCCCGGGAAAGCGGGAAATAAATATCCAATTCCCGGGATCCGGGGATTCCCGCCCAAATTTTTTTATTTATTTATTTACTTATTTCTCCAGTGAAACTAATATTTCTTACTGGCTATTACGCTTAAAATAATTAAATCTAGTATCTATTATATAACAAAAACGTAAAAAATTTAAGATTAAAGTAATTTTAAGATACTTAAGAGGTTATTTTGATGCCAAAAGGATTATAGAAATCAATATACGTATATACATTGTCAAATTCAGGGCTCATTTGCATAATTAGAATGAAAGTATTAAAGTCTTAGTCGAAAAAAATTTCTGAAAGGGCGATTAGGAACTGAAAGCACAACATTACGAAATAGGAATTCTAAAACAATTTTACCGTTTAACAAATTCTGCAGGAAGGAGAAATTTTCTTTAGCAGTGGTGTATGAAGGTATACTAAGTTTGTCATTCAATGTGAATCTTTTTTTAATATAATTGTGAATCCTTCATTAATTCCAAGCCGATTTAGTCATATGGGTGTCAAATTGTTTCTAGATCTTCTAGCCTGTTTGGGAGTGAATTCCAGCAGAATCGCTACAGTAGGGAAATAGTTATGCACCCAAATGTGGAACTACCACCCTAAAAACTCCACAAAAACTAATAAAAATTTGTCATTAAATTTAAACAAATTCGTTTTACAAACCACCAAATTTCATGAATGTCGGTCCATAATTTACCTACGGCTCCATGTTTAGACCAATCTTGTAAATCATGTAAGTATGGCTAAAAGCGTAACGTATACAGCTTTTGTGGTGCAATTTAGCATATTCTACTTTCAAAAAACTCAATATTACTTGAAATGCCCCATATAAAGCACAATCTAGGAAAATACGCAACTACACCCTTAGCCGCAAGACCTTATAATATTATTGTAAAATTTACACTTCAGTGTGCTAAGACAAGAAATAAAATTTCGTGAAGATAGGCCTTTAATTATCATAGGCCCAATACAAAGCCTATGATAAATGAGCTTTAAAGCCTTAAACTGTAGTAGATTTAAATATTGTGGTAAAATTAAGTGGGATTAAACTACTAAAGGCACTAGTCCGACATAGATTTACTAAAGTATTAAAAAAGATGTTCTTCAAAAGCGGATTTCCCGCTTTCCCGGGAATTAGTTGCGGGATTCCCGGGAAAGCGGGAAATCCCGGGAACAAACTCTAATTTAAATAATATCCTGAAAATTGGGCATAAGTTCTAAATAAAGTGGCGTGAATAGTTTATAGTACAGCTATAAAGTAAAGTGTCTAAAGAGTTTTATTTATTTTATTAAAGTTGCAATAAAAGAACTCAAGAGGTTTATTATAAAGGAAATAAACCAAAAACAAATGACCACGGCTTTGACAGCAAAAAATGTTATGATGAGATTCAAAGTTGCTATAAATCTTTAAAATTCGATTAAAAAATTAAAAAAAAAAGAAATTTTCCACAATATACAAATATGAGATTATTTAAACAAAAAATGATTGTTAAAGACACCTTTAATAATATTTTCACACTACTTGATAAAAATAAAACTTTAAGTTTCTTTTAGCAAATAAACAAAATTTTTCCATTTTCATATGATTTTCGCCGATACCTAACAATTCAGCTCCTATTCTACCGCTACCGGAAATTGCAGTATATCGTGGGAATTGAATTGGAAATGAATTTCATTCAATTCATTTTTTGTGAAAAGAATTATGTAATTCAAAATATGCTAATTCAGTGCATGAGTGATTCGCAAATATATTCAAAAATTAATGATTCATTTACAGCTCTGTTGCATAGTAATATTATTTTCAAAAAAGACAAAACACGGAATTGTGGGAAAATGCAGCGTGTGTTGAGAAATTTCAGCGTTAAGTTCAACGTTCTAACGACGTCGATTCAATTGTGTTTCCAACATTAGAAGGAAAGTTTTCAGAATGATCCATTTTTAAAAACCACAGAAAAATATTTTTAAACAATGTAAACTATAAAAAATTGCCATCAATATTACTTTATGGTATACAAGATTCGGCAAGGCCGAATATATCACTTCTTACGTTATATTAAAGTCTTACCTGAAATTTTATCGTATGTTCACCTTCTTGAACAAATGTCATTTTTGAATTCTTTCGTATTATCTGCAAGACGGATACGACAACGTAATCAAGATATAAAAAGAAGGAACCAGACACTATTTCCAACGAAAATTGTAGTAGATGAAATGTAACAGCTTGTGACTCTTCTTGGGTTCTATTCCATGATCGATCAGTATCAATTAGATTTCTACTTTCATACTACATGTTTACAGTGCACGATATTTAAAGATAAAAGATTTATAAATTTTTTTTTTTTTTTAATTTATTACACACCTTTTTGAGTGGCAACAAGGTTTGTTTGCCACATGATTTTCTTTCGCTGTCCACATGCTTGAAATAACTCGTCACATAAATGTTATCATGATCAAGATCCTTTTTGTACATCTTATAATATTTAACACAAACTGCAAGTTGAAACCACTTTTAGCACATGATTAAATATAACTCAAATAATTTAAATATATAATAACTTTTAAATCTTATTAGATTTGTAATGGATTGTTTTCTTAATAGTAAAATGTAGATTTCGTTTATAAATGTTAAAAAAAATAAATTTGGATTAATACTTCAATTTGTAAAAAATTAACAAGTTACGAGAATTAAATTGATGACTTATTTTCCTTATTATTTTTAGTTATAAAATATGATATCTCACATACTGGATCGACCCCCAAAGCTCGACCGAAACCTTCGTAAATAAAGCTAAATTCCCCAAAAGCGTGTGGTAAGTATAAAACCGTAATATGGCACAGTTTGCAACACCTAAACAATAACCCAATGCAGAAGTGAAACAATAAACTCATAAAGGCTGACTGCTTTCCTAGTTAAACATGCTCTGCTTAGGTATATGACCGAAAGATTTTAGCTAAAAATTTCGTTTTCAGTATTTTTAAAAGTTAATTTCTACTATATTTTCCTTGTCTCAAACTTAAAAAATGTTTTGATTGTAGATACGCCTTCTATAAATTAAAGTAACGGTATAGATTATTAACAGTACAATAGATCCTACAAATAGGATACTTGAATGTGTTGGTATGTATTAAAAAAAATAAGTTGTTTTTGAGAAAATCCAAGTTTTTGTTGCCTGAAAATTGTATGAAAAAGCGATATAGATAAACTACACATTGTTAGGGCTTCTACATGTTTACATACTACACGCACTAAATTTATAAGTTTATGTGGATTTGGGAGAGTCGTATCGCAATTTGTTTTCTATTTAGGCTATAAAATGCTTGTTTGAAAAGGCAATGAATATCTTGGTCTGTTGTAGACCTGTCATTTGTATATATCTAATAATTATTTGCTCTAAAATTAACAGTATCATTATTTTTCTCCAAGAGCAACATGTTATGGTTGAAAAACAACCATACTTTTCTAATTAGTAAACATATTATTGTTAATATTAACTATAAAATGTTCTGCGACAACCATAATATGATATATGATAATAAATTAACCATTATATGCTTAAAAATTATCGTTAAAAATAGTTTTGTTGGAGGTGACCATATTGAAAAATGTGTTTTCTCTGAGTGTAGTCGTTTCGCATTAAATAGGACATTGCAAACGCAACTTTACTGTAGCACCGTAGTGTTAATAAAATTTGTAGACAAATAAATTAAGATATAATATTGTTGTTATTAAGGAAAAATTTTTAGCAATAGGTGCCCAAAAGTTTTAACTATTTTTTTTTTTTTTTCTTTTTGCTGAACTTTACTGCAGTTTACTAAAACTGCGTTCTTTTACATAAAACACTGTAAATGAGAATACAAATTGATAGCGTATTTACAAAACGTAATTAGTAAAAAAATTAATTAGTTCAAATTGTTATCTTAATTTTTTGGAGTTGTATAAAAGTGTAAAGTATTAAGGTACTTAGTACTGCACTTGTTTCTAAGTAATTATTAGCAAAAAAAAATGATTCATATTCTTTTGAATTAATTTAACCAGACACATATTAGTAAAATCAAATTAAATAAACAACCAGCAAGCGTAGTATACAACTAGTATGCCAACTGGAGAGAGCGTTCTCAATTTTTTAGTTCACCCCTCACACATATACGTTCTGTGTGAATTCAACACACATATGTAAAAACAACAAAATCAAAACATAATTTGAAATTTTTCTATTTAAAATTTTTTACAATATAACACTTTTTGTTTAATTTTATGACACAAACACATAATTAATAATTTTTTCCAATATATCTTGCTCATTTGCTTTTGCAAAATGGTTTTATTTTTCAAAAACTAAAAATTTTTAAATAAATTTATTTGACACTAATTTTTTTCTGTGGTTAATTTATTAAAGACAGCGGAGTATCATTTTGTGATATGAAAATAATATTTGAAATCATAAATTATTAAAATATTTTTCGATATTGCAGAATAAAAATTTTACTAACATTGTTTTTAAAAGTTTATAAATGCAGCCAACTTAAAATAAATTGAAAATTTATTAAACTAAGAAAGTTTTATTTTAGAAAAAAATTGTTGCCACATTCTATACGATTTTATGCAACTATGTTAAGTCGTAGAAATAGTTTTATACACCAATACATTGAACAAAATCTTACTAAAAAACATGAGTTAGGTACCACTGACATTTGAGTTTAGGGCCGTCAGATGTGGCGATTTCTCGCCAAACGTAATATAATGAAAATCTTCGAGAATTTTTTTTCACATATAAATGTGCTCTTGAAAGAAGTATTAAGTAGAATTCATTAAAAAATTAATATAATTAAAGTTTATAAACATTTTTCCATTATAAAATGTGACATATTATCACAGATAAAATGCATTGTTGTTAACGATTTTTTAAAGATTTTTATAAACCTTTGGATGTAAATGAAACACAATGGAAAAAATACCGTGTGTTGAAAGAGAATTTTAATGGTGATATTCAATCTAACTTAAATCAGTTTAGGCCAACAATGTAGTGCTACTAGGTACGTACCATTTTAAGGAACTTGCATTGGCTGTTCTTTATATACTGGTTATAACAACTAGAAATGCCTGTGTTGAAATAATGAACTCCACTAAAAGTCGCCTTCGAAGTAGAATGCGATATGAAGTTTTCAACACGTTCTTATGTTGCATTTCTTTTGTACTTTCACAATATATTCCAAAATAGAAGACAAAAAGGATTCTTCTCGGTGAACTATAAGCGCTTTTGATTTATAATAGAACTGCAACTACATACAAATGTGTTGTATATTCAATATTTGTTTAATACTTACCGCAAAAATTTTTTTTTTTGTTGCTTTAAGTAGACTACTATAAAATATTTTAAACAATGCACCTTTTTGTGTTCACTTATCTTTTTTTACTTTGTTCTAAATAAAAATTAAGCAAAATATAGCATGGCGATTTTTTTTTTGAATTTATGGCGGACTTTAGCGATACGGAACAAATTTTTTTTTGGGATTTATAAAGAAATATTTTTAATTATTCTAAAAATACATATATTATTGGCAAAAACTAAAAAATAAATGCTTTGGCAATTTTGGCGATTTTTTACATTGAATTTGGCGAAAAAGTTAAAAATTAATCTGGCAACCCTGTTTGAGTTATGTACTTGTCAAAGAGTCGGCATACTAGTTGTATACTATGCCAGCAAAAGTGCGTTATTCTCTCATAAACCCTTCACCTTGGTGGATAATAAACATCTGCATGAAACTTAATAATGATGTTCATGAAACTTTCATTATAATTTTGTATTTGCTTCGTTTGTATTCAGTACAATGAATAACTACGAAATGAAAGCAACAAACACACGATATTTAAGAGACGAATAAGATGCAGTGTTTTTGTTTACTTAAGCAAGAGAATATGAACACAAACAACTCTGAAACAAAACAACCACTGAATAAATGTCGAATAAGTTCATGGAATAACACATTTATTTTAAAGTCAGTACTGCCAGTTGAAAGAAATGAAAAACATTAAAAAAGATAAAAAAAAAACAAACATAACTATGAAGAGTAAAAGAAATAATATAAGGAAGTACATTAATATTATAATAAAAAAAATAATACAAATTTGACTTTGTTTTTAATGTAAATTAATTGTTTTTAATGTAAATTTTAAAACTTCAAAAAAATTTCATTTTATTTTCATAAACATTTTTAGCAATGTGTTTTGCTTGGAAGTACATAAAAAAGTTGTTAGGAAAAAAATTTAAATTTAATTTAAAAAATGCTTTACAAATTACATATATTATTGTAAAGGTAACAAAAAAAATACATAAATTTTCTCAGTGGCAACATTTCTATTGAGTATTTATATAAAAAAAATAAGAGAGTGAAAACTGTAAAACAAAATTCGTTTCATTGAACAAAGTATTTGTGTTTGTCATATGAAACGAAATGTGTTTGCTAGTAGCATGAATAAAACAACAGTTTGTACAGTGGTCTGAAGTTTGTTTCAATACAAACTTCATTGAATAAACATTTCAGTATGTTCGTGAGTGAAGATATTCATGCAGCCATAGCTGCCAGATAAAATTGGTAAAAAATCGTCAAATTTTGAGGAAAATATCGTCAAAATCGTCAAATTGACTAAGCTAAATCGGCACAAAAATCGTCATTGTAAAAAATTACTAATTTTTTATAAGTTTTAAAAATGAATTGTTATTTTTAGTTTCCGTTGCTAATAAAATTTTAATATATTCTGCCTGTTTTTTTAAATTAAATAAAAAGTTTCGTTAAGCAACTTATAATTGAAGTAACACAACCAAACATTTTTTAAAGTATTGGAATTCATAAGAAAAGTAAGAGAATAAACTAAAACCAAGAAATATCAAACACTTATTTTTCACGTCGAAAATCCTGCTTAAGAACTTAAGTCTGGTAAACACCAATAAAATCACACTTTCTGAAAAAAAAGTTTTGTAATGTGAACCCAGATTAAAGAGAGTAGTTGTAAAATGCGTGTAATAAAGAATATGCATCGTGCTAAAAAAAACAATCGTATTTTATATGATGAACATCTAATACTTTGTTCAACATTTCACGTGAAATGCTGTCGAAACTCATTTGAAAAAAAAAAACGTGTACGGAATATCTATGAAATAATGTTGATAGAGTAGTACTCTGTTCATTTTGTAAAAAAGTTGCGAAATGTTTCTGGCAACATTTTTTTACAACTGTGAAATAAAGCAAATGCTTTTTATTTTATACGGAATTTTGACAGCTGTAAATAAAGTTTATAATAAATTGTGTGAAAGAAGATTACCAGCAACCAGCAATGTATTTTGAAAATTACTTTCTATTTTATTTAATTTTTTATTAAAAAAACACTTTTTAGTAAAATACATGTAGGTTTTGTTTATATACTAGGGAGATCGATTATTCGACTTTTTTCAATAACCGGTTTTCGAATATTACGAATAGTAGCTATTTTAAAAAACCCGGTTTTCGGTTAAGCAATTTTTAAATAACCGGTTAACCGGTTTTAATTCGAATACTTAAAAACACAAAAATCAAATAAGTTTTTTAAATAAAACGTTAATTTGAATAAAAACAAAACAATTTGCAAAGGTAAGGAACCAACAAAATACATAGATATGACTTAGATCAGACCTAACAAATATTTTACGATAAAATCCAAGAAAAGTGGGACCAGTAAATTGATCAAACTTTAGCTAAATTTTCAAAATTTTTTTATTGATTTACTAAACTTTATTTGTAAGAAGATATTTGTATAATGTAATTTATAAACTGTTGAATGATATTTGATCTAGACAAATGTTTTGCAAAAGCAAATAAATTATAGGAATTTTATAAAGTTATTGTTTGAAATATTCTCTCAAATTTATTTTGAATGAGTTTTAATTTGTTGGTGGTTAAGCTATCTATATAAATCAGCCATATTTTTCAAAAGTTGCAGACAAAATCTCTTAGCCAGGATTATCTATTTCAAATTATTTTGTTTCAGCATTATAGAAACGAATAGTAAACTGAAAAATTTTTTTTTTTTTGTGTAAAATATTTGTCAATTCGTAGACTACAATTTAAAACATTAAAACATGCTATGGCATTGCTTGATTTCTTCAATTTTGTATTTTAGTTCTTGGTGTTTTAATAAATAAAACTGATTCCGCCGTAATGTTGTAGTTTTCAGCATGAAGAGATGCTAGAACTACTTAAGAGATTTTAGTGCCTTAACGGGCATTTTGTCCTTGGCAACACAACGGGCTAATATTTCGCCCAATGATTCATTTTTGCAGCGTATTTTAATAAAGTATTATTTGCAGTCTCCTTAGAACTACTTCGAACGGAGTTAAGTTTCATTTGGACCACATTAATGTCAGGCATGTATACTAATTAAAGGTGATAAATTACTCGTGACATGGAAGATCCTTTGTAACTTATAATTTTAGGGCACTACAAGCACCTAACCTTGTCTTTTTAATCGCGTTCGAAAAATATCTAGAGATAACCTTTATATAAAAAATATGTAATATTTAGAATTATCTTGCACAAATTACTATTTAATTTTAAACTGCACACGTTTTTGTAGTATTTTGAATAGTTTTTGGTTTTTTTTTTACAAGAACACACGCTTTTATAAGCGATTTGTATTTACAGTGTTCGTAATGTTTTTTGATCTTTGTTACATTTTGTTTTGACTTTATTCATGAAAAGTTTAAGTTTGGCCAATATTCAATTAGAAAATACTTAAATTACGGGTACATCTACAACAAGAGTAAGGAAAATGTATATAAATTACACACTACTAAAATAACCGGTTTATTATACCAAATTAACCGGTTTATTCGATATTCGAAAAATGGGAATTTTAAAATAACCGACTTGGGCAAAGCTAAAATAACCGGTTAAAACCGATCGAATACTAACCGTTCGATATCCCTATTATATACGCATTTTTTTTTTTTTTTGAAAGATTAAAAGCTTCAAATTTTGCAAACTCTCGAGATAGGTAGCATTGATACGTGTCAAATTTTTCGTATGAAATAATAGATGTTGCTGAACATTTTTCACAGATTTGTACAGAGTACTGGGCTTAAGACATGAACATTACTGCCAATCAAATAATGCAAATAAACAAACAGATGCCCCGGTAGGCTAGCTGGTAGTGAGCTAGTCTATCAGTGCCGGGGTTGCGGGTTCGATTCCCGCCAGAGACTCTGGTCTCCTGCAGACAAGCGAAGAGCTTCGCGGGACTAGCATAGGTAAAAAAAATGTGAAATTATATTAAAAAGATTTGTAAATTTGAACAAAATTTTTCATATGAAAAATCGTCAAATTCAGGGTATAAATCGTCCCATCGTCAAAAGACCATTTTTGTACCTAAAAATCGTCAAAATGACGATAAATCGTCAAATCTGGCAGCTATGCATGCAGCCCTTTAGTGGATAAGAAAGTCATATAAATTCCGCTCTTTAGATAAATTGAAATCCAACGATCCCGTTTTAAAGGTTCATACAAATATTCCATTTTATATACGTCATACTTTGAGCATCACTTATTTTTATTAAAATTACTCTAAAAATCATGAAAAACTACGGTCATTAACTGAAAATTTCCTTCTATTTCAATTTTACTTGATTTCCAGAACATCGCCGAATGTCTTTATATGAGAAGTGCCACGACCAATTGTTCGATTCCGCCCACATTTTATCGGATGTTGTGTATTCATATTCAAGATGCGTGTACCTAATTTGGAAACTTTGGCTCTTATTCTTCTCCAGATATACAGAAATCTTTAATGTCTATATACGAGAGGTGCCACGCCCACTTCTCCAATCCCGCGCATAGTTTTGAAGAAGTTGTGTATTGATAACCCATAAACATGTGTGTATCAAATTTGGATTGGATAAGTGGGCTTGGCACCAAATGGCTTTATTTATATCTAAAGAGCGGTAAGAGAAAAATTGTCCAAATTTTGTACACATAACTGGGTTATCAATACAAAACATTTCTAAAAAATGGACGGGATTGGAATGGTGGGCGTGGCATCTCCCTTACAAAGATATCCATATATCTAAAGAACGGTAAGAGAAAAATTATCCAAATTTGGTACACATATCTCGGTTATCAAGCCTGTCTAAAAAAATGGACAGTATTGGAGAAGTGGGCGTAGCAGCTCCCATACAAAGACATTATAGATTTCTGTATATCTAGAGAACGGTAATAGCCAAGGTTTCCAAATTAGGTAAAAACATCTTAGTTATCAATACACAACATCCGACAAGTGGAAGTGGAACCTCCCATACAAAGAGATTGTAGAAATCTAAATATCTGGGAAGGGCAAGAGGAAAAGTTTCCAAATTCGATACAAGCATCTTGGTTAGTAATACACAGCAGCGGGATTGGAGAAGTGGACGTGGAATAAAATAGATTTATTTGTATCTAGAGGTAAAAGATAAAATGGTAAAAGATAAAAGTTGTCCAAATTTGGTACACATAGCTGTGTTATCGACACGCAACATCTGTCATAAAAAAGGTGGGAGTGGATTAGTGAGCGTGGTTCCTTGCATACAAATGCAAAAGAGATTTCTGTACAGCTAGAGAACGGTCAAAGCTAAAGTTTCTAAGCTTGGTGCTAAATGCGCAATATCAGTCAAAAAGTGTGCGCGATTAGATAAGCAAGCGTGGCACAAAATAGAATCTCGTTTATTTAAAGAACTGGACGTGTAAAATTGTCTAAATTTGGTACAATTAGAATGGATATCAATATACAGACATTAATGTGCGGGATTGGAGAACTTGGGCGTGGATCAAACTGGATTTCTCTATATCTACAGAACGGCCACAACTACAATTTACAAATTTGGAACAAATAGCTTATTGTAGACATAGGCGGGACAACTTCAATACAAATATTATATAGATTTCTGTGCAACTGGAGAATGGTAACAGTAAAAGTATTCATACTTGATACAAATAACTTTATTAACAATGCACGACATTTGTATTCAAAAAAATTACTTAGTTTATTTAAATGAGGGTAGCGAAGCGCAATGGGTTAAGCTAGTCATATATTAAAAAGCTTATGTAGAGTTTTAGGACTTTAAGAAATGAAGGAAATGAATAACATTTATTATACAATTAGTAAAGCAATACAAACTGTTAAAAATAAAACTAAAGTTTGATAAATTTACTGGTCACGCTTTTTTGGATTTTTTAGTTAAATATTTGTTAGGTCTGAACTTACATTTACGATATGAAAACAAAGCATTCACTTGTGGGCAAGTCAAAAGAAAAGCTTCAGTAAGGGACTATAATTTTTTTTTCAAAGTATTTTGTTTTGCAAAACTTTAACGTTACAAATAAGAAATTTTCTTTAAAGTCTTATTGTATATATACAACAAGTGCATTAAAGGATTAATACTATAACTACTTGCAATCATAATTTTAGGATTTTTTACAAATTTTCCGATCGAGTACTTTTTGGGCAACAGCTTTTTTGAGAGCAAATTTTTCAATTAAGTTTACTTATTTACTATTTTTTACTGAAAAGTACTCGAACGGACCTTATATTTACTATGTACAAAAAAAAAACCTTTATTCCTATATAAACGGTTAGTGAATTTATTTTGTCTTTTTTTTGTAATACTTACCATATAAAATTCTTAAAACCATAAATCCTAAAAATTGTTGCAATATTGTAAAAATTGAATCAAATGTTCGTTTTCTAAGTTTAAACTCATTTTCCACAAATTTAGAGGTCTCCTCAGCCGACCTAAATTAAAAGTATTTGTTATTTTGTAATATGCATAGATACATTATGCGGAAAATTAAAACTTACTTCACTCTAGGCATTGTTTCAGGACTTAAAATTGTAAAATTAACTTTAACATTGGAACTTTCTTCATAAAGTTCATTTCCAATTCCCACAAGCTCAAAGTATCTTTCGCCAAAATTGTCTGGTACTGCATCTGAGGGATCACAGATCTTCTCTGGATTTCCCAGAATATTCATTTTGCATATAAAATTCACTTTAAATGGCCAACAAATTAACGTCTTTATAATGAATGGCATTTTCTCATAGCACTTTTCTAAGGCAGTTGAAAATGCCTTCTCACACCGAACTTTACCATTTTCCAACTGTTTCAGGCACCTCTTCTTAAATTTATTTCTATATTGATTTTCATAATATTCTGCATTAAGTTTTGGTTCTTTTCGATTTAAAGAACTTCTTTGTGATGTTTTCGTCTCTTGGAGAAATTTATAGTCGGCCGCAAAAGAGGTACTAGAGGCAGTTACATTTACATCTTGGTCGTCCATTACTATTTCTTTATGTAGAACTTGAGTAACATCCTTTAATTCTTTAAATGTATTTTGAACATCTCTTATGTCTTCCTTCATATTAACTAACGTTTTCTGGAATGGTTTTGTCATTAAATCAAATCGCGTGCGCGTTAAATTTATTGCTAATATTTTAGAACATGAAAACGCACGGACAATTTCACCCGCGTTAAAAGCCAAATTTTCAATAGGACCTAATAAATTTTCAAAATTCTAAACAGGTAAATTCGATAAGTAGGATTAATCAAATGCTTTGCGTACCAGCAATAATGAAGGCAAAGCCTAACGCCCGCATATAACTGCGTCCTGATTTATCCAACATGGATACAAATGTCATAAGGGTTATACATTTCATAACATCTGTAAACACGTACCCACTGACTAAAATAAATAGAATAATTAGGAAGCAATAAGTTAAAAGTCATTGCACCCATATGTACATACCCACAATTGAGATTGTTAGCAAAAGCAACACCTTTTCGTAAATTTTCGGAATCAAAACTGATGCAAACAGGCATTTGCACATTAACCAAGCACAAAGTGTTCCAGTTAAAGCACTGCTGCAGAATCGGGTCTTTTTCCAACTATCTTTCCTTTGGCCAAACCAAATACAATAAAATGGTTTGCAATATATTTTTAAAAAGGAACGAAGATTCATGTTATCAAAATAAAAATATAATAAGGATGACAGTTTTGTCATTAAATAAACAAAAAAATATATACTGCCTGTTGCACAGGCAGTATATATTTCGAACGTTCGAACGTTACCATTAAAACGTTACCATTCTCACAGAATTTCATATCGCACTGGTTCCTCTAAAGGGAGTCAACTCAAAATTTACACATTTTTCACTTTTTGCAAGAAAAAGATAAGCAGCTATCATGTCTACCCACTGTAAAAGTTTTAGATCAATTTCTCTAGTATTTTGCAAAAAAAAATACATTTATATTACCATTTGTATTATAATACTGGGTACACACTATGCAATGCATTTACGCAATGTAGCAAATTTCATTCATTTTAGATTTCATCCAACATCAAAACGTGTTGATGTTTTGAGATTGCGATGATATAGATTGCACCGCCTGTACCAAGCATAAGAGTTCATACATATAAGCAAAATGAAAACAACTTTTGACATCGTTGAGGAATAAACCAAATAAACATCTGGCTCCTTGCGCAGACCTAATGGATAGACATTGCGTGAAACATAATTTTGGTTCACGTACTTTTCATATGTATGTGTTGGTTAAGGTCGGTATTCACTATCCTATTTGGTCGCACGATATGTCAAAAAAAATCGTGTGTGCTCATAATGTATGACAGTGTGGCTTAAAAATGAATTGAGTGACAGATTTTTTTGACAAGTCTGTCCGACTTTCAAATGTTTATGAAAATTTTCATAAAATGATAGCAAGGCGAATTCATGTATACGGTGGTATTGATACTACAACAAGTAACAACACCAAAAACACAACAATGTGTTTTTTTGTTGCTTTCATTGATCGATATGTCAAAAACACAAGCAACTTTTGACATTTCTCTCGGTTAATAAAAAAAAAAAAAATAGCACAGATGTGCTTTCAACGCCATCTGGTAAATGAATTCGCCTTGAGCAGGCCTCAGAGGTTAAGAATCGAAAACTTAAAATTGAATGTTTACATTTGAGAAATTCAAAACTCATGCGTACAAAATAAAAATTTTCAGTACAATAAAATATATCGTCGTTGCTCTTTTTTATTACACAATTGTAAACCTTTGTTAATGATACATCTACCCAACCAACCGTTTAATGATATCTTTACTGGTTCAGAAGTTAACAAAAGTAGATATGTGTAACCCATATACAAAATGTTCGTACAAAAACAGCTACATATGTGTAAATATTCACTTAACCGTTTTTCACAAAATATAGAATTTAACATGTATTTCATTTATTGTATGTCAAAAGGGCTGCCGCGGTAAGCTTGTTGGTAGTGAGCTGGTTTATAAGTGCGATGGTTGCGGGTTCGATTCTCGCCCGAGTATCTGGTATGTTTCACTACAACGAGCTGAAGTTCTTCGTTACTATTGCTCGGTTAATAAAGTTCGAGTATAATTTTTAATTGTATATGTAACTCTTAGGATGGGTTTTTGAGATCTCAGTTAAATTAGGTTTAGTTAATCTGAAAACAAATTTGTGCCGCTATTACCAAGTTTGTATACAAAATTTTGAAGGATCAGCTTAGTATTGCTAAAAATGTTGGTTTTTAATGAAATAGTAAAAAAAATCACATTTCGCCGAAAAATCCGAATTTCAGAGTATGTTAAGCTAAGATTAAACTTAATCCACATCTCAAAATTCCGGCCTTGGTAAATAAGTAATATATCAAAAATCTATCGACCAACCCGTTTATGTAAGCTTTTTTATCATCCGTTGTGAATAAATTCCAAAAATAATGAAAACCTATTTTTCGATCTTATTCACTTACAACACCACATAACACACTTCTTTCAGTTTTTTCTCCCCTAACATGTTCGGTGGCAACCTTAATATGGTTGTGGCTTCTTGCTGGATGACTAATTTAAGCCATAATATGGTTGCAAGTGATCATAATATGGTTAAATTTATCCATATGTTTGAAATTGTTCGTTAAACATAATTTTGCTGGAGTTGACCATATTGTGAAATATTTTTTCTCTGGTTGCACTAAGAAACTTTAAAGAGAAACAGGAAGGCCTAATTGCCTTTAAAAATAATGACAAAAGCACGCGAGCTGTTTCCCTACCAATATCAGTTTTACAAACATGGAATTAAGTTTACGAAAAAAAAAAAAAAACAAAATTATGAAAACATTAACTGCCTGGCTAACGACGCACAGTGGCGCCCGTAGAGCAAGCGAGGTTGCAAAAATCAAAATTTTCATGAGTGCCGACGAAGTTTTGAATAAACCCATGTTATAGGAAACTTTTCAACGATTTCAAATATGCCACTCTTAATAATATCACATTTTTAGTTTAGAAGATATAACCGTTCAAAGTTGACCGACTTTCGGTTTTCAAAAAAACACACAATTTTTAGTCAATTTGTTGCGATTTCAGGTGTAATATCACGAAAAATAGGTAACGAATCGCCTTATTTTTTATTTGTATTGATTGATGTATTTATTAAATGTATAATGATAAAAAAAAATTAACTGTTTGCTTTGTGTTTCTCCTGGTAAATCACTATTTAAAAACTATCCGTTTTTTCACTATTTTTCAACTTTGACGGAAAATAAAAAAAAACTATATTTTTCTATATTTGCCATACGTGCAAAACCTGTTCTTTGATTATTTCTTTACATAATTCAAAAGGTTTTATCTGCCCGTACGTGCCCGTTTGGCTTCTAGAGGTAAAAAAGTTCAAAAAGACATGGTTGCAGAAATTGTATGGCGTCCATCCCTTATATGTTTTGACTGACAGTAGTTTGATCTAATAGTTTGAAAAAAACTACTCATTGAAATTAGCAGGTACGTACCTCACATAAACAATACTTTGGCGTACAAATGGTCAGGAACAATAATGACTTATGGTCCCTACAGGTAGGCACAAATCTTATTTGGACACGTGCATAATATCAAAATTGCATTATTTAGCCTAAATCCATATGTATGCAGGGAACAGGTAAATTTTTAGGCATGGTAGCATAAGCCTATATATTGCAAAATAAGCATAATGCCTGGATTAGTCTACGCCTGAAAGTTGGCGCAACAATTACTGAAACCATTAAACAATTTAAGTACTGAAAACATGGCGTTGAACAATTTAAAATTATTTGAACTGTTTAGAAAGTCAACCACACCAAAGTTTTTCACGGAAGTGAAAATTCTTCCTGAGAAGTTGACATTGATCAGCAAATGGGGCTGCGATGGATCATCCGGACAAAGCGTTTATAAGCAAAGGATATCTTTCGATGACGCTACAATATCGGACGGAAATATGTTTATGGCATCTGTTGTTCCTTTGCGGCTAAAATCGGATGATTCCCTACACTGGAAAAATCCACGTCCGTCATCAGTGCATTATTGCCGACCAATAATGTTTCAGTTTGCAAGGGAATCGGCAGAACTCATAAGGACTACGGTGAAGGACATTGAAGAACAAATAAGCAAGATTAAGCCTACAAAGCTGCAAATTGGAGAAGGAAAATATATTGAATGCAATTACGAGTTCCACCTGACCATGGTTGACGGAAAAGTCGTAAACGAACTGACAGGAACAACCTCAACAATGTCATGCCCGATTTGCAAAAAGAGTCAGAAGAACTTTTTTCAATTCAATTCAATTTATTTCATATATAATATGTTACATCTCAATTTTATATAATTAGTTGTAAAGAGTTTAAGATTAGTATCTTTTTCTGCTTAATTATAATATATTTCAATTAGTTATCATAGACAGAATTATATTGGAGGTAAAAATTTAGCAAAAACCTATCTAAACCCCTTTTTTCGTATTTTTTTTATATTTTTTTTATCGATTTTATATTATTATTTGTCAGAAGAACTTTGGTAATTTAAACGATTCTACAAATGAGGAGAATTACGAATATGGAATGTCACCATTGCACGCAAGGATAAGGTGTATGGAATTCTTGCTAAAACTGGCATATACCCTACCACAAGAGGAGGAAAACTTCGATGAAAATACATCAATAAATACAGGATGGTTTTTTTGAAACAAGTTGGACTAAAAGTAGACTGTCCCAAGCACGGATACGGTAACTCTAACGATGGAAACACTTCTAGGAGATTTTTTGAAAATTATGAGGCAGTAACTAGAATCATTGGAATTGACAATCAAATCGTGAAAAGATTGGGAACGATCTTGGATGTTTTAAACTGCAAAGAAAATGTCAATTCTACAAAATATGGAGAATATGCGTCGAAAACTGCATCTCTTTTAGCAGAAATGTATCCACAGAAGAAGTTGACCCCGACCGTCCATAAAATATTGGCGCATGGCAAAGATATAATTGAGTACCAGTCTTTGCCAATTGGAGAGCTTTCTGAAGAAGCACAGGAGTCTCTTAACAAATTTTATAAAAAATATAGATTGCAGAACACATTCAAAGCATAAGGCAAAATAAGGACCTCTTCAACATGTTGGCAGCATCTTCCGATCCACTTATTTCTTCCCTGCGGCATGTGAAGTCACGAATAGAGTTACAAAATAATTATAGTTTAGAAATTGTTAGTCTTTTAGATATACCTTCTCTTACGAATTGTGATGAATATTTTACAGAAAATTGAAAAAATAAATTTAAAAAAATAAATAATTTTTTTTTTTAATTTGTTGGGTAATAATTTAAAACATAAAACCCTTAAGAAAAAAAATAAAAACAATCTAAAAATGTAAAAATAATTTTTTTTAGTTACCATAAAATTGATTTTTCTACTAATTTTAACTTTGATAACCCATAAGTAGGCCCCTACAAAGCGTAGCACCCTTTCCAAACGCTCATTTCATAGGCTGAACAGTTATCTATCATATGCTGTTTAAACTGTTCAATTATCTTATTCGGTTCAAAAGATATGATTTTTGCAACGAAAAAACTCAAATGGCGCCACTGTGCGACGTCGACAAGAACATTTCTTTCGTATATTTATATTGAAAATAAAAACAAAATTAACTTTTTTATTATTGTTTTCAATATAAATATGCGAAAGAAATGTTCTTGTCGACATTGCTGTCCTGGCAGTAAAAGTTAATAATAATAAAAACTGTATAAAAAGAAAAAAACGTACCTATGTTTAAAAATAATATTAGTTTTGAATCTTATACATATGTATTTATTTTCAGCATTTTCTTAACGTAACTATACATAATGTTGTATATTAAGAAAACAATGTAAAAAAATTAAAATACCAACTATGTATAAATTAACGTATTTTTTCAAATTATTTAACTATAAATTAAAAAAGTTATGAAGGCACAGATTATTCAATTACATAATCCTCGTTGAAGTCATACTTATCGTCATCTTTTGATGTACTTAAGCTGAAATTATCCAGAACATCAGCGATTTTAGCTACTTTTTTCTCATTGCGAGCATTTTGTTTCTTCTTTTTCTTTAACTGATCCTTTATATTTTTGTTAATTGTTTGATTTCCTATAAAATAAAGAAAATTTCAAGTTAGCATTAGTATTATATGTACATTAGAACGTACTTCAAAAAAAAGTTTCCCCGCACCACCTCTAATATAAAGTATGTTTGCCAGGAGGTTTCGAATTTTTTTTTTTTTTTTTTTTTGCCGAACGTAGGGGTCGCCTTTTTACATTTTTCGTTATATCTTAGGAATTTACACTCCGATCTTAAAGTATGATTCAAGTATAATTCAAGGCTTGAAAATGGAAAAAAGCATTATCACTAAGGAAATAAATGGTTCCATTTTTTTCGAAAGTTTAAAATCCTTCTCCCTTCCAGCACACGGAAATATTTACTAGTATTTGGTCACAAATATTATTTTTTTGATAGCTTAATGCCCGTAATTTCAACAAATAGAAATCTAGCTGTGCATAGAAATCTATAGTGTTAATGCTGCCGTTTTTAAAAGGAAACTTAAGGTTATAACACGTAGACCAAATAAACGTTGAGAGAGGCAAAGATAACTGTTAGATTCGAAGACGAGACCAGATATCTTTTTGTTCATATTACGGGCATAAGCAATATAAAAGTAAAAAATAGAAAATAGTTTCAAACATTTTTGTATGAACTGGAATTTTACTTGAAAATAGAGCATAAATTAAAGCTGGATTCCTGCAATTAAATATTTGAATTTTTAAAATTTGAGTGCTTATTGGGTTTCAACCATTTTATTATCCGATTAAATAAAAGCTTTTTGTCAGAAACGTATTAGGTTTTTAAAATATGTAAAAAGCTTTTTATATTACAATAATCAATTATCTCTATTTTCTATTGTAAGTAAAGCCAAAAAAATAACTTTTGCTTAGCAATTGATTCCTTAAATGCAAGATATGGATATAAATGTATACAAAGAAAGTTTTTTTTCCAAAAATCGTGTAAAATACGAGTATGCTAAAATTATGTTCCAACCCAAATGCTTAAAAAACTTCCCCTAATTATACACATCTATGTAAAAAGCATGAATTTTTTCTTTATTATTTTGAGTGCATTATTTGTTTTTTGCATCTTTGTATTATTTGGTTATATTTTATTTTTTTTTTTCCTATTCTTTAGATTTTGCGTTCAAAATGGCCAAATTGCTTTAACTAGTTGGCGAAATATCATATGGGACTTCGAAAATGTGTTATATATGGTGAATTAAAGGTAAGACGAATTATTCTATAATCGCAGATTTGTTAATATTGTAATATGTTCTTACTTTATAATGTATTTATGAAATAGAAGCAAATTTAGAAATAAACAACTTTACTCATTTCAACTAAAACTACAGTTTTTCTTAACAGAATACTACTGTCATTTACACCAAAATCTTTATTTTAAAATTTCCTACCATACTGCATTTACAGAATATAAAAGTTTTGCCTCGTCTAATTTTTATATATGAAAAGGAAAGCAAAAATTAAAAAAAATGTTAAGTTTGTATTTTGCACTGAAAATATTCCGCTTAGAACACCGGAGAATGTGAATCTTTCTATTGTAAATTTTGACAATTATCTCAAACTAGCTGTTCAACATTCTAGCATAGCCCGCAAAAACATCAAAAATAGTAAAATATATTCTACAGATGTCGAGCGTCTCTTGACTGAAAAAAGGAGAGCTCGAAGGGAGTGGCAATTGCACAGATCCCCTCAACTTAAAAATTTACTAAAAGAGTGTACAAAAAGGCTAAGAATCTTACTGCAGTCTCAAAAAACGGCTTCTCTGGAAAAATATCTTAACGAACTTGATGCAACTCCTCAATCTGACTACTCATTATGGCGTGCAGCTAGAAATCTAAAAAGACCAGTTATCACTAAACCGCCATTAAGAAACTTAAATGGAAGTTGGGCACGAAATGATGAAGAAAAAGGAAATATTTTTGTTAATCATTTGAAAGCCGTATTTACCCCTCATACATCTTTCGATACTGCGGTCGAGTTACCACATGTTGCTGTTGGATCAGCTGTTCCACTTAGATTTGAGATAAGAGAAATCGAGAAGGCTATTCATGATTTAAACCCCAAGAAAGCCCCTGGTTTTGATAAGATCAGTAACAAAATGCTTTTGGAGCTACCCAGCATAGCAAAGAAAATTATTCTACTAATTTTTAATGCTATTTTACGCCTTGAATACTACCCACAAGAGTGGAAAGTATCCTTAGTTACCATGATACCTAAACCAGGAAAGGATCCCACAAAAGTTGAGTCATATAGACCTATAAGCTTATTGTCTAATATATCAAAGCTATTTGAGAAACTACTAGTGTCAAAAATAACACCCATGTTAAATGAAAACAGATGTATTCCCAATCATCAAATCGGTTTTAGAAGAAAACACAGCACAATTGAACAAACTCATCGAATAGTAAATGTCATAAGAAAAGCCTTTGAAGAAAAAAAATATTGTTCAGCACTCTTCATCGATGTGTCTCAAGCTTTTGATAAAGTCTGGCATGAAGGTTTACTACTGAAATTGCAGAAAAACTTACCAGCAAACATACACAAACTGTTAGAAAGCTACTTAGTCGGTCGGCAATTTATTATTAAAGAAGGCGATTTTTTAAGTTCTCCTCAGCCAATTATCGCTGGAGTCCCACAAGGCAGCATCCTGGGCCCTCTATTATACTTAATTTATACTTCGGACTTGCCTACAAACAGCTACACCCATACCTCAACATTTGCGGACGATACAGCTTTTCTAAGCGTACACGCAAACTGTCAAGAAGCATCTCGTTACTTACAGGACCATATATTTGAACTGGAAAGGTGGTTAAAAAAATGGAGGATAAAGATCAATGAGCAAAAATGCTCACATATAACATTCACATTGCGTCGGGAAACATGCCCCCTATTAAAATCAATAATCAAATAATACCCCAACACTCGCATGTAAAATACCTCGGTATACATCTAGATCGGCGTTTAACGTGGAAATGGCATATAGAAGCTAAATTAACTCAAATGAAACTAAAAGCAATCCAAATTAATTGGCTTATTGGAAGAAATTCTGTTCTTAGTCTCGATTGCAAACTTCTACTCTACAACTCTATCTTAAAGCCAATTTGGTGCTACGGTATTCAGTTATGGGGCACTGCCTCGGCTTCTAACATCGAAAAAATACAAAGGAGCCAAAACAAACTTCTTCGAATAATCACAGCCGCCCCCTGGTACGTCAAGAACTCAAATATCCACAAGGATCTCAATGTGCCATTGGTAAAAACTATGATAACGAAATATGCAGTAAAATATTTAAAAAGGCTGGAACTGCACCCAAACCCATTAGCTCGAAATATTTTAAATTATGGCGGCCACACTCGCTTAAGAAGAAGAGACACTGCAGCACTCACCCAATCAGATGAGCGATAAACACCTTCATATGTGAACAGAAACCGTGATGACTAAATCTTTTTTGTCTAGCACTGGCAGGACATAAAGTAAATATTAGGATAAGATTTGATTAATTATTGTTAGTTCATATTTAATATATATGAAGATTCAATAAACAAATACTGAAAAAAAAAAAAAAAAAAGTTTGTATTTGAAAATCTGAATTTGTAGTGCTATGAATTAAAAACCATCGAACAAAATGGCAATGTTGCTTTAAGAAACATTTAGAAAATTTAATAAGCTTTCTAATGCATGTAATGATGTTCAAATTCATTCAGAACTGCTTGAGTTTGAGGCAAGTTACTAAATCAAGATTTTTTAAATTTTTGGAAAAAGGCATTTTGCTTAAAAAAATGAAAAAACGATTTGAGAGATCACTTCCCGTTCATCAATATTTAAGTGTTATACACCAAAATTCTTGATAAAGAAAATCGATGTTCATGAAGGAATTTCGAAAAAATATGAAAAGTGAGACGGTCTAGTGTACATACATATGTATATTTGTTTTGTATATGTAAGTTACAAATTATTTTTTCCTACGGTACGTTGTATTGATGTTGATAGTACCCCCATCAACGTCGGCACAGCATCGTCCTGATTGTCTTTTTCTGCCTGGCTACATACATAAACATACACATTTTGAGCAAAAAGATTTTTTGTTTTTATTCTCGGTGTTGATAAACAATAAATAATAAGAAAAACTCTTATGAGTGCAAATAATGCAAAAACAATAAAATCGAATGATAGAAACGCATATATCACAGTTAACAAAACAAATGCCGAAATAAAAAAAAAAGAATCGATGATAGCAAATACCTAACGGATAAACTTATTACTCGCACGCGATCCCTCTCACCCTCTGTATTTAATAATACAGTTGATACACTAACAAATATAAAACCTGCGCAATCGTTTTCCAATGGCAAAGCAATTTTAATAAGTGATGAAAATATTAACCCCAAATCGGGCATAATAGAAAACTCAGTATCACCTTCTGTGTCTAATAATACGGTTGATTTCAATACAATAACAAATATTAAACCTGCAAGCGATGCCTCAGCGGCAAAAACAATTTTAATAACTGATAAAAATATTAATCCCAAATCAGGCATAATAGAAAACTCAGTATCATCTTCTGTGTCTAATAATACAGTTGATTTCAATACAATAAAAAATATAAAACCTGCAAGCGTTGCCTCAGCGGCAAAAACAATTTTAATAAGTGATGAAAAGATTACCCCCAAATCAGGCATAATGGAAATCTCAGTATGTATCACAGGAAAAAAGTGGTCAAAAGCCTCAAGTACAAGTTGGTATTGATAGGTACATAACAGTGCATAAACGGGGTCGCAGACCAACCTCTTAGCAGTTGCTTCGGTCCCAAAGGTTTTAAAAGATGGTACAGCTGATAGAATAAGTCCAAAAAATCGTTTTGCAATTCTGGACGCGGAAGCACAAAACGTTATCAAATCTTCTAAGCCACTTCCGATATATCTTCGAGAGCAAAACTCAAATGGATTAATAAAGAATTTGATCTCGGTAATAGTTGAAAATTCTTTTTATGTAGCTTCAATAAAATGTGGTAGTATAAATGAGACAAAAATACAAGTTAATCGTGAAGATGATTTTCGTAAAGTAATAACTAAATTAGAAGCACTAAATAAAAAGTAAAGGTCTCCAGGTAGTGATAAAGGGCATTGATTCATGCGTAGACCCAGGTGAGATAAAAACGTTTTTAGAAGAGAAGGGCTTCAAAATAAAAAAACGTAATATATATTAAAAATAGAGAAAAAAAATCCCCAGCCACTATTTCGAGTGGAGTTAGAACCCGGCGACGTTAAGCTTAAAAAAAAACGAAACGCATCCCATTTACAGTCTGAAATATATCCTGTATAGGAAAATAACGATAGAGGAGCCGCACAAAAGGAACGGTCCCGTACAATGTTTAAATTGCCAAGAATTTGGTCACACTAAGGCATACTGCCATTTAACCCCTGTTTGCGTTGTATGTGGAGAATTGCACGGTACAGCTCTCCGCGATAAGTCTAAAAACGACCCCAATGTAAAAAAATGCAGCAACTGTGGTGGTAATCACACTGCCAACTATAGGGGATGCCCTGAATACTCTATAGTCAAGCGCTTGGTTGGACCGAAACCTAATCCCCCTCAAATGCAGGCAACAAATCAAGTTAACACTAATGACATTCAGGTACCGCAGCCTAGTAATAACAGAACATCCTACGCTAACGTCCTAAAATCATGAAAATAATGATGAAACTCCAGTTTCTAATTTAAGTCGTGTAGAAAAAACCATGGAAACACTAGTGCAAACAGTAAATAACTTTACGAACACAATGGGTAAAATGATGCAGGAAATGTTAAGAATGCAATCGATGTTATTGCAAGCTGTACTTAACAAGCCATGAATTGTTTAAAAATTTGTTTTTGGAACGCAAACGGCCGGCATTCGCCAACATAAAAATGAACTAGAATATTTTCTTAAAAGTAAACAAATTGATGTTATGATGGTTTCTGAAACTCATTTGACCTCAAGAAATACGTTTAAAATCAATGGTTATATATTATATGATACCAAGGACCCTCGAGATAGAGCTTGTGGAGGTTCTGCTATTTTGATAAAAGCTCGAATCAAACACTACTTAATGTGTGATCATCGTGCAAGCAACGAACATTTGTGTTAAAGAGCTAAATTGAAACTTAGTACTTTCATCTTTATACTCTCCATCTAGATTTTCAATATCAGAAAGCCAATATAAATATTATTAGTCATTAGGACCCTGTTTCCTAGCCGCTGGCGATTACAACGATAAACATACCTTCTTGGGGTCACGACTTATAATACCAGATGGTAGTGTTTTGTATAATACAATCTCTAAAATGGGTTTAAATGTGGTCGCGAGCGGACAATCAACTTATTGGCCTACTGATCAGCAAAAAATTCCAGATGTCATCGATTTTGGAGTGGTTAAAAACATCCCCGCAGAAACGATTCATGTTGAAGTTTCCTTAGAACTATCTTCCGATCACACACCTACAATTGTCACATTAATGAACCCAAATAGAATTGTATCTACGTCTGGTTACTTAGCGACGTCAGCCAGACAAATAAATTGGTTAAAATATAAAAAATATCTTAGTGCCCATTGCACAGAAAATATTCCGCTTAGCACACCGGAGAACGTGGATCTCGCTATTGTTAATTTTGACAGTTATATCAAACTAGCTGTTCAACATTCCAGCATAACCCACAAAAACACCAAAAACAATAACATATATTCTACAGATGTCGAGACTCTCTTGACTTGAAAAAGGAGAGTGCGAAGAGAGTAGCAATTGCACAGATCCCCCCAACCAGCGTTACCGTTGGATATTTTCAAAAAGTACCAAAAAAAGGGGATTTTTACAAAAAAAGTGGCACCGAAAATGAGATTTAAGAAAAAAAGGCGGCACTGTTTTATAATAGGAAAAAGTACACAAAATAATGTTTTTGCACGTATTTTGTTTAATTTATTTAAAATTTCCAATAACATTTTTATATGGTAAAAAAAAATCCAGAAAAGATTATACCAGATGAAAGCAAAAACTTTTTTAATGTGATTTTAATTGACCTTAGCTTGCTGAATCCAAATCTGTTCAATGATTGGTTCTATCAGGTCTGGTTTTTTAAAAGCCTTTGAGTCATTCAATTTTTTTTTATATTTTCAACTGTTTCGAAGTTATTCAGAAATTAGTGGCAATATATTTTTTGCAAAATTTGTACTATTTTTGTTTTCAGAAATTCATACAAAAGTTATAAGGACAACAATTTTACATATTATTCATTAATCTAAAAATCACGAGTATGAATAAAATACGGCATATTTTATTAAAGTCGTAGGACAAATGTTAATTTTATGTATTATTCATTGTTGGGGGCATGATGCTAATACGTGTATTTCATCATGACTTGGGAGCGATACGTCCGATTTGGATTCTATTACTAGCGAATGATTTGGAATTAAATTCCCTTTTAGGCATCTTACCAATAGTTTTTTTATTTTCAACAGTTTCGGAGATATTAAAAAAAATAATGGGTAAATTTTTTAAAAAAATACCAAAAAAAATAAACGTTTTCAAAAAATTACAAAAAAAAATTATAATAGCAAAAATTTTACATTTTTATTAATTACCGAAGCTAGGAATATAACGAATAAAATAAGCCATAAACAATGAAAATGTTTATTTAAATGTTATATAAAAATCAAATTTTTCGATTTTTTTCGAATTTTTCATAACAATCTTAACCCTTTCAGGGTCAAAAATAATTTTTGGCGAGATAAAAATCTGAAAATTTGTATATAAGTTAATGTGATGGCGCTGAAGCCGGGAAAAATAATAGTTTGTGCCTCATGCAGCTCCCCTGGTTTTTAGGGAAAGCCGATTATATTCAAAATTAACCTTCAAATGTCCACAAAAGAACCTAAAATTTATTTAAGCAATATTTTTTTTCAAGAAAATACGTATTTACGCATGTATTAGTACTTAATTTTTTAAAATTCGCCTGATGCCCGAAATTATTATTTTTTTCTTTCTTCCTAAATCTAAGCTTTTTACAAATTTCCTGACTTGGGTACGACAATGCACTCAATAATAAGAAAAGAAAGTCAATGTCTACTATAATAACAATTTAAAATGTCAAAAGTGTCCCTCTTTCAGATAAAACAAAAAAAATATAATTAACTGTTCATTTTTATACAGTAAAAGTGCGTAGAAAGAGAGTACAATGAAATGTCGAATATATTCGATACACTGAAAGGGTTAAGAAAATTACATTTGTCGAATTTTGGCGATTTTCGGTGTACGAAGGTGAAAAAAATCTGACAACCCTGATTTATACAGGCATACGTATACGCCATGGTATAAGTATTTATTTCATCATGGTATACCGCATACGCATAAAAGCAAGCGGTACTTCCCAAAAGCACTTACTTGCGAATTATTAATATGAACACATGTTAAATAATATATTTGCAATATGTGCATAAGCTTATTACGATAGACAAAAAATTATTTCAGATAAGATTGCATATAAATTAAAACAATTACAGTTTATATTAATGCTGGGAGATGTTATAAAACGGAAAGTTCAAAAAGTATCTCATCATTTAGTAAAAAGTACCAAAAAAGTGGCAAGAACTACAAAAAGTATCACATTTGGTTGCATTTTGTAAAAGTAGCAAAATAGTATGCAAGCAGTCGAAAAAGTGGCAAATTGCTACTTTAGTAGCACCAACGGTAACGCTGCCCCCAACTTAAGACTTTATTAAAAGAATGCACAAAAAGGCTAAGAAAGTTACTGAAGTCTCAGAAAATGGCTTCCCTGGAAAAATATCTTAAGGAACTTGATGCAACTCCACAATCAGACTACTCATTATGGCGTGCAGCTAGAAGTCTCAATAGACCAGTTATATCTAACCCACCATTAAGAAACTTGAATGGAAGTTGGGCAAGAAATGATATTCAACCCTAATATGAAAGTCGACGGCATCGGAACAGTAATTATATTTTCTGAGTCGTTATTGACAATAATCGATTACTATTGACAGTCACTTGATATTTTCTAGGGCGCTTTTAAGTCGACGTCGAGTAGAATTGTCTCTGTTTTAGTTCGACAGTAAATTTTGCGACGACTCGAATGCGATTTTAAGTAGTATGTAAACATATTGATTTAGTGTATTAAAATAAAAAAATGCAAATTTAAAAGAAGTTAGGGCACAAATTTTAATAGTAAATTAAACGCGAAAATTCGAAAAAAGTTTGCTAAAATAGCGAAAATTCGCGAAAATTTTAAACTTAAGACGATTGCCTCAAAGAGCAACAAAACTACGCAAAACTGCAAAAATTTGGAAAAGTTTGCAAAAATAGCGATAATTGGCGAAAATTTTTAATATTTTAAACAAGCCATAAAATTAATTAAAAGTCCCTAAAACTATAAAGTATGTCAAAAATTCGGTAAAAATTGCAAAATTAGAGGAAATTCGCAGAAATTTGCTAACAGCGGCATGATAGCAAAGTCTTAAATTTATTAATAATCGTTAAAGCTATAAAGAATCAGAAAACTTACAGTAAAAAATAGTTTTATCGCGAATCTGGCAAAAATTCGCGAAAAACTCTAAAATTAATTTGATATCGCTAAATCGGTTAAAAAACAAAATGTCGGAAAATAGCATAAATAGCGTTAAATAATTAACTTATCGTCAGCTCATTACTGGTTTGACCTACCGACCATTTTTAAAAAAAATGAGTTAGGTATGAGGAATATATTTTTTGAATACCCTCTTTCTAAATCAAAAACCTGTTTCGCGAAAATTTTTATGGTTTCTGAGATATAAAGCATTAATTTTGCTGCATATCAACTGTTTCAAAATCTTTTAAGTACTGTTTTGCTCTACAAGCCATTGTTTGGCGATTGCAGCAAATTCTTCATACAAAAACGTACAAGATATATTTTACTGTTGCTTTGCTGCATAGACCTACAAGCACAAAATATAATAATAAGAACATAAGCAAAAGCAAAATAAAATGACAACAAGAAAATAAATTTGGGAAAAATAATTTTATAAAATAATAACACCTCGTGTTAATAAATAGTAAAAATTTATAAAAAAAAAATATAAAAATGGAATCTTCTTCACCAGCTCCTACACTTCCAGATGAAATTAAGTAAGTATTATTTAAATTTTTACCATATTAAGATATTTGTTTAAATTTTTAATGCTTTTAGAATGATTTATGAATACTTTGAGGATGATGAAAATTGGACCGATTCTTACCTATATGACACATCTTTAACTCAAAAGCTACCATTTAAATGTGCGTCAAACCCTCCACAAATGGAAAACAATAACAGGTACATACTAGAATATTATTTTGTTTTATTTGAAAATAAAAGTTCATTACTTATATACATTCATATGTTATTCAGAATCCTTCCTTCGTCATCAAAGAAAAGGCAAACAAACCCTGAACTGTGGGAACGTAACGTAAGAAAACGGCTTCGAGAATCTGGACAAGCTTACGTTTCTATAAATAAGAAAGAATCTCCAGCAAAAACTCCTCAAAATAAAAATCGAATTAACTCAACCGCAATCAAAATGTTTATTAAACAAAATAATATTGATACCGTAATACAAAAGTTTTCAGAACCAGGACATTCTTTAATTCAAGAAGTGGACTGTGTTCATGGTGTTATTGACCGGTACTTAAAGAATATTGAAATTCATAGTCCTCTTCATTTACTAAATATGCTTAAAACAATGCCAAATAATAAAACAAAATTAAAAGTTATGGAAATACTTCCGGAAGATTTTCGCACATACTCGTTGGTAGCAAATAAAATGGACTTTCGACAAGTCCCTTTTGCTAAAATTAAAGTACTTCTATACAGTAAAAATAATGATTTATGTATACATTATAAAACTTCGACGAGAGAGGAAAAATATAAAAATGCAATTTTGGTTAAGTCTGCATCAAAAAATTGTTTGAAAACTCCTGAGAATTTGTTGACGCACGTTTTGAAAATATCGAAACCATCAATTATTTTCAGCGATAAAAAGAGAGACATAAAAGACTTGCTTATATTTCTTCCACATGTTGATAAAAGTTATTATAAAAATTTACTCAATATTTAGTTTTAAATTTTAAGTGTTTTTTCTTGATTCTATTTTACTTTTGTATTATTTAAATTGTTTACTTTGTGGCTTTTTATGTACCTTTTCATAACAGTAGAACTGTTTTTTCTGTTTTTGTAAAATAAAACCAAATAAAAAAAAAATTTCATTAATGTTGACTTTTTATTAGATTGTAAATATAGAAACATTCATCTCAACAATAAGTTACTCAATACACAGCAATAAGTATACGTATGCAGCGCAAAAAGCCATTTTTTTAATTTTTTTTTAGAAAAGTGGCGTATGCGGCACAAAACAATATTTTTCATTTTCAAAAAAATACTTTTAAATTCTAACTTTATTCATGAAAGTGAGCAAAAATTTACATTTTTCTTCATAACATATACCGGAAGCAGTGGTAAAAATATAAAAAAATTCTATCGGGTACATTTTGAGAAATCTTCATGCAAATCTTCTTTGTCGTTTTTCTCCACTCCGACTTTTTGGCATATGCGCCAAACCAATTCTGAGCTGACGTTATGATGAAGAACAAAAATAATAGAAAAAAAATTGGATGGGATTTTTTTTCTGTCAGATTTTCGATAACTTGTCGACGTCGACACAACTTTCTTATAAAATACAAAATTATCGTCGAAGTGATGCAGTCGTCGACTTGATGTGACAACAAATAATAGCCGTGATTGAAAAAGGAAATATGTTTGTTAATCATCTGAAAAATGTATTTACCCTTAATATATCTCACGATATAGCAGTCGAGTTACCGCCTGTAAATGTTAGAGCAGCTATTCCCTAAGATTCGAGTTTAGAGAAATCGAAAAGGATCATATATTTGAACTGCAAAGGTGGTTAAATCAACGGAGGATAAAGATCAATGAGCAAAAATGTGCAAATATAACATTCACATTGCGTCGGGAAACATGCCCCCCCCCCCCCCCCTATTTAAATCAATAATCAAATAATACCCTAACTCTCGCATGTAAAATACCTCGGTATACATCTAGATCGGCGTTTAACGTGGAAATGGCATATACAAGCTAAATTAACTCAAATGAAACTAAAAGCAATTCAAATTTATTGGCTTTAGGAAGAAATTCTGTTCTTAGTCTCGATTGCAAACTTCTACTTTACAACTTTATTTTAAAGCTAATTTGGTGCTACGGTTTTCAGTTATAGGGCACTGCCTCGGCTTCTCATATCGAAAAAATTCAAAGGCGCCAAAATAAACTTCTTTGAATAATCACAGCCTCTCCCTGGTACGTCAAAAACTCAAATATCCACAAGGATCTCGGTGTGCCATTAGTAAAAACTATGATAACGAAATATGCAGTAAAATATTTAAAAAGGCTGGAACTGCACCCAAATCCATTAGCTCGAAAAATTTTAAATTATGGCGGCCACACTCGCTTAAGGAGAAGAGATACTGCAGCACTCACCCAATCAGATGAGCGATAAACACCTACATATGTGAACAGAAACCGAGATGACGAAATCTTTTTTGTCTGGCACTGGCAGGACATAAAGTAAATATTAGGATAAGATTTGATTAATTATTGTTAGTTCATATTTAATATATGAATATTCGCTATTTTTAGTCTTCGAACGTTATTAGAAAATACGATAAATGAAAAAACTCAGATGCAGAATAATTTATGGCGATTTCTTTTCTGAGAAAAATGTTGCATAAATGGTACATGCTCTACACAAAAGACATAGAGCATGTACCAATTATGCAACATATTTCTCAGAAAAGAAATCGCCATTAGAGTCCCAAAAATTGGCGATTTACGTAGCATTAGCTCTGAATGAAAGATTTTAGGTGTTTAGAGAATAATGAAATCTATTGTTTATCTACAATTCTTTACTTTCGATACAAAGCTAGAAAATTTCAAAAACTATAGATCGAAAGAACGTCTTATTGAGCTACTCAACATGACTCTACATTCCGAAAGTGTTGAAGACACTGTAACCCCTACACCTAGTAAAAACTCTGATAAGTCTACAAGAACTGAACTTTCGAGAGCGTATGTGCAAATTTTAAAAGAAAATATTAAGAAGGATGATCCTCTGTCGATCCTTCGCAGTGGTTCAGCTAAAAAAGAAGGCGCAGATCCGCTTGTTTACTGGCGCAATTAAATGTTATATTCAAAATTTAAGACCATGGCGCAGAAATACTTAAGTTGTGAAATGAGTTCATTCACATCTGAGAGACGATTTTTTACTGCAGCTATTCAGATAGAGTTGCGAAATTATCTCCGAAAAAATTGAGAATACTTTGTTTTTTAAACAAAAACCTTATTTATATTAATTTAGAATACTTAAAATCTATTACACTTTTTTTATTTGAAAAAATAATTATTTTACCATGAAGTTATATTCATTTCGTTGTTTTTAAAATCTTATTAAAATAAATTTTAAATATTAATAATCGCTTACACTGTAATTTTGTATAATAAAGAGATAACTCTACCTTGAGTTTTTTAAATTTTGCCTTAAACTTAAATTTTATATTCGTATCGGTATCAGTATCGTATCGGCAAAAAGGCATATCGTTACATCCCTAGTTTAAACTTTAAATTTACGATAGCACTAAACATTTATCTAGAGGTATTTGCTTTTCTTAGTTTTCCGAACTTTGCCCAAAAATTAAAGAAACCTCAGCGGTTTTCACCCTTGATAGTAAAGTTCCTTGTAGACCTTGTTAATCTTATTAATTTAGTTAAAGTACTAACATTTACAACACTGCAACAACAAAATGTATTAGACTAAATTTAACTACGCTGTGGTTGAAAAATCTATCAAAAAAGCTGTAGTAAACACGTGTGTTAATTAACCAGAATGGCAATGAGGTGGCGGACGAACTCGCGCGAGAGGGTTCGGATCTGGATTTGGAGGTAAGGGCCGGGGGTAAAACCCCCCTTGTGTCACTACTATGGGGTAATACGGTAATGATTCCCTGATGCCGTCAACCGGTTCTGTAGTGTGATTCTGTAAAAAATTTTAACAATAGTTGTCATTGTTAAAAAATTTAACAAGCAAAGTAACGATTTTGCCATTCTGTAACATTTTAAACAACACTTCTTATCGTAAAGAAAGCTGTTTGTGTTAAGTAAACGACAACTTTTTAGTTTACACTTAAAATGTCTTACTTTCCTTGTTTAAAAAAATAAATAAAATCAGTTTAGTTTTGATAATCTCTTTGTGCTTTTAGTTATTTTGCAATTTTTTTGACAGTGATCCCACTTGACGTTAATTTTTATCTATGTTGTTAAGAACAATTTACAGAATCGCATAATCGTTAGTGCAAACAACACAATAGGGTGATAATTATAACAACAGTTGTTATTGTTTAAAGTTACAGAATCCCACTACAGGTGCAATATGTTTGCCGCAGACCAAGGCGAATTCATTTACCAGGTGACGTTGAAAGCACAGCTGTGCTACTTTTTTTTCTTACTTAATTAATAAGTTACATAATTCCACTACTGGAGAGATAGAACGGATTACAGGGTGTCCAGGCCATTATGGCCGTGATTAGAAGCAGGGGCATCCACGGTTCTATTAGGATTGGATAGGAGTGGTCTTAGGACACTAGTAATGTTCTCGACGGGACATTGTTCTGTTAGAGCTTTCACGAGCAAATGGGACAATGCAGATTGTGCGAGTATTCTCTGGAGCTAGAGACAATTGAGCAAGTAATATGCCACTATCCTAGGTGATACATCCAATTTTGTTGCTGGAGTTAATCTAGTCGATCTACTGGAGTTTGTCAGGGAAGAGGTATGGCTGTTTCTGATGAGGGCACCGTAGGGCGAGGTTTTTGTGCTGTGGTTCCTACTGACTATTCTTGATCTTTCTTAATCTTTCTATCAATTATGTTCTTCCTCTTTTTCTGTACTTCTCCTTTTCCTCTTCCCCTGTATCGAAGGGATTCACAATGGACCGCATAGGTCCATGAGTGGAGGTTTGCACTTAGGCGCATAACCCTTAACCTAACCTAACCTAACCAGAATAAAACAGTTGATGAAACTCTATCTGTCACTTTCTCTCTTGTAGTATAAAATCGTAATAATGAAAGCAGAGTTGTACACTTAATACAAAGGTTGAAACCCGCTATAACTATAAAATTAGTTTGTGTGATTATAATAGACTTCGTATTGATGGTAAATTTGATAATGAAAAAAATAGTTTTCTTGCTTAATGTATTAATTTAACTATAATGAGTATTTTAATATGTGTAACAACATATTAAGAATCATATAATTATTATTCTTACCCTCCAATTCCATTGTGGGATCTATTATTGGTTTTCTGTTGCCGGTTTCATTATCCAATTTACGTTTCTTTCCTTTAATGTGAACTTCACTTTCATCAATAATTGTGCTGGGTTCTATTTCTCCGTCTTTATCTTCATTCGGTGCTTTATATTCAACTGGACCAGTGGATGTAATTTCCATTACATCTTCTTTTTTAACATTAAAATTATTTAAAATGTCTGTTTCCATTGCTTCGAAATTATCAACATCGAATTCACGAGCTTCTGCATGAACAATAGAAGCACTGACGTGAATATCATTATTTTCCACAACTTCTGGTGGCTGAGTACAGTATTTTATTTTCCCCGTATTCCAATCGTTCAGTACGCTACGAGCAGCAGCTACAACATCGGGTACACCTTTCTTTAAGAATTTTCCTAAACAAAAAAAAAAATTGTCAAAATGTTACATAGAAAAATGACTATTAAATTACCCATTCTAGCGGCTTTTTTAGCGAAGAATTCTTCAAATGTATCATATTCTGTAATATCATATAATTTACAGAAATACTCTTTGCTGGCCCTTTTTAAAACGCTCTCAGCAACTGTAAAGGGATCTTTAACATCTCCAACACGCTGCGCATTCTTTAATACCGCTGGCATATTTTCATTGTTTCCGGAACTTGTGAACACAATGCCAGGACAATCAATTAGTTTTATTTTTGAATCTAATTCAACTTCCTGCATTGCTCTGAAAAACAATTTAAAATATAAAAATAAATATTCATGTGTGAACATATAAGAGGCCTGCACTAGGGCTTCCAATCGGGACTGGTTATTCGGGATTGAACAAAATATTTCAGGACACATATTTCGCGATCCCGGGATTTTCGTGATATTTTGAATCCCAGATTTCACGGGATTTTTCGGAATTTTTTTAAATCATTTTTTTAATTTTTATTTATACCCAATATATAAAACCGGTATTAAAAACAACTTAATTTATTAGTTAAAATACATATTTCAGGAACACATTATTTTTTTGTAAAATATATAAAAATTATTAATTGATCACAATTCATAAAGATCATGTAATAAAAAACGTAACATATCCATATTTTATTATTGATATAAAAAATTACAATTTCCTAATGTATTTTGAATATGTCCAAATGAATTTTGAAATTGTTCAAATAAACATATTTATAAGTTTTCTAGATGTATTTGGAAAATGGCCATTGTAATTTAAAATTTTCAGATCAGTTTAAAAATTTTCATATGTATTTTAAAATTCTCAAAATGCATTTCAAAAAATTTAATTGTAATTATTTTTGTTTTGGTTTAGGTATTTGGTTTATATTTTAACAAAAGGATGTATCAAAAACTTTTTTATGTTAACAAATGCACGAAAAAATCTTTATACAAATTATTAAAAGAAAAATAAAAAATATAAAAAGAAATCGGGATCCCGAAAAGGCCGGGATTTCCAGGATCGGTACTCTTTGTGGAGTGCGAGAACGCACGTGCTACTTTGTTTCGATGGAGACTAGATCAGGACAGTGATATTGATTATGATGGGTCACTGGGTTATAGGGACTCATGCGTGGAAAATAGGTCTGGGTTATAATGACTACTGTAGAAGTTGTCTTGATTATGAGAAGGAAACGGTGTTTCACTTTCTCTGCCAATGTCCCGGTGGCAGGGCTATAAGGATAAAGCATTTTGGGAGACCATAATTGCCATATTTTGAGGTTGTGTCTAGTGTTGGACTTTAATCGATCTCTCTGTTTTGCAGAAAGTCGGGGTGGTTCGTGACTGTAGTGATGTCTGGGGGAATTAAATTTTGACTATAAATAATAATTATATTTTATTTTTGTTTATTTAAATAAAATAAGAATTATATTATATTATTTGTGTTTGTTTTTTTAATCATTTCTTTCGAAAAGGGCGCAGGTACAAATTTTTGGAAATTGGGTTTTTTCGTTGTTTTTGGAGGTACACATATAGACCCATATACTGTGAGAATGAAAGGTGAAAAACAGGTGCCTTTTTTAAAATAAATTTCGAAAAGGGCAAATCTCCATATTTATTTAGAATATTTAATATGTGAATTTTTGTAATCAATTGAAAAAAAAACTTGCATTCAAAATTTTTACAGTGAGAGGTATCTTTTAAATATGTGGTCAATTTGATTTAAAAAACTATTTGTGATTTTGCCATTTAAAAAAAAAAATTTCGATTCAGGAGAAAATTTTAAATACAAAAAACAATTTAGGTTTATCTTCATTTTGAAAATGTGTGAATCAGCTGCTCAGAGGATAATGATATTCAGATTGTCGATTTCCAAAATGTTTATGAAGATATTCTGCAATGGCCAACCGACATTTAATCTCAGAAAGATATAGAAAAAAAAGATTTATAATTAATATGTGTGGCATTTTGACAAAATGCCGATATAAGACAGCAAAAAAGTGTTTAAAAAAACTCGGTGAAAAGATCATTTTTATTCAATTAACCAATATTAAAGAAAACCATCGTTTATAATACAACATTTTAAAAACGTAAACAAAAATGTTTTTTGAATGTAAATTTGTATGATTAACAACATGTGTTGGAAAAAAGCCAGCCAATTGTAGGGAAATTTAAGAAAGAAAAAATTCACTGTTTATTGTTGTGTCTTTGTTGAAGCTTTGATATTGTTATAAGTAAGAGCTGAGTGTTTAAAGTTCTTATTCACTTTATGGCCTTACTTGTATAATATTTTTAGCTTTTCTAAAGTATTTGGAAAAAGTTTCCTGACGAGTTGGCCTAAGCAACCTGCGAAATGCGCATAGAAACTAGCTTTCCCACAACAATAAATTTCAGTGTTTTTAATCATAAATTGGGATTATTAGCACATCATTAATAAATGAATTAATTAATAAATATTTCATTCCTGAAAATAATTTTTGACAACATGTTTTCCAACTTTTTAAATTTGACTTAAGATGTTTTGTCAAAAATGCCACAGATATGTTTATTTTGGTAAAATATTTTCGTTTTTGTTTTATGAATGGATTTGTTTTCTAGTTTGTAATCTTAAAATCTTATATATAAATACGAGAACAATTTTTTTTAGTTGATTTTTAAGTATCTTATCTTCCACCGATTTTAATAAAACTTATATCGTTTTAAAGGTATTTATGCGTAGATATGCACAATATAAATTTCTTTTCTAAATTTTTAGAATTGAAGTGTTTAAAAGCATTTAATTTATTTTGTAAACACACGTACACACATGTATTAACGGTGGTTAAAAAATCCAATGTTTTTTTTTTTTTGTTGTTTAAAAATGTTTATGTTTTTTGTACTTGAAAACGGATGAAAATGGATGAAAAGAGTGCATTTTGTTGATATTTTAGGTTAGGTTAGGTTAAGAAGGGTTATGCGTCCAAGTGCGCATATCCACTCGGAGACCAATGAGGTCCATTGTGAATCCCTTCAATAAAGGAGAAAAGTGGAAAAAGAGAAGTAAAGAAGAGTAGAAAATAGACCTAAGGTTTTGGTACAGATTAGAAAATACGTAGGACAAATGCCCCCTCTAGTCCCCCAACAGAAACAGCCAGAAAAAATTCTAATTGCGCTAGACCTTTTTGCCAAATAACTTTTTTACCTACTTTTTTGTATAAATATTCTATTGACTATACAAAATTTGTTAGTAGGCTTCATAAGAAAAAAACTGCTTGTATAACTTATTCTTACCTTGTAACGCCAGGAGTGCATCCAACCGAACAACTCTTTCCACGAGTCAAGGAATTAATAATAGAACTCTTTCCAACATTTGGAATACCAACTACTCCTACACGTATTGACGTTTTAATGCCCTTATTACGACAATAATTTCCTAACATGGACATTAGCAACTCAGCTCCAACACACATAGATCCCTGCATTGCTTTTTCTGAATTCATTTGGTTAAATTTCCGCCGGCCCAACTTAGTATTTTGATCTTGTGTGGACGCTTTAAATGCAGTCACTGGTCCGAAGCGTCTGAAATATTTTAACCAAGCGTTTAAGTTTTCTTTCGCAACTAAATCGGCTTTGTTTAGTATCAATACGAGTCGTTTCTGACCGGGAGCTGACCGAACAGTACGTTCAACTTCCATACAGCGTGTACCTAAAGGATCGCGTGCATCTACGACCTCCAACACAACGTCGGCATTTTCCAGAACCTTTTTGAATTCTTTAAAGTATTGTTTAAGCGACTGTTCCTTAGATCCGGATTCTTTGTATTGTTTCTAAATGCAAAATAAAAAACACACACTTGATAATAAATTGTATAAACATTTATATTAAAAAAAGTTTATGTACCTCATAACTTTGCGAATTATTTTCGTTGATAATTGAGTGCACCGTTCCACGCATATCAGCATCATCTACCAATGCCTCAAGAGTTTTAAATCTATTTTGATCCTTTTCGAATTTAAAGGCCTCACGCCTTTTTATTCGTTCCTCTTCTTTGCGTTTTTTAGCTTCTTCCACTTCTTTTAAAATATCTTCCTTAAATGGGCAAATATTCGGAATCTGTATCAACTTTTGTTTTTTGCTGCCCTTTTTGGGATTTTTTTTTGCTTCACGTTTTACTTTTCGGTTGTGTTCTCGCACCTTTTTTTCAATTTTGTGCTTAAGTTTTCCAGTTATCCGTTTGGATTTTTTAGCTTAAATGGCAAATATTTTCAATAAATTCATAATGCATAGAAATATTAATAATTTTACTTACTTTTTAAACGTTTTAAGGCCATTTCAACAACTTTTTTAAATTACTTTTGCAGAAGCACTGCAGAAGTTTAGAAAACACGTGAAAGAAAAATGGTCCAAACAAGAGAAAACTTATCCGAACGGCTGAAACGAGCCGCCGAAATTTTTGAAAAGCCGCCGCCGCCGAAAATTCTTCGGCTTATGTCGGTTAAAAATTAGCCCCCGTTTTGAATTTTAGTAAAATTTATAACTGCATTTAAATTAATTTTCTATTCATTTATTTTATCAATGATATTTTTATAATGCTTAACTCTTGAATTCATAATGCCGTCACACAAAAATAAGAAATATATGGATATTTGATTAGATCCATGGCCCAATTAATAGGTCTGCCCGAAACATCTGCTGATTTTTTGTAGATTTGTATTCTTACCGTGCAATTGTTTTTGTAGTAATTGTTTTTGACATCTTGTCCATTTATTACACATTTAATCAAACAAAATGCGTGTTTTTTTCTATTGTTGCATTGTTGTTCTTTCGCGCAAACCTACTATGATTACCTGTATTCATTTACTAAAAATTTTTACGAATTTGTAAAAGTTGTTACTGGAAAGTGTTAATTATTAACCCAAGAAATTTGCAAGTTGAAAGCGTCAAAAGAGAGAAAAAAATTGAGAGACAAAAAAATTCTTGCAAATTTTTACTGGTAAAATTTTAACTTGCAAGAATTTTTTAAACAGCTGTTTCATGTTTTTGTTTACAAATAAAACTTTTCCAAAATAAGTTTTAAATAAGGATATTTTGCAAAATTTGTAAGTTAATGTTGATTTTTAAAATTATTAAAAATAGATATTTGGAATTATTTCTTTTTCATAAGCAACTTTATTATATTCAACATTTTTTTATTTTTCGAATTTATTATATGAGTTACTTAGCATTTTCACATGCCACTGCCAGTTCGAAAAACTCAATACACTCACGATTTTTAATTAATACACTCATATTTTTCGCAATGGCAGCTCCAGTGGCAGCAAAAATTGCATGCGAGTGGAAATTTTGCACTTGCATGCCACTAAATGTCAAAACGATTAGCAATGTTACTCTGTTCAATATTTAATGCAAATCGACTGGATTGTTGTCGAACTGTAATTAAAGTTTTAACTGTTAAATGCATTTTTATAATTAATTTGTAGTAACGGGCGTTAAAATAAGTAAGTTTCCTAATTATAGAGCATTAATTTTGCTAAAATAATGCTAATATAAAAAAATGTAAGCTATTTCCCCAAATTTCTCCAAAACTAAGACTATGTGATGAAGTCGGCAACTCTTTTTTGTTTTCTGGTACTTTTTTTTTTAATTTGAGATGTAAACAAATTATCTCAAGTTGACGCTTCGACGACATTTTGAAAATGAACTGGCAGTGGCATGTGTAAACAGAAACGCAAATGGCATGAGATTCGACTATTTCCAACACTTTTTCGTTTATTTAATGCAAATCGACTGGATTGTTGTCGAACTGTAATTAAAGTTTTAATTGTTAAATGCATTTTTATGATTAATTTGTAGTAACGGGCGTTAAAGTAAGTAAGTTTCCTAATTATAGAGCATTAATTTTGCTAAAATAATGCTAATATAAAAAAATGTAAGCTATTTCCCCAAATTTCTCCAAAACTAAGACTATGTGATGAAGTCGGCAACTCTTTTTTGTTTTTTGGTACTTTTTTTTTAATTTGAGATGTAAACAAATTATCTCAAGTTGACGCTTCTACGACATTTTGAAAATGAACTGGCAGTGGCATGTGTAAACAGAAACGCAAATGGCATGAGATTCGACTATTTCGAACACTTTTTCGTTTATAATAGGTCTGTCTGCGTACACATATTTTGCATAATTTTGTACAAAATGTCGCAAAATCTTGCAAAATGTTGTCTGCGTACTCCAAATCTCTTACAGCGTGAGAGCCAAAAAGAGAATTTTTTGACAGTTGAAAGATAGAGAACTTGCAAAATGTTACTGGAGAAATTTCCTCTGGTAAGATTTTGCAACTAGTTTGAACAGCTGTTTTTATATACTGTTTGAATGAAAGAGTTTACGTGTGCCAAGATAGCGTCGACGAAATAGCGTCGAATTTGGGAATTTAAAAACCGGGAAACCAAAATACCCAAATAATGGGGATTTACAGTATATGAACAAAAAGTTAGCGTCGAATTTAGGAATTTAAAAAGGGGAAGTAAAAATATTTTTATATTTTAATAAAAATACTAAAAATATTTACCACAGGCTTTAGCACGGTATAAACTGTATATTTTCTGAAAGTAAATAGTTTTCTGGACAAAATGAGCGATGCGTGCAAAAAATATATAGTTTATACCGTGCAAAAGCCTGTGGTTCATTGCATAAATCAGTAAAGATTTTTACTGACCATTTTGGATGAACCCAGATTTCTCGGAAACTGTCCGAACGATTTTTTGCACGCATCGCTCATTTTGTCCTGCAAAAGCCTGTGGTAAATATTTTTTGTATTTTTATTAAAAATATAAATATATTTGGGCTTAAATCTAGTTTACCGACGCAGCTCCAAATAAAAAAAAAAGTACCTAGGGTGATAGAAAATGGAAAAATAAGAAGAAAAAATTAAATAAGAAAGTTGGCGCAAACGCTTAGTTTTCGAGTTACGGGCGTTTTAAGTTTTTATATAAATATGTGATTTTGCAGTACATTTCCAAATGTATATGGCTAATATTGGTATCATTGCAAAGCGTTTCACTAGATCTTTCTGGACATACAGAATTTATTTTAATATTTTTAGTTTATTAAGAAGTGGGACGAGTTTGCAAAATACAAAAGTTTTTTAGTTAGCATAAAAACAAATTTATTAATTTTTTCTAATTCTTTAATGTATGTATATACTACATACTAATTTATTTAAGAATTTTAATTAAAATACAAGTAAAACCTTCTTTATGTTTATGATATACTAATGAGGAGAGAATCCTTGCCCATGGGCAAAGGCCGTCTATGCAAGGAAGCTTTAGTAAGCGAAACCGGTGTTTATTATACCATAGAGAAGAACATCCCTGCGTCAAATCCCTCGCCAACTTTTTTATTTAATTTTTTCTTCTTATTTTTCCATTTTCCATCACCCTTGGTACTTTTTTTTATTTGGTGCTGCGTCGGTAAACTAGATTTGTTCCTATATTGGTACTTCCCTATTTTAAATTCCTAAATTCGACGCTAACTTTTTGTTTATACTGCAAATACCCATTATTTGGGTAGTTTGGTTTCCCGGTTTTTAAATTCCCAAATTGGACGCTATTTCTTCAACGCTATCTTGGCTCACGTTTGTTATTTCAATTGTTTACACACCGATCAGCTGTTTTCTTGCAAGATTTCACTGGATACTGTCTGCGTACTTTTTGAGATATTCTCAGCCGTAAGAGTAAAATTTGTCTTACTCTCCCAAAAAAATTTACTGAGTATTTGCTACTGGAAAAGTACGCAGACAGACCTAATATGTATAGAACAGTGGCATGCTACTACTTGCATGTGTAAAGGCATCGTAAATTTCAGTTATGTATTTTATAAAGCTTTTTTTTTTTTTTTTGTAATAGCTCTATTCCTTAAATTTTTTAGAAATGACTTTATACACTACCAGACTATTATATTGTATTTTCTTGTTACATTTTACCTTACCCTGCGGCCACACGATCAACTTTTTATTGATAGCCTTTTACATATACTGTTTGTCAAAATTTACATAAATTGAAAGCTGTGACGTAGGCTGCACGCAATTTTTAAGCAATTTACTTTCACGATGTCATCAAGAAAACAACTTATACTGACAAACGAAAAATTTGCTCACTAAACTTCTAATTAGCTGATAAATTGAACGAAACATTTCCAGACAAATGGATAGTTAAAATTGAGAGCAATCTCTTCATCAATTTAAAAAGTGTGGGTGTGTTAGTAAAAAAAATGAGAGTGAGAGTAAATTGAAAGGAATTGAAAGACGAAAATTGATCGTGTGGCCTCCATGTTAGCTTTCCGTTGGATAGAGCTATTACAAAGCTTTATAAAATACATAACTGAAATTTAACTCATAGAATAAATTCGAAAAATAAAAAATGTTGAATTATTAAAAATATTTATGCGATAAGAAATCATACTTTTGTTTAACTTAGGAAAGATATTTCGATATTTTTCTTGCTAAATAAAATAACGAACTTGTTAAAAAATCCCTTATGTATTTTGTTTTGCTTTTTACCGCGCAGGTGTTGTTATTAGCACTGTGATTATAATGGTTACCTAGATACCCGATACTTAGCTCATTGCAGTTTAATACCCCATTAGTTAAAAAATTTGTTTGCAAATTAAATTATTTACAAAATTCATGATTCTTATTAATTATAAAATAATTTGAGATATTCTCATTGTTTACTTTATGACTGTCTTGTTTGTTATGAAACAAACACCAAAGAAATGCATTTGGACCAAATAAAACGGCCATAAAGAAGATAATGGGAATATCTAAAATTATTTTACAAATAACAATATTTGAACCTGCTACCTCGTTACCTTTCTTTCGTGGTCATATTTAAATGCCAAAGTTTATGATTCTAAGTTTATAAAAAATTACCAACTTTATAGGTTCTTCTCATTCGCTCAGGACCCTGCACCTATAATTTTATGTTTCTAATATCTATTATAGGAAACTAAAAAGGTACCTCTTGTAGAACGAAAAAGTAAAACAAAGACATTTAATTTCCCGCATTTCACCATTTTTTATATTTTTTCCCCCCATTGAAATATAAAAAAATTCGTTATTATAGTGGAAACCCCTAATTGAGAACGTATATTGCAAAGAATGGAGAAAAATGTTTTGTTAAGAAAGAACCAAAAATAGGTACAATTTTCACCCCTTAAATGGTTGAATTTCGAAAAAGAAACAAATTTGTATTTTTTGGATAAGTTACGAATGTAAAACAGTTTTTATTTTTTATGTTTATTGGCTTTTATTGAAAAGTAATGGCAAGGCGAATTCAACAAGGTAAGTGCAACTCTACAACTACAAAAAGCCACATGTATTTTGTTTGCTTGTTGTCAAAAACAGTTGACCAAGGAAAACATTTTTCGTACGATAAAATTAATTTAATTATTAATAAATATTGTAATATAAAGCCATTAAGGCCAAAAAAACGTATTACATAGCAATGAATGCGCCTTGTCAGAAAATATTTCGGTTATTTTGGCGAAAAACATGACAACAAAAGTATTTTCTGACGTTTGGCAAATTCGCCGTGGAAACAGCTGATGAACGGCTGACGAGTTGCACTTACCTTGTTGAATTCGCCTTGAGTAATGGTTTAATTTTAATTCTTGTTCAGAACCAAGGCGAATTCATGTATACGGCGGTGTCGATACTACAACAAGTAACAACACCAAAAACACACCAATGTATTTTTTGTTGCTTTCGTTGATCGATATGTCAAAAACACAAGCAACTTTTGACATTTCTTTCTCTAAGTAAGAAAAAAAAGTAGCACAGCTGTGCTTTCAACGCCACCTGATAAATGAATTCGCCTTGTTCAGAACAAAATGAACTGCGATGCCACTTTTTTTTTATTTGTACATAAAAGTTGAACTGTGCTGCCACATAATATAGTGCTATAGTGCAACAATTGTTTTTTTGCTGAATAATTAAATAGAAAATAAATATCATTAAAAATAATAAAATGACTTTCCTTTTTTCGTCCATTTTCTTAACACACTTTTAGAAAACAATTCAATATAAGTAATTTGCTAGTTGTGCTGCCTGTTTTTATAAATGTTTACATCTTTAAACCATATGGCAGATTTGTTTTTCAGGGTAAATTTTCCGAAATAGGTGAATCGTTCTGAAGAACACTCTCAGTAAAAAATTTATTCTTCGGACAAAAATATTGTTCGGAACGCATGGGTGAATCCACGGTTAGTTAAGGAGTTATAAAGTTAGCGAATTTACTCGTTTTTACGGAATTTATCCCTTAAACATTCAAATTTCCAAAAATTCAATCTTGTGAGTCGCAATGCACTAAATTTGATCACTAACACTCACAATTTTCGTACTATTAGGCAATTTCTTCGATTTTTAGTGGATCGATTTAGCGAGAGACCAGCATCCGGTTCAAATTTCAATCTTATAACTCACGGCGTTAAGGCTGTGCGAAGATGAATCTGTCAGTCTGTAACGTTGAAATTGTATATATGTACCTATATAAATAGGTTATACATACATATGTACATAGATTATTACATTAAATATTTTGTTTTGCCTTATAAATACTTTTATTGTTAACAAAGGGTTTTTTTATCTTTTATTATTGATGAAACCCGAATTCTTCTTTCACCTCCTAAATAAAAAAAAAATCCAATTCATGATTCATTTTATTCAACATAAGCAAATATTAATTAATAAAATCACATTATTTTTACCCTAATGTATAACATTTTCCCAAGTCATAGAATAATTAATGGGTACTCAAATATTCCAGTATATTTGTCACTACTTTAACTTGCAAATTTTGGCTAGCAAAGTGTTCATTTACTTTTTAGTACTTTTGAGAGCAATTTCTTTAAATTTATACTTACTCTCTCTTTGCAAGTTTCTGCTAGTAAAGTAAATGAACACACCTATTAGTTCACAGCGGTTAGATAAAAATATTAGGTAGGGATGCCACTCGTTCTGTTTTTATCAGTATATTTACGGTTTTTTGTTTACGCAAATGTACTGATTTTTTCATTTATGTACTGTTTTTGTACTGCTATTATATATTAATTTTGTTCAGTATATAAAAAAGTTTCACATATTGACAAATTGATTGCTTTAAAAATATTAATGCGAATGTTCTTTTCTTCCTGAGTCAGTACTAAAAGAGAAGACAATAAACAATTTGGAAAGAGTTTCTAAATCGTAGTTCCTTACGAATTTGAGAAAATATGTAATTTCATTCCATACATATGTTAACATATAACATATATTACAGTATAAGATCAGCTGAAAAATTATTGTGTCTTACAGCACGTTTACATTTGACAGTACTGGCAAGACAGTAAGCAAATACATATTAGTGGCCAAAAACACTACTTGCTGTCTTCGTGACGTAGGCGTCCAGACAGTAGTTAAGACAGTTCACTTTTAAAAAAATGTCAACCGTGAATGTCGCAGTTCAAGTTCTAGCTAAACGTGTTTTATATGAACTTAACAAATTAAAAATAGCATTTAACAACTATTTTTTGTGAACATAGATAACACTTAAGTAAAACATACAAAACCAAAGCATAATTTATTAATTTTCTTTTAATTGTTGATTTTTTTTTACTTTTGCAAACAAAACTTCAAATTACTATCAGCAAATGTCAAATCACTGTCCATTTTACTGTCTGCAAAATATACTAAACAGTAGACAAGACAGTTGGAAAAGTGTACATGTATTAGTGAAAAAGTTTGCATGTATTGAACCTGCCTTGCCAGTACTGGCAAATGTAAACACCGTGTAAAGTTTCGTATAGACGGTGGTCAGACGCGCGAGAAGAAAACAAACTTTTGGATTTTTTGGAAAACTTTTTCACAGTTGATAAAAAAGTAGTATTTAGTAACACGTGCGTTTTGTTTTGCATGTATATTAATATACATGCATATAGTTTTGCGCAAATAAAATAAAAACGAATAAGCGTGCACATATATAGGTAGTACCAATCGATCGAGCATAAAAATCTGAATCGATATCAATATAGTTTATTTGATGACACTCTTGCGAAAAAGAGTTATAGCGCAGCAAACTTAAAATTTTCAAAATATGTACATATATAAATTTAGTTTTTCGCTAATAGCTAATAGTTTTTCGCTAATAAATGCACATATCTCGTTAGTGCCAATCGATAGAGCGTAAAAATCTGAACCGATATTGATATAGCTTATTTTCTAAAAGACTTGGGGGGAATAGGAATAGTGCAGCAAACTTTTTTAATTTTCCACATATGTACACATATAATATTAGTTGTCCGCTCATAACTCCGAAGCGATATCTAGCGTGCACATATCTAGCTAGTGTCAATCGATAGAGCATAAAAATCTGAACCGACATCGATATAACAAATTTTTAAAAAGACTTGGGGGGTGAAGTTATAGCGTTGTAAACTTTTTAAATTTTCCACATATTTACACATTTAAATTAAGTTTTCCGCTTATAACTCCGAAACGATTCCGCGTGCACATATGTAGCTATTGTCAATCGATAGAGAATAAAAATCTGAACCGACACCGATATAGCTTATTTTCTAAAAGTCTTGGGGGAAAAAGTTATAGCGTTAGAAATATTTTTAATTATTATACATGTTTATATTTGTCCGTCAAATAAACTTTGTAAACAAAAAATGGCCAAGCAGTGTTGCCATAGTGCTGCCATACTACATTCATGCTGTGAGATCCAACGATTTTAAATAAAAGTTTTATTGATATATTAGTAAAAAATCTAGCGGTTTTTACATAATTTTTTCATTAGTTTTAAACACTTTATTTTTTAACAAGAGTTAAAAATTTGAAGGTAAAAAATTAATTAAGAACTTAACATTAGTACAATATAGGTAGTACCAATTAAAAGAATTATGCTGTATTCATAAAAGTATGTTATATTTTTTGATCCATGTTTTACAAAAAAAAAATATATATATATATATATATATATACTGGCAATTAATCCGCTACTTCGTTAGCGTCTCGTTTACTTTCGTTGACATATTCTTACGCCAAAGTTTATGTTTCTAGGTTTTAACCCGCTACTTTGTAAGAGGTACGATTTTCACCTCTTAAAAGTTCGAATTACGAAAATGTACCAAATTTTTATTTGTATTTTTTAGATACGTTACGAATGTGATATTTTTTTATTTCAATATTTATTGGTTTAGTAGATAGATTCCGTGGCAATCATTTACTACTATGACGTACATGCGCAGAGAATATAATAATTTTTAAATTTAAATGCAATATCTTGTTTTATTTGTTTCATGCAGTAGAACGACCTCTACGAAAGCCATACTGACTCTAAAAATTTTACAAGATGGTGACTTACCATACTCTCCATAACTGTGGAAAGTGCCGAACAAATTGCAATTGGACAGTAATTTTCAGGGTTATTAGCCACTCCTTTTTTTAGGAATTGGTGTTACATTAGCAACTTTCCAGCTAACGGGAAATTCCCCGGCATGGTGTAAAGTGCTGAAAAGATTTGCTAATGGATGAGCTAGCGTCGAAGAGCACTGCTTCAAGACCAGTGCATGTATACCATCCGGCCCAGGAGACTTGTTCATGTCGAGATCCGCAAGAATCTTTTTTACAGCTCGAGCCCGAAAAAATATTTTAGGCATAGTTACGGATACTTTTTCGAGTTCGGGTAGTGGTTGACTGCTATCTGGTAAGTTAGAATTATTTGCAAATAATTCGGCAAAACAATTAGCCTTATCAACCAGGTTCGTGAATGTTTGGCCATCCTTCAAGAGAGTTGGTATTGAAGAACTAGCATTAACCCTTACTCTTTTAACGAACGACCAGAAGCTTTTACTGCCCCGGGGAGCAGTAAGAACTTCAGCACGAAGACGTTGCTCGTGAAGAGTTTTTCCAGTCTTAGCACTTTGGCACACGAACCCCTTGCCATTTTGCGTAGCGGTATACAACATCATTTAATTGATTTATCACCTTATATGGCCCACCCCAAGGTGTCTGTAGCTTGGCAAACAATCCTTATTTTTGTTGTGGATTCCATTAGCATAACCAACTGGCCTTTTTTGAATCCTTCAGAATTCACCGCCCGATCATATCTGGACAAATTAGTGCTCACACTTTCGTAGTTACGAAGTTTGTAAGGACTTCTCCGCTCCAAGGAAGATACATCATTATCCTTCTGTATCTTAAGTGCACCAGAGTGGCACTGCTGGAGCGGCACAACTTCTTTTTGTTGTACCCCTGGCTGCAACACACTTTTTGCAGCTTAATATACAGTCCATCAGGGCTTGTTTACATTCAACCCAGTAGAAGCGTTCCTCCAACCTTGGTGTTATTTGTGTTATTACTTGTTGCACAAGTCGAATTTACTAGTTGTATTTAAAAGTAAATGCTTAAAAATTGCGTGCAGCCTACGCAGCTTTCAATTTATCTAAATTTTGACAAACAGTATACATATGTATGTAAAAGACTTTCAACAAAAAGTTGATCGTGTGGCCGCAGGATTTTTTTTTTTTTTTTTTTTTTTTTTCATTATTTATTTATTGAATCTTCATATATTAAATATGAACTAACAATAATTAATCAAATCTTATCCTAATATTTGCTTTATGTCCTGCCAGTGCCAAACACAAAAGATTTAGTCATCACGGTTTCTGTTTACATATATAGGTGTTTATCGCTCATCTGATTGGGTGAGTGCTGCAGTGTCTCTTCTTCTTAAGCGAGTGTGGCCGCCATAATTTAAAATATTTCTAGCTAATGGATTTGGGTGCAGTTCCAGCCTTTTTAAATATTTTACTGCATATTTCTTTATCATAGTTTTTACTAATGGCACATTGAGATCCTTGTGGATATTTGAGTTTTTGACGTACCAGGGGGCGGCTGTGATTATTCGAAGAAGTTTATTTTGGCGCCTTTGAATTTTTTCGATGTTAGAAGCCGAGGCAGTGCCCCATAACTGAATACCGTAGCACCAAATTGGCTTTAAGATAGAGTTGTAGAGTAGAAGTTTGCAATCGAGACTAAGAACAGAATTTCTTCCAATAAGCCAATTAATTTGGATTGCTTTTAGTTTCATTTGAGTTAATTTCGCTTCTATATGCCATTTCCACGTTAAACGCCGATCTAGATGTATACCGAGGTATTTTACATGCGAGTGTTGGGGTATTATTTGATTATTTATTTTAATAGGGGGGCATGTTTCCCGACGCAATGTGAATGTTATATGGGCGCATTTTTGCTCATTGATCTTTATCCTCCATTTTTTTGATCCTGTAGATAACGAGATGCTTCTTGACAGTTTGCGTGTACGCTTAGAAAAGCTGTGTCGTCCGCAAATGTTGAGGTATGGGTGTAGCTGTTTGTTGGCAAGTCCGAAGTATAAATTAAGTATAATAGAGGGCCCAGGATGCTGCCTTGTGGGACTCCAGCGTTAATTGGCTGTGGAGAACTTAAAAATTCGCCTTCTTTAATAATAAATTGACGACCGACTAAGTAGCTTTCTAACAGCTTGTGTATATTTGCTGGTAAGTTTTGCTGCAATTTCAGTAGTAAACCTTCATGCCAGACTTTATCAAAAGCTTGAGACACATCGATGAAGAGTGCTGAGCAATATTTTTTTTCTTCAAAGGCTTTTCTTATGACATTTACTATTCGATGAGTTTGTTCAATTGTGCTGTGTTTTCTTCTAAAACCGAATTGATGATTGGGAATACATTTGTTACCATTTAAAATCGGCGTTAATTTAGACACTAGAAGTTTCTCAAAAAGCTTTGATATATTAGACAATAAGCTTAAAGGTCTATAAGACTCAACTTTTGTGGGATCCTTTCCTGGTTTAGGTATCATGGTAACTAAGGATACTTTCCACTCTTGTGGGTAGTATTCAAGGCGTAAAATAGCATTAAAAATTAGTAGAATAATTTTCTTTGCTATGCTGGGTAGCTCCAAAAGCATTTTGTTACTGATCTTATCAAAACCAAAGGCTTTCTTGGGGTTTAAATCATGAATAGCCTTCTCTATTTCTCTTACTTCAAACCTTAGTGGAACAGCTGATCTAACAGCAACAGGTGGTAACTCGACCGCAGTATCGAAAGATGTATGAGGGGTAAATACGGTTTTCAAATGATTAACGAAAATATTTCCTTTTTCTATGTCATTTCGTGCCCAACGTCCATTTAAGTTTCTTAATGGTGGTTTAGTGATAACTGGTCTTTTAAGATTTCTAGCTGCACGCCATAATGAGTAATCAGATTGAGGAGTTGCATCAAGTTCCTTAAGATATTTTTCCAGAGAATCCGTTTTTTGAGACTGCAGTAAGTTTCTTAGCCTTTTTGTGCACTTTTTTAGTAAATTTTTAAGTTGAGGGGATCTGTGCAATTGCCACTCTCTTCGAACTCTCCTTTTTTCAGTCAAGAGACGCTCGACATCAGTAGAATATATTTTACTATTTTTGATATTTTTGCGGGCTATGCTAGAATGTTGAACAGCTAGTTTGAGATAATTGTCAAAATTTAAAATAGAAAGATTCACATTCTCCGGTGTTCTAAGCGGAATATTTTCAGTGCAGTGGGTACTGAGATATTTTTTATATTTTAACCAATTTATTTGTGTGGCTGACGTCACTAAGTAACCAGACGGAGATACAATTCTATAAGGGTTTGATATGGTAAGAATTGTAGGTGTGTGATCAGAAGGTAATTCTAAAGAAGCTTCAACGTGAATCGTTTCTGCGGGGATGTTTTTAACCACGCCAAAATCGATGACATCTGGAATTTTTTGCTGATCAGTAGGACACTAAGTTGGTTGTTCACTCGCGACCACATTTAAATCCATTTTAGACATTGTATTATACAAAACACGACCCTTTGGTGTAATGAGCCGTGAACCCCAGAAGGTATGTTTAGCGTTGTAATCGCCAGCGGCTAGGAAACAGGGTCCTAATGATTTAAAATATTTATAATATTGGCTTTCTGATATTGAAAATCTAGGTGGAGAGTATAAAGATGAAAGCACAAAGTTTCGATTTAGCTCTTCAACACAAATATTCGTTGCTTGCAGATAATCTTCACGATGATCACACATTAAGTAGTGTTTGATTCGGGTTTTTATCAAAATAGCAGAACCTCCACAAGCTCTATCTCGAGGGTCCTTGGTATCGTATAATATATAACCATTAATTTTAAACGTATTTCTTGAGGTCAAATGAGTTTCAGAAACCATCATTACATCAATTTGTTTACTTTTAAGAAAATTTTCTAGTTCATTTTTATGTTGGCGAATGCCGTTTGCGTTCCAAAAACAAATTTTTAAACAAGTCATGGCTTGTTAAGTACAGCTTGCAATAACATCGATTGCATTCTTAACATTTCCTGCATCATATTACCCATTGTATTCGTAAAGTTTGTTACTGTTTGTACTAGTGTTTCCATGGTTTTTTCTAGACGACTTAAATTAGAAACTGGGGTCTCATCATTATTTGGCAAATCACCTTGCACTGGCATATGGTTTGATTTTAGGACGTTAGCGTAGGATGTTCTGTTATTACTAGGGTGCGGTACCTGAATGTCATTAGTATTATCTTGATGTGTTTCCTGAATATGAGGTGAATTAGGTTTCGTTCCAACCGAGCGCTTGACGATAGAGTATACAGGGCATCCTCTATAGTTGGCAGTGTGATTACCACCACAGTTGCTGCATTTTTTTACATTGGGGTCGTTTTTAGACTTATCGCAGAGAGCTGTACCATGCAATTCTCCACATACAACGCAAACAGGTGTTAAATGGCAGTATGCCTTAGTGTGACCAAATTCTTGGCAGTTTAAACATTGCACGGGACCGTTCCTTTTATGCGGCTCCTCTATCGTTATTTTCCTATACAGGATATATTTCAGACTGTAAATGGGATGAGTTTCGTTTTTTTAAGCTTAACGTCGCCGGGTTCTAACTCCACTCGAAATAGTGGCTGGGGATTTTTTTCTCTATTTTTAATATTAACTACATTTTTAATTTTAAAGCCCTTCTCTTCTAAAAACGTTTTTATTTCACCTGGGTCTACGCATGAATCAATGCTCTTTATCACTACCTGAAGACCTTTACTGCTCTTCAGTTGGTATGTATAAAAGTTTTTTTTTAGTGCTTCTAATTTAGTTATTACTTTACGAAAATCATCTTCACGATTAACTTGTATTTTAGTTTCATTTATACTACCACGTTTTATTGCAGCTACATAAAAAGAATTTTCACCTATTACCGAGATCAAATTCTTTATTAAATCACTTGAGTTTTGCTCTCTAAGATATATCGGGGGTGGCTTAGAAGATTTTGTAACGTTTTGTGCTTCCGAGGATTCCTCTTCCAAAATTGCAAACCGATTTTGAGAACTTATTCTATCAGCTGTACCCTCTTTTAAAACTTTTGGGACAGAAGCAACTGCAGAAGAAGTTGGGCTGCGACCCCGTTTTAGCACTGTTATGTACCTATCCATTCCAACTTGTACTTGAGGCTTTTGACCGCTTTTCACCTGTGATACTGAGTTTTCCATCATGCCTGATTTGGGGGTAATCTTTTCATCACTTGTTAAAATCGTTTCTGCCACTGAGGCACCGCTTGCAGGATTTTATATTTTTTATTGTATTCGAATCAACCGTATTATTAGACACCGAAGGTGATACAGAGTTTTCTATTGTGCCTGATTGAGGGTTAATATTTTTATCACTTATTAAAATTGTTTTTGCCGTTGAGGCAATGCTTGAAGGTTTTATATTTGTTAGTGTATCAACCGTATTATTAAAAACAGATGGTGAGAGGGATCGCGTACGAGTAATAGGTTTAGCCGTTAGGTATTTGCTATCATCGACTCTTTTTTTTATTTCTGCATTTGTTTCGTTAACACTCACTGTGATATATGCATTTCTATCATTATGCTTAATTGTTTTTGCACTGTTTGCACTCATAAGAGTTTTTTTTTTTTTTTTACTGTTTACAGTTGTGCTCTTCTTATAATAAACGATTTTTGTCGCTGTGATTCTTACTTTATTGGCGAGAGAGGAGAGCGAGTGTACTCTTGTATTCGTTTTGTTCATTCATTCGTTCCCTACAGGAAATGCATAACCAAAACTAAAAAAAAAAAAAACAGTTTACTAACACTATTGCAACAATTTTACATTCGTTGCTCCACAACCTAAATAATGCCAATTTTTCTTGTCAAATTTAATTGTTTAAATGTTAGTTCTGTGGTTTAAATTAAATATTACAAAAGTTATTTGCCAAGTTCAGTAAAAAAAATGAATTTGCTTATCTGCTTTGCAACTACGTTGCATATTAAAGTAAAGGAGGGCGTACTAATGGCGGCTCCAGAAAACGTGATGGTAAATTTTCTGGAAATAACAGGTCATGTACGAAACAGTTGTGTTAAAAGAAGTGGTCTTCCAACAGGTAGCGGTCATTCGGGTGGTTGCTTTGGCCAGGATACTCGTTAAAGATTTGGTGGTGATAACATTATATATGAGCACATTATACCAAATATTTAAAATTCTGATGACTTTTCAATTATGTATGCATGTATGTATGTATTCGGCTTTTTAGTCACAAGTTGTTAACAAAATAATATTTCTTTATATGATCTACGATAAATTAATTGGTAATGAGTACGTTTACACAAGGTCTCCACCTGAGATAATATCTGAGAGAGCGTCGACAGAATGAGAGAATACATTTCTTCATGTTAATCTTAATATTAAACAAGGGGAACACGTATCTTATAAGATTTCATAATCGACTGATTCTCGTACAGTAAACTTGTATCGTTTTTATTATTTTTTATTCTTTTTTTTATTTTTTAGCTTAAAATATTTTTTTTAAACACTTTTCACAAGATTGGCACTATTTGCATTAATAAAATACAGATTTTAATAATGGTGGCTTATTATTGTTTTATATGTGTGTATGTATGTGTGTTTTTGACAGGTCATCGTATAAGATAGTTGTTATAAGATTTCTTACACAGGGTCTCCACCTGAGATAAGATATATGATTTGTACATCAGCAAACGTCAAATTCAATCGCAGAGAGTATTATCTTACGTGTGGACTCTCAAATAGTGTTAGTATTAATATTATAATAAATGTAATGAGACAGCTGTTATAAGAAATCTTATAACAACTATCTTATAAGATGAGCTGTCAAAAACACACATACATAAATAAGGAAGTGTAACGACAAAAATCGTACAATGTAAGCATTAGACTTCAAATAAGAAACGACAATAATCGTAACGACAAAAATCGTATAACGTAAATTGGAATTAAAATTGTTGCAAGTTTTTTAGTAAAAAAAAAAATTTTTAGTTTTGGTTACACGGTGTTTACATTTGCCAGTACTGGCAAGACAGTTGCAATACATGCAAACTTTTTTACTAATACATGTACACTTTTCCAACTGTCTGGTCTACTGTCTTGCAAATTTTGCAGACAGTATAATGAACAGTAATTTGACATTTTCTGACAGTAATTTGAAGTTTTGTTCGCAAAAGTTAAAAAAAATCAACAATGTAAAGAAAATTAATAAATTATGCTTTGGTTTTGAATGTTTTACTTAGTCCCAATTTACACTAGGGACATTTCTTGCCGGACAGACGAAGTTTGATGGCGAGGGGTCGAAAAGGTAGAGTGTGTAGTACATGACTATCTGTACTGGACATTTTTTCATTTCTCTTTCTTACTTTTCGTAGTTTACATCTTGTTGCTTTATATTATTTTTCTCAATTTGTCGTCAGTTTGGCTTGTATTGTGTTATGTTTGTGGTGTTTTTAACTTGCCTTGTGCTTTCTAAATAAATAAACTAATAAATTAAAGTAAAAACAAAAAATTAATTAATAAAAATAAATTTTTGTGGTAAATGAATATAATACTCGGGTTTTAATTTTACAAAAATGTTTGGCAATTTAAATTTGCAAAATAATACCACAGACTATTATAATAAACACTACAAGAAAAAGCCGCCAAACTTTACGAATGAAGAAAAGAAAGAAACAAGTATAAAATTTCTGTCTGACTTCTAATGTTTCATATGTAAACGCTACAGGTAAGATTAAAAGAGAATTCAAAAAATGTCCGGCAAGAAATGTCCCTAGTGTAAATTGGGACTTAAGGGTTACCTATGTTCACAAAAAATAGTTGATAAATGCTATTTTTAATTTGTTAAGTTCATACAAAACACGTTTAGCTAGAACTTGCACCGCGACACTCACGTTAGACATTTTCAAGGCGAATTCATTTACCAGGTGGCGTTGAAAGCACAGCTGTGCTACTTTTTTTCTTACTAAGAGAGAGAAATGTCAAAAGTTGCTTGTGTTTTTGACATATCGATCAACGAAAGCAACAAAAAAATGTATTGTTGTGTTTTTGGTGTTGTAACTTGTTGTAGTATCGACACCACCGTATACATGAATTCGCCTTGGACATTTTCTTAAAAGTGAACTGTCTTAACTACTGTATGGACGCCTACGTCACGAAGACAGCAAGTAGTGTTTTTGGCAACTAATATGTATTTGGTTACTGTCTTGCCAGTACTGTCAAATGTAAACGTACTGTAATATGTAAATATTTTCTTACTGTCTTGCCAGTACTGGCAAATGTAAACGTTAGGTTATTCATTTCTTGTAGGATAGTTTCATACTTTATGAACCATCCTGTAGTCAGTCAGCTGTTGTGATTGTGATGTAATTGAATGGATTGTGTGTTAATATAATATAAGTACATTCTGTTTGTGCGTATTTAGAACATTTTTTAGTTTAACATTTAATACAAATTCCTGAAAAATGTCTCTTAGGACTATTTTATCTTCATTTATACTTAAATCTACACAAAAAGTTGCTAAAAATCAACATTTAGCATCACTACATACGAGCCCATTTTTAAATAAGGCTGAAGATCGAAAGGAGATGTTAGCTTCAATGCCAGCTAAAGACGAAGGCACAGCCGGTGAGAAGTCAATCGACATTGACACATTATTAGGAAAGTATGTCCTGAACGATATAAATAAAATATGAGAATAAACCGAGTTTACCCAGGTTTATAAAAAAAAAATTAGAACAAATCTAGTTTACCAACACAGCTCGAAAAAAAACAAGGGGATTGAAAATTGCAAAATAAGAAAATGTTTTATGGAAAAGTCCCGTAAACGCAAAGTTTTTGAGCTATGGGCCTCTAAAGTTTTATCTATACATATGTATGTATATGGGATTTTCCACTACATATCTGAACTTGCAGGGGTAGTATTGGTATTGTGTGAAAGGTTGGCTGAGTTCCAAAACATCCTTATACTTTGCAGCACAAGTCAAAAATGTATCATCAAGTTTAGGAATGCACAGTTTTCTTATTATGTACGCATCGAATACATTTTTGGTGCACACTGGGACAAATAACATTGTAAAAATCTACATGGTTGCATTGTAGCATGCACTTAAAAAAGATAGTTGCTTTGCAACAGACGTTTTGGAATTCAGCCGTTTTAAACAGATCTGTCTAAATATGCAAAACTGAAAACTCAAATATGAAAACTCTCAAGTTCCCAATATAGCTTTTGCAAAATGTTACGGAAGTTAAATATTAGTGTAGTTTATTCAAACAATTTTAAACAAATTTATAAGATAAAACCCGCTTCCCTAACTAAAACTTTCGCCCTGATGCAAATACCAGCTTCGCTAACTGAAGCTTTTCATAGCTGGCCTTCGGCCAGGGTCAAAACCAATTTTATTTTTACAAACTCATCCCTGTTTAAAAATGTATTAATAATTTTTAAATAAATGTTGTATATCCAGAAAGATATATTCAAAAGCTTTCAAACGATACCAATATTGGACATATACGTTGAGAAATTAGTGGAAAATCAGAATATCGAAAAACATTTGCTCATATCCCAATTTACTTATGTTTTGATGGGATAATATGGGTCTCATAAAGAAACTTCTTAAAAATCCTAAAAGGTGTACGATTGTATGAATAAACATGTTTAATTAAATAAATTCAGTTTTAATGGGTTAAGGAAATTGCTATGTTTGAAAGGTAATTTCTCAAGCTAATACCAATATTGCCCCTAAACCACAATTAATATTGAAGATAAAACGAAAAAGATATCCACAATTAAAATACTAATATCTCGGGAAGTTAAAACTACAGCCAAAAAATTTATTTTGAACTCTCATAAAAAAGTGTTCTTTGCTGTAAAACTTTGGAGTCAATATCTCTAACTTGGGTAAACTAAATTTAAGCCAAAATATATTCTGAATTGTTTTCGAAATATTTGCCATTTGTTTAAATATATTCTTTTAATATTGCTTATTCTAGAAAAGAAAAATTTTTCGCTGATGCCGGCACAGCTACACAACTCTTTCATGGTTTACCATTTAATGAACTTCCAATTGCTAATGTCCGTGTCTCTCCTAATAACACAATTATATCTTTTACTGACAGTAAAGGTGCGTAGATTTATATTCTGAAAACAATATTTCACATTTTGCTTTTTAACTCTAAGGTGTTCCACGTCTTATTCGTTCTTGTGGCATTGAAGGTTTTAAAAATACTAGAAAAGGAACTAATATTGCGGCACAAGCAACAGCTATTAGTATAGGAAGCGTAAGTTTTGCTTGTATTTTTTTTATATCTAAACTTATTTGAATTTAAACACTTTAGAAAGCCATTGAATTGGGTTGGAAAACAATTCGAGTAAAAGTGCGTGGATTAGGACCTGGAAGAATGGTAAGCATATGTAGTATTTGCATAAAAATTGTGTACCAATATATAGTACTGAGTAGGGATGCCAATCGGGACTGATTTTTGGAAATCCCGGGATTCGGTATCAATGTGTTTCTTTAAAATACTTTTTTTTAAAATAAACGACACTTTTTGAATATTCAAAAGATTTTACATAAATAACATAAATTTTAAGAAAATAATACAACAAAACCAATTAGTTTATACATATGTTTATAACACTGGCCTCACACATGATCAAACTGATCAGATTCTGAAAAAAGCTTAAAAAAATAAACGTATCTCTTAGTTTTTCTAAATCAATTCATTTCGGTTTTTTAACAACAATTCAATTTTTAATGTGAATTAAGTTGTGACGACATTAATACACGGCAAAGTGTAGTCCCTCATCGAGATCGATAGCTGAGTTAAAAACTGTAACACTATCTCGACTGCAGTGCAGTACACCTCCAATACACCAGTGTTTATTTATAAAAAAAAATCATTTTATTTACCGTATGTTTTTTAATCAAATTTTTTATTATTGGACCGAAAAGAATATGATCTAGTTCATCAATATTACGACTTAATTGTTATAATTATATCAACTTTTATTCTTTAGTTTCTGAATAATACTTTAATTGGATCGTGAAAATTTTTTATTTTTTGCTTGATATATAACAATTATTTATTGTATTCTATATTTTGCATAAATATAGAGCAATTCCATATGAAAGCGATCACCTTTTGGACGACCCCTCTCCGATTTTAAAATAAATAGTCTCAATCGATTGCCCAGCAAAAAATAATGTACCTACATATTTTTTTTTTTTTTTATAGTGACTGGTTTAGTGGTGGTGTACACCACTGTCATGTGAAAAATTGAAGAATTCTTCATAAGGGACCTCATTGAAATTTGTTTTAAAAAAAAACTACTAAAGCGATCGCAACGAGTGATAGCTCGTTGGAAAGGTATTGAATCAGGCTTTAATAAAAATAAAATTTTCCTAATTTTTCTTAGAAATTTACCTTTAAATTTTCCCAAGAAAATTTAATTTTCCGATTTTCCACAGAAGCTCTTAAATTTTCCGGCTAATTTTTTTTTTTTTTGGATTCCTCATAATTTTTGCTTTAAGAATCAGCAATTTTGATTAATTTAAGAATCTTAAATATTAATTTAATTATTAATTTAAGAATCTTAAATTAATCAAAATTTGTCGACTTTTGTGAATAAATTCAAAAGTTGCTAACAGATTTTAATCGCTTATGGCTTGTTTTGTTTGCAGCTTCGTTTTTTATATGCCTGCAAAAAATTAGAAGCCTCGCTGCATTTTTCAATTTTTTATGAATTTTTAAAAAACAAAAATTTCAAAATTTTGATAAAAAAAATTATTTTTTTTTTCAAAAAAAAAATTATGTTTCTAAAACAAATGCGGATATTAGAACGAAGTTTTACTTTTCTCAAAGAAAATTTTATTGCGGAATTTCGGTTTTTTAAGTTTTTTCAATAAGCTAAAGCGTTTTTGAGTTACGCGAACATATGTTGTGCAACCTCCTCCATTTTAGAAATAACGGTATATCTCGAAAACCAGAGCCAATCTTAAAAAAACCGAGGGCACCACTGGATTCAGCGTACCCGAATTATGTTAAAACGCCAGGTGCCCAGCTTGTCACGAAAAAAAAGTGTCAATTTCGTGCACAGTGTAATTTTTAATATGTATTTTTAACAAGGTGGTCTCTTAAATGCTCTTCTCCTGTCCAAACAAGGAGTCGGGGCCCATTTTTTTATTGCTGATTCTTAAAGCAAAAATTATGAGGAATCCAAAAAAAAAAAAATTAGCCGGAAAATTTAAGAGCTTCTGTGGAAAATCGGAAAATTAAATTTTCTTGGGAAAATTTAAAGGTAAATTTCTAAGAAAAATTAGGAAAATTTTATTTTTATTAAAGCCTGATTCAATACCTTTCCAACGAGCTATCACTCGTTGCGATCGCTTTAGTAGTTTTTTTTTAAAACAAATTTCAATGAGGTCCCTTATGAAGAATTCTTCAATTTTTCACATGACAGTGGTGTACACCACCACTAAACCAGTCACTATAAAAAAAAAAAAAAATATGTAGGTACATTATTTTTTGCTGGGCAATCGATTGAGACTATTTATTTTAAAATCGGAGAGGGGTCGTCCAAAAATTTGCCAATTTTGATCGTTTTCATATGGAATTGCTCTATAATCCTTTTTATTTTGGTATTATGTCTTAAGCCAAAGCTGAACTTGCTAAACGTAATTGTAAAAAGGCTTGAGATGTGAATCTGCAAATTTCTTTCTACTTAAAATAATGGGTTTTATTAAGCAAAATACAAAAATCCAGAAATAGTCGTCATATAACAAGCAAAAAAATGAAAATTTCATATAATCGCTGTGTTCCAAAAACCAAAATTAAACTCAAACATAAGAATAATTTTTAAAAAATATTTTTGTATAGAGTATAAAAATTCAAAAAAAAACGAAAATTTTTGTACATAAAAGTTGATATGTTAAAAATCCCGGGACTCATTTTATTTTTATTGATTTTGAGCAGGGTAGGAAAAAATTCGGCAAAAATTCAGTTTACAAGACACAATTTTTTTTTTTTTTTTTTTCAGTATTTATTTATTGAATCTTCATATATTAAATATGAACTAACAATAATTCATCAAATCTTATACTAATACTTTATTTTTGTCCTGCCAATGCTAGACGAAAATTTTTCTCCTCACGATTTCTGTTCACATATGAATGTAGATGTTTAGCGGTCTTTTCGTCGGATGAGTCCTGCAGTATCTCGTATCCTTAATCCACTGTCCACTGTCATTTAAAATATTTCGAGCTAGTAGATTTGGGTGCGACTCAAGCCTTTTTAAATATTTTGCTGCGTACTTCGTAATAATAGTTATTACTAATGGCACATTGAGATCCTTGTGAATATTAGAGTTTATAACATACCAGGGAGCGACTGTGATTATTCGAAGAAGTTTATTTTGGCGCCTTTGAATTTTTTCGATATTTGAGGCCGAGGCAGTGCCCCATAGCTGAATACCGTAGCACCAAATTGGCTTTAATATAGAGTTGTAAAGTAGAAGTTTGCAGTCGAGGCTAAGAACAGAATTTCTTCCAATAAGCCAATAAATTTGAATTGCTTTTAGTTTCATTTGTGTTAGTTTTCTTCTATACGGCATTTCCATGTTAAACTCCGATCTAGATGAATACCGATATTTTACATGCGATTGCTGGGGCACTAATTGATTATTGATTTTAATAGGGGGACATGACTCCCGACGCAAGGTGAATGTTATATGTACGCATTTTTGCTCATTGACCTTTATCCTCCATATATGATCCTGCAAGTAACGGGCTGCTTCATGGCAGTTTTCGTGTACGCTTAAAATAGCTGTATCATCAACAAATGTTGAAGTAAGTGTGTGGTTGTTTGTTGGCATGTCTGAGGTATGTATAAGGTATAACAGTGGGCCCATGATGCTGGGCCTGAGGGACTCTAGCGTCAATTGGCTGAGGAGAACTTATAAAATCACATTCTTTAATAATAAACCTTCGACCGACTAAGAAGCTTTCTAACAGCTTGTGTGTGTTTACTGGTAAGTTTAACTTCAATTTATGTAATAAGCCTTCATGCCAGACTTTATCAAAAGCTTGAGAAACATCGATGAAGAGGGCGGAACAAAATTTTTTTTCTTCAAAGGCTTTTCTTATGGCGTTTACTATACGATGGGTTTGTTCAATTGTGCTATGTTCTCTTCTAAAGCCGAATTGATGGTTAGGAATACATCTATTTACATTTAAAATTGGGGCTAATTTTGACACTAACAGCTTCTCAAACAGCTTTGATATATTAGACAATAAGCTTATAGGTCTATATGACTCAACTTTTGTAGGATCCTTTCCTGGCTTAGGTATCATTGTAACTAAAGATACTTTCCATTCTTGCGGGTAGTATTCAAGGCGTAAAATAGCATTAAAAATCAAGAGAATAATTTTCTTTGCTATGCTGGGTAGCTCTAAAAGCATTTTGTTGCTGATCTTATCAAAACCAGGGGCTTTCTTGGGGTTTAAATCATGAATAGCCTTTTCGATTTCTTTTATCTCAAATCTAAGTGGAACAGCAGCTCTAACAGCAACAGGTGGCAACTCGACTGCAATATCGGGAGATGTATGCGGGGTAAATACGTTTTTCTACATCATTTCGTGCCCAACTTCCATTTAAGTTTCATAATGGTGGTTTAGTAATAACTGGTCTATTAAGATTTCTAGCTGCACGCCAGAATGAGTAGTCTGATTGAGAAGTTGCATCAAGTTCCTTAAGATATTTTTCCAGAGAAGCCGTTTTCTGAGACTGCAGTAACTTTGTTAGCCTTTTTGTGCACTCTTTTAGTAAATTCTCAAGTTGAGGGGATATATGCAATTGCCATTCTCTTCGAGCTCTCATTTTTTCAGTCACGAGACGCTCAACATCTGCAGAATATATTTTACTATTTTTGGTTTTTTTGAGGGTAATACTAGAATGTCGAACAGCTAGTTTCAGATAACTGTCAAAATTTACAATAGAAATATCCACATTCTCCGGTGTTCTATTTTTTATATTTTAACCAATTTATTTGAGTGGCTGACGTCACTAAGTTACCAGACGGAGATACAATTCTATTAGGATTTGTTTTAGTAAGAATTGTAGGTTTGTGATCAGAAGATAATTCTTAGGAAGCTTCAACATATATCGTTTCTGCGGGGATGTTTTTCATTTCTGCGGTAAAAGCTTTCCGCAAAAAATTTTTAACATCTCTGTGTTAATAATTTCTAAGTTGATATTAGCTGCGTTCGAGAACACAAAAGTTTTTACTATTTTTTACTGAACTTTACTGCATTTTACTAAATTTCGTTCGCGTACACAAAATACAGTAAATGAGAACACAAATTGAGAGCGTAAAGTGACAGTTCTTGACTGAGTACTTACAAATTTTTACTGCAGAAATTTTTGCAGTAAAATTTAGTAAAACAAAAAAACATATGTTTCAAAAGGTAAACAAACAAAAGGCATACAAATTGTGAAAAAATGTTTAAAAAAAGAAAAGTTTAAATAAAACTAAAATAAAAAGAAAAAATGAATAAATATGAATTAATTAAACTTGTTTGTGAATAATTTATATGGCTAAATACCAACTTTTGAAACTTTGTGTTGTTATGTTAATTTTGTGGAGTTGTAAAAGTGTCAAGTACTCGGGTACTTAGAACAGCCATTGTTTTTAAAGTTATCAATAGTAAACAAAAGTATTCGTGTACTATTGATCAAATTTAGCCGGAAACAAATTAGCAAATTCAAATAAAATAAAAAACAAACAAATATGAAAGATTACATAAAATAATTTGTTTGTATTTTTCAAAAATATTCGTGTTATAAAAAGTATTTAATCGAGTACCGATAAGAAAACGAGTTAAGTAGTCAAAAGTGTAAACATTTTTCAACACTTCAATTATTTGCCATCAGCTGTTGCCTTTATTTTACGAATTTTTACAAATTTTGCGTTCGCGTACTTTGTTAGACAACAGTTTTTTGTGAGCAAATTTTTACTGCAAAAGTACTCAAACGCACCTATTGTGTCAACTGTTGGTAACAAAAACATTTAAATCAAATTGTTGAAATTTTTGAGAGTATGTAATAATTTTTACGAGATAAAATTATGTAAAATAGACAAACGCAGAAAATGTATAACTGTAATATGGATACAATTGCATTTTTTGAACACGGCAGTGACGTGGATGGCTTAGACCTTCGAATAAAAATATCAGTTATACAATATAAATCTGAAGAAGTGTTACAGAGGAAAGATAGGGAGTAAGTTGAAATAAAAAATTCAATACTTGTTTAAGGCTTTAAATAATTTGTTTAATTTTTCACAGCTTTTAAAAGAATTTTCGCTTAAATAAGGCAGCATTTAAATATATTTTGTTTCACCTAGAGATTGCAAGTTCAGGAAGCAGTCAACAAGGAGCTCTTTTCTCAACCAAGGTCTTGATTTAATTTATTTAAATCCACCATTGCTTCTACTTGCAATTTGCTTGTATATTTATCTATTTTATTCTTGCAATAAAATATTTTTATACAATAAATAAACTAAATTTTCTTCTTTTTAAATATTATATTTCTTTCATTTTTATTCCTTCCCTTAGCTGGAAAAAAATATCTATATTGCGTTTTCAATGATATGCCAATGCCGCAATGGTAGAGATTATACCGCAACAGCGGTAGGATACCGCACAAGCGGAATGAATAATTGCAAATTTTGCTTCCGCCCAAAAATTGCTTTCCGCAATCGCGGAACGGAATCAATAATACCACCCACTATGTTTCGATTTAATTCCTCAACGCAAATGTTCGTTGCTTGGAGATTATCTTCACGATGATCACTCATTAAGTAGTGTTTTACTCGGTTCTTTATAAAAATGGCAGAACCGCCACAAGCTCTGTCTCGAGGGTCCTTGGTATCATATAATATATAACCATTGATTTTAAACGTATTTCTTGAGGTCAGATGAGTTTCAGAAACCATCATAACATCAATTTGTTTATTTTTAAGGAAGTATTCTAGTTCATTTTTGTGTTGGCGGATGCCGTTTGCGTGTTTCCATGGTTTTTTCTACACGACTTAAATTAGAAACTGGAGTTTCATCATTATTTGGCAAATCACCTTGCATTGGCATATGTCTTGATTTTAGGACGTTAGCGTAGGATGTTCTGTTATTACTAGGCTGCGGTACCTGAATGTCATTAGTGTTAACTTGATTTGTTGCCGGCATTTGAGGGGGATTAGGTTTCGGACCAACCGAGCGCTTGACGATAGAGTAACAGGGCATTTTCTATAGTTGGCAGTGTGATTACCACCACAGTTGCTACATTGTTTTACATTGGGGTCGTTTTTAGACTTATCGCAGAGAGCTGTACCATGTAATTCTCCACATACAACGCAAACATGGGTTACATTACAGTATGCCTTAGTGTGACCAACTTATTGGCAGTTTAAACATTGCACCGGACCATTCCTTTTGTGCGGCTCCTCTATCGTTATAGGATATATTTCAGACTGTAAATGGGATGCGTTTCGTTTCTTTTAAGCTTAACGTCGCCGGGTTCTAACCACTCGAAATAATGGCTGGGGATTTTTTTCTCTATTTTTAATATTACATATTTTACTATGAAGCCCTTCTCCTTTAAAAATATTTAGACATAAAAAATCCTTGTTTTTAAATGATATCAAGGATTTCATGAGAGTTAAGGCAGTTTTGGAAAAAACCGAAACAAAGTTCTTTACCTTTACACCTAAAGACTTTAAAATTAAAACGTACCTTCTCAAAGGTCTAGATGAAAACGTTGATACAGATGAAATCATTTTTGAATTATTAAAATTTGAAAGTGATGATTTAAAATTTATAAAAGTAACTACCTTCTCGACTTAATTATCTAAAGAAAAAGGAATAAAACTTCCTATGTTTTTGGTACAAGTGTCAGCTGGAAGTAACATTAACAAATTAAAAAATATAAAAATATTACTTTATCGTTGCATCAAATGAGAGCAACTGAGACGACCTGAAATTCCACAATGTCATAACTGTCAAGGCTTCTTCCATCGCGCTGCAAACTGTTATCTCCCAGCCAGATGTGTTAAATGTAATGTGAACCACGAAAGAGGAAAATACCCTATGGAAAATATAACACCTGAGGAAAGAAATAAATTATTCTGCGTGCTATGTAAAAAATTTGGACATCCCGCTTCATACAAAGGATGCGAGAAGTACAAAATATTAAAACAAAAACTAATTTCTAAGAAAAAAACATTAACAGGAAAAAATTAACTTTAATAACAAATCAATTACTAACCAATCCTTTGCAAATATTGTTGAGGGAAATAATACTGAAGAAAATGTAAATGTTAATAATTTTTTTATGCAGGAAATTAAAAATCTTATGATAAATATAAACACACAAATTACAAATTTACAGAAACCGTTAGACTTACAAGTATCTAGAATAGATGCAATATTTTCCATGTAAGAAGCATAATGGCCTCAAACAGTGAAGCGATTTTAACACTTAAAAATCTCAAAATAATTCACATAAACGTTAATTCATTAGTACGGGTTAACAGAAGGTATGAATTACAACGGTTTATCGATATACACAAACCGGATATTATACCAGTAAATGAGAATAAGCATAACGCTAGACACAAACTTACATTTCAGAACTATAGTCTAATTAAGGGGTAAATGGCAGTATGCCCTAGTATGACCAAATTCTTGGCAGTTTAAACACTGAACGGGATCATTTCATTTGTGCGGCTCCTCTATCGTGATTTTTCTGTACAGGATGTATTTTAAACTGTAAATGTAATGCGTTTCATTTTTTTTTAGCTTAACATCGCCGGGCTCTAACTCCACCCGAAATAGTGGTTTGGGATTTTTTCCCTATTTTTAATATTTGTTACATTTTTAATTTTGAAGCCCTTTTCTTCTAAAAATGTTTTTATTTCGTCTGGGTCCACGCATGAGTCAATGCCCTTTATCACAACCTGAAGACCTTTGCTGCTTTTTAGTTGGTATGTATAGAAGCTTTTTTTAAGTGCTTCAATTTTATTAATTATTTTACGAAAATCATTCTCGTGATTAACCTCTATTTTTGTTTCGTTTATATTGCCACGCTTGATTGCAGCAACGTAAAACGAATTTTCACCTATCACCGAGATTAAACTTTTTATTAGCTCACTTGAGTTTTGCTCTCTAAGATCTATCGGGGGTGGCTTTGACGTTTTTATGACGTTAGGTGCTTCAGAAGATTCATCCTCCAGAATTGCAAAACGATTTTGTGAATTTATTCTATCAAAAGATGGAATTTTCGAGGCCGAGGCTACAGCTGAAGAGGCAGGGCTGCGACCACGTTTAAGCACTGTTGTATACCTGTCCATACCAACTTGCACTTGTGGTTTTTGACAGATTTTTTCTTGTTTGTTTTCCATTGCGTCTATGTTCGAGTTAATGGTGTCAGTGGTAACGCTGGCTGGCATAGGTTTTGCCGTTAGGTAGTTACTATTGTTTTCTGTTGTTATGTTTATTTCCACATTGCTTTCACTAGCATGAATATCATTTATTTTTGTTGTTGTTTCATTGTTATTACTCATATAGTGTTGTTTTTTTCACCGTTTTTTTTTTAATTTTTGTTGAATGTGCTCTTTTTATTATGTATAATGTTGTTGTTACACCGAGATAATAAAAGAAAAAAGTATACATAGATATTTGTTTGCACAGATTATTTGCAAGTATGTATGTGCGTACATACATATATTTTTTTACTTGTATTTTTTCTTAATTTTTTTATAGTAATTCTATTGTTCACTTTTATATTGAGCGTCCAAATTCGCTTGTTAAACTGATATTATTAACAAATTTATGTTAAAAAAAAGAATCGTATGCGGAGTTAAAAGAAACACGTCTTTTCTCATCGAGCACGACTGAACGAATCCTAACAAGACACAAGTAAAAAAAAAATTGGAGTCGAAAAAGAAAAAAACAAAATTAATATTTAAGGTACCTAAGGCTTGTGGGCCCCCTGGATCCAAAAAAAAAACCGGGCGCCCACTAAGTGGTAACTGCGGGTACTCAAGTTAAAGGTACAACATTGTGTAAGAAAAACGAAAATAATAAAATGTGAGGCAGACGGGGCTTCTGTGGCCTAGGGCAAAAAAAGTTGACCCACCCTTACTAACATATACATATCTATGTGTGGACACTCAAATTAAAGGTAATATTGGGAAATGGCGCTGCTGGTAAAAACTGTTTTTGTAACTAAAGCTTCTCTGCATAGACGGACTTCGGCCGGGTGCAAGGATTTTTTTCTCTATGGTATAACAACACCGGCTCCGCTAAAGCTTTTCTGAATCTAAAAATTCTTAAACTAATTTGCAATCGTGAGCAGATTACTATTAATTTGAGTACCCACACATACATATTAGTGCGGGTGGGAGCACTTTTCACCCCAGAAGTCCCGCTCTCCCTAAATTTTATTATTTTCGTTTTTCTTGCACAATTACCTTTAATTTGAGTTCCCACACATACCACTAAGCTGGCGAGGCGGTTTTTTGGGTCCGGGGCCGATGGACGTCCGCCCCCTTAAATTTTAATTTTGTTTTTTTTTTTTAATTTTGGCGTATCTTTTTTTTTGTGTGTTCCGTAAACTGCATTTCAGCCAGTTTTTTTTAAACTCGCCAGCACAAATTTTAAAATGAGAGAATTGTTTCGAATTGTGCTCGCCAGTAGAATTTTTTCATACCCTGCTCAAAAGTACTTAAATGGAGATGTGATTTTCTTTCTTAGGAGGGCAGAGGTGCGACTACTACACTTTATTACACAATTTCAAAAATGTTTGATAGAAGACCAATATTTTGGGTGTTGGAAAAAATTTATTTTGTTGTATTGCTAGAAATGTAAAGAATGGAAAAAGTAAGATTTAACAATTTTTCGATAAAGCCTAAGGAAGAAAAGACGAAATTTGTTGAAATATTCATACTTCAAAAGTATTTGCACACATTTTTTTATTTCAAAAGTATTTACACAAGCTTGTTATTTGGAAAATATATGTTACTCAAACTTTTTAATTTAATTGGAATTATTTTTATTTGCTTTACTTATAAATACTGTGACCATCCGTTCTCTTAATAGAAACATTTAAAATTTATTATTTTTTCTTGAAAATTTTAAAAAGTAATAACTTGGAAAAGTGTAAAAGATCTTACTTTCTGACAAACTTTTTCTAAGGCGCACTGCAATTGCCAGTATACTATTTTTGACACTAGCGAAATTAAAAGATTTATTTTAAAATTGCAAAAATACTGATATTTTCGATTTCTAAAAAAGTCTTAAATATAATTTAGAAATACTACAAGTTTAACATTTTGTAATATTCAAAGTCCGTATTATTGAATTAATGCTACTTGACTTTATTCTGTTCTCAAGTCTCGAGTTTCCGATTAGTTAAAAAAGTTGATAAAAATAAACAAATCGAAATTTAAAAATCTTAGTTTTCATACTACCAAGCAATTTTCAAAATTTGTAACCTTTAATGGATTAAATCCTTATGATTTGGAAGAATAGTTTGAGGAGATTCATTTTAGTGACGATGAAATTTTTAATAGCATCACTGAAGAAAATGATGAAAAACTATCTGGTTTTTGTGGAGAAGACTTATAAGAACCTCTTAATGTTCAAACGGTTGGAAAAATTCGTCAGATAGCTAATAACTTACAAAATTAAATCCTTCTGTACGAAACAGATACTGAAAAAATTTAAAAACTCAATAGTAAAATGTGTTACTAGTTATATGTCAGGATATCGTTAACAACACAATCAGTTAATAAAAATGCAAACCAAAAATTAATGACAAATTATTTTGAAATAAAAAGCAGATCAAAATCTTGCCAATAAAAATGCTCCGACGGTACCAACTGCTAATGGTCTTCAATCTAGCGATGACAACGGTGATGATTTGATTGTTTTCTCTAGAAATGACAGTAATTTTGAACCAATTATTATAAAAGCGGATTAGACCCTTATCAAGTAGTGGTTCCGATAATATGTAATGTTTTAGTGTTATATTTATATTTTGTCCCTAGTTCGCTCTTAAATAAGTTATTTTAAATCAATTTTTTAACTTAACTTACACGTTCTTACATACCTTATTTATTTTTCAGCTTTTATACAACTGGCTTAACCAGATAAATGCGATTTTAATCTAACTTTTAAAACAAGATTTGAAGTTAGGCGTTTTTTATGCCCTGTAAATTATTTCTTCGGTCATAACACAGGGTCTCCACCTGATATAAGATTTTTATATTAGCAAACGTCAAACTCAATCGCAGAGAGTATTATCTTACGTGTGGACTCTAAAATAGTGTTAGTATTAATATTATAATAAATGTTATGAGACAGTTGTTATGAGAAATCTTATAACAACTATCTTATAAGATGAGCTGTCAAAAATACACATACATACATACACATAAATTAATAATAAGACGCTATCATTAAAATGTTTAATTTTTTAAGTGAAAATAGTTGAATTCTTGTGAAAAGTGCTTAAAAAATAATATTAAACACTAAAAACAGAGAAAAAACTAAAAAAAGAATCAAACACGACACAAGTTTACTGTACGAAAATCAGTAAATTATGAAATCTTATAACACAGGGTCTCCACCTGAGATAATATCTGATATAATATGTGAGAGAACGTCGGCAGAATGAGAGAGCACATTTCTTCATGTTAATCTTAATCTTAAACAAGGGGAACATGTATCTTATAAGATTTCATAATTTACTGATTTTCATACAGTAAACTTGTGTCGTTTTTGATTCTTTTATTAGTTTTTTCTCTGTTTTTAGTGTTTAATATTATTTTTTAAGCACTTTTCATAAGAATTCAACTATTTTCACTTAAAAAATTAAACATTTTAATGATAGCGTCTTATTATTAATTTATGTGTATGTATTTTTGACAGCTCATCTTATAAGATAGTTCTTATAAGATTTCTCATAACAACTGTCTCATAACATTTATTATAATATTAATACTAACACTATTTGAGAGTCCACACGTAAGATAATACTCTCTGCGATTGAATTTGACGTTTGCTAATATAAAAATCTTATATCTTATATCAGGTGGAGACCCTGTGTAAGATACGTGTTCCCCTTGTTTAAGATTAACATGAAGAAATGTGCTCTCTCATTCTGTCGAAGTTCTCTCAATATTATATCAGATATTATCTCAGGTGGAGACCCTGTGTAATTAAGTTGCCCAGCAGCGCTAAATAATATGGTACTAAGCAGTGTGGCCATTTTGGCATTTTTGCAGCTAAATTTAGCATTAAATTTTTTATTTGATTTGGCTGCAGAATTTTCATCCAGCATTTGGCATTTTATTTAGCATTTTTAGAAAATATTTCTAGCTTTATTTATTTTAAAAATTTTGCCGAATAGTTTTATTGATTTTACTAAAAAAAATTTATAAATTATAATAAATTTTGCCTACAAATAGTTGTACCTAAAATAATTTCGTATGAAAAATTATTATTCTTATTTTAAGAAACATCTAATCTTGTTAAAAAATAGAATATTCAGGAAATATTAGAAATGCCCTTATCATGTTGATTGTAAATATCATTTGCTCTTTGATATTACGATATAAAAGTACAGGGCAATTTCACTTTATATTTAAGCCTCTAGTACACGGAATGTAAAAAGCCACATGCGCATGTGGTTCTGACGTAATTTTGACGTCAATGCAAAGCCACAATAAGCATTGCGTGTTGTGTGATGACGTCAAAATTACGTCAGAACCACATGCGCATGTGGCTTTTTACATGCCGTGTACTAGAGGCTTTAGATAAAAATTCAATAGTGTAAATTTGTTGCTCTAAATTGCTGAACAAATAATAATTCTAAAGTTTCAACTTTTCTTAAACTATAAAAAATAAAATGATCTAAAAGAAAATGTATATCATGGAAATAAATCGTTTAAATTTTGTATAAATCGGTGGTTTGCTGGCCCCTCAATTTCAAATTTAATCTCAACTCCATATATGTATACCTCTGTCTCTCAGATGCTTTACCAAAATCTATCCACTTGTTTTAATATAACCATTTATTTCAATGACGTTATAAAATTAATCACTAAAATGTATTTTGTTTCGAATAAAATTTCATACTGGTAATAAATTTATAACTAAAACCTTGAAATAAAATTTAGCATTTTTCAAAATAATTTTTAGCATTTTTTGGCCCTGTCTAATGCCAGATTAAGCTGCAAAAGATTTTTAGATCTGGCCACACTGGTACTAAGCCATGTTCTTTTCATAAATAAACCACCCACGAAATGTGGAAATTTTACAAAGATATTTTACCAATCGCCGAACATGAACCGAACGTACCATTTTGATGAGCTCGAACGTTTAATTGGATTAATCTTTGCCAGGGAAACCGCAAATATGCAATTGTATGTTTTTCCATGTGCGACTTGTGGAGCCAGAAACTATAGCGGAATTCACCCTTGATAGTAAAGTCCCTTGTAGACCTTGTTAATCTTATAATTTTAGTAAAAATACTAACATTTACAACACAGCAACAACAAAATGTATTAGACTAAAATATACTACTCTGTGGTTGAAAAATCCCACAAAAAGCAGTAGTAAACAAAGTGTGTCAATTTACCAGAATAAAACAGCTGAAGAAACTTTATCTGTCTCTTTCTCTCACTCAGCAAGTTCATTAATTTACAATGCATACGAAAAAGACACTCACGTTTTGAAGTATAAAATCGTATTAAATATAAAAGATTGGTACAATTAATACAAAGGGTGAAAACCGCTTATATATTTATCCGTTTCAGTGCTTTTTATTACCTTTGGCAAAGAGAATTTTTTTTCGGCGACGGTAGAAATATGCCGTTATTCTACTTTTTATTACGTGTTTTTTTTAGTCTTAAGGTACGGTCAGATATGGCAAACATTTGCCGAAAAACGTCAAATATTTGTTTGCCGTAATGTGACCACAAAATATTTATTTGCGACAAACAGGAAAACAGCTGATTTTGGGCTAATAAATTTGTTTGGTGTCAAACAAAAATGCTTTTAATGTGACCACTCAAAAACAAATATTTGCCTGTATTTTAAGCAAACAAATATTTGTTCTTACAATTATTTTGTAAGAGCAAACAGTAGCAAATAACTGCTGTTGGGAACAACTTAAAAAAAAAATACCACTAAAATCAAATAAAAAAACACAAAGTATTGTAATAATATTTTTGTAAAATTTAACATTTATCTAATTTATTTATTAAAAAAAACACATGATTTTGGAATTACATTAAATTCGTTTTTGATTTTCAGTATTTTTTGTTGTTGTAGCCAAATCGTCGTGCGGTTACTGCCTTGGATCAAAGATAAAAAAGTTATCTAATCTATATATATAAAATTGTAACGTTACTGATTCACTCACTGATTCATCATCGCACAGCCTAAACGACTGAAGGTAAAAACTTGAAATTTGGACCAGGGCTAGCTCTCCCCAAATCGATCACAAAGACGGGATTTTTGGAATTCGAATGTTTAGGGGGTAAAAACGGGTAAATTCGGTAACCTTATATCCCTAAAACTAAAATTTCATACTTATCGTTGTTCTTTAGAAAAATAGGGGGACAGGTGTCTGGTACTTTTTGGAAATTAAGCCCTTTAACGGAGTTAAAGGGTAAAACCTGTATTTTGGTACTTTTTTGTCACCCCACCTATCTTTTAAACCCATAATAAGAGAAATAAGGGTTATATCACATTTGAAACTTATCTAAAAAATCCAAAAACAAATTTCGTACTTTTTCGAAATTCGGACGTTTAAGGGGTAAAAAGCGTAACTATTTTTGGTACTTTTTTACAAAACATTGTTTTTATTTATTGACATAGACGTATTAAATTATGGGCTCCCACTACAATATTTAAATTTTTTTATGCTTCAATGGGGAGAAAAAAGTACAAAAAAGGGGAAATAGGGAGTAAACGGGTAAAATCTGTATTTTGGACTTTTTTGTCACCCCATCTATCTTTTAAACCTATAAACATAGAAATAAGGGTTATATCACATTTGAAACTTATCTAAAAAATCCAAATACGAATTTGGTACTTTTTTGAAATTCGGCCTTTTTGGGGAGTAAACGGGTAAAACTTGTATTTTTAAACTTTTTTGCTATGCCATCTATCTTTTAAACCAATAAACATTAAAATAAAAACTATATCACATTCATAACGTATCTAAAAATACAAATAAAAATTTGGTACATTTTCGAAATTCGAACGTTTAAGAGGTGAAAATCGTACCTATTACAAAGTAGCTGGTTAAAACCTAGAAACATAAACTTTGGCGTAATATGTCCACGAAAGAAAAGGAGATGCTAACGAAGTAGCGGGTTAAATGCTAGTTATTGTATAAAACCATTTTTTGAGTAATTACCATTTTAAGATTTCAAAAATGGATTACGAAATATAAAAAGAACACTGAAATCATATATGTATAATCGATTTTAAACTCAACCTTTCAAAAATGTTTAAGCAATTTTACACGATATTTATTTTGCGGTGGGTTTGACAGATGTAAAGTCCATATGTAATTTCACATGTCTGTCAAAATTGACAATTACAGAAGGTTAATCATTTTTGCTTTAACACGTTCCTTTTTGGTTTCACCTGACATAACATAAAAACATTCATATTAGCAATCTATTTACTGATTTATATTTATATTCACTTTTTATTGTATTTTAGTTAATTAAAAATTTTGTTTTTTTTTTTTAGAAAATGTGTAAGTAAATAGATTTTAATATATATTTGCCTCCACAAACAGACGACTTGCAAAACAGCTGATGTCAGATGGTTTGCCAGATCAAAATAGAACACGCTCTAATTGAAAGAAATTCCTCTATATTTTCCATCACAATTTGTATAATAGTGTTTTGGCAAATAAATTTATATATTTTGACAGTTTGGTCAAATATTTTGCTTCGGCAAATATTTTTTTAAGTGTGACCATATGGAAAACATGTTTACTAATATGTGTGTTTGCCGCTATTTGACATCTGTTCGAGCAAACAAATATGAGCAAATAAATGTGCGCAGTGTGACCACAAAATGAAACCTACATTGTTTTGAAAAAAAATTTGCCAAATAAAGGCAAACATATTTGGGGCTAATATTTGCCATATGTGACCGTACCTTTAGATTTGCAATGGTTGTCATAAGGGTAAGATCGTTGGTTTTTCAGAAAAACAATATATTTTGGTTAAAAACAATCCCCCATCTTCATAAAAACTATTTTAGGTTTATAGTAGGTACATGAAACGAATTTTCTATGAAAATTTGTTTAATAAAACTTTTATTGATCAAAAATATTTTTTATGAATATGGGGGAATATTGCTAATATTTTTGATCAATAACTTTATTCCACTCTTCTGAAAAATGTGTGTTTTTTTTTTTATTTATGACACTGTGTTAAGACAAAGCGAGTTTTATTAAAGATAAATGTTAACCCGAACTGTCAAATTTTATACATAAGAAAAACATCATAAAAAAGCAATTATATGCGTTTGTGCTGATGTGAAATATTCTATACCCATCTTTTAATTTATCGATCGAATCAGAATCACTTTCTAAATCAATCCAACAATGTCCGTCCGTTCGGCTTATTGTTCATGTTAATCTTGTGCTTAAAGTACAGGTCAACTCTTTAGATAATTTAATGAAATTTGGTACATATATTCTTTCCGGAATGGAGTATTAAAGTTCATTGACCATTTAATTATGTTCGGAAAATCGTTTATAAATACTGTGGTGTATGGTATCACGTATCATTGGTCCAGGTTTGACCAAATATACTCTTACTTGTTTACTATATGCAAATATTATTAAGCCAGTTTTGTTTTTAGGACATATTCTTATTAATTTTTATAGATTATTTAAAAGTTTATATATCATATTTAATGCATATAAAACATTTTTTAGAGCATATTTCAGGTTCCCCGATCATTACTAATGATTACTAATTGTCATGATTAGTAAAAAAAAAAATTTTAACTTTAATATAAAGTAAATAAAAATACGTTTATTTTGCTCGTTTACTAATTGATAACGATTACCAATGATCTAACTACATACATATATATCTGTGGCAATACACAATAATGGCTTAAGTCGAAATTACGCGTTTTGGGATATTAAGGATTTTGGTGCCTATTATGAACTTAATTCGATTTTCGACAGCAGTCGAATTAGTTGATCGAACGAATTTTCATTTGGTATTATGGCACACATTCGATAAAAAAGTACTATTGTGATTTAGTTTATTCACAGTAGTACATTTTCTATCAGCTGTCATTTTAAATAAAAAATTTTTATTAACAAATTTAAAAAATTAAAAAATAAAACTTATATAAATCATGACTACGACGGAATTATGGTACGATGATTTTCCTGATGAAGATGATCGCTTACTGGAGCTGGCCTGTACCTGTAGCCTGAACTTTTGTAAAAATTCCTTTTGCCAACAAAAGATTTTGTTCCATAAGGGTAACAAGCTTTTCCAACTGCTGCTTACTACTGTCGACTTTAGACTTGCATAAAATAACCAAAAATAATGAAGAATGTGGAATTTGCACACCAAAACTAATAAATTACCAAAAACTTACATTTTCAACAATTTTATTTTAAATTATTTACACCGTCGAAAGCAAATTTGTTTTCGTTGAAAAATTCTATGCACACCGAAATTTTCGACAGTGCTACAAACTCATAATACCAAATTAACATTCGATAGTCGATGTTCGATAGCCATCGAAAATCGTTTATCGAATGTAACTCATAATAGGGGCCTTTGTCTTAAATAAGTTGTGTTTGGTTTTTATATAAAACTAGCTTCACCCAGTGCGCTTCTCTACCCTCATAAAATATGCAACTTTTTTCAATACAGATCTCGTGCATTGCTTATGAAGTTATTTGTACCAAGTTTGAATACTCTTGCTGTTACCATTCACCAGTTGCACAGAAATCTATATAGTGTTTGCATTGAAGTTGTACCGTCTAAGTCTACAATAAGGCAGTGGGTCTTTTGCAGATATATATACCAAGCTATTTGTTCCAAATTTTTTAATTGTAGCTGTGGCCGTTGTTTAGATACACAGAAATCTAGTTTGATCCACGCCCACCTCTCCAATCCTGCACATTACTTAAAGATGCTGTCTGTATATTGATAGCCATTCTAATTGTACCAAATTTAGACAAGTTTACACTTACCGTTCTTCATATATACGGGATTCTATTTTGTGCCACCCGTTCTTATCACTTATCCACTCCCACCAGTTTTTTGACATACATACATATGTTGCGTGTCGATAACCCAGCGATGTGTACCAAATTTGAACAACTTTTATCTAACCGATCTCTAGATATACTATTCACGAAACTTTATTTAGAACTTAGCCACTTATACAACTTAAAATTGCGATCTACACACTTAAATGTTTGTACTAATTCTCATTTTTAGTGACATCTGAGAGTAGTATTTATACTCTAACCAAAACGTCTAGATGGCTCTAGATTATTCGAATTGTTTCCGGAAGGTTCTCCAGCGTCTAATTATCCAAACTTACTCAGCTAATATGATTATGCATTAACACTATGGCTGAATTTAAATTGAGCTATTATACATTAATAAACTAAAGCATACTTTATGGATGAACAATAAACATCATTATGTTATACAATTATGTATAACAATTTTAACTTTACATTTGTACAGTGAATTTTACATTAGAAATATGCCTAACTAATACAATAACAATTTCAGCTAAAAAATTACTAACAAATACAAAATAACTAATAATTACAAGATAACTAATAAATTAAACCAATTCTTAACTAAAGTCACTTTCGTTACAATATAAATAAATCTATTTTATGCAATACCCACTTCTCTAATCCCGCAAAGACTTTGTCAGATGTTGTGTATAACTAACCAAGATGCTTCTACCGAATTTGGAGATACTAAGATATCTACAATCTCTTTTTATGGGAGGTGCCACTTCCACTTTTTCGATTCCGCCCACACGTTTTCGGATGTTGTGTATTGATAACATAGATGTTTATACCTAATTTGGCAACTTTGGTTCTTGTCGTTTTTCAGATTTACATAAATCTATAATGTCTTTTGTATGGGAGATGCCACGAGGCTGTGTATTGATAACCCAAATATGTGTACCAAATTTGGACATTAGAGAGGCTGTGTATTGATAACCCAGATATGTGTACTAAATTTGGACAATTTTTGTGTATTGATAACCAAGCTGCTTGTGCCAAATTTGGATACTTTAGGCCTTTCCGTTCTCCAGATATATAGAAATTAAAAAAAAAAATATATAGTCTGTAGATCCTTCCAGACAATCAGTTATATACTGTAAAGCTTCATAGAGATCGGTGCAGCGGTTTAGGCGGCTATAAGGTAAAAAACAAACAAATAAACATACATACATTAATTTGTATACCTCCACCCATTCACCACTAGGAATGGGTATACTAAATTTGTCATTCCGTGTGAAACTTTTTTATTATACATCTAAGACCCCTTAAAGTATATATATTCTGGCTCCTTGAGTAATTTTAAGTCGATTTAGCCATGTCCGTCTGTTGAAGACACGCTCACTTTCGAAAAACGCAAAGAAAAGAACAAACTTGGTCTCAAATTGCTTGTAGTTATCCTAAGCAGTTTGGGATTAAAATCCAGCAACATCGGTTCAGTAGGATCAGAACTATGAATCAAAATGTGGAACCAACACTCTAAAAAAATTGATAATTTTGATACAGAAACTAACATAAATGGTGGAATAATGTATGGAATGATATAAAATGTTGCACAAATTCGCTTTATACAACTGCAAATCATTCTGTTAAATTTCCATAATTTACTCTAATATAAACCCTATTCCCGGAAAACAGTTAAGTACGCCTAAACCGTAATAGATAATGCTATCATAATTAAATTCGGTACGGTACAGTTTTGTAGGACTAGAAATCACACTGCTAAATTTCGTTAAGATCGGTCCATAATTTTCCCTAGGCCCCATATAAACCCTACTCTCGGTCCATATTTCTCTAAACGTGTTTTGTCACTCTCGTCAACACATCTAATAAGAACGGTTGTTTCATTTATAACAATTTGGCGACGAAAGGGTAAAAATAAAAAGAATAAACCCAAGTGTGCGGAAATTTAATACGAGGCAGGAGGAATGGCTACAAACAGTTTTTTCAGCACCGATCCATTCGATGAAAAACTGACTAAATGGAGTCGATGGGTAAAAAGGTTCGAGACGGCTTTAGATATTTTTAAGGCGGATGGAGGTTAAAAGAAGCAATTCCTTTTACATTATATGGGGACATCAACGTATGACAAGTTATGTGATAAGGCCTTGCCCAAAACTCCTGAACAACTGGAATATGCAGAAATCATAAAAATTTTGGAAGCACACTACAATCCACAACCAAACGAGATTCTTTTAAATTTCAGATTTCATTCCAGAAAACAAAACCCGGGTGAAGCAGTAGTAGAATATTTGGTGGCATTACGACATCTAGCTGATGGCTTTGATTTTGGTATATATTTGGGCAAAGCCCTCAGGAATCAATTGGTATATGGAGTTTCCAATCAAAAACTGCAAAGCGGATTACTGGAGAGGCAATTAATTTGGCGTCTGCTTACGAAACAGCAGAAAAGGGATTTGAAGAAATAAATAACAAGAGTGTTGTTAAAGAAAATGTAGATTAAGTAAATGAGATGAAAAGTGGTAAAACAAAGAAATAGAAAAAAAAACACACACACAAACGTCTGAAAAAAATTCTAAAAAGAATTGTTTACGTTGTGGTAGCAGTGATCACATGGCACACAAGTGTATTCACTTAAATACGGTTTGTAGTTATTGTAAGAAAACAGGCCATTTAAGAAGAGTGTGTTTTAAAGCCAAAAAGATGCTTAACCAAATCTCGGAAAATGAAAGTGATACAGCTAGCACACCAGAAGATATTTTATAATGCGAACGTAAATGATAAAAGTATTAAATTTGAGATCGATACGGGGTCACCTGTTACAATTATGAGTCTTGCAGATGCTAAGAAATATTTTTCGGCAAAATTTAAAGTACATAAATCTGATCTGGAGTTATAGTTATTGTTAAACCCCTTTAGATTGCGTTGGTTTCATCAGAGTTGTTGTTTTAAAGACATCACTTACTGCAAAGCAAAAATATACATCGTGCGTTCAAATCGTAAGCCATTGCTGGGTCAGGAATGGTTGAGAACCATACGTATAGACTGGTCATCGATTTTTAAAAATAACACTAAAACGGGTGCTGATGTGAATCAAATTCGAATGGAGGTCCAACGTGAGGGTAAGCTAAAACAAATACTGGAAAAATACCAAGTGCTATTTTCTCCTAAGGTTGGGAAAATTACAGGTTATCAGGCACGCTTGTATGTGAAACAAAACTCCATTCCCAAATGCTTAAAGGCAAGGAGAGTGGAATTTCCTTTTCTGAAGGCCGTTGAGGAGGAAATTAACGATCAGGTAAAGGAAGGGTTATTAGTTAAGGTGGAGAAGAGTGAATGGCCCACGCCTGTAGTAGTAGTGCCCAAAAAGGATAATAAGGTCCGTTTATGTGGTGACTACAAGGTAACAATTAATCCAGCATTGATAGTAGATGAACACCCCCCCTTCGTACTATTGACGAGCTACTTAACACGATGGCGGGAGGAACTCTCTTTTCCAAAATTGACTTGTCAAAAGCATATCTCCAGTTAGAGGTCCATCCTGAGGACCGCCACTTATTGACATTAAGTACACATTAGGGATTATATCAACCTACTCGGCTTATGTTCGGCATAGCTTCCGCGCCTGCAAAATGGCAACGTTTTATGGAGCAGCTTTTACACGATATTCCAGGGGTTAAAGTTTTTCTCGACGATATCAAAATCACAGCCAGCAATGAAGAATTGCATTTGAAAAGGCTAGAGGAGGTCTTACGCAGGTTAAGTGAACACAACATGCGGGTAAATTTATCAAAATCTGAATTTCTACGTGACAGTATTGAGTACTGTGGGTACATAATCGATAAAAATGGGATCAGAAAAATGAGATTAAAAATGGAAGCCATAGCAAATATGAAAAAGCCGGAAAATAAGGATGACGTTCGTTCATTTCTGGGGTTAATAAATTTTTACTGCCGTTTTATCAAAAATCTTAGTACAATAGTAGAACCTCTTAACAGATTACTTCAAAAAGAAGTTAAATTTGATTTCGATTCCAAATGCGATTTAGCGTTCAATGAGGTAAGGATCCAAATGCAATCGGAGACAGTACTTACTCATTACGATCCAAAATTACCGCTGATATTAACGGTAGACGCAAGTCCCACGGGTGTCTGGGTAGTATTAAGCCAAGTTTATCCCGATACTATCGAGAAGCCGATTCATTTTGCATCCAAATCGCTGAACAAAGTACAACGTAGGTATAGTCAGGTCGACCGGGAAGCTTATGCCATTGTGTTCGGAGTAAAAAAGTTTAATCAGTATTTGTATGGTCGAAAATTCACGTTAGTCACCGATAACAAGGCAATCTAACAAATATTTTCACCTCAGAAAGGATTGGCGGTCTTATCAGCTACACCTATGCTACATTATGCAATTTACCTACAATCATTCAACTATGACATACGTTTTCGCAATTCAAAAGAAAATGCCAATGCGGACGCCCTCTCACGTTTGGCAACAACAACATCAATGAGTGAAGTGGACCTTTTAGAAATAGAATTGATAGAAAATTTACCGATCAAAATAAGGGAGCTTAGCGCCGCTACAAGGAAGGAGGGTGAAATAAAAAATCTGTTGGAAGCACTTCAGTTCGGTCGCACATGTAATGAAAATGATCGCTTTGGTATTGATCAGTCGGAGTTTTCGTTGTAACAAGGGTGTTTGCTAAGAGGAATACGGGTGTATATTCCAAAATTATTGAGAAATAAAGTTTTGAACGAATTGCACACGGGACATTTTGGAATCTCAAAAATTAAGTCACTAGTTCGTGCATATGTATAGTGGAAAGGGTTGGATGAAGAAATTGAGAAAGTAGTTGCAAATTGTAGAGCATGACAGTATATGCGCCCTGAACCTAAACATGAACCAGTATGTTGTTGGACTCCACCACGGAATGTATTCGAACGGGTCCATGTGGACTATGCAGGCCAATTTATGGGGATATTTTTCTTTGTATTAGTGGACGCTTTTAGCAAATGGCCTGAGGTGCGTATAGTCCCAGACATGACAGCAACATAAAGTTGACGCTTTTAGCAAATGGCCTGAGGTGCGTATAGTCCCAGACATGACAGCAACAACAAACAATAAAAGTCTGCAAAAATATTTTTAGCACTTTTGGCACACCCAGAATTCTAGTGAGTGACCACGGCACCCAATTTAAATCAAAAGAATTCAAGGAATTTTTACGGATCAACGGAATCGTCCATAAATTAGGAGCTTCCACCCTGCAACAAACGGGCAAGCTGAACGGTTTGTTCAGACTATGAAAAATAAGTTTATATGCTGCACAAGGAAATAAAAATAGTATTGCAGATGATTTAGACAAAATATTATTGGCATATAGAAGAGCCATACATCCAGTTACAAACAAGTCTCCAGCAATGGTTATGTTTGGCCGACAAATTCACACGCGTTTAGATCTTCTTGTACCAAAAAATTACATAGAAAGCAGCGAACGAGTAAACACAAAAAAATCTTTTATGAGAGGAGTAAAGGTAGCTGTCCGTGATTATTTAGGAAAAGAGAAGTGGAAGTTTGGTGTGGTGGTGGGGAGATCTTGAGACCTGCATTATGAGGTGCGTTTAGAGGACGGTCGTCAGTGGCGTCGACATGTTGATCAGATGCGAGCAGTGGGAGAAGAGGTGGTAGACATTAGAGTTGAAGGTAAACAAGATTGCGCACCAGTCGCTGGTAATCAACAGGAAGTGGTAATTGAAGCCGCCGCCAACGTATCTCATCAACAAAAGAGTAACGAGGTTCAGCAGCAAACAAATGATGGAAGCCTAACACAACCTGAGGTAGAACCTGCGATTACTAATATTCCTACTGAACATGCAGTGGTTTCGACAGCAGGCAATGGTGCACCAGATCGGGTTTCGTCTCATGAAACAAGTGATGGAAAGGTAGTTCCTGGGAACCCGAATTCTTCAAGACCAACTAGAAATGGCAAACCTCCTAAGCATTTTCATGATTTTAATTTAGATTTATAAATTAAATGTTGGGCATAATTAATGTTTATTTAAATTGAAATTTTTTGTATTTTAAATTGTATATTTATTGTAAATGCGTTTATATTTTTATGTACTGTGGGAGAGATGTCATATTGGCAACACTTTTAAGAATATGAAATATCTTCTGAACAATAATAAAAACGTGTTTTGTCACTCTCGTCAACACATCCAATAAGCTAAAACTAATTACACCACAGTATTTTAATTTATTTTTTGTAATACCAGAAATCAGTTTTTAGAATTTTGGGATGATTGGTCTATAATTTACCATTGGTCCAATACAAATTATCCTCCTAAAAATAATTTTAGTTCGGCTGAAACTGTTACGAATCATGATATTGTTACGAAAGAAACTTTAGTTAAGAATAAGTTTAATTTATTAGTTATCTTGTATTTATTAGTTATTTTGTATTTGCTATGTATTTTATAAGTTTCAATTGTTATTGTATTAGTTAGGCATATTTCTAATGTAAAAATCACTGTACAGAATTTTCTAGTACAAATGTAATTGTTATACATAATTGTATAACATATTAGTGTTAAGATTATTGGTAACCCATAAATCATGCTTTAGTTTATTGATGTATTATAGTTCAATTTAAATTCAGCCATAGTGTTAATGTATAATGATATTAGCTGTTAAGATAATAAAAGCTCGAATGGTCCAGAAATTTCGAAAATGTTACAGACATTTCGAATGTTCCAGAGCCACCTAGATGTCAGCGCTCAGAGTATAAATACTCGTGAAGGTGGGCATTGATAAAGAGTATTAGAAGTATTAGAACCAACATTTAAGTGTGTACATCGCAATTATAAGTGGTAAAATTGACTAAGTTCTAAATAAAGTGGAGTGAATAGTTTATAGTGCAGCTATAAATAAAGTGTTTAAAGTGTTTTATTTATTTTATTAAAGTTGCAATAAAAGAACTCAAGAGGTTTATTATAAAGGAAATAAACCAATATGTTTAAACCAACATATCTATAAATCAATACACATATAAACATATTTGAAACGCAAAAAATTGGGCGTTTAAACTACCAATGCAGATCATATGAATATGACAACGTTTATCGTAGTGCTCCACATGTTTATTTTGAAATTACATATAAAATATGGGGCACTGATTTACAACTGTTGACTTTAAACTTCATATAAATTGATAGCGGTTTTCACCCTTTGTACTAAGTGTACCACTCTTTTATATATAATACGATTTTATTTTTCAAAGCATGAGTGTCTTTTTCGTATATATTGTAAATATATTAATTTGCTGAGTGAGAGAAAGAGACATATAGAGTTTCGTCAACTGTTTTATTCTGGTAAATTAGCACACGTGTTTACTATAGCTTTTTGTTGAATTTTCAACGACTGCATAGTAAATTTAAGTCTAATATATTTTGTTGTTGCAGTGTTGTAAATGTTAGTAATTTAACTAAATTAATAATACTAACAAGGTCTACAAGGGCCTTTACTATCAACGGTGGAAACCGCTTATGTTAAGTTCAACTAAACCAACGTTTAAGCACTCACTGATATATTAGCCGTTAGTGTTGCATTGCAATACTGCGTTCATGAAATCAGCGAACTTTTACAAAAAGCCCTTCATATCGTCATGATTTAAAAAAAAAGCGTAAGTTACATTGAACAAACTTTACAGAAGTTGCAAAAATTTTTCTACATTGAAAAATAACCTTAGTTTTTGCATTTTTTTAAGAGAAAAAAAGGGAACAAATAGATGATTATTAAAAAACAACAAAGGCAAACTTACTTTTGATAAGCAAGAATAAAAATGAACAACTTTCTTTTTTTGGTTTGCATTTCACTCAGGCGTTTTAGAAATTTGTTGATAAAAACGTTATTTTTAATTGTGTAAGTGTAAAAAAATTTAAAGAAACATATACTTTAATACAGTGCATCAAAAAGTCGATTTTGAATTTTATGTAACTTAGGGCTTTTATCTTGGACGAAAATTTCACTGAAATAAGTTATAATTAAATAAAATAAATAAAAAAACGATAATAATGCATTTATTGACCATGTTTTGGTTTATTTATTTTCATGGTTGTTTTTATTTCAGAGTGCTATTAAAGGATTGCAAATGAGCGGCTTAAATATTGTGTCGATAACTGATAATACCCCTGTATCATGGAATCCACCAAGGGCGCGTAAACAGAGAAGTTTATAAGCAAATATCATACAATTGTTTTCTTAAGCTACATTGATGTTTGAACATAAAAATTGTCAAAAATACATAAAATAAAAATGTTTATATAGTTTGCTTAATTAACAAATGGTAATTTTTAGAGTGCTATTTGACAGATAAATGGTATTTGATTATTAAGTTAACGTTAACCTAAAAAGTTACTGATAAGCTTACAGCAGGTTTGTCCTAATGGTAACTTTATAATTGAACTTTAAGACATTAAAGCTGCCATATTTTCTGCTGAAGATGTAACTTCAATGACAGTTTTATATTAAATTAAATTATTTAAACTTATTAAAAAAAATACAAGAAACCAAACAATTTAATAAAGCACAAAAAATGTACTTCTGTTTTTAATTAAAAAAATAAATAAAAGTTAATCCCCAGTTAGCTGACAGTAACAGTAACGTAACCTTTCAGTAAAAAGTAGGTTAGATTAGAAAGGCTGGTGTGAAGCAAACTTCACACCCTCACCCAGAGACCAATATGGTCCATTGTGACGCCTTAATTAGTGAAAGAAAGAAGGAAAGAAATATAGTGTGAGAGAGTAGGAGAAGTAAATGGTGAAAGCACAGGAAAGGAAGATAGTGGAAGATAAGAAATCAGACAGAAAAAGCAAAAACAACCCTACCAAACAGGAAAACTGCCCTACATGTTTCCAGTCCCCAGCCTCCTGCCGCGCAGCCAGGTCATTCCCATTACGAATCCCGTCAGATTCTCGAGCCCGCAGCCCGACACATCTCCCAATTCGTGCAGGAATCTGCTACCAAGCCACCTCAGCCTGCTGTTCTGTAGCTTGGGACAGTGTCACAGAAAGTGCTCAACTGTCTCCAACTCCTCTGGGTCCTCACACAGCCTATCCGATAAGCCAGACCAAATTCTCACCGCCATTCTGCCTATCATACAGTGGCCCGTGATAATACCTATCATGGTCCTGACGCAGTCCCTACTCTTACCCAGCAGCGCGTTTTAATTTGATCTACTGAGCATCGGCCACAGCGTGCGCGATACTCGGCAGTCCGTTCGGCCCCGCCAAGCCCGATTAGTCCCGCTCAGAATCCATTCCCTAATTCTCCCAAAGTAGAAACCCATTGGAGACCTTATCACCTGCAAGCTGTCAGGATCCTCCATTTCCGAACCTATAATCTGCTCTGCCCTGACCAGCTCTCCCTAGAAGCCATTATTAAATGAATGCTAAAACCAAATAATAAAACCAAATTACTTTAAGAAAATACTCGATTAAGGGACTTTGTATTTGAAGATACATTTGTATAATATATACTATTGTTTATTGTAGTTTAAGTTGATAATTATTATAAATAAATAAACAAATTGAGAAAAAAAGGCAATACCACCTCTGCCAAACGCCCAAAATCGACCGTAGTGACCAAATAATCCGTAGAGCCGGGCGAGCCTATAGGTGATAACCACTAGTACTAATTATACTCAAGATCCGCGAGTGACCCTCCGTGAAATTTCCCAACAGTCCTAGCTCCCTCAGCCTAAGAATGCTCCTTGCTGCCATTCTTATCACATACTGCTTTATAGGCAGAAGATGAAGAATAACATCCAGAGCCGCCTAAGGGGTACTTCTCAAGGCACCTGTCATGCCGATCGAAGCACACCTCTGAGCCTTAGACAGAAGGTCCCTAGCTAGTTTCAATGCCTCCCACCAAACACAGCATCCATACGTAAGAATGGGTCTAACCACCGAAGTGTACAACCATCCCACAACTGACGGCCGCAGTCCCCAACTCCTACCCATCGACGATCTGCAAGCATATAATGAATTGAGACCCCTCTTTAGTCTCTCCTGAGTATTCCTTCGCCAGGACAGCTTACTGTCCAGAAAAACTCCTAGATACTTAGCACTAACAGATAGCCTATGCTCTACTCCTAGCACCGGAAGCCTAAAATTCTACACCTTGTACCTCCAAGTGAAAAGAACTAATTCTGTCTTCTCCGGACTAAATCCCAAACCCTTATCAGTCGCCCATGCTGACAGTTCGCCCAGCGCCCCTTGCTTGACATCGCTAGTTATCGGCAGAAACTTGCCCGATACTAACGCCCCAGAACTACATTGACAACCAAGAGCCACAATAAGGGAGAAAGAACTCCCCCCTGTGGGGCCCCCTAGTCACGAGTTTCCTTAAGCGCTCGTTTCCCCAGTCCCAGTTAATAACTCTGCTGATGCTTAGCAGAGTAAATAACACTCTGCTAAGCATCAGTTTTCTACCTGCCTTAGGTAGAAAAATAACCCTGACCTATCTCCACCCTCTAGGAATGTAGCCATCTAGCAGACATACCCTACATAGTTCCACCAGCAATAGTAGTGATGATACAAGGATATTCTATACCAACTGGTATAGCCAAAAGTATTAACCGCTCATGTTACCTTATCCAAGGTGATGATGTCCCCCACTGCCTCCCTTATAAAACCTCCCGAGCCCGATCCCGATCCACACCCCACCTGTTCCCCCGTCCCAGGATCCACACAATACGGGAAGTCAGTCTCCATAAGCAAACAGAGAGATTCGGAGCTAGATTCCGTCCATGAGTCGTCCGGTCTCTGAATAAATCCCGGGGCCACGCGATCCTTGGATAAAATCCTTCTGAACCTGGACATCTCCTTTACAGATTCCACTGACTCGCTAATTTGATCCACGAGTCCCTTTTATCCCTTCTAATAGCTCCCTTATACCTATTATAACTTATCCTAAAGTTACTCCAATCCTCATCCCTACGCGTATACTTTGCTCTATTGAATAACCTACTGACAGTGAGCCCTCAACTCAGCTGTCCACCATCTCGGTTGCGAGTGCCTACCCGGAAAATTCAGCGGACAAGATCGCTCATAGCTACTAGTCAACTCCTCCGTACAGGTACCCACCAGGTGCTCCACATCGGCCTTTTTGACTTTTCGAAATTAAGATTAAAGGATATACGACCATGGTCAGAGAAGGAAAATCTCAAAGCCACCCTCCAATCATCTACTAAGTCTCTATAGTTCGTCAATGTTACATCTAGTACTGCCTCCCTATCTCTAGTTCTGAATGTTGGCGTATTCCCCCTATTACAGATGTAAAGATTGCTAGCAATAATAAAATCAAACATAGATTCACCCCTTTTGTTGATGCGGTACTTCCCCATTGGGTATGGTGTGCATTACCGTCACAACCCAGTTCCAGTCTCGAGCCCCTCCTGCTCGAGTGCTCCACCAACTCACGTACTTTCACACCAGGTGGATCGGTAGCCTCATATGGTAAGTATACCGATGCTAGTGCTAGGACCATTTTGTCCCTAGCTTCACCTGTCACAACCGTGATACAACCGTGCCACGCCCACTTGTCCACTATTACCCCAATTTTAACGGATGTTGTGTATTGATAATCAAGATGCTTGTACCTAAAATGGAAGCCTTGGCTCCTGCCGTTCTCCAGATATACATAAAAACAAAATATAAAAAAACAAGGAATTTTTGGGCTAAATTAGAGTAAGTCGTGGTTTTTGCTAATTCCGGACTATATATGACAAAAATGTATTACTAACAAGTCCCCATCATATCTGGGGTCTACGTTTTAAGTTGATAATACATACATAATAAATTTCTTGTACCAAACACATTAGGGAGCGACATCGTTCTAAAAAACATCGATATTTAAAAACATCGATGTTTCCACGATAAGCATCGATGTTAAAAAACTTCGGTAAAAACACGATACATCGATGTTTTAATTTTTATACACTTCACCACCACTAGTGGTGAATGACGGTATACTAAGTTTATCATCCCTTGTGAAACTTTTTTATTATACATCTAAGACCTCATAAAGTATATATATTCTGGCTCCTAAGTCGATTTAGCCATGCCCGTCTGTTGAAAACACGCTCACTTTGGAAAAACGCAAAAGAAAAGAACAAACTTGGTCTCAAATTGCTTGTAGTTATACTAAACAGTTTGGGATTAAAATCCAGCAACATCGCTTCAGTAGGATCAGAACCATGAATCAAAATGTGGAACCACCACCCTAAAAAAATTGATAATTTTGATACAAAAACTAATCTAAATGTTGGAATAATGTACGAAGTGATATAAAATTTTGAACGTGTTCGCTTTATACAACTGCAAATCATACTTCTAAATTTCGGAAAAGGGTTTAGTACGAAAAAAACCGTAATAAATAACGCTATCATACTTAAATTTTGTACGTCACAGTTTATAGGACCAGAAATCACACTGTAAGATTTTTTGAAGATCGGTCCGTAATTTACATGAGGCCCCATATAAGCCCTTCTCCCGGAAAACAGTTTAGTACGCCTAAAACCGTAATAAAAACAATAACAACAAAAAGAAAACGAACGAAATAACAAGATAAACCAACAACAATATTAACAATTTGCCAGTGATGGTATTTTTCGGCGCTGACCAGATCAGGGCTTTTATGGTCCTTTTATGGCATTTTCCATTGTGTACCCCCTATAACCGTCTTTTATATTCGTGTTAGTACGGATGTATTTGTGTTAATCGTTGTTGAACTGTTTTGGTGATGATGGTATAACACTGATCACCAAAAAGTTTTTAAATGCCTTTTAGCATAGTGATATCCGTGGCTTTGCGTTTGATTTGATTTTTTTGTGTTATGATGATAGGTCGGTTTCGAATCGACTTCTGTAACATACGTGGGCTGAGAACTAATTTTTTTTCTGTATATGCTCACGTTTCTCTCCATCGGCCGGATATTTTCGCCTTATGTGAAACACAGGTATCTGAAAATTTTGATCCCCTGGATTTCCAGATTCCTGGGTATCACCTTCTATCCCTATTTTATCTTCATCGGGGTCTTGCTATATATATACGCAATGAAGTTGTGTATCAATGCCAGGAACCAATGGGCATGTTTGATGCGGAATTTAACTGTCTTTGGGTTAAATTCAAAATCAATACACACTTTTTGCATTTCGGGTTTCTTTACAGAAGTCCAAATGCGGGAAGGGATATCACTCTATCGCGCTTCGACTCCCTTTCCGACTCGAATATTCTTTGGCAACAACACAATACCCTTGACCTCTTCCCCTCTTCGCACCCTCAAAAGTGCGAAGTTGAAGTTCTAGCCCCTCTCGGTAACTCGGATCAGTGCACCATTTCCTTTTCTTTTCCGTTCTCAGAACTTCGGAACGTTTCACGACAGGCTATGAAACGATCAAAATTTGTTTACGGAAAAGCACGTTGGGTTGAGCTCAACGATTTATTTTGGCATTTTAATTGGAAACTTTGTTACCTTGAAAATGACGTCAATGCCATGGCGAAAATGGTTGAAAATGTTATAATGCTAGGAATGAAAATGTCCATTCCAGTTAAAAACGCATCGAATAAACCTAGGTCTAAATCTTGGTTTAATCAGACGTGCAAATCAGCAGTCAGATCCAGAGAGGAAGCATTCAGAAATTGTCATGACAATAAAACCGCTGATACTGAGTTGCTACGAAAAATTGCAAGGTCTTCGTGTGCCAAAGTGCTAGAACGGGGAAAAACAACTCTTAACGAGCCACGTCTTCGTACTGAAGTTCTTACTGCTTGCCGGGGCAGTAACAACTTCTGGTCATTCGTTAAAAGAGTAATGGTTAATGCTAGTTCTTCAATACCAACTCTTTTGAAGGATGGCCAAACATTCACGAACCTGGGGGGCTACTCTCTATTGCGATGCGAAATAAAATTGTAGCTTATCTTGTGATTGGCACTTTTTAAAGCGTTTGCGCATTTGACTTTCGCATCTTTTTATTTTTTTCTTTTCGCAAATCATCATTATTTTTCTTATTAAAACTTTTTTGCCATTTCATTACTGGAAATCTGCGCTATCTTTGATTTTTATTACCTTTGATTTTTATTAAAGTGGTAGAAGGTACCAAGTTGGCATTTATCTTTCGCATTGAGATTTTTTTCGGGCTCGAGCAGATATCGACATAAACAAGTCTCCTGAGCCGGATGGTGTACATGCACTGGTCTTGAAGCAGTGCTCTTCGACGCTAGCTCGTTCCTTAACAAATCTTCTCAGCACTTTATACCATGCCGGGGAATTTCCCGTCTGCTGGAAAGTTGCTAATTTAACGCCAATTCCTTAAAAAGGAGTGGATAATAACCATGAAAATTACCGCCCATTTGCAATTTGTTCAGGACTTTCCAAATTTATGGAGAGTATGGTAAATCACCATCTTGTAAAATTTTTAGAGTCAAATTACCTATTAAGCGAACGCCAGTCCGAACGACCGTAGAGGTCGTTCTACTGGGGACCTACTGGCCCCGTTAACGGAAAACTCACCATTTTGGCGAATGTAAGGTAATTGCTTTAGATATTTCCAAGGCGTTTAACAGAGTCTGGCATGGTGCACTCTTGTTTAAACTTGTTGCATTTGGTGTCGGTGATAATTTCTCTCGATTTATATCGAACTTTCTCAGAGATCACACTATACGCATTGTTATAGATGGGGTTTCATCAAACGAGTTCAAGATTCATTCACGGGTGCCGCAAGGCTCCGTTCTTTCTGCTACTCTATTTCTTATTTTTCTAAATGACCTCTTATGTCAAACTTCCAATCATATCTATTCTTTTGCAGATGACAGCAACCTTTGCCATTCGTATTCATTTGATTACGGATCAAGCGTATCCGATGTTGGTGCTATGAGACAGAACATGAATGATACGCTTGGCCGAGACCTAGACATAATCTCAAAAGGGGATCGTGCGAATAGGGTCGAGTTTAATGCCCGAAAGACCCAATGTTGCGTGCTGACGCATAAACGCGCGACGTATCAAACAGAATCTCGTGATGTTCTGGGCATGATGATACAATGTGATGTCCGATGGACAGAACATATATTTATTGTGTCGAAAGAAGCATTCAAGTGCCTCGGTTTTTTGAAACGGTGTAGGATATACTTCACTCCATCTGATCATCTTACAATTTTTACCACATATCCGACCGCGAATGGAATACAACTCTCATGTGTGGGCCGGTGCTTCAGTCTATTTTGGAGCTTCTCGACCACGTGCAGGAGAGGGCGAAGGTTTTCATTGGTGACAGTAGGGTATCCAATTCTATTGACTCCCTTGAGCACCGTCGCTGGATTGTATTTGCCTGTTTTATCTTTACTACATCGGCATGTGTTCTGATGAAATTAGGGATTTGGTTCCCAAAACAAACCCATACCTTTGTTCGTAATACACGTTTTTCCTCAAGAGCCCATCCTTTTGTGGTCGATTGGCCGGTGAATCGTACAACGCATTACAAGGAAAATTCGTTTTTGGCCGGACTGTTCGTATGTGGGATTACCTTCCTGCTGAAGTCTTGCCTCTCACTTTCAACATGAATAAATTCAAGTCGAATGTTCACAAGCACTACTCTCTCTTTCCTCCTTCCCATAACCTATTTTCCTAGTTCTAACAGAATGCAACTCATTAGTAGGGGTCATCCCCTGAGTGCTGGTTTTAACCAAAAAAAATATCATTATTAAATTCGGTACAGTAGTTTTGTAGGATTTGAAATCTCACTGAAAAATTCCGTGAAGATCGGTCCATAATTAGCCCTAGACCCCATATAAGTCCTACTCCCGGAAAAAAGTTTAGTACGCTTAAACCCGTAATCAATAACACTATCATACTAAAATTTGGTACGTCACAATTTTATAGGACCTGAAATCACACTGTAAAATTAAAACCATAACAGATATAGATATTGCGGTAAAATTTCTTACAACTTAGATTCATATGGCCAGAAAAAATATCATGCAATTTTGTAAGATTCACTGTTAACGCTAAAACTAATAACACTGCTGTATTGAAATTTATTATAATTTATTTTTTGTATTACCAGAAATCAGTCTTCAGAATTTTAGGATGATTCGCCCATAATTTACCATAGGTCCAATACAAATTACCCTCCTAAAGATCATTTTAGTTCGGCTAAAACTGTTACGAATCATGATATTTTACTCAAGCCAGTTCAAAGTTCTAACAAGAAACGCATAAAACTTTCTTATTGTCGGTCAATAATTTAATTCAGGTCTAAACCGCAACCAATTTTAATGCTGACGTTCGTTTTTGTGAAGCTTAGATGATAATATATATATATTTATCATATAGAGCCCACTCCTGTCGGTGGAGGGTATCAAAGATTCGGCACAGCCGAATATAGCGCTCTAACTTGTTTATTTTTTTATTATTATTGAATGATTTAATATGTACCCAACAAAGTCAGTTTAGTAAACTTTTGAGGAATTTTCTTGACAAAATTACATGAAATGCGATGTATTTTCAAAAAAATATCATGTAATTTCACCATTTTAATTAAAAATTTCATTGCGTTTGGCGCGTGTACTTTTTTAATGATAGCAAAAAACTAAAAATGCAGTTTTTAATATTTTTCCATGCCCTACACGATTTTACCTTGGGAGAACTGATATTTGCAAAAAATTCAAAAAGTTATAGCCCTAATTATTACACTGTTATAATTGTTATAACATTTCTTAAGTTTATAAAACAGGGTTCCCCTTATTACATATGTACAGATGCGGTCAAAAAAAATGGCACCAGGACATAAAAAAAATTCTTCGTTAGATATTTGTAAATAATGATGATACTTACATGACTGTCAAACAATATTTAATAACAAGCAATTGATTTGGTTTATATTTTTTTATTTATTTATTTATTATTTAATTGAACTGCTCCATACACAAGACTTACGAGTCTTATTTTGCAGTATGGAACTGAGAATGTGTATAATTATAAATCATTAATTTGATATAAAATTTTTTAACTTTTTTAAAACAACTTAAAAAACACTCAGTCAAAAAATAGCACTACAGCTCTTAAAAATAAATTAAAGATTTTGAATTTTGTTCCTCATATAATCTCATATTGAAATTAATATTTTGTTGCGTGTCCATTATTGGCAATAACCTTTGCACAACGTTTTTGCATCGATTTCACCAGATTTTGGTACCTCTCCTTCGAAATTCTGTTCTAGATTTGCTGAACTGCCACCCAAAGGGCTTCGTTACTTGTTGGTTGTATTTGGAATAATCCCTTCTTTATATCTGTCCATAAGTTCTCGATTGGATTTAGATCTGGGGACTGAGCCGGCCATTCTATAACGTTTATTTTTGTGTCCTGGGGGGCTACTCTCTATTGCGATACGAATGCAATTTCGATACGAAAGCTAAATGCGATAAGAAGCCGATTTGGTACTCTCTACCGCTTTCGCAAACCCTTTCGTAAAATGTTTCAAAAACGAAGCAACCCTGGGAATAAAAATTCAAGATGGCGCAGATTGGCAGTAATGAAATGTCAAAATATGAATAAAAAATTAAACAAGGAAAGTTAAGCCGCTTTTGTTTGAAATTTAAAATTTAATTAATAGTGATGGATTCCGTGGCATTATGGTTTGAAGACGAAAACGAACGCGTAGAACGAGTTACAAGGAGAATATTACGAGATAGGTCAGATGTACTCTCTTTAAGTGATCGCAGGTAAAAAATAAAGTAGTGGAAACATTTTTTTAAAACTAATTTTTTATTTTAGCTTTGTACAAAATTTCCGTTTGAATAAGGAAGCGTTTCTATACGTTTTAAATGCTATTCAGCACGATATGAAAGTTGCAAACAGATCCACAGCAATTCCAACTATAATAAAACTAGCCGCTGCTTTAAAATTGCTTGGGCAAGGTGGATATCAACACCAAATTGGCCAAGACCATCTATTAGGACTATCGCAGCAGTCAATGTCTCGTTGCTTAATAGAGGTATGCGTGGTGATTGAGAGAATACTTTGTACCAAGCATATCAAATTTGATTTGTCTGTAGAAGAGGAACAAGAAACCAAAATATCATTTTACCATACATGCGGCATTCCTGGAGTGATTGGAGCAGTGGATGGCACTCACATACAAATGATAAGACCGGCCATTAACGAGCACTTGTATTTTAACAGAAAGTTAAAGCATAGTATGAATTGTATGGTGGTATGTATGAATTGTATGGTGGTATGTATATACATATATATATATATATATATATATATATATATATATATATATATGGATAAATATGGCTACTGAAATAAACCATTATTGTGCATTTTTAGATATGTGATCACAAATTGTTAATTAGATTTGTTGATTGCCGATACGGTGGTGCTAGCCATGACTCACATGTATGGAAACTTTCAAATGCTAGGGAAAAGCTAAAAGAACGATTTGAAAGAGGAGAAAAGGGGTTTTGGCTAATTGGTAATTGATTTGAATTTTTTAAGAATGTTATTGCTTATTTTCAATTTTCTTTAAGGCGATTCGGGATATCCTCTGGAACCCTGGCTGCTAACACCATACAGAAACGCTACGGAAAACTCTGCCGAGACATATTTTAATGACCAGTTTTGCAAAGGAAGGTCAATAATTGAAAGAGTGTTTGGTGTTTTAAAAGGCAGATTTCGATGTCTGTTAGCAGCTAGAGAATTGCATTATGCCCCAGAAAGAGTAGTTCAAATAATGAACGTTTGCTGTGCGCTGCATAATATTTGCGTGAAATTCAACGTACATCTTCCACAACACGAAGTTGTTCAAACAGAAAGTCTAAACGAAATCGTGTCTGCAATTAATAACTATGAGACAAACAATGATCAAAGAAGAATTGCCACACAGATAAGAAACGAAATTAAAAATAATTTGATTCCAAGATAATACAATTTTATTAGAATGTTGACCTTTTAATTTGTAAAATGTGTTATGTTTATATTTTTCGGCTTGAGGTCTGTTTCATAAGATAGAATAAAAATAAAAACTCTTGTTTTGTTTTAATTTTTATTATTTATTAATTTCAATATTTCGAACATCTTTATTGGTCATCTTCAGGGAAATAGTTATGATTTAATATTTAATGCAGTGTTGTCCGATGTTATCGTTTTAAGTTTTCTTCACTGAAGATAAACATCGGACAACACTGCATTAAATATTAAATCATAACTATTTCCCTGAAGATGACCAATAAAGATGTTCGAAATATTGAAATTAATAAATAATAAAAATTAAAACAAAACAAGAGTTTTTATTTTTATTCTATCTTATGAAACAGACCTCAAGCCGAAAAATATAAACATGACACAAAAAACATAAATATCAAATCGTTCATTATTATACTGTTAATTCATATAAACTAAAGAATGCATTCATTGACATAATAAAAAGAATTCATAAACTTACAAACTAGTTTTAAATTAAAAATGGCAAGTCATTGGCGCAAACACAAATACATATTCTTTAAACTTATGGTCTACATTTTAAAAATAAAAAAGGCACTTCATTGATATTAGGGGAAAACAAATTCAATTTTCATTAAACTTATGATCTATAGTTTCAAACTTAAAAATTATCACAAAATGTATCTACATATAATAAATAAAAATATCACAGTCAAGAAAAACATCACACATAGTATATAACTAGTATGCCGACTGGTGAGAACGTTCTCTTTTTTTTATAACTCTCATCACACATATAGGTTCTGTGTGAATTCAACACACTTAAGAACAACAAAAACAAAACAAAATTTGAAATTTTTTAATTTAAAAGTTTTCACAATATAACACTTCATGTTAAATTTTATGACTTAAACACATAATTAATAATTTTTTTCAATACATTTTGCTAATTTGCTTTTACAAAATGTTTTTATTTTTCACAAACTAAAAATTTTTAAATAAATTTTTTTGACACTAAATTTTTTCTGTTGTTAATATTATTAAAGCCAGCAGAGTAGCATTTTGTGGTATAAAAAAATATTTGAAATCATTAATTATTTATATATTATCCGATATTGCAGAATAAAAATTTAGCAAACATGGCTTTTAAAAGTTTATAAATGCAGCCAGCATTCAATAAATTGAAAATTTATTGAACTAAGAAAATTTTATTTTGGAAAAAAAAATTGTTGCCACATTTTATACGATTTTATGCAACTATGTTCAGTGGTGGAAATAGTTTTATACACCAATACATTTGAAAAAAATCTTACTAATACAAACATAAAAATGTACCACTGACAGTTGAATTATGTACCTGTCAAAGAGTCGGCATACTAGTTATATACTATGACATCACATTTCTGCTTTTTCAATCTCTAATTGTAAAATTTGCTTTTTTAACTCTAATTTTTCTAGTTCTAATTTTTGCTTTTGAAGTTTGCACTCTTTTTTAAAATTAAACTTCTCTTTGCAGAAATCCATTTTTTTTCCTTTAACTCAAACGTTTTTCGATGATACCTTACTAAATCCTTTAAATCCTTCCGTATCCCGTCAAGTACAATAGCTGTTTCCTTTTGAAACATTCCTTGATTTTGAACTTGCGTTTTGAGTAGATTATCCCGCTCATTAAAATTTGATAGCCGCGGACGTTTAGTAGCACGAAGATTTTCATCCAAATTGTTATTTTGGATTTGCGTAGCCTCCGACGTTTTCTCCGTCAAATCATTATTATTTACTATCATCGTAATATGGCTAGAGTTATCACCGCTTATACCAAAACATGTCGCCTTTGGTAGACCATTAACGGCTTCTTCCATATGAAGGAGATTAACGACTTGCTCTTCCATGGCAGAAAGCGGACAAAACTGTGAGGGACCGCCACCCGTGCTGGAAATGCTTAATTTATTTTTACGCATCTTGTTCTTTGTGTGATTTTTTAAATCTGCCCAAACCTACATATATACCAATATGTAATTAGTGTTACATTTTATATAGTAAATCAAATCTTAAAGCATTACTTTTTTCCAACCGGTTATATCTCTTACGGGGGGCCCATTAGCGTTTAGATCGTCTGACAATTTCGTCCACAAATTATTTGCAGTTTGTTTGGCATTTGCTGTCTGCAACTGTCCCTTGGCCAAATCGCTATGTTGCTCCATGAAATCTACTAAAATTTCGAACTGCCGTTGTTTCGTATGTAATTTTTTTGGTTTTTCCCTTAAAATGACAAATTAGATAAAAATAAATTAATTTTGTTTATGTACTTACATGTTTTTCTTCCTTTGCGTTTGATCTTTAGCTATCGCAAGAAATTTGTGTTTATTCAATGATTTTGACATATGCTTTCGCATTACAGAGTGCGGTGTTACCAGATTTGCGAAAAGAAAACAAAAAGATGCGAAAGGTAAATGCGCAAACGTATTAAAGAGTACCAATCACTCGATTTGCTACCATTTTTCTTTCGCATCGCAATAGAGAGTAGCCCCCCTGAATCCACCTTTTGGCAAGTATGCTTCAGGTATTGTCTTGCTGGAACACCCAGCATTTCCTTAGAAACATATGGTAGCATTACTTCCTGGAGGATATTAACGTATAGTGTCTTATCCATTATTGGTCTGATCCAATATATGGGTCCTACTCCATAGTAGGAAAATCACCCCCTATCATAATGCTTGAGCAACCATGTTTAACGGTTTTCATTGTGAATTTGGGATTGAATTGAGCATAAGGGGGTCTTCTGACGTAAGAACGTGATCCTTTCCTCCAAATAAAACCACCTTGGATTAATCTGTCCAAAGAACATTGCTGCACGAATAGTTGCAACACTTACGGTCACACTTAGCTCCTTTTTTAGATCTGTAGCTGACATAAACGGGGTCTTCTTGCATTATCTGACCAATCGCTTAACCATTAATGGTGGCAAAACTTTCTTACGACCACGTGTTTCCGACTTTTGAGTAAATTTTATTGTATTTACAATCATTTTATTGGAGCACCAAATCAAGTTTCTTATTTAAGAATATGATTTATGCTCAGAAACCATTTTTTTATAATAGCACGTTTTCCAGGTGTACAATGCTTTTCACGTCCCATTTCTATGAAAATTAATAATGTAATATGCGATGAATAATTTTATTTAAAAAAAAAAACATCTTACTTTTAGTAATTGATCCTTTTATTTCAACTATTAAATCACTATTAAAAATTTTTTAAAGAATTTTTGTTATTCGTTTTTTTATAATTTCGATCATTGGATAAAAACTGTTAACATTTCTTGGAAAAAATAAAGACGTTTAGATAGAATATACATATTATAACAGTATTACATACTTAATTTAAAATAATTAGCACAAGCTATTTGTTTTCACTAGAATGAACATAGAATAGGTTATTGGTGCTATTATTTTTGACTGGCACTGTATATGTAGTTATGCAATGAATATTATGAAGGTACATATATACATACATACATATGAACATACTCATGGCAAATTAGTAGGTCTGCTCGAAACGCCTGCTGATTTTTTTAGAGTTGTGTTTTAAATCATAATACATAGGCACAGATGGGCAAAATTTCAAAAGTTTACATATTTTATTTTATTTTTTTTTTTAATATTTTGTTTGATTTCAAGAAATCGTTTTTCTTATTGTTAAAATAAAATATAATAATTGTGAATAAACATTTTTAAATGCGTTATTGTGCAGTGCGTAAAAACATTTTAAAAGTGGATGCGGTACGTTATTTTCAGTGCCAAAAGACCCAGTGGAAAGTGCAAAATGGGGTAAAATTTGTGGCAGGTATTTGGCCCCATCACATGAAATTTGCGCACACCATTTTTCGGAAGCAAGCATTGTACGCCAAAATTCCGGTTGAAAATTTTCATTAAACAAAATAAATACATGATAAAAACAAAACACATTTTTCTTAACAGGTGACAAGTTTTTGACATTTTTACCATTTGTATACACAAACAAAACGCGTGTGGTTTTTTCTATTGTTGTAGTTGTGCGCAGACCTACTAATTGGGCTATGAACGTACTCTGTGCGGATATGCTTTAAAATACACTTTTTTATATTTTATAATAAAGGGTTTTAATTGAAAAAATAAAAATTAAAAATGGTAAAAAAAATTATGAAAAAAATGTACCGTCCATCAAAACAGCTTTTTTCAGATTGTTATCCGTAGCGTTGGGTAAACGTTTTGTTTTCTTCTATAAAAGTACTTTACCATTGCTATAATTTTTGTACGGTTGGAAATTTCTTTGTTCGAAACTTCTTCCAACAAATCATTAATAATTGCAAAATCTCTGCCAATATCTTGTAACATAAACACTTTTAACATTTTGCACGAACTGTTTTATTTGGCAAAGAACAGCTTCAAATAGTTTTATATTTAAAGTCGACTTTAACGTCAAAAGTATACTTTAACTTGTCTATGAAAGACCTAAAGTCGACTTTAGTTCTCTTGAAGTATACTTAATCTCTTGATTAAGTAACCTAACCTAACCTAATTGACTATGAAAATGTGCCATTGTCTTCTAAACTCTAAGTAACGATGGCACTGTTCCAATAGACTTTAAATTGGGATAATTCGTTAAAACAGATATTTTACCATTATCTACCCATATAGTGCAAGCTGTCATATGTGTGGTGGATTTCTCATTGAAAACTGGGGCTCACTTTGAAACTTAAATTCCTTTAGTAGCTCCAATTTTTCGGCGTTTTGCATAATTTACGTCCTGATTGGACAAGACAATCTCTCTAATTTCCCATTCATTTCTATGTCTATTTTCGAATTTTACATCTGTATCTTATCTAGGTAGATTAATTATTATATCTGCAGGTATTTCATAATTTTTTGAAAGTTCCAATACCTTAAATCTCATGTCTGCATCTTAAGTTATTCAATGTCAACAAAAGGTCACAAAAATCATTTTTCGCAATTATCCCGGTTTTTATAGCTCCAATCATCTTAAAATTTTTTACAAAAATTGTAGAGCATAAAATCTGAGATAAGAGGCAGAAAACGCGCAGCGCTCAACCATGCTCACTAAAATGCAAGGTATCTTTTATAGCGAGGATTATGCTCAGTAAATGGAGCTAGATTCAAAAATTTAGTATAGCAAACGCTATGATGGTACTTTGCTTCAGCCGCGATCATGGCATACTCATAATGAAGAATTCTCCTAAGGAATCCTTTTGTTCTTTTGCTGTTTTTGTGACGTTGTCTTTGAATTCCGGAGTACTTATGTCACTTTTCTTTTCTTTACCCATAATATGATTATAAAGTCCTTAAAATAGTAAATTACTCTTAATTTATACCAAATCAAAGTACAGATATTGCTTAAAATTGCAATATCAAATAACAAAACAGCTTTGTATATGTTAAACAATTTAAAAATATCAAAATCAGTTATGTGCAGTTTTTAAAAAAAATTGCTATAGCTGCTTAATGGCCAATAGTCAAGTTTTATTTCACGAAATACTTAAAGCTATTCTAACATTAATTCAATGAACCGTTTAAAAAACTGCTAAGGTAACTACATGAAATGGGTTTTTTGCTCTCCTGAAAATCGACGAAAAACAGTGTAGCTGATTTTATCCTAGCAATGACGTTATGTAACTTTTAAAATCTATATTTGTAATTTTTAATTATATTTAGTACACCAGACTTTGAGAACACGGAGGTATGCTTTAAGCATATGTATGCATGAATAGGAATTTAAGTTTATTAGGTACTAAGTTATTAGGTACTTATATTTAAATTAAACCGCTACAAATTTTTTTGAATGTTTCTCCAGCAATAAGTTTATATATTCTTGAACAAAGTTGCCATCATTGTATCTTTGTAAGACTTCTAGAAGGCAGATTAATTTAAACTGAGGCATAAAGTATTTTCTTTTAACATTCGGAGAAGGGAGTGTTGTTGTAGTATCTTCAGTCATAACAATTTTATTGTTAAAATTTGTATTATTACAATTAGTCGAATTTTCGATAACGTTACACATTTTCGAAGGGGGGAATGCCTGCTCTAAATGCGACATGGAGCTTTTTGGAACCTCAACAGCAGATGGCATCGGTTTTTCATTTGTTACCTTTAATTTTATTTTACATAATTTTTTACACCAATGACTACGAATTTTTGTATGAGATTTGTCTCTTATTGGAGATGGCGATAATGGCAACGCGAAAGTGTAGACTTTCTTGTTTTCGTTAGTTGGAATAGTTTCATTTTCAATTGAAGAAGGTACTATATCATTTTCACAATTTCGACATCCACTGCTCCCGAATGAAGTATGAAAACCAATAAAAGAGGAGCTACCACCAACTGAATCATCCGTGCGACTTCCGCCAGTTTGATCGCTTGTGTTGTCATCAGAGCGACCATCGTTACTACCCGAACCACTGCCATCGCGCTTTGGAATTTCTTCTTCGATGCAATCCATAAAATTATTAACACATGATGGTTGATAAATAACAGCCGATGCGTGACCGGATCTACCCGAACTTAATGGCGTACCCTGTTCCCATGTGTTGTTTTTTGGGTTGTAAACTTCAACTATTGAAAGGAAGTTTGTTCCATCAAAACCACCAATAGCATACAGTTTTCCGTCCAGTGATGTTAATGATAAAGCACTGCGGGCAATTTTAATTGGTGCTACATGCTCCCATACTTGATTTTCCGTATCGTAACGTTCCACAGAAGACAGCTGCCGTGTTCCATCGAAACCTCCAACAACATAAATATACTGATTAATTGCGGCTACACCTGCTCCACTACGACCACAAGTCATGGATGGAACAAAACTCCATGCATTATTTTCAGGATGATATCGTTCTACAGACGCCAGACGCTCAGTACCATTAAACCCCCCGACCGCATAAAGAAGGCGATTTACAACAACAACACCAACTCCTAATCGCTTAGAATGCATCGGTTGGACAGGAAACCAACGATCCAATTCAGGATCATAACTGAAATGTCATATCAAAATTAATACCATTAGTTCTTTTTACGTATGCGACAAACTTACTATTCAACTGTGTTATGGTATTCTGAACCAGCTGATCCACCTACTGCATACATAAGTTCATCCATTACAGCCACTCCAACACGGTGTCGAGGTACCGTCATTGGTGCACACGGCCTCCACTGTTCAGTTAACGCGTTGTACCGATCTACCCAATCTGAGTCATAAGACGAGCCAATTGAGTTATTTCTTCCACCAACGGCATAGAATATTCCTTTTAGAAAGGCAGCACCCAACCCCGAACGAGGTATTCGTAAACTGCGTAATGTTGTCCATGTTTTGTCGTCGACATTATAGGCCTCTAAAATATCTAGAGACTGCCGAAAAAATCCACCAGCCACGAATATCATACGGGTTGTATTTGGTTTGCGTTCCTTAACTACCGGCCGTTTATGTAAAGTTAAGTCTTTAAAGATTTTTGCCAAGTACTCACGGCAAGCAGGTACTTTTCGTAAAACATCACAGTTTTTCATTTGCTCCCGTAGGAATGTGGGTGTAAGAAATTGACAACGAACCGAAAATAAAATGTGTTCCATTTTAGGATAACGATTCTCCTCGTCGAATTTCACCCATTTTAGGACGGCATTATAAACTTCACGTTCGCCTTGAACATTTAGTTCATCACGACGTATCAAGGCAATTAGTTGATATGCAGACAACTGCAAAAACTCTTCCTCTTGACATACCTTTTAAGTTAAGTTTAATAAATGTTTGAATTTTTAATTTAATAAGTATATATACCTGAGTAAAATGGCGTTCTATAAAATGATTTGCTTTTTTCTGCAGTTCTGTACAGCCATGTTGTTCTGCAAAACTGGCAATTCCAATCGCATTTGTCGGATCCAGTTGCCGTTCAAGAAAGGCACAACAGGCATCGATAACATTCGGTACTTGAAACATCGTTGCCGCAGGTAGTAACTGACATACTGTTACTTCAGTCACTCGTATATGACCAGTGTACATGAAATATATAATACGACCCATAGCTGTGGGACACACCTAAGCACACGATATAGTTAAGGTTAAAAAATATAAGAAAAGTTTGTATTCGATAGACAACAACAAGCGGGGTTAATTTAAAAAAATTAACCCCGCTTCTCATTAGAAGCCAGAATATATATGCTAAGATCCTAATACAATGAAAGACTTATATAACACCTTTTGCGGAAATAGTAGATTTCACAAATCCGTTCGTACCAGATCTGCAGTGGAAAAGTCTCTCAAATGCGACGGTACTAATTTTAAAACTTGAAAATGTCTGCGCCATTTTTTTCAAGTTTGGGTATAACATATAATTGCGCCATAAATAAGGGGATCTAAGACTCTAGAAATTTTACGAGGTCTTAGGTATTTCTCATTTTTTTTAAGTGAGAATGAATAGAAAAGTCATAAAAATCCTAAAATATGCAAAAACCTAAAAACTTTAGCTAGGTAATTCAATGTTAAATTGACCAAGATCCCTTACGAATTGAAAGAAATTTGGTGAGATTCCTTTCATCCTATAGGGATCAAAAGTTATGTCATAATTTCGCCGAATTAGCCGAATGTGTTGAGTTTATTTTTTCAATATCTCAAAATCTACTGCAGATACGAAGATGATTTGGATGTAATTTTAAAATAATACTTAGGGCTACAAACAATATATTTAAAAAAAAAGTTTCTTTTGTTTATTTATTGCATTTTTTTGTTGGAACTCAATGTGGGCACTTTCAGAGAAAAGTACATTTTTTTTCATGTTACGTTTCCAAGAAATTAAATGAGTTTTATACATTATTGACCAAGGGTTATACATCCACCCCCTTAGTCCCACCCCCATTACCGATAATCCTATCTACCACCCTTTGTTTTCCCACATCCCCCACTTAAGGTCAAGGTGGTTGACAGCAGTGCCGAGGAAATGAATGGCTAGTTAGTGGTTAAAAAAACTGTTCGCGAACAGCTTCCCTCTGACGCCGATGGCAAGGGTCAGTTGTAATTCTAGCCTAGTCCGTACAAGCCGTCACTGCGCAAAATGGTTCTTTTTTATACGTACATACTCGTGGGAACAAAAACTGGACATATTTAAAAACAAAAAGAAGGATTGGTGCAGGGAATATCACTGACAACTCAGCAGGCTCGATCTCAGATTCCGACTCCGACTTGCTGGGTATTCATAGATATTCTGCTGCAGGAGAGTCAGTTAATGGCAGAACTGACAGAGACGGACACGATAGACTCCCCGTCCAATAGAGGCCTCGGAAGGACTCGGTGATCTAACTCTGGGCTTTGATGATGAGCACGAAATGACAATGATTTCGGCTCATGATCAGGACCAAAGGGCTGGAACATCGGCTTCCGGAGTCACACTCGGGATGGAGAGCGGATTGGCGAGTGCATCAAAACCCATTGTTCGGCAAGATGTGACAGAACAGGTCACATCGGGTAGCCGAACGAGTTATGAAAAAGCCAAGAGTGGTGTGAGTCTCCTTAGCCTTTCTAGAAAAGATAGCCAAGGAAGACTCCTCACTGCACAATGGCGGGATAGGCATCTGCTGAGGAAGCACCGAAAGAACGTTGCTAGATTCGTACGAATCCACGGCTCTGTCGGTGCTATCCTAGGGCTTCCCTATCCTGCGGGATACACAGCAAGATGTACTAAGGAATCAAATGTTGTCAATAAAGACAACGAATCCTCAGCACCTCCTGCCGTTGAATTCTGCAATAAAAAAGAGGATAAACGGAAGGAGGGTAAAAGTTTAACACCTGCCCTCTTAATCATAACAGTATGGTCACAGTTAAGAAGCTAGGCCTGTGAACGAATTACCCACTACTAGTCGCGCGATGAGAATTGGATATGTCTTGATAATTTCCGACAGTCACAGGACAAACCCGTCAACATCTGCACGAAAATCGGGTGATCACCGATAAAGCTCTGCTAAGGGCCCCAATAAAGGGCTAGTTAAGAGAGTGAGGTCTGGTTATGACCAGAAATCCCTGTGGCTAAGAGGACTGGCCAGACTGTATTCAGCTCTCTTAGAGATCCCCGCAAGGAAATCATTAAGAGGACAGGCTCCAGAGAGGACCACGTCGAAGAAACTAAAGGAGTCGTAGAGTAAGGACGGTATTCTGGCGGCTGTCATTGATCGTATGGATCCTGATGGAAGGATCAGTGTCGAGAGGTGGCAGGTACTAGAGAACAAACTACTCGGCGAAATCTTTAGTGTTAAAGGAAGTATCGTTCAAAGAGGCTGACTGGGCAAGAGGTGTCAAAATTGTCAGTTGCGGCAGTCAAAAAACCTTTGAGTTTTTTAAGACCGCAATTGGTAGGTATGGCAGCTCCTGTCCTGAAGCAAGACTGGACGTAATACTCTCGTCTGAGTTGCCACTAAGGCCGGTAGTAACGGTATGGATACCTCCACCTATTGAACCGGGGGTCATACTGGCGGTACTCGACAATCAGAACAATGGACTAATTACAAGCCAGTGGAAGTTGATAGCTTCACTGGTTTATAAGGAGAACCAGGAAAGAGACTTAAGGTTCGCAGTGGACCGGGAATCTCTCAAAAAGCTGGAATCGATGGGAGGGGTTGCGGTATTCGGGTTGTGGTCTATCAGATTTAGGTTTCCTAAAAATGATAGAACCTAAGAAGTTGAAAGTGGTGCAGATAAACTTGCACCACTGTGAAGCAGCCTCAACCGAATTAGCCACCCACCTCATCGGTAGCAATGTGGACATAGCCTTAGGCCCTAACCATGTACAACGCAACGCAACGCCACAGAACTAACGCAACGCCAAAGAATAACATTGAAAGCACAAACAATGTCATAAATATTTTGTAATTTTGTTGTTACTTTCTACAGAAATTCACATTGCGTTTTAAAATTTCAAACGCTCCATTGCTTGTGCCGTTGAAAATTTTAAAACGGTACATGAATTTTTGTTGAAAGCAACAACAAAATTACAAAATATTTATGACATTGTTTGTGCTTTCAATGTTATTGTTTGGCGTTGCGCTGCGTTGTACATGATTAGGGCCTTAATCCAAGAGCACTGGATTACCAAAAACCGCCTAGTTGGATTAAAGGTCACGGAGTATACATTGTTCGTACTAGGGATGCCAATCGGAACTGATTTTTGAAAATCCCGGAATTCGGGATTTTGGAAATCCCGATCCCGAAATCCCGGCATTCGGGATCAATGTGTTTCTTTAAAATACGACTTTTTTTTAAACAAACAACACTTTTTGAATACTCAAAAGATGTTTATAACACTGGCCTCACACATGATCAAACTGATCAGATTCTGAAAAAAGCTTAAAAAAATAAACGTTAGTTTTTCTTGATCAATTCATTTCGGTTTTTAACAGCAATTCAATTTTTAATGTGAATTAAGTTGTGACGACATTAATACACGGCAAAGTGTAGTCCCTCATCGAGATCGATAGCTGAGTTAAAAACTGTAACATTATCTCGACTGCAGTGCAGTACACCTCCAGGTTGAGGGCGGGATTCATAATCAATAATTTAAGTACGTTTGAAATTTATTTTAAAACAAAATGTTTATATATTTCAAGTTTAAATAAATTTTTTATGAATACGTCAGATAGTGTTTATTTATAAAAAAATTATATTATTTACCGTATGTTTTTTAATCAAATTTTTTATTATTGGACCAGAAGGAATCAATATTACGACTTAATTGTTATAATTATATCAAATTTTATTCTTTAGTTTCTGAATAATACTTTAATTGGATCGTGAATAATTTTTATTTTTTGCTTGATATATAACAATTATTTATTGATTTCTATATTTTGCATAAAAATAATCATTTTTACTTTGGTTTTATGTCTTAAGGCAAAGCTAAACTTGCTAAACGTAATTGTAAAAAAAGCCTTAGGTTGTGAATCTGCAAATTTCGTTTCTACTTAAAATAATGGTTTTTATTAAGCAAAATACAAAAATCCAGAAATAGTCGTCATATAACAAGCAAAAAATTTTAAATACTCGCTGTGTTCCAAAAACAAAAATTTAACTCAAAAATAAGAATTATTTGCAATAAAAAATAAACTTAAATATAATTTTTAAAAAATTTTTTTGTATAGAGTATAAAAGTTCAAAAAAAAAAAACCAAAATTTTTGTACACAAAAGTTGATATGTTAATAATTCCGGGACTCATAAAAATAAATCCCGGGTATCGGGATTTATCAATCCCCAAATATCCCGGGATTCGGGATTTCCCGTTTGGCATCCCTAGTTCGTACCCCACACAGATGAGAAGGTACGAACTTGTATATTGGCGAGAACTGAGCATACATTTATGATTTCTCATTCCTACAGTAATGGAAACCTCACGGTTGTGACAGAAGAAGCCAAGGACAAAACGGTCCTGACACTAGCATAAGTATACTTGCCATACGAGGCTACCGATGCACCTGGTGAAAAAGTGCGAGAGTTGGTAGAATACTCTGGCAGAAGCAGCTCGATGCTGGTACTAGGTTGTGACGCCAATGCACACCATACTCAAAGGGGAGTGCCGCCATCAACATAAGAGGTGAGTCTATGTTTGATTTTATTATTGCCAGCAATCTTCTTATCTGTAACAGGGGACATACACCTACGTTCAGAACTAGGGATAGGGAGGCAGTGATAGATATGACATTGACGAACTGTAGGAGTTAGTGGAGGATTCGAGGGTGGATCTGGGTTTTTACTCCTCTGACCATAGTCGCCTGTCCTTTAATCTAATGTTTGAGAGGTCGAAAAGGTTTCCGCATAGGAATCCGAGAAGGACGGATTGGGACTACTTTTCGAGATTGGTGCAAGGTAACCTTAGATTACACACGACTTGAGGTCGACTTCGAGCGGTGTGGAGCAACAGGTGAGCCCCTTCACGGAGGTATTGACTAGTAGCTATGAGCGATCCTGTCCAATGAACTTTCCGGTCAGGCGCTCACAACCAAGATGTTGGACAGACGAGTTGAGGGCTGAAAGGTCCACTATCACAAGGTGGTTCAATAGAGCGAAGTATACGCGTAGGGAAGATAATTGGAGTAACTTTAGATTGAGTTACAATAGATATTAGGGAGATATTAGAAGAGCGAAAAGGGACTCGTGGATCACGTTTAGCGGGTCAGTGGAATCTGTAAATGAGATGTCCAGGATCAGGAGAATTTTATCCAAGGACCCGGTAATCCCGGGATTTATTCAGCGACCGGACAACCCATGGACGTAATCTAGCTCAGAATCTCTCTGTCTGCTTATGGAGACTAACTTTCCGGGGTGTGTGGATCCTGGGTCGGGGGAACAGGTTGAACGTGGTGACTCCTTATCTGGGTCGGGCTCAGGCGGTGAGGAAAGGGAGATGGTGCGGGAAGGTTCAGGGAATGGATTCTGGGCGCGACAAATCGGGCCTGGGGAACCGAATGGACTACCGGGTATCACCGACGCTGTGGCCGGTGCTTAGGAGGACCATGATGGGAATTATCACGGGCCACTGCATGATAGGCAGGATGGCGATGAGGATGGTATCAGACTTGTCGGATATGTGCGCGTTGTGTGAGGACCCGGAGGAGTTAGAGACAGTTGAGCACATTATGTGCCATTGTCCTAGGCTACAGGTCAGCAGGCTGAGGTGGGTGGGCATCACATTCCTAGGGGAATTAGGGAATGTCTCGGGCTGTGGACTCTAGAGCCTGATAGGATTCATAATGGGGATGGCCTCGCTACGTGGCAGGGACTGGGTGCTAGCCGCACGTAGGGCGAATTTGTGTTGAGTAGGGTTTCTCTCGGGTTTGGTCCAATATGTTCTGTTCTTATCTGTCATTTTTATTTTTTCTGATGCTTTCGCAATTTATTTCACCTACTTTCCATCTATCTATATCAAAACAAGGCATCACAATGTACCATATTGGTCTCTGGGTAAAGGTGTGAAGGAGACTTCACACTAGCCTTTCTACCTACCTATGTATACATTATTTTAGCTTAATCGTTTTTTCTTTGTCTCTTTCCCTACCGTTCCTGTCATGGCGCCATTCCTGTATATTAATATAAAAACTTTATCTTCCTCTAGCGAAGGAGAGGATCTTAAATACAAAAATTCTCATATCGATAAGTTTATGAACGAATCAGGTTTTAAAAATAGGTAAAAAGTAACGTTTTAATTGTAAATATTGGCTTAACATTGAATTATGGTTCAACATTCATATCATTTTAATTTCTTTTAGGTTAAGAAAAAGCAGTTAGGTATCAACGGTAGGAAAATAGACAAGAGAAAAACGACTTCGCTAAAATCTATATATGTATATCATCACCTGAGAACGGCTAATGCGATTTGGCAAATTTTCAGGAGATGGTTTGTGAAGAAATAAATGTTTTGGTTAAACTCGGAAAATTTAAGTTTTTACTGTATAGCCTACTATTTTCAAAGCATAAGCTAATTTAAGGGGAAACTTTAAATATTTAATATTTTTCTAACTAAACATACTGCCTCCTTTTCATATCAAATAAGTTTATTGCTTTCGAGCGAAGCCGGGACGGTCAGCTAGTAATGTATAAAACTCATTTAATTTCTTGGAGACGTAACGTGCCAAAAAGTGTACTTTTCTTTGAAAGTGCCCACATTAAGCTCCAACAAAAAATACAATAACTAAACAAAAGAAACTTTATCAATGTCGATACTTTTTTTGAAACACCTTAAATCAAACAAATCAGCTTTAATAAATTATTATTGCTCAAAATTACAATATGAAAATTGTATCATATCATATCTTAAAAAAGAAACAAAAACACCTCCTTCAAAGCTTCAGGATTTTTAAAGAACAGTTTGAGGTATTATATAAAAAAAAATCAGCCAAACAAAAAATTAGGTTTTGACTTAGTACATTTTTAAAATTTAATATTTTGCAGATATGTATTATATTTTTAAAACAATTTTTTTTTAATATATTGTTTGTAGCCCCAAGTATTATCTTTAAAATGACAAACAAATCATCTTCGTATCTGCAGAAGTTTTTGAGATATTATAAAAATAAACTCAAAACATTCGGCTAATTCGACGAAATTATGACATTTTGAATATGACATTGAATATGTCAGAGACGGACGGGGTGTGTTCTTTGTCAAATGAATGAACGGAAACATCCTCAGTCGTGCAGTCTGCAGACTGCGTAGATTTTGCACCCGTCGTAGCGGGATGGCTCTTGTCATCGCCTCGGTAAACACGGAGCAGGATAGTACTAAAACCAAAGTAAATCTTGCCCTGTTTCTCCCTCAACGACTTCAAGAAGTCCTGATTCAGAATAACGATCGCCATTCTTGAGGATCCTTCAGCTTCTGAAACCTTGACAACTTTCATGTCAGTGGGAAGATGGGGGGTTGCAGCAATGAATAACCCTCAAGATCTCTTCCGGTGCAGAAGGTTCAGCTGGGATAGTAGCGATGGATCTAGGTCTACGTGGTATCTCACTCACCGAAACCACATCGAGCCTAGAAACCTACCCATATTTCCCCAATTGCTCCGATGGCAAGTTTCAGCAGAAACGCTTAGCGTTCATTCACACATATCATCAACTTAACGTGACCCTGGTACCAGCCAGCATCGTCACATTGCGGGGGTGCTCCTGGATGCTCGCTCAGGATCTTCCAGAAGACACCCATCATCCGCTGCTTCACTTAGTCCCACTTAGAGTGGGAGATAGATCCATCAGCAGCACCTCTGTCAATAAGCGCCCTCACAAGGTGGGCTTTAGCCACCTCGCTGTAGGACTAACAGGTCCTTGTGACTTCGGTGAAAGGAACCTTCTCACCAAATTTCTTTCAAATCGAAAGGGGTCGGTCCCCACTCTTGGTCGATTTGACATGGAATTACACAGCTATAAGAAAATGACTATGTACTAGGGCTATAACGCCATCATAATTGGTACGTCAATTTTGTATAGGACTATAAATCAAACTGCTTAATTTGGTGAAGATCGGCCCATAATTTACCCTAGGCCCCACATAAACTCTAAACTCGGAAAACAGTTAGTACGTCTAAAACCGTAACAAATAATGCTATTGTAATACAATTCTGTACGTCAAAGATTTATAGGACTAAAAATCACACTATAAATTTCCTGAAGCTCGGTCAATAATTTACCATATAATGTCCAATATTATGCTCACTCTGGAAAATTATTTAAATACGCCTAAAACAGTAGCAGAAATAGACATTGTGGTAAAATATGGTCCAATTTTGGTTAATATGGCCAGAAATAATATCCTGCAATTTTCTGATTATAGGTCCATATTTACCTTAGATCCCATATTAACCAGCCTTATGAAAATCACTTTAAACGCTAAAACAAATTTCACTACTGAATTGGAATTTGTTCCATTTAGATTTTTAATAACAGAAATCACTCTACAGGATTTTGTGATGATTAGTTCATAATTTATCACAGGTCTAATATAAATTCCCCTCCTGAAAATCAATTTAGTTCGGCATAAATTGTTACGAATCATGATGATATTTTATTCAAGTCAGTTCAACTTGCTAGAAATAAAAGCATAACACTCCCTTTTTGTCGTCCAATTGGTTTGAACCGGAAACAATTTTTATACTGACGTCCGTTTTTGTAAAGATTAATTAATAATTTATAACTCTCATATATTCTAACCGTCCGTGGAGGGTATCAAAGATTCGCCCCAGCCGAATAAAGCACCCTAACTTGTTTTTAATGCAGTATGTTTTAAATGGTTAAATCTAGCAAGAACATGATTCTGTAAAAATTTCAAATCGGTATTTGAAATATTGCATCGGCAATTTCGAAGAACTTTTATTTTGAAAAAATATTAGAAATTTTTTTTAAATTTTGTATGCCGAAAAGTTTTGAAATCGGAGTCGCGAGTTTTTGTGGGTACTACGACTCCAACTTCGGCACAAAAACCTCAACTCTGACTCAATACGCTATATTTAATGGGTGCACTAAGAAAATTATGCAAAAATTATTTGTTTAATTTATTTATAATTTTAAAAGTTTACAATTTTATATTAAGTGCAAAAAGGAATCATCTTCATCTTTTTTTAATTTCATATGTATTCTATTCAGTTCAGACGGTCAGATGGACATCGTTAGATCACTTTAAATAGTGATTCTCAGTCGGTGGGTATACTAGAAGATTGCTTTTTTCCTTAATTTTTGCTTATTTACGTATTAAATTTGAAAGTTTAAAATAACATTTATCTTTAATGACACCCCCTGCTTTGCCTTACAATTTTGAAAAAGCATATAAAAACTGTAAATGTATCAAAATATGATCAAAGGGGCAAAATATGCGCTATTTATGCAAAAAAAAAAAAAAAAAATGCGGTTATCAATGCCAAAATTCATAAAAAGCTCTAAAACGGATAAATATATTGTTTCTGCCTTCATTGGTCGCACAAGGAAAAACAAGCAATTGCATAGTTATGGTTTCCCTGCCCATAATTAACTACACTGTTTTAATTGATTATCTCAAAATGAATGTTTTAAAGTTGTTCCCTTTCTGCACTTAGCGATTCAATTGTATTAAAAACTTATAACTAAATATGCTAACTTTTCTGCTCTCATACAGTCAAAGTAGACTTTACATTGTGATCTAAATTTCAAGTGCTGACCCTAATATTGCATCAATATTTTTGAAAATGTCCACAAAAAATTTGTTAAAGAATCGTCGTATCGACAGCAAAAGATCGCATATACCAATATGTCGGAAAATCTGAAGTATCGCCGATATATCGGTATCGGTATTCGTTACCTCCCTAATGTAAAATAGAAAATCCAGAATTTTGAACATAAAACAAGTTTTTTATTTATGCCTCAAAAGGGAAAAATATGCACTGTAAACTTAAAAAATCCTCTTTTAACTAAATTAAGCAAACAAATTGCTGTAAAGGGTAAAATATGCAAAAATTTGTACTAACCAATCGATACCAAAGTTAGTAAAAAGCTCTTAAACGATATACAAATAATAACTTTTATAGAATAATTTTAAAGAGCTAAAGTCTATCTTTTAATAATGGAAAACTTAAACAAAACTACATATTCGGCCGTATAACGAGTGTCGTTGTCGTAGTCGTAAGCTAGTCTTTTTAGAAATTGGTGTTATGGTTATCGTAAACGACATAAATACGACAAATTTTCTATGTGTTTTTCATCGTCGTTGTCGTAAAATTTAAATGATATCGACAAAAATTTCAATCGACTATTATTTCATAAACGACAACGACTCTCGTAATAGGCTAATTATAAAATTTGTAACTTTTTACAAATTCTATACTCACGCAAAATGAAGGTCAGAAAGAAGCATATTGCGAATTTTTACTGTGTGCATATTGATCTTAACTAACCCCTTGTAATTGAACACGTGACATTTCCGTCTCCTTTAAGCCTCCAGTAAACATAGCCTTGAAATATGGCGAAGCTGCTGATAAAACAACTTTGTGGGCAGGGAACAGCTCTTGCTTCACCTCAAGTATTACATCGGTAAGCATATTATGGGAACGCATCATAAACATCATTTTTAATGCTTCCTTCGCATAGTTTGACATGCAAAATGTCATGTCGTCATCTTTGGCATTAAGATCATCATGATCATCAATTGTTGATGAGCCATATGAGCAGGCACTTCGGCAATTGGACATAGGTCGACTACTGCTATCGGATGTAACATCCATTTTAGTATCTAAAAATAAATTTATATTTTAAAAAGTTAGAAGATATATTCAATGGTTTTTTTTAAAACAAAAAAATTTTTAGTATTTAAAAAAAAATTAAGCGACGAATTATTATGAGATGTTAAAATCCTGATGACTAGCAAGAAAGACTCCAAATAAAAAAATAAAAAAAATTAAATTGGTTCATCTGTGAGTAAGAACTATAAGATGTGAAAAATCTACTAATTCAAACGCTAAAGAAATATGAAATGGCAAGCAAGATTAGTTAATTTATTTCATATAAAATATAAATATATAAAAAAATTATAATATTCCATAAAATTTTGCAACAAATTTGATATTAAGCAAATTTAAAAAAATTCATGTTACAATGAAAATGGTCCATGGTTAGAATGCATAAAAAATAACGGAACGTTTCTATATTTTATAGTGACGCATTGCAACAAACGGCAGTTGCAAAAGTTGTTTAGTTTTGAATTTCAAGATGCTTGAAATTAGAAATTTAATAATTGACCATTATAAAAGTGGATAGTGAGAGAGAAATTGAAAAAATGATTAAGGTCGCACTACAACAGCAAATATCATTAAGGTGGAATGCATCCAAACTACGGGATAGGCTCGAACAACATTTTAATTTGAAAATTTAACAATACTGGTAATAAAAATCAAAGATAGCACAAATTTCCAGTAATGAAATGGCAAAATATGAAAAAAAATTTTAAATTAGAAAGTTTAAATAAAAGAAATAATGATGATTTGCGAAAAGAAAAATATTGATTTGCTACAATTTTCTTTCGCATCGCAATAGAGAGAAGGCCCCCTGCACACATTTTTTTAGTCACGGATGAAAGTAAATATAATCTTTTCGAGTCAGAGGAAAGACAATACGTCTGGAAAAACCCCAACTAAGAAATAAATCCAAAACATTCGCATCCGTCAGTCAAACGTGAGGATCGCCAAACATGGTGTTTGTCATGTTATGGTCTGGATGCATTTTCGGCTGCTGGTGTTGGTGAATTGCAGTTTATTGATGGCAACATGGGCAAAATGCAGTATTTAAATATATTAAAAAATAACCTGAAATGAATTGCAGATACTTGGAATAGGAGACATTTTTCATCTGTATCATGACAATGATCCAAAACATACTTCTGGTGTAATTAAGGAATGGCTATTGTATCATTGTACTAGAGTACTCAAAACTCCACCCCAATCACCAGAAATTTATGTAATAAAAAACTTGTGGTAAAAACTGAAATAAGAAAACATCAGATTTCGAATCAAAATGAGCTTAAAAGGAGTCTTTTGGAAGAATGGAGTAAAATAATCCCAGAATACACAAAAAAACATATGCTATAAAATCACATAATTTTTTAACATTAAACTTAAATCCAAATAGATGCAAAAATTGCTAATAAAAAAATTAAGTTAATAAAAAAGTAACGCAGCTTTAAAAAATATTGAATCCCATTTAAAAGTTAACTTGGTTAAAACAATTAAATTCCATTACGTTCACAATTTATTTTTAAAATATTAAAAAAAAATTATATGATTTTGTATCTGAAAAACAGTAATAATATTTATGTATTCGTTGATGATTGCACATACATATAGTTAAAAGCTATAAATTAATGGAAAAAAAAAAAATTTATCACTTAAACTAATAAATGCTAAAAAAAATCGCTAAATAATTTTGGGAAAATTATGAAAAAGTGCTATTGCTAGAAGCGTTTTTTCATGCTAAATGAGTTTAAAAAATTATAGATCTAGCAAAAAAAAAATGCTAAATTGGCAACAGTAGTCAAGACTGTACCTATGATACTCCACACCACAATATTTAAAGACATATTTTCCAGAGTATACCTTATTTGGGACCCATGGGTAATCATGAGCCCAGCCAAATAAAATTATATTATGAAGTTAAGATTCATGTTAGAGCTCAAGCGTACAAGCTTTATATGGACAGCCAGCCCGTAGGATTGATTTAAAAAGTGATATAAACCAATTTATGCCTTCTTAAATAATTCATTAATGTACCCATTAGAGATGAGCGATATTTCTGTACCTGTGATTTAATCACTGTTACTGAAAAATCACGAATCACAGTTGTGACCAAATTTGTCAAGTAACAGGTACTTTCTAAGTCGTTCTTTTTGTATTTTGTTACATATACAAATTTATGATATTTCACTGTTTGTGTGGGTAATAGCTTTTTTGAATGAAATGTCGAATGATATTGCTGTTCCTTTCATTCTCTCTTCTATCTTATTAGAATTTTTGTATGCCAAAATTAATTTGTTCAAGTATGTATGTATATGAAAGTAAACAGATTTGAAAGCTCTTACAATTTGTTGTTGTTTCTTTGTAAAGTGCTTACAAAAGCTCTTGCAAAAGCTCGCGCATTGTACATATTGCTTGGCCGCAATTGCTTTAAAAGAACAAAAAACTGATAAACCGTGATCACAATCACAGTTTAAAGGAGCAGTGATTTTTAAATCACATTCACTAATCACAATGATCTTTAAAAATCACGGGATCGCTCATCTCTAGTACCCATGTTCTATAACTTTGTTGAGAACTTCTCGCATCGAAAACATGTGAAACAAAATATTCCATCGTTTTTCGAAAGATGAGAAAAATTTTTGTCAGTAACTTATCAAAAACTATCAAAAGAGATAGCGTCGTTACGTTATAGATGTCATAATATTACACTCGATGCCGATGTGAAATGGAAGACGTTGGGAAAGCCAGTCACACATATCGTTGACGGCGACCAAAATTTACTAAAATTGAAAAATTTTCAACGACGGCGGCGTAAATACAGCTGTCGGCTATACCAATAAATGTAAATTGCGGCTTGAAAGTTTGTTGTTTAAAAAGTAGCTTTGGAAACATTCATATATTTTTCAAAAAGTTTAAAAGCAAAATAATAAAACAATAAAAAAACAAGGGATTTTTAAAGGCAGTTTGTTGAATGACCAAAATTTTGGTTTTATTAGCTCACAAATTTCATGGCCTTTAATGTTTAAAAACAATTTCTTACATATGGCCTCTGCGAACGCGCCTTATGAACGCCATCCTGTCGGTCCAGTTGACTACAACTTTTTCCAGCATACCCGGTCTTATGTCGTCAAAAGCGCGTCGAATGTTGGCTTCTAAATGATCAATCGTTGCTGGTTTATCAGCATAGACTAGATATTTAAGGTATCTCCTCAAAAAATAGTCCAAAGGTTTCAAATCACACAAATGTAGTGGCTTATCGCTTATATTCACAACAGTTAAAAGCATTTCAGCAACAAAATTTCAAAATTTGTTTTTGTTTTAAATGTTATTTTCTATGCGAACGTTAACGTTCGAAATCGTTGAACAGGCAGAAAAATACCCAAAAAATTTGTTTAAATATGAATTTCGCTTATATGCATATTTTGCTTTTATGCACCGTAAGAAAATAATTTTTTTCGCGGTTTAAAATTTTCATAAAAATTAAAAATGTGTACAAAGATTGTTCCATCTCTAGTGAAGCAAATTTAAAACATTCACTTTCGCAAAAAAAAAAACTATTAGTTTACGGTCATTTATATACTTCCATAAAACAACTACACAAAGTAATTTAAGTTAAATCCAACTTTTAGTTAAACTTTTTATTTTTTATTATTAAAAATAAATTTGATTTAAAGCATGCAAATGAATATGTATTCAAAACAACCGACTAATTTTAACGGATAATAAATCTTTAACTATTTTTATACCCTCCACCACAAGTAGTTGTATTGGTATCAAATTGTTTCTATTTCCCCTAAGCAGTTTGGGATTGAAATCCCGCAAAATCGGTTCAGTATGAAAAGAGTTCAGAAGCAAAATGTGGAACAGCCAACCAAAAAAATTTATAAATTTGCTACAAAAACTAGCATAAAAAGTGGTGGAATGCACGTATGACTAGAAATCATATCACAAAATTCCGTGAAGATCGGTCCTTAATTTACCATAGGCCCCATATAAACACACTGTCGACTTTCGTGAAGATCGGTCCATAATTTACCATATGCCCCATATAAAGCCTCCTCTCGGAAAAGAGTTTAGTTCGCCTAAAACCGTAACATATAATGCTACTTAAAAAAATTTGGTAATTCACAGTTTGTCATATGGCCAAAAATAATACCATGCAATATTGTCATAATCGATCCATAATTTACCTTAGGTCCCATATCAAGCAGCCTTCCGAAAACCCCTTTAAAACTATACACCGCTCTATCAAATTTCACTACTATTTTGAAATTTGTTCTTATTAAGGTTTTTTTATACCACAGGGGCTACTCTCTGTTGCGATGCGAATACAATTTCGATACGAAAGCTAAATGCCAACTTGGTACTCTCTATCACTTTCGCAAAATCGTTTGAACATTTCCACAAGTGCAAGTTGGTATGGACAGGTATGTAACAGTGCTTAAACGTGGTCGCAGCCCTGCCTCTTCAGCTGTAGCCTCGGCCTCGAAAGTTCCATTTTTTGATAGAATAAATTCACAAAATCGTTTTGCAATTCTGGAGGATGAATCTTCTGAAGCGCCTAACGTCATAAAAACGTCAAAGCCACCCCCGATATATCTTAGAGAGCAAAACTCAAGTGAGCTAATAAAAAGTTTAATCTCGGTGATAGGTGAAAATTCGTTTTACGTTGCTGCAATCAAGCGTGGTAATATAAACGAAACAAAAATACAGGTTAATCACGAGAATGATTTTCGTAAAATAATTAATAAAATTGAAGCACTTAAAAAAAGCTTCTATACATACCAACTGAAAAGCAGCAAAGGTCTTCAGGTTGTGATAAAGGGCATTGACTCATGCGTGGACCCAGACGAAATAAAAACATTTTTAGAAGAAAAGGGCTTCAAAATAAAAAATGTTACAAATATTAAAAATAGGGAAAAAATCCCCAACCACTATTTCGGGTGGATTTAGAGCCCGGCGATGTTAAGCTAAAAAAAAAAATGAAACGCATCCCATTTACAGTTTAAAATACATCCTGTACAGAAAAATCACGATAGAGGAGCCGCACAAAAGAAATGGGCCCGTTCAGTGTTTAAACTGCCAAGAATTTGGTCATACTAGGGCATACTGCCATTTACCCCCTGTTTGCGTCGTATGTGGAGAATTACATGGTACCGTCCGGTGCGATAAGTCCAAAAATGACCCTAATGTAAAAAAATGTAGCAACTGTGGTGGTAATCACACTGCCAACTATAGAGGATGCCCGGTATATTCGATTGTCAAGCGTTCTGTTGGACAGAAACTTAATCCCCCTCAAACGCAGGCAACTACTCAAGGAAACACGTACAGCGTCCAGATACCTCAGCCAAATAATAACGGAACCTCGTACGCTAATGTATTAAAATCTAATCCTATGTCACTACAAGGTGATGTACCAAATAACGACGAAATTCCCATTTCTAATTTAACTCGGCTAGAAAAAACTATGGAAACATTAGTGCAAACAGTTAACAATTTTACTAACACAATGGGTAACATGATGCAAGAAATGTTAAGAATGCAATCGATGTTATTGCAAGCTGTACTAAACAAGCCATGAACTGATTAAAAATTTGCTTTTGGAACGCAAACGGCATCCGCCAACACAAAAATGAACTAGAATACTTCCTTAAAAATAAACAAATTGATGTTATGATGGTTTCTGAAACTCATCTGACCTCAAGAAATATGTTTAAAATCAATGGTTATATATTATATGATACCAAGGACCCTCGAGACAGAGCTTGTGGCGGTTCTGCCATTTTGATAAAGAACCGAGTAAAACACTACTTAATGAGTGATCATCGTGAAGATTATCTCCAAGCAACGCACATTTGCATTGAGGAATTAAATCGAAACCTAGTAATTTCATCATTATACTCCCCACCTAGATTTTCTATATCAGAAAGCCAATATAATAAATATTTCAAATCATTAGGACCCTGCTTCTTGGCTGCTGGCGATTATAACGCTAAACATACTTTCTGGGGGTCACGACTTATTACACCTAAGGGTCGTGTTTTGTTTAACACAATTTGTAAAATGGATCTAAATGTGGTCGCGAGCGGACAACCAACATATTGGCCCACTGATCAGCAAAAAGTTCCAGATGTCATCGATTTTGGAGTGGTTAAAAACATCCCCGCAGAAACGATTTATGTTGAAGCTTCTTTAGAATTATCTTCTGATCACACACCTACAATTCTTACTATAACAAATCCTAATAGAATTTTATCTCCGTCTGATAACTTAGTGACGTCAGCCACTCAAATAAATTGGTTTAAATATAAAAAATATCTCAGTACCCACTGCACTGAAAATATTCCGCTTAGAACACCGGAGAATGTGGATATTTCTATTGTAAATTTTGACAGTTATCTGAAACTAGCTGTTCGACATTCTAGTATAACCCTCAAAAAAACCAAAAATAGTAAAATATATTCTGCAGATGTTGAGCGTCTCTTGCCTGAAAAAAGGAGAGCTCGAAGAGAATGGCAATTGCATAGATCCCCTCAACTTAAGAATTTATTAAAAGAGTGCACAAAAAGGCTAAGAAAGTTACTGCAGTCTCAGAAAACGGCTTCTCTGGAAAAATATCTTAAGGAACTTGATGCAACTTCTCAATCAGACTACTCATTATGGCGTGCAGCTAGAAATCTTAATAGACCAGTTATCACTAAACCACCATTAAGAAACTTAAATGGAAGTTGGGCACGAAATGATGAAGAAAAAGGAAATCTTTTTGTTAATCATTTGAAAAACGTATTTACCCCGCATACATCTCCCGATATTGCAGTCGAGTTGCCACCTGTTGCTGTTAGAGCTGCTGTTCCACTTAGATTTGAGATAAAAGAAATCGAAAAGGCTATTCATAATTTAAACCCCAAGAAAGCCCCTGGTTTTGATAAGATCAGCAACAAAATGCTTTTAGAGCTACCCAGCATAGCAAAGAAAATTATTCTCTTGATTTTTAATGCTATTTTACGCCTTGAATGCTACCCACAAGAATGGAAAGTATCCTTAGTTAAAATGATACCTAAGCCAGGGAAGGATCCTACAAAAGTTGAGTCATATAGACCTATAAGCTTATTGTCTAATATATCGAAGCTGTTTGAGAAGTTGTTAGTGTCAAAATTAGCCCCAATCTTAAATGTAAATAGATGTATTCCTAACCATCAATTCGGCTTTAGAAGAGAACATAGAACAATTGAACAAACCCATCGTATAGTAAACGCCATAAGAAAAGCCTTTGAAGAAAAAAAATATTGTTCCGCCCTCTTCATCGATGTTTCTCAAGCTTTTGATAAAGTCTGGCATGAAGGCTTATTACATAAATTGAAGTTAAACTTACCAGTAAACGCACACAAGCTGTTAGAAAGGTACTTAGTCGGTCGAAGGTCTATTATTAAAGAATGTGATTTTATAAGTTCTTCTCAGCCAATTGAAGCTGGAGTCCCTCAGGGAAGCATCATGGGCCCACTGTTATACCTTATATATACCTCAGACATGCCAACAAACAACCACACCCTAACTTCAACATTTGCTGATGATACAGCTTTTTTAGGCGTACACGAAAACTGTCATGAAGCATCCCGTTACTTGCAGGATCATATATTTGAACTGGAAAAGTGGTTAAAACAATGGAGGATAAAGGTCAATGAGCAAAAATGCGTACATATAACATTCACCTTGCGTCGGGAGTCATGTCCCCCTATTAAAATCAACTATCAATTAGTGCCTCAGCAATCGCATGTAAAATATCTCGGTATTCATCTAGATCGGCGTTTAACATGGAAATGCCATATAGAAGCAAAACTAACACAAATGAAACTAAGAGCAATTTAAAATTATTGGCTTATTGGAAGAAATTCTGTTCTTAGCCTCGACTGCAAACTTCTACTTTTCAACTCTATATTAAAGCCAATCTGGTGCTACGGTATTCAGCTATGGGGCACTGCCTCGGCCTCAAATATTGAAAAAATTCAAAGGCGCCAAAATAAACTTTTTCGAATAATCACAGTCGCTCCCTGGTATGTTAAAAACTCAAATATTCACAAGGATCTCAATGTGCCATTAGTAAAAACTATTATTACGAAGTACGCAGCAAAATATTTAAAAAGGCTTGAGTCGCACCCAAATCCACTAGCTCGAAATATTTTAAATGACAGTGGCCACTTTAGATTAAGGAGAAGAGATACTGCAGGACTCATCCGACGAGAAGATCGCTAAACATCTACATATGTGAACAGAAACCGTGAGGAGAAAAATTTTCGTCTAGCATTGGCAGGACAAGAATAAAGTATTTAATATATCGATGGTCTCAAGTAGAAAGGCCCTAACTCGCATTTTTTACGAAAGTGAGTTTTCCAGTTATTCCAATAAATTTTACACAAATACACCTCGTCACAAAAATTCATTACATTGTTGTAAAAAATAACGGCTTTACAAGCAGTTGTATGAGCAAGTTTACATTATGATACATACAGTTTCTGTTATGTTTTTACCTTCTCCTATACAGTTACAATTATTTGAGTTAGGGCCTTTCTACTTGAGACCAACGATATGAAGATTCAATAAAAAATAATGAAAAAAAAAATCTACCAACATAAATGTACCATTATCTCAAAAATGTGTTAAAGGCATGTAACAATTAATTTGAAAATAAAACACACAATCAAAATCAAATGTGTGTGAAAAATGTTTGTATGCAATCACACGCAGATGAAAAATATGGTTTATGTATGATTCAAGAAAACATAGTATATGTTTTAAACATTAATTTTTTCACGATTTATAATATTTTGTTTCTGAAACTACAAATATGGTTAAATTAACACATGTATAAAATGTCTGCCAACCCTGTAATAATGCAATTTTTTATTTGACGAGAACAAAACACAAAATTGGACCGCCCTGTTTTTAACAGCTGACAAAAAGTTTGTTCTTCAAAATATAAAAAAATATACATAAACCAAAATGTATTAAGAGATTGATATTAAATAAATGAACGAAATGAATGACGAAATTCTATTTTCTTTAGTTTGTTTTTTATAAAATATTTGCCAGATTGCCGATTTATTAACACCAAGGTTTTTAAGATTTCTTGATTAGACGTTTTTTTTTTCAAAAACAGTTTTATAACACCGAATCCACTTAAATTTTATATTTTTACTATTAAAAAATAGAAAAAACAACTATTAAAATATTAAATTTTTACTGTCCTGATTAGAGGCGATTTTTTCCCAACTTCGTCTGGTAGCCCTATATGTAAACAGAACATCTTTTTACAGGGCATTATACACACTGTCGATTTATACGGGGCGTAAAGTGCAATGCCTTATGCCATTAGTAAGGGTGATTTTTTTAGAATAAAACATGATAGCCTTTAAGAGAGCAAAACAGTTTTAGGATTGCATTTTTTTAAATAAAACGTCACATTTTTTTAAGAAAAGATAACACCATAAGTATTAACAATTTGTAGTCATTATTGTTTTTAAAATATTCACTATTTATTATTTAATTATTAATTTAAGTCTATGGACAAATTTCGTACAGACTATCTTAGTGTAGTAACATAATAATTTCGTTTTAAATATACAATTATACATATTTACACCTACGCATACTCTTTACACTTTACAACCGATCTTTCTTTACAATGTTATTTTCTCTGCTGCATACCTGCGTTGACCTGCTATTACAATATCGCAAATGGTTTTTCTATTTTGAGTACATCCATTCGCATCAACAATTTAATATACCAAACTCAAAACAAAAAAAGTTATAAAACTATGATCAACACACCCACACATAAAAATGTCTACAATAGATCATTTGACGATTTTAAACAAATTTCTCAAAATACAAACACACTTTTGTTCTTTTTTACACTATTTTTGAGCGACTGCTATAAACACCCCTTTAGACTTATTTTTTATATTAATACTATATTTTATTTAAACATAAGTATACTTTTGCATGTTTCTTATGTTTTTGCACTCCTGTTATAAAACTCCACTTCAAATTATATTTTGGTTTTTTCAATAAATAAACAAACCATTAAAAAATAACATTTCTTATTTTCTTTCCCATACATACAGAGGATTTATTATTTAAAATATTTCATTTGAAAAATGTTCACTATGCAGACACTAAAAAAACACATCATGTTAGCAAAAAGTTCACTACGTGTTCACTAAAAAATACAGAACAAGTACCCAAAAAAACTCTTCACGTACTCTAAAATAAGTTCGGTAAGTTATCTAATGGGTCGATTACGGATGACAATACAACTTCAGTTGCGTTGTCAAAAAGCAACGCAACAAATTGAAAAAAAACGAACAAAAATATGATTCAAACTAAATAAAATTAAAAATATTATTAGTTCTATGCAGCTATTTTTCGCAGACCCAGAGGTAGTGGTAAGCCTGGCATCTATTTATTAGACGCTATTTACTAAAGATATATATCAAAGCCTCTACCGTTTGTTGTTGCTGCTCGTTTGTAATTTTGAGCTCAGTCTCTTGTTCCAAAACTTCAGCTAGGTTTGCCCAAAAGATACGTCCTTTAGGATTTACTGCCGGGTTTCATCTGTAAAATCATGGCTGCTGCCTGTTCAATCGGGGCCAAACTTATTTCCTCTAACGGTCTCCTATTGTAGTGTATAAATTTTTTAGCGTGCGACATTTTTTTTTAATTTTGCCTTTAAATGTACCCACACTCGATGCCAAAATTATTCAAGTTTTCTGCGATACGCTTCCATGTAGTTCCAATGCTGGCTTTTGTTTCTCCAAAAGGCCGAACACCATTAGCAATTTGACTATTATATTCCACTTCATGGATTAAAAGTTCAAACTGTTTTCCGGTTGTAATTTTCCCCATTTAAAAATTTACAATTAAAGAAATCACTACATAAATTAAAAAAATACAAAAATTTTATAAAAAATATACTTAACCATTAGTTTTGCCGCCTTCTTAAATTTAAAAAATATTAGCAGCAACTGCAAATTAGGGGTTGCCAATATGTTAAAAATATGGCAACAGAAATAACAAGCTGTTAGTTGACAGTTGCCATACGTAATATAAATTTGGCAACTTGCAGCACAACTACAGTTGTGTTGCCATCCGTAATCGACCCATAAGTGTTTGTATTTTCAGCTCACAATAGTCGTGTACCATATTTTGTTTGTGTACAAATTCACAAACAAAAATTCAGAAAAGAGTGTAGTACACTAACTTCCTGTACTTAACTGTTTATTTCCGAAGTCTGGTTTTAATATCAAAATGATCAAAATTTTTGTTGCAAGAATGTGCAAGCGCGTATGATAAAATAAAAATTTTATTCCGTGAGCGCGCTTGACCAACTTTGTGCCCGTGAGTGAGGGAGACTTCCGTATATTGAATCAAAAAAATCATTTAATTTGACCCAGTCGTTTGGGCAAAAATTTCCTTTAGTGCATTCTGCTGGTGGCTGATAATTGAAAATTAAATTCTTTAAAAATATTTTTAAATATCAAAAACAAATTTAACTGATTTTCAGAATTATTTGTAAAAAAAATTTGGATATTTTTAAAAATGCAAAATAAATTGTTTGAATATGCAAATTTGATTCTGACTGGATAAATAAAACTCAAATTAGTTTTATTTTATGACGGCGAAATAAAACCCTTTTTTAAAGTTTTTTCGACATTGTGTTTTTACGTTGTGAAAAACTTGTTTTAAATGGAATTTTGTTTTTTAATTCACAAAATAACTTTTTTGATATCACTTTTAACCGTTACGGTCCCTGCTCTTTATTGCCTTTGGTTACTTTATTTTTACATTTTGGTTACAAATGTTTTCGGTCGTGCAACACGAATTGTAATTTTTGTCAATGTTATTATTTATTATTCCTATTTTTTTTATTTTACGCGAGTACCCTTATTGAGTTTTTCATTAAAATTTTATTTAGCGCTTTTTGATTAGAAATAGTTCACAACCCTGTTGACAAGTCATAGCTTGTGGAGAAACTGCTCAGAAACTGTATATAAATCCATTAAAATAATGGCCTGTAAAAATAAACTTATTCTATAGAATGTGGTCCCCAAAAACATATCTCTTTAAGCTTTTTTTTATGAATGTTTCTGAACGCACTAGAAATGGACGCAAGTAGCAAATATAATAACGTTAGTTTATTTGTTAGGAAATTGTAGAGATTGGGTGAATTCCAAAAATTGCAATGCAACCAAAAAAGGCATTCATTCCAAAACGCAACCTTTTGAACATTGACAATGGTACACGTCCCTAAATGTATAATAACAGTTACCGATGTGCAGACAAAAGGCAAACTTTGCATCAATAATTTTGTTTATGCTTTGTTGACATATTTTTTTAAAAAAGTTAACAAAACAGCACATTACTTTATATCGAAACAGGATCAAAACCGAATCACTGCAATGTGTTTTCATGTTTTGGAACTCAGCCTATTTATTGTTGTATATATATTTCTCAAAGGAGTCTATGGCATTAACTCAAATCAAACTCAAAAACAACTAGAAATCTCAAAACCAACTAGAAATTCCAGTTTCTCTTTCCAATTGTGCGTTTCAATTTACAGTCAAAAACAGGTGATTGCAATTTTAATGGGCAAATTCTTTTGTTGTCTTTAGAAATTATTATCTTGATGACATCTTGAAAATAAATTGCTTAAAAATTGTGTATAGCCTACATCACTGCTTAAAATTTTTAAGAATTTTGACATCCAGTATGTTTAAACGACTTTAAAACAAAAGTTGAACGTGTGTTACACGGCGAAGTTTTCTGACGAGATAGTGTGGTTACTATCGAAACATATTAAATCGAACTGTCCGTGAGAATGGGTTCGATTCCCCGGTCAGTCAAGAATGAAAAATGAAATTGTAAAATTACTTTCTTCATAAAAATAATTGAATGAAAATTAAATTTATTGAACTTTAGCCTGATTAGAAATTAAATTAGATTATTATTTTTACTATTAAGGACAATAAGTCTTCTAGCTAGATAAAGTCTAGCCTTTTTTTTCTTTTTTAACTATTTGAGAATAAATCGCTAGATCTACTTAAAAACCGGCTAAACTGGCAACCTTAACAGTTTGCTGTTATCAAGCACACAAATTTGTCACAATAACGAAATGCTATGTCACGCTTACGTAGCCATACTATGTACTATTTATTTAGCTCAAATTAAATTATGTGTGTACACAGTACATATATGAATGAATTTAAATGTCTGAAAAATGTTTGATAATAAGCACTATTGTGTTTTATTGATGGACAGGGCAAGTTTTTATATGAACAAAAATTTTTAAATAAGCAAGTAATAAAAATCATAACTCGTGAAGAGGACATGCCGAAATTTACCGAAATTTGTTCATATTTGGCCTAACTAACTATACCTTCTAGTACAAATGTATGTGTGTGCCAAATTTTTTTTCGTATAATGTTTATTTGCAGAGTTATGGGGTGCTAGAGTGTTGCCGTTTTCGAAAATTTGTTTTTTTTTTAAATTATTGTTTCGAACTAGAAATAAGTAAAGTAAAAAAATTAAGATTAGTGATTCTTATAAATAGGAAATCGTTTGATCTTTAAAAAAAAAACAATTTTTCAAAACCGGAAATGACCATTTTAAATTAAAATTTCTTTATACGCACACCACAATAGCGGAGAGGGTTATATGTCTGGCTCTTCATGTAAACCTTGTGCGCAAAGTACAGGTCTCAATTTTTGAGAAAAATAAACTTGTTTAATTAAAAGATAAATTGTAGCTTGTGACTTCTAACAATAAGCGAAACGTAAGTTTTGAACGGAAACCAAAAGAAAATACGATTATTGTTACAAAGGTTACGTTACATAGTGTAAAACAGGTCTTGGACAAATAAAAAAGGCTCTTGCTTCCCTCATTATGCAAACAAAAAAATTTCAAGTAAAGGTTATTACCAGGGAAACCGAAAATTAGCTCTAAAAAAGTTTTTTATGCGCATTAAATATGCAGTTAAAATTTGAAAATATGCCCTAATAAATAAAAAATGGCTTTTTTGAAAACAAAATATTCAACAATTTAATTATTTTTGCACTTAAAAAAAACAAGTCAATAACAACATGATACTGATTGCAAACAAGTAATATCGCTATTCGGTCCATCCAAAATGCTGATAAACTTTTCGTCGAATGGGTGAAACAAACGAATATATTGAAAATCTTATAGCCTCAATATTTTAAAAGTAATAGAAAACCATGGTGGTTATGCCACAAAATACTGACTACAAAGACCATATTTACAAAATTACAAAAATTTAATAAGTGCAAATGTTTGAAAATTGTTTCATTTAAAAATTAAAAATTTAATTAGGCTCAACTTAAAAGTGGATTTAATTCAAATTTGAAAACATTAGGTGTGCTCATTTTCAGAAAATGATTGCTTATTTTCAACAATTGTTACTAGTAAGTGTTCACGTACTCGAAAAACTTGAGAGTAAAAAATAGCATACAAATTTGAGAGACGAAAAATTAGTTAAAAATTTCAGATAGTAAAATTTTTACTAGCAAGAATTATTCAACCACCTGTTTCATGGTTTTGTTTACAAAACAAAAATAATTTTCATAATTTTTAAATAAAAAGTTGTTCAATAAAATAAAATTTTTTTAAAATATAGGAACAATATTCTTGCGCAAATAGTTCAAAACAAATGAATTTATTAAGAAAAATCTTGTATCTTACAGCTGAATAGTGTCGAAATTCCTAACTTGCTAGTTTTTGCTAGTAAAGCGTTCATTTACTTTTTTATTTATTTTTTTTTTCTTTTTTGAGTAGTTGGGAGAAAAATTTTGTAAATTTTAAATTTACTCTCGTTGCAGGTTCCTGCTAGAAAAGTAAATTAACACACCTATTATTAAAATGTGCACATTCATTCATAAGTAAGTACGTATGTGAAGATATAGATTTAAATACTAATTATTGCAGATAAAAGTTTAAATATTTTTATTATTGAATAATCAAAACTTTTTTTTGGATTTTGCAATTAATTTAAAATGGTTGTGAGCTTCTTTTCTAAATTTTGAAAATAACTTTCATAGTATTCTCAATCAGCCTTCCAACTGTCATTTAAGATCCATTAGGCCCAGAACAGACGGTGAAACGCAACTGCAACGAAACCCTTTTGATTTGTTTGAAATCAGCTTCAAACGTTTTTTACACACCCCATAACCTGAATTGTACTAAAATGTTGTGAAATTATCACAATCATTTAGGTTTTCTTTGAGAACAGATGAAACGCAAACAGGAGTTTAACCGTCTGTTCTGTTAGGCGGGAAAGTCTACCATTCAACTTATCTGCCATATAAATAGCTTTATATCAGGACAATTATTTTATTTGTTTCCCAGATATAAAAAATATCTGAGTGAAAATATATTAAAGAAGAGCATTTTATACTTTATTTCGTCTCTCCATTATATGATAGCTGATTTTGGGAAATAGCACTACGTTGTTTTTTGTAAGTTTTTAATAAGAATTTAAATAACCAAAATTGTTACCTACTTGATAAATTTTTTACAGCAATTTCTAACGGCTTTGTTGGAGACAGTTTCTAGTAAAAACAATTCCGATTTAGCAAATTTTTCTGAATTTACATCTAATAAAGTATAAAGCAAGAGACCACGTGCTGTAAACCACATGATTGTAAAGTTACATGCGATATGAAAATCGCCAATTTTATTTGAGCATGTGCTCGAGTTAAAGCGTTTTGTTTTTTTCGTAGTACTGGTCATATAATTAAAAGATATGTTTTAGCACACAAAAAATAAATATTTTCAAGGAAAATTACAGATTACAAACTCCAGCACAAATAAAATTAAAAAATTTACAAAATATGATATTAATTCATTATTTTGGCCATATAAGTTCTGCTCAAATTCTCAAGTTCATTTTCACTTTTATATGCCAAACATTATTTTTTTCGAAGTTAAATCGAAACAGGCAAAACGTAAATTTGAAAAAAAAAATTAAAACAACAATTAGTATTAATTAAGCAACTTTAGTTTGTAAATTTTCTATTAAATTTTTTAAATTTATTAAAAATATTATGAGTTTTTAAAATAAAGGAAGAAAAGATATAAAAATTCTTTGTTCATGATCTTTTTTAATGTTGGAAATGAATTTTGAAGGAAATTCTGTAGGCTTGTGATTTCAAATCGCCAAATTTAAGGCGATTACGAACTCCAGCACACCTTTGCGATTTCAAATCGTAAACGATAGATAAAAAACGTTTAAATGTGGTATAAGTAAAATGAAAAATATTTGAAATTGCCGAACACATCGACACTGAAAATCCGTATTTTAAAATGACTTGAAACCCGCCAGTTTTTAAAAACCGAAAAATAGTTAAAATCCGGTTGTTAAATAATTCAGAACCCGTTTTTGATACCTGTAAATACACCACAGTATTTAGAGAAAAAATTTCAAGTGTTCCCTATATAGGACCCATGGGCATTAATTGACCCAGCAAAACATAATTATTTTATAAGCATAAGATTTATATAAGAGTTCTTTGTGATCAATATTATACTAGTGAATTTTTAATATTCGCGAATACGAATAACATATCCGAATACGCATATCCAATCGGAAATTCAGCGCCACTGGATATTTTAATTTCATTGAGTGTTCAACGATTTCGAACATTAACGATCGCATAGCAAATAGCATTTAACACAAAAAAAAATTTTAAAATTTTGTTGCTGTTTTAAGTGTAATTTTATATCCGAAAGTTAACGTTCGAAATCGATGAACTGGCGTTGATAACAATAATTTGTAAATAAAAAAAACAGTCACACTACTTGATGTTTTCGCCATACATTACATTTAACCATTATTATGACATTCCGATGACTAAATTTGAAATCAATAATTTTTAAATTTGTACACTTACGTTATTATAATGTAAAGGACAAAAGCACCGCGACCCAAAGGATATTTTGCGCAGCCAAGTTTTTACTGAAGTTGATTTAGATTACAAATAAGGCCAATTATACTACACGGTGTAATATTGTAAACTTCACCTGAAGTCGTTAAGATAACTCCAAGGAACTTCATTCTGCTTGCATACTAATACTTACATATGTACTTGCAGATTTAATTTTTCTTATAATTTTTGCGCATTTACTTATTAATTCAGTGCTGTTTGGGAGAAAATATTTTTCCAGATGCTGCCGCCACTTTCAATTTCCAATTTGTGTAATGGGATTAGAATTATCTTGATATTTCAATGACCCATTCCAGTTTCAATAATTGTCTTATGATAATTAGACACACATTAATATATATGAGATATTTTCGCCTTCAAGTGTTTATAGAGAGGAGGATTTATATTGAACCTATGGCCAATTCTGGACTTAATATCACAACATTTTGCCATGGCATAGTTACAAAAGTAGTTGTCAATACCGAGGTTCATAAGGATGTTGTGCCATAGAAAGGTTTTTTTGGGAGTGATATGGACCGATTCTAATAAAATTTGCCGCCTTATTTTCTAAAACACTTACCTCACTTTAAAAATATGTCTAAACGCAAGATATACTAATTAACCCTCTTAAAGCCAATTTATCCAAGTTCAATTGAAACTTACTATTACTTTAGTTACCAATATGTCTTTGACAGCTATAACTGATAGCTAATTATAACTGAACTTGGTGAAATTTACCGTAAATCAAATACCAATGTAATAAGATGGATTATAAGCACAAAGTCTGTTCCGAAAAGAAGCTTATGTAAGGGGTTATGTGAAATTATTAACCAATTCTCAACATTTTGAATAGATTTGTTTCTTATTCTTATTCGATTTAAATGTACATATATAAAAAATTTCATCAAATTATCTCTTAAACTGCGACCTGTACTTTGCGCATAAGGTTTACATGAACAGCAAGCGGTATTTTGATTCGAAAAGTGCAAAAGTGCATCACCACAAACGCATAATACCCTCTCCACTATTGTGGTGTGAGTATAAATATCAGTGATGACAACTTAGTTATTTTGGCACTATATATGGTGCTTTTTGATGCCTCGAAAGCACTAAAGAAAAAGCACTAACTTGGTGCTTTCTCAATTTTACATTAGTGCGTTTAGTGCTTTTTACAATGTTTAGTTTTCTCTACAATTTCTTTAATTAATGATACAGTAACAATTTTGTTAAGTGTAACAACATTCTTTTAGTATGGCAACTGTTTATTAAGTAAGCTCACGACAACGGCATCGCCCAGACTTGCAATTTTTGTTGCAGCAATTCTTGAGTTTATTGGTAAGAGAGGTGAGTACTCAGTTTCATGTAGTCTGGAATCCTGCTTTGTTTTGTAAATCTCACATCGTTAACTAATCAATGTAATTGTTTTCGTTACAAATTTTATTAAAGAAAATTGCTTGGAAAATATTAAGAATTGTAAATTGAAAAATCAACACCGAACAAATCTTTTTTGAAAGAAGTCCACAACTTTAAAGATACAATAGGACAAAATCTATTTTAAGATTTGTCTAATTTTGTTAAGAATTTCAAGCTTGTCATACTCTAACGCGGAAGTTGAAAGAACATTTAGTTCGATGAACTACAGTAAATCGAAAATTAGAAACGGATTATCCTTTAACTCTATTAATTTAATTCCTCACATTTAGGCCCTAATTATGTAAAACGCAAAGCCAAAGAATTATATTATAAGAAAAAAATTTAAAATTTTAAAAAACATTAATTTCTGTAGAAAGCAACAACAAAATTAAAAAATTTTTATGACATTGTTTTTGCTTTCAATGTATTTCTTTGGCGATGCGTTGCGTTTTATATGATTAGGGCATAAACATGAACATAATTCATGCTGTAGTAATTACACTCTACCACCTATTGTCTCCAATTAAACATACAAAAAATCAAAATATTACTAAAAAACTGTTATATGACCCAATTCAAACTCAACTTATGATAATCCAAATTAAAGTTATGTACAAAAATGGTCCTCCAACAACGCCGTCGCCATTTTTTTTTATAATTGTTTTGTGTTCAATTATCGATTAAATTGAAAAAAATGGCTTAGTGCTTTTTTACGCTTTTTTTTTTTGCTTAAAATAGTGCTTTTTTGTTTTTTTTTTGTTAAATTTAAAGTGCTTTTTGTTCTAAAAAAGTTGGCATCACTGATAAATATTAATATCAAAAGAACATACCTCTAATAATCTCAGAAGAATTTAGAAATCCACTATTAAGTCTATTATTACTATTGCGGATATTATTGTGGTAAACTCTATTATTAAGATGAGGATTATGATGATTTGAACTTTTTGGATGTGGCATTTTGCATACTAAATGAGTTCTTGTCATTTGTCAATTTCTTTGTGTTCTTTTTTGTGTTTCTAAAATATTCTAAATTATAACAAACGCTATGCAATTAAAAATTAATTAATTACTATTGATATCAGCATATTATTCCATTTCATTTAATAACAGATCGAATTCCACAATACTTTAACTAAAATTGTAGTATCAAAGATCGCTAAACGAAAGTAAATCTGTTCATAAGTTAATTGTTAAAGATGTGTTTTAAACCATGTGTCCAACAAAAATTCACAAAATTGTTGAGAATCATTTTAAGACAATTGCAATTTAAAATATACATACAAACATATTTACATACATAACGGAAATATATTTAAAAAAAATGACAACACAAAACTTATGTTACAATTATTGTTGTATTTTAATTTTTCCCGCACATTCAAACGCTTTCGCCGATAATACACTACTACTTATTTTGATTGAGCAGACCAGAAATTATTTGAATCGTAAATATCTGCTCGTAGACACAAAACAACCAAAAAAGTTTGCTTTTGAAAAGAAAAACACCAAATTGTTATAAACGAAAACTCTATTATCTTGCTGATACCTTATTGCTAAAGGAGTAGGAGGAGTGAAAATCTGCCCTGTCATGATGGTATTATTTTTTTTTTAATATCGTCACAAATAGGGTTTCTACGCGCGAAAATTTCACGGGAATTTATTATGGTACAGGGTGTCACAGAATAAGCTATATGGTTTGAAATTTTTATTCATTTATTTAATTATTTTTTCTTGGTTTTTTCAGAATTTTGTTAGGAAGACTTGGGAGACACAGTCGTACAACGTACTAAAACAATTGGATATTTCTTTTTTTTTTAACAATAAATCAATTGAATTCGATAACGAGCGATGAAGCATATTTCCTATTAAACTGGATTTGGGCTACAAAGAGTGTAACACAGGGTTTCCACCTGAGAAAAGATATACGATTTTTTATATCAGCAAACTTCAAATTCAATCGCAGAGAGTATTATTTACGTGTGGACTCTCAAATAGTGTAAATATTAATATGTATTATAATTCATGTTTTTAGACAGTTTTTATGAGAAATATCATTACAACTATGTTATAAGTTTAGCTGTCAAAAATACACATACATCATATACAACAATTATAAGACGCTATCATTTAAATGTTTATTTTTTTTAGTAAAAATAGTGCAAATCTTGTGAAAAAGGTTTAAAAACCCATATTTTACACAAAAAACAAAGAAAAAACTAAAAAAAATATTTAAAAAAAAACGACACAAATTTACAGTACGAAAATCAGTAAATTATGGAACCTTTTAAGATACATGTTCCCCTTGTTTAAAAATAACACGAAGAAATGTGTTCTTTCATTCGGCGACGTTCTCTCACATATTATATAAGATATTATCTCAGGTGGAGTCCCCGCGTTACAGTAGTACACTATTATACCCACTTAAATGTACTGTTGGTGGGGTGTATCCCCCGAAAGGATAATTGGCCAATATTTTTCGCGAAATTATATAAAAGCAACAATAAAATACAAAAATTGGATTTTGTTTTTAATATAATTTCTCACACGAAATTCTGTTTTTATTTTCTAAAAACAGTCAGTTAATCTGGGTAAGCGATGGTGCATATCGGGTTGAACAGTACATACTTGTATTTGAAATACAAATACAAATTTCGTATTTGCATTTTGAATATATTCCAAAAATATATGGTATTTAAAATAACCTGTCGCTCAAGTTTTTGGTATTTAAAATACTTATATTTAAAATACATTTTTACAAGATGCATTTACGAATGACTTTTTAAATTTTTTTTGCAAATATCAAATTGTACATGCCATAGCCAAAATGTCTATAAAAAAGTTTTATAAGCGCCATCTTTCATTTTCAGTGCTTTCAAAAAGTTATTAAAAGAAATAAGCTATTTAATTTACCATTGTCACAATTTTAAGCGGCTAAAGTTTATCGTAACTGTTTTAAAAAATCTAACGGGAACTCTTTGCATTTTGTTGTTAGATTAACAGAAAAGCTACCAGTTTTTGTATTTGCTCTTTTGGAAATCCGCTTATGCAGTAAAAATATGTATGTGTATCACGTAGGTAAATTTTTTGTCAAAAATGAGTCTTAACTCTAATGTGCATATTTCAAAATAAAAAATTAATTGTCTAACACATTTAGTTCTTTGGCCATTACGGACACAAATAGTTAATAAATAATGGGTAATTCAAGTAGAGATACTTTTTTCAATAGCCTTTTTTTGACAGATCACGTGTGAGTCGTGTCATGCTGTCATGTTATTTTTGTTTAGTATTGTTTGGCATTTCATAATGGAAAGACTTATGCCTGAACAACGTTTACAAATCGTTCAACTTAATTACGAAAATTCACGTTCTGTGAGGAATGTGTTTCGTGCTTACATAATGTGTTATGTGTTAACATAATCGGCCTACTGAGCGTACTATTCGCAACACCATCACCCATTTTGAGACCCAGCATTCATTATTGGATAATATTCGACCGAATAGACCACGTCCAGCACGCTATGAAGAAAAAATAGCTGCCGCAGCTGAGAGTGTACACGAAGACCGTGGAGAGTCGATTCGGCGCCGTTCGCAGCAACGCGGACTGACGTATGGAACGACTTGGCGCATTTTACGTCGAGATCTTAAATTAAAAGCGTACAAAATACAGCTTGTGCAACAACTGAAGCCGCTCGACCCTCCCAAGCGACATCTCTTCGCTCTATGGGCTCTGGAAAAGTTCCAAGAAGATCCGACGTTTTCGAGGCAAATTTTATAAGCGATGAGGCCCATTTCTGGCTCAATGGGTATGTTACCAAGAACTGTCACTTCATCCAGAAAAAACAACGGTTTGGTGTGGTTTGTGGGCCGGTGGAATCATCGGTCCATATTTCTTTAAAAATGATGCCGGTGCGAACGTAACCGTCAATGACGACCGTTGTCGTGCCATGATAACCGATTATTTGATGCCTGAAATTGAAGCTCGTGATCTCGGCGACATTTGGTTTCAGCAAGACGGCGCACAGTGGCTGCAAATCGTTTTTCATTGGCCAAAATTCTGTAACTTTTGAACCGATTTTAGTGAAATTTGTTTTAATCGATATATTCTTAAACTTTTCTCCATTTTCAAATTCATTAAAATCGGTTGAGTAGTTATTGGGGAATTTAGGGGCAAAGTGGAACTTTAGATTTTTTAACTTTTGCGTGAAGTATGGTTTTTTTATTTTTTTGTAATTATTTAAAAATGTCATATTTGGATTTAAATAATAATCATTTACATTTTTTGTAATAATAGGACACTCAAAAAAATTTAATGTTTACAATAAAAAAAAATTTTAACCCAAATTTAGAAATTTTTAATTAAGTTCACTGAATTTAATTTTCATTAAATTATTTTTATGAAGACAGGAATTTTACAACATGAAATTAATTAAAATTTTTATTGATAATTTTTCATTCTTAACTGCGCTGAGATTTGAACCCAGGCGTTTACGGACAGGTTGCCCAGACTAGTTTCGATTGTAACCACACAATCTCTTCAGTGGGGTTTGCCGTCTTACTCACTCGGCTATTGCAGCCGGATGACGTCAATAGTCAAACATCAATCTTTAAACCAAATGGTATTTCAACTTGGTAGATCGAAATTTGCTTTTTGAATGAATGATTATCTATTTTAATTGATTTACATGTTCTTCCTAACTTTTGTTTTTTCGTACTTTTTGTCAAGAATTCTTCTTGAAATCCAAAGTCCATTTTTGTTTTTCATGTTTTTGTCTTTCTTTTTTCTTGTTGACCTCTTTCAGTACAACTTGAAGGACAAATGTTAACATAGATCGTGCCTTAGCTGTTAACAATAATTAGTATTGTGGTTAGTTTATTGAACTGTTAATGGTTATTTAATCCAAATTTAGAAATTTTTAATTAGGCTTAAGTAAAATTGTAAATGTAAAAAAAATTCCTGTCTTCATAAAAATAATTTAATGAAAATTAAATTCAGTGAACTTAAGCCTAATTAAAAAAAAATTCTAAATTTGGATTAAATGACCATTAACAGTTTAATATAATAACCACAATACTAAAAAATTTTAACATTAAAAAAAAAAAGTAAAATCAACTGGAACTTTTGCTATTATTACTTTAAAATTAACAGTTTTTTGCTCTTAAATTTGTTTACACTTAAAAAACTTTAGAAATATTATCTAAAATCTTGCTATTACTACAGAAGAATCTATTATTTTTTGCTGTAAAATTTGTTAATATTAGCAAACTAAATACGCTGAATTCTGATTTTTTTTTAAATTTTGATACGAAAATATAGGTATTTATTTTTTGAATAAACCTTTAAAAAATAAAAGCAGCAATAGATTTTAATGGCCTTTATAACAGTGTGAGGTTCTATTTATTATTATTTTTTACTAATACAATGTCTGTCTTAGATCTAATGAATTGTAATTATTGTTCATTTAATTGAAAGATTGATTGCAAATATTCCATATTCTGTTCTGTGTTATTTCTGTTCTTTAGTAGTTTTTTGACTTCTTCATCTAAATCCCGATGTTCCACTTTCCATTGAAGCCGAATACTGGAGATGAACGGATCTGACGTTGCCAATAGTATATTGAATAGATCTTCATTTGTGGAATTTCGTGAAATTTTTCTAGTATTGTGCTCTCTATAAAATCTGTAATCCTTATTCCTTTTTTCCTGAGCTTCCTCTGATAAATCTCCAAGTGGCACCAACTGATATTTAATGACATCTTCTTTATGATAAAGGATTTTGTGAACTGTTGCAGACATATTTCTCCATGGGTACTTGGTTGCAATGGGTGATTTTTTAAGAGCTATAGGAAAGTTTAAAAAAAACACATAAAATTCAGAAAAATGCATGAAATCTTTATTTGAATCGATAGTACGGTCCATATAATTTAATGTTTGAAGATTATTTCATGCAAATGTTGACCGTGACTGCGCCTCAAATGGTCCATCCGCTTAGTCCAATTTTGGCATACTCTTTCCAATATTTCGGCCGGTATCTCATGAATAAATGCTTCAATGTTGTCTTCCAATGCGTCAATTGAAGCGGGCATGTGTGTATAGACATGAGCTTTAACATAGCCCCACAAAAAATAGTCTAAAGGCGTTTAATCGCACGATCTAGGCGGCCAATTGACCGGTCCCGAACGTGAAATAAAATGTTCACCGAACTCGCCTCCCAATAAGTCCATTGTTAAGCGTGCTGTGTGGCATGTGGCACCGTCTTGTTGAAACCACATGTCATGCAAGTCAAGCTCTTGCATTTTGGGCAAACCATATTTCTTTAACTCATTTCCTTTTATTGATTGTAGCAAGCGTTCGGCTGTCTGCCGAAATTGGTGTTATTATAATAGTGTCCTTTAATGGCAAACAGTCCATTTTATCAGCTGTTATGTGATGATATGCTGAATACAGATTTGAGCCTTTTTCAATCGCACGCAATCTGAGCTGAATATATTGCCGTTTTGTTAATTTCAAATCCAGAAATAATGCTAAGGCCGAGGCCACGCAATGAGCGACTAAGCGACGAGCGACTGAGCGGTGAGCGTCAAAAAATTAAAACATATGAAATAAAGGCAGAATTAGTTTGTACGTTCTGTTCTGTTACGAATCAGCTGGTTTGTTTCTGTTCAATTGGAAGTCTGTATGTGTGGTTAGTTTTTACTTTCTCGTTCTGTTCTGTTGCGGACAAATCTGTTGAAAATAGAATTCAACGTTAAGTGACAGCCTAAAAGTGCGTATGTATTAGTTTGTTGTGACATGAAAAATAGAATTTTTTTATAAGCCAGAAAAATTTGTTTAAATTCGTAAATTTTTGAAAAAGTGATCTATTTTTGCCAATAAAATTAAGATGGATGATGAAAAACTTATCATTTTAGTGGAAGAAAATGATATTTTATACAACAAATTCAACAAATTCTACAGGTTACCAGAAAAAAAACGGGCCGTATGGAAACGAATTTCTGAAGAAATGAGTTTGCCAGGTAAGCCTCAACGAAACATTAATGATTATTTTGTATTAAATAAAATAAACTTTTTAGAGGATAATTGCATAAAGAGGTGGAGTTCACTGAGAGACAGGTTCGCCAAAGAAAAGAAGAACGAAAAGTTTGCATCCGGCAGTGGCGCAACATTTAAACATCGTTGGCATTTAATGAGCCAGTTAGAGTTTTTGACACCACATATTACACCGCGTCCGTAAGTTATTTAAAACGATGAATTTATTTTGTATCCATTTATACATATACATATTTACAAACGTTACTATACATTGAAATGTTTTTATCTTTAAGAGTGCGTTTAACGGCAAATATTGTAGAAGAAAATGAATTCACATTCTGTGACAATAGTTTGCAAAAATTTCAACCTTTGACGCCGGAGTCGCCTATACAAAACACAAGTTCTTTGGATATAGAAATTCAAGAATTTGAATCTCAAGATTCTTTATTGCTGGCCACATCAACACCTGTAGGTAAACTGAAAACAGTTTCTGAAGCATCAAAGGTGCGGAAAAACAAAAAGGATTTCGATGACACTAACAAATTGTTTGTGGAAGCAGTTGAAACTTTTAAACAATTTTGTAAGTCAAAGGAAGAAAAAACACAACAAAAAGAAACTGATCCCATTCATGCCTTTGGGAAAATGGTTGTTGCTACAATTAATACACTTAGCAAAACCAAGCAAACAAAAGCAATGAATTTAATTACGGAGTTGCTTATGCAAGTGAAACTAGAACCAGAATAGTATGTAGAAATTTTCAATGAACTACAATTTAAATTATATGTAATGAACATATAATTAAAAAATTTTTTAACAGATACAAAACTTAGGCCCTAATCATGTACAACGCAGCGCAACGCCAAACAATAACATTGAAAGCACAAAAAATGTCATAAATATTTTATAATTTTGTTGTTGCTTTCAACAGAAATTCATGTAGCGTTTTAAAATATTCAACGACTCAAGCAATGGAGTGTTTGAAATTTTAAAACGCAATGTGAATTTCTGTAGAAAGCAACAACAAAATTACAAAATATTTATGACATTGTTTGTGCTTTCAATGTTATTCTTTGGCGTTGCGTTAGTTCTGTGGCGTTGCGCTGCGTTGTACATGATTAGGGCCTTAATAAAATGCATACTATTGCAATTGCAAAAGCGAATAACGATATGTATTTACATAAATTTGTAGGTATAACTTGATCTCGCATAATTTAATTTTTTTTTTTATTAACGTATTAATATGTATTTGTGCTACATTTAATAAGCCACTGAACTGATTTTTAATCTATTACATAAATTATCAATAAAATAAGTAATACATGTTCATATTGTTTGGCTGTTTTGCAAAATATTTTGTAACAGCAATCATATGTACATATCGGTTATTTGCTGCAACAAAGTAATATTTTTGAGTTATCACGATGTTGCAGGAAATTAGTGATATACACTAATAATAATAAATGTAAATTTTAGAATGTGAAAATAATTTCTTTTTATAAATAGTTTGTAATAATTTGTATTTTTTTTTTAAACGATCTATGCATATATTTTGCGGTATTGTTGCGTTATTTACATATGTACATACAAATATTTGAATGAAATCCCAAAGGTTAGTTTAAAAATTTTAAAATTAAGAATCCTTTATTTGATGCACCGTCTAAAATACAAATCTTTTTTTGCGTTTTGGAATTAAATATTTACGTACATACTACGTACTATCTTTAATTAAACTATCTGTGTGTACGTACATAAGTTAATGTTAATGATCTACACAAAGTTGTACAAGTTATTTTGTGTTTTTAAAAATGAATTAATTTATTTTGCAAATTTAATAAATCATATTTTACATAAATTTTTAATGGTAGAATTTTTATTTGAAAACACTGCGATCTATACATTTGTAAGTAGTTTTTTTTGGAGATGAATTGTTTATTGAAAATATGAATTTTTAAAAAAGATAATTTTTCCATATATAATAAGTTGCTTAAAAAACATTTTTTAGTTTTTCTTTTATTTTTATGGTAATTGAACTGTTTTTTGTTTTTTTCTGTCATTCCATCGAGTCTACGCGACTATCAACGACTTTATTTTTTTTTCCATATAAATTAAATATGAAAAAAATTTTGCAAGGAAAACTACTAAAAAAAATTTTACAAGCCGGATTACTTTTTATCCGTTAATTTTACGAAGAGGTTTTTTTGTGGCAAATTTAATTTGCTACATGAATACGCCCGTCAAAATTGCAAACACTTTTTTTACATATAATTTATATGGGAAAACTAAAAGTAGTTGGGCGTTTCGTAGAATCAAAAATACGCTGATCTTGTGTTTTTATATGCCTACTACATGCTTTTGGGATGACAGCAAAGTAACTTTTTTTAAGGCCCTAATATGGGTGTTTGGGAAACACTACTTTTTAGAAAAGGTTTGTTTTTTAAAATATACACTTTTGAAATATGGATTAAGATACATACATACTTCCAAGTGTTGTTTGATACAATTTTGTATGAACACTTAATGAGGACTATAATTAGATTTGCACATAAAAAAAAGTTATATTTAAAAAAGCAATTGCTTTAGTGAAAGATAAAACCTTAAATAAAGATCTGATTAGCAATTTGTCCTTCATTATAGAAATATTCTGCCAAACGATTTCTTAACTGCACAGCGTTTTCAGTACTTCTCCGCATATGAGTTGCCATCGATCTAAGCGGCCGACCTCCATTATCTCCTATCTCGTTTCGCCATTCTCCTTCATGTACTGATCCATCTGAGGTTTCACTGTCCACATAATTGGTTGGACAATACCAGCGTTGTTGGTCGTTCATCATTATGAAATTGTGCAGCGCAACGCATCCTAAAACAATTTTTTCGCAGTTGTCAGGAGAACACTCTATAGTTGTCAGAAGTATTCTCCAGCGGGCCGATAAAATACCAAAAGAGTTTTCTATTACTCTTCGAGCTCGGGACAAACGATAATTGAAAACAGTTTTTTGTCTGTCAATGTTTGTACCTGGATAAGGGCGCATTAAATTGGTCTTTAGCGGAAAAGCTGCATCTGCCACAAAAAAGTGCGGAAATGGTATTGAAGATGACGGTAGGGGCTTTTCTGCTGGCACAGCAATTGTGTTATCTAATATTGACTGCCCAAAACGACTTGTGCGAAAAATTACTAAAAGAAAAAAATTATATTACAAATTTTAATTAATTGTAGTGCAGATTAACAATTGTCACATGCTTCTAAAAAGTATTGTATATATTTACCTCCATCACTTTGGCTGCCATAACTCCCTACGGTGACAGCTGTAAACGTATAATTTGCGTCACAGACAGCCATTAAAACAACACTAAAAAAATTTTTATAATTAAAAAACATAGATCCTGAATTTGGAGGACACTTTAGGGCTATATGTTTCCCGTCGATGGCTCCCACGCAATTTGGAATATTCCACATTCTCTCAAAATCTTTTGCAATTTCAACGAATTGAGAAGTGGTGGGTTCACTGACGTAAATTGGAGCCAGCAAGCGCCACAACACATCACATACCTCTAGAATAATGTTCCTTATTGTGGTTTTCCCTAATTTATGACTCCAAGCTATAGACTGAATGGAACCAGCGTGCGCTAAATATCTACACACGAAACAAAAATGAAAAGATTACTTTGGATAATCAACAACGCAAATCGAAAAAATTTAAAATGTAAATGCTTACAAGAGTGTTATGGAGAGTCTCTCCTCAGGAGATATACATACGTTGGCCAGGTTTTTTTAGAGAGCTTTTTATTAATGATAACAAAAGCTCGTAAACATCTTTTGTCATTCGTGTGTGTAGGAAAAAATGTTCCTCATCCATATCCTTTATTCTTCTAAAAACTTTTTGGTGGTATCCTGATGATAACCAGTCTGTGTTAGCAGGTCTGGCGTACCACCTTCGCTGGCGACGCTGGTTCCTACAATTTATTGTTCGGTACATTTTGCACACATTAATAAAATTCATTCCCACAATAACATCATCCGCATCCGAATTTTCCGAGTCAGAATCAAACAAATTATTCATTTTATAATTATTAATATTTCAATTTTTAATTATTGAAACAAACGAGTTTTAACAAAAAAAAAAATTTTCCCACAATTTCAATGTTTTTGGTCTTTTACTTTTTCAATCAGCTGATTCCTATCACGGCAAAAGTAATTACAAAATATTTGCTACAGAAAGGAACGGAACAGAACGGCAACGGAAAGTAACAACTAATGAGGCCTTAATACTGAAGTGGCCACGCAATGAGCGACATTTCTGAGCGTCTAAGCGGCATCGCTCAGAAATAAAACTTGTTCTAATTTTTAGTTGTTTTCTGAGCGGCAAAAAATAAAAGAAATTACCAAATTTTAAAAATAAAAATATAAACGAGAAATTATGGAGAGAAGCAACAGCAAATCAAAGGATTTCACAGACATGCGACAGTATTGCCAAAATCTGTCTGGAAATTTGCGTAGATTTGTACATAAATGGTTAAATTCGCCGTAATGTCGCCTTGCTTGATTTATAGGATGAACACCAAATCTTCTTTTTTTTTCTTAAACGCATTAAATTCTTATAAATATGAATACGATTTTCGCGTAATAACATTAAACAAACCTCTCTTGACAATGGCATTTTAACAACTAGCCGCTCAGAAATGACGCTCAGTAATAGGCCACTTGCCGCTCAAACTCGTCGCTTTGTCGCTCACCGCTTAGTCGCTCGTCGCTTAGTCGCTCATTGCGTGGCCTCGGCCTAATGCCTCTTCATTTGTGAATTGTTTTGCATCGCTCCGTGTTGGTATACTTTTAAGAATCCGTTTTGTTCTTAATGGACTAGCTTTAAGAACTTTTTCGCTGATATCCACTTTTGTCAATTGTTTCTGTGAGCGTAATTGATGAAGGAAAGTATCTTGAATATTTTCATAACCGATTTCTTCATTGATATCCTTAAGCTTCCGCCTCTTAGATCTATCGCTACAGTTGTCCAGCGATTTTTGTGGTCTCCCACGAGTGTTTTGATTTGTAGTTTCTGAAGCGATCTGGACAGAAAGTTCGTACTTGTATTTCAGTGCTATAGGAATTTAAGTTCCTTTTTTTTCGAATGTAATTTTTAACATCTTCCTCGTTTTTGTTTCTAAAATACTCTGCGGCCAATTCTTTATAGCTGAAGCTCTGCGTTTTTATTGCTCAGATATATTTTATCCACTGAGTTTGCATCCGAATGTCACTTGCTTTTAAACTTTTTCATACCAAATACAGGTAGAATAAAAAGGATTAAAGAACATAACATTTTTTAATTTATATGCTATAAAATAACTGACACAAATTTAACAACGTATTGCATTGTTATAGGGTCATAGAATATTATTAGAGTCATAAAAACAGATAAAATAAAAAGACCAAAAAAAATTTTAAAATCCCTTCTAAGGTGGGATTCACAATATACCTGCTTAGCGTAAACGCATGTTTAAGCTCTTTATTCTACTATAAAATACGTAAGTGTGAACGTAGTGTAACGGATAGGGATGAATCAGGGCAGATATACGTTTTTCTGATTGTCTAACAATATTAAAAATTTGTATATGTACTACCTGTATTTTGTTCGATCACGATCAATATTTCCTACATCATAAAATTTTTTTGAAGGCAATAGCACATGATTTCTGTTACTTCAGCAAACATTTTTGCGGAATACAAAAAAAAAGTAAAAAACAAATTTCAAACAAAAAAAATTTTTTTGGAGTAATTTCATTAAAATAAAAAAAGTGTTAAACAGACGGGTCCAAATGGGTACAAGAGTTATACAGGGTTTAAGAAAACACTTTCACCTTTCCCTCAGTGGTTTTACCTTCTTAATCCCTTTTGATCCGCAAAAGTTCTATTCTACTTAAGTTACAATTTGACAAAAATATAGTAGTTTAGAAAATATGTCTTAACATCTCAAATATAAATAACACAATAGTCGAACATATTACTTTTTTAAAGATAACAAGACTACCAACCTAACAAAAAAAAACCTAGCAGGTCATTATCGATGATAGTTTTTGAGCAATGATAATTTCTTTCGGATTAAATATAAAAATACACAGAAAAAATTTTTGCCAAAAATTTTTTAATTATATAATTAATTGGTGAACATTAATTTCTTCAATTATTTTTTTTGTTTGCTGCAATTAATTTTTTTAATCAAAACACAAAAATGTAAATATTTTTGTATAAGTTGTGTATTTTTTTTATTGATGTAATTAATTTTTTAATTGATTAAATTTGTGTGGCATGACTCGAAAATACAAATCCGTTAATTGATATGATCAATTCTTTTGCAGGGGAAAAATTAGTAAAAAAAATTTAATTGTCTGAACGAATTGTTTAATTAAAGTCGATTTTCTATTTTTTCTGTGTAATCACTTTTTTCTGAATGTAAAAAAAAGTTGTGTTTAACAATATGGCACGGCCACAATTACCAATATTTTGACGTAATTTTTTGGCTTCCTTAGTTTTAATATGTTTACTATTAAATAAAATTAAAATTTTGGAAATCGGTGACAAACAAAAATAGGACTTTTGGCCAATGAAATAACATTTTCAGCCACTGTGCGGCGCCACTTCCCACACATCGCATCAATTAATGGATTTATTGAGAGCACACTTCGGTGAGCACATAATTTCACGTTTTGGGCCGGTCGATTGACCACCAAGATCGTGTGATATCACACTGTTAGACTTTTTCCTGTGGGGATATGTAAAGTCTAAAGTTTATGCGGACAAACCCGCTTCGATTCAGTCCTTGGAGAAAACATCACGCGTGTAATTCGCCAGTTACCAGTCGATATGCTTGATATAAGTTTTAATATTTTGCCTTGGGCAGAAGTTATTTTGGCCATGTCCCACAAGATGAACCTCTTTATGATACTTTACTACAGCTTTTGAAACATTTATGCAAACTAAATGAGTTTTAATAAGCTGAGTAAGAATAATATATTTTCGGATAAAGAACTGGAATATATCGAGCCATACCCGCCGTAAAATCGTAACCGGCATATTTTTCGATTTCCCTTTTTTTATGTTAATCGATAAACATAAAATAACTATAATCTATAAAAATTTTATAGTTCTACAAAGCAAAGTTACAATTTAACAAAATTTTTTCAAGGTTACGCCAATTTTATTTTTGTTTGTGTTTTTTGGTGACCGAAATGTTGGTTACGATAAAAAGATTTGAATTAAAGAGGAGGCAAAAATATATTTATTAATCCACTTTGTCTTTATATTATCGTTGTAATATGTTCATATAGCAACATCGGATAATTCTGACCAACAATTATGTTCTACCGGCCTCAGTTGTTTAAGTAAATATGCATTTTATAATGGGAGTATATATGAAAATAAGACCAGAAATGACTATTGATGTTTGTGGGGAGAAAGTAATGAAAAACGGGGAATAAAACTTTTGGATGAAAGAAAAACATATTCGCTAAGACTATTTTGTGACAGCTGCACAGCTATTATTCCCTCACTTTGACTTAAGTCAATCCTAGTGACTCATTTTATGACAGTTTGTCCTTAAATTGAGCCTAATGAGTCCTTTCTCATCACACTGATCACATGTTTTCTTAAACTGACTCCAATTCGTCATTTCTGTGATGCCGATGTGTCATCCCATTGATGACATAATTTAAATTTTTGACCCTGATGAAAATTTGGCCAAGTGATGTTAAGGCTGACATCACAATGACGAAAAGTGTCATGGGGACAAAAACGAAGACACTTGTTATAGTACTGATGTTAAAATACATCAGCATTATGATGCATTTTCTATCAGTGTAGTTTTTCGTAATGTTAAATTAAAATTATTTAGTTGGTGTATTTAATTGACTTATTTCCTGAAGAGAAAATGATTACGATTGGAAGCAGTTGTGCTAGACTTAAGTTTCTGATAGCAAACAAAAGGGAAGTCAACCCCAATCGAAAATTCAAAATGGGGTTTTTGGACTTAATACCTTTTTGCCTTATGCCAAAGAGTATATAAATATATGTAATATTCCCTATGTTTGCCATTTAAATATTTAGCCCCATATTTATAAAAAATATTTTTGATCAATAAAAGGTTTATTAAACCAATTTTCATAGAATTTTGTTTATAAAAATCAAAAAATTCTCTTTTATCATAAATAAACATCATTCCAAATAAAGTGAAGTCAAAAAATATAAAATTTTTAAAATAATATTTTATTCAGTAGGTAGTTAGCATAACATAAAAAATATCGTAAGCCACATAACATACCTTTATATTATATAAGCCATTAAAACTAATTATGTTACGTATACTGGACTAAAAATAGCTGATATATTTAATTTTTGAGAAATATTGCCATTTGAAGCGAAGTTATTACAAAAAGCTTCTTCTGTAAAATTTTGTTTTTGCTTGTTATGATTTTCCTGTGGTTATAGCTCGATATGGAGGAAGTTATAGAAGGTGTGAAACCATTTTCTACATCTGTAGAATACATTCAGAGCAACCATTGTTATTATGTAAAACTTCTACCTAAATTTGTGTCAGTCAGAACCAGTAGCCCGTTTCTGTATTTCTCGCATCGTAAAATTTCCCGCATGAAACAAGTGAATTATAACAAAAACAGTGCAATATGAAACAAAAATGGTTTTTCTCACATAAGTGTTTCTGTATATTTACTTTGGGAGAATTATCTGTCATTTAAATAATTTTCCAGCATTTATTGGAAGGATGTGAGAAAAAGTGTTTCTGTATTAATATTTTGCTAAAAGTTTCTCACAAGAACTGTCAAAATAAGTTACATTTAAAATTGATGCGAGAAAAATAAAATTTAAAAAAATGGAGCACAAATTATGTATCTATGTACGCAAGTATGTGTATTATTTTTTTTTTTATTTGAAGGGAAAGAATTTTAATGATGAAAATAAATAAAACACAATTGTTAAATTTTGTTATTTTAATTTTTTTTAAACCCTTCTTTCGTTTTATGCAGGGCTGCCAGATAAATTTTTGAAAAAATCGTTAATTTCCTAAGAAAGAATAAAAAAAAATCGGACAATTTAAAATTAATTTTGACAAATTTTGTTCGATTTTTATTAAAACATAATCAAAAAAATTGGTAAAGTTCATGTGTAAAATACATATTTTATACATATATACATACATACTTAAACTTGAGGTCTATTTAAATAAAATTATTTATTTTATTTTTCTCTTTACTCCGATAACAATTTAAAATTTCAGACTGTTTTTTCCTGAAAATATCGCTTAAAGGCGTAACAAAATATCATATTGAATTTGAAAAAAAGGCCAAAATTTCCTATAGTGCATTGATTAAAAATGGTGTAATAGTTTAATGTATTGATCACATAAACAAATGTATTAAATAATCTAAGGAAATAAAAAATTAACAGTTTTCCTTCGAAATTTTGATTTTGCCCATAAATTTTTAAGCTGCCATGTTTATAAAGATATCGTTTTTCTGTGGTGCTGAATATATAATCATACTAAACTAATTAAAATTATTTTATTTCGAAGACTGAATAATATCTTCACCAGAAAAAATCAGCAAATCGGCACTTTGCCAATTTTGGAACAAAAAATCGTCAAAATGACGATAGATCGACAAATCTGGCAGCCCTATTTTTATTATATCTATTTCTTTCGTTGACGTTTCGCTTGCATTTGACACTTAATTACTGGAAGCATTCCAGTTAAAATAGAATCTGTGTTGTCTGTTCTCACAATCAAATACAGAAACACTTTTTTCTCACAAATCGAGAAACGATGGAATTTTTTGTTTCACACTTAATGTGAGAAATTTTGCAATGCGAGAAATACAGAAACGAGCTACAGATTATAGAGGAAAGGCAAAGAATTCAAAATCTTGCAATTAATTATGCCTCATAAAAATATTACATAAAACATGAAATAATGTCTGGGAGCAGCAGATGCAGCAGCACTGGTAAATAATGTGAATTTTTTATTAGTCTTGTTAACAGGGACAGTGATCAACCTAAGTCATCAAATTTGCAGTAAGAGTTTATTAGCTTTCTAAATAGCAAAAGCAACGAGATTGCTACTCTAGACAACTATCCAAATATAAAAAAGTGTTTATACAATTTAACACAAATATGTTCTCATCCGGACCCGTAGAAATATTGTTTTCTTAGGCTGGTTTCATTTATTCTCTAAGAAGAGGCTGTTTGTCTAGTGCTAAAGGATGTTTATAAGCCCTAAAGAAATTTATATTCTAAAAATTACCATAAAAAATTAAGTATTCATTTAAAATGATAATTTATTCGAAGAAATAAGTTTCGGTGATGCCACCAGCGTTAAGCCAAAACATGAGCCTTGCGCCAAACGAAGTCCTCCATAAGTTTCGCAAATTGATGACCGATTTTCAAAGTATTTTTTAATAATTTAGCGTAAATCTATTAATGATGATTTTTTAGAGTGTCCTGATAATAAATGTCAAAAGTAAGCGCAGCATGACAGTTCGTTTCATAGCTAAGCTTTTCGTACACTCGTATTCTATACGGCTTAAAAAACATCTTTTTCATTTAAAAAAATCTAGTGTTCATGAAAAGAAATTGTATTTATTTTGCGCTGGAGTTGTTACCAAACAAAAAAATTATTCTTTATTTCGTAATTTAAATAAGCAACTTAGATGTGTTTTATATTTAAAATACACGAATTAAATGTATTTCGTATTTCAAATTAATCAATGCAAGTATTTCTCCCAACACTGGCCAGCTGTGGAAGACCATCCTACCTTGTGGTTTCAACAAGATAAAGGGTACGTTCGTAAATGCATCACTGCGCTGCATCAGTGATTTCAAATGTTTATATATACATATTTCAATGAAGTAGATGTGGACCAAAAAATTGTCAAATACTCCACAAAAATAATAGTCACACAAAAAAAAATTTTGTTGCCTTTTTCGGCATTAAAAAAAGTTTGCTTTTCTGATGCAGCGCCGTGATGCATTTACGAACGTACCCATGTTCTTTCAATCATGTTTGGGGCGCGAAACAGGAATGGGAGAGCGTCACACGAATATTGTGTGAACTTGGTATAAGCATGCGTTGACCAGAGTTGCCAGTTTAGAGGTTTTCCCCCCAGGATTAAGGGTTTTCATGTCATTTAGGAGGTACAAATTCTAAGGGAAAAATTTAGGGGGTTTTTTATGAGGTTTCACTATTTGCTTTTCTGTACAATAACTAAGTAATATTATATTCTACAGCTTGTTTTTGGTTGAGCAAAAATCGCTAGATTCAAGATATACGTGTCAGAAAATCGCTAGGTTTCATAAGAAAATAGCTTAATTACCATCTTTAAATATAATAACTAAAGGTCCAACCATAATGTGCATGAGCAAGCTTAAGCAACTGGGAAAATACATGTATACTATATATGACAAACCATATTGGAAACTTGTTAAGTTTTATGAAACTGTTTTTTGGTTTTGGTCACTAATCTTTTAATAAGCTGTTAAATTTAACATAAAATTGCCAAACAAATGGAAAGGTAAAACTGAGAGCAATCTCGTGGCCAATTTAAAAAGTGTGAGTGTGTTAGCAAAAAAGTGAGTGTATTGCAAATTGAAAGGAATTGAAAGGCAGAACTTGATCGTGTAGACTCCAATTCAAAGTAACATATTTTGCAAATGCTCAAGTTTGTCTTCGTAGTAAATAATATAGTAGTATCAACTTTTTAAAATTTTTTCCTGTTTAAGTTCACTTTTTCTTTGTTTCGTGGCATGTCACAACATTAATCCAACACCTAAAATGCTCAAATTTTTTAATTTCCTTACCTTAATGACTGGGCAACATTTGATATTTTTAAAGAAAATTGATTCCAATATTTTTAATAAAATAAATCCTTTTATGCACGTATGGAATATGCAATTCTTATTTAAAAGGGCTACCTAAATTTAAAAAAAATAACAAACATAATTTTTTTTCTAAACTTTTCTAAAAAAATATATATTTCATTTAAATCGGTGGACGAAAAGATACGTAAAAATCAACTACAAAAAAGTTGTTCCCGCATTTAAATATAAGATACCCACTTTTATTTTATTTAAAGACGGTTTTGCGCGACTATACTTTTCAAAATGTCTAACGGTAACCCTGTCCTAATACGTTTATACATGTTTGTTTGCAAGTGCAAAGCGATCACCAAACCATTTTGGGAGAACAACATAAATTACAACCGTCGTTTATACCAGGGCTGTCAGATATGGCGATTTTTCGCTAAACGTGACGATTTTTTAGTCCATTTGGCGATGCAAATTTGCGTTTGGCGACTTGGCGATATTAAAAATGGTTGGTGATTATTTGGGCGATATGGAAAATGCAATTTTCAAAGATATTTTCTTTTATATAGAAAATTTTATAAAAAGTAAAGTTTTTTCTTTTAATTGTTAATTTTATTTCAAATTAATTTATACATTTTTTGTCATAATTTTTTAAATCTTTTTTATTTAAAATATTTTGTAAGCCGTTGCTTACTATTATTGCGTAAATGAATTAGCATTGCGGAATGTACTATCATCGGGGAAAAGAGTATATGACTGACAATACTTAAGTCAGTTCTTTGAAAATTTAAAATGTTTCTAGATAATTATCTAAAAACATTAATGGGATTATTTTGGTTATCCCTGCATTTTGCGTTGAGAAAATTTTCACACAAAGTTTTTTTTTCAAATTTTTGAAAATTTGCATGGAAATAGTATTTTAGAAACTAACGGTAAATTAATGTTTTCTCAAATTCTAATATTAAAACATGTAAATTTTAAATATCAAAGGTAATATTTGCAATATTCAACGGAATTTGTACTTAAGTTACTGAGTTTACTTATCTCACGAAAACTGAGATTTAAAATAAAATTTCCACTTCAACCTAAACATACAGTCATGTTCTGACAATCACAAAACGCTTAACAGTTGCGATTCTGACTTGAGCTCGCATAAAAGATGGTCTGTAAATTGCAATAGCAAGAACTTTGGCGACTTCAAATTGCAAACGTATGCTCAAGGGAACTATATTATTATTAAGAAACTGGCGCTTTGCGATTTTAAATCATCCGAATGTCAGAACATGTCCGATTAGTTTAAATATATGTATTAAACTTAATCTATATTTGAGTTTTTAAAAAAGCTTTAATGACTCTTGTTCACTTTTTCTTATATAAAAATCAAATTTACCGATTTTTGGCGAATTTTTCTAAAATAAAATTTGGCGATTTTCGCTGAATAATTTGGCGACGAAGGTGTAAAAAATCTGGCAGCCCTGGTTTATACATGAGTGTACAAGTGTGTTTACAACAGTGGTGTCAATTATGATTGTGTTGGTGCGATTACTCTTGTCTCTTACATTCCCAGCGGGAGAAATCTGCGGTTGCGAGGCCTAATTAACATACATATTTTGCTATGAAGACTTCAGAGCAATTAATATAATACAATTATCGAAATATGTTGAGTTATGGACAGACACAATTAGTTATTATTTAAATAAATTAAATTTGAAACCTGCATTTCGCAGAAACTTTGCTAATTTTTTGGAAAAATCGAGCACTTTACAATATATGAAGTCTTTTTACAACCTTATACAATTCTTTCCAATATTTTTAATTTTGTGCTCAACATACCTTTGCGAATGCCAACAAATAAAATTCATTTGCACATACTAGTGCAAATAATAACCCCATTAAGTTTAAAAATATTCTATAATTATTAACCACCATTATAAAAAGAGAAGATTTTACTAGCCTATAAAAATATACTAATATAAAACGTAAGAGACATTGAAAATCATTAAATGCATAAAATATTTTTATACCTATGGCATCATTTCTTTTTTTTTAATAAACTCATCCGCTTTCATGCTCGTTATCGCTGTCTACAAGACTACTTAATAAAATTCAAATTTGAAGTTTACAGAAGCTCAACAAACACAACATCAAGGCGAATTCATCACAGTTATTCTTGATACTACAACAAGTACACCTCGTACAAAAACCACAAGCAATTTGTTTTTTTTTTTAACTCATTGTACCATGTTAAAAACAGAAATAAAACAAAACAGAAACAAAGATAATAAATAATAAATATATTATTTCTGTTTAGAGGCCTCAAAACAGGCCATGCGATATTTCCCGCTGAATGAGAGTGTTTTGCAGTAAACAATTATATTTGACGCTCGCAAAATAAAAGAGCGTAAGCGTACATTGGAGTTTTGCTTACACAATTGTGTATGACGCTGACATTCCTGGTTTACAAACAATTCAAGAAAAACACATTTTGGGAGAATAACAGAAACCATTATTTATACATGTATGTATGTGCGTGTGTTTGCAAGCACATTTAAAATATTTTTTAAACCATTTAATCCTAAAAATTTTGAATAAAAATTGTTGCCGTACTTACCCAGCGGGAAAACTCAAAAGACCTTCTTACTTCAGGCCTTTTTAAATGCCTTCTTAAAAAATTTTTTGATTCAATTACTATTATTATCTGCTAAAGAATGCCTCATAGAAGGCCTTGGCTCTTTGATATAAAAGATAAGAAACACCTTCCACACTCGCTTCTATGAGAAGCGAGAAGAGAAGGAGTAACATTTTTTGTTTTGTTTGTTTTTACAAAAACAAAATTACATACATACATATTAAAATACCAAATGAAAACAATAATGTAGATCATTTTAGTTGAGTTTTGTTCATTAAAGAAGATATGTACTTGTGCTAAATAATGAAAATGGTTTGTGGTATGTATTAATTATGTATATATTTATTATTTTTTATTTAATTTCGTATTTCTTGTTTATATAGTAATTATAGTATATGTAATTCGGTTTATATATATATACATATGTATACTAAACTAAACTTATAAAACACTAAACTTTTATACTTTTTTGAAATTTATGGGCATATTAGCAGGGATTAATCTGCAGGCCTTCTTAAATGCCTGCAGCTGAAAGCATTTTGATATGCCTTTATTAAAAACCCTTCAATATGACCTCGAAGGCATTTTTACAACAATGGCCTTTTAAGAGTCATTAATTGAAAGGCCTTTTAACACACCTTTCTTAAAAACCCTTCGAGATAACCTTTATTCTAAGGTATTTTGACAGTCATTCTCTGGAAAGCCTTCTAAGAGCCATTTATTTGAATGCATTTCAAAAGCTCTGGCGAAAGAAAGCGGAAGGCCTTCCCCGCAATGACAACGTGTGTAAAAAAGATATGAGTATGGTATGGAGCGAGCAGGCCTTGTATATCCAAAAGAAGGGGTCTGTACTCCTTCTTTTTCCCGCTGGGTATATATAAGATTTATAAAGATTACTACTAACTATACTTTGGTCAGATACATATACATATAATTTATACATGTACATTGGGCATGTGTAAACTTTTTAAACGCAATTACTTTTTTATAAGATCATAAGTCATTTGCTTTATCATTAAATTTACAATTTAGAAATGATATAGATAAGTGTGGAATGCAATACTTATATGAAATTGTTCAAGCTTTTAAATACTTTTGGAAAATAAATAAATTTAGAGCAATGTCAAGCTTCAGTAATGCTCGTTGGAATTCTAGAGCTATTCTGGCACTTTTGCCTTTTATACTTATTCCAGAATTTGTATGTGATACTTTTAACAAAAATTATTTCGCCACAATGCAAAAATCATAGTGATCTGAAACTATCGGTAGTCGACACTATCGTTCGTTATTGTTAAGTTATATGATTTTTGTTTTTCATTCTGTAATGCTCCCTAAAGATGTACAAAGAAAGGTACGCACCAAATATAGAAATTGTGTTGGCGTACTAGTCAAACATCCAATACAGGTAGGCTCAAATCATATTCTGACACGTGCATGATATCAAAATAACATAACTTGTTACACCCATACATATGTATTAAGGTAATTAGAATTAGTAGATTAGACTATATATTTGAAAATAATCATAGTTCTGGGATTAGTCCACGACTAAAGGTGGCGAGACAAGTAATTTAAGGGCACTTCATACATAATATCGAACAACTTTAAATTATTTTACCTGTTTAAGATGCCAACCACAGGAAAAAATTTCGTGAAAGCTGCCTTCGAGGAACTAAATAGTTAATACGGCAATATACAGATATTCAACTCCAAACACCAGGACTAACTGAGCTACCTAAACAAGGGCGGAAAGCGTTTTTTTAAACATGAAAATTCTATTTCAAATAAATTTTCAATAAGACAAATCGACATAGCGAAAACGCTTGCCGCTCTTATTTAGGTAGCTCAGTTAATAACGATAGCATCCTGATTACATTGACAGAAGATGAACCCAGCACATCAACCAGACGTGCAAGAGGAAGGCTAAGAAAAAACATGGAGGAGTGGACATCATCAGTGGAAATCTTTCCCACGCCCCCAAATGAAAGCCTTAAAAAGTGTGGTTCTGAAGAAGCTTTGGCTTTGTTTATGGACTAAGAACTTTCTTAAGAGAAATATGAGATGCTACGGGCATCTTATAGCCAATATGGAGCTGAAATTTTATCCGGATACAAGCATATTTCGAAAGCCAAAATGGATTTACGACCACAGCATACGGATTTTACTAAAGTCTCTGGGAAAGCCATTATGCAGGATATTATGGACCATGCAGCAAAACGGCTGTTGGAGAGCCTTTCTGAAAAATTTGGTAGAAATTCTTCCTGGAAAACTTACATTGATCAGTAAATGGGGCTGGATCATCCGGACAAAGCGTTAATAAGCAAAATATATCTTCCGATGACGCTACAATATCGGACGAAAAAAAGGCGTAGAACCCGTTCCAAACACTCATTTTATAGGTTGATCAATTATCTATCTTATGCCTTTTTTGATTATCTCATTTGTTTCAAAAGTTATGATTATTGCAACGAAAAATCTCAAATGCCTTAAGATTCAATTTCATCGGCCTAAAATCCAATTTTTTGTTATTACCGATTTCAAAAATTTTGGTGACATTCGATAGCAAATATATTAGAGCTAAGATATATTAGAGCTGGATCAAAATATTGGTAATTGTTGGTGTAGCATGCTGCTGAAATCAAATAGTTTATGTTAATAGTTATGCCCGGTGGCCGAAATTCGACCACTTGACATTTACTTAAGATATAACCAGTGCGTTATACAACAAAAAGGTACACATTTTAAGAAATCAACAATATGCACTTTTTCCACTCATGTGTGTGCGTGTCTGTTTGCAAGTACAAAAAAAAACAAAAAAAAACATTTAAAAACAACAAAAAACATTGGATACATGTTTTTACTTTGTTAGCAAAATAAATTAAAACGCTTTTAAACACATTAATTCAAAAAAATTTGAAAATAAATGTATATTGTGCATATCTACACACAAATACTTTTAAAACGATACATGTTTCATTAAAATCGGTGGACGATAAGATACTTAAAAATCAACTACAAAAAAATTGTTCCTGTATTTATATTTATATAATATTATAGAAAAAATTCAATTTTTGTAAATTTGATCAGAATTAAATTATGATTTATCGCAAACTCGCAAATATTAGCGACATAGCAGTCTTTAAGATATGGTTCGTTGTATTACTGTACCATTTATACCTGATGTGTTATTAAATGTTTCCCATGCTCTATATTTTAGTTACATCCATATTTCAGTGGAATATACATAACTTGTTAGGGTCAAAGAGATTTTACTTACATTAAAAAGCTTAAAGTGTCCTCTTTAACCACACAATACCTTTGCAAATATTTGGAACTCTCAAGAACACTTTCATTTGAATGAAATTACTCGCAACATTTCTTTTTTGCGGTTTTTATTTTACTGAAACATAACACAATGGTTTTGTTTTGAAAAATAATTATGCAATAGATGCCACTCTTGAAACTGTCATACCCGGGCAGCTTTTGAGTTGATTTGAAAGAATACCTCTGAATGTGGTAACCTTGGATATTCAAACTATGTATAAATATATTGTTACGTTTTTACTTTATAAAACGCGTTAAGGTTTATTCCCTTTATAATAAACCTTTGAGTTCTTTTAATTGCAAGTCAAAATAAATACACACACGAATTCAACTTAACAAACTTTATTGAAATTCACAAAATTTAGCCACTATTGTAAGTAACGATCTGAACCGTTTAATGTATCCAATCAAACTAAACTAAGCTTTAATGAGTTAGCCTGTATTTATAGTTAAAAACTATTCCTAGTTGATTCAAGAATCGTCTAGTATTTTCTAGAATGTTGTGTTCGAATTATTTTAAAATAACTAAAGTCCACAATTACAATTTCTAGAAAATTTAGTACAGTGGCGTTCATAAAAATAGTAACTAATATGACGTAAAACTATAATTTACAAGATAACTTATAACTAAAACCATAAATAATCGCATGGTGCTTTGGATTAATTCGCTCTTTGTGTTTATTATTTATTTGGATTACCATGTTCGCACGGCACTTTCGTAATCGGTTGTGACAGTTCTTCTTATTTTTGTTTATTGTTAAATTTAATTGTTTGTTTGATGTTACATGTTTAAAAATAGAAAGAAAAAGTAAGTTAAAAATATTATTTCAAAGAAATATATAAAAAAAATTATTTTTTCAGTAAAAAGAAAAGCTGTAAGCAAATGGAGTACATGCAGCGAGCGGGCATTGTTGGAGATATGGGAGAAAAAATGGGCGAGCTACGTAGTTGCCGGAAAAATAGCCATATACTACTTGCAGCTCTTTCAAAAGCTGCAAATATGTTTCCTGTACATTCAACAGGTTGTTTATAACCAGGGCAAGGGACTTCATGCAAATGCATGTTTGTTGTCGTTACTCTGAGACCCACCTAAAGTTTATATCTTTGCGAATCACAATATTTCCAGTAAAATGGCATCAATTTGTTAGTGCATATTTTTGCATATTTTGCCTTAAATGCATGTTTTTGCATATTTTGTTATAAATGCATATTTTTCGTCATATTTTGTTATAAATTCACAATTTTCGTCATATTTTGTAATATTTATAAAAAAAAAATTGCTCTTTTCTTAGTTTTGTGTTTAGAAATATCTTTCTGTTCAAGGCGAATTCATTATAAGATTTAGTCAGTGGGTCAGCTGGTTATAGCTGTTTGAGTATGGGATAATCTGCTAACTTTGACATTTTCAAGGAGCAAAAGCAACAACCACCTGTAGTTGAATTCGCCTTGGTATAGAGTTACCTACATTTCATTATAAATTCACCTTGTATCTTTTACTAGATTTACGGAGTTGTATTTTGTAGTAATTTTTTTTATTTGGCTAAAACTATGTGATGTTTTTGTTTCTAATTTGTGTTAACACATAAACCACATAAATATAATTTAAATAAAATTTAGCAACCATGAAAGAACAAAAAGTAACACATATTTGTAGGCATGTTTAACAAATTTCAAAATTATACAATTTGTTGCAACTGTGTACATATTGGTAGAAGTAACAATAAAAAAGTTTTTGACATTTCATTTTGTTCACGGTTTTTTTTTACTTGATGAAGCATCAAATAAAAATAACGTTCGTCAAAGAAAAAAGAGAACTAAACATAAAACTTTTGATTTACGCTGTAAGTACGACATAAAATCCAAAAAGTATTAAAGTATTAATAAAACAATTTATTTTTAAGGAAAAAAATGCCAAAAGAAAAAATATCAAAAAATAATCTTTTAAATAAGTATGTTCTTGAGTACAAAGATGTCTTCAAAACAGATGGAAAGGTACTTTTTTGCAAAGTTTGCAATAAAATTGTTACATTTGAAAGAAAATTTCAAGTAAATCAGCACCTTCACAGCCAGAAACACAAAGATTTATATGACCGGGCAGCTGAAAAGGTTTCGCAATCTTTAATTTCAAGAAACTCAGTTTTTGGGGATAAAACTAGTAAATTTAGCTTAGAATTGTGTGATGCTCTGGTGTCTGCAGATATACCTCTATACAAGCTAAACAACCAACATTTTAGAAATTTTTTAAACAAATATACCAATGAAACCATTCCTTCGGAAACAGCCCTTAGAAAAACTTATCTCGACAAGTTTTACACTATACAACTATGTGACATTGTTGAAAGAATTAAGCCACATAATTTGTGGGTGTCCATTGACGAAACAACGGACATTGAAGGACGTTGCGTGGTCAACGTAATTGTTGGGATCTTGAATGACGAAGAAGAACAGAGTAAACACAAATTTTTGTTAAATTTTGCACAGTTGGAAAAGGTGGATCATGCTTCAATAGCTCGAACTTTCAATGATTCAATTTCTCTTTTAGGAGAAGACTTTAACAAAAATAAAATTTTGCTCTACTTGACAGATGCAGCGCCGTACATGATTAAGTCCGGACATTTTTTAAAGGTATTTTACCCAAAAATGTTACATGTCACATGCTTAGCTCATGCCATGCATCGTGTGGCTGAAGAAATTAGAAATCAATTTGATACAATAGATTCATTGATATCATGTGGAAAGAAAATATTTTTAAAATCACCTTTGCGTGTTTCACTATTTAAAGAAAAATGTCCTGACTTGAACCTTCCACCACAACCATGTATAACAAGATGGGGTACCTGGTTGCAGGCAGTTGAGTATTATGCCAAAAATTTTGAAGAATTTAAAGATGTGGTAAATAGTTTGAACGAAAATGATGCAGTCGCTATAAAAAAAGTAAACAATATTTTAAATGTATCTGATATAAAGGCTCAATTAGTATTTATACACTCAAACTATGGGTTTCTAGTCGAGACAATAACCAAACTTCAGGGGTTTAAGTCATTGAGCACCTCGGTTAAACTCATTGATGATGCTGTCATTAAAATAAGAAAAGTAGAAGGTCAAATCGGCGAAAAAATAAAAGCCAAACTTAATGCAGTGTTAAAAAAGAATGCTGGATTTAAAAAAGTTCAAGAAATTGGTAGTATTTTTAATTTACCTTCCAGTAAAGAAAATATTGTAGAAAATGAATATTCTACAAAGGAGCTGACCACTTTTAAATATGCACCTATTACATCCGTTGATGTCGAACGAACATTTTCAATGTATAAAACTGTTTTAAGACCAAATAGAATGAGTTTTACATTTGATAACTTAAAAAAAAACTTATTTATTTATATAAATAAATCTTTATCTACTACTACTTTTTAAACTATGTTTTAAATTTTTAAGACTGTATGAAATGTATTTATGTTTTTTTATGTTAAGTTTTTACGTTTTTATGAATTAATAAATGGTTAAATAAATATATTTTTATTGCATATTATTTAATTTTATTTTTGCATATTTTGCGATTTTTAGTGCATGTTTTATGCGCATATTTTGCGATTTTAAGTGCATGAACTTCCTTGCCCTGTTTATAACCATACTCGTGTCCTCTGCCAATTTTGCGAATACCCTTCTTCTTATCAATATTTTTTTTATAATTTATTTTTTTGATTTCATTCCTTTTTTGATTCTATTAATATTTTAAAATTTAAATTTACTTCCTTTACTTTTTTGCTTGTTTACTTTTCTTTGTTCATGTTATTATTTGTTTTTATTTTCTAGTGCTTTGACAGCTGGTGATGGTAAAAACCTATTAAAGTTAGAGCTCACATTGATTTTGAAGTAATCCACAGGGTAATAGAAATAGGAATACGAACAAATGAGATAATCCGCTCTAAAAATGTTGTATGACGAATTATGTAATTTGGATCATAATTGGGCTGTGAATTACGAATGAGAGAGCGAATTACGAAAATACGCTACCGTGCGAACATGCTATTAAGCTGACCTACAAAAAATATGCTTAAATGTTTAGGTTATATCCTACGATTAACGATTTTTCGAGTTTTTAAATCGTTTGGATTATGTTTAATTTCAAACTGTTATCAATAGCGGGTTAAACGTTTTTATATTGGTAGGAAAGCAAACTTTAAGCAATGGTATATTGTATTGTTAAATGCTTATGCATTTTTCTATAAGTGTAGTGGCTTATTTGAGGCGAATGTATTTGTGTATAAAGTAATACATATGAATACTCATTTTTACTACCTTTTCAAAAGATGGCCATGTTCTTTCAAAAAAAAACAAAAAAAATTAATTTCAACACACCGATTTTTATAAAATTATAATAGTAATGTTTTGTAATATGTCCATAATTTTCTGGAAAATTCTGTCCAATATCGAGTGGTAAATGGTGACAGCATTGCATTTAAAAAAAAAAATAATTTATTAAAAAATAAATTTGGGGTATTTCTTAATCAAAAAGACGGATGCTTTTTAGTCTACTGTTTTAATATCTTTACGGTCTACATAACTTCGAAATTTCATCCATGTCAGATTCATGGAATGTCAAACATTAAAATTATTATATCTATATAGTAAATGAATAAAAGAGCCATATATTACATAGATATGAAACTCCCTTAAAATTGAAAAAAATATATTTACCTCTACACACATGTAGGAACTGTGGGAATTCAACACACTTGTAAAAGTTCACCTCAATTTTTTGACAAATATTTTGTAAACAAATGTTATTATAAAATTTTTTTGATGTGTTTCTTTAAAATTTTTTAAAAGAAATATTTATTTTTTGCATTTAAAACAATGCCTAAAGTATTATTCTGTACTAACCTTGGCGCTGGTTCCTTACACAGTATAACATTTTTCAGGTGATTGATTCGGGACACAATTCTGATAATTGTTTATGAAAGTAGACCCAAAAAGAAGAACTTCTGCAACATTAGTTTGGTCAAGGTACATCAAATTATAATTTAAAAATTAATTTGAAGTTAGTAAGTATCGTATAGGGGAATTTGTCACGTTTAAAGCTCTTTTCTTTGTCAGTTCTTTGAAGTTCTTCTTTTTGGGTCTTCTTTCATAAACAATTATCAGAATTGAGTCCCGAAATCATGTGTTGTACTGTGTTATCATATTAAAACGTAGAAACCCCAAAAGAAGAACAAGTCACATTCACGTTTTAATTTTTTCCGTAGGTTCTTCGTATGCGTGTTGAGAAGCTCGTTCTTTAGGTGTTGCTCTCTGGGTAAAACAGCAGTCCATATCTCAAGCTTATATAGCATAAAATTTACACCTTTAATAAACAGCGGTTGACGAAAATCTCATCTGGAATTATGGTAAGTAGTAAGTATACTCACCCCACCATACGTGTTAAGGGTTTTATGGGTATGTGCTAGAGATGAGCGATATTTCTGTACCTGTGATTTTATCACTGTTACTGAAAAATCACGAATCACAGTTGTGACCAAATTTGTTAAGTAACAGGTACTTTCTAAGTCGTTCTTTTTGTATTTTGTTACATATACAAATTTATGATATTTCACTGTTTGTGTGGGTAGTAGCGTTTTTTGAATGAAATGTCGAATGATATTGCTGTTCCTTTCATTCTCTCTTCTATCTTATTAGAATATTTTTATGCCAAAATTTATTTGTTCGAGTATGTATGTATATGAAAGTAAACAGATTTGAAAGCTCTTACAATTTGTTGTTGTTTCTTTGTAAAGTGCTTACAAAAGCTCTTGCAAAAGCTCGCGCATTGTACATATACCTTGGCCGCAATTGCTTTAAAAGAGCAGAAAACTGATAAACCGTGATCACAATCACAGTTTAAAGGAGCAGTGATTTTTAAATCACATTCACTAATCACGTTGATCTTTAAAAATCACGGGATCGCTCATCTCTAGTATGTGCTGATATGCGCAACACATTAGAATATTGGTTTTCAACCCTTATTTTAGCATACCGAGCAACTAAGCATTACCTCCTAAATCGACCTAACGATGTTCGTCCATCTGGCTGGCTGTATAACGTTTGTACGCAAATTACAGTTCACAATTTTAGAACAAATTTGATAAACTTGGTCCAAATTATTAAATTGTCATAAGGACGAATAGTAAGAGTCGTCCCATAGCTTCAAACTTCTTTCCAGAATAGAGTATTCTTTCATATAAACCATCTTATTATGCTGATATTTCTATTGAACTGGGCCCAAAAATATTTTTTTCCAACCTTAATCATCATTTAACCAAATATTATTTGAATCGAACTATATTTGACCACAGCTCCCATATAAATACCGTCCCCTAATATATATTTTAATGGCATAACAACATTATAAATATTCGTATTGGCATGAAATTTGGTGACGATAACTTCAAAGTCATGACATGTAGGTCCAGATGTAGATATCTTGATAATATTCGGCACAACAAACTCGTATAAGTACATGCATCTTAAACTAATAACATAATTTTGTTTTGGCGCGTCCATGATTGCTCATTAGTCCCAAATAGGGTTCACTCTCGAAAATTTGTGTTTGGTGTAGGGTATTATGTAGGCTGGCTTTCTCACTTGTTTCTAATAATTAGGTAAATATCATAAAAGTGGTGAAATATTCCCAGGAAACAGTAAATCTTGATGTAAAATTAATATTGATATTTAATTAAACTCATTCTGAAATATATATTGCTACAAAATGGTTAAATATCATTCGAAACTAATAACATTAAAATCGATTTGAACAAACCAATGTGGGGTTTGCTAAAAACTGACGTGGATTGACCTATGTCAGTAGTCGTCAGGGAAGTCTACCCTTCCAATTTTAGTATATGTACAATGTATTACCAGGGTCAGGCTGCTGACGGCTGGGTTGGGATGTGGAGAGAACAATTGCTCCACAGAATTAGGCGGTGGTATTCCAAATATGAAGGAAAAAAAACAACAATGAATTGTTTGGTGGGAATTAAATATAATGTCGTTTATTTTGGTTTATGCTCACCGCTTTGGTTGATGGTTAACAAACAAATAAGTTTAGATTTTTCATGCTAGTCAAAGCTAACGTTAAAAACACAATAGGTACTATTTATCTTTTTTTATTCTTCTTTTTGTTGTACTTCAAGTTATAGCAAAGGGATATTTTTGACGTTTAACCAAAGCTAGCGAGTAATAAATTCATTTAACCGTTAAAATTCAAATTCAGAAATACAAATTCAGAGATACAACAAATGCAAATATGGCACTAATAAACCCAATTACATAATTAATACAAAATGTTATAATCAAGTATACCGGCAATATACAATATAATACAATAAAAAACATTAGTGTTCAAACCGTGTTTGGACCAGAGAATGACAAAAGTATCATTTTAAGTACTCTTTTAGTATTAGTGAGAAAACATGTATGGGCATGTATGGGTAAAGATCAAAATCATACACAGACAAACCATTACCCATAACAAGTTGAAGTTAAATATGTATAGGTATACGCTGGCAATGTGTATTTGTATATTCATTCTTCTTTTAGAAAGTACATGCAGATATAAATAAAACTTGTATTGGCTATCTGCAATACCCATAAGAATAAATAAGTATGTGTATTTACGTATGTATAACGTAAGTATACACAGAGTATGTATACCGTCGCAGAGATGGCTAATACAATTTTAAAAAATTTTGGAATTAGGCAGAAATTCAATTTTGGGCTCTTATACAACTTTAATTACCCGTATTAAAATGAAATGTTTGAATTATAAATCGTTACAGAACGGCGTCTAAATTTATTGAGTGGTGGTTACACTCTTTCTTATTAGCACAACATACAAATCAATACTTACATACATAAAAAACAATATCTTCCGTCTCGTGTCACCTCTCCATGCTACGTGCGTGTGACAGCGACAAGTGCACAAGTGCAAAAAAATTATTTATTTTTGCATGTATAAAACCTTTACGCATCCGCATAATTTTTTTACACTTGTCGCTGTCACACGCACATAGCATGGAGAGGTGACACGAGACGGAAGATATTGTTTTTTATGTATGTAAGTATTGATTTGTATGTTGTGCTAATAAGAAAGAGTGTAACCGCCACTCAATACATTTACACGCCGTTCTGTAACGATTTATAATTCAAACGTTTCATTTTAGTTTCGAAGATAACAATTTAGGATATAAAAATTAAACGTTTTATATATACTAGCGTTTTCCTAATGGTCAAAATTCGACCATAAATTTTTATGTAAATATGAAGAAAATATAGTACATCTAAGTATATATAAATTGACATGTTTTGAGCATTTATTTGTTCCGTCTTAGTTGATCGATTTGGCGATGGACCAACCTCCGGTTCATATTTTATCTTCCACGTGAGTTAATCTATTTTGTAAGTTCAATATAAAAAATATCAATTGAAAAACAAAAAAGTATCAAAAAGTCTTCTCTTATAGATTCTAATCCGCTCAGGATATTGCATGTTTATAATTTAATTTTTATGTATGTAGACATACATTGGCATTGCTGATGTTACCAACAAAATTTATTTTATGTATCAAAAAAAATATGTACATAGTCCCATACCTGGCTAGTGATCAAAGCACATTTTTGCTAAAACATTTCATACAAAAATTATTTTTTCATATTTACGCAGTAGTGCCAAAAATACTGAAAGTACCCATGTATATTTTCTTACACATAGATATTTTATATGTATGGCAGATAACCAAAACGCATTCATGGGTATTGAATAATATCTGCATAACATTCATGTATTTAAGTTTACTGAATGTGGTTGCGTGAAATATTGCCGTGCATAAGTATAAGTAATACCCATATTTTTTGCAACGCACAACCATAGCTGTTGTTATTATTTGTGTTATAAGTATGGATATACACAATAACGTAAAGCGTGGGTAAATACCTCTGTATATTATTCTTATGGGTAGTTGTTGTCATTCTCTGGTTTGGACACGATTTTATTTTTCAGATCTTTTATTTGTGTTTGCTGGGAATGTGGGGAATATTTATTTCATACTAACACAATTATAAAATTTTTACTAACACATTCTCATCACTTAAGTTTTTTTTGACAACAGACTGAGGTTTTTGACAAGCGAGTTTCATATCTAGGTAATCTATGGAAAGGGCTTTCAATATGAGTAAAAAAATTGTAATTTTAAGATTTGACATTCTATAAATCTAACATGAATAAAGATATAATAATGAAATTTGGCAGTTTTTTTTTTTTTTAGTATACTATCATCATTACAATTAAAAATATAACAAATATTCATATATGTATATGTACATTGTTTGAGTATTTACTAAAAAGTATTGCAACAAAAATTAAACTTTTTTTTTTGGGCATATAAAATATTTATTTTTTAAAATAAATTATTTACAAAATAAGGAAAAAAGATAGTTAAAAACCTTTTATAAATGTAAAGAAATTTTTTGTTAACGCACTCACAATATTATTACAGTAACGGACTGTAGGTTATTCAAGAAGTATTCCGTTCAGTCATTTTTAAATAAATAAACATTTAAAATTCCAAGCAAATTGATTTTTAACTGATTCTAACATTTATTAAAAAAAACTAAGAGCACATTAATACGGATTTTCGGTTGCATTTAATATTGTCAGTTGATTAAGGAAAAGTATTCTGTATGTAAAATTAAATGAAAATGAAATTTAAAACAACTCTAAATTTACTTAAAAACCGATCTACTTATTTTGCATTTTATTTTAACGAAAAGTTAATTTAATTTTTACTGTCAAAAGTTCAACCGCGAATTCCATAAAAAATTAACCACAAATTCCGTAAAAATAAATGAATTTTCAGTTATTTTATATAATTTAACTATCAAAAAAATAACCTACAAATTCCGTAAAAACAAATGAATTTTCAGTTATTTTATATAATTTAACTATCAAAAAAATAACCTACAAATTCCGTAAAAACAAATGAATTTTCAGTTATTTTATATAATTTAACTACCAAAAAATAAATCTATTTATAAATCTGTGGCAAAAAGTAAAAGTAAAAAACGATTTGCTTGTTTTGTGTAGAAAATTCCCATATTCTATTTTTTAAAATTATTTAGTTAAATACATGAAATTTTTATGGTAAAATAATTGCGAATGCCATATCGGGCATGCTGCTGGTGTCTTATAATTGAAAGTTCTTCTGTAAACAAAGTGGTCAGTATAGCAAAACTAAAACAAACATGTTTAACGGGGTAAGTAAATAAAAATAAATATTCTCTCTCTCTCATTAGAACAACAAGCGGGACAGGAGTCTGGTATTTTTTAGAAATTCGAGTAAAACCTGTATTATATAAAATTACTGAATTACATAAAATAACTGAAAATTCATTTGTTTTTACGGAATTTGTCAGTTATTTTTTGATAGTTAATTTTAATAAAATAACTGAAAATTCATTTGTTTTTACGGAATTTGTCGGTTATTTTTTTAATAGTTAATTTTAATAAAATAACTGAAAATTCATTTGTTTTTACGGAATTCGCGGTTGCATTTTTGACAGTAAAAATTAAATGAACTTTTCGTTAAAAATAAATGAAAAATAAGTAGACCGGTTTTTAACTGGATATTCATTTATTTTATATTACAATTTCAGTTAATTTTACGTACAGAATATTGTGAGTGCGCTTCTATCAGCTTCGTGGCGAAGTTGAAGAAGGTATTAATCTTCTAAATTTCTTACTAAAGCAAAATTTTAACACCTGTTTCGATCTTCAAATCTTTGTGTAATATTATTAATTACTGTTGTAAACATTTCCTGATTATAGTTTCTATGAAGTCTATTAGTGGAAAATCTCCTAGGTAAGTTGTATATAATCTTTAAGTTTTTATTTTGTATTACTTGGAGTTTATTAATGTAGGTTTTTGCGCACCTTTTTGACCACACTTGGCATCAAATTTGGCAGTTATGTAGATTACATAGTTCTTAAAATTCTCAATCTCAATCAAGAGCATTTTCATACTAAATTCTAAAAAACAGCAAAAGTTCAATTTCTCAAGAACTGCTAAACCAATTTAAATAAAATTAAAACTGTAGGAAAGTTAAAGAATTCTTCTCTCTAGTAAAATTCTTCTCTCTGCAAAACTAAAAGCTTTAAAATCAAAGAAATAACGTCTTTGTAAAATTGTAACGAAAATATCTTTGTTAGAAGGAAAAAATTCTTGCATCAATGATTTATTCTTTAAACAAGCAAATGGTGCGTCTTCAACACAAACGACTAAAATTCTTTGAAGCTTAATCAAAGAAATTATCTTTTCCGTAAAGATAAAATATTTGCTACAACGATTAATTTCTTTGCTAATAAGGGATTGAAAAACGTATTTAAAATTAAAGTCTTTTCTTTGTTTTTTTAAAGCTAAGCATCCTTGCTACAAAGACAAAGTCTGTAACTTTAAAGAATTTTGTCTTCAGTGCATAAGTGAACATGTTTGCTTGTTCACACATGTCTGCTTGCAACGGTAAACAAGAGCGGTTAAAAAAAACAACTAAAGATAAAGTCTGTATCTTTAAGGAATTTAGTCTTCAAAGTTAAATTTGTATACGAATGCATAACGAAACAAGTGTAGCCAATTGATTACAATATATGTAAAAAATAAAAGAATTGTTTTCGTGGTTGTCATTAATTGTAAGTCAGTCGATAGGAACGCTCAATTGTGCATGTGCACAATTTTTTTCGTCAAGTGATTTAATATGTAATTTTAATATAAATTGAAGTGTTGTATTTTTTTTTTAAATATATTATAATAACAATATAAAATATATAATAATAAAAAAACGCTCAATCGTCTTGGCAGCGCTTGACCTTTGTTAATATACTTATAACTATTAGTAGGTGAAAAGTGAATAAAAGGTAAGTTAATTAAAAAAGTTACATATTAAGTGAAGTGTTGTGTTTTTATTTTACCTTTACATGATGTTTAATTCTTTTTTAGAAATGGAAGCTGAACTTGAAAGTTTACTCCGTGAGTGGGGCATCGATGATGAAGGAATCAAAATTTTTTCGGAAAGCGGTATTTCTACGATCAATGTATTAAAAATGATGCGATCCTGTGACATTAATGAAATTTTCATAAACCGATGTGAGATAAACCGCAAAATTATATTTCGCTACCACTTGCAAAAGTGGCGTTTACAAAATAATGTAAGTATAGGGTGATAGTTTATTAATTATTTATTTGTTAACTACCGTGGCGTAATAATAATTTTTTCTGTTTCTGTTTTTCTTCAGTTTGATGCAATATCTTGCTGCGGTAGCGACAAAACAGTGACACATAGCAGCTCATCAATTTCTGATTGGTTGCAAAATGATTGTGAGTCAACATTTGATTTGAAAGAAGTGCTTTCAACATCAATCGCTGGACAAGATTTGCTACAAAAATATGAATCAAAAATCCACCTAAACGAACAAGATCAGTCGGCAATTTCACGAATTATTGTCGATTACTTCATACTCAAAAATATCAAAATGCAGCCGAGGCACAAGCTAATGGTTTCCAAGATTTTAATTAATTAAATAAAGTTACGCTGTATATGAACTATTTTTTTATTTTTATTACATTAAACTGAAATAAAAAAATTGTATTCAAATGCTGTGTTTGGTTTCATTAAATATTTTATTTTGCAGAAAAATTTTAATTTTTTAAAACATTTCTATAGCAGATTTCAAAGAAAATTGCCTTTGTTTCTACATATCAGTCTTTAGTAATTCAAAGAATTATTTCGTTGAATTTAATTGCGATTCTTTGTAATAATGTTAAAATTACGTCTTTGTTACAATGAAAATTGTACTTAAAATCAAAAATTCAAGTCTTAATACTAACGAATGAAAGTCTTTGTGCCAAAATACTTTTTCCTTAGTTTTAGTACTTTTTGCATGTGTTTCCAAAGACGTACATTCTTGCCACAAGATTTTAAGTCTTTGATTTAAAGTATATATTTCATGGGAATCTAAAGATCTTTGCGCCTTTCCGGTAAAGATGTTTTGTCTTTGGGCACAATCTGACCAATAAAAGTCTTTGCAACAAAGTGTATTTTCTTTGATTTTACGATTTAATTTTCTAAGTGTATCGGTTCAAAAGTTACATATTTTTGGCCGATGAAAAACGATTTTCAGCCACTGTGCGCCGAATGGTTGGTTAAACAGACAGAAGTAAATGGTGACTTTAAAAAATGCCATAAATTGAAACAAGCAGCTGTTTTTCTCACTTAACTGCGTCTGTAACATTTTTGGCGAGTAATAACTGTCACGTAAGGAAACTTCTCGCCAATATACTGAAAAAGTGTGGCTGTAAAATTTTTGTGAGAAAGTTCCCGCTTTGAACTGTCAAATAAACGGGGTGAGAAAAAATTTTAACACTAAAAAATAAATTAAAAATGCAAAATGCAATGAATATTAACACGGAAGAGATAAGTATTTTTCTTGTCGGATTTTTTCATTGCTTAATTATTTTGCTTTTAACATTTTTGAAAAATATACGAATGTTTCCAAAGCAATTTCTTCATCAACAAACATTAAAGTCGCACTTTACATATTTTGGTATATCCGACGGTTTTAAATTTCAGTCAAATTTGGTCGCCGTCAACGTATGTTTGACTGGCTTCACAACATCTGCAATTTCATATCGGCTTCGAGTGGAATATTATGACATTTATAACGTAGCGACATAATCTCTTTTGATAGTTTTCGACATGAGTTAAATACACAATTTTTTCTCACATTTCGAGAAACGATGGAATATTTTGTTTCACATGTTTTCGATGCGAGAAGTTCTCACCAAAGTTACAGAACATGGGTACTGATTAAAATATTAATTTATTAATTGTAACTTTATATATAAATTACATTTTTACATTGCAATGTGACATTTCCTTGTAATAATTAAATTGCAAATAATTTCTACAATCACCATGATAAGGGCGTTTCTTAAGAGAAGAATTAGCCGTGTTCATACGATTTTTTTTTTGAGTGCAACAATTGTAAGTCAAAATTTTTAAAAAAAATTAAATTTAATAAATAAAAATATTTCTCACTCGTTCTCATATTTACAATTGTACAAAACAAAATTACGCTTATTTTTATTTTTTTCTGGGCATGAATGTGCGATGATTAATTGATGTTTTAAAAAATTCAAATACAATTATTCATGAGTGCATAAAGTAAGCGATGTTTTGTCTTTTCAAGCATGCATAAACAAAAAACACAACAGGAAATACAAATTTTTATTCATGACCATGAGTGAACAGTGAGTGAATATTTGGAACTTTGCAAAATAACTAATGAAAACGAAATGAATTGACTTTTTTAGTTTCACATTATCATAAAACAGGAATTGACCCCCCAGTTCACACTTGTGAAACTTAAGTTGATTAAAAACTTGCAACCGTTTTATTGAAGCCAGTTTTCTGTCTATTCTAAACATTTTTATACCCTCCACCACCACTACATAGTGAGGAATGACGGTATACTAAGTTTTTCATTCCGTGTGAAACTTTTTTATTATACATCTAAAACCCATAAAGTACACGCTCATTTTCAAAAACGCAAAAGAAAAGAACAAACTTGGTGACAAATTGCTTGTAGTTATCCTAAGCAGTTTGGGATTGAAATCTAGCCCACTTTGGGAAAATATTTAAATTCGACTAAGACCGTGGCAGATATAGATATTGCGGTAAAATTTTTTCCAACTTATATTCACATGGCCAGAAACATATCAGGCAATTTTGTGATTACGGTCCATAATTTAGCTTAGATCCCATTAATATGAAATTGACTGCAAGCGCTAAAACTAATTTCACTGCTGCATTGAAATTTATTCCAATTTATTTTTTTTTAATAATCAAAAATCAGTCTACAGAATTTTGGGATGATTGGTCCATAAATAACCATGGGTCCAATACAAATTACCCTCCTAAAAATCATTTTAGGTTGGCTAAAACTGTTACGAATCATAATATTTTACTCAAGCCATTTCAAAGTTCTAACAAGAAACGCATAAAACTTTCTGATTGTCGGTCAGTTATTTAATATATCAATTTCATCAATCAATTTGAATGCTGACGTTCGTTTTTATAAAGATTAATTAATAATATATAGATATCACATAGAGCTCACTCCTGTCGGTGGAGAGTATCATAGATTTAGTACAGCACTTTAACTTGTTGACATATTTGATTGACGCGTGAGCGTGCGTGATCGTGAGGCGAAAAACACTCATAGCGTAAATATGTTGTATATTTGTCTGCATTAGACAATTTATTTTTGGTGTAAGAGCCCGCGCTTTGGTCTTCATTTTGTTATATTTGTTATATAACAGCAATAGCATTGTATTGCAAAAAAAAACATATTACTGTATCCTAACGGTTCTTTAGTTCTCGAGGAGTCAGACACAAGCAATTCTTTCATTGAAGAGTATATATTCTTCCAGGATATATTTTTGATAGAATACATACATATAAAAAAAAGCACAATAAAAAGATCAGTTTGGGTTTACTACGCGGACAGTGAAGTTGTGTGTTTATTTTTTTATTTGAACTGTTTTAACTTCTAACCGTTATTATGGAAACCAAAAGCCAAGATTATTTCTGCACGAGATTCGAAAATGTAGAAGATATTAATGATAATGTTTTACCAACTTACGAATATGTTACGAAATACTATGATTGGAATAGGGAGCAACTAAAAATAACAAGAAATACTACCAACGAACCATCGTTTTTAGATATTCCAAACTTGTAGCTCAAAGGATATAATGCGCTTGGAGAAAATCGTCTCTTCCTACAGTGTCGAATACAATAGTCATACAAGTAATATACGGTTATCATATAAATTACAAAAATCTCATAAAGCCGTTAAAAAAGGTCCGTTTATTAGAAAGAAAATTTTCTACGACGTAGCAGAGTTCTGTTTCATATTTGTTCCTATAGATGTAAACAAATTGAGCTTTTTTTGATGTCAAAGGCAATATAAGGTACCCAAAGAAGAACAGGAGTTTTTGAGTGAGACGCGAGGGCGAGAAAGATTCGTATTGGAGGAGTAGTTCGAGATCTTCCAACTAAATTGCAAAAAAGAGCAGCCCAAGCACCAAATACAGAAAAAAAACGTAAATAAAAGTCACGGCAAAATTTACTTAAAACGTGACGACTCTTTTAATTTACCTTCCACGTCAAAGGCAGAAAGAAAAAAAATTTTAGTTTGCCTATATTGTCAAAAACTTGTAACCGTTACAGTGTTTCCGATAGCGCAGCGGCTGCTATTGCTTCGTCTGTAGTGCAAGATATCTTTTCTACCTGGGAACCAACTGATAAATCAAAAATAAGACCGGAAAGAAAAAAAGTACGTAATGAATGTTTTCAAGACCAGAGGCAGCTAGACCTACTAGCTTTATACTTTGGCGGACGAAAAGATAAGACGCTTATTTAAAAGGGAGCTAGGAAAAATAGACAAATACTGATTGAGGAACTTGTATCTGTTAAGGAGCCAGATTCAGTTTATGTTGGGTATGCAACACCAGATCGAAGTACTTTTAAAAATATTGAAATGTCAGTTATTGCCCTTCCTTCGTCTCAAAAAATGAATAAAGAAAATTTGATGGCAATTGGTTGAGATAGTACAGTCACCAACACTGGGAAATTGAACGGTCTTATAAGAGTAATGGCAAAAAGACTTCAGCGCCACTGCAATGGATTAATTACATTTGAATGAATTGCCAGTAAACGAATTGTCAGTTAGTACGTAGTTTTAAGTTTTATCTTAACCTTAAAAACTTTTTTTTTTTTTTTTATTTAAATAGGTTTTTGTTACTTTTTTCCTAAACATATAAAAAATATTGTAAATTATAATATTATTATATCCTTTGTAATTAATTTTCTAAGTAGAAAAGGCTAATTATCGCCTGAACTCTTTAAATTTGTATTATTACTTTGTAAATATATATCCATGTTATGTAAATAAATAAATTGAATTGAATTGAATTGAATGAATTGCCATTTAAACATCTATTTAACAAGCAATATGGTGTTACCAAGGGACCATATTCGCATGCTGGTCCTATTGACAACTTATTAGAAAACTGCGAAAAACTTGCTTCTGTCGATGTTGTTGGGTGAAACAGTGAGAGAACTGGCAGCCAGACGTGTTCATGAAGCACGAAGCTCACCTCATAACCGAAAGCAACCTCGCGTCTTTGATGCCCCTTCTATAAATTTTGACGGAAGTAACTTCTTTGAAGTTATAAATTGGAATCAAAAGTTTTTCGATCCACCAATTCTTTGGAACATCACTACTGAAGAAAAAAATGCGGCAGTTGAGTGTCAAGAAGTGACAATCTAATTTTTTTAAATGCCCATATTTTACAGAATACAAGCTTTTGTGACCAAAAAATAACTAATAAAATTTCGTGTTTTTATTGTTTTATGTTTTATAGGATCCAAAGTTTTATTTTTTTTTTATGTGTAATTAATAATGTGTTCAGTTTTAATTAATAATAAATAATTTATAGTAAATAAAATATAAACATTTAAAAAATGGCTTTTTTAAAATAGTTAATTCTTAGGAGCGCCGGCGCGGGCTCAAGATGTGACTTTTTTAAACTTTTTTTTAGCATTTATTATTTGTTTTAACGTAAGACAACAAAATATTGCTATTAGAATATGATTCGAAAAGTTTTATTTTTTCTCATACATCACTGACCCACCATAAAATACATATACCCTGCCTTCATTAATTCCAATAATTTGATTATTATTTTATATTAAGCGTTATTAAAACTGAAATAGCTCCTAAAAAATAAATTGAAATGATGGAAGAAATACAAAATATGTACGTTGAAAAATTTGAATACTGGAACACGCAAAAAGCACAAATCTCAATAGCGGTAAACATGTTGAGTTATTATTAAAAAAAAAATTGACATTCGAATATTTGAGAGGATTGCTTTTTATTGTAGGATCCATAAAGATTCTGACACTCTCGGTATAGTTCATAACAAACACAGTTTTATTTATCTTGATTGTGTAAAATATCGACGATTATTATATAAAAATGAGCACAAAAATACGATTAGCAAAACATTCTCTTTAACATCTCTTTTTAAACAAAACGTCCATTTTTTCTTTTATTTAAACAAACCGTACTTTTTCAATTTAAAAGTCCTTTAATTTCATACATCTTTAACATTTATAGTTGCGACTTTTTGTGGTATGATGCATTTTATGATAAGAAAGGAATTTGTTATATTTTCTGGGTTCATGCTATAAAATAGTCGAGTGCAAAAATCCGATTTATAGAGGAGTTCTGCGACTCCTCATATATATTATCTTAAAGGTAAATGCTTTGTATAGATATTTTTTTTTTTAAAGTCTTTAACAGAGGTTTACAAACAAAAATTTTTTATAATTTATTTAATATTACAAAGTTGTTTAATGATTATATTGATTACTAAAATTTATAAATATCGAAAATAGTGATTTTTTTCTTAATTAATGATTGATTTAATTAAGAATATGATAAAAAAAAAAACAACGTACGATTTCTAACAATGTGTTTATGGATTCAATTAAAAAATAATTTACGTAAAATCTATATTTTACTCAATAGCCTCAGTTGTTTTAAACTTAATAAAAAAATAATCAATATAGTTATTGAATAAAGCAAACTAGTAATTTTAAGATTCTATTAAAAGTTTTATTAAATGAATTAAGATGAATAATTGAAAGTTGACTTCGAAATTAATTAACAAAATCATTTTTTTTAGTTCACCATAAAAATCTTATTTTAGCAAAAGCACATTTTTATATAAAGTGTATAAATTACACTACTTTATTTCGTTAAATCGTTCCATAAATTACCTTAGGTCCCTTGCCCACTCGGAACACGCTTAAATAAGCCTAAACCTGTTAAGAGTAAAGTTTAAATTTTGCATTTGGTGCACCAATGGAATTTTTTTTAATATATTAAGCAATTTCAATAAATAAAAATACATACATAAATTATTTATTATTTGGAGTTTATTAGTAAAAAAAACAACAACAATCCTTGATTAAAACGAGCAAACAAACAAATAGTTTATAAATATAAAATACATATTTTTTAGTTAATACATATAATAGTTAGATCATTTTATTAGTTATTTTAATAGTTTAAGGGCTTTAAGATCTTATAAAATAATCTCTCAGAAAAATAATTTGGTTTTAATGTTCAGGATTTAAGCGATTTCTTTAGTTTTGATAAAATTTCTAATTGTCTCCGTTAATTCTGCTAAAAGATTGATATAAGAAGATACGAAAAGAAACAAATAACCAAACACATACATAAAAAAAAGTACGTAAAACAAAAGTTGTTGACAGTAAACACTTAATTAAAATGAAGATCACTGAACACCTTCTCTGTTTATATGAAAAAATATTTTCTAAATAGGTACATACCTTTTGTATATAAGACGAAATAAATAATGAAAAACGCAAAAAAATGTTATAATACTACAAAAGCTTAAAAATATTGTTACGTCGGTTAATCGACTACAATTAACCGGTTTAATCGTTAATCGAATATTGCAAATTTTAATTTAACCGATCAGTTAATCGGGTAGTAAATAATCGGTTAACCGGTTAACGGTTAACCGAATGAATGCCCTAGTATGTATGTATGTAGAATGCGTAAATACGTTCCTATAATTTAAAAAAAAAGAAGGTGGTGGTAAATGTTTGCTCATCGAGGTCAAAGTTAAGGGAAAAGGCGAAAAAATCCACAAAATGTCACATAACTACAGCGGAAATACGCCCTTGAGGAATAAAATGTACGACCGACCCCCATTAATTTTTTGTAACCAACATTATTTCCAAACATACCTACACCCTATCTTCACTATTTAAAGAGGCTCTCATACAAAGTTCAAAACTTTATAAAATGTTATAAAATTGGTCCTAAAATACTTCTAGGTGTGTCAAATGTATGACCAACCCCACTTTATTTAATTGACTTCATATTATAGTCACATATGATGGTAACGAGCAACTCTTGTGAGTGCCAAAAATACCATCAGGTAAAGGAAAAGGCAAACGTATTGCGGCCGCTTACCACTTTACTTTTTCACTTTTCAAACCGTAATATTCATATTTACCCACTGTAAAAGTATCGTGCTATTTTTTCTACTTTTTGGTATTGAAATGGTTTTAAAAATTAAAGGCATATGAACCTTTAATAATTAATAAAAATTGTTTGGCTTCTACTGAACATTTAAAAATTTTGAGTTAATTTAGAAATTATAATTTGACATTGCTGTCAAAATTTTTTGTTTTTCCAGTATTTGTTTTTAGAAATATATGTAGCTGCTCTTTTGCACAAAAATAAAAGCCGTGTCAGATACAATTTTGTCGCGCTGCGTGAGGTTTCTAACTTTGAGAGAAAAGCGTAAAGCAAAAAGTTTATGACACAACTAAAACTTTAACAACACTCATGCATTGTTTGGTTACCTATAAAAGCGGTTAGTAAATTTTACATTTCGGCCCTTACGATGTAAAACGCAACGCAACGCCAAAGAATTACATTGAAAGCAAAAAAAATGTAATAAATATTTTGTAATTTTGTAGTTGCTTTCTACAGCAATTCATGTACAGTTTTAAAATTTTCAACGCCACATGCTATGCAGCGTTTGAAATTTTAAAACGCAATGTAAATTTCTGTAGAAAGCAACAACAAAATTACAAAATATTTATGACTTTGTTTTTGCTTTCAATATAATTCTTTGGCGTCACATTGCGTTTTACATGATTAGGGCCTTAATTGTTTGTTATAAAAATTAACGGAAAATATTGGGATTCAATTTTGTTAAAAGTACTTTATGTGACATGTTTCGTATTAGTATGTATATTTCATCTTAGAAGCGAATTTGTAACGCAACGCGAAGCTTAAATTTTATCTGGCATAGCCTTAAACCGGTATACTCTCGATCAATCATAATATGCACTGCAAATAGGGACGCCAGATGCTGAAGAGGTGAAAAGAGCACATTTGGTTAGTAAAAAAAGCACAAATTAAAAAAGGAGCACACTTTTCCAATGCATATTTAATGTGCCCTGAAAAATATTCATTTCAATATTATTAAAATATAACAAAAAATACATAACAAAAAAAATATAACTGCCTGTTCAACAATTTCGAACGTTAACGTTCGCATAGAAAATTTGTATGAAAAACACTCAGTTTTAAAAATATTTTCCATATAAAATTCTATGCGAACGTTTACGTTCGAAACTGTTGAACAGGCAGTAAATAAACAAAAACCCATAACAAATTTTATGAGATAAAAAGAATTTATTTGGAAATCGATCAATTTATATTACGTATGTACATAACCAAGGAAACCGGAAATATGCTCTAAAAAAGCGTTTTATGCGAATTTAATATGAAGTAAAAATTGTTCAAAATATGCCCCAAAAAAACCAAAAATGGCTTATTTAAAAGCAAAATATTCAACAATTTAATAATATTTGCATATAAAAAAAAAACAATTAAAAAATTAAAATCCGTAAAGCCAATGCAACATAATTTTAACAGACAAATTTTTTAAAGTTGTACCCAATGTATAACCGAACTATCGGCTCACCAAAACGTAGTTATATGTTATGAAGTTAAAATTAACATAAGTTATTTGTGCCGAATATTATCTACATGAGATTTTTTGCCTTAAAGGGATTTTAGAGACGGACGCTTAATTTCATATTAATGTTGTTTAAAAGTAAGCTATTTATGGATGGAAGCTATGGTTAAATGTTAGGCGAATCGAAAATAAATACGAACATTATTAGATGGTTTATGGACACAAGGAGTCTATTTCTAACCATGTGTAATTATAGACCGATTTTTACCATTTATATAGGCTTCGCCCTTATGACAATTAAAGCGTATTTATCAAATTTGATCAAACTATCTACAAAATTTCAACGTGTACACTTTGCACATGGTTTACATGAATAGACAATCAAACAGACGGACATGGAAAATCGCTTTAAAAAGTGTTTCTGAGTTGATCGGTATACTAAAAGATGGGTCTAGGTTTCTCTGCATTACACACATCAGGACAAACGTATTTAAAATAACTGCTTTTTTCTTAATTTTTGCTTATGTATACAATTTAAAAGTATGGAATACCATACAGCTTTAATGGCAACATGCTTTGGCTTACAATTATAGAGTAAAAATTTAATTAAGACGGCGACATTATAGCAACGCGTTATACAGATAGATATTTAAAAAAGATAAGCCATCTGCTAACCAGAATTTCGAAAATTTTTTATTCGCTGCGAAAGCACTTGTAGGCATCAAAAAAAAATAGAAGATGTATCAAAACATGCTTCTAAAAGGTGAAATGTGCGCTTTAAACTTAAAAAATGCTGCAAAAATTCTATTTTGTCTTAATTATGCAAAAAAATGCTGAAAAGAGTAAAATTTGTGCCACGGTCTTCCACCACCTTGGATAACGATCTTGCAGCGATGTGGTGGCTGAGTCTAGGCTGTGGTTTGTATCTCGAGTAGAGTTGTGTAGTTCATTAACGACCTAGTTCAATTGAACTATTCAGTCAGATGAACGATGACCGGTCTTTTTGAATCACCGTACCAAAGACTATAGATTTATAAAGATTTATAAATCTATAGTCTTTGACGTTTTAGTTCACTAGTTCGTTTTGGGTCAGTATGTCTTTTTTGTCAGTTCACTTCTGGTCTTTTTTTTTTGTCAGTTAGTTCACTTCTGGTCTTTTTTTGTCAGTTCACTTTTGGTCTTTTTTTGTTGTTTACTCGATAGAATAACTGATTGAAAAGAAACAACAATTCTATTCTTGTGTATTTTTATTCTTGTGAGCTGTATCTATTACTCATTGCCACATTGCTTTACACATTTTCATAATACAATGAGGGTTGTCAAGTGTAACAATTTCTCGACAAACGGCGATTTGCAAGCTGTTTGCCGACATGACGATTTTTTTGCGGCTTATAAGATATATGTCGATTTTGGTTACTATTTGATAAGCCATAAATTTTTTTTGAGACTCTTGGACAAATTTTTCGTTTTTTTTTTTTGGAAAGATTATTTCAATGATGGTATTCCATCTAATTTAAATCATTTTTGGCTAAAATGTTATAGCTATACGTCCGGTACGTACCATTGCAAAGAACTTGCTTTGACTGTCTTTATATGCATGTAATTTCAACCGCTAATGCCTGAGTTGAAAGAGTTTTATTAATAATGAACTCCACAAAAACTCACCTTCAATATATAATGCAATATGAACTTCTTGACGAGTTATTAAGAGTTATGAATTATATGAAATATAATCAATCAATTAAATCCTATACAATGTATTGAAAAAACAGTAAGAATTGTCTTGCCGCTGAAATGTATACCGTTTTAGATATATATAAAATATTTGTTTAATTGTTAAAGCAGCTAGTTAAGTAGACTACCGTAAACTATTTTATAGTCAACATTGTACTTTTTTTGTGTCCGCTAATCATTTTTATTTTGTTTTAAATAAAAATTAAACAATGTTCATATCATGGCGACTTTTTTATATTTTTGTCGAAATAAAGGTATTTGGAAAAAATTTATTTTTGAGGATTTATAAAAAATATTTTTAATAAAAATATATGTTTTATTGTCAAAAACTAATAAAAAAAAAAGGCTTTGGCGTTTCTGACATTAAATTTGGCAAAAAAAAAAAAATCTGACAACCCTGGCTGCCATTCACAATTTTCATGGAAAACCCGCCTTTTATGTATACATAACTTAAGCATTCGCTTATGAATAAGACTGTTAAAATATAAAAAATTCAGTTTATAAGAAACTACTTGTGTATTTTAACCCTGAAAGGTAACTCTTCATTTAAGTACAAGTAAGTAAGTAAGTAAAATCTTTATTGAGACTTTTTCGAAAACAATGAATTAGATACAATTGTCAAAAAAACTTATTTTACTTATAGAGCTATTTACGTTTTACTCTAACAAATTATGAATGAAGACGCTACTTGCAAAAAATTAATATGATTCGATTGTACCGTTTGTACTTTTGTATGATATTGATAAAAAATAATGTTTGCTCCCGACATTAACAGTTTCCTACAGAGTAAATCTGTTAATAGAGGTCTAAAACTAAATAACACTTAACACTAATTTATACACACTGTTAAACAGTGTGTTACTTCTGAAAACATTGGTTTCATCACAGATGGATTAATAATAAAATCTAAATCATCAAAAAGATGAAGTTATCACATAATTTACATATAAAAATTTTTACATTAAAAAGTATTATGTACATGAACGTATACTACATATAAATACAGAAAAAGAAAAATGGCATCTCATCCCCTATGGGTTCCCATTGTAGACTTCAGGTAGAAATCTGGCAATTGGAAGGAATCAGGCAGCTCGTTTATTTCCTCTAACAGGATACCAACCGGAGATAGGTAGTCAGTTTGTGACCAGTTTATGTTACATTCGTTTTCGTAAATTTGACTCATTAGAATATTGTCATGTGTAACCAATTTGTCGGCAAATTTACTTTGCAAAGAAAAGGCATAACGACAGAGTGGAGTTACTGCAGATTTACCATAGATGTAGTTGTTGGAGTACCTTTTGGTGTACGTTTCGAAGTTCCTGTTTATACACCATCGCAAAATTCTTCGCTCAAAAACTTCAAGCTCCTTGGCGACCGTTGGCGAAATCGTAAACCAGATAGGGAAGGCATATACCAGCACTGACCTTATGGCCACTTTGTAGATAAGGAGTTTTGTGTTCCCTGGGAGATAACTGTTATTCATAAGTCTTGAGAACATACCAGCAATTTTCCTACATTTTGACAGTACAGCTCTTCCATGATTATTAAACTTAAGTAGCTTATCGAAATTTACTCCAAGGTACTTGATGGTTGATTTAAATGGTATTTCAATATTACCAAGAGTCAAGTGAAGGCTTTTACTTTCGGGTACAACAAAACGTGGACATTTTCCAGAAGCCTTTCGTATACAAATTGCTTCAGACTTAGCAGCATTTATTTGAATGCCCCACATTTTATAAAAATTATTTACTGCTGAAAGATGAACAGAAACTTTGTTCAAACAGGTGATCGGAGATATGTCATGCGAATAAATTAAGCAATCGTCTGCGTAAAGTACCGCCTTAGAATCGGAAACCTCATGTGGAAAGTCATGAAGGTATAAAACAAATAGTAACGGGGCCAGCACACTACCCTGCGGTACACCCCCGTCCACTTTTCCAAAATCTGAGCGGGTCTCATTCAACTGGACGCAATATTTACGCTCAGAGAGAAAACTCGCAAGCATCTTCACCAGATATGGGTCTATTCCCAGATCAACCAATTTATACAATATGCCCTTATGACATGCTGTATCAAATGCTCTTTGTATATCTAAGGATACAGCAATTGTACATTTTTGGTCCCTTAAATTTTGAGTCACATCACTGTGGAATTTTAAAAGCGCATGTTGTGTTGAGTGAGCTTTTCTAAAGCCAAATTGAAAGCACGATATTGGGTCTATTATCAAGTCATTTTCCAGTTTCTGCTTTACAATGTGTTCCAGTACTTTCCCCAAATTCGATAGTAAGGAAATGGGTCGAAATTCGTCTAGCTTTTCGCTATTAGAATTCTTCTTCAAAGGAAGAATTTTACCTACTTTCCAGCATGTAGGAAAATAGCCGTTATTTAGGCAATTATTAAAAATTATTGTTAAAAACTCCAGTGAGGTGTCAGGAAATTTTTTTATTATATAATTGGTGACGCCATGAATGCCAGAAGATTTTTTGTTATTTACGCTCTTTATAATTTCCTTTACTGCAACTGTTTTTACAAAATGTTGGGAATCTTCGTTTTCTAGCGAATTAAATGTTTCATTAAAAGAATAAATTGAGTTAGGTATATTGGAAATGCATGACGTAACACGTTCTTCAAGATCCCTGACAGGATTTTCTGGTAATTTTTCACTATATACCAAGGAATAAAAGTTTTTAAAAAAATCACACTTTTCCTCATCGGCATCTACTATCTTATTATCCACTATAAGTTTGTCGCAAAAAGGTGTTTTTTTGTTGCCCATCATACCATAGAATTCTCTAAAGGCCGAGGGACCTGGTTTGATATTTACCAGCCGCTGACTGAATTTTTCCGCCTGTTCTATGTTAACCAGCTCTTTTATTATAATTTTCAGTAGTTGTATTTGTTTTGAGAGAGTTATGTAATCATTGCCAAGTCTGTTACCCGCACGATGATACATTTTTTTCAAGTTTTTCTGCCACCTGTGTTTAATGCGGAAGAACTTCTTAATTTTGTCCGAAACATGTATCTTGTAATTTTTCAGCGTAATTTTCTCGGAATGGATGTCAGAGATAGAAGTACAAATAGACGTAAATTCTTCCAATAACTGGTCTATTTCTTCATTTTTCAGATTTCTAGTTTCCGTAGGCATTATACTAAATGTGGCTACTTCCATATCGCGCCGAAATGCTTGCCAATTGGTGTTTTTAAAACATGTATAGAGTCTAGGGGGCCTTAGTAGAAAGTCCACGGCATTAAACTTCAATTCCAACTTAATGGGGAAGTGGTCTGAAAAAGTAGCTAAGCTTGAAATTTTAAAATTTGGATTATCTTGAATTACGAGATTAGAGCTGACCAAAAAGTGGTCAAGATATGATGAGCTATTCGGATAGGATGGCCTACTATCAGATAAACGAGTCACTTCTAGGGTATGATCCTGTAGCCAGTTGAGTAACGCTCTTCCATTGCCGTTAGCCAAATGATCACCCCATGCTGGATTTTTAGCGTTAAGATCTCCTCCTATGAGCATACCATCAAAACCACTAGCTGCACTTAATAATTTAGAGAGTCCACTATAAACTCTCATACCTCCAAACTCGCATGGAATATAAACAGATCCTACCAAAATTTGCTTACGGACATTATCAATTAGCATCTCGATCTTGACAAAAGTACCATGGAACCCTAAGTCATCTATCATATATCGGCTGTAAGAGATTGAGCCTTTAATAACTATTGCAACACCAATCGGAGAATTATCATAGATAAAGTTGTAGCCATTAAGCTTAATATTGTTGTTGTGACCCCTAAGATGGCATTCCTGAATAAACGCAATATCAATTTTGTTATAAAACAAGATGTCTAAAAGGTCTAAACGTCGACTTGTATCTACAAGTGACCGAACATTGAATGTTAAAACGTTCAAGCTTCTACGGCTCATTTAAGTACAATAAAGTTACTCTTCGCCGAATCGACGAACTTTTTAATAAAAATTCTAGTGGAACGATTTTTAAAGTAAAAAAAAAACAATACATTTTTTTAGTTAAGCATTTTATTAAAAAAATAAAATAAAATAAAGCATCAAGTATATGAGTTTTCCTCTTTTACAAAATTTTAAAGGAATTTTTATTTATTCGAGTAAAATCTTGCAACTCAATTTTGAAGCAGATACCTTGAACCGATCAAGCTGACATTTTGTAAATACGTTCAGTTTGGATGACAATGCACGGTTTACTGTGTAAAGTTATTCTAAACCCAGATTGGTAAGACACCCAAGATGGCGGACTAATTATTTTTAATGCATTCCTACAATATGAGTAAAAAAGGGAGGGCTTACTGAGAATAAGTCGAAAAATTAAGTGACGTTACTCAAAATTCAATGTGGCGGACTAAGTTTTAAATAAAAGTACTTACGGAGAATACAAATGCGAGTCTTGAAATAAATTAAAAGTAAAAAATCTTTTTTAAAAAAAACAAGCTTTTATTTCAATGCCCTGAAAAGAAAAATAAAAAACCTTTTTAAAAAAATGCTTTTATTTAAATGCTCTAAAACGAAAATTTTGCTTTAGAACTTTTACTATCAACTTATAACGTCATTAAACAATTTATATGATACAAAAGCTTGTCGCGAGATTAACTTGTGTAGACAGACAAGTAAATTATATAACTGGATGTGATTGATTTAAACTATAAACATTTTCAAACAAAGTAAAAACAAGTACTTAAACCTTGCGACTAGCTTTTTTATCATATAAATTGTTTCAATGACGTTATAAGTTGATAGTAAAGGTTTATTTATTTTTTCTTTTAAGTGCATTTTAAAAAAAGCGTGTTTTTTAAAAATGTTTTTGATTTTTATAAAATAAAAACAAAAAATAAAATTCATATTATCATATCTTTTGAAAAATAATACATATAACACATGAATAATAATAATTAATATTGCTATTTGTTCATTGTTTTAATATTTAGAGTTTGTGCAATCGCTGCTATTTTTATTTTTTTGTTTAAATTTAAACGTATTTTTTTTTCTTAAAATACGACATAAATTCGAAATTTTTTTCTTACATTATTTTTGTTTAAATTAATTTTTGAAGAATTGCGATCTTACTTTGAATAAGCCCTCACAACAAATTTTTTTTTCTTTCTATTAAAATGAAGTTTTAATCAAGTTTTAAAATCGCCACTTTTGGCGAGAAATCACTACATGTGGCAGCCCAGATTGTACTATGAATTTTTTTAAACAATGTGGCAATCGCTACTGGCAATGTGTTAAAAGAAAAAAGTATAAGCCAAGGCGAATTCAACTAAGCACTGTAATAGTATTGTTCTTTCTTGTCAATCAGTTATTTGTTATATTATAAGAAACCAAACAAAAAAACAATTGTTTTCTATTCTTGGGTACACTCAAAAAAGTTTTACAGTTACTAAATGTAATTTATTAAAATCGTTTACCGTAAAGTTAAAAAATTAACGAAAATTTTGTTATATTAAAATATAATTAAACTAATTTAACTGTTTCTAAATATTTTTCCAAAAACATACTACAAAAAATAATACGTGTTTTCAGGATATCGCTTAAAATTGCTATTTGTGCAAATGGACAAAATTGCAAGACTCGTTTCATAAATACCCTTTTTAATTTTTGTGTAATTTTAAGCAACTATTGTCATTTCAAACTGAAATGTTAATACAAAAATAAATTTAAAAAATATAAATATAAAAATAATAGTTGAAATTTGTGAATAAAAGGTGAAATTTGTTTTTTAAACATGCATAAAGAAAGCAAAGAAGAATAATTTGCTTAAATTATTTAAGAATTTATTTATGGTGATTTTATTATCACTTGAATTTTTCATTGAAAACGGTGGTAAGCACTAAAAAAATTCGTTTGTATAAATCAGGAATGTCAGCGTCATACACAATTGTGTACGCAAAACTTACATGTACGCTTACGCTCTTTTATTTTGCGAGCGTAAAATATAATTGTTTACTGCAAAACACTCTCATTCAGCGGGAAATATCGCACGGCCTGTTTTGAGGCCTCTAAACAGAAATAATATATTTATTATTTATTATCTTTGTTTCTGTTTTGTTTTATTTCTGTTTTTAACATGGTACAATGATTTAAAAAAAAAAACAAATTGCTTGTGGTTTTTGTACGAGGTGTACTTGTTGTAGTATCAACAATAACTGTGATGAATTCGCCTTGATGTTGTGTTTGTTGAGCTTCTGTAAACTTCAAATTTGAGTTTTATAAGGTAGTCTTGTAGACAGCGATAACGAGCATGCAAGCGGATGAGTTTATTAAAAACAAATTAGAGTGCTATATTCGGCTGTGCCGAATCTTTGATACCCTCCACCGACAGGAGTGAGCTCTATATGATAAATACATAAATATTATTAACTAAGCTTCACAAAAACGAGCGTCAGCATTAAAATTAGTTGTGGTTTAGACATGAATTAAATTATTGACCGACAATAAGAAAATTTTATGCGTTTCTTGTTAGGACTTTGAACTGGCTTGAGTAAAATATCATGATTCGTAAAACTTTTAGCCGAACTAAAATCATATTTAGGAGGGTAATTTGTATTGGACCTATGGTAAATTATGGCCCAATCATCCCAAAATTCTGAAGACTGATTTCTAGTATTACAAAAAATAAATTAGAATAAATTTCAATACAGTAGTGTAATTAGTTTTAGCGTTAACAGAAAATTTCACAAATTTGCATGATATTTTTTCTGGCCATATAAATTTAAGTAAGACATTTTACCGCAATATCTATATCTGTGATGGTTTAAGGCGAATTTTATTATTTTCCTAAAGTGAGCTTTATTTGGTTTAAGGCGCAATAAACTTTTTCCGAGAGTAGGGTTTATATGTGTCCTAGGGTAAATTATGGACCAACCTTCACGAAATTTGGCAATGTGATTTTTCGTCCTATAAAACTGTGACGTACCAAATGTTAGTATGATAGCGTTATTTATTACGGTTTTAGGCTTACTAAACTGTTTTCCGGAAGTAGGGCTTATATGGGGCCTAGTGTAAATTATGGACCGATCTTCAAAAAATTTTACAGTGTGATTTCTGGTCCTATAAAACTGTGACTTACCAAATTTAAGTATGATAGCGTCATTTAATACGGTTTTAAGCGTGCTAAACTGTTTTCCGGGAGTAGGGAACTAGTGTAAATTTTGGACAAATCTTCAAAAAAATTTTACATTGTGATTTCAGCTCCTTTTAAACTGTGACGTACCAAATTTAAGTATGATAGCGTCATTTATTACGGTTTTAGGCTTACTAAACTGTTTTCCGGAAGTAGGGCTTATATGGGGCCTAGTGTAAATTATGGACCGATCTTCAAAAAATTTTACAGTGTGATTTCTGGTCCTATAAAACTGTGACTTACCAAATTTAAGTATGATAGCGTCATTTATTACGGTTTTAAGCGTGCTAAACTGTTTTCCGGGAGTAGGGAACTAGTGTAAATTTTGGACAAATCTTCAAAAAAAATTTACATTGTGATTTCAGCTCCTTTTAAACTGTGACGTACCAAATTTAAGTATGATAGCGTCATTTATTACGGTTTTTATATTTATTTATTTATTTATTTAAATATATTTAATCAATGGACATTATCCTTACTGACTAATAACAAGATTGACTTAAAATTAAAGAATTGCATGAGGGATTTAAAAATGTACATAAAAAATTACTAGTTAAGATAAACAATTATTTTATGCTTTATAACATTTAAATTTAAAGAAAAATCAACAAATTGAGACAAAGAATTAAATTGTCGACATAACCTTGAAAAAGGATCAGCAATAGCGTAATTTACTCTACAAAACTTTACAAAAAGCAGATTATAATGACGAGTATTGCGACAAGGTATATTAAATTTAACAGAATTTAACAGAAATTCACAACAAATATTACCATTAATAAGATTAACCATAAAAGATACATTTAACATTGTACGACGACTTTTGAGCGATGGTAGTTTTATTAAAGCCAGTCTGCTAGAATAGGAAGGAAATCTTGTCGAGTGACTCCATTGAAGACCACGTAAACAGAACAACAAAAATTGTTTTTGGACAGATTCAATATGAGAATTATGAATGTTGTAGTATGGATCCCAAATGATTGACCCGTATTCTAAGATAGGTCTAACGAGTGACACGTAAAGTTGCTTCGTTATGTATGGATCGGTGAACTCTTTAGCCCAGCGTTTTATAAAGCCAAGAATACCTCTAGCTTTATTTACAGTTAACTTTATATGTGAAACAAAGTTTAATTTATGATCCAGTAGGACTCCGAGATCAAGAAATGAATCAACCAACTCCAATTGATGACCACCCAAAGCATAGTTAACAGCAATACAGTTATTTCTATAAAAACGCATGCATTTGCATTTCGATAGATTCAACTCCAACATATTATGATTACACCATAACAAAAAGTTATTAAGATCCGATTGAAGATAAAAATGATCAACAAAGCAATTAAAAGAATGGAAAATTTTTACATCATCAGCATACATCAATATATTGGCGAAGTTGATAACATTGGGCAGATCATTAATAAACAGCGTAAATAAAAGTGGGCCAAGATGACTGCCCTGAGGAACACCGGACGAAACATATATGTACTTGGATATACAATTATTGAATTGTACTTTTTGCTTTCTGCCAATTAAATAAGAACTTAACCAGCTTAAACTTCTACGGGATAAACCTAACAAATCCAACTTAGTAAGAAGAAGTTGATGGTTAACTTTATCAAATGCTTTACTGAAGTCAGTATAAACAGCATCAGTTTGTTTCCTTTGTGTAAATGCAGAGTTGATCAAAGTTGTTAAATGAAGTATATTGGTTGTAGTTGAACAGCCTTTCCGAAAACCATGCTGGCATGCTGCCAGCAATGACGATGTGTGATGGCATAGGAAATCAGCAACAAGTTTTTCAAATAGTTTTGGAATAGCACTTAATTTGGCAATCCCTCTATAGTTTGTTATATCCGATCTATTACCAGATTTAAATAAGGGTTTTATATAAGAGTCTTTCCATAATACAGGAAAATAACCACATATAATCGAAGCATTAAACATTAAAGTTAATGGCGTAACTAATGATTCAGCACATTGATTTAAAATACATGTTGGAACAAGATCAGGACCATGATTAAAAGACATCTTTAACCTTTTTAAGCTAACCAAAATATCATTGCTATTAAATGAAGGGAAAGATATTGCCTGGTTTGATGAGAGCAGATATGGATAACCATTACTATCATCGTATACAGCATCAGAATAAGTTGTTGCAAAAAAATCGGCAAACATATCACAAATGACATCAGCATCTCCAGATTCTTGGCAACGAAATTTCATAACGGATGGGTATCCATTAGATTTTCTTTTAGAATTTACAAATGCAAAAAACGATTTTGGATCACGAACGAAATTTTTTTTCACCTTATTTATGTATTGATTATATAAAGCATGATTCAGCAGATTATATTCAGAACGACTGACGGAATATTTTCCATAATCAATAAATGATCCAGACTTTTTGAATTTCTTATAATTTTTATTCTTTAGATTTTTTAGTCTAGTCAGCTGCTTAGAGTTCCATGGTGGACCAACTGGAGTATAAACAGTTTTTTTAGGTACACAAATATCAAAAAATGAGTAAATTTTATTATAAAATGTAGAAATCATTACATCAATATCCAAGCTGTTTAAAGGAACAGGTAAGACGCTTCTCCAGCAAGTATTTCTTATTAATTGGTTTAATAAGACATAATTAGTCCGTTTGAAAATAAAAACTTTATCAACATTTAAGGGCTTTAATTTCACTTCAGATGGAATCGAAAAACTGACTTCAATAGTAGGATGATATCGATCTTCAGGCAACGTTATAGGATCAGAACGGGTAATAATGCAATCATCAACATTATTCACAAACACCAAGTCAAGCAGTTTACCAAAGTCATTGTATACATCATTCATTTGATAAAGAGATAAGCCAAGAATTTCATTTAAGAAGTCTTCATGACAATATTTATTTTTGAAAGGGATTAAATAAGGCGTATCAGACGTATGCATCCATGATATTGAGGGCAAGTTGAAATCACCAACAGCAAAAAAAGAGTCATCATTATAAACATTTAGCATAACAGAATTAATGGCTTGAACATGTTTTAAATAAATAGAACTTTCAGAATCCGGAGGAATGTATGAACAGGTGAAGTAAATTTTTTTATTTTTCAATTTAACCACAACAGCAATAAATTCAATACCAAGGGTATCAGTAACTACAACTTCAGATGGATATAAACAAGAGACCGCAATCAGAACTCCACCACCTCTACGTGCATTTCGATTATATCTAAATATTTGGTATTTATTAGAAAGAATTTCAGCATTATAAATATCATCATTTAGCCAAGTTTCAGTAAAGATAATAACATCATAGGTAAAGTCATAACTGTTAACCAGAAGAGTAGACAAAATTTGGTATTCAATCCACGAACGTTTTGATACATAATATTCATACAATTCTTAGAGTCCATTAGTTTTTTGAAACTAATGAATTTCTAGGTGGCAAACGAGCAATATTTTTAGATCTTGGATTTTCCTTAAAGATATATTCACGAACAATGATATTAGCAGGCCAAAAACGTATCAATAATCTGATCATAGACACAAGCAGTAACAGCAATTTTAAACGATGTTATACTTCTGGGTTGAGAATAAGAAAATTTGTTTATAACAATATCAACATTAGTACCGATTTTCGATTTAATATAATAATTAATGTCATCTACGGTTGTATCGGATGCCAAACGGGAAATAAATACTGTACGTTTTGGAGGCACTACAATTAATGGCTTAGGGCCGGTAACGTTAGCAACATTAGTTGCGACACCAGAACCCGATGGACACGGACTGAGATCAGCAGCATTTTGAAATCTAGGTAGTGATGAAATTGAGCTAGAAAATCCAGTATCAGTATCGCCTATAGGAATGTTGCCCAGTGGAGGGATAACATTTACAGCCAAATTTGGTACAGATGTTGCATTACTGTCATTAACAGTGTTTAATGCTGGACCTGAGGAGTTAGTTACTAATGGTACAGCAGGAGATCTGGTAGATGTTTTCTTTCGTTTCGGGGATGATACTTTTGGTGAGTTAACAAATTTATCAAGGTTCGAAAATTTTGAAAACAATTCACCAAATTTCGAAAGTCCAGTGTGAACAGCTTGAAAGTTCTTGTTAAGTTTATCAAAATCATACTTATAACTTTTAAAAAATTTGTAAAACTCAATGTTAATTTGCTTGCAACTTATACAAGTCCATTGTAGTGATTTAACAGGATCAGCAAGGGCATCAGCGTCACGTGCTTTGAGTGATGTACATTTCAAATGGTAATTACCTGAGCATATCCAACATGATATCATTCTTTCATTACTGGTAATGTTGCAGTTAGTATTAAAACAATCCATAATTATCGCAGAATTTTGCCAAGTAACGTTTGTATAAAAATTTGTTCGCTAGGAAAAAAAATTAAACTTTCACAAGTAGATGGCACTACTGTACAGAAATTACTTTTTTAATCCAATTTCCGAACCAATTATAATTTATATTTTTATATCAACAGTGAATTCAAACAGTTGTTTTTAAATGTATTAAGTTTAACAGCTGATAATCACACTTGTAAATAGTTCGTACAGTATTTTAATTAAATTATCAAAAAACAAAATCGAGGAAAAATAATATAAAAGTCTAGAATTATAGTTTTACCGATATCTTCTACATCAATTATAATTCACAAGTATACAAACAAGTTTGCAGTTATTTTAAAACAGTTTAAGATTTAGTTTAACACAGTTTTTAATAGCGTCATTTATTACGGTTTTAAGCGTACTAAACTGTTTTCCGGCAGTAGGGTTTATATGGGGACTAATGTAAATTATGGACCGATCTTCAAAAAATTTTACAGTTTGATTTCTGGTCCTATAAAACTGTGACGTACCAAATTTTAGTATGATAGCGTCATTTATTACGGTTTTAAGCGCACTAAACTGTTTTCCGGGAGTAGGGTTTATATGGGAACTAGTGTAAATTATGGACCGATCTTCAAAATATTTTACATTGTGATTTCAGCTCCTATAAAACTGTGACGTACCAAATTTAAGTATGATAACGTCATTTATTACGGATTTAAGCGTGCTAAACTGTTTTCCGGGAGTAGGGAAGTAGTGTAAATTTTGGACAAATCTTCAAAAAAATTTTACATTGTGATTTAAGCTCCTTTTAAACTGTGACGTACCAAATTTAAGTATGATAGCGTCATTTATTACGGTTTTAAGCGTACTAAACTGTTTTCCGGGAGTAGGGTTTATATGGGGACTAATGTAAATTATGGACCGATCTTCAAAAAATTTTACAGTGTGATTTCTGGTCCTAAAAAACAGTGACGTACCAAATTTTAGTATGATAGCGTCATTTATTACGGTTTTAAGCGTACTAATCTGTTTTCCGGGAGTAGGGTTTATATGGGACCTAGTGTCAATTATGGACCGATCTTCAAAAAATTTTACAGTGTGATTTCTGGTCCTATAAAACTGTGACGTACCAAATTTAAGTATGCTAGCGTTTTTTATTGCGGTTTTAGGCGTACTACACTGTTTTCCTCGAGATGGGTTTATATGGGGCCTATGGTAAATTATGGACCGATCGTCACGAAATTTACCAGTATGATTTGCATTCGTACAAACCAAATTCGAGCAAAATTTTATGTCATTCCGTACATTAATAAACCATTTATGTTAGTTTTTGTATCAAAATTATCAATTTTTTCAGGGTGGTGGTTCCACATTTTGATTCATAGTTCTGATCCTACTCAGCCGATGTTGCTGGATTTCAATCCCAAACTGCTTAGGATAACTACAAGCAATTTGAGACCAAGTTTGTTCTTTTCTTTTGCGTTTTTCAAAAGGGAGCGTGTTTTTAACAGACGGACAGACGGACAGACAGACGGACATGGCTAAATCGACTTAGAATTACTCAAGGAGCCAGAATATACAATATATCGTTACCTTAATATAAAAAGGCCCCAACTCATCAAAAACACTTTTTACAGGAGAAGGAAAAAACTTAATAAAAGCTGAAATAATATAGCTACACAACCATTGTCAAAAAACATCTTTATTAAAATTAAACGAGGAATTCAGATTGAAATACATAATATGTATTTCTTTCGAAAAATTGTGTGTATGAGTTAGGCCTTTTTTTCTTTAGAAAAATTGTGTGTATGAGTTAGGGCTTTTTGTATTCTGCTTATAACTTCTTTATTTTTAATCTTATTTGCTTGAAATTTTAATAGAATGTGTATTAGCAACCATTCTACAATAATCAATAAAAAAACGGATTTCCAAAAATAATGAGTTGGGGCCTTTTTATATTAAGGTAACGATATACTTTATGGGGTCTTAGATGTATAATAAAAAAGTTTTACACGGAATGACAAATTTAGTATACCCTCATTCACCACAGTGGTAGTGGAGGGTATAAAAAGATAAATGATGCCATATAAAAAATATTTTATGATAAAAAATGCATTTAAAGATTTTCAATGTCTCTTATGTTTTACAACATTTGAAGTTAAGAGATTAAATTGTTTGAAAAGGCATTTCGATCATTTCCATAATGATATTCAACAATATGAAGTCAAAGAAAGGGAAAATCAATATATGATTAAAAAAAGTTTTATTTAGATAGTTTGAAATATTGGGTATCACAAGAAGGCAAAAATTAAAAATATTGGAAAGAATTGTATAAGGTTGTAAAAAGACTTCAAATATTGTCAATTGCTCAATTTTTCCAAAAAAAATAAGAAAAGTTTCTGCGAAATGCAGGTTCCAAATTAAATTTATTTAAATAATAACTGATTGTGTCTGTCCATAACTCAACATTTTTCGATATTTGTATTATTATTAATTGCTCTAAAGTCTTCATAGCAAAATATGTATGTTAATTAGGCCTCGTAATATGCCTCGCAACCGCAGATTTTTCCCGCTGGGAATGTAAGAGACAAGAGTAATCGCACCAACACAATCATAATTGACACCACTGGTATAAATGCACAATTGAACAGCACAAGTTTACGGGTCAGAATTGTTGGGCAAATTTACGAAGTTTGTGTAAATGACTTCTCATACAATTTTTGACGGTTCATTTTATTTCTGTTAATATGTTCAGTTTTATGCATAAACTGAAACACATGTGTACATAAATAAAATTGTGGCAACACTATGAGAGAGTGAACGTGTTTTTTTTTTGGCTGCGATCAACTAAATATTCTTCTTAAAATAAACTTTTTGAAACATGGAATTCATCTATACATTTTAAATAATATACCATTTTGTGAACATATAAATATATCATAATATATTACGCTTTGGAAAAAGGGTAAACTGGAACCGTGCGTTCAGTACAACATTAAACGTACAACATAAAAAGAAACAAGTCAAATATTATTAGTATACATTAGAGATGAGCGATCCCGTGATTTTTAAAGATCATCGTGATTAGTGAATGTAATTTAAAAATCACTGCTCCTTTAAACTGTGATTGTGATCACGGTTTATCAGTTTTCTGTTCTTTTAAAGCAATTGCGGCCAAGCTATATGTACAATGCGCGAGCTTTTGTAAGCACTTTACAAAGAAACAACAACAAATTGTAAGAGCTCTCAAATCTGTTTTCTTTCATATACATACATACTTGAACAAATAAATTTTGGCATAAAAAAATTCTAATAAGATAGAAGAGAGAATGAAAGGAACAGCAATATCATTCGACATTTCATTCAAAAAAAGCTATTACCCACACAAACAGTGAAATATCATAAATTTGTATATGTAACAAAATACAAAAAGAACGACTTAGAAAGTACCTGTTACTTGACAAATTTGGTCACAACTGTGATTCGTGATTTTTCAGTAACAGTGATTAAATCACAGGTACAGAAATATCGCTCATCTCTAGTATACATACAGAATCAAAGAAGAAGCAGACAACTACTGAGTAAAACAAGGAACATCACTTTATTTGTACATTACTCTGTAAGATGGCACCAGCAGCTAAATGTGGAACTTGCAAGAAAAATGTTACTAAATCAGATTACGGTATTGAATGTGATTCTTGCAAGATCTGGTTTCATACTACGTGTGCTAATATTTCCGATGAGTTGTATACTGTCTTAGGGAACAACAACAACATAAGTTTTAATTGTACGCATTGTATTGCCAATACCAGCGCTAACGCTGATAACTCTATAATGCGACAGTATATGGATGAATTGGATAAAAAATTGTTGCCAACTTTAATTCTTCATCCCTTAAGAATTCCAAACAAATTTAGAGCGGTGCAATGAAAATGTAAGAATGGTTGAGTCTGATACTAAAGAGTATATTTCAAGTCTGGAATTGGAAAACAATAAGATCCAACGCGGAATTAATCGTCCAGATATAATTATTTCTGGTCTACCCTCTGGCATGACTGATTTGCTTGATCCTGTTTTGACAATTTGTAAATATTATAAAATTACAGATGATGCTAGAGACATTAGCCATTGCTTATATATACAGCAGGGAAAATCTTTGCTAGTCAAATTTAACAATGTTTATACTAGAGATATGATAATGAAAGCCTATTTTAAAAATCCTAAGCTACAGTTAAGGAATGTTATTGGTACGGAGTTAGATGCAAGGGTTTATCTTAATGATAATCTTGCTTCTGCTTGCATCAAGCTCCAAATATTATGTCGTAATTTACGTAAAGAAAAAAAGATAAGTTGGTATCGGATTTTAAATAGGGATATACCTATGGCTTAAATTAAATTTCCTAATGGAACTGAAAAGGAACTAGATTTTCTGAAATGTTCTGAATTGTAATACTCATGATGTTATACTTTGTTAATTACCTGTTAATTTCAATCTTGCAACGTATCTATGTAATATGTTTGGAAATTATTAAATAGTACAGGTTATTGCTATTAATGTATGAAATTTCTACTTTTATAAAAAAAAAACTATCGGGCATGTTCTGTAAATTGAAGTCACGTGAAATTGATATCGAACAAATTTTGCAAATTCTCCCGTGTTCAAAGTTCATAAAAATATTTCCTCTTTATACCTCATACTTTAAGGACCACTATTCTCTACATAAACCATTTTTTAAATCACGAAAAGCTTCGTTAAGTTTTACAAAAATTCAGTGGAAAATCTTTATCGAATTCAATTTCACGTAATTTTGATTTCCAGAACATGGCCGTATATACATGTATATGTATGTATATATATATATATATATATATTATATATGTATGTATGTATGTATGTATATATATATACATATATTTTTTTAGTTGAAAGAGCTAAAAATTAGTATTGTTTTAAATAATTATGGATAAATTATTATTTTGTAAATATTACACTAGCCTATCATCCTTGCGACTCCTACATACAGTTTCTTTCGTGTCATATGGCTTCTAACGTAAATTTAGGCACTATTATCAGTAGGGGTTATATTGAACGAGTTGTTTCTAATGATTTAAATAATTTAAAGATTGGACACATTAATGCACAGAGTCTCTGCCCCTCTGAGAGATCATGCAAACTTGAAGAGTTGTCCTTAATTATGGCAAATAAACCTTTAGATTTAATTTGCGTCACAGAGACTTGGTTGGATAACACTGTTTTAGTTCATGCTATAAGAATTCCGGGTTATACAGCATGTAGAAGCGACCGCCCGTATGGTTGTAGAGGGGGTGGCGTTGCAATATACATTAATGATAATATAAAGTACAAGACTGTATATATTGATTGGTGTTACTGTCAATATATTGATTGGTGTTACTTACCTTCCTAGGGGGAATTTACATGTATGTGATCATTTATTTGGTGATATTTTTGTTCGATATGATAACATTATTTTAGTAGGTGACTTTAATAATGACCTATTTATTTCATAAAAGTCAGAGGCAATTCGTTCACTTTGTTCTAGATACGGTCTTAAATGTTGGCACAATTCAATTCCCACTCATTATGACTCTTATCATCAATCAACTTCACCCATTGATTACTTTCTTGTTAGTCAAAACATGTCGGTTGGTACTTCGGCTCAATTTCAGCTACCCTTTATTTCTCACTATTCATTAATATGTGCTTCCTTTCATATTCCTGTAGTTTATATGTCTGATACTACATATTTCAGGGACTATAAGTATGCTGACAAAGCTTTTATCGAAGAGCATTTAATTCATGTGGATTTTGCGCCGTTATACCGAACTAGCGATACCAATGAGCAACTTAATTTCTTAAGTTCCCTCTTTTATGATCTCTTAAGTCATGTGCCTTTAAGGAAAAAGTCAAATCTTATGAGATGCAAGGAATTCAGATTTTCTAATGATATTAATTACTTAAGATCATTAAGGGATATTGCTTTAAAAAACTATTTTAATGGTAGGAATGATTTGAGGTGGGAAACTTATAAAAGACTTCGTAATCGTACTAAGGTGGAAATTAAAAAATTTAAAATAAATTATGGTAAACGGATATTTAATTTAAGTAACACTAAGCAGATGTGGAATGTTCTGCGAAATGCTGGTGTTTAATGAACGCTCTATCCAGTCGGTTATGGATGTTAATTGCGTTAATGAACATTTTATGAGTAATCAATGGAATGGAATTGAGGATGAACCGGATTTTATACAGTTTACTAATAATGCTCAGGATTTTAGCTTTGCCAATGTTACAGAAACTGACTTATATGTTGCTCTATCTAAAATAAAATCAACCTTAGTTGGAACTGATGGTTTCTCCATAGAATTGGTGAAAATAATTTTTCCGTATATAAGTAAACATCTTTTATATTTTGTTTACTCTATTTTTACTTCATCGAAATATCCTAATGCTTGGAAAACATCAAGAATCATTCGAATTCCTAAAAATAATGGTCAATTGACAATTGATAACATGAGACCAATTAGTATTTTGTCGGCTGTATCTAAGGTTGTTGAAAATTTAATAAAGAAGCAGATCACTAAATTGATTGCTGATAGGGAGCTGCTTAATGAATGTCAATATGGTTTTCGGCATGGACGGAGGAGATTAGAAAAGTTTAGAATGAGGGAAAGGTCAGTGTTTTGATGTCTGTGGATCTGTCTAAAGCATTTGATCAAGTGAGGCATTATTTGCTTGCTAACAAACTTGGAAGTAGATATGGGGTTTCAAGATCAGCTTGTAAGCTAATCTGGTCATATTTATGTGATCGCATGCAATTTGTATCTGTCAATGGATTATCTTCTGACTTAAAATCCGTGAGATCTGGTGTTCCGCAGGGTTCTGTGATTGGCCCGATTTTATTTACATTATTTTTGAATGATTTATTTGAATCGCTTGGTTACAGTAACTGTAAACCTTTTGCCTTTGCTGACGACATACAAATTTTATGGTCAGGAGAAAGCCAATTTGCTGACGCTTTACAGGCTTCTATTAATTATGATTTGTCTAACCTGGTTGACTGGATGGTAACAAACTGTATTCAAATCAATCTGAATAAAACCAAAGCTCTTGTGTTTAGACCTAATAGAAATGATTTGTTTGATTTGGATTTAAAGTTATGTGGTTCTACTGTTGAAATTGTTAGTAGGTTGCGGTGCCTGGGTGTTATAATTGATGATAGGTTATCATTTGAACCTCATATTGATAATGTGTGTGCTAGAGTCTGTCTGACGCTACGTAGGCTATATAACCTCAATCTGTCCCTGCCTCTACAAGTCAAACAAACTGTTGCACGTTCCTTGCTTATGGCACAAGTTAATTATTGTGTTGAGGTTTACTCGGGTTGTAATAGTACGAATAAGAAGAAGATTAAATTGATTATGCATAAAATTGTGAGATTTGTTTATGGACTTAGAGTCTCATGTCTCTGCACATCTAAAAAATTATTTGAATCTAAATTTTGATGATTACCTTAAATTTCGCTTGCTAATTTATCGCTATAGAATTATTAAATTTCAAAAACCAGTTCATATTGTACAAAATCTATCATTTACAAGATCTCTTAGAAACCCCCAAATTATTTTATCTTGTATACATAATTCAATATATGAACAATCATTTGGTGTACAAGCTGCGCGTTTTGGGAATTTATTGCCAAGGAATATGCGCTCTTTTTCAATGTCAGTAGCAACTTTTAAGCGTAAACTTCTTGATTTTCTTTCTTAATTCTGTAATATTTCACTATGCTGATAATACGGGTTATTAAACTATTATATTATTATTATTGAACATATATTTCTGGGAGTCGTTAGGATGCATGGATGTTCTCATAGATGATAAAATACTTGTAATATAATTGTTATTGGCCAAATGGCTACATGTATTACAAATGGATAAATAAATAAAAATAAAAAACAAAAAATATTGGTAAGTTATAATAACAGGTTAAAATGCTGATTTAGCTGTATTTGTACGTTATTTAAATTTAGTTAAAATTAACTGAAAACACCTTTGAATATGTTTTTTGTAGTTAGAATTTTTTTAATTTAAAATAAAGAGAAAAGTTAATTAATTTCTACGTTATAAAATGAACATTAAAAAAATAACCGTAATATTCCTTTATTTAAAATGAAATGATCCGTATTCTAATTACATTTTCGGTTTTTTAAACTTAACATCATTTTGAATTTACCTACATAATATTTTTAGTGTAATATCACACGAGTATGCTATATTTGTTTTATAAACATGTTAAGACCAAGATGACAAGACAAGTGAACTACTGAACGAAAGCGACAAAAGACAAAGTGACCGGTGAACTAAAAGAACGAACTAGTTCTTCTTTTTAAATGAACTAAAATGGCCGGTCACCAAAATGAACTTTTAAGCCCAAGGCTTATCTCGAGTACAGGTGGCGCCTTGGATGGAGATACTGAACTTAAAAGCCTTGACGACGAAAGGTTATCCACCCCTAAACCGAAGTGTTATGCGACCCGTGCCTATCGATCTGGTTTGCAGTCAGGGGTTACCGACTGTATTATCACGGAGCTTTGCTGATACCTGGTGACCTCAGCATATAGACCACGCCCTTACCACGTTTTTGGGGGCTATGACGTGGCGGACGTTTCAACTCCCCTACACTCGTGGGACCAAAATTTATACGGAACGTTTCAAAAGACAAAAAACAACAACAGGGACAGGTAACGGTGACTGATGACGGACAGGCGATAACAAGGACAACGATAGACAGCAACACGACAAAGCCTGGGACTGTAACAGTCCCGGCGACTAAAGAAGATCGGCCTAGGCTGATCGGAAATGGTAAGACAGCTCGACCAGAAGGCGGCTGCTCTAAAAAACTGCGGCGGGGTGCCTCTGTGCTTCAATCCAAGCACCTCCAAAGCCGCTTCAGCCCTTTCCGTGATTGGAACGGATGAAAGCCTCTGCTTCGGGTGCTGCTAAGTTGGGAATGACAAAGTCGTCCAACATTGCAGTTTCTCATGTGCCCATTATGCAAGGAGGGATGGCGATGAAAACATCCAATCCCAAGGTTGCACCACCCCACGCCAAATTCGGCGACCGTAAAAACCCTGCAAAGAGGGCAAGGCACAAAAACCCTGCAAAAAAGGTATCCAACACAAGGCATGCCGCCTTGCGTTTCATTGAGCTTCCAGGCTCCAAAAAAGCTGAAGAGCTTACCAGTGAACAAAAAGCTTCACTGGCATGGGCAAGAGACCACATAGCTGGGCTGCCAAGTGCTACTCCTTCAGTCCCTGCGAAGGTGACAATGCCTAAACGGCAGCGTTCGGAGGAGGAAGCTGCAGTCGCAAAACAGCAACCAGGGACGAAACGTCCCAAAATTGCATCGAAATCGATGAATAAGTCCTTCAGCGAGGTGGCCAAAGGTCACCTTGTGCGGGCTGTCATCGACAGAGGTGTTGATAATGATGCCATTTCCAATACCAAGTGGGACCTTGTAAAACAAAAATTAATGGGAGTGTTATGGACGATCCTCAGGGAGAATCCAGGGCCACCTCCTCAATGCGATGATGCTGGTTGGTTCCAGGGTCACGTGAAACTGATGGCTTGTGCAGATGAGCGCTCAGCGTTGCTTCTGAAGCGGGCCATCCAATTGTTAGGAGAGGTCTGGGAAGGTGCTAGGCTCGATGTGGTGTTAGTTGGTGAGATACCACGGAGGCCTAGGGTCCTCAAGGACGGCGATTGTGGTGATAAACCAGCAATCCTTAGAATCACTGAGGGAGATGCAGGGCAAGATCTACTATGGGTTTAGTACGGTCTTGCTCCGTGTCTACCGAAGTGATAACAAGGGCAATCCGTCTCCTTCGGTTAGTGAGGCCAAGCAGCCTGAAGAAGGCATGGCTGGTGACGATGCCGTAGGCTCAAGTGACAAAGAGGACACCCAGTCTGTCTCCGGATTGGTGGGTGACTTCTTTGATCACTTAGGTGATATGGTTGATGAGGACGTACTTCTGGAATCTGACCAAGAGGGCGTCAACATCACAGTGGTCGCCAAAATGGAGCATTGTGAAGGTTCTACAAATTAACCTCCACCACTCTAAAGCATCATCTGCTGCACTGCTCATCCGTGTGGAAGAAAGAGGGGAGGAGCTCGTGATGGTCCAAGAACCCTGGATTCATAAGGTTGGGTTTGCGGACTTAATCTCAAAGGCTACAAGCTACTGTTTGCAAAAGGTAGAGGTAACATAAGATCTTGTGTCTTAGCTAAAAATTCGTTGAATATCTTCATTCTTTCTGATTACAGTGATGAAGACACCACAACCGGACGGCATAGTCTGGATGATCTCGGGATATATGGCGCATGACCACGGACAAGACCCACCCAATCGGCTCATCCGTGATACAGTAATGAAGGCAGAAGGCACTGGAACTCCGGTCATAATCTGTGCCGATGCCAATGCGCACCACACTATATGGGGTAGCACAAATACGAGTGTAAAAGGTGAGTCACTATTATCCTTAATTATGAATTATAATTTAGGAATAGTAAATAGTGGCCGTGAGCTAACGTTCGTTGTTGCAAATAGGTGTGAAGTTTTTGATATCACGCTGGTTAGCATTGACCACATTGACATGATCGAAAACTGGATGGTTTCTAATGATTGTTCACTTTCTGATCATAGATATGTAAAATTTAGTTTGGTACTTAGGTCTATAGGATCCAGTGCTATGTTGAATAGGAAACGAACAAATTGGGGGATTCATTCCTCCTTTCTGGTTCGGACTCTATCTGATCCTCCCCGGGTTGATGATATAGGGGGATCGATGCGTCAGTGGGTCTGCTTACAGACTCACTGCAGTTGGCGACTTCCTTAGCGTGCAGGCCAATGGTGCATAGGGGTAGGGATCGTCCACAGTGATGGGATCCTGATATTGCGCAGGCAAGAAGAGACTGTCGTAGGTTGTTCGATATGGCTAAGCGTCATGGTAATTGGGCGGAGTACAAGTCTTGACTGAATAGATTCAGAAACTTGGTGGAAAATCGGATGGTTGCTGGACTACAACTAGTCAGGAAACACTTGAGGTGTTAATTGACACTCACTTTCCTGGAAACTCCCAAGCGAGCTTGCGGGATCCGGTTTTTGAATCGATGCCCGGTCCTATGTCCATCCCAATGGACTACGATAGGATTAAGTGGGCTGTCGACAGCTTTGGCCCGTATAAATCTCCGGGTATGGATGGTATAATTCCGGCGGACCTGCAGAGGAATTCGACTGTGATCATACCCTGGCTGATGGCTATATACAGGGGATGCGTTAGATTTTCGTATGTACCTGTAAGCTGGACCTTATGTAGAGTGGTCTTTATCCCCAAGGGAGGGAAGACTTCTCACACTGAAGCGAAGGATTACAGACCGATTAGTCTTGCATCCTTTCTTCTCAAGACTCTTGAAAGAGTTATCGACATTCACTTGAGGATGACCATCCCAAGGTGTTTACTCTCCACCTCTCAGCATGCCTACACAAAGGGTCTATTGTTGCATCCATGAGGAGTCTGGAGGTTGATGATGGCATATGTAGATTTGTGGATAATCTACTCAGGAATAGGGTCATTTGTTTCACGATAGGTGAAACCAGCGTTCAGAGACTGGTAAACAGGGGTACTCCCCAAGGGGGAGTATTATCCCCACTATTGTGGAACCTGACTATGAACACCATGTTGACGAAGATGGACGACATGAGGATTAAAACTGTGTCGTATGCTGACGATGTTGCAGTGGCCATCAAGGGGAAGCATTTGAATATAATGTCTCAGTGTATGGAGGCTGCATTAAAGGTACTTAGCACCTGGAGCGTATCATGCGGATTCGGTGTTAATCCGTCTAAGATGGAACTAATACTCATCACGAGGAAGTATAGGACCGAGGTCATGAGACTTCCGAGGCTAAATAGGAAAAGGCAATTGTTGCTATATGTGCGTGCAGAGGTGCAATCGGCAGGAACTGGGGAATGGGCCCGAGGTGTGTCAATTGGATCTTTGAGGCTGTAGTAAGGCCGACTCTGTATTACGGTGTTGTCGTATGGTGGACTGCGCTGGACAAAGGCAGGTATCGTGCGATGCTTGAGAAGGTACGCAGACTGGTCGCATTGATGATCACAGGATCAATGCGCTCTACTCCCACCAGGGCGCTGTTTACAATGCTTAACTGGCTACCGGTGGACATCACGGCCAGACAGATGGCTCTATGCTCGGCGATACGGTTAAACGCGGCACACGGCTGGTCGAATCGTGACTATGGCCACTCCAAGATAATGGGATGCTTGATTGTCCCTGAGGGAGAGGACTACTGCACCCCGGAGCCTTTCTTTGGTGCGAGGTACGCGACACATATAGCACACAAAAGTGCGCTGTCGGTCATGGGCACCTTCCATGAACCAGCCTTGGGGGTAAACACTGATGGTTCAAGGAAGGGGGAAATAGTTGGCGGAGGTTTCTACATAGAGGAACTGGGTGTAAAAATTTCCTTTCGTCTTCCGGATGGGTGTATTGTCCTGCAAGCGGAAATCTCGGCTATAAAGCTGGCAGCCAACTGGCTAAAGTTGGCAAGGCTGCCATTGCTTCTCTTGCGGGTATCTACACGACATCTAGGTTAACTGTGGAATGCCGGATGTCTTTGAATGAGATTGCTGAACATTCAGAATTAACGCTTATATGGATACCAGGGCACTCAGACTGCCCGGGAAACCAGATTGCAGATGAGCTGTCCAAGGAAGGTGGTCGCATGGATGACACATCTACTTAGGTTCAATAGGGACCAAATCAGGACTGTGGTGTCGGTCATGACTGGACACTGGCCTGTTGGGACTCATGCTAGAAGAATGGGTCTGGCATTCAATGACTACTGTATAAGTTATCATGATGAGAAGGAAGTGGAGAATATGCTTCACTTTCTCTGACAATGCCCTGGGCTACGGGGCATCAGGGAAAAATACCTGGGAGAACCGGTGTTTTCCTGTTTGGAGGATCTATCTAAAATATAACTAAGATTGCTTCTTCTCTTCATTAGGAAGACGAATTGGCTCAACTTTGCAGTGACGCCATCTGAGTAACTGCTCTTTGGGATGGGCATTGGCGCTGGGTATCACAAAGGGACCGCTGAAGGACCCAATTGAGCTGTCTCTCGATGGCTGCCCATGGAATCTAGCCTAACCTAAATCGGTGCCAAAATCCATTAAATGTTTTAAAACGGGTAAATATATTGTCGCTGACTTCGTTGGTCCAAAAAGAAAACAACGGTTTCCATGTACATAACCAATTATAACCAAAATTAAATAACATATCATTGTGCTTCTAAAACTACATATAATAAGGGTTTTCATGATATCGCTTAGCATTGCCATTTGTGCAAATGGGCAATCTTGCCAGACTCGTTTCATGAAGACCCATTTTAATTTTTGTGTAATTTTAAACAATTAATGACAGTTCGTAAGAAACGTCAATACAAAAATACATTTAAAAAACAATGAAAAAAAAAATTAAAGTTGAAATTTGTGATTAAAATGTGAAATCAGTCATTTAAAACAAGGACCGTAACAATTATTTCTTTTTCCATAAAATTCAGATGATAACAGTTATTTTTTGATTTTTAGTTTTTGAACAAAAAATAAGTTATTTTTTGATTTTGATTTTTTGAACAAAAATAACAGTTAATTTTTGATTTTTATTTGTTCGATCAAACATAACAGTTATTTTAGGATTTTTATTTTTATGAACATTATAACAGTTATTTTTTTATTTTTTCGATCAAAAATAAAAATTAATGTACATACGTGTCATAATTATTTAGTTGACTTTAAATATTTATTTTAATGCGCATAAGATATCCCAATGATGATCACACATTTAAATAAATATTTTAATACAACTCAGTAATTATAACACGTATATTTCTTTAAAGAATAACTTTTATTTTTGCTCAAAAAAATAAAAATCATAAAAGAACTGTTATTTTTGATCGAAAAAATAAAAATCAAAAAATAACTGATATTTTTTTAAAAAAAATAAAAATCGAAAAATAACTGTAGTTTTGATTCATAAAAAACTAAAATGGATATGAAATCTGTTTTAAGAAAAATTTGTATGAAAATTTTGTTTAAAAATACGTTTGAAATCTATTTTATTTTTTATGTATACGACAGATAAACTTTACAAATCATAATATTTTATCATGGAAAAGTTCATAAGGATCAATATACTTGAATCAGTTTGCCAGCATTTACTTCTATATGATTTTTTTTTTTAAATTTCAAATTAACTGTTATTTTTGGTCCCTGATTTAAAGTGCATAAAGAAAGCCAAAAGACAAATTCGATAAAACTATTGCAAGAACTTATTGTTTGTGATTTATAAACACTGGAATTTTTTATTGAAAACGATGGTAAGCATTAAAAAAATCTGTTTGTATAAATCTGCGGTCGGCAACCTACCCAGCAAACAATATGAGTCCTAAAAGAGTCTTTTAAAACTCCTTTTTATGAGCAAAACGCTCAGAAAAAAGCTCCTAAAACCCTCAGATATGAGCGTGTTTTCCTATGAAACCGTCAAAAAATTTTGTACTGAATATGAGCGCTTTAGGACTCCTAAATTTAACGATTTGTATGGAAAATTGTGAGCATTTTTGCTCACAAATCAATCATAACAACCTCTTAAAAGAGTCACAAAAGAGGGATATCGGAGCCAAAAAAGAGTGATATAGGAGTGTTTTTTTTTTCTTGAAATTAGGGTATTCATTTTTATGTAAATTTTTGCTTTTACGCTTTTAATGGAAATGTTTTATTAATATATGTTTTGTGCATAGAAATAATAATCATTTTAAACAAATTTCAACGGACAAAACCACCTAATTTTCTTTTTACAAAGGGTTCAAATGGATAGTTTTGTCTAATGAAAAGATTTACAAGGACAATGTTTATTCAAATATTCACACATTAAGTACACAAAAAACATTAGTGAAAAAGTTAAAAAATAAATAAAATAAATGAATAATAAGCATTTCTTCAGCGCATATACTCGTACTTATTAGGTATAAATGGACTAAATTTTATCAAAACCACAACCGAACAGCGCAAAATGATCACAATAATAACAGACAAACGCAAAATATTGAAATTATCAAGAAAAAGAAAACAAACTACCGTTGCCCCTCAGAAAACCCTCATAAATAAGAGTTTTCTAGGAGTGTGCTCCTAAATTGCTCATAAAAATGAGTCTTTTCGGAGTGCTGAATTCTACAGGCTCGGAAAACAATCAGAATTGCTTATAAATTAGGAGGGTAATCATAAAACCCTCAAGAAAAGGAATCTTTTAAGAGTCATATTTAGGAGCGCTCCGAAAATTGTTTGGTGGGCTATATTAACTATTACATTTTGCGATTGTATGTGTTGTATGTATTTTACATATGTTGTTGTTAATGTTGTTTAATTCTCTACAATGTGTGTGCACACGTACGTAACAAAAGAGCATAAAAGAGAAAAGAGAAAACGCGGCGCCCTGATTTTGCCGATCCCAGGTATAAATGCTCAAATTTACGAAGCTTTTGTAAATGAATTCTCATACAATTTTTGAACAGTTCATTTTAGAAGGCGCAAAAATGCACAGTTTGCACAGATTCATGAAAAAAATACAATATTGTCATTGTAAATTAAAAAAAAGCCGGTTTAACAACAAACATTGTACATACATGCTTTTTATACACATTTGTTTATACGTAATGGATATTAAACATGTTTTTGTTTATGGAAAAAAATAATGTTTACACACAAGAAAAAAACAGCACGCGATAACCAAGTTGTTGAAATTGCCAAATCATCGTGATCAATCCTAAAGCAAAACAATGAATACGATGACAATGTTGAGACATATAATACAAATGTACGAAATTTAGTACGATTTTTAATAAGAAATTATAAATTTAGATCCAGTACATGGTGCAATTACTACTAGTAATTTACTAATAATTTCACCATGATCCAGTAGTGAAATATTGAAAAAATAAGACATGCTTCATTTATAAAAAAATACCTTAGGCTGTTTGGATAGAGTCAATATAAAATAATTTATAATTTAAGCAATCTTTTGAATTACCTTTTAAAGTTTCGTTCACTTTTTCTGCACACGCCAAGTAGGTATACTCAGACAAGTTTTGTGATCTTTAGTTGTTGTTTGTCAAATTTAAAATATAACCAAACACAACACAAACAACGACGAACAAAGCCACTTTGCGAGCCTCAACTGAGTTGATTTGTAAACCGTGATAGGGTCATATATTATCCAAGTTATTTGGATCTTCATCATTTATATAAGCCCATAAAACTGTCTTCAAATAGAATTTTGATATTTTGAAAGAAAGATATGTTCTTTTGACGAAGTTTTTCTGCAGACACTGGAAGGTATTATATAATCGGTACAGTAAAAATTGCAGAATTGAAATAACAGAGTTCAGGTGTAGTCTGTTTTTGACTTATAAAAATTCAAATCTGAAAATGGATTTTCTCCAACTTAATCCTTAAAAACGTAGACTTCTATCCAAAAAAAGGTCGGTTCTTAGTTTATTTTGAATATTTTCTAATATTTTCTACATTTGGGAAATAGTATCAACATCTTTAATGAAATGCATCACGAAACTCAACTACAACTTTTACGATGGTTATTAAATATGTTTTCAACACTCATTATCATTCGATTTCATATCTTTTTGTATTATAAATCTGAAATTTAATACACCAAAGCCCCAATTTGCCTTTGTGATAGGGACTAGAAAAATCCCACGCAATCAAAACGGCGCAAATCAATTCACTCGTTTCTATGTAAATAAACATATTGTTTTAAATTAATTTTGTCCAAAATTTAAGTATTGGGTAGAAAAAAATTCTATTTTTGATAAAAAAAAAGTCATATGGATACATTTTTTTTCGTATTTATTTAAACAAGTGTTTTTAGTTATAACAAAGAAATAAATAAAAAATTTGCATAAGAAAATAAAATTCATATAGACATTAAAGAAAAAATAGAAATTCTTGTTGAAACTTAAGTTGAACTATCTTCACCTGATGATAGTGTCCGACCGATTCATCGGCTTCGGTATCGACCGAAAATTGCTAATGGGGCAATAATCGGTGTTCGGCATTAGTTTGGCCGATTTTTGCCAAAGGCCGGAATTTTTTATTCAAAACTTTTTTTTTCCAAAACTCGGTTGTGGTAAATTGTTTATAAAAAAAAGGTAAATAATCAAGCAATATCGGAAAAACAATGTAAAGCTTTTTTATGGGAAAAGCAGGATCGAATTCCTCACATTGGAGTAGAAGAAAATAATAAAACGATTCTCGAAAAGGAATTAAGCATTAATATATTTGAGTATTGAAACGCAAGTACACTTAGCAACTGAAAGGCATTAGCAATGAAATATTTGTACATATACATATATAGAAATTGCAGTTATATCATCAAAACATACAACTTTTGATTTTTGAATATTAAATCAATATGAGGCACATATCGCTCCTTTATTGCAACGTAGCCATATCTCCAAAACAATCAAACTTGGCAAAATGCGATTAAAGTTTTAAAAATGTAACTTTATGTACTGATTTAATAAAATATATTTTGAAATATAATACTGATTTTTTACATAAAGAGAAGACATGAAGGAGCATTTTGGGATATGACTACGTTGCAATAAAGGATTGATATAACTACTTGCTAATTAAAAATTATTTTGTTTTTTTTTATTACCAAATTTTTTTTATAAATAAATGTTTTTCTGTATAATAAATTAATTGATCTCAGAAATTTCGAAGATATTTCTTGTTGTGATTTTAGTCGAAATTAGCCATCTTGGCCGAACTTCGGCATTGGCTTTGGCCTAAAAAAGTGACATCAGTCTGACACTACCTGTTGAATCTAATACTATGTTCACACGGACAGCAATATTCGTGATCGCTCTCATATTCCTGTTTCGCACCCCAAACATGATTGAAACAACATGTTTTGCCATACCAAATTTTGAAAGCGAAACAGGTCGTTTCTTCGAAACATGCTGCGAAACAGGAAAATGTACTATCATCTTTAAGTTTGATAACAATTATCGTTAGTTGATCTGAACTAGCTCTCAAAAAAAAAAAAAAGACAAAGAAAAAAACAAAATAGAAATTAATGTTATATGAAATAAAGTGATAATTATTAAACAATAATATTAATAAAAGTAATAAATAATCACTCTTATTCCATTTAACGTCGTCGTCATCTTCATCAATTTAATATTAACATCAAATTTTATCGACGTCTTCATCAATTCGATAGTCCCAATTTACATTATACGATTTTTGTCGTTGCGATTATTGTCGTTTCTTCTGTGAAGTCGGTCTTATGTTTACATTGTACGATTTTTGTCGTTACAACTTCTTGTGTATACATATAACTTGATACTACGAACGACTGAACAAAACGAATCGTAGAGTACACTCGCTTGTGTACCCCTTTTAATTCCTCTCTCCTCTCTCGCCAATAAGGTAAGAATCGCAACGACAAAAATCGTATAATGTAAATTGGGACATACAAAACTTTTATTCTATAACAGCAATGTAACGATGTCGATTGTTTATCGTTTTTTAAAGCACATATCTAATCATTTAGACAGTTGGTTTGTTTCATTTTCAGTTTTTAATAAAAAAAAAAAAGCAATTTGATGTTCGTTTCTTAAAAAAATTGTGCTCTCAAAAAGGGTAGCTTAATTTTTTCTGAAAAATTCCGTTACTAATGGCATAAGGCCCCGTATAAATCGACAGTGTTAATAGTGCCCTGTCTGTATCTTTAAAATACAGAATTTTCGTGTTGCAATAAGGCAACAAGAAAATTGCAAAAATAGCGAAAACTCGCAAAAAAATTTTAATAATATTTAAACAACCCATAAAATAGATTAAAATTCCATAAAACTATAAGAAAAAAATAGCTAAATTAGCGGAAATTCGCAAAAACTTGCTAACAGCGGCATAATAGAATAGTTTAAAATGTATTAATCGTTAAAGCTGAAAAGAATCAGAAAACTTACATTGCTTCTATCGCGACCATGGCTAAGATTATGATGGAATTTTTGCCATTCCTGATAGTTTTAGCTACTTTTAATCAATTTTATGGCTGGTTTGAAATATTAAAATTTTTCGTGAATTTTCGCTATTTTTGCAAATTTTTTTTTAATTCAACATTATTATTGAAAAATTAAAAAGGAATAAAACTGTTTCGACACCAATAAGACTGACGACAAAATCAGAGTCAATTTATATCGACGCAGACGTTTCATACGGCATACCAAAAATACTTCGACGCTTATAGATAAAACTTGATATTGACAATGGGCAACGACATCGTTTCGTATTGATGACGCTAATACAATAAGGGTAAATATATTTTTAATTTTATCTTACATTTTAATCTATTTTAAATAGAATCACACTAACAACAAAAAAAAATGTCAAAATGAAACAAGAATAAATCGTATGAACAGCATGTTTGGCAATCTAGTTTAAGAGAGCGAAACAAGTGGTTTATATCGTCGTATGAACATACCATAAATCAACGATAATTGTATCCATTAAATGGATTCCATTTAATTACGTGGTCTTACCGATTTGTCAACAAAAATGTCTAACGTGTGTTGAATTGTTAAAGGTTGCAGAAGCTGCTACGTCTGAGCTACGATTTTCAAATGGAACACATTTTTAAAACAACGCAAATCGGAGCCAATACGGCGCAAAGCGGATTGCACAATGTTTTAAAAAGCTACGTAAATCGGGGCTTTGGTACAATTGTTCCATTTGTGACACTTTTGATTGTTTGATGGTCTTGAGGAAATCTATTTTGGCCCTTTCAGGTCAAAATTTAACTAACTACTTTTAATCGTTCAATACATTTTTGATCGTTATTTTTCACTGTTTCGAATACTACCTTTATTTACGAAGTTCTTTTGATTGTTCATGGCCAAATAAACCACACAAGCGGTTTGATCTAGGATATAAAAAACAACTAAACATGTTTATATAAAAGCGACGTTTCTTGGAGATAACTTGAAGACGTCGAACTGTTTTGCTGGCTGGGTTAAATGAAAGAAAAATACTTTAAAACAAATAAGAGGGATATACTAGGCTGTGCCGAATCTTTGATATCCTCCAACGACTTTAGGAGTACGCTTCATATGGGGCCCATGGTAAATTACAGACCGATTTTCAAAAATATGAAAGTGTGATTCTTAGTCTTATATAACTGTGAAAGGCTAAAATTTATTACAAAAGCATTGTTCGTTACGGTTTTAGGCGTAATATCGTGTTTTTCGAGAGTGGGCTTTATAAGGGGCCTATGGTAAATCCGATGATAAGCCGATCTTCATGACATTTTGTGGTAAGTATGAAAGAATTTGTGCAAGTCTTATATCAATATGTGCATTCCGCCACTATTTATGCTAGTTTTTGTGAAACAAATTATCAGATGTATAACTCTTTTACTACTGAAACTATTTTGCTGGATTTCAATTCCAAACTGCTTAGAAGAACTAGAAACAATTTGGTATCAATATTGTTCCTTTCTTTTAAGTCGTTCGAAAGTGAGCGTTTTTGGTAGTACTAAAGTTATTTTGCCCTTTCAAAATGTTAGGTTTGATCCAAAACAAAATGCATCAGTGACAGCATATGATGTTTATTTTCGAAATTATTAAACCAACCAGGGCTGCTAGATTTGACGATTTTTCGTCATTTTGACGATTTTTGGTTCCGAAATTAGCAAAGTGCCGATTTGCTGATTTTTTTCTAAAAAGGGACGATTTTATTCAGTATTCAAAATAAGACAATTTTAAATTTTGCAGAAGCAAAATTTCGAGTCAAGTCAATTTAAGTAAAAATTCATACCAAAACCTTGATTTTGAGATTGAGAGTTCACTCGTGTGGGGAGCAGGTGAAGCTATTTACTGATTTGTCTCATTTTTAACATTTAATTCTCCATATACATATGTATATGAATAATTTCTAAGCCAAATTTGATCCGCCTAGCTTATATGGTGAGACGATTTTTTTATTTTTTCCCAGAAATAGACGATTTTTTCACAATTTTATCTGGTAGCCCTGAAACTAACCGTATCGTTACCAAAAAGTAGACCATAATTGCGAATGGCAGAACAAAATTAACTAAGCGAGCGCCGGAAATTATGTTTTCCTTTTTATTCCCCCTCCTTGCGCACTGTAATTGACCTGTGTTGAGCAAACTTAGGCCCTAACCATATAAAACGCAGCGCAACGCCAAAGAAAAACATTGAAAGCACAAACAATGTCATAAATATTTTGTAATTTTGTTGTTGCTTTTTACAGAAATTCACATTGCGTTTTAAAATTTCAAACGCTGCAAAGCTTGTCGTTGAAAATTTTAAAATGGTACATGAATTTCTGTTGAAAGCAACAACAAAATTACAAAATATTTAGGACATTGTTTGTGCTTTCAATGTTATTCTTTGGCGTTGCACTGCGTTTTACATGATTAGGCCGTTAAAGTAAACTTTACATAGGCAAGAAGTCAAAGAAATATACAGTATTCATCAGTTTTTAAGTATAAAAAAACTAGTACTTTCCTTTAAAAAATAGCACCAAACTAAGGCCTTTAATATCATCACAGCATATACAAATATATGAATTGCATTATAAAATATAAGAACGAAATTTTAAAAATTGCTAAATTTTATAATCTAGGAGTTAAGAAATTAAATAATGATTAATTTTTAATGAAAACCCAATTTCTTATTTTAAATAAAATACTTTTGACTATTTAAATATAATAAAATATAAAAAGGAAAATAATTGATATATGTACATAAGTATGTATTTACATATGTATGTATATACCTACCACCTACCTATTTTCAAAGCAAAACCACCAAACAAATATTTATTAAATTAGTCTAAACAAAAAATGTTTTATAAATATATTCTTACCTGAAAATCAAATTTTTATTTAAAGTTATTTATGGGTTCATATCTTTACACTTTGTTAGATTTTTGTTATTTGCCATTAACATGTGCATTGGAATTTTTTGATACCAAGAAATTGTTTATATTTCTAGCACACTGCAATGTCCAATAGTAAAATTCAAAATAATGACGTAGCATACAATAACAAAACTATTACGGACAACCATTAAAGTTTATTATATTTACTTTAAACTGCTGCCAAAAACAACTTACTTTTTGGAAGAACAGTTGTATTTATTTAAAAAATAAATTAAAGTTATAAATTCCTTAACAAAAAAAGGCCGACTTTTTTGCAAGTCTTGTTCTTTTCAAAACACAAACTTTGACATATTATTGACTATTTGCAATGTTGATAATTTTTTATTTTTAAATAATCCTAGCGATTTTGTACGCAAGTGTTAATAAATACATTATCTTAGTCATCGTCCAAACTTGCAAATTTAATTTTTACAATTTTTAAAAATTATGCTTTGAAATTGCATTAGTGATCAGATTATGATATTATAGTTTTGCAATTTGTGTATTTGTAAGTTGTCTTTCCTCTTCTCCTTTTTATATATAAATGAATGTATGTATGTATGTATGTTTATTTGTTTGTTTGTTTGTACCTTATAGCCGCTTATCCGCTGAACCGATCTTCAGGAAACTTTTACAGTATATTACTGATGGTCTGGAACGATCTATATGCTATATAATATTTGAAAATTTATATGGATGTGGCACCTCCTATACAAAGACAATATAAATTTCTGTATATCTGGGGAACGGAAAGACCTAAAGTTTCCAAATTTAGTACAAGCATTTTAATTATCAATATACAACATCTGAATTTGGGCGGGTTTGTATAAGTAGGCGTGGCACTAAATAGATTTATTTGTATCTAAAGAGCGGTAAGAGTAAAATGATCCGAATTTGTTATACATAGCTGGGTCATCTATATACAGCCTCTCTAGAAAAGCAGACTGGAATGGACATGTGGGCGTGGCACCTCCCATACAAAGACATTATAGATTTCTGTATATCTGAAATAAGGTGGTCCAAATAAGGTAAGAAAATCTTAATTATAAAAACACAACATCCCACAAGATGCGGGTGGGATTGGAAAAGTGGGAGTGGTACCTCCCATGGATTGTATGAGGTATATCTTGAGAACGGAAAGGGCCAAAGTTTCCAAATAAGGTTCAAGCATCGAGTTAGACAATACACAACATCCGACAATATTTGGGCAGGGTTAAAAATGTGGGCGTGGCATAACATAGATTTATTTATATCTTAAGAACGGTAAGAGAAAAATTGTCCAAATGTTGTACATATAGCGGGGTTATTGATACGCAACATCTGGCAAAAAGAAGGTGGGGATTGATGACTGCGCTTGGTACCTCATATTTCTATATATCTAGATAACGGTAATAGCTAAAGTTTCCGAAGTTGGATCCAATAGATTGGTGATGAATACGCAACGTCAGTCAAAAAGGAGGCGTGATTAAATAAGTGGGCATAGAACAAAATAGAATCCCGTATATTTGAAGAACAGTAAGTGTAAATTTGTCCACATTTAGTACAACAACAATGGTTATGAATATGCAGACAGCATCTGTAAAAAATGTGAAGGATTGGTGAAGTGGGCGTTTATCAAACTAGATTTCTGTATGTCTAGATAAGAGTCATAGCTACAATTTACATATTTGTAACAAATAGCTTCGTTATAAATGAACAATATCTGTAAAAGCCCAACTGCCTTATTGTAGACATAGACGGGTCAACTTCAATACAAATACCATATAGATTTCTGTGCAACTAGTGCAAGAAAACAGTAAGAGGATTCAAACTTGGTACAAATAACTTCATAAATAATACACGAGATCTTTATTGAATAAAATTACATATTTTATTTTAATGAGGGTAGCGAAGCGCACTGGGTTAAGCTAGTTGTGTATAAATACAAATACACCAACAGCCAACTTCAAGTTAAAAACTGTGATATTAACAAAACAAAACAAAATTGCAGAATACATATGTACATCAAACAGAGTACCCCTCCACAATCTTTTCAAACCACTCACCCATAAACTCAAGAATTGCTACAACAAAAATTTCAAGTCTGGATGATGACCTACACTGCAGTTACACGTTCAAGTTTTCTTAGTGGTTTTTTACATAACTTGCTGGTTCACACTGTTCAAGTCTTAACGGTCAAGTCTTGAGCTTTTAGGAGAGAGAGGAAAATAAATTGCATTCTCTTTCCTTTCTCTCCTAAAAGCTCATGACTTGACGGCTAAAACTTCAACAGTGTGAACCAGCACTTACTGTTAAAATTAAAAAAAAAAAACAATATTTAAAGCTGTTACATTGGCTGCACGAACTTTTTAAGCAATTTACTTTCAAGATGTCAGCAAGAAAACAATTTATAAAGACAAATGAGAAAATTTGCTCACTAATCATGCAATCAGATATTTTCTTGGGCGTAAATTGAAACACTCCACTTAAAAGAAAATTTTAAAAGCAAGTTCGCTTTAATGTTTTAAGGCAAAACTTAATCGTGCAAATCACAAGTTAGTAAAATATAATAAGAATGAGAAAATATAATAAGAATTAATTTAATCTTATTGGCTTCGTGTTTATGATTTATGTCTTCGGTAAATAAATTTCAAAATGGGTCGTGGTGTTCATTGTACTGAATCTGAAAAAAATGTTATTCTTAAATTAAATTCGGACGGGTTATCAATTAAAAACATTGCACAGATAATGAAGTGTTCCAAAAGTAAAGTATTCAATGCCCTTCATTCGAAAAAAAAGTCATGAAACTAGAGGTAGAAAGCGTAAAACGTCAGCGCGTTTTGACCAACGTTTAGTTCGACTTTCCAAAAATAACCCCTTTATGTCATCAAGTAGTCTTAAAAATGAATTGTGTGCTTCAGTGACAAGTCGAACAATAAGAAATATGCTGCAGGAAGTCAGATTAATGGGACGCAGTCCAAGAAGAGTACCACTGTTAAGCAAGAAAAACGGCTGTGGGAAAAATCGCCCAAATGAAGAATCGCCCAACAGAACATGAAAAATGACCCAAAAAGTTATATATGAAATTTTGCCCAAAAGAAACGAAAAAGGGCCCAAAAAAATGAAAAATGACCCAAAAAGCAAAAACGAATTTTTTTCCGGTGGCATGTTATAACGTCCAGTGTCATAGTGTCCATGGGCGTTATGACACTCCAAAAAGTGTCTTAGTGTCCATGGACACTGCGCTAACTAAAGCTTCTCTGCACAGCCGGCCTTCGGCCGGGCGCAAGGATTTTCTCCTCTATGGTATAACAAACACCGGCTTCGCTAACTAAAGCTTCTCTGCATAGTCGGCTTTCGTTTGGAAACAAGGCAGATTTTAGAAGCTTTAGTTAGCGAAGCCGGTATTTGTTATACCATAGAGGAGAAAATCCTTGCGCCCGGCCAAAGGCCGGCTGTGCAGAGAAGCTTTAGTAAGCGAAGCCGGTGTTTGTTATACCATAGAGGAGAAAATCAAAAAAATGGGCCATTTTTCATACAACATTTAAAAATTTAAAAAACGAAAAATCACCCAACAATAACGAAAAATAGCCCAAAAATTTTAGGTCACTTTTCATATGAATTTAGGCCCAATTTTACATGGAATTTTTTTGGGCGATTTTTCATTTTTTTTTTTTTTGGGCCATTTTTCTTTGGGCGATTTTTCCCACAGCCAAGAAAAACATACAAAAAAGGTTGAAATTTGCCAGGCAACACCTGTCCCGTAAAAACTGGAACAACGTACTATGGTCAGACGAAACAAAAGTCAATCTATTTGGATCTGACGGAAAATCATTTGTACGTCGTCCTGCAAATGCTGCATTTGATCCAAAATATACCAAAATAAACCGTCAAACACGGTGGTGGTTCTATAATGCTATGGGGATGTTTTTCGGCCTCCGGAGTTGGTCCAATAGTTTGGATTCAGGGAAAAATAAATGCTGCTGACTATACAGACGTTCTCCAGAATAAAATGCTTCCATTTGCTGGGGATGAAATGCCACTAAAATGGAAATTCATGCAGGATAATGATCCCAAGCATTCCGCTAGAAGCGTCAAAACGTGGTTTCAGCAGAATGAGGTGCTTGTAATGGAGTGGCCGTCTCAATCACCGGACTTAAACCCCATTGAGCATCTCTGGGGAGTCCTCAAAAATAAAATTGGTAGCTTTAAATCGAAAAACAAACAAGAGTTGTGGGAAAAATTCAAGAAACCTGGTACTCAATTCCGACCGAGGTATGTGCGAATCTTGTGGGATCTATGAATCGCCGTTGTCAGTAGGTTATAAAAATGAAAGGATCTTCAACCAAGTATTGAAAAAGTATTTAAAAATGATGGTAATGTTAAAAAAAATAAATATTTTTTCCAAAACATTAAGTGTCTCTATTATTTTTTCCAGGCCTATTTTTTCCAGATCTAGTTCCTTTTTTTTGCTTTATAAGTTAAAATATTTGAAGTTATTTATAGCCTATTTCCGATGTGCGAAAGAATTCTTTCTTTCGTATAACTACATTGAAAACAAAAACAAATTTTTAGACTTTGTTTTTGTTTTCAATGTAGTTATGCGAACGAAAGAATTCTTTCGCACATTGGAAATAGGCTATTAATTTTATGTATATACTTTTTAATATGTATGAAATAGTAAATAAAAAAGTAAGAATATATTGAAAAATTAGTGTCCCTATTATTTTTTCCAACACTGTAAGTAATAACGTCGGCAGAATAACAGCACCAATATGTTCATGTACAAGCTTATGTTTTGAGGTGGAACATTAACATTAGGGTGACAATGAAAAATCAGCTTTTGATTTTGAAAGATACGTGAGCCGATTATTGTATGACTTGGTCTAAAACACACATGCTGAAAATTTGAGCCAAATCGCAAAACTTCATCACGTGCACCTTTGAGATCAAAGTTCAACTTTCTGAATTCAGTATATATGTACAACTATGTATGTATAAAGGCACTACACTTTTCCTTTTGTGTCTATAATTATTCTATAATTATCGTTTTGGGTTAAAATTATTGAAATGTTTCATAATACTTTTTAAAATTCTCAGAATATAAGTTCGTCAACGATTTTAATAAAAACACAAAAAACAACACGATAATTATAGAACAATTATAGTTTGATATAGAAAATTTCCCAAAAATTGAACTTTGACCTCAAAGGTGCACGCCTTAGAGTTATCAGATTTGGCTTATTTTTCCAGAATGCATTCTTTATACTATGTGGAGTAATACGAATAGTTTAGCTCCATAGTTGAATATACTGACTGCATTTCCAAAAAGTTGAACTTTGACCTTAACGGTACACGTGATAGAGTTATCGATTTGGCTCGAATTTTCATCATATGAGTTTTAAACCAAGTAACATAAAACTCCTTAAAAAACTTTATGTTATGACGGCGAAAATAGCACTCTTTAAATAAGTTTTATATTAGGAGGAAAAATTAAACTCCTCAAATTAGTTTTATTTTATGGCAGCCAAATAAAACCCTCTTTTAAGGAGTTTTATCTGCACTTTTATTTTTCGTTGAAAAATTAGTCAACTGTGAAGTTGTTTTCAATGTACATAGTTATGCGAACGAAAGTATTCTTTCGCACTTTGGAAATAGGTTATCAAAGAGTATTTAAGCTTACATTTTCTAGATAACTGTTATTTACGGTCCCTGATATAAACACATACTGCGTTTGTTTAAAAAACCATATATTTGCAAATCTTAGTAAATACATATGCTTATTTTTAGTTAATTGGAGGCCACACGATCAATTTTTGCCTTTTGCCTAACACAGACTTTTTAAATTAACCACGAGATGGCTCTCAATTTTACCTTTCTATTTGTTTTGCAATTTTACGTTCAATTAAACAGCTTATTACAAGTTAGTGAGCAAAATTTCCGTTTGTTTTTATAAATTTTTTTGTTGACGGCATCTAAGTAAATTGCTTTCAAATTGCGTGCAGCCTACATATTGACAAACAGTATATGTAAAAGACTATCAAGAAAAACTTGATCGTGTGGCTGCAGGGTTGCTAATTCGTACTTTTTATTTTGTTTAAATTTATTCTATATTTTTACGTGAACATATAGTGTTGGCAATCGAATTTGACAGTTTAGTACATAATTATTTCTAACTTTATTGCACGCGGAGACCGAAGTAATTTAATATAAAGGCGAATGCTGCCGTTTTTGTTATTTCTAACTAAATTTGGTAATTTTTTTTTTTCAATTTGGAGATGCGAACATTTTAACATATTGGTTAGTTTTTTCTTCTCTCCCACCGCTGAGGCCAGGAGACACTCGGGAGAGGATTGTCCAGAACTTGTTCAGCAGGGCGCCGTGGAGGAGAAGGCGCAGAAAGGGAGGAGGACATATCTATCATATCTTGATAAGATGGCGAAGAGAGATCGTTCAACGTTACTGCGAGGGATAGGTACCTTCTGAGACGTCACCGACAAAGCGTCGCAAAATTTGAAAGAATTTACGGCCCTGTCAGTACCGTGCTGGGTTGGTCCTATCCCGGGATAAAGCAGGTGGATGTAGTCGCGGGCCCGGAGACTGCTCAAAGGAGTATAGGGCTGGGGGCTTCGTCAACCTGCCGCAGGGAGGAAGAAAATGGAGGTGTTGCCCTAAAGTTAAGTTCGGGCTAGGTAATATCAGGTTCCGGTATCCGAAGCATGACAGGAGCAAAGAAGAAACTTCGGCCGAACTAACAAATTTTCTCACCAATACTCGGACGGCCGTAGCGCTTATCCAAGAGCCTTGGATAAATACAAATAATGTTTGGGGATTAAAGGTTACGGGATACACTTTGTTTGTCCCGTCTACAGAGGACAAGGTAAGAACGTGTATACTAGCGAGGCATGAATTGATTTTTCTCATCTCTCATTCCTTCAGATGCGGTGATTTGACCGTTGTAAATGGAGAAGCCAATGGTTAGCGCACTCTTACACTGGCTTCGGTGTATATGCCGTACGAGGCAATTCATCCACCTAGTACAGAGATGACGGCATATGCAAGAAGGAAAGGTGCAATCCTTGTATTGGGCTGCGATGCCAATACACATCACATCCAATGGGTGAGCGCCGACATCAACAAAAGGGGCGAGTAAATGTTTGATTTTATAACTACTAACAATCTTATTATCTGTAATATGGGTAACACGCCGACGTTCTGAAATAAGGATAGGCAGGCAGTAATATATCTAACATTAGTGAACCGCGATGAGCAACTTGTTGCGGACTGGATGGTGGCAACGGACTGTACTTTTTCGGACTATGGTCGTATTACCTTCACACTAAATTTTGACCTGTATAGGGGAACTCCATTTAGGAACCCTATGGGATAAAATGGGACTCGTTTAAATAAGGGGTCCGAAATGGGTTGGCGCAACAGGCACTGGGCGATTTGCTTCAGACGGATTTGGAAGGTGTTGTGAGCAGGTTCACTCATCTGCTAAGAGAAAGCTATGAGCAGTCGTGCCCGGTTATATTTCCGGGTAGGCATTAACAACCTAATTGATGGATCAGGGAACTTCAGGTTTAAAGGTCGCCCGTAAGGAGGCTGTTTAACAGGGTACAAGATCGCTGGGGCACCGGGTAATTGGAACACCCATAGGGTGCATTTCAATAAGTATAAGGCTTATCTAAAAAGGACAAACGGCTCTCATGGAGGCAGTTCTGTAAATCCATCGATAATGTCAACGAGTTGTCTATGTTCCTACGGATTTTATCCAAGGATCCTAGGGGATTTCTAAAGGAATTACGGCTCATGGACTGAGTCTAGCTCTGAGATCCTAACCTTACTCATGGAGGCGCTTTTTCCTGGGTGTATTGAAACGGGAGGTATGAACGATGGTCAGTGGGACGAGATGTCTGTAATAACGAGTCATACGTCCTCTTGCGTCGAGGAAATAGTCACCAGGGAGAAGCCTGAGTGGACGGTCAATACCTTCGACTGGTATTTTTCCAGCCATGCTCTGCAATATCCCGGACGAAGCATTATTTATACTGGGGGGCTACTCTCTATTGCGTTGCGAATACAATTTCGATGCGAAAGCTAAATGCCAACTTGGTACTCTCTATCACTTCCGCAAAATTTTTGGAAAATTAAGCAATACTGGTAATAAAAATCAAAGAAAACGCAGATTTCCAGTAATGAAATGGCAAAATATTTTATAAAAATTTTAAATCGGAAAGTTTTAATAAAGAAAAAATGATAATTTGCGATAAGAAAAAAATAAAAAAATGCGAAAGTCAAATGCGCAAACGCATTAAAGAGTACTAATCACTAGATTTGCTACAATTTTTTTTTCGCATCGCAATAGAGAGTAGGCCCCCTGGTGAATATATTCAGGAAATGCCTCAGTAGGAGGTGTCTGCCTTGGGGGTGGAGAGAGGTCAGGGTAATTTTTATACACAAGGCAGGCATGGCACGCCACTCGAAGCCGGAAGATTTCAGGCATATTAGTATGTATTTATTCTTATTGAAAACACTTAAGAGACTGATATATCTAACTCATAAGTAATATTGATACCCACCTCATTAGCAACGTTCAACATGGCTACCTTAAGGGTAAATCTGTTGAGAGTGCGCTAAATGAAGTGGTGGGTTATATTGAGTTCGTTCTGAGTCATAAGGAATATACTCACGCCGCGTTTCTGGACATAAAAGGAGCCTTGGGCGTTGGATAGGGGGCTGCCTGCAAGCCCTGCGAAGACTGAACTGGTGCTTTTTACCAGAAGATACAAGATAGAGTGTTTTAGGGGGCTGGAAGTGTCGAGTTAACTCTATCGGACAGTGTTAAGTATTTGGGTAACTTCCTCGAATATAAACTGTCTTGAAAGAGAAATATTCAGGAGAGGAAGAGAAGGGGACTCAACGCCTACTACACATATAGGAACTTCATCGGTAAGAACTGGGGACTGAGACCGGATACGGTGAACTGGATTTACACATCGGTGGTTAGGCCTATTCTTACTTATGGATGTAATGTTTGGTGGAATGAGTTGAACGTTGATAGCTATGGGAAGATGCTCAACAAGGCTCAAAGGAGTGCATATTGAATCACATCGTGGTTGGATCTGAGGTGACAATTTACATCGATAGTCAGGCAGCGCTTAGGGCAATGATAAATTATACGGTGCGATCGTGCCTGGTCACTCTGAGGGAACTCATGAAAGTATTCACATTAAGGCTGTATTGGGTACCCGGACACTGAAGGTGGATGGCAATGAGGTGACGGACGAACTCGCGAAGCATATTTGTTTTACACATATTTGTAAGTGTATGTATGATATTTTTATTGATTTTGTCTTATTTGTTAAGCTTATTTTGAGAAGTCATTAAACTATGATGTAATGTTAAATCTTAGCGGCATTTTTTCTATTATTTATGTACATTTACTAGTTATTTTTGTACATTTTGCTAGCAATATCGAATTTTAGAGAAAGCATTTTATTCTTTACACGCTTTGTTATTACTTGCTTAACGTTTGCTTAGGAAATTTCAAGAATATTAACAATATTCCTTGAATTTAGGTTTGTCTCAAATTTCTTTGCATATGGCGAGATAAAAACACTGAAAAATTCACTATCATCAAAAATCCAAAATGTTTAATTTTTCACAGACCCACTCAACATTCCAAAAATTTTTACGACTTCAATTTTCGTTTATTTTTTTGTGTTGATTCACCTTCAACATCACTTTCATTCGGATTTTGACAAGTACAGCGACATTAACCTAGAGGCAAGGCTTGAGGTCATACAAGCCTCCGAACTGCCACTCAGGTCCATAGTGACAGTATGGATTCCAACACCCGTACGCTCGGTGGAAACCATACTGGCAGTATTGGGCAAGTATAACACTAGGCACCTTACCAACCAATGAAGGCTTGTGACCTCACTGGTTTGTATGGAGAATGCCGGGGACGACTTCCGATTCGCCGTGGATCGTAAGTAGGGGGAGTGGGTGGGAATAAGGTTTGCGGATTAGAGGTAACGAGATACACTCTATTATTCCGTCTACGGAGGACAATGTAAGAATGTGTACACTGGCGAGGAGTGAATTGAGTTTTCTCATATCTCATTCTTTCAGGTGCGGTGACCTGACCGTCGCATAGTGGCTGAAAATTTTATTTCATTGGCCAAAAGTCCAATTTTTGTTTGGCACCGATATCCAAAATTTTAATTTTATTTAATAGTTAACATATTAAAACTAAAAAAATTAGGTCAAAATATTGGTAATTGTGGTGCTATATTGTTAAACACAAAATTTTTTTTTTTTAATTCAGAAAAAAGTGATTTTTTTATATTTAATCCGAAAGAAATTATCATTGCTCAAAAACTATCACCGATAATGACCTGCTAGGTTTTTTTTGCTAGGTTGGTAGTCTTGTTATCTTTAAAAAAGTAATATGTGCGGTTATTGTGTTATTTATATTTGAGATGTTAAAACATATTTTCTAAACTACTATATTTTTGTCAAATTGCAACTTAAGTAGAATAGAACTTTTGCGGATCAAAAGGGATTAAGAAGGGAAAGGTGAAAGTGTTTTCTTAAACCCTGTTTAACTCTTGGTCCATTTGGACCCGTCTGCTTAACACTTTTTTAATTTTAATGAAATTACTCAAAAAAAATGTTTTTTGTTTGAAATTTGTTTTTTACATTTTTTTTTTGTATTCCGCAAAAATGTTTGCTGAAGTAAAAGAAATCATGTGCTATTGCCTTCAAAAAAAATTTATGATGTAGGGAATATTGATCGTGATCGAACAAAATACAGGTAGTACATATAAAAATTTTTAATATTGTTAGACACTCAGAAAAACGTATAGCTGCCCTGATTCATCCCTATCCGTTACACTACGTTCACACTAACGTATTTTATAGTAGAATAAAGAGCTTAAACATGCGTTTACGCTAAACAGGTATATTGTGAATCCCACCTTAGAAGGGATTTTAAAATTTTTTTTTGTCTTTTTATTTTATCTGTTTTTATGACTCTAATAATATTCTATGACCCTATAACAATGCAATACGTTTTTAAATTTGTGGCAGGTATTTTATAGCATATAAATTAAAAAAATTTATGTTCTTTAATCCTTTTTATTCTACCTGTATTTGGTATGAAAAAGTTTAAAAGCAAGTGACATTCGGATGCAAACTCATGCTCTCCATGTTTTTCATAAAAACATGGAGAGCTTCAGCTATAAAGAATTGGCCGCAGAGTATTTAAGAAACAAAAACGAGGAAGATGTTAAAAATTACATTCAAAAAAAGGGAACTTAAATTCCTATAGAACTGAAATACAAGTACGAACTTTCTGTCCAGATCGCTTCAGAAACTACAAATTAAAACAGTCGTGGGAGACCACAAAAATCGCTGGACAACTGTAGCGATAGATCTAAGACGCGGAAGCTTAAGGATATCAATGAAGAAATCGGTTATGAAAATATTCAAGATACTTTCCTATATCAATTACGCTCACAGAAACAATTGACAAAAGTGGATATCATCGAAAAATTTGTTAAAGCTAGTCCATTAAGAACAAAACGGATTCTTAAAAGTATACCAACACGGAGCGATGCAAAACAATTCACAAATGAAGAGGCATTAGCATTATTTCTGGATTTGAAATTAACAAAACGGCAATATATTCAGCTCAGATTGCGTGCGATTGAAAAAGGCTCAAATCTGTATCCAGCATATCATCACATAACAGCTGATAAAATGGACTGTTTGTCATTAAAGGACACTATTATAATAACACCAATTTCGGCAGACAGCCGAACGCTTGCTACAATCAATAAAAGGAAATGAGTTAAAGAAATATGGTTTGCCCAAAATGCAAGAGCTTGACTTGCATGACATGTGGTTTCAACAAGACGGTGCCACACAGCACGCTTAACAATGGACTTATTGGGAGGCGAGTTCGGTGAACATTTTATTTCACGTTCGGGACCGGTCAATTGGCCGCCTAGATCGTGCGATTAAACGCCTTTAGACTATTTTTTGTGGGGCTATGTTAAAGCTCATGTCTCTACACACATGCCCGCTTCAATTGACGCATTGGAAGACAACATTGAAGCATTTATTCATGAGATACCGGCCGGAATGTTGGAAAGAGTATGGCAAAATTGGACTAAGCGGATGGACCACTTGAGGCGCAGTCACGGTCAACATTTGCATGAAATAATCTTCAAACATTAAATTATATGGACCGTACTATCGATTCAAATAAAGATTTCATGCATTTTTAGCTCTTAAAAAATCACCCATTACAACCAAGTACCCATGGAGAAATATGTATGTCTGCAACAGTCCACAAAATCCTTTATCATAAAGAAGATGTCATTAAATATCAGTTGGTGCCACTTAGAGATTTATCAGAGGAAGCTCAGGAAAAAAGGAATAAGGATTACAGATTTTATAGAGAAATTCCACAAATGAACATATATTCAATATACTATTGGCAACGTCAGATCCGTTCATCTCCAGTATTCGGCTTCAATGGAAAGTGGAACATCGGGATTTAGATGAAGAAGTCAAAAAACTACTAAACAACAGAAATAACACAGAACAGAATATGGAATATTTGCAATCAATCTTTCAATTAAATGAACAATAATTATAATTCATTAGATCTAAGACAGACATTGTATTAGTAAAAAATAATAATAAACAGAACCTCACACTGTTATAAAGGCCATTAAAATCTATTGCTGCTTTTATTTTTTAAAGGTTTATTCAAAAAATAAATACCTATATTTTCGTATCAAAATTTAAAAAAAACCAGAATTCAGCGTATTTAGTTTGCTAATATTAACAAATTTTACAGCAAAAAATAGATTCTTCTGTAGTAATAGCAAGATTTTAGATAATATTTCTAAAGTTTTTTAAGTGTAAACAAATTTAAGAGCAAAAAACTGTTAATTTTAAAGTAGTAATAGCAAAAGTTCCAGTTGATTTTACTTTTTTTTTTTTAATGTTAAATTTTTTTAGTATTGTGGTTATTATATTAAACTGTTAATGGTCATTTAATCCAAATTTAGAAATTTTTTTTAATTAGGCTTAAGTTCACTGAATTTAATTTTCATTAAATTATTTTTATAAAGACAGGAATTTTTTTCACATTTACAATTTTATTTAAGCCTAATTAAAAATTTCTAAATTTCAATAAAATAACCACAATACTAATTATTGTTAACAGCTAAGGTACGAGCTATGTTAACATTTATCCTTCAAGTTGTGCTGAAAAAGGTCAACAAGAAAAAAGAAAGACAAAAACATGAAAAACAAAAATGTACTTTGGATTTCAAGAAGAATTCTTGACAAAAAGTACGAAAAAACAAAAGTTAGGAAGAACATGTAAATCAATTAAAATATATAATCATTCATTCAAAAAGCAAATTTCGATCTACCAAGTTGAAATACCATTTGGTTTAAAGATTGATGTTTGACTATTGACGTCATCCGGCTGCAATAGCCGAGTGAGTAAGACGGCAAACCCCACTGAAGAGATTGTGTGGTTACAATCGAAACTAGTCTGGGCAACCTGTCCGTAAACGCCTGGGTTCAAATCTCAGTGCAGTCAAGAATGAAAAATTATCAATAAAAATTTTAATTAATTTCATGTTGTAAAATTCCTGTCTTCATAAAAATAATTTAATGAAAATTAAATTCAGTGAACTTAATTAAAAATTTCTAAATTTGGGTTAAAATTTTTTTTTAGTGTAAACATTAAATTTTTTTGAATGTCCTATTATTACAAAAAATGTAAATAATTATTATTTAAATCCAAATATGACATTTTTAAATAATTACAAAAAAATAAAAAAAACCATACTTCACGAAAAATTTAAAAAATCTAAAGTTCCACTTTGCCACTAAATTCCCCAATAACTACTCAACCGATTTTAATGAATTTGAAAGTGGAGAAAAGTTTAAGAATCTATCGATTAAAACAAACTTCACTAAAATCGGTTCAAAAGTTACAGAATTTTGGCCAATGAAAAACGATTTGCAGCCACTGTGCGCCGTCTTGCTGAAACCAAATGTCACCGAGATCACGAGCTTCAATTTCAGTCATCAAAATAATCGGTTATCATGGCACGATAACGGTCGTCATTGACGGTTACGTTCGCACGGGCATAATTTTTAAAGAAATATGGACCGATGATTCCACCGGCCCACAAACTACACCAAACCATTGTCTTGACTCTCTTCAGGTTGCTCTTCGTCCCAAATGCGGCAATTTTGTTTGTTAACATACCCATTGAGTCAGAAATGGGCCTCACCGTTGATAAAATTTGCTTCGAAAACGTCGGATCTTCTTGGAACTTTTCCAGAGCCCATAGAGCGAAGCGATATCGCTTGGGAGGGTCGAGCGGCTTCAGTTGTTGCACAAGCTGTATTTTGTACGCTTTTAATTAAAGATCTCGACGTAAAATGCGCCAAGTCGTTCCATACGTCAGTCCGCGTTGCTGCGAACGGCGCCGAATCGACTCTCCACGGTCTTCGTGTACACTCTCAGCTGCGGCAGCTATTTTTTCTTCACAGCGTGCTGGACGTGGTCTATTCGGTCGAATATTATCCAATAATGAATGCTGGGTCTCAAAATGGGTGATGGAGTTGCGAATAGTACGCTCAGTAGGCCGATTATGTTAACCATAAGTTGAGCGAAACGCACGAAACACATTCCTTACAGAACGTGAATTTTCGTAATAAAGTTGAACGATTTGTAAACGTTGTTCAGGCATAAGTCTTTCTATTATGAAATGCCAAACAATACTAAACAAAAATAACATGACAGCATGACACGACTCACACGTGATCTGTCAAAAAAAGGCTATTGAAAAAAGTATCTCTACTTGAATCACCCATTATTTATTAACTATTCGTGTCCGTAATGGCCAAAGAACTGAATGTGTTAGACAATTAATTTTTTATTTTGAAATATGCACATTAGAGTTATGACTCATTTACCTACGTGACCACGTGATACACATACATATTTTTACTGCATAAGCGGATTTTCAAAAGAGCAAATACAAAAACTGGTAGGTTAGGTTAGGTTCCATGGGCAGCCATCGAGAGACAGCTCACTTGGGTCCTTTAGCGGTCCCTTTGTGATACCCAGCGCCAATGCCCATCCCGAAGAGCAGTTATTCAGATGGCGTCACTGCAAGGTTGAGCCAATTCGTCTACCTAATGAAGAGAAGAAGCAATCTTAGTTCTATTTTTGATAGATCCTCTAAACAGGAAAACACCGGTTCTCCCAGGTATTTTTCCCTAATGCCCCGTAGCCCAGGGCATTGACAGAGAAAGTGAAGCACAGTTTCCTCTTCCTCCTCATCATGACAACTTCTACAGTAGTCATTGAATACCAGACCCATTCTTCTAGCATGAGTCCCGACAGGCCAGTGTCCAGTTATGACCGACACGATGGTTCTGATTTGGTTCCTATTAAACCTAAGTAGAGATTTGGTTCTCCGTTCATCATATCCAGGCCAAAGTGCCCTGGATGTGGAGCAGGTGGACTCACGGGTCCATCCCTCTTGCGCAATTCTATAGTTCTCGCGCCGCATGAGTAACTTACAGTGAGCCATTGGAAGGCCAATGAATTGATCAATGAATGTTTCATCCATACGACCACCTTCCTTGGCCAGCTCATCTGCTACCTGGTTTCCCGGGCAATTTGAGTGCCCTGGTATCCAAATAAGCGTTAACTCCGAAAGTTCAGCAATCTAATTCAAAGACATCCGACATTCCACAGTCAACCTAGATGTCGTATAGACACCCGCAAGAGAGACAATGGCAGCCTTGCTGTCAGTAAATATACGTATATCTCCCGATATGCGATAATACTTTAGCCAGTTGGCTGCAAAGAAAGGCTCCGGGGTGCAGTAGTCCACTCCTTCAGGGACAATCGAGTATCCCGTTATACAGGAGTGTCCATAGTCACAGCTCGACCAGCTGTGTGCCGCGTTCAACCGTATCGCCGAACAAAGAGCCATATGTCTGGCCGTGATATCCACCGGCAGCCAGTTTAGCATAGCAAACAGCGCCCTGGTGGGAGTGGAGCGCATTGATCCTGTGATCATCAATGCGACCAGTCTGTGAACCTTCTCAAGCATCGCACGGTACCTGCCCTTATCCAGCGCAGTCCACCATACGACAACACCGTAATAAAGAGTCGGCTTTACTACAGCCTCAAAGATCCAATTGACACACCTCGGGCCCATGCCCCAGTTCTTGCCGATTGCACCTCTGCACGCATATATAGCAACAATTGCCTTTTCCATCCTCGTCTGGATGTTCAGCCCCCACGACAGTTTACTGTCCAGGATTACGCCCAGATATTTGGCGCTGTTAGAGAACTTAAGTTCAGTCCCATTTAGCCTCGGAAGTCTCATGACCTCAGTCCTATACTTCCTCGTGAAGAGTACCAGTTCCGTCTTAGACGGATTAACACCCAAGCCGCATGATACACTCCACGTGCTAAGTACCCTTAATGCAGCCTCCATACACTGAGACATTATGTTCAAATGTTTCCCCGTGATGGCGTCATCAACCTCCAGACTCCTCATAGATGCAACAATAGAATCCGGGTTGACATTGTTAAAGGCCCCTTCAATGTCGAGGAAGGCCACCAAAGCACACTCCTTAAATTCGAGTGATCTCTCAATAGTTCCAACTAATGAGTGAAGAGCCGTCTCAACAGACCTACCCTTTGTGTAGGCATGCTGAGAGGTCGAGAGTATTCACTTGGGGATGGTCATCCCCAAGCAGACCCACTGCCGCATCGATCCCCCCTTTATCATCAACCCGGGGAGGATCAGATAGAGACCGAACCAGAGATGATGAATGAATCCCCCAATTCGTTCGTTCCTATTCAAGATAACACTCGATCCTACAGATCTAAGTACCAGACTAAATTCCACATATCTATGATCAGAAAGTGAACAATCGTTAGAAACCATCCAATTTTCGATCATGTCAATGTGGTCAATGCTAACCAGCGTAACATCAAGAACTTCACACCTATTTGCTACAACAAACGTTGGCTCACGGCCCCTATTTACTATTCCTAAATTATAATTAATAATAAAGGAAAATAGTGACTCACCTCTAATATTCGTGTTCGTACTACCCCATATAGTGTGGTGCGCATTAGCATCGGCACAGATTATAATAGGAGTTCCAGTGCCTGCTGCCTTCGTTACTGCATCACGGATGAGCCGATTGGGTGGGTCCTGTCCGTGATCATGCGCCATATATCCCGAGACCATCCAGATTATATCGTCCTGTGTCTCGAGAGCAACTGTTGTGGTGTCTTCATCACTGTAATCAGAGAGAATGAAGATATTCAACGAATTTTTAGCTAAGACACAAGATCTTATGTTACCTGTACCTTTCGCAAACAGTAGCTTGTAGCCTTTGAGATTAAGTCCGCAAACCCGATCCTTATGAATCCAGGGTTCTTGGACCATCACGAGCTCCTCCCCTTTTTCTACCACACGGAGAAGCAATGCAGCAGATGCTGCTTTAGAGTGGTGGAGGTTGATTTGCAGGACCTTCACCATTATCCATATTGGCGACCACTGTGATGTTGACGTCCTCCTGGTCTGATTCCAGAAGTACGTCCTCATCAACCATATCACCCAGGTGCCCAAAGACAGACACCAATCCGGAGATAGACTGGGTGTCCTCTTTGTCACCTGAACTTACGGCATCGTCACCAGTCAAGCCCTCTTCAGGCTGCTTGGCCTCACTAACCGAAGGAGCCGGATTGCCCTTGTTATCACTTCGGTAGACACGGAGCAAGACCGTACTAAAACCATAGTAGATCTTACCCTGTCTCTCCCTCAGTGGCTCCAAGGATTGCTGGTTTAACACCACAATCGCCGTCCTCGAGGACCCTTCAGCAGCCGAAACCTTTACAACTTTCCAATCCTGTGTGGGAAGTTGACGGTTGCAGCACTGAATGATCTTCAAGATCTCCTCAGGTTCCGATGGTTCGGCAGGGATGATGACAATCGATCTAGGTCTCCGTGGTATCTCATCAACTAATACCACATCGAGCCTAGCACCTTCCCAGACCTCTCCTAGCATTTGGATGGCCCGCTTCAGAAGCAGCGCTGAGCGCTCATCTGCACAAGCCATCAACTTCACGTGACCCTGGAACCAGCCAGCATCATCGCATTGAGGAGGTGGCCCTGGATTCTCCCCAAGGATCGTCCAGAACACTCCCATTAATTTTTTCTTAACCAGGTCCCACTTGGTATGGGAGATGGCACCATTATCCACACCTCTATCGATAACACCCCGTACAAGGTGACCTTTGGCCACCTCGCTGAAAGACTTATTCATCGATTTCGGCGCAATCTTAGGACGTTTCGTCCCTGGTTGCTGTTTCACGGCTGCAGCTTCCTCCTCCGAACGTTGCCGTTTAGGCATTGTCACCTTCGCAGGGACTGAAGGAGTAGCACTTGGCAGCCCAGCTATGTGGGCTCTTGCCCATGCCAGTGAAGCTTTCTGTTCACTGGAAAGCTCTTCAGCTTTTTTGGAGCCTAGAAGCTCAATGAAACGCAAGGCGGCACGCCTTGTGTTGGATGCCCTCTTTGTAGGGTTTTTGTGCCTTGGAGACTTTTTATGTTCGCCGAATTTGGCGTGGGGTGGTGCAACCTTGGGATTGGATGTTTTCATCGTCATCCCTCCTTGCACAATGGGCACATGGGAAACTGCAGTGTTGGACGACTTGGTCATTCCCAACTTAGCAACACCCGAAGCAGGGGTTTTATCCGTTCCAATGACGGAAAGGGCTGAAGCGGTTTTGGAGGTGCTTGGAGTGAAGCACAGAGGCACCCCGCCGCAATTTTTAGAGCAGCCGCCTTCTGGTCGAGCTGCCTTACCACTTCCAATCAGCCTAGGCCGATCTTCTTTGGTCGCCGGGACTGTTACAGTCCCTGGCTTTGCCGTATTTCTGTCTATCGTTGTCCTCGTTCTCGCCTGTCCGTCATCATTATCCGTTAATTGTTTTTGTTGTTGTTTGTTGTCTTTAGAGTTGTTCATTAAAATTTTGGTCCCACGAGTGTAGGGGAATTGAAAGGTCCGCCACGTCATAGCCCCAATAACGTGGTAAGGGCGTGGTCTATTTGCTGAGGTGCCCAGGTATCAGCAAAGCTCCGTCGGTAACCTCTGACTGCAAACCAGACCGATAGGCACGGGTCGCATGACACCTCGGTTTAGGGGTGGATAACCTTTCGTCGTCAAGGCTTTTAGGTTCCGTATTTCAAACCCAGGCGCCGCTTGTGACGTTACCTGTACTTGAAATACAAACCACAGCCAAGACTCAGCCACCACATCGCTGCAAGATCGTTATCCAAGGTGGTGGACAAAAACTGGTAGCTATTCTGTTAATCTAACAACAAAATGCAAAGAGTTCCGTTAGATTTTTTAAAACAGTTACGATAAACTTTAGCCGCTTAAAATTGTAACAATGGTAAATTAAATAGCTTATTTCTTTTAATAACTTTTTGAAAGCACGGAAAATGAAAGATGGCGCTTATAAAACTTTTTTATAGACATTTTGGCTATGGCATGTACAATTTGATATTTGCAAAAAAAAAAATAAAAAGTCATACCCTAATGTACATAGTAAATGCATCTTGTAAAAATGTATTTTAAATATAAGTATTTTAAATACCAAAAACTTGAGCGACAGGTTATTTTAAATACCATATATTTTTGGAATATATTGAAAATGCATATACGATATTCTTACATCATCCGATATGCACCATCGCTTACGCAGATTAACTGCCTGTTTTTAGCAAATGAAAACAGAATTTCGTGTGGGAAATTATATTGAAAACAATATCCAATTTTTGTATTTTATTGTTGCTTTTATATAATTTCGCGAAAAATATTGGCCAATTATCCTTTCGGGGGATACATCCCACCAACAGTACATTTAAGTGGGTATAATAGTGTACTACTGTAACGCGGGGACTCCACCTGAGATAATATCTGATATAATATGTGAGAGATTGTCGCCAAATGAAAGAACACATTTCTTCATGTTATTCTTAAACCAGGGGAACATGTATCTTAAAAGGTTCCATAATTTACTGATTTTCGTACTATAAATTTGTGTCTTTTTTTAAATATTTTTTTTTAGTTTTTTTCTTTGTTTTTTGTGTAAAATATGGGTTTTAAAACCTTTTTCACAAGATTTGCACTATTTTTACTAAAAAAATAAACATTTAAATGATAGCGTCTTATAATTGTTGTATATGATGTATGTGTATTTTTGACAGCTAAACTTATAACATAGTTGTAATCATGGTGAAATTACTAGAAGGTGGCAGCACTACGGAATCTAATATTTTTTGCTTATCCATGGTGAAAGAGTTATTGTGTCAAAATTATTTGTTTATTCATAGCAAGTGTCAAAATATTGATTGATAACGTTAATTTATTTCAAAAAATAATTTGCGAGATAAAAAAAACAATTTGTTCGGTATTGTGTTTAAAATAAATAGTTAAAACAATTGAAATAAAACATAAAAAAAGATGTATTGTAGTTATAATAAAAAAAACTTGTGAGTTGTATTAAAACTAATCGTTTGTAACAGATACATTCTGTTGTGAAAGTTTTGCAAATAGTTTGAAATATAACTTAAATTAAATACGTATTGTATTATAAAAGTGGTTTTTATTTGTTGCGAAAAGCAACTAGTATTTTAAATTACAAATTACAGCCAATCGTTTATAACGTAGCTTTTTGCATCGTGGTGGAGGACCAACAAAAAAACTCATTTGCAAAAGAAAACTTTTATTTAAATAAAAAATCAAACCTTTTTTAATTGTGAAGCCTTTGTGCGGCTTTTCAAAAATGCGTAAGTGTTTATTATGCGGTAAGGAAGAACTGCCACGGCACGTTGTTTAAACCTCCGCCGGTCGCAAAGACTCAAGATTTCCTGTACTCAAGATTTCCTGTATAGCCGGCCATCGGCCGGGCGCAAGGATTTTCTCCCCTATGGGATAACTAATACCGGTTTCGCTAACCAAAGTTGCTCTGCATAGACGGCCTTTGCCCATGGGCAAGGATTCTCTCCTCATTAGTATAACATAAACATAAAGAAGGTTTTACTTGTATTTTGATTAAAATTCTTAAATAAATAAGTATATAGTATAAACATACATACATTAAAGAATTAAAAAAAAATGAATAAAATGCCAAAACCATCAAATTCCACCAGTTTTTTATCGACTTCTGTTTGAATTTTAATGTGTACAAGCGTCAAAACCAGGGTCAGATCATCTACAATATTACCTAAAAAAGTTTAAAACTACCCTGTCGGACAATGAGTAGCTGACTACAAAAATAGCCAACTTTAAGTTAACTTTTAAGTACTAATTTTAAGCTATCTACTAAGCAATGCAAAATTTCCATTAGCCAAAGTCTATAGTGTGTACAGTAAATTTTTTGTTTGTGGTAAGTCGTTGTTCGCGTTTCTCTTTATTTGGTTTTTCCCCATTCTGTTTCATATTTTTCTTTTGCAAGAGCCCAAAGTTGATTAACACTAAAGCGCCTGCAAGAAAGTTTTATTTAGTACGTAATGTCGGCTGAGCCGTCAGAAAAAATGTATTTGCGTATATGTATATTTTAGTTTTTTATTTATATCTACATGCATTCACAACTGAAGAATTTCAACAGATAATCTAAAAGTATATCAAAATTGTCCATGAGTAAGTAAAACTCCGAATATTATTGGAGTTAAATAGATATGTATAGAATATTATATAATCATTAATAATCTCCAGTTAATAAAGTTAAAGTGACCGTAGTTTTGAAAGTAATTTTGTTTATATTTATTACTTCTTGGGGCACATACGTATGTATGTCTGTAAAATATTTTTTTGAAAGACATACATATTTTATTTTAATCTACTTAAAAAATTAAATAAAAATGATTTAAAATATGTTCATATTAAGTATCGGCTTGATGTAGCTACCGGCCACAGTTGCCGCCTATCCGTTAACGCCGCCGACTTCAGTTAACAGCTTAGACTTTTGATAAGTAAACAGTCTCGCGCTTAATATCGAATTTTATTTTAAAAGTTATTAAATTGTTGAATTTAAAAGATTTTAAGTTATAATTAAATAATAAAAAAATAATATTGTGTGTGATTGTTTTAATTTTAATTACAAGTGTTAGTGAATTTTAAAGCAAGTATAAGAGGTGTAAGTAAAAGGCATTTGAGGAGGCTTTTTAAAAAAGAAAAAAATATATTTTCCAATAAACTCCTATCATGTAATGTTCCACATTCAGAAGATGCAAACCCATCTGTTGGTGTATCGTGCACAAATGAAATTGATATTGCAATTGATAGCATTATTAGCACTTCTGTGGAACAATGTGTTGAAAGAAAAACATTAAAAGAAAAAATTGGCAATTGGTACTTTAAAAACATGCCGTCCCGCGATTGCTTTGAAGAATTGTTACAAATTTTAGTCGAAGAAAATTTAGAAGTGCCTAAAAGTGCAAACGCATTTATTAAGAAGCGTGAAAAATTATGTTTAAGAAATATTTTCCCCGGCTCATATTGTCATTTCGGTCTAAAAAAACAACTTTTGAAGGTTTCAAGCATCATAGGTGGTTGCAGCAAAATAATGATAGATGTTAATATTGATGGCCTACCTTTATTTAAAAGCTCGAGAACTCAATTATGGCCGATTTTGGCCAAAATTGTCGACTTTCCTAACATTTCTGTTTTTCCTGTTGGTATATATGTTGGAAAGAGTAAACCACATGACATAGATAGTTTCCTTAGCGATTTTATAACAGAGTTAAAAGAATTAACTGGTAGTGGAATACATATTAACAACAGGGCTATAACATTTGGAATAAGGGGGCTTATTTGTGATACTCCAGCAAAAGCTTTTGCTTGTGGTATTGTTGGTCACACTTCTTCGAATGGCTGCACAAAATGTACCCAAATCAGCAGAAAAACCGGGAATGTGCTCACGTATTCTTTAGCGATGGGTGAACTTATGTCTGATGCCGATTTTACCTTAAGAAAGTACCCCAACCATCATCAAATAAAATTTCGTTTGAAGCAATCTCCATTTGAAGAAATTGGCCTAGGTATGATAACACAAGTTCCCCTTGATCCAATGCATCTAATAGACCTCGGAGTTGTAAAGAAAATGTTACTTCGATTAAACTCAGACAAAACTAACTTTAAAATAACTAAAGAAGTTAAAGATGAAATTTCAGCACATCTTAAGGCCTTGAAGAAATACATCCCACGTGAATTCTCACGATATCCAAGAGAATTGCAAGAGATATGTAATTGGAAAGCCACAGAGTTTCGTCAGTTTTTACTGTATACAGGTATACTGGTTTTAAAGGATAGAGTGCATGACGATTTTTACTATGAATTCCTTTTACTTCATTGTGCTTCTAGTTTGCTATCCTGCCCGAGAACATGTGAAAGAAATGTCGAAACTGCTCAAGTCCTGTTAGAACTATTCGTGGAGAACTTTCCTGTGATTTTTGGAGAAGACAGCATATCTTACAATGTTCATAGTATTCTGCATATAAGTGAATGTGTGAAAACATTTGGGCCATTACAAAATTTTTCATGCTACCCATTTGAGGATTATCTTCAAAAGTTGAAAAAATATGTAAGAAAGCCTTCAAAGATTTTACAACAAATTCATATTCGTTTGCATAATGAATAGAACAGAAAAAACTAAAAACCAATGAAAAAAATGGGATTATTGTTAGTGTGCAAACTTCTGAATATTTTTTTTCCGCTGCTTGTCCCAACAATTTTTGCGCTATTAAACCGTTCATACCAATTCAGATAACAGGTTTCTCATTAAACTGCTCGTTGTCAATATTAGGTCGCCGATTCCGAAGTATTAGTAGCTTTTTTCCAGAGCCATTAGATTCAGCTAATATTTTAGGTACTTGTGTAGTTAATCAGAATGATTTGGGTGATGAAGAATCCTTCAACATAGAAAATATTGAAATAAAATTTTCAGGATTCCCATTTGGTAATAGATACCTTTTAGTGCCACTGTTGCATGGTTGCAAGTAATAAAAACTTAAAGCAATCACATACATAAACATACTTTGCATTTATACATAATTAACGTTAAAATATCTAGATGTCGGTTCCACAATTTACTCGTTGTAAGATTGGCTTACAACCAATTGCACCACGTAAGTTATAACAATAAAAAGAATTATATAAGAGTTCCTTATTTTCATAACTTGTATTAATAAACTATATTACAGATAAGATGAAAGCGGATCCATGCTCAAATTGTGCCAGACATTTTGAAGAAAATTTTAAGCAGATAAACAGTAAGATTCGATTTATAAAAAATTACCACACTTAAAATTAACCAACATGTTTTACACTTTCAGATAAAATGCAAAATCTCCAAGGTATTTATTTTTTAATAAAATTATCTTTATTATTTTATACATAATTATCTTCATTATCCATTTACAGAAATCATTGTGAACCAAAATGACATCATAATGAAGGCCTTGGCTGAGCAAAAAGTATTAACAGATAGGATACTATACCAAGAAGTAACTAAGAAAAATTTACCCTCTACATTTCCTATAGAAAATATTACAAAATATACATAAAGATATACATACATATTTATAGTATAAACCTTAAAACAATCAAAACAATAATTTAATGTATTTTTATGTAAATATGTATTTAATTAATAAGTTTTGTTTTTATAACATTTTTCGGCCAAGTTCTGGAAACCGAATTCGAGTGAAATTGAAATCAAACAACTTTCGAAAACTACACTGTGTGTAAAGTTCATAAAAATATTCCCTTTTATATACCTTATACTTTGAGGATTACTTTTCTTTACCAGAATTACTTTTGAAATCAAGAAATTATACGTTTAGTAAAAAAAAAATTAATTGAAAATCTCCAAACGATATTTTTCTTTGATATTGGTTTATTTTTTTATTTGATAAAAATGATTTTTTCACCGAGTTTTTTTGAAAAACTTTTTTACTATCTTATCTCGACTTAAGATGTTTTGTCAAAATGCCTCAGATATGTAGTTTGTACTTTAAAACAATCAAAACAATAATTTAATGTATTTTTATATTTATGTAAATATGCATATATTTAATACGTTAAGTTTTTATAAAATTACTATTTTTAAAATTACAATAAAACATATTAATAATTTGTACCTTTGTATGTACCTTTAAATGATCAAAAGAATAATAAAATATTTGTTGTATTTTTATGGAAATACATACAGTGATGTGAAAAATAATAGAGAGACGTTATAATATGGACATCTATCATTAAAATTCAAAAGTGCAAATCTCTAAAAAGAACTAATACATAGGACCAAATTATGTAAGTAATGAATGTGCTGCGAGGGTCGAATTGGAAATTCAACTTCTTTTAATATATTTTTTAGACACTGGTTTCTCAATTTTTGTATCTCGATTTTTATCAAGTTTATCATTTTGTTTTTTTTTTTTAGTAATAATTGAGTTGATCATTTTCAGTTATTATATAATTTTTTACCGACCAACAAAAAAATACAGGTTTTTGTTGCTAGAGAAACCCTTTTTTAGACCTTTCAATTTTTAACCTTTAACTTTTCTGTTAATTATTACTCTACATAAAGATAAAACAAAATAAATATACAATTAAATATTATTAAATATTTGAGAAACCAGTGTCTAAAAAATATATTAACTGCCAGGTTTTATTTTCAATATAAATATACGAAAGAAATGTTCTTGTCGATATTGTGGGCCTGGCAGTAAAAGAATTTGAATTTCCAGTTCGACCCTCGTAGCACATTCATTACTTACATAATTTGGTCCTATTAGTTCTTTTTAGAGAATTGCACTTTTGAATTTTAATGATAGATGTCCATATTATAACGTCGCTTTATTATTTTCCACATCACTCTATGTTCATAATAGTGAAGTACGTTAAAAATCATTACTTTTCAAAAATTGCAACAAAACATATTAAAAATTTTGAATAAATTCTTTTATTTCGAAAAACAAATATGACAAGTAACTGAATAATAGTTAGTTTGCAGCTAGCTACAAAAAATTAGTTTTCAGCTAACGAGTAAATAATTAACTCTTAGTTGACTTTATTCTAACTAACTCATAGTTAATTTAAAAAAAACCAACTTATAGCCAACGGGAAATCAGTTAGGTTAAAGCTAACTACAACAAGTTAACTGAAATCTAACGTTTATGAAGTTAACTTTAAGTTAGTTTGAAAGTAATGCAGATTCGGACAATTGACTACTGCCTAGGACATCGCAATGTTAAAATAGTTAGTTGCTTCCATTGAAAAGTAATCCAAGTGTCAGTCAGCACTAGTTGCAAAATAGTTAGCTTTAAGTTAATTTAAAGTTAACTCAGTTTCCGACAGGGTATATTATTATAGGTGACAATTTGCTAGCCTCGTAACTTACTTCCATGATTAATGCTGGCAACTAAAACTTGTCTATTCTTGTTTTTATCCGATATGTATTTACTGACATCTAAAATTGACTGGCTGATATTGATATGCACTTTGATTGCACTTTGATTAAACTTTACACTTTGCAGCAAGTTGACTTTTACTGCTGCATTTATGTATGTAAGTAATTTAACTTGCTATTTCTTATATAAAACATAATAATTATGTTTTTTTACTTTGTATAAATTTGTTTTACTAAGTATGTGTTTATATGGCTTTTATTTTGTGAGGAATTGACGTTTCAATAAGAATAATATTTTGGTGTGGTGAAAATTCATATTTTTGACACACTTAACTTTTTTACACAAACAAATTTGCCTGTTTTTGTTGTATTGTTGTACAACAAATCCTAGTGCTGCCACCTTGTAGTAATTTCACCATGGTTGTAATGATATTTCTCATAAAAACTGTCTAAAAACATGAATTATAATACATATTAATATTTACACTATTTGAGAGTCCACACGTAAATAATACTCTCTGCGATTGAATTTGAAGTTTGCTGATATAAAAAATCGTATATCTTTTCTCAGGTGGAGACCCTGTGTTACACTCTTTGTAGCCCAAATCCAGTTTAATAGGAAATATGCTTCATCGCTCGTTATCGAATTCAATGGATTTATTGTTAAAAAAAAAGAAATATCCGATTGTTTTAGTACGTTGTACGACTGTGTCTCCCAAGTCTTCCTAACAAAATTCTGAAAAAACCAAGAAAAAAGAATTAAATAAATGAATAAAAATTTCAAACCATATAGCTTATTCTGTGACACCCTGTACCATAATAAATTCCCGTGAAATTTTCGCGCGTAGAAACCCTATTTGTGACGATATTAAAAAAAAAATAATACCACCATGACAGGGCAGATTTTTACTCCTCTTACTCCTTAAGCAATAAGGTATCAGCAAGATAATAATTTGGTGTTTTTCTTTTCAAAAGCAAACTTTTTTGGTTGTTTTGTGTCTACGAGCAGATATTTACGATTCAAATAATTTCTGGTCTGCTCAATCAAAATAAGTAGTAGTGTATTATCGGCGAAAGCGTTTGAATGTGCGGGAAAAATTAAAATACAACAATAATTGTAACATAAGTTTTGTGTTGCCATTTTTTTAAAATATATTTCCGTTATGTATGTAGATATGTTTGTATGTATATTTTAAATTGCAATTGTCTTAAAATGATTCTCAACAATTTTGTGAATTTTTGTTGGACACATGGTTTAAAACACATCTTTAACAATTAACTTATAAACAGATTTACTTTCGTTTAGCGATCTTTGATACTACAATTTTAGTTAAAGTATTGTGGAATTCGATCTGTTATTAAATGAAATGGATGAAATGGAATAATATGCTGATATCAATAGTTATTAATTAATTTTTAATTGCATAGCGTTTGTTATAATTTAGAATATTTTACAAACACAAAAAAGAACACAAATAAATTGACAAATGACAAGAACTCATTTAGTATGCAAAATGCCACATCCAAAAAGTTCAAATCATCATAATCCTCATCTTAATAATAGAGTTTACTACAATAATATCCGAAATAGTAATAATAGACTTAATAGTCGATTTCTAAATTCTTCTGGGATTATTAGAGGCAAGGTCTATCCACTAGGTCTGCTTAAGGAGCCAGATGTTTATTTGATTTATTCCTCATACATGTCAAAAGTTGTTTACATTTTGCTTATACATGTATATTTTTGTTTACGTTTTTTGTTTTTTGCCACACAAACATGCATACAAAACACGTTTTTCCTTTTGTTTTCCCTATGTAGTAGTAAGATTTTGACAACCGTGAGGAAAATTACACAAAAAAAATGCATGTTGTTTTTTGTACTGTTGTATTGTTGTAGCGGTCAGCAGACCTATTGGATAGGCCTTGATTACACAGGGTCTCCAGCTAAGATAATATCTGATATAATATGTAAGAGAACGTCGGCAGAATGAGAGAGCACATTTCATCATGTTAATCTTAAAACAAGGGGAACATGTATCTTATAAGATTTCATAATTTACTGATTTTCGTACAGTAAACTTGTGTCGTTTTTGATTCTTTTTTTAGTTTTTTCTCTGTTTTTAGTGTTTAATATTATTTTTTAAGCACTTTTGACAAGAATTCAACTATTTTCACTTAAAAAATAAAACATTTTAATGATAGCGTCTTATTATTAATTTATGTGTATGTATGTATGTGTATTTTTGACAGCTCATATTATAAGATAGTTGTTATAAGATTTCTCATAACAACTGTCTCATAACATTTATTATAATATTAAAACTAACACTATTTGAGAGTCCACACGTAAGATAATACTCTCTGCGATTGAATTTGACGTTTGCTAATATAAAAATCTTATATCTTATATCAGGTGGAGACCCTGTGTTAGAGGTATGTTTTTTTGATATAAATATTTATCAGTGATGCCAACTTTTTTAGAACAAAAAGCACTTTAAAACTTTAAAAAAAAAATACTAAAAAGCACTATTTTAAGCAAAAAAAAAAACGTAAAAAAGCACTAAGCCATTTTTTCAATTTTAACGATAATTGAACACAAAACACATATTTTTAAAGTGAGGTAAGTGTTTTAGAAAATAAGGCGGTAAATTCTGTCCAAACATATTTTTTTAGCGATCTAAGTCATCTTACCAAATTTTATTAGAATCGGTCCATATCACTCCCAAAAAAACCTTTCTATGGCATAACATCCTTATGAACCTCGGTATTGACAACTACTTTTGTAACTATGCCATGGCAAAATGTTGTGCTATTAAGTCCAGAATTGAACATAGGTTCAATATAAATCCTCCTCTCTATAAACACTTAAAGGCGAAAAGATCTCATATATATTAATGTGTGTCTAATTATCGTAAGACAATTATTTAAACTGGAATGGGTCATTGAAATATCAAGATAATTCTAATCCCATTACACAAATTGGAAATTGAATGTGGCGGCAGCATCTGGAAAAATATTTTCTCCCAAACAGCACTGAATTAATAAGTAAATGCGCAAAAATTATAAGAAAAATTAAATCTGCAAGTATGTAAGTATTAGTATGCAAGCAGAATGAAGTTCCTTGGAGTTATCTTAACGACTTCAGATGAAGTTTACAATATTACACCGTGTAGTATAATTGGCCTTATTTGTAATCTAAATCAACCTTTGGGTCGCGGTGCTTTTGTCCTTTACATTATAATAACGTAAGTGTAGAAATTTAAAAATTATTGATTTCAAATTTAGTCATCGGAATGTCATAATAATGGTTAAATGTAATCTATGGCGAAAACATTAAGTAGTGTGACTGTTTTTTTTTTTTTTTTTATTTAGTCGCAATTTACACTATGGACATTTCTTGCTGGACAGACGAAGTTTGTTGACGAGAGAGGAAAAGAGCAAGCATACATCGTCGCCCCCTTACCAACAAACTGCGTCTGTCCGGCAATAAATGTCCATAGTGTAAATTGGGACTTACAAATTATTGTTATCAACGCCAGTTCATCGATTTCGAACGTTAACTTTCGGATAAAAAATTACACCTAAAACAGCAACAAAATTTTAAAATTTGTTTTTGTTTTAAATGTTATTTTCTATGCGAACGTTAATGTTCGAAATCGTTGAACACTCAGTGAAATTAAAATATCAAGTTGCGCTGAATTTCCGATTGGATATGCGTATTCGGCGAATATTGGCGCAGATATTGTTATTCGTATTCAGGAATATTAAAAATTCACTAGTATAATATTGATCACAAAGAACTCTTATATAAATCTTATGATTATAAAATAATTATGTTTTGGTGGGTCAATTAATGCCCATGGGTCCTATATAGGGTACACTTGAAATTTTTTTCTCTAAATACTGTGGTGTATTTATAGTAGAGTTGGTTCCTGGGAATTAGTTGCGGGAATCCCGGGAAATTTTGAAGAAAATCTTTTTTTAAAACTTTAGTAAATCTATGTAGGACTCGTGTCTTTAGTAGTTTGATCATACTTAATTTCACCACATTATTTAAATTTACTACAGTTTAAGGCGTATTAAGCTCATTTTTAAGAATGGGCTTCACGAAATTTTATTTCTTATCTTATGCTATGTTTCCACGGTACGTGCTTCGCTCTCTATTCATGCTTCACAGCCTATACAAAATATTGAGAGCGAATCAGGTAGATTCATATTGAATCTACTTGCGAAGCAGGAAAAATTCCTCTCTTCTCTAATATTAATCGCAAGTTTATCTGAAGTGGGGAACAGAATAGTCGCTGTAGTATAACGTTACGAATAGCGCTGCAAGTTGTGAAAAGCTTAAAACGGCAGTTTGAAAGTAGTGTCAAGAGAATACGTAGTGTTGCTGTCGTTGCAGGTGAAGTTGAAGCGCAAAGTTCGAAATTTTGAACTTTGTTGCGCTACAGAGCATTCGTCAGCTTCAGCTTCTACTACAACTACTTTATTCTGTTCCAGGCCTGAACTAGCTGAATAAATCGTTTGTGTTAGCGTTGTCAACTCGGTGCGTTTTCTACCATTGTTGGTGCTTTTTTATACTTTTTATAATGATGAAAATATTAGCTTTATTAATTTGGAATAATTATTATAAATTTGTGATCTCTTTTTAAAAAGATCTAAACAGAATTTATTAAATGAATGTACGAAAATGTATCACCTTTTTCATTAAGTTTTTTTGGTATTTTTTTCTAAATATATTCAGGGGTGGTCTGGATATCGAAAAAACGCAAGTATTTTGAAGTTCTTTTTAATATGCTCTTAATCCCATTTTTTATAATTTTCTTATAGAATTCTGTATAATAAGAGAAATATTTGTATTGTATTGTATTGGAATTTCTTCTACTACAAAAATCTTTTTAAAAAAACGAATTTTAAATTCTTGCGTTTTGCGGTTTCGATTTCCAGAACACCTCTGATTATCAAAGGCTGTTTTATTGTTATATTTTTAATATGAAAGTATTAAACTTCTGAAAACAAACATTATTTTTTAAATATTTTAATAAAAGGATAAATAGATAACTATTGTTAATTTTGAATCCGTACTATTAATCGTAGATCCCTTTTAAAAAAGTTTTATATAAAATTTATTTTCCTATGTGTTTTCCATAGCGTCGAGAATTTTTTGGCATTTCATTTTTATTTTTGAGATGGCTACTTCAAAAGTACCACTTTCTGCTTAAAATCTAATCTGATTTGTGATGTTTTGCCCTGATATCTTGACATTTTTTATTAATACGCTCATAAAAGTGTTTGGAACTAAAACAAAATTTCAGATTTTTGTTTTTTTTTTTTTGTTTTAAATGTAAGTCAAACGAATGAGTTGTGCGCTCGTGTTCTAAAACAAGCAGTTACAGTTTAGGGCCAACCATAATAAACATAATCTTGCTTAACCTTCTGTCAAAAATTAACCAAAAGTCTCTAAAATGTATTAAAAAAAAACAAAAACAAAAAAAAATAACATTTGATTCCTTATGGAATGTGCGATCGGTTTCGCACTTTGCTTAAGCAAATTTCAGTTTCAAAAAACTTAACAAAAATATGGTTCAATATGGTTTTACCCATATGATATACATGTATTCGAACAGTTGCTTAAGCCAACTTAAGCACATTATATTTCGGTCTTTTTAGAGCGGCACAGGGGCGCTAAAATTTGGTGAGATTAACTTTTTCGCGATTATACTGTATTTTTAATATTTAACTATTATGCAAAATTAATTCAATAAGCTTTTAAAATAAAAAAAGAAAGTCTAAACTTGCTGCTTTTTTTAAATTAAGTGCTTTTTCTCCATTTTGGCGTGTTTCAAAAATTCACAGTTACCAACGCTGATTTTTTTATTAAAGACAACTGTCAAATCGAAGCAAGTAGACAAGTCGTGTAAACACCATGATTCATTCGCATGATTCAGAGAGCGAAGCAGGTGATTTAAGTCGTCGTGGAAACATGGCATTAGCATACTGAAGTGTAAATTTTACAATAATATTATAAGGGTTTGCGGCTAAGGACGTAGTAAAGTGTTTTCCTATATTGTGCTTTATATGCGGCATTTCAAGTAATTTTTATTCGTTACGCTTTTGGCCATACTTAAATGATTTACAAAATTGGTCTAAACATGGAGCCATAGGTAAATTATGGACCGACATTCACGAAATTTGGTGCTTATAAAACGAATTTGTGGATATTTAATGACAAAAGGTGCATTTCGCCACAAATTTATGTTAGTTTTTGTGGAGTTTTTAGGGAGGTAGTTCCACATTTGGGTGCATAACTCTTTCCATACTGAAGCGATTCTACTGGAATTCACTCCCAAACAGCCTAGAAGATCTAGAAACGCTTTGACACCCATATGACTAAATCGGCTTAGAATTAATGAAGTATTCACAATAATATTAAAAATAGGATTCACATGGAATGACAAACTTAGTATACCTACATACACCACTGCTGATTAAGGGTTATAACATTGTAAACAATATGTTATTAAGTATAAGTAGAAAATAACATTTCTCCTTCCTGCAGAATTTGTTAAACGGTAAAATATTTTCAGAATTCCTATTTCGTAATGTTGTGCTCTCAGTTCCTAATCGCCCTTTCAGAAATGTTATTCCACTAAGACTTCAATACTTTCATTCTAATTACGCAAATGAGCTCTGAATTTGACAATGATATACGTATATTGATTTCTATTATCCTGTTGGCATCAAAATAACCTCTTAAGTGTCTTAAAATTACTTTAAACTTAAATTTTTTACGTGTTTGTTATATAATAGATACTAGATTTTATTATTTTAAGCGTAATAGCCAGTAAACCCCTGCGCGAATGCTTTTGTTTCTTGTACACAGTTGTCAACACCAAATTATTGTTGTGTCAACTACTGTAATTTTTTTTTTAAATCAGCTCGAATGATCCATTATGAAAAACCAAATCAATGTTAAAACAGTAGTTCGTTTCAAAAAAATCAGTGTAAAGCAGTAGTTGGATTACAATAAACCAAGTCAATCCATAATTTGATTTGAACGAAAAAACAACACACAACAATTGTGTGTCTATAATACAGTTATGTATGTACGGTAAACTTTTCAATTCACAGTGTGTGATCTTGATGTTTATTGCCGCTTGTTTCTCAGATTTTGATCGTTGTATGTATTATTTTTATATTAATTTTGCAACTAATAGAATTACCTTTTAATTTTTTTTTACTTTTAATTAAATATTTGATAATATTTTTTGGTAATAATTAAATAATTTAAAATAAAAACTTAAATATTCTATAAAAATATTTTTCATCTTTAATTGTTTTTTGCTTCATACAAATCTAGCTAGTCATACCTAATAATTGAAAAAAAAAACAAGATAATTCATACTTATCACCTATTTTGCTACAGTTCTTTCGTGTGATTCGTGTGATTTGGTTTAGTTAGTATGATTTGTTTTGCTTTGTTGCTGTTTGGTGTAAATTCCGTACTCTTTACACTTCGTATTTGGTTGTTTATAACACACTAATTACCATTAATTTGCAATTGTGTGTTTTTATTTATTTTTTGTTATATGTGTTTTGCACAACATAGCATTTGATTCGTTAGCAAAGAGTGAGCGACAATCAGTATTTAAAAAACAAACGAATGTCTTGAAACGGCTTTTAAATGCATTTGTGCAGAGGTTTAATAGCCAGTACGAAATATTAGTTGCATTGGAGAAATAAGTAAATAAATAAATAACAAATTTTGGGCGGGAATCCCGGGAACCCGGGAATTCGATATTTATTTCCCGCTTTCCCGGGAATCCAAAAAGTGCAGGAATAAAAAAACTCTAATTTACAGGTATCAAAAACGGGTTTCGAATTATTTAAAAACCGGATTTTAACTATTTTTCGGTTTTTAAAAACTGGCGGTTTTCGAGTCATTTTAAAATACGGATTTTCAGTGTCGATGTGTTCGGCAATTTCAAATATTATATAAAAAATTTAAACGTTTTTTATCTATCGTTTACGATTTGAAATCGCAAAGGTGTGCTGGAGTTCGTAATTGCCTTAAATTTGGCGATTTGAAATCACAAGCCTACAGAAATGTGATCTGCAAGTGAACTTGTAAATTTCCTTCAAAATTCATTTCCAACATTAAAAAAGATCATGAACAAAGAATTTTTATATCTTTTCTTCCTTTATTTTAAAAACTCATAATATTTTTAATAAATTTTAATAGACCGAAGTCTAAGGGCAAAAAAATGAAAGTTGTTCATTTGGAACGGTTAGCCCCTTATGGTTTATTATAAAGGAAATAAACCAACACCATTATTGAAAAGGCAGTAACGTAACAATATGCTAGTTCAAGGAGCTTTACCAAATAATGACGAAATTCCCGCTTCTGATTTAAGTCGACTAGAAAAAACTATGGAAACATAAGGGCAAAAAGTAAATAATTTTACGAACACAATGCATAATATGACGCAGGAAATTAAGAATGCAATCGATGTTATTACAAGCTGTAATTAAAAAGCCATGAACTGTCAAAAATTTGTTTTCGGAACGCAAATGAACTAGAATACCTTCTTAAAAATAAACAAACTGCTGTTATGATGGTAGCTGAAGCTCATTTGGCCTCAAGAAATACGTTTACAATCAATGGTTATATATAATATGATACCAAGGACCCTCGAAATAGAGCTTATGGAGATTCTGCCATTTTGATAAAAGCCCGAATCAAACTACATGATGTGTGATCATTGTCAAGATTATCTGCAAGCTACGAATATTTGCGTTGAAAAGTTTTTTTTAATTTATTTATTTACAACTTTGTCAATGGATATCATATCCTTACAGACATTTAAAACAATATAATAACATATTTTTGATACATATAAAATACAAAAATATTGATTTTTTAACAAGATGATAATAGGTGCGTTTGAGTACTTTTACAGTAAAATGCAGTAAATGAGTAAACTTAAAAATCTGCTCTCACAAAAACCTGTTGTCCAAAAAAGTACCCGAACGCAAAATTTGTAAAAATTCGTAAAATAAAGGCAACAGCTGATGGCAAATAATTAAAGTGTTGAAAAATGTTTGAATACTTTTAAATACGATTAAATACTTTTTATAACACGAATATTTTTGGAAAATACAAACAAATTATTTTATGTAATCTTTCATATTTTTTTTTATTTTATTTGAATTTGCTAATTTGTGTCCGGCTAAATTTGATCAATAGTACACGAATACTTTTTCACTATTGATAACTTTAAAAACAAGGGCTGTTCTGAGTACCCGAGTAGTTGACACTTTTACAACTCCAAAAAATTAACATAACAAAACAAAGTTTCAAAAGTTGGTATTTAGCCATATAAATTTTTCACAAACAAGTTTAATTAATTAATATTTATTTATTTTTTGTTTTTATATAAGTTTTATTTCAACTTTTCTTTTTTTAAACAATTTTTTTACAATTTGTATGCCTTTTGTTTGTTTACCTTTTGAAACATATGTTATTTTGTTTTACTAAATTTTACTGCAAAAATTTCTGCAGTAAAAATTTGTAAGTACTGAGTCAAGAACTGTCACTTTACGCTCTCAATTTATGTTCTCATTTACTCTATTTTGTGTACGCGAACGCAATTTAGTAAAATGCAGTAAAGTTCAGTAAAAAAATAGTAAAAACTTTTGTGTTCTCGAACGCAGCTAATATTACGTTTAATCGCATTTGCATTTAAAGAAAAATTTATAACTTTATAAAATTTATTAAATTGACTGCACATCCTTCGAAATGGATCAGCATTTGCGTAATTTGTTCTGAAATATTTAATTGATAGCAATTCAAAGTGTCGAGATGGACGATGAGGAACATTGAATAAAATGTTATGGAGCAGGAAATCAACAAATATCCCCATTAATTAACTTTAATATAAACGACACATTCAACATTGGTCTTCGGCTTTTAAGAGTTGGAAGTTTGATTAGAGCAAGACGGCTAGTGTATGAGTTTATCAATATACAGCTAGGAATATTGTCAGGACCACTTCTATACGAAAATTCAAGTTTTTTTAAGTTATATAAAATTGTGGATATATCAAAGAATGGAATTGAGATAATTTGATAAGCTGATTGATAATATGAAGGAATAATAGAGCCATTATAATCGGCATCAGAATAGGTCGTAGAAAATAAATCGGCAAACATGTTACTTATGTTAAGGTCATCACAGGATTCCCTATCCTGAAACTTCATTAATGTAGGAAATACGGTAGATTTTCTTTTGGAGTTTACAAAATTGTAGAATGATTTAGGATTATTTTTGAAATCATTCCTCATTTTACGCAAGTAATTAGCGTAACAAGATTTGTTTAACGCAATATACTCAGCACGAGCAGTTACATATTTAGTGTATTCGATAAGTCGGCCAGTCTTTTTGTAATTTTTATATAGCTTATTTTTCTTATTTTTTGCTGCAGACAGACGTTTTGTGTTCCAGGGAGGACCACTAGGTTTGCGAAGAGATTGCTAAGGGATACACAATTCCATAAGAGAATCGTTTTTGTATAAAAACGTTTTATTATTTCATCCAACATAATACTCGAGGGCAAAAATAATTCGTCCCAATTTATATTACCCATAAGGTTATTAAGCAAATTGTAGTTTGTATTTTTAAAACACTGTAGCTTATAGTTTACCTCATTAAGTTGCGATTTAGATGAAAAACAAATTGGTAACTTTACTTCTATTGTAGGGTGATATCGATCTTCCGGGGTGGTAATTGGCTCAGATCACTTAACAACGATGTCCACATATTCATTTACAAATATTAAGTCCAATAATTTCCCAGCGACAAATCCATAAGAGAGTTGAAACTCTATACATATTAAATTATTTGTTGACGTAATTGGTGTAAAGAAACTATCATCGGGTGAGTAATTCCATATAATTGAAGGCATGTTAAAGTCACCAACTGAGATAACCAAATCATTTAGTTTACAGTACGTTTACATTTGACAGTACTGGCAAGGCAGTAAGCAAATACATATTAGGTGCCAAAAACACTACTTGCTGTCTTCGTGACGTAGGCGTCCAGACAGTAGTTAAGACAGTTCACTTTAAACAAAATGTCTAACGTGAATGTCGCAGTGCAAGTTCTAGCTAAACGTGTTTTATATGAACTTAACAAATTAAAAATAGCATTGAACAACTATTTTTTGTGAACATAGATAGCCCTTAAGTAAAACATACAAAACCAAAGCATAATTTATTAAATTTCTTTTAATTGTTGATTCTTTTTTTACTTTTGCGAACAAAACTTCAAATTACTGTCAGCAAATGTCAAATCACTGTCCAAGACAGTTGGAAAAGTGTACATGTATTAGTGAAAAAGTTTGCATGTATTGCAACTGTCTTGCCAGTACTGGCAAATGTAAACACCGTGTTAGCATTACGACAAACAGATTTAATTGCGTTAGCATGTTCGATGTACACTGCGTGAGGTGATGACGGAGGAATATAAGAGCAAGTAATGTATATGCATTTATGTTTCAGTTTTATTACTATACCAGTTAATTCAATATTGGAAGGTGATTCGTAACTTAATGCTTCAGCGGGTAATATGTTGGAAACAGCGATGAGGACGCCTTCGGATTTCCTATTATTTTCGCGGTCACGGAAAATTATCACACAATATCTCAGAGCTTAGAACGTTTTCTGTAAGCCAAGTTTCGGTAAAAATTATGATTTGATGATTAACACTGTAGCTATCAACAAAGAGAGGATAGCTTAGTATTTAAGCCCCGGACATTTTGATAAACTAAAGAAATAAGATCCACAGTAGCAGCACTTAGTTTTTTGAAATTTTAGTGTTGCGTGATGGAAGACGAGAAGCCGTGCTACGATTTTCTCTATCAGTAAACTCCCGCACAAATGTATTTATAGGACAGAAGGCAGCATCATGAATTGTATTAAATATTGATCAGGAACAATAACCTTCAAAAACGCTATCTCTCGTGGTTGAGAATGCTTGAATTTAAATGTTGATATTTCTGCATTTGATCTTATTTTGGATTTTATGAAGAACTCAACATCTGCAACAGTCGTATCAAAAGCTAAACGTGATACAAAAACAGCCTTTTTAGGCGGAATAGCTCTAAACGAGTTATGTACTACATGGTTGTTTATTAAATATTGTAAAGTAAGACCAAGCGGAAGTTAAGTCGAAACCTTGTGATTGCTTCTTTATAATCCCAACCTTGATTTTTACAGCCTTATTCATAACAAGAAGTATATACTACGTACAACGAGCTGCTAACTAAAGTGCCGATTAAGCTTAGAAGTTTGTTATCATAGAGTTAATTCATTGCAACATTTTATCCGTCTGCTAAATTTTAATAAATCAACTCTGACTTTTAATGATGCCACATTATATCGCTCAAAAATGCAACACGCTTTGCATTAAACATCGCTGGTTTTGTCATTTCATTTTTTTATTTTTTGCTTTTCTCCCCACATATAATATTAAAATTTAAATAAATTTAAAAAGTAAATTAAAACAAGACAGTAAATAAGAAAAACATAATCAAAATTGTTTGACATTAACAGCTGTTTTCCACAAGTTGCAAACGTTTGGCAGCTCGTTAACAAGAGTTTAAAAAACCGTTAGCCAGAGTTTGGTAAGTGTATTATGAATAAACTTTGTGCCAACTTCATGTCAAATTTTCATTATAAATACGGGTGTAAATATTTAAAAGCCAATATTTTAAATATTATAAACCACTAGGACCCTTTTTCCTAGCTGCTGGCAATTACAGCCCTAAAAATACTTTTTGGGGATCACGACTTATAATACCAAAGGGACGTATTTTGCTTAATACAATTTCTTAAATGGATTTAAATGGGGTCGCGAATAAACAACCAACATATTGGTGTACTGATCGCGACTTTTTCTTGCACCTTAGGTCCTCTATTATACTTAATATATACTTCGGAGATGCCAACAAACAACTTACCCCAAACTTCAAAACTTGCTGACGATACTTTGTGATACAGCTTTTCTACGCGTACACGAAACCCGTCACAAAACATCTCGTTGCTTATAGGATCATATATTTCAACTAGAAATATGGTTAAAAAATTTAAATCAATAGCCAAAGAATATTTCTACACTCGCATATAGAAACAAAATAAGCTCAAATGAAACGAAAAGCAATTCAAATTAGGTGGCTTATACTTCTACTTTACAAATATATCTTAATAGAGTGCTACTGGATTCAGTTATGGGGCACTGCCTCGGCATCTTATATCAAAAAACAATTCAAAGGCGGCAACATGAACTTTTATGAACAATTATAGCTGCCCCTGGTTTGTTAAAAACGCAAATATTCATAAGGATCTTAATGTGCCATGAGTTAACACTAAGATTTTAAAATATGCAGTAAAACATTTAAAAAACATTCGAACTGCATCGGAATCCACTAGCTCGAAATTTTTTGACTAATAGCGGCCACATTAGCTTAAGGGGAAGATATTGCAGAACTCATCCGATTATAAGAGCGCTGAACAACAACATAAATATGTGAACAGAAACCGTAATAGCGAACATTTTCGTCCGACACTGGCAGGGCATCAAATAAAATATTAGAATAAGATTTGATTAATTACACTTTCAAACAAATAAAAACTTTTTGTCTCTTTTCCTCTTATAATAATTTTCTTATGTCTGTGATAGAAGTTTGCTCTTTGACGACATCTTAAAAAGGAAATTTCATTTTCATGTAAATTTTTGATGAAATTCTATTGTTTTTTTATGAAATTTTGTTGTGAAAATACGTATATGCAACTTTCAAGAAATGACTTTCTTGTGTAAAGGCAGTCATTTTAATACAAATGTGTAATTTGGTACACTGTCGTGTGTAATTTCCGAATTCTTGATTAGCAGCACTGACTTAAATGTTTATTAATTCTTTTACTACTCTAACTTTTACTACTTACCAAGAATGATAGAAATAAAGATTACGCCTTGCGCATGTGATGACGTAGTATTTCCCTTATAAAAAAGTTAAAAAAAATTTATATTAATTGTCAAACAAACTAATAATTTTAATAAATATTTTTTATTTTCAAAATTGAATAGAGTAAAAAAAGAGTGAAAATATGAAGTGTGCAGTGGGCAAATGCAAAGTAACAGCAAAAAAAAAAAACAAGTCAGAAATTGTGTAAATAATAAAGTTTAGCGTGTTTTTAATAATATGCTAACATTTTTGGCTATATTTGTATCATTTTACAATTTTCCATAAGATTCAGCCCAAACTAAGCTATGGGTAATATTTTGCAAGGGCGTGAAATCAGTAATTTTGAATAAAGAAAAAATTTGTGCTATACATACCACACAAGAAGATTTTAAAAGAAACTTAAAATTTGAAATGGATAAGTTAACTAAAATTAAATTTTTGCAGTTTATTACTAAATTATTTTGAATAAATTGTTGCTTAAAAGCAAAATATTTGCAAAATCATTTGTTAGAACGAAAGGAATTTGAAGTAAGTTTTTTAGATGTATGAAGTATTTTCGGATGAGGTTACTAAATGCCGAGATTGCTTAAAATTTCAACAAGCCAAAGAGGAAACTAAATAAAATTAGAAACTAAAATTCTTGATATAAAAGAATTTTCCCTTTTTCGTCTGCTTTAATTTATGAAGTAAAGATAAAGTTAATGTACATAATGTATGTATATAATTATGTATTAAATAAAACTATGAAAAAATGACCTTAAAAAAATCTTTTATTTTAAATAATTTAAATAGAAAAATTATAAATTGTCCCACTGTTATGTTTACACATAAATATATGAGTTTGAGAGCTAAACAATTTTAGCCAATAAGAACACAGGTTGTGTGACGTCAGAGTTACTACATGCGCAGTAAAATAATTTTATGCCTGCCTGATGTCGTAATCTTTATTCTCTATCATTCTTGGTACTTACTACCATCAACTTGGTAAGAACATCTTGGCGAACATGAATTCTGCTAGTGTAGACTCTTCATGTTCATATTTCGTTCATGTACTGTCATCGTTGGCTAACATATGTCTTATGGTACCCACAGACGATGCAATATTTGTCAAAACACGTGTTACTATATATGTTTCAGTTTTTACCACAGACGATTACAGTAAAAACGAAACATTATTTATTTATTTATAAAAATTTATGTTGATGTCATGTTCAATTCGATAACTTAGAGGCCACAAGATCAATTTTTGTCTTTCAATACCTTTCAATTTGCTCTCATTTCTTAACAGCTGATTAGAAGTTTAGTGAGCAAATTTTACGTCCGCCAAGATAGCAACGAAAGGTAGAAACGACGGAAATAAAAAATCAAGGGATTTAGTGGCAACATCGGAATTGAAAATGAAGGTATTTTTGGATATAATGATTTTTGAAATTTAGTGGAAAAAGATTAAAAACATCAACCTTCCGTTCCACAGAAAAGTGGGTTCATCTAAAATGGTCAGTAAAAATCTTTGCTGATTTATGCCAGCCAAACAAGGAAGTTTCAGGGCATAAACTCACCTAAAAATTAAATGACAGCAATTTTGGAAAAATATCCTGAGCCGTTTCAGAGAAAAGTGGGTTCATCCAAAATGGTCGGCAAAAATCGTTGCTGATTTACACGTGATTTTTAGAATTGTGGTTTTAAATTTAATTTTAATTTGCCATTCATTAATGAAAAAGTAGAAAATTAAAGGGATGATTAATAAAACTATGTAAACAAATTAAGTACAGATCGTTTTTAGGCTACAAAAACTATTTTAACCATTATCACTATATCTTAAAAGTTTTTTTATGGTTTCTGCGGTTTTCATATTCAAATGCATAAACTGAACACAGAAAAGAAACGGTTTAAATTATTTTCAATACAATGTTAATTTCAACCGAATTTGAAATTTAGTGCTCAAAAAAATTGCACAAGTTTATGTTTTAAAAACTGTTATTTTCTTAATAACTTAAATTTTTTATTTTCGACAAAAATGTTTTAGTTAATTTTAGCCTAGGGCTGCCACATTTTATCTTCAAACCCAAATTTAAAATGAAAATTTATAAAATATCCTCTCTTAAAATAAAAAGCCTCCAAATGTATTATTTTTAAATAAAGTATTATGTTTTAATGTTTTTAATCAGTGGGGATTATTTGTATCTTATAAAGTTGTATCAGCCATTTTATATAGTTTATGTACTTTTGAAGCTGTGAATATTTCAATTGTGGGGGATTAGGGTTATAATAAGGACCCCACAAGCAGATTCATTTTATGACTGAAATATGAATTGGCTTAGCCATTATGTTTGTGGACATACATTTAAAAGTAATTTTACTTCTTAGAATGTAAACATGTTGACCAAAACAAGAGCTAAACGTTTTTAACATGGTCCAATTAGTAGGTCTGCGCGAAACGCCTGCTGATTTTTTTTTGCAGAGTTGTGTGTTTTTTGTGCAATCGCTTTTGTAGCGATTGGTTTTTACATCTCTATAATTTTCTACACAAACAAATGCGGTTGGCTTTAACTTTTATGTTTTACACAAATAAAATGAATGTTGTTTATCATATTGGTGCATTGTTGTAGTTTTCCGCAGATCTACTCATTGGCCCATGGTTTTTTAGATACACAAAATTCTTCTGCCGATGCATTTTGAATAAAAAACTGATGTAGCGATCAGTTTTTATCCGTCCAGTATTGAATTTTCGTTATAATTTGTTTAATATAAATTTTATTGAAATGAGTTTTTTAACTAAGCAGATCTTATAAAAGTTAGCCTGTAAAAAAACAAAATTTTCAATAATTTCCCCAAAAAGAAAAGTAGTTTTTTTGACCCTAAATGATTTTTTTTTATCTAATTTGAGTTTAGAACCCGAAACCTGGAAGCCCTGCTTTAGTCAACTGTTTAAGCAGGGCGAATTCATTTATATATTAATTCGCCTTGTTTTTGACATTACATGACCGAAAAACAAAATACCCTCCTGTCAAGACGAATTAAATTCGCCTTCCTGTTGTTTTTTGTGTTGTAGTCTCGCCGCCACCTGAGGTGAATTCGCCTTGGTAACAACTTATGAAAGTTCATAACATAGATTATGTGCAAGGCGAATTCAACTTTGTTGATTGTGTGTAATCTGTGGTTCACAACACAGATTAATGTCTGGTTGATAATATGAAGCTACTACTTAAACATGTTAACCCTACTGGGACATCACATAATGCGTCTGTTATATTTTTACATGGTTCCGGTAAGTTTTCCCTAAAACCATGAAATTTTTAATACTAGTACATATGTATTTATATTTACAGGAGATACTGGAAAAAATTTAATCGATTGGGTTAGGTTTCTGCTGGGTCGCGACATGGAATTTCCTCATATAAAATTGATATACCCAACCGCACCATTTAAACCTTACACTCCACTTGGTGGCCAGATGTCAAATGTATGGTTTGACAGAGAATCAATATCGATAACAGCTCCGGAAAATCTTCAAAGTTTAGAAGAAATTTATAAAGAAGTCAATGAAATGATAAACGAAGAAATTGTACGAGGTATACCGGTTAGTCGTATTATAGTTGGTGGATTTTCAATGGGTGGTGCTTTAGCAATTCATGCTGGATATCATTTAAACACAAAATTATCTGGCGTATTTGCATGCTCCTCATTTCTAAATCAGGAATCATTAGTGTATGAATCGCTAAAAAAATCATCTCAAGTTGACACTGATTTACCAGAGCTACGAATGTTTCATGGTGGACGTGACACATTAGTGCCATTAGAATGGGGACAAAAAACTTTTGAAAATCTGGTGAAATTCGGTGTAAAAGGAGAATTTACACCGCTAAAAAATACATTGCACGAATTGAAAAGACAAGAGTTATTGGATTTAGAAAAGTGGATTCTGCAAAAATTGCCTCCACGAGATAAATAAAACGGATTAATTACAAATATTTTTGGATGAAATGCAGTTTACGGGGCACACAAAAAAAAAGATATGCCACCCGATTCAGAATTAAAAAAACCAAAATTAAAAATTAAAGGGTTGAGGACCCCTATGCCCAAAAAAACCGCCCGCCCACTAAGTAGTATGTGTGGGTAGTAAAATTAAAGGTATACCTTCACAATTATAATTGTGAAAAAAAAAACGAAAATAAACTAATCTGTATGTGTGGGTACTCAAAGGTAATTTTCTCACGATTGCAAATTTCCTGTTGGTTTTTGTATTCGATCATTATTTTCCTTTCTTGATTAGTTTACAAATCTTTTAGATGCAAACAAGCATTAGTTAGCGAAGCCGGTGTTTGTTATACCATAGAGTAAAAAATTCTTGCGACCGGCCGAAGGCCGGCTATTCAGAGAAGCTTTAGTTAGCAAAGCCGGTGTTTGTTATACCAGAGGAAGAAATACTTGCGCCGGGCCAAAGGCCGGCTATGCAGAGAACTTTCACTTAACGAAGCCTGTATTTATTATACCATAGAGAAAAAATTCCATACGCCCGGCCGAGACCCGGCTATGCACATAAGCTTTAGTACCAAAAAGTTTTTGCCTGCAGCTAATTTCTTTTAGTTTGAGTATCCAAGCATAGGTGTAAGTAGGGGTGGGTCCACTTTTTTTGCCCCAGAGGGTCGCAGATGCCCACCTGCCCTACATTTTATTATTTTCGTTTTTCTTACACAATTACCTTTCATTTGAGTACCCACACTTACCACTTAGTTGTCGGCCCAGTTTTTTTAGATCCAGGGGGTTCCCAATTTTTTTTGCGTGTGCTCCGTAAACTGGATTTTGCCATATTTCTTATTAAAACTCTCAAAACAATAATTGTTTTGAGATATTTAGATCCCAATATTTGGGGTCTCTCTTTTCGTTATCTAGTTGGGCATGTTTGTAAATGCATCACTGCTCTGCACTTTTCTCTGGAACGGCTCAGGAGATTTTTCTAAAATTGATGTTTTTAAACTGTAGGTGGTATTCAACCATATTCCGTTGAGTGAACGCCCTGACACTTCCTAGTTGGTTGGCATAAATTGGCAACGATTTTTACTGACCATTTTGGATGAACCCACTTTTCTTTGGAACGGCTCCGGAGATTTTTCCAAAATTGATGTTTTTCTACCATATTCCGTTGAGTGTATGCTCTAAATCTTCCTAGTTTGGCTGGCATAAATCGGCAACGATTTTTACTGACCCTTTTGGATGAACCCACTTGTCTTTAAAACGGCTCCGGAGATTTTTCCAAATTTATGTTTTTAATCTTTAGGTGGTATTCTACCATATTCCGTTGAGTGTATACTCTGACACTTCCTGTTTGGCTGGCATAAGTCAGCAACGATTTTTCCTCACCATTTTGGATGAAACCACTTTTCTCTGAAACGGAAGGTTGGAAGGTAGATGTTTTTTAATCTTTTTCCACTAAATCATTATATCCAAAAAAACTCTTCATTTTCAATTCCGCCGTTGACAGTAAATCCCTTCATTTTTTTTTCCGCCGTTGCCAACTTTCGTTGCTATATTGGCGGTCGTGAACAAACCAACCAAAGGTTCCAAACAAATAAAAAAGCTTCCACAACCGCTGTTTTCGAAGTAGCCACAAGTAAGAACAATCGTGTTTGTGCTACGGCAATTATTGTACCTATTTGGTTTTGTACCAACAAGCGGCAGTTTGTATAAAAAAGGGCAGTCGTGTGATTTCAGAATATTTTATTGGGGGTAATTTCATTATTGTGCGTCAATAAACCACAATAAAAATTGTGTCATATTGGTGCATTAGCGGCAATCGTGTCATCCTACCTTAAGGCATTAAATCTTAGAGTCAATGACAAATCTTCCCAAATTTTTTTTATTTCTCCTTTATTTCGATTAAAACCACAAGCAATCTCATTAGTAATACTTGTGGCTTTTTTGCAAATAAAATGGCAAATGGTAGATGTGATACCGCATCAACGGAGTAATATCGCACAAGGGGGTAAATAATTGCAAATTTTGGTTCCGCGCAAAAATTGTTTTCCTCAATCACGGAACGCAATCAATAATATTACCCAATAACTTCGATTTGGACTTATGACGTTGTTGCAGGAAATGAGCGATATGTAGTAGAAAATGGCTGCAGATTAGATTGATTGATTTAAGAACAAGTACGTTTTCTGCGTTTGCTTACTTTAAAAAATATGCCGTCAAAGAACATTACAATTTGTTTATTAAAAAAATTCTAGCTTAGCATCTAGATACAATTTTTTCCACGAATTACAAATATTCCGAATTTGGCAAAAACTTAGTGCAATTTTTAAATCCACATAGACAGGGAATTCTTCCAATAGTTGACAAATTTTTTGTTTTAATATAGCTCGCTCCTTCATTATAATGAAAACAAATTTCTTCCCCAGCCTCGATGAAGCGTTTCGAGAAAAATGCTAAAACGGAATTTATGAAATACTCTGTTCATCAAAACGCTATTTAAATAAATCTTACCAATTTTTGGCAACAGGCAATCGATTCGAACACTAACTATATGGCAGTTTGGTTCACAACTATGATTCAAATAACGCCCAATATTTCCTTTCCTACTAGGATTCACAATGGTCAATAAATTTGTACTGATTTCTGGAGACGAACAAGACTCTTTTAAAAACAAAATGTAATTCATTTTGTGTTCCATTTCATTTTGTTCTATAATATTATTTGCTTCTTGTCTTGTTAACAATTCACCAGCGTATTCGCAAATAAACGCTCCTTTAGGAATATCTCGTGTAGTTATTAAACCGTTTGAACAATATTTTGGAGAATAGACAACCTTTAAAAACTTTCGCGGCCCATATTGTACTAAACGGTTTTGACACATTTCAGGTTTACACGTACACAAATGGGAACATTCGTATATTAAATCTCTTATATCACGAAAGTCGTTCAAGACATGCTCTTGGTAATTTTTATCAAATACATAATTAGAGCCATGATTACATTTTAAACATTGCTCCTCCAGTCCATTATTGCATTCACACTTGTTGAGTAAAGTTGTATTAAAATGTTCATACAATTCTTTACTCTCATCACATTCGTCGAAATTTTCCAGAACTTTTTCACTTAGTATGTTTTCAAGAACATATTCAAGATTTTTATCCAAATGGTTATAGTCATCAATAAATTCACATGATAAGTCCATGTAAAACAGTTAATAATTTAGTAATTTTTATAATTTATATCACAAATTATATTATTAATTTAGTGTATTTAAAAAACTTTAATAAAAATTACATTACTTTTGTGCTAAAAATTCTTTGTTTTGTTTATTTTTTTGCTATTATATAAATGCTGACAAGTGTTGCCAATGAAGTATTTGGAAAATACAAATGACATTGTACTGTGCACACAGCGTTGCCATATGTGTAGATTTATCTACATTTTGCAGTTTTTCTAAGAATTGAACAGTTTTGAAGTTTTTTGTTAAAAAAATAAGTTTTTCTGTATATTGTGCAGTTTTTGCATTAAAATTTTTTAATTTCAATTTTCTTATATTATTATTTCTTTCTTACGCCATAACAGAGGCAAGCTTTAAGAGCCTAACAAGAAACACAAACGTCTTTGGAAACACGCACTTTCCGTTAACCACTCAAACCTAATTTATCATTTTTCAATTAATTCTAATAAAATACTTTTATTCTTTTAAATTTGTATGTCTCGTCGTTTCCTTCTTGATTCTGCAAAATGTTCACTTAAATGATTAAATTTAGCACTATGTAGCGCAAACAATTATATTTTCTATTTTTCTACAAACGTGATTTAATTGTCAAATACCCCCAATTAACAAAGCAAGAGGATTGTACAAACAGTTTTGAAGTTGGCCAAGCTGTTTGAGTAGATTATTTGGCTTTTACTTTCGAAAGTTTAATTATGTCCCTGTTAACATTTTATGATTTTTGATGTTTCTTTTCTACAGTTGCATTTAAGTTCACATTTTAAAGCTTTATTGCAAATCGGAGCCCGAACTAAAATAAATATTGTATTAAATGAGAAAACAAAAAAAAAAAAAAAATCGCAAGTCTACATGTCCTTGTGTACTCCTCTTAATTACACTCTCTTCCATCGAGCCTACAAAGTAACAATATTCGTTAATATTATATTGTATTTGTTTCTGTTACTACGTTTATACGCACGACTTATTCACAAATAAATATATTGCAAGTAGAGAACATTGCCGCATAAACAGTGAATTGAATTCTTATTTGCGTATAGCTAACTCATGAAAACAATTCCTGATTAACGACACTATTTGCAAATAAGATTTGTATTTATTTATTTCGTAATATAAGCCACTGAGGCCAAATATATATTACACAGCACTTAGTACCTAAGTATTACATCAGAGAAATATATGTATAAAAAATAAGCATATATATACAGTCAGCAAAAAAAAAAATTGTACAGTTAACAAATAAAAATAAATATAAGCACAAAAATTATTTATAACGAGGAATATGTGTTTATTAATGAGAAATTAAAACCTGAGATCTATATTTTAATTATATAAAAAAACATTTTTTTTAAGGAAAAAACTACGACAACAAAAATATGCCAATATTCTTGGGCAAAAAAAACTTGTACAGAAGTGGAATTCTTATTAAAACAATAAAATACTTTAAAATATTTAACTTTTTAAAATTTTGTGTGTTGACCTTTTGCTTCTTTAACAGCTTGGAGTCTTCTTGGCATCGAATGCACCAGATTTTTTGTGACAGCTACAGGTATAGATTGCCATATATCCATTAGAGCGTTTTTTAGGGTTTCTTTGCTGGTTACATGGTATTCAATAATTTTTCTTTTCATGAGCCCAAAAATGTTCTATGGGGTTCAAGTCTGGGCTCTGGGAAGGGTGGGGCAAAACCTTTTTTGTATTATAAAGTAGCCATTCTCTGCCTACAACGGCAGAGTGCTTTGGGTCGATGTCTTGAACAAACACAAAGCCATCCCCCAAGCCCATTTTTTGAGCAGATTGAGTCAAATTATTTTTTAATATATTTAAATAATCTATTTTATTCATTATCCCCTCTATAAAAACAAGGTCACCTACGCCTGTTGCACTCATAGCACCCCAAACCATAACATTTCCACCTCCGTGCTTAACACAATGTGCAATGTTTCGTGATTTTAGGGCTTCTCCTTCCTTTCTCCACACGGATTTTCGACCATCACTGCCGAAGATATTAAATTTGGACTCGTCTGTGAAGATTACAGTGTCCCAGAAGGCATTGTCCTTCTGAATATATTCATTCGCGTATACTAAACGTTTTTTATGTTTGCTTTGGAAAGAAGAGGTTTCATACGAACAGAGTATCCCTTTAAATCTTGGGAGTGAAGGAAGTTCCTAATAGTCTGTGGAGTTACATCAACAATTTCACCAATTCTAAGTTCATTGGCTATTTTAGCAGCGGAAATTTTTGGGTCTTTTTTTACAAATTTACAAATTTGTCTTTTAATTTGGACAGTATTTATTTTTTTTGGACGACCACTTCCAATAGGTCTTTCGCAAGATCCATTTTTTTAAAAAGTTTTTACAACATAATGGATAGTACTATGTGTTTTGTTCAGTATTTTTCCAATTTCAAGTGTTGAAGTAGGAAATTTCCACATTTTAATAATTGCTTCCTTCAAATCCTTGGACATTTGCTTTTCCGTCATAATTACTTTTATTCCACAGGGTAAAAAGACACTGGTTAATTTTAATAAATACTTTAACTTTTTTAAACAAAAATACCTTTGTCGATTTTTGTAAAAAAAATTTATAACGGAACCTTTTTTATAAACAAAGCAACAAATGTACAAGTTTTTTTTTGCGTTTCAGTGCTGACAAGTTTATTATTTTAAGAGACATTAATACGATCAACCATAAAGAGACAATTTAACATACATTTGAAAATAGATAAAATATCCTGTAATTTGCGTTTGGAATATTTTTAATTAAAGGTGTACAAGTTTTTTTTTTTTTTTGTTAACTGTATATAAAGACATTATATTATTAATAAAATCTAATAACAAACAATCTCAATTCATTCGCTCCCCCGAGCATAAAAAAATCACAAGGACATATATTAATATTGATTAATAATAATAAAGAGTTAAATTCGGTCCAAATAGGAAAGTGCGTATATGCTAAGTTTTCAAGCAATACATAATAATAACTACTAATTTGCATCCGAAAAATGCGCCATTAGTTTCAATCTGAAAGCATTATTAGAGTGTGTGAAAGTACGTAATTCTAATGGTAGGGGGTTCCAATGATAAATAACTGACACGGAAAGATCTAGAAAATGCTGATCTAACAATTCTAGGAACAATAAGGTGTGGGTTCCTAGTACGAGGTGAGAATAGAACAGCATTACGAAGCGCCAAGGGCTTGCCACTTTTTATAAGCTTATGAAATAGACTTAGATTGCGAAACGATACTAGTTCATTAAAAGAGCAGCCTAGAAAATTCTTCACAAAACCAGAAATATGGTCCCTACGTCGAACATTATATACAAACCTAACAACTGCATTTACCAAACGTCTCAATCTGGCAAGAAGGAAACCAACAGTCCCAGATATTACTTCAAACCCATAGAGAACCTGTGACATCAAAACCGCATGCGCTAATCTCTTCCTAACGTGAAAGGGTAAAAATATACTTGAACAGTAAATTCTCCGCAACGAACCCCAAACTCTCCCCGACAAGGAATCAATATGATTACTTAAACACAGCTTCTTATCAAGAATAATTCCCAAACATTTATGATTATCAACAAATTGAACTTCATTATCACCCACAAAAATATCCATGGTAGTAAAAAAACGAGACGTGGGGCCAAACATCATTGCTTTGGTTTTCCCTGTATTAATCGACAAATAATTATCGACGTCCACTGTCTTAAGTATATCATACTCAAGAACTTCATTAAATCTTCTATTCCCTCTAAAGAGCAAAAAAACATCATCAGCAAAAATAAAAGGAGTGCAGTGTATAGAGTTAATTACATTCGAGAGATCGTTTATATACAAAATAAACAGAAGAGGACCCAGAACTGAACCCTGGGGGATACCAGCATGAAGGGGAAGTCTTTCAGAAACAACATCATTAGCAACAACGAATTGAGACCTACCAGTTAAATAAGACATTAGAAGCCTGCAGGCAGTCCTTGAATTGGAACTCACTCGAGAGTTTAAGTATAAGCCTTGAAATATTAATTGAATTAAATGCCTTGGAGAGGTCCAAAGAAATTAACACACTCAATATATCCTCATTAGTATTTCCCCTTATACTGTCAGTGAGGCTTAATAGAAGGAAGGTAGAGTTTAAGCCATTACGAAATGCATACTGAGATTCAGAAATTTTATTAGATACCGAATTAACCATTTGCTCCTTAAGAACATGTTCAATGACCTTTGACAGTGCTGGAAATAGGTCTAAGATCATCAGGACTACGAACTACTTTAGTCTGAGGTATAGGGACAATACGAGCAACTTTCCAGGCAGATGGAAATATAGACGTAGTTAAAATCGAGTTAACCAAGTGTAGAATAGTATCAGAAATTAAAGGAAAACCAAGTTTCACTCTCACTCCATCTATACCAACAGATTTAGAATTAACCTTATTCAAGGCCTCAAATAGTTCCATCTCACTTACACAAGAAAATGAAAAGGACTCAGGCGAGGTTTCAGAATGATCAAAGATGAAATCATTCGAAGTAGGAGCAATAGAGCCTACAAAATAATCATTTATAGCATTGCAATCCATATCCAAACAATAATTTCCATTCCCAATACAACCAGAATCTCTAATAGCTTTCCAAAAGCCACAGGAATCTAAAGAACCGAAAAGCTTAGAAAAATATTTACTTCTTTCCTTGCGTATAACATTTTTTGCCCTATTACGAAATTTACAATATGTTTGCCGGTTTAAGTTTGAAGGGTTAGCCTTGAAGGCAGAAAACGAAAAATCACGAAGAGACCTAGCTAGGACTACTCTGTCAGATTTCATCCATGTATTTCCTCTTTCACCTAATCGAACCCTAACACTTGGGACAAAGGAATAGCGATCATTCAAAAGGGAGCTAACAAGAAAACACTTTTCATCAACATCAACAGTGTTTAAAATTGCAGAAAAATTATACTCATTAAGAAACGAAAATAAACCAACTCAATCTATATTTTTGTAGTCACGATATTCTAAGAATTCAACAAATTTGGCAACACTCAAGGTAAACGATCCAAAAATAAGTGAGTGGTCTGAAATTGATGGACATTGCACTTGGTAACTGAGGCTAATCAAAGAGGGATTGCTTACCAAAAAGAAATCAATAAGCGACGTTGTCCCAGTCCTTAAATCGAAATGCGTAGGCTTAGAATTATGAATTATAGATAACTTACATCTAAAACAAAATAAACGAAATAGGTCAGACTTCGGAGGTAAAAATAAATTGAAGTTAAAATCCCTAACAATAATGATATCAGTGTATCTAGATAATAAATCACTATGATATCTTTCAAACTTGTCTAAACACCCATTTGGAAGATAAACTGTACCAAACAAAAACTTTCTGTTATCAGAAGATAATTCAACAAATAGAGATTCGCAACCAGAAATTTGAACCTTGGATACAACACTTTACTTGAGTTTCTTGGAGATATAGATACCAACACCACCACCCCTATAAGAATAAGGCCTGTCATTACGACAAATTTACTACCGGGGATTTCAACAGCTTGATCAGAAATAAGGTCATTAAACCACGTTTCAGTTACAGCAAGCACATCAAAAATACCATGGCCAATGATTGACTTTAACTCGTCAAGTTTGACGGAATTCCCACTAGGCGATAAGCTACGGCAGTTTAAATGCGCAATATTACATTGATTGGCATATGGGGTTAACATATTTTTAAAATGCACACTATCCCTAACACGGGGGTCCACCTGAGATAATATCTGATATAATATGTGAGAGAACTTCGGCAGAATGGGAGAGCACATTTCTTCATGTTAATCTTAATCTTAAACAAGGGGAACACGTATCTTATAAGATTTCATAATTTACTGATTTTCGTACAGTAAACTTGTGTCGTTTTTGATTCTTTTTTTAGTTCTTTCTCTGTTTTTAGTGTTTAATATTATTTTTTAAGCACTTTTCACAAGAATTCAACTATTTTCACTTAAAAAATTAAACATTTTAATGATAGCGTCTTATTATTAATTTATGTGTATGTATGTATGTGTATTTTTGACAGCTCATCTTATAAGATAGTTGTTATAAGATTTCTCATAACAACTGTCTCATAACATTTATTATAATATTAATACTAACACTATTTGAGAGTCCACACGTAAGATAATACTCTCTGCGATTGAATTTGACGTTTGCTAATATAAAAATCTTATATCTTATATCAGGTGGAGACCCTGTGTAACTATAGGACCAAGATTCTCTCTAAAAGGCATCATAATAAGGGATTACAATTATGCCAGGGGAGTACGAGATGAATACCAAAAAAATATTATTATACTCTTTCATAATTAATAATAAAAAACAATTTAATATATTCATTAACTAGCAGCCGTTCATATTTAAAAATAAAAAAAATAAAAGAAATGAGATCATCTTGAAATGATAACAAGGAAATTTCATAATGTTTCAATTTAAAGTCAATCTATAATAAGAGATAGACCGAAAACTGACAATAAGAAAAAAAAAAAGAAAAAAAATCTAATTAATTGAACTAAATAAAGAAAAAAATGAGGTTGTAAAACAAACAAAAGGCAGCGAGTTTAGCTATAATGAGTATAGTAATAAAGACATTAAAATTTATGCACAGCAAAATTCCAAAAAGAAAACATCTCATGATCGCAAACTGAATATTAAAATAATAAAAAATGATTAAGTTAAAATATAAAACTACTACAAAAAAAAAAAAGAAAAAAACATAGCACCATTAAAGCAGCAGCATTTTCCTTAAACAAACCAGCACAGCCAACAGCATCCAGAACAATTTCTTTTCCATCCAACATCGTTAATTTAGCCTTGGGCTTATCAGCATTCAGAATACGAAACTTAATAACAATTTTATCACTAAGAAGTTTTCTGCATACAGCATTTAGTTTAGCAGAAGATGGCGTGAAGTGGTCGTTCAAAAATACTCTCTTCTTAATAGCCAATTTACCAGAACCATCGTCGGAATTCAGCGTATTGACCACATTCCTTACTAAATCAGAAACCAAGAGAGAACGGGATTTAATAGTTGTAAAATAGGCCTTCATTATTTGGTCACGAACGGCGACACTGTTAAATTTAACCAAAACGAACTGCTTATTATGTAGGTAACAGGCATGATTTATATCGTAAGGCTTCATGGGCACTTTGTAAAATGTAGCCAACTCAACAACAGGAACAGAGAGATCCGATAAGCCAGGTGGTAGACCACGAATTATAATATCAGAACGGTTGAATTTCCGATGTAGCGGATTATTTTCCATTTCAAGATGTGCAATCTTCTAAGAAGTAGAGGATTCTACCTGGCTCAAACGTAAGTTACAGTCAGCCAAATCGGATTTAAGATTACTTATACATGACGAAACTTCCGACATAAATTCAGCAACGATATCGACAAGCGTTTGTTTTATACTGCTACAATCATTATTACTTTTACTAATTAAATCATCAAACCTTCCACTTAGGGACGCAATGTCATTCCGCAAGGAGTTAACCATTACATTAGGCGGGTATTTCTTACATGAGGAACAAATAAACGACAAGTTTTTAAAGTTACTCATAGCTTTTAGCTCACCATCACTGATACTTTCACACGATGAATGAAACCACAGTTGACAGACATCACATTGAGCTCCAGATTGACCTCTAGAAAAACTAGCCTGGCAAGCACCACATAGATCTTTCTTCCCACCAGCCATAATAAAAAAAAAATGTAATTTTTTAGTATTCAAGCGACACAAGTATACAGAAGAAAAAATATGGCGCCAACGGGTAATAATAATAGCAAAAAACAACAACAGCAAGGTTCCAAAGTAAATACGTAGAGCACAAATTTTACATCAGTAAATTAACGCACAGGTTATTTCTTTTATTCTATTCCGGCAAGAAGACTTGCAATCAGTTAAAAAAAAATTGTAATTAACAATTTCACTTTATTTAGATCATGAGAAATTAAGTTTAAAAGATGAAAAATATGACAGCTAAAATTAAACACGCTTAAGGCCGTGTCAGATACAACTTTGTCGCTTTGCGTGAAGTTTCTACCTTTGGCAGAAAAACGCAAAGCAAAAGGTGTATGACACAATGAAAACTTTGACAACACTCACGCATTGTTTGTTTACTTATAAAAGCGGCTGGAAATTCGTACATTTACTTATTTGTTATAAAAATAACAGTTAAAAATTTAATAGGACGGTTTTTTGGAATTGAATTTGGCAAAAAAAATTAAAAAACAAAAGAAAATTATACTAGCCAATTGTCAAAGCGCGCAAAAAGATGAGAGTTGGCTAACTTTTTGCTTCGCTCCGCTTTGAAAGTACTTTACGTGACATGTTTCGTATAAGTACGTATATTTTATCTTAGATGTCAAAGCGAATCGGTATCGCAACGCGAAGCAAAAGTTTTATCTGACATGGCCTTTACTCAGGCATCAGGGTTGCCATAACCGTTTTAAGTTTTTATTTCGATGTGGCACATCCATATGACAACAAAAATAAAATTAACTCAAAATTGTGCAAATAATATATACAAATACACCATAATTTTTGATTTTGTTTTTTAATTTTTAGTTATATACATACATACAGTGCTACCGAATGATTAAATTTTCCATCTGGCATTTCATAAAAATAAGAATTTTCTGTAAGAAAAATTTACATATATGTAGGTATATAAACAGTAATTTAGTTAATCGCAAATAACTTGCGAATAGGCTACGTATAAACGTAGTATGTATTACACGTACATATGTATGTTAAAACAAATTAAGTAAATTATATATTTTTATTTTGGCAATTTTTATGCGCAGTTTTTTTTTAGTTAAATTCAGTTTTTTTTTCCTTAAGATGCAGTTATTTTCAAAAAAATTATGGCAATGCTGTGTGCACATCAACACGTATTCGCCACATGCAAGAACATGAACTAATTAATACCGTTACTCTGCCGGCTTTAAGTTCATGTCATGTTCATGGCCCAATTAGTAGGTCTGTTCAAAACGCCTGCTAATTTTTTGTAGAGTTGTGTTTTTAATCACAATACATAGGCATTAGAGATGAGCGATCCCGTGATTTTTAAAGATCATCGTGAACAGTTTTCTGTTCTTTTATAGCAATTGCGGCCAAGCTATATGTACAATGCGCGAGCTTTCGCAAGAGCTTTAGTAAGCACTTTGCAAAGAAAAAACAACAAATTGTAAGAGCTTTCAAAACTGTTTACTTATACAAGCATACTTGAACAAATAAACTTTGGCTTAAAACAATACTAATAAGATAGAAGAGAGAATGAAAGGAACAGCAATAACATTCGACATTTCGTTCAAAAAACGCTATTACCCACACAAACTGTGAAATATCATAAATTTATATACATATGTACAAAAAGAACGACTTATAAAGTACCTGTTACTTGACAAATTTGGTCACAACTGTGATTCGTGATTTTTCAGTAACAGTGATTAAATCACAGGTACAGAAATATCGCTCATCTCTAATAGGCATAAATGGGCAAAATGTCAAAAATTGTTTTCATTTTTTATTATATTTTTTTTTATATTCTTTTTGATTTCAATAAATAGTTTTTATTATTGATAAAATAAAAAATAAAATACATATAATAATTGTAAAAAAAATTTTTAATAACCATAATAATAAAAAAAAAAAGTGTAATAACACAATAAAATGCGTTATTGTGCAGTGTGTAATAAACATTTTAAAAGTGTATGCGGTGTGTTACATGAAATTTGCGTAGATCATTTTTCGGAAGCAAGCATTGTACGCCAAAATTCGGGCTGAATATTTTCATTAAATAAAATAAATACATGATTAAAACAAGACACATTTTTCTTAACAGGTGACAAGTTTTTGACATTTTTACCATTTGAATACACAAACAAAACGCGTGTTGTTTTTTCTATTGTTGCATTATTGTAGTTGTGCGCAGACCTACTAATTGGGCCATGGTAATGTTTAAGTCGATAGCTCTTGAAGACGTAGTGTTACAAATTAAGAACAAACCGTTCATAAAAAGAGAACATAAGTTGTCATCTGCTTTGTTTGACTTATGTATTTTATACACTCAGTTTTTAGTGTTTAACAAGTGCGGGCAGTTCTTACTAGGGATGCCAATCGGGACTGATTGTTGGTAATCCCGATCCCGAAATCCCGGTATTTTCGTGATTCCGGGATTTTCGGGATCCCGGAATTTTACGGGACTTCGGGATTTTTCGGGATCAATGTGTTTCTTTAAGATGCCTTTTTTAATAAACAACACTTTTTGAATATTCAAAAGGTTTTATATACGTAACATAAATTTTTAAAAATGAAAACAACAAAACAACTTATTTTATATATATGTTTATAACACTGATCAGATTCTGAAAAAAGCTTAAAAAAATGTACGTATCTCTTAGTTTTTCTAGATCAATTCATTTCGGTTTTTTGACAGCAATTAAATTTTTAATGTCAATTAAGTTGTGACGAAATTAATGCACTGCAAAGTGTAGTCCCTCATCGATCTCGATAGCTGAGTTAAAAACTGTAAAAGTATGTCGACTGCAGTGCAGTACACCTCCAGGGTGAGGGCGATATTCATAATCAATAATTTAAGTACGTTTGAAATTTATTTTAAAACAAAATGTTTATACAAATGTTTCTTAAAACAGATTTCAAGTTTAAATAATTTATTAATGAATACTACAGATAATGTTTATTTATAAAAAAATTATTTTATTTGCCGTATGTTTTTTAAGCAAATTTTTTATTATTATTGTACCGGAAGGAATATTTGCTATTTCATCAATATTATGACTTAATTGTTATAATTATATCAACTTTTATTCTTTAGTTTCTGATTTCTATATTTTGCATAAAAATAATCATTTTTAGTTTGGTACGTTACGTAATTGTAAAAAAGGCTTGAGATGTGAATCTTCAAATATCGTTTCTACTTAAAATAATGGTTTTTATTGAGCCAAATACAAAAATCCAGAAATAGTCGTCATATATCAAGCAAAAATTAAATATTTTAAATACTCGCTGTGTGCCAAAAACAAAAATTTAACTCAAAAATAAAAATTATTTGCAAAAATATAAATCAAATATAATTTTTAATAATTCTTTTGTATATAGTATACAAATTCAATAAAAACGAACAGTTTTGTACATACAAGTTGATATGTTAAAAATCCCGGGACTCATAAAAATAAATCCCGTGATTCGGGATTTATCAATCCCGAAAAATCCCGGGATTTCGGGATTTCCGGTTTGACATCCCTAGTTCATTAATTAATTCATTTATTAATGATGTGCTAATAATCCCAATTTTTTAAATGAAAACACTGAAATTTATTGTTGTGGGAAAGCTAGTTCCTATGCGCATTTCGCTGGTTGCTTAGGCCAGCTCGTCAGGAAACTTTTTCCAAATACTTTAGAAAAGCTAAAAATATTATACAAGTAAGACCATAAAGTGAATAAGAATTTTAAAACACTCTGGTCTTAAATGTAACAATATCAAAGCTTCAACAAAGTCACAACAATAAACCGTCAATTTTTTCTTTCTTACATTCCCCTACAATTGGCTGGGTTTTTTCCAACACAAATTGTAGTTGTAAGAGATAGAAAGAAAAAAACAAAATTAAAAAAACAAGATGCTTAAATAAAGCAGCTTGCCATTTCAGTTTTTTATTTGCCGGGCACATGCAAATTTATTATCAAAAATTATTTTTGGGAATGAAATATTTTATTAATTAATTCATTTATTAATGATGTGCTAATAATCCCAATTTTTTAAATGAAAACACTGAAATTTATTGTTGTGGGAAAGCTAGTTCCTATGCGCATTTCGCTGGTTGCTTAGGCCAGCTCGTCAGGAAACTTTTTCCAAATACTTTAGAAAAGCTAAAAATATTATACAAGTAAGACCATAAAGTGAATAAGAATTTTAAAACACTCTGGTCTTAAATGTAACAATATCAAAGCTTCAACAAAGTCACAACAATAAACCGTCAATTTTTTCTTTCTTACATTCCCCTACAATTGGCTGGGTTTTTTCCAACACAAATTGTAGTTGTAAGAGATAGAAAGAAAAAAACAAAATTAAAAAAACAAGATGCTTAAATAAAGCAGCTTGCCATTTCAGTTTTTTATTTGCCGGGCACATGCAAATTTATTATCAAAAATTATTTTTGGGAATGAAATATTTTATTAATTAATTCATTTATTAATGATGTGCTAATAATCCCAATTTTTTAAATGAAAACACTGAAATTTATTGTTGTGGGAAAGCTAGTTCCTATGCGCATTTCGCTGGTTGCTTAGGCCAGCTCGTCAGGAAACTTTTTCCAAATACTTTAGAAAAGCTAAAAATATTATACAAGTAAGACCATAAAGTGAATAAGAATTTTAAAACACTCTGGTCTTAAATGTAACAATATCAAAGCTTCAACAAAGTCACAACAATAAACCGTCAATTTTTTCTTTCTTACATTCCCCTACAATTGGCTGGGTTTTTTCCAACACAAATTGTAGTTGTAAGAGATAGAAAGAAAAAAACAAAATTAAAAAAACAAGATGCTTAAATAAAGCAGCTTGCCATTTCATGAGAGTAATATAAAGAAATTCTTGCCAATCTATGTACATATATAGAATTAATAATATTGTTTGTCTCAGGATTATTACTACATTGCAAGACGATAAAAAAAAAACAAATGGCAAAAAGATGTAAAAAGTCTGACTAGAATTGAGCTACTTCAAGCTTGATTAGTATTGAGCTACTTCTAGACGAATTAATTGGTAAGGATATATGGTAATTTTATTAGATTAGGTTAGTTAAGCAGCCTTACACCAGCCTTTCTAACCTAACCTAATCTAATAAAATTACCATATATCCTTACCAATTAATTCGTCTAGAAGTAGCTCAATACTAATCAAGCTTGAAGTAGCTCAATTCTAGTCAGACTTTTTACATCTTTTTGCCATTTGTTTTTTTTTTATCGTCTTGCAATGTAGTAATAATCCTGAGACAAACAATATTATTAATTCTATATATGTACATAGATTGGCAAGAATTTCTTTATATTACTCTCATGCTGTTTTCAAATGGAAACAATGAACAAATTTCGGCTGTTAATCCATCGTCTTATTCTCTATAACGTCTTCCATTATAATATGGATAATTTCTTACTTCACACCCTCATCCAGAGACCAATATGGTCCATTGTGACGCCTTAATTAAGTGCAAGAAAGAAGAGAAAGAAATCTAGTGTGACAGAGTAGGATAGGTAAATGATGAAAGCACAGGAAATGGAGATAGTGGAAGATAAGAAATCGGACAGAACAAGCAAAAACAACCCTACCAAACAGAAAAAACTGCCCTACATGTTTCCAGTCCCCAGCCTCCTGCCGCGCAGCCAGGTCATTCTCAGACATCTCCCAATTCGTGCAGGAATCTGCTACCTAGCCACCTCAGCCTGCTGTTCTGTAGCCTGGGATAGTAGCACAGAAAGTGCTCAACTGTCTCCAACTCCTCACACAGGCTACATATATCCGATAAGCCAGACCCTATTCTCACCGCCATTCTGCCTATCATACAGTGGCCCGTGATAATACCTATCTTGGTCCTGACGCAGCAGCGCGTCCGAACCACCTGCAAACTGTCAGGATCCTCCATTTCCGAGCCAAGTCTTGCCAACTCATCAGCTATCTCGTTGCCGGTAACGTTGCAGTGACCCGGTACCCAGCAGAGCCTCACGATATTATACCCAAAGATAACTCCTAGAGCCCTCTTGCAATCGTCCACTAGCCTGGAGTTCACATAACAGCCCATCAAGGCCCTAAGAGTCGCCTGGCTGTCCACATATATAGTGAACTCCGAGCTCTTGGCAATGTTAGCCCCTACCAATTCCACGGCTCTGAGAACCCCCAGGACAGCTAACTGTCCAGAAAACTCCTAGATACTTAGCACTATCAGATAGCCTAAGCTCTACTCCCCCTAGTACCGGCAGCCTAAAACTCTCCACCTTGTACCTCCTAGTGAAAAAACTAATTCTGTCTTCTCCGGATTAACTCCCAAACCCTTATCAGTCGCCCATGCTGACAGTTCGCCCATCGCCCCTTGCATGACATCGCTAATTGTCGGCAGAAACCAATATAACTACATCATCCGCGTAGGCAACGACATTCTGACATATCCTGTCAAAACGTGCCAGAACGACATTGACAATCAAGCGCCACAATAAGGGAGAGAGAACTCCCCCTCTGTGGGGTCCCCCTGTCACAAGTTTTCTTAAGCGCTCGTTTCTCCAGTCCGAGTGAATAACTGCTGCTAAGCATCACCTTGTACCTCCTGTGGATGCTGCTAAGCATCAGAGTTATCCATTCGACCAAGAATAACGAAACCCCTAAATCACTTAGTGACTGGCTTATGGCCTCTATTTTCACATTGTTAAAGGCCCCCTCTATATCCAGGAATGCCGCCAAGGTGTATTCCTTGTCTCGCAATCCCCGTTCTATATAACGCACCACATCGTGAAGCGCACTCTCAACAGACATACCCTTTAGATAGGCATGATGAGCGCAGCTGATGATTCTCGAGCCCCTTTTGCTCGAGTGCTCCACCAACTTACGTACTTTCACACCATGTGGATCGGTAGCCTCATATACCGATGCTAGTGCTAGGACCGTTTTGTCCCTAGCTTCACCTGTCACAACCGTGAGGTCTCCATTGCTGAAAGAATGAGACAACATAAATTTGAGCTCATTTCTTGCCATTATACAAGTTCGAACTTTCTCATCCGTGTGGGGTACGAACAGTGTATATCCCGTCTGTGGGTAATTCTTCCCCAGGCCTAGCTCCCCTAACCGTGACCAAACTGTCACCATTAAGAGGGCTGGGTGGTGAACTCTTACCCTCCTTCCTTCTATCTACCTGTTCTGTCGCATCCTGCCGAACAATGGATTTCGATGTACTCGCCAATTTGCTTTCTGTCTCGAATGTGATTACAAAAGTCGATGGTTTAACCCTCTTGTCCTGACCATGAGCCGAAATCATAACTATTTCGTGCTCATCATCCGGCCCCAAGGTCAGATCACCGAGTCTTTCCGAGGCTCTCTGTCACTTCTGTCATTAGCTGACTCTCTTGCAGCAGAATGTCCCTGTGAACACCCAGCAGATCCGAGTCCGAATCTGACATCGGGCCTGTTGATTTGTCAGTGATACTCCCTGCACCAACTTCTGTCGCTATGTCCGTTTTTTGTTTTATTTTGAAATTATCCAGTTTCCAATCCCACGAATATGCAAGTATACAAAGGATCATCTCGCCCAGTGACGGCTTGCACGGACTAGGGTAGAATTACAACTGACCTTTGCCATAAACGTCAGAGGGAAGCTGTTCGCGACTTGTTTCTTTAAGCACCAACTAGTCATCCATTTCCTCGGCACTGCTTTCAACCAACTTAACCTTAAAAGGGGTGGAAGCGGAAATAAAAAGGGGGGGGGGAGGATTGTAGGTGAAGGGAATAGGATGAGGAATGGATAACTCTTGGTCATGCTTTAAACTTGTTCCGACTCAGCTGTCCGGATTCAAGTTCCAAGACAGACACTACAGCCGACACTTAAGCCACCACATCGCGGCAAGATAGTTATCCAGGTGGTGGTAATTTTATTAACAAATGCATACATTTTGTGTAAATATTTTAATTTATTTCAGATTAACATTGACTGCGATATTATGCACCCTACTAAAGGACATTACTTTCAAAATGTATTTTGCAAACAAAAAAAAATTACATCCTGCAGAAATATAGGTAAGTTTACGTCTTTGAAATACTTAATATAGTTCTACATTTCTTAATTTCATTACAGATTCGCAGTATTATATTGTTACGAAATTAGATTTGCCTAATATTTATTTATGGTTTTAGCTATAAGTTATCTTGTAAATTATAGTTTTGTCATATTAGTTACAATTTTTATGAACGCCACTGTACTAAATTTTCTAGCAATTGTAATTGTAGACTTTAGATTTAGATGTATAACAGTAATTTTAAATAATTCGAACTCAACATTCTAGAAAATACTAGACGGTTCTTGAATCAACTTGGAATAGTTTTGAACTATTAATACAGGCTAACTCGTAAAAGCTTAGGCCCTAATCATGTACAACGCAGCGCAACGCCAAACAATAACATTGAAAGCACAAACAATGTCATAAATATTTTGTAATTTTGTTGTTGCTTTCAACAGAAATTCATGTACCGTTCAACGACACAAGCAATGGAGCGTTTGAGGGTATTGTAGGTAATTCTCATTCCTTCTGTAGTTTTGTTTGCTGATAGCTTTGGCTTTTCTAAAATTATTTAGGAGAACGTTTCCTGACGATCTGGCCTAAGCAACCAGTGAAATGCGCATAGGAACAGCTTATCCTCCAACAATAAATTTCAGTATTTTTATCAATTATTAAAAAAGGGAATTAAGCACAACAAACAAAATCTTTTAATAAATATTTGTATTCCCAAAAACAACTTTGATAATAAATTTTTGCAAGTGCACGTGCATAAAAAACTGAACGGACAAATTGTTTTTATTTTGTTTTCTTACGAAAACAATAAAAGTACTTTGTTTTTGTTTTTAATATGTTTTTTCTTTACCCACTTACAGCTACAATTAATGTTGGGAGAATTCTAACTAATTGTAGTGGGAAATGTAAGAAAAGATAAAAACTCATCACTGTTTTATTGTTTGGTATTTTGTTTAAGCTTTGATATCGTTGCAAATAAAACTTTTTGAGGGTATTATAGGTAATTCTCATTCCTTCTGTAGTTTTGTTTGCTGATAGCTTTGGCTTTTCTAAAATTATTTAGGAGAACGTTTCCTGACGATCTGGCCTAAGCAACCAGTGAAATGCGCATAGGAACAGCTTATCCTCCAACAATAAATTTCAGTATTTTTATCAATTATTAAAAAAGGGAATTAAGCACAACAAACAAAATCTTTTAATAAATATTTGTATTCCCAAAAACAACTTTGATAATAAATTTTTGCAAGTGCACGTGCATAAAAAACTGAACGGACAAATTGTTTTTATTTTGTTTTCTTACGAAAACAATAAAAGTACTTTGTTTTTAATATGTTTTTTCTTTACCCACTTACAGCTACAATTAATGTTGGGAGAATTCTAACTATTTGTAGTGGGAAATGTAAGAAAAGATAAAAACTCATCACTGTTTTATTGTTTGGTATTTTGTTTAAGCTTTGATATCGTTGCAAATAAAACTTTTTGAGGGTATTGTAGGTAATTCTCATTCCTTCTGTAGTTTTGTTTGCTGAAAGCTTTGGCTTTTCTAAAATTATTTAGGAGAACGTTTCCTGACGATCTGGCCTAAGCAACCAGTGAAATGCGCATAGGAACAGCTTATCCTCCAACAATAAATTTCAGTATTTTTATCAATTATTAAAAAAGGGAATTAAGCACAACAAACAAAATCTTTTAATAAATATTTGTATTCCCAAAAACAACTTTGATAATAAAATATTAAACTTTTCGCCTCCGGCAAAGTTTTTTAAAGTTAATTTCGTTATGAATACTAAAAAAAAACTGTGACAACTAAATACAAAAATAAGATGTATTTTGTTGTTAGGTTTTCTAAGTTCTTTTATTGTATCCTTATTCTTGTGCATGTGTGTTAAGATGAAATTTTTGAAGAAAACTTGATTTGAACTTTTTGATATAATCTCCTTAGTATAAACGCCTTAGCTCGTAGGTATATTAATTTTTACAAAAATCAATTTGTTTTGTTAACATCCAAAGATAAGCCTGTCATGATAAGTTGTTATTGTTTTTTGAAAATTTCCAAACAATAATTATATCAGTAGCCCGTTTCTGTATTTCTCGCACCTAAAAATTTCCCACATGAAACAAGTGAATTATGACAAAAACAGTGCAATTAGAAACAAAAAATGGTATTTCTCACATATGTGTTTCTGTATCTTTACTTTGGGAGAATTATCTGTCATTTAAATAATTTTCCAGCAATTATTGGAAGGATGTGAGAAAATGTGTTTCTGTATCAATATTTTGCTAAAAATTTCTCACAAGAACTGTAAAAAAAAATCAGATTTAAAATTGATGCGAGAAAAATAAAATTTCAAAAAAATGGAGCACAAGTTATGTATGTGATGCCATTAGGATACTAAAGATACATTTTTCGTACCTTTTGATGACTTCAGGTACCATGTATAATCCTGTTATTTTTCGTATCTTTTGAATCTGTGCGCAAAATGTACAGAAATCAAATTTTAAACTTTCCTACTCTGACAAAGTTTATTTAAGTTATCATTTCGTTATGAATACTAAAAAAAACAGTGACAACTAAATACAAAAATAACATGTATTTTGTTGTTAGGTTTTCTAAGTTCTTCTGTAGCTTGCTTATTCTTGTGTATGTGTGTTAAGATGAAATTTTAGAAGAAACATTTATATGATCTTTTTGATATAATCGCCTTAGTATATACGCCTTAACTCGTAGGTATATTAATTTTTACAAAAATGAATTTGTTTTGATAACATCCAAAGATAGCTACATATAATGAATTTTAAAGTTTGCTTACTGTATTTTTAAATTTACATACCTAATATTTATGACTTAAATAAATATAAAAATTAATTTATATGATATCATTTTCTTTATAATATTCATTAACTATGTAAAAAAAAATTTATGTTAATAAATGTTAAACGTTAAAAATGGATTTTCAAATTTTTCAAATGAAAAAAAGCGTATCTCTTTGGAAACTAAAATGTATCTTTCTCGAAATTTCACTGGCAGCACTGGTATGTACACAAGAATGTGTATTATTTTTTTTTTTATTTGAAGAGAAAGAATTTAAATGATGAAAATAAATAAAACACAATTGTTTTATTTTGATATTTTAATTTTTTAAGCCCTTCATTTTTTTCGTTTTATGCAGGGCTGCCAGATAAATTTGTGAAAAAATCGTTAATTTCCTAAGAAAAAATAAAAAAATCGGACAATTTAAAATTAATTTTGACAAATTTTCTTCGATTTTTATTAAAAAAAAAAAATTGTTAAAGTTCATGGGTAAAATACATATTTTATACATACTACATACTTAAGCTTTAGGTCTATTGAAATAAAATTATTATTTTTTTATTTAAAATTTCAGACTGTTTTTTTCCTGAAAAAATCACATAAAGGCGTAACAAAATATCATATTGAACTAAATCTAACACTTTTGGTCAAAAAAAAAAGGCAAAAATTTCGTATGGTGCATTGACTGCCAAATGGGGTAATAGTTTAATGTTTTGATCACATAAACAAATGTATAAAATAATCTAAGGAAATAAAAATTAAACAGTTTTTCTTCGAAATTTTGATTTTGCCGATACATTTTTTAAGCTGCCTTGTTTTTAAAGATATTATTTTTCTGTGGTGCCTAATATACAAACATATTAAACTATTTTAAATTATTTTATTTCGAAGACTGAATAATATCGTCACTAGAAAAAATCAGCAAATCGACAATTTGCCAATTTTACAAAATTCGTCAAAATGAAGATAAATCGTCAAATCTAACAGCCCTATTTTTATTATATTTATTTCTTTCGTTGACGTTTCGCTTGCATTTGACACTTAATTACTGGAAGAATTCCAGTTAAAACATAATCTGTGTTGTCTGTTCTCGCATTCAAATACAGAAACAAATTTTTCTCAGAAATCGAGAAAAGATGGAATTTTTTGCTTCACACTTAATGTGAGAAATTTTGCAATGCGAGAAATGCAGAAACGAGCTACTGGGAAGCATTTTCGAAAAATACTTAAGACTTTGTGGGATAGTGTATAACGGCCTAAAATAAATATAAAAATTAATTCATTTGATATCGTTTTCTTTACAATATTTATAAAAATATGAAATAAAAATGTTATGTTAAACGTTAAAAATGGAATTTAAAATTTTTTAAAATGTATCTTTTTGGGAAAAAGTGTATCTTTTGGAAACTAATAGTACGTTTCCACTTACATGTTTTGGGCCACAAAACCCGTTTTGCTGTAAAACAAGTTTTTTGCTACTTGTTTTCCCATACATTTTTCATGTTCGAAAAACCGAAACAAAAACTAGTTTTGCTCCAAAACATATCGAAAATTTTTGAAAATCACGAATACAACTCTGAGTTATCCATTATTGATGATTAACAAATTCGAAAAGGTGACATATTTACCAAAATAACCAGACTTTTTAAAAAGGTTAATGCAACTTTCCAGCTGATTTTTTATATTGCAACGTAAAATAATGAAATAATATAATAAAAAGGTTGTAAATCATGTGCTTTTATATACGTACAATTTCGTACATATGTATATGTAACGTGTGATTTTTTAGCTATTATCTTTTTGGCAACACTGGTTTAAACAGCTGACGCACGTTTCGTGTTTTGTTTCACTGTCAAACATCTTCAGTTTGGTCTATAATTTAACCATGAATCGTATTACAATCGAACAACGCTTGTAAATTATTGAATTTTATTATCAAAATGCGTGCTCTGTTAAGAAAGTTCATCGCGCGCTTCTTCCACTTTTTTATCGAAAAATTGTGTTCAGCGACGAAGCTCATTTTTGGCTCAATGGGTACATTAATAAGCAGAATTGTCGATTTTGGAGTGAAGATCAGCCAGAAGCGTTGCAAGAGTTACCAATGCATCCCGAAAAAGTCACAGTTTGGTGCGGTTTATGGGCTGGTGGCATCATTGGACCGTACTTCTTCAAAGATGATGCGAATCGTAATGTAACTGTGAATGGTGAGCGCTACCGTGAGATGATATCCAACTTTTTTTGCCCAAAATGCAAGAGCTTGACTTGCATGACATGTGGTTTCAACAAGACGGTGTCACATGCCACACAGATTTAACGCCTTTAGACTATTTTTTGTGGCGCTATGTTAAAGCTCATGTCTATACACACATGCCCGCTTCAATTGACGCATTGGAAGACAACATTGAAGCATTTATTCATAAGATTCCGGCCGAAATGTTGGAAAGAGTATGCCAAAATTGGACTAAGCAGATGGACCATTTGAGGCGCAGTCACGGTCAACATTTGCATGAAATAATTTTCAAACATTAAATTATATGGACCGTACTATCGATTCAAATAAAGATTTCATGCATTTTTCTGAATTTTATGTTGTTTTTTAACTTTCCTATAGCTTTTAAAAAATCACCCTTTATATTTGTGTATTAAAAACAAACAAGGAAATGCTATGCTAAAAAAAATGTTTTTGTTCAACACATATTTTTTGCTGAAAACAAGTTGTTTTGCTCATAGTGGAAACATAGTATAAAATGTATCTTCCTCGAAATTTCACTGGCAACACTGATTACCACATAAGGTGACACCAAAAACCAAACATCAGTATTACGTGTTTTTTGAGTTTTATTAATATTGTTGGTACGTCCCATATATTTGGAAAACTTTTATATTCAATTATAATTTCTTTCCAATTCTCATAATTTGCAATTGCTGCCATTTTCCGATTTCTTTCTTAAAATTTTTTTTTCTGAGAGTTGCAAAAGGAATGATAAATGACATTTTCAAAATTGTATTTAAGTCCATGGCGCAAATAGTAGGTCTGCTCGAAACGCTTGCTGATTTTTTGTAGAGTTGTATTTTTTCCGTGCAATTGTTTTTGTAGCAATTGTTTTTGACATCTTGTCCATTTATTACACAACAATTGCATTAAGTTTTGACATCTTTAACGTAATTTACACAAACAAAATGCGTGTTGTTTTTTCTATTGTTGCATTGTTGTACTTTCGCGCAGACCTAATAATTAGACCATGTTTAAGTTAGTAAAAAATTGTACTTTTTAGACCCTAATTGTACTAAAACCCAAAAATATATTTTTTACTAGTTTTATTTTTCGAATAACAAAAAATGTACGTACAAACATTAAAATTCACTTGTAACATACATTTATATTTCAAATATTAATTTGTTAATTAACAAATAGAAAAAAAATATGTAACTAATAAAAATTATGGACGAAGATTTTTTAGCTTATTTTTTTAAAAATAATAGAACATAACCCGATAAAAAATGTAACATAACAGAGTAACAAGTCCAAAAGTTATTGGCTCATACTCATAGTCAAAATAAGATATACTTTAAACTAAAGCCGGATTACCATTGTTACAAAGTATACTTTAGAAAAAGTCGACTTTTTTTTTGAATATGATTATTGGCCATTGTCTTATGAAGTAAGTTTTTTTAGACCGCAGCGTAAGTTCGTCGAATCGCACGAAAAATATTTCTCACAAAACGCTGATTTTCGTAAAAAAACTGAACAATTTGGATATGATGCTGTAGTGTGAGTCTTTCCTTGGTGGCTTGGCAAACGATACTGAACTAAAATGACAAAGCAGTTTGATATGAGTCACGCATGATCTGTAAAAAAGCATATTGAAAATCAAACCTCACGATGAATCGCCCTTTGTATCCATAACAAATTAAACTACAAACTTACAAAGATCAGATATAATAAGGAACATAAAATGATTTTTTTCAAGGAGATCTAAGTCCGATTGATGAAGGAAATTAGTTATGTGATAAATGATTCAAAAAATTTTACAGTGTGATTGCTGGTCCTATAAAACTGTGACGTACAAAATTTTAGTATGGTAGCTTTATTTATTACGGTTTTAGTCGTACTTAAATGTTTTCCGGGAGTAGGGCTTATATAGGGTCTAGGATTAATAATGGACCAATCTTCATGAAATTTAGCAGTGTAATTTCTAGTCCTACAAAACTGTACCGTTTATTTTTACCGTTTTATTTGTACCGAATTTAATTATGATAGCATTATTTATTACGGTTTTAGGCGTACTACACTGTTTTCCGGGAGTAGGGTTTATATGGGGCCTATGGACAATTATAAACCGATCATCACGAAATTTAACAGTATAATTTGTAGTTATATAAAGCGAATTCGTGCAAAATTGTATATCATTCCGTGCATTATTCCATCACTTATGTTAGTTTTGTTACAAAATTATCAATTGTTTTGGGGGGTGGTTCCACATTTGTATTCATACTTCTGATCCTACTGAACCGATGTTACTGGAATTCAATCAGAAGCTGCTTAGGATAGCTACAAGTAATTTGAGACCAAGTTTTTTCTATTCTTTTGCGTTTTTCGAAAGTAAGCGTGTTTTCAACAGACGGACAGACAGGCAGACAGACGTCAGACAGACGGACATGACTAAATCGAATTAGAATTACTCAAGGAGCCAGAATATATATACTTTATGGGGTCTTAGATGTATAACAAAAAGTTTCACACGGAATGACAAGCTTAGTATACCCTCACTCCCCACTAGTGGAGGGCATAAAAATTATATGTTATATACGCTTTTTCTTTATTAAAGTAACGTTATGTAGAAATTTATCACAAAACTAATTTCCTACATCAATCGAACTTTGCTTAAAAAAATTCTATATGTTAGATAAGCCTTTTCTAAATTAAAGTTAATTTGACATTTTAACACGCCCAATTGAAAATATTCTTGATTTGGATGAAGCCGAAAATGAAAATAAAAATGCAGAAACTGTAAAATCGTTTCCTCACCTTGATTGAGGAAACGTAAGCATGATAAGCTGGATGATTTGATAGAGAAGTATGAAGATCATAAAGAGGAGAAAAAACTTCTGCTCAAAAAACAAGCAGAACATTATGTGGACAAAAACCAGAGAGAAAAACGAATTTTCGAATTGGAAATAGATTTAAAAATCATGCAAAAAGAAGAACAAAAACTTAAACTCAAAATGTAGAAAGAAATAAATAATAATTAATGTATGCATTAACATACATGTTCTCATTTTATTTAATTTTTTTATAACAATATATTAAAGTAGTTGTTTTTATAAATTAAAAAATTAAATTTACAATGAACCAAAATAGTTTATTAATGAATTTCTGATTGTGTTTGCAGTATTTTGATTGAGAACATTATCCCTCGGCATTCTAGACATACCGATTTCATACGAATTTTGTTGTAGAAAGCACTCAAAGGTGGGTATCTCGTCAGAGCTATTTCGGCATATATTATGTAAAATGGCTGTTGCAATTATAATATCTTGAGCTGTTAAAAGATTTACTCTTAAGCCCATTGAAAGAATAGTAAACCGACGTTTCCAAGCCCCGAAACACCTTTCAATTGTATTCCGCGTTCGAATCTGGGATTCGTTTTATAATTTTTCAGCGTATGTAATAGGGTTGTCCAGAGGTATCATTCAAAATGTTGATAGACTGTATCCTGCATAACCTCCGTCTCCAAGAATAAGTTGATTAGCACGTGTTACAGATCGAAACATGAACTTCAATCTACTGTTATTGAAAATTGTGCTGTCATGAGTTGATCCTGGCCAACGGGCTGTTAATTCTACAAAGAGTAGATCAGCATCACACATAGCTTGCACATTTAATGAAAAAGTAACCTTTTGGATTACGAAAAAGTTCCACAAATTCACCTCCTATATTTTGAAAAATAAAACAATAATTGTACACATGTACATATCGCGCTCGAACATGAAGAGGGTATTAAGTTAATACTATTAACTCCAAATTTCAAGTAGAAGCAAAACAATTTTTATTTTAAAATAAAAGCCATACAAAAAAGAATTTTTAAGCCAAAAAGTAGACAAAATAATACTACGATTTTTTTACAACTCCTGGATATGAAAATTACGCGTCGATTTTTTCAAAAATGTAAAAAATAAAAAATTCTATTTAATATCCTCTTTATGATAAAGTGCGATATCTGCTAACTGTTCAAATTTAAGACTCAGTGGAGTGCAATTGGATACACGGCAAATTTTGCTATCAGAAGAACATACAAAATCTGATTAAAGTCCTACATTTTTACCTGGAGACATTATATTCACATGGGTACAATCTAGGGCCCAACACATCTAGGAAATTTAGCAATATTGTAACATTTTGATTGCGAGTTGTGAATTTCATCAGTTTTAAATGGATGCATGACTTATAGTTCGTACAATGACTTTATTGCTGCTGAAACTTTTTGAATAATTTTAGTAGTTGTTGTTTGATGTATACCTCCAAAATCTCCCACAGTTACTTGGAAGCTTCCAGATGCGTAAAATCGCAAAGAAATCAACAATTGAAACCTTGGGGAAATGTTGGTTTTTCTTAAATGAACTCGTATCAAATGTTTTATTTTGATAAAATTAAATTTTAGAAAACTTACCTCTACGCGGTGTGACAATTTTGGCTCAATTTGTTCAAATATTATTTTGGCGCTTTCCCAAATTTGAAAATGATCAATCCTTTCCCTAAAATTGCGTTTTGTACGATGTGGGTTTCGTTTTAAATAATTCCGTATATTTCGTAGCTCTTCTAACTCTCAATTCATATTGATTTTTCTTTTTTAGACAAAATATTTGATTTGTTTTAATTTGTAAAAATTATTTCACAGTTAAGCAAATAAAAAAATAATAATTTTATTTTACCTAACGATTAAACTACTTAAATCCATATTGTAAATTACCCTGCAGTTTATCTACTTGGTAACACCTACCTATTAGTTAAAATTATGAAATTTAACTTACACGGTAGATATCTATGCAGTAAAAGGTATATATTTGTTGAAATTAGGGGCATTATTTCTATATATATCCGTCCATCGAATTGTAAACTCAACAAATTTTTTCTACGTAATCTAAATTGGTGACGAATGTGACATTAGTACGCGATTTATTAGTAATACGTTTTTGCGTATTTTTTAGCGAATTTCGCATAATAAAATACACAAAATATCATCCCTAAAAGAATAATGAACATAAGAGAATTAAAAAATAACTTATTTGCAGTCAAAAAATATTGCCATTTTTTATCAAATGCCGTGAACCCTTTCGGACGCACGTTACAATTTTTCCAGTAATATATGGGGGATTTCATGTCAAGTGACCCAACTTTTGAAATCGATGTCTTCCGATTTGGATGAAATTTGCAGCAAAGTTAGTGTTATTGGATAGTAGTTTAGACACAAATTTTCAATAAGATCGGTCAAAAAGTTTCTGAGTTAGAGGGGGTCAAAATTTGACATTTTGGCCAAACCGGTGTTCTTTCTCTTCCATGTAACTTATTATCCATTGGTGTTAGAAAAATTTGTCCCAAACAAATTAGATAGCTATTTCAAAATTTTAAAATTTTTAGTATATAAATATAATCATTTTGGTAATAGGTGCAAAATCAACAACTTGTTTGCTTCTTGCTATGAATTTGGAATAAATTTGGTAATTGGAGAAATTTAATAATTTTTCCTGTGTAGTTTAACATATAAAAATTTATATTTGTTTTTATTAACATTTTCAAATACAAATGTTTTATTTATAAATGCATTTATCAATGAATGTAAATTTGTTTATTAAGGAATTTTATATTTTGGTGGCTGGATGTCCATGTTAACCTTGTGCACAAAGTACAAGTTGCGATTTTGGATATAACTAAATGAAATTTGGTATGTGCGTTGTCATTGTCATAAGAACCATGCCTATTGAAAATGGTGACAATCACTCGATAATTTCACATAGCCTCCATACAAGCTGCTTTTCGGAAAATAGTATTTTAATACCCTAATTTCCTTATAACTGTTGGTAATAAAAATATGGCGACAACACTTTTGCGATAGCTACTATGTTCTTCTAATACGTTGTGCTGGTGGATCTAGAATTTACCAAAGATGTCAGATAAACCCCTCCCTAAAATCTCTTAGGACTTATAAATTAGTCTAAGTTAAGCTGTCTTTTTGGTTTAAAATGTGTTTAAGCTAGCAAATCCTTAAATCAATAAAAATATAAACAATCTCTATACTTCTGAAACTGGTGTTTAAACTCCTAATACAGACCGTATGAATTTGACAACAATTATCGTTGAGCTTCCGCATTATTTTTTTTTAAACTACAAATTATATATGGGGCACTGTTTACAGCTGTTGAGTTTAAGCTGTGTTTAAACATTCACTGATTTATTAGCCATAAAAGTCGAAAATATTTATACTGATACAATTATTTATCTAAATAATATAATACAACGTACTCTTACATGAACCTTATGCTAACAACATAATTTTGTTGTAGCGGGTCAATGATTGCCCATAGGGTGTCATACTATACTTTCTTACTGGCTTATATATCTATATGCTTACATTTAAAACATAAAGGCTATTTATATAAAATTTTGCCAAAAACCTGCCAAATATTTCGCTTCACAACAGCTCTAACTCTAAAGAAAAGTAATAAGAAGCGAAGATATAAGAAAAGAAAATAACTATTGAATCGGTTTTTACTACAATTTTTGGAACAACTCAAGTCGTGACGCACTCTACAGAATTTAATACGCAAAATTTTTTTATTTTCTTATTGTTACATTTAAATTTTTTATTTGCTTAAAAGGAGGTAATATAAAATTATAGACGACTTGAAAAAAAAATTCATTCTACTCACAATATAAAAAAAACCTTATTTTTCGTGACGCATGCTACAACTCTCGGACCTGATATTTCATACCTAATATCAATCTTTCCAAAATAGTAAACAAAATAATTGTATACCAAAATTTAAGACAATTGAGTTAATAAAAATAAAGCTTACAATCGGACCATCTATATTAACACTATAGTATTTTTATGAACACATAAAAAATTTTAACTTCTAGCATAACATAAAAAGAGCTGATGTAGGGTAAGATTTGGTTATAATTTTTGTATTTATGATCATCGAAATACATTTTTTTTATATATCTGATATTATACACCATGTAAAATATTCCATTAAAAAAAAAAATTAAATTAGATTAATATGAAAAATTTTCGGTTGGTGGACAGTTTCTGGGATCTGCCCATATCTAAATAGCTGGTTGGGTTATCTTTTGTTTATGTTTCTGTTTGTTTTGATTTAGTTTTTACTGAATTTTGTTTTATATGTAGAATTAATTTTCAAAATGTGATTAAGCCAAAAAAAAAAAAAAAAGAAAAAACATTGATGAACAAAATCGAAAAATAAAGTTTTTTTTAATATAATTTCAACCATGGCACAACTACACAAGGTAAACTCGTTGCTACAACAAGTACAACAAGATAAAAACAACAGGCAATTTGTTTTTGTATTTTGTACCGAGACTTCAAAAAAAGAGCAACACTGTGCCTTCAGAAACACAAAATAAAAATACAAATTAAAAAAAGAAATAAAACTATACGTGAAGGAAAATAAAATTTTTTTTTAAAGACAAATCGGCCCAGTTTTGCAAAAATAGATTAACAATATTGCATTTTTCCTCTTTAATCGCACACATTATAGCAGTTCGCAATTCACGATCCATCATATTGACAAAATCGGTTCCTACGCCCTGACTTAAAATCAAATAGGCCATTTGTATTGTACCATAATGTACCACTAAATGCAAGAAAGTGCCATGATAAAATTTACGCATACAAGTAGTGCCATCATAATTTTAGGCTAAAAAAGAAAATAAAAAGCACAAATTTCAGATATAAAACTACTTTTTATTTCAAAGTCCATATTTACCCAATATCTCTGCCACTCTTTCCAAATCATCATTTTTAATCGCAAAATACATATCTTTAGTGGTAAACTCCGTTACCTGATTATGCGCCTGTAAAGTCCTTCCCCGGGCATTGACTACATTCATTTACGTAGGGTCTAATAACACTCGAAGAAGCAGGACTATTTACATTGCCTAGAGGTATTAGAGATGAATTTTTTATGTTGTTAGGGGTTATAATATGACCCAAGGATTTTTATGTAGCCTGGAATATGGGTACGGTTTGAGTTTTCATCGTAATGGTTGAGGTTCGTTCAGTGGTATCCAGACCACAATGAGGACATTTCAGTACCAAAGTACGACTAGCATTTTTTGAGGCAGGTTCTTGGGGATCATATTTGGAACTAAGCACCATGCGTTGGGCACAAGCAGCATGAAAAAAATGGAATGCAAAAAAAAAACGAAATGTTATAAAAGGTATAAAAACATAAGAAGTTATCAACATCATAAGAAGTTACAAATAGTTTAAGCCCCAAACTCACCAGTTGCTTACCTTTTTATCTTACCTTATTTAACGATATGATTAGCTATTTATTTCATGATTCTTTTTTGTGGTTTTATTAATTTAAATCATTGTGAATTATAATGGATTTTTCCTTTTGTTTTGCTTTCTCCCCCTTTATAATCACATCCTATTATTATTATGATGTCTTTTAGTGACAATCTTGGTCCTATAGTTAGGGATAGTGCATACGTGAATAATATCCTACTCCCGTTTGGAAGTCTGTATAAAATTGCACATCTTAATTGTCGTAGCTTAGCACCTAGAGGGAATTCTGTTAAGCTTGATGAGCTTAAGTCTGTCGTAGGTGATGGCGTGTTTGATGTTCTAGCGGTTACTGAAACATGGTTAAATGTTCATGTCTCTGGTCGTTCTGTGGGGATACCGGGATATAATTTTTGCCGTAATGATAGGCCATCCAGAGGGGGTGGTGTTGGGATCTATATATCTAAGAAGCTGAAATACAGAGTTATTTTCAAGGTGCCAGACTTGGGCTGTGAGTCCCTTTTCATTGAGTTAATGTCTGGTAGTACTAGATTTCTATTTGGAACTGTCTACCTTCCTAATGGTTGCTTAGATATTTTTGAGAGGCTTCATTGTGACTTATTCTCCCGATATGCTAACATTGTAATTGTGGGCGATTTTAATTGCAATTTATTTTCACCTTTGAAATCTGACCTTGTTCGCTCTTTTTGCTTAAGGTATAATTTGTTGATAACTCATAATGTTTTGCCGACACATTTTGACTTGAGAACCGGAACTACGTCGCTCATCGATTTCTTTTTGGTGAGTAGTTCATTGCGTACCAGCTACTGTCACCAAGTACAATGTCCATCCATCTCGGATCACTCGCTTATTTTTGCATCTTTTGCTGTTAATGTGGACTACTGATGAGTTTTTTGAATATCGGGATTTTAACAATGTAGATTGGGTGGGCTTATTCTCATTCTTTAGTGTTTATGATATATCACAAATTTTTAACACCACTGATATTGATCTTAAGTGTGGACTTTTTAGTTCGCTCTTGAATGAACTTTTTCAATTCGTCCCTACTGTTAAGAAGAGATTGTGTAAGAGCAGTGATGCTTGGATGAAGACAAATACAGTTATACGTATGAGGTCCTTGCGTGATCTGTCTTTTTTGGCTTTCAAAGCAAACCCCTCTAATCTAAACTGGAAAACATATTGCAGGCTTCGTAATAAGGCCAAGAGTGTTATACGTAAGGAGAGAATTAAATATTTTTCTAAACTATTTGGCTCTGTAGATGCCCGTCGCTTTTGGAGAGTTATTAAGGGGCATGGTTGCATTGGTGGGGAGGATTCTTTCCCTGAACTTGATCCGAACATTGTAAATAACTTTTTTGCTGGTTCGAGTGGCTTTGTACCTAATAATGTAGTTCTCGATGGATTCGTGAATGTAAACAGCTCCTTTTCCTTCTCCTGCATTAGTGTAGTAGAACTTTTTGATGCTTTGAATAAGGTTAAGTCTAAGTCGGTTGGTGTGGATGGGATGCCTATTAAATTGCTCAAAGTGGTCTTTCCCTTCTTGTCTGATATTATCTTACATTTGACAAACTCAATCTTGACTTCGTCTACCTTTCCATCAGCGTGGAAAATTGCACGTATTGTTCCTATTCCGAAGACAAGAGTTGTTAGTTGTCCGGATGATCTCAGGCCTATATCTATACTCCCTGCATTATCTAAGGTTGTTGAGCATATAATAAAGGGCCAAATGCTAAACTATGTTTCTGATAAAATTTCTGATTCGCAGTACGCTTTCCGTAATGGGTTAAATACAACTTCCCTATTGTTGAGCCTTACTGACTCAATAAGAGGTAATATTAATGAGGATAAATTAAGTGTTTTAATATCCATGGATCTTTCAAAGGCGTTGGATTCTATTAACTTTTCTAGATTGATTTCAAAGCTCTTAGCTGAGTTCAATTTTTCAAGTACTGCTTGTAGGCTTTTATTGTCCTATTTATCTGGTAGATCTCAGTTTGTGGTTGTGAATGGTGTTGCATCTGATATACTTCCTCTCTTCTCTGGTGTGCCGCATGGCTCTGTTTTAGGTCCTCTGTTGTTTATTCTTTATATAAATGACCTCTCTAAGGTCGTTGATTCCCTGAGCTGTAATTCTTATTTTTTTGCTGATGATGTTTTTCTCCTGTTTAGTGGTGATAGGGGGTCTGTTGATATTTTTGAACGCAACATTAACTTGTGCCTAGGGCGTGTCTCGCAGTGGACCCGGGAAAACTTTTTAACGGTGAATACGTCAAAAACTAAGGCCATGATGTTCGGGCCTACACCCCGTTTCTTTACTCAGTTAGAAATCCTTCTTGATGATGCTGTGATTCAATTTGTTGATCGCCATAAGTGCTTGGGTGTGGTTCTAGATAATAGGCTCTCATTTGATTATCACATTGATGCCTTATCGGGTAGAATATTTGGTACGTTGCGTAGGTTCTACTGCTCTAATATATTTCTTCCTTTGCATGTAAGGAGGAGGTTAGCGCATGCAATGTTGATGTCGCAAATTATTTATGGTTTTGAGGTTATGACGGGTACCGTTGGTCTCCTCCTTGCCAGACTTAAACGCTTGGTAAATGCCATTACCAGGTTTGTTTACAACGTTCGACGGGAGGACCATATCTCTGGTTTTGTGAAGGATTTTCTAGGTTGTGATTTTGATAGTTATGTTCGAGTTCGTAACTTGTGTACATTTCATAAGGTAGTGAAAAGTGGCAGACCTGTTGTACTATGCAACTCCTTTCTTTTTTCGCCTAGAAACAGAAATCCTCATCATAATCTTCCAAGAATATTTAGGTCTGATTTTTCCAGATCTTTTCTAGTTAGGGTCACCAGTTATTGGAATGGATTGCCATTAGAGCTGCGTATTTTTACGCACTCAAACAATGTCTTTAAGCTTAAACTTTTTAAACATTTCTCCTCCTAAATGTTCTTACTCACTGTGTAGTGTTTGATGTTTGTTATTTGGATATGCTCTTTCCATAATTGGACCGTATATATATATATATTGTGTAAATTATTTACTATTTATACCTGATAATAGGATGTGTGTTATGCCTTGGGGGGCGAGTATTAGGTTATGTATTTAAATAGTTAATAGAAAAAGAAAATTTTGTTTTTTTTTTATGTATATACATATATTTGTGGCATTTTTGCATAATATCTTCAGTTGAGATAGGATAGCGAAAGTCTTTTTAATAAGCTAGGTGAGAAATCATTTTAATCAATTTAATAAAAGCTAACAGAAGTAAATAGAATTTCGTTATAATATAAAATGTTAGTAACGTAAAGAAAAGGCTTTTTGGATGTAATTCGTATGATCAATATAAATATTTTCTCAACTCTTTAATTGACTTAGAATGTTATGATAAAATGACACATACATATATATGCATATGTATATACAATTAAATTTTGTTGCCTTAACTTTTAATTACTTAGGTATTAAGACTGTGTAATATATTTTTGATGGCCCGCTGGGGCTCTGTATTACCTAACTGATGAATAAATAAATAAATAAATAAAAAAAATGCCATATGATGGCCACAAATTATGTGCCTTAAGCCTTTTTTGATGATCCTCACATAACACCATATACACTGATCTCTGGCTGGCTCGAAACAGATTTAATACCTCCCCGGTTAATTGATTAGAACATCCAACTGTTTCCTCATCTATATTATCTATAGCCCAGCAGTATTGTGTTTCCTTAATCATGGGCGTGCAATAACTGGAGGTTATATGGCATAGGCAATCTAAAGTTGTTTTCCTTGACTCTGCTGGTGCACCTAAAGGCCGGTATTCACTATTCTACATAATCGTACGATTCATTCACACGAAAATCTGATGGAATTCTATCCGACATAAACAAATGTCTGCAAAAATCTGCTGTTAATGCCACACTATTCCACAAAAAAGATGTAAACTCAAATGATTCATCTACTGCATATAATCTATCATTTTATGAAAATTTTCATAAACTTTTTCAAGTCGGACAGACTTGTAAAAAAATCTGTCACTCAAATCATTTTTAAGCCACACTGTCATACATTATGAGCACATACGATTTTGTTGACATATCGTGCGACTTAATAGGATAGTGAATACCAGCCTTAAGCCAGCCGAGGAATTGCTGGAACTTTTTATTGGGTTGTAGTGGGATCTGTACCAATTTCTGCTACTACTGAGGCATTCAAAGATTTCAAATCTACCACTTTATCGGTGTTCGTCTGCGCTGTTTTCTGCCTTTGAGTTCGTCTAGTTTGTGGTGGATTAAAAAACTGTTTTTTATTATAAAAATTTTTTGTATGTAAACCAAGGCGAATATATGTATGTAAACAAAAATAACATTTTTTTGACATTTGGGTTTTAACTGGGGTAAAGAGTTGACAAACATCTGGGCCAACGAGTCTACCTTGTGTACTTGTACCATGATTTCAACCAAAAAGTCCTAATATGTTTTATTAAACTTGCACCGAACTCGTGCCGGTGGACGCCTAAAGTTTCAATTCGTTTAATTATTAGAAACAAAAGGAATTGATGGATTTGCCTTTTATTGGTATGCACCAAGTTTTATATTTTCTATTATTTTAGGTTTCTTTTCGTTATATTTTACTTTTCACTTACTCTTCTGTTATTTGTTGGTTTAAGACCTTAAACTAGGTATTAGTTCAGAAGCTCATTATGTTTCCGTTTATTTATGCTATGTTTTATTCATTCTGTCCAATCTACATTGGACACACAATCACTTTGCCAGTTTTTATATTATTTTTTATATTTTGTTTTTATATTTTTGCTAATTAATTGATTATAAATGAATGGTGAATTAATAGAATTATTGAATTATAATAATATGTATACCAGTTTTAAAGAAATTATTGGATTTAAATTTCTTTCAGTGTACTTTTAGTACTCGTTAAAAGTAATTTGTAAAACTTATCCAACCGTCGGTTTGGATAAAAAACCGAGGTTGCATAAGTGGGAGAAAACAGATTTTTAGTTACTTCATTTCTTGAACTTGAACTGAGCGGTCTCATTTTTGTATAGAATAAGTGCAAAAAAAAAATATACCTACATATGTATTACCTACATTAATGAGAAATACGAATAAGTAATAAAAATTTTAATAAGAAATAAAAATACTTCGAAATTGCCGATGGAATATTTAAAATATTGATTCGAAATTTTTACGGAATAATTTTCTTGCTATATTTAACCATCTAAAAGGTACTACGTTAAAAAAAAAAGTTTAAAGTCAAATAAGGACCTGTCTCATATACACTAAACATTAAGGTAAGATTAGGAGTCGAAGTTGAAATTTCAGCGGTTGGAGTCGGAGTTATGCATAAACACTTTCGAGACAGCAGGCAACACGAACACACGACTACAAATGTTGCTGGCTGCAATTGTAGTTGCGTAATCAGCCACTGAATTATTTTGAAGACGACAGCTACAATTGAAAATATAAAAACAGCTGTGTTTTTTGTTATGTGTTTACATATCAGTGGTGCCACTATCATTTTTATGAATTGAATGACATGCATAATTGCAGACTCGTAAACAAAGTTAATTTAAGCCTACATATATATAAATAATTATTTATTATATATTTTGTAACGTAAAAACATATGAACTTATTAAAAAACATATACCCCCATATTCATAAAAAATATTTTTGACTACTAAAAGGTTTATTGAACAAAGTTTCATAGAAAATGTGTTTCATAAACCTGCTATGAACCCAAAATATTTTTTATGAATATGGGGGCCACAATATATTTATATTTTGTTTGGACAAACATTTGAAGCAATGTTTGTAGAAATATTAAAAATGTTTTACATTTGGCAGACATGTTGGATATTTGTCAAACTTTTTGTGGTGTCTAGTGCTAAAAGTAATAATTTCAGCTAAAATTTTGCAGTAAAGACGTATAAGAAGAAGCAATAAAATCATTTTCAGCCGTACATTCTAATTTTTTAACAGCATTGTTTGCCTCAAAACAGCTCGTCATTTCTTTTCCATTTAAAACAAATAGCGAGCAATCATCTGCATTCATTGATATAATATGCAAGTGAAAAACGATACAAAAATTAAAAATTGATGTTTGTACGAAATATGATTGTGCTGTTTATTGGCAAACAGAATCAAAATCTAACTGCGTTTTGCCAAGCAATTTGTGTGGTTTATTATGCCCTTTAAGGCCGGTATTCACTATCCTACATAATCGTACGATTCATTCACACGAAAATCTGACGGAATTCTATCCGACATAAAAAAAATGTCTGCAAAATCTGCTGTCAATGCCACACTATCCCACAAAAAAGATGCAAACTCAAATGACTCATCTACTTTACAAGAAAATGCAACTCTGATCGCATATAATCTATCATTTTATGAAAATTTTTAAAACATTTCCAAGTCGGACAGACTTGTCAAAAAAATCTGTCCCTCAATTCATTTTTAAGCCACACTGTCATACATTATGAGCACACACGATTTTTTTGACATATCGTGCGACTAAATAGGATAGTGAATACAGGCCTTTAGTTGATACCTCTTTATCAATATCTCTTTAGGTAAAAACTGGATCTTAAAAGTTTTAGTATAACAAGAAAGTTTTTCGAAATACATTTCACATGATGTATTAAATATACCGATTTATTAACCCCTTAAGAGCCAATTTCAAAAATTAATATTTCATAAAAGATTTTTCTAAAAAATTTTGTCGATATGTATAATAATATTTATTCAAATAAAATATGTTATAAAAAACACTTCAAGTTTTTGTATGCTATATTTTTAGAAGCTCCATCATATAAATTTTTAAAGTTATTACGGTTCAAAAAATTTCATTTTGGAATTTATTAATAAGTTTGAGTAAATATATATATGTGGTAATAGTTTATGCACTTTTTACATATTTAATTATAGTAGTATGTAAATATTTGAAGAACTTTTTTAATCAAAGCCCTTAAAACTTTGGTAACATGTGTACATATATAACTGTTAAATAATTATTGTTATATCGACATAATTTAAAGATATAGCCAATTTAGTAAAAAAAGTCAGTCAATAAGTATGAGTATTTAAAATGAGCTCTTAATGGGTTAATAAATCGGTATGCTTTAAACACCATGTCAAACGCACTTTGAATTTTTCAATGATACCCATACTGCTAAGATTAATTTTATTCCTTAAGAGATATGGATAAGGTATTTTGATACTTTTACGACATAAAGCTCTTAAACTAAGGGCGTTGGCGTGACAAATATCTTCCTATATAGATTATTTTAAGGATACTAAAAAATAATAATAATATTTGGTGGTGAGCTGAGCTTATATTCTTGGTTCAATCCGGTTCTTTGCTGTTTAACAAAATAATTATTTTTTTAAGCACTAATTCTTCTATTTTTTTATTATATTAGCAGCACTGTTTTGTAGCGGACAAAAATAGAAATTAGTTTAGTTTGACAACAACGACAAAATTAGCATAGACAACAACCTGCAGCCATAAAGCCGTGTCGTCGTTAAGATAATCATTTCCATATACACACATGTATTCTATTTTTGCCATATTGAAGTCGGTAGCCTGCTGTCTCGAATGTGTTAGAAGCATTAGAACTTTTTTGTGACGACTCCACAGCCCTGGTTGTCAATGTTAAAAAAAATAGCAACGCTAAATTTCTAAGCAAAGAAGCAAGGCGAATTCATGTATACGGTGGTGTCGATACTACAGCAAGTAACAACACCAAAAACACACCAATGTATTTTTTGTTGCTTTCGTTGATCGATATATCAAAAACACAAGCAACTTTTGACATTTCTCTCTAAGTAAGAAAAAAAAGTAGCACAGCTGTGCTTTCAACGCCACCTGATAAGTGAATTCTTCTTGCAAAGAAGTATAACAAGAAAAGAGTACTAAAACGGACGTGGGGGTACCGTGGTATTTTTGAAAGGAAAAGTACCATAGTACTGAATTTTCCATCACTGCGACACGGTCGGAAAATTATGATGAAAGTGTTGCCAAATGAACAATAATCTGTGCGTTGCTTTTAAATTTTGACGACGTTATATTGTTGATTTTCTTTTGATAAAAAAAATAATAAGAAAATTTATAATATATAAATGTCGCTACAAAATAAAAGAAGTCGCAGAAGTCGGTGATAAAAAAAGAATGCTAAAAAAGGGTCACATTTCGACTTTAGTCGAGCAAACGGTAACCCTGTACCCAGCAAGCATTTTCAATCGTGTAAGAGCCTACTGGGAATCTCCTGAGCGTTTTAGACAGTAGACGAGCGCATTTTTCAACCGTAGAAGATTCTTCGCACGTAAGAAACTGTTACACATACTGATTCCTTTGTGATATACTTCCACAATACAGCGAGAGACGCTTATATTAATAGTAGAGGAAATTGTTAGAAAAGTATGTAACGATTATCTAGGTCTTTCAAAAAGCATGTCATGAATCGTATGAAACTCATGTAGGTATTATTTTACAACTCGTGAAATTCACAGCCGTATAACTGTGCGTCTTTACATGTCAAAACTTCTCGTCTTTATATATTTTATACGAAGCAAACCTTCAGAATGTAAATTCAACACGACCCGGCTGGAAAATCTTATTTGACAGATCGATAGGTCGGCTTGTTTTATTAATATCGTATTGGCTATGGAATTTTCATGTTTAAAAAACGATCTTATTTCTGTGGTTTTCATGGGTAACCGCGTATGTATATTTTTTCGATTGCGAGATGATGATGCCATATTGCTTAATTTTAAACGCTCTTTACATGGGTCTTAAAATTTCTGAAAAAATATGGACCAATTCCGATTTTTTTATGTAATGACCAATTTCAAAAAGTTCAATACCCAGCCCATATTTCCATCTAGAATGTTCTTCCGCTCTCCTGAAAAAATTTAAGACCTACGCGGTTACCATGAAAACCACAGATTTAGGTCCTAATTTTCACTATGGACATATCTTGCCGGGCAGACAGCGTCGCCCCCTTGCTTACAAACTGCGCCTGTCTAGCAATAAATGTCGCATGTTAATATTTAATATTTTTATTTTTAGCGCTCATATATTTCTTCGCACACTTAATACGCACATTCTCTCCAGTATATTTTTCAATTTATGTCACAGAGTACTAGACAGAACTATAAAGATACGGAAGATATTGCGTTCTTCGAAAGCTGTTCTTTTTTTGCATTTCTCTTTGCACCATCTTTTATGCACACATGGGCGTGTACTTGATACATAAAAAAGTAATATTTCAGCAATAAGACTCGCATTGAGTGAACGCCAAAGATAGTTCAAAGAAGAAATTGCGATAAGTTTCCCTATAAATCTTGCATCGTATGAATTGGGACTTATTGCTTTTGTTAAGACATCACAAATTGCTCGTATGGTCGTAGAGCTGATATACATATTACAATACCGCTTTAATTGATTACAAGATATGTAGTTGACACCATTGAAATAAACTTTATATTCAAAACGAAAATACTATATGGCAACATTTTCTGCAAGCAAAATAAAGCGCAAGGCGAATTCACGTAAAAAAAGTAAAAAGTCTAATAAAAAATAAAAAATAAAAAAAATTTCAAAAAAATTTTAGGTTTGATTAGTGAAAATATATGAAGTTGTAATGGTCTCAGTTGAAGGAAATATTAAGCAGGAACTAAGTGGTGGCTTCTCTAATACAGAAGGTACAAAAGTAAGTTTAAAACGAATTTCGGATCAAATAAAGCGGTTTCAGGAACGTATACGTAAACACATTGAGGATAATTATGTGGACTTTATGCCAAATTATACCACCTCGGATATGTACATTGACGAAGGGGAAACTTTATTGCGAGAAACAGAACATTTATTGAAAAATGTTGGCAGTGATGCACGACTGGCTTTGTCTGAGGCCAACACCGAATTGAGACTTTGTGTGGACAAATTCCGTGAGGTGTCTCTTGGCCTTAAAGTTTCTTGTCGCATTTTAAAGATCGATGATTTATTTCAATGTATTGAAGAGGCTAATGCTACCAAGGATTACTTAATTGTTTTAGACTTATTAGGAAAACTTAAGTGTCTTACATGCATTGAATCTACTTCTGAAGTCGACCGTATATTTCAGAAATGCGATTGTTACGACACGATAAAGATAAAGTACCACATCCAGTCAAATATTTTGAAACAAAATCTTGAACTAAGATTTGATCGCTTAGTTCAGTTCTCGGAAAAGAGTTTTCCATCTGCTAAAAATATTACACTTCAAGTATCAAAAGATGTTAGTAAATTGCAAGATACTGTTATGGCTTTATTTCAGGTAAAAGCGCGAATAATAGTTAATATGTTTTTTTTTTCCTATTTTTAACATATTTTAAATTTAAGGCTCGTTATAATCCTACGAAAATGTGTGATTTCTTACTGGTTAACTGTTTGGAACCAATGGTCACAAGACCTGTTTCTGTAGAATGCTCTACAAATAATGAAGACTATTTACAACTTAACATATCTTATTCATTAAAGGAAATGGGTAAAAGCCTGCGGCCTTCATATAAACAAGTTTTTATGCATATCAAGTTATTACTTGACTGTTTGGCTAATATAAACGTAAATGTCTCGTCGCACCAACATGTTTTCACAATCATTGGAGGTCACATTAAGGAACGACTGCTTAAATTAATTGTGAGTGAATGTCTGATGTATGCCGTACCAGAAACAATGGATGATTATCAAGAGTCAACATTGGTCGATGATGTATCACGTTTTGAACAATCACTGGCTGATTCTTTTTTTATTGACCCTGAGACCGACCGTGCTCTTTCCGAGTTTACGAACAATCTTGATACATTTTTTAGACAACGCTTTAGCGAAAAGGTTTTGGAAAGTGCTCGCGAAATAATGCAGAAAGATCTGCAAGACATGGTTATTATTGCTGAGGGCAATACTGCTGAAGAGGTGGCAAAAAATCCATTTTTATTTCCGCAATGCATGATATCCAAAAGTACTTTGGTAAATATATTTACCAACAAATTAAAGTATGTATTTATAATTGATTTTTTATAGGAACTAATAAAGTTGTTGGAACGCATATTACGCCAACCAATGGATACGTCAGCAAGTATCGAAAGTGAAGAAGCAAATATTTTCCTTGCTGTAATTCCAGTTATTCTCTTAACTTACGCAAAAGATGTTTCACAAATACATGAAAAATTACTTAAAAGTATCCCTCAACAAGCAGTACTTTTCTACAACAATTGCATGTTTTTGGCGCATTGGCTTGCAAAAAATGCCGAAACAGACATTCCTACTAATATAGCTTTAGTGAAGACGTTGAAGGACACTGGTGATCGTATCTTTAAAGCTCAAGTCATACATCAAAAACAAATCCTAATGCAAATTTTAAAAGAGTTTGGTAAGATACAGTTTTTTAGTTCTATATTTGCAAAGCAATCTTTTTGACAAGTGTTTTAAGTACGTGTTTAAAATATTTTTGTTTAGATCTTTCAGATACACATTCAATTGGATCAGGGCCATTAAAATTACTCCGTCAATGTTTACGACAAATGGACCTGTTAAAAAATGTTTGGTTGAATGTTCTACCAGATGCCATTTATAATTCAACATTCTGTAATTTGTTGGATGATTTTTGTCAAGATATAATGAAGCGTATACTATCTCTAGAAGATATATCTGCAACAGTTGCCAGTGAATTAAGCGAACTATTAGAGGTCATTCTGGTCAAAGCACCTAATCTTTTTAAGGTGAGGGAATGGAATCAATAAGATAATTTTTATAATATTTGTAATTTGCAGGGAAAACATGAAATTTTTCATGTGTCTTGTTGGATGAAACTGCAACAATTCAAAATGATTCTCAATGCAACCTTACAAGAAATAACGGAGCAATGGTGTGATGGTGTTGGTATTTTGACCGCCAATTATAAAGCTGAAGAAATTCGTCATTTAATAAAGGCTTTATTCCAAAACACAGATCGCCGTGCTAATGCGTTGTCTAGAATAGTATAGTTTTAAAATAAAACGTTTTCTTTTTGTTTTTTATATTTATTGAATCTTTATAAATCGGCGAGCTATGCTTCGGAGGGATCTAGAGGAATATAAAATTGAATTGAATTTTTTCAATATTAAGAGGCCGAGGCAGTGCCCAATAACTGAATACCATAGCATTAGATGTGCTTTAAGATATACATAGTTGTAAATTAGAAGAAAAAAAAAGCTTTTTAAAATACATAACTGAATTTAAACTCATAGAATAAATTCGAAAAATGAAAAATGTTGAATATAATAAAGTTGCTTATGAAAAAGAAATAATTCCCAATATCTATTTGTTAAAAATAGTTGAGTTAAATACATTCAATTTATAAAGTATCACTATCCAGTGTGACACAAAGAATGCTGACGAAGGCCGTAGCGGGCCAGAAAATGCATTACATTCTGCTGGTGTCTAATAATTGTAAATTTTTCTATACATAAATATACTTCATTGCTATCCAACGGAATGCTAATGTAAAATGTAACAAGAAAATACAATATAATAGTCTGGTAGTGTATAAAGTCATTTCTAAAAAAAATTTAGGGAATAGAGCTATTACAAAAAAAAAAAAAAAAGCTTTATAAAATACATAACTGAAATTTAACTCATAGAATAAATTCGAAAAATGAAAAATGTTGAATATAATAAAGTTGCTTATGAAAAAGAAATAATTCCCAACATCTATTTGTTAAAAATAGTTGAGTTAAATACATTCAATTTATAAAGTATCACTATCCAGTGTGACACAAAGAATGCTGACGAAGGCCGTAGCGGGCCAGAAAATGCATTACATTCTGCTGGTGTGTCTAATAATTGTAAATTTTTCTGTACATAAATATACTTCATTGCTATCCAACGGAAAGCTAAGGTAAAATGTAACAAGAAAATACAATATAATAGTCTGGTATTGTATAAAGTTATTTCTAAAAAAAATTTAAGGAATAGAGCTATTACAAAAAAAAAAAAAAAAGCTTTATAAAATACATAACTGAAATGAATAAATTCGAAAAATGAAAAATGTTGAATATAATAAAGTTGCTTATGAAAAAGAAATAATTAATTCCCAATATCTATTTGTTAAAAATAGTTGAGTTAAATACATTCAATTTATAAAGTATCACTATCCAGTGTGACACAAAAAATGCTGACGAAGGCCGTAGCGGGCCAGAAAAAAAAAAATTAACTGCCTGGCCCACAATGTCGACAAGAACATTTCTTTCGTATATTTATTTGGAAAACAAAAACAATTTTCAGTTTTTTATTATTGTTTTCAATATAAAAATGCGAAAGAATTGTTCTTGTCGACGTTGTGGGCCTGGCAGTAAGGAATAGAGCTATTACAAAAAAAAAAAAAAACCTTTTTAAAATACATAACTGAAATTTAACTCATAGAATAAATTCGAAAAATGAAAAATGTTGAATATAATAAAATTGCTATGAAAAAGAAATAATTCCCAATATCTATTTGTAAAGTAGAAGTTTATAATCCAGACTAGGCTTGCCAGATCGAAATTGGCAAAAAGATTAGCATTCTTAATTTTTCTTGACAAAAAAAAAATCGCTTATATAAAAAAAAATGTATATCATTCATTTCCTTCACCACTGTAAAAAAGAGTATACATGTAAAAATTCGTTTTTATATAAGTTTGTTGACCAGTTTGTAATTTTTACAATATTTAACTTAACGATGTTCAGCCTAACAAATATTTGACAAAAAAAAAAAAACAAAAAAGCGTGACCGTCAAATTGATTAAACCTTAGCTTTATTTTAAACAATCTTTACTGATTTGCTAAACTTTTTTTGTAACAAGATAATTAAATAATATAATTTAGAAACTATGAAATTATGTTTGATATAGCAAACGTTTTGCAAAAGCAAACAATTTTAACAAAACTAGTGGTAACGTGTAGGACGTCAAATATTTAAAAGGTCTGAACATAGTTTTAGACCGTAAATATATATTCATATATATATATATATATATATATATATATAGATATACATATACATATATATAAATTTCGAGCCCTTACCGCCAGATTGATGTAACCCGCACCATAATCGATTTTCGTTTTTTTTTATCGAAATCGACTATTCCCCATCATTTGCATCATCTGTCAAAATTTCATGGCTGTAGGTTGAACCGTTATGATTTTATAACAAAAACAATTTTAATGTTTTTAAAATAAACGAAAAAAGTGAAACAGTAGGCAAAATATCTTCGTAATTTTATAACAAAATATGTTTTTTAAGCTGTTGTATATTTTTGTAGTTCACACTCGTTCCCTATAGCGATTCTGATGAATCCTTCGTTGATTTAAATAGATAGGAAAATAAGTCGAGGAGACAACAAAGACGAATACCTTAAAGGCTGCAAATCATTAAAAAACGAAATATGTACAAGCGCTTTGCCTAACCCATGCTTAAAGAAATTCGTGTCATGACAGTTTTTCGGAAGATGAAAGGGTAGGACTAAATGAACATTTTTGGGAAATAGGAAACAAAATTAGAAAAAATAAAAATTCATATAATATTTTCCTTAAAAATTTAAAAAAGACAACTCCACACAACAAAGTTGATGAAACAACTGTATCTTTATTCCCTTATAGCATTTATGTTATGGGTGTAGGGTTTAAATGGATAACACGTAATGGTGGTGTTTAAGGCATGATGAAAAAATCGGCAATCAAATCTAAACTGATTACGATATAATTGACAAATCAAATGGATTTTTCTATTGCCCAGACGATGCAAATTTTCGTTCTCGCATGAATGTACCATTCCGAGTTGGCAGCGCTCAGGGAGATGAACATTGAAAGGTCATTGTCCGGTAGGCGGTATTCGAGCACATCTATCGGGGGTGTTCTGGAAATCGAAAACGCAAAACGAATGAACTTTGAAGTTCTTTTTAATACACCCTTCATCTAATTTTTCAACATTTTCTTATAGAATTCTGTTTAATGGAGAAATATTTGTATTTGTATTTAGCAAATCTTATGTTGGAATTTTATAAAAACAATTGCAAATAAATAAAATTCTTATATACATATATTATTGTAAATTAATAGAACTAGAATATAAAAATAAAATTCTTATACACATATATACATATCGCTCATTTCGTGCAAGACCGTCACAACTCAAAATTTGGCATTTTCGAGTTAGTAATGCAGAAATGTTCTTCTCTTAAATCTCTACAAATTGATCTAAGAACGGAGAGAATTATCGAAAAAATAACGGTAATACAGATGCTTGTGACGCTATGACCTCTCGTAACAAACTTAAGCTATTAACATCAACAAGGTGACATTTCAGTTTGTGTTTGGCATTCCTCTTGTACATGTGGTTTTCTTTGTAGCAAAAAAGAAACATTTGATTTTATAACTGTATTTTAGTGAAAGAGAAGGTAAAAAATAATAGGTTGAAATCTTAAAAAGGCTCTCCTGTAAAGTTTCAAATTTTGAGTTGTGACGGTCTTGCACGAAATGAGCGATATGTACTCCAGTTTTAATATTTTCTTTTATTTAATTTACAATTTATGATTTTTAAAAATTTTATCTAATTTCTTTTCCATTTCCATGTTTGTACCACGAAGATTATCTACTACCTTTTTAGCCCATACAAAATATTCATCTCGGCATTTCCGAAAACATACAAATATGTATGTATCTAATAAAGCAAACATAAAAAACGATTTGGAATTGTAAAGTGACAATGCAAAAGTGGGATGTAATAAATCTCTAAATCATTGGTATACAAATAATTGAAATGATTAAAACAAATCGTTATGAACTAGACTTTGTTAAAACGTCTTAATTATTTTAAGACAAATATAACAGTAATTTTCTAGCTTTTATTATTTTGAAGAAAAATAACTTTTTTTTTGCACTTGTATTGTTTTATACAAAATCATTGTTATTTTTAAATATTTATTTTTTAACATTTAACTTATCGAGCAGGAATAAAAGTAATTTTTAAACTTTGTTTCGTCTCATATACAAAAGGTATATGTTTAGAAAATATTTTTTTCTTAATTTTAAATACATATGTAAATGTTTGCTGTTAACCTTAAACTATTGAAATAACTTATAAATTAAAAAAAGAATAAATTATCTTTCAGTTTATTTTTTAATTACTACATAATATTTATGTATTTATTAAAAAATATACATTACATATCTATTTATGAATTATTTTTTGTTTGCTTGTTTTAGTCAGCGTTACCGTTGGATATTTTCAGAAAGTACCAAAAAAAGGGGATTTTTACAAAAAAAGTGGCACCAAAAAGGTGATTTAAGAAAAAAAGGCGGCACATGTTTTAAAATAGAAAGAAGTACACAAAATAATGTTTTTGCTCGTGTTTTGTTTAATTTATTTATAATTTCCAATAAAATTTTTAAATGGTTAAAAAAAATCCAGATAAAATTATATCAGATGTAAGCAAAAACTTTTTTATGTGATTTTAATTTATCTTAGTTTGTTGAATCCAAATCTGTTCAATTATTGGTTCTATCAGGTTTTTTTAAAGCCTTTGAGTCATCCACATACAGTTTTTTATATTTTCAACTGTTTTTCAGAAATTAGTGGGAATATATTTTTTGCAAAATTAGAACTATTTTTCTTTTCAAAAACTCATACAAAAGTTATAAGTACAAACATTTGACATTTTAATCATTGATCTAAAAGCAGCTAGTATGAATAAAATACAGCATATTTCATGAAAATAGTAGGACACATTTTAATTTTATACATTATTCATTGTTAGGGGCATGATGCTAATATGTATGTATATCTCATCATGACTTGGGAGCGATATGTCAGATTTGGATGCTATTACTAGCGAATGATTTGGAATTAAATTTCCTTTTAGGCATCTTACCAATAGTTTTTTTTCATTTTCAACAGTTTCGGAGATATTAAAGAAATAATGGGTAAATTTAAAAAAAAATTTACCAAAAAAAAAAATTATAAAAGCAAGTATCAAATATTGCGATTTTTGGCGATTTTTCATAACAAAAATCTGATAACCCTGATTTGTACCGGCATAAGTATACGCCATGGTATAAGTATTTATTTCATCATGGTATACTGCATACGCACAAAAGCTAGTGGTACTTCCCAAGAGCACTTACTTCCAAATAATTCACATGTTCACCTGTTACATAATATATTCGCAATAAATGCATAAGCTTATTACGATAGACAAAAAATTATTTCAGATAAGCTTGCTTACATATATATTAAAACAACTACAGTTTATATTAGAGCTGGGAGTTGTAGTAAAACAGAAAGTTCAAAAGGTATCTCATCATTTAGTAAAAAGTACCAAAAAAGTGGCAAGAATTACAAAAAGTATCACATTTGGGTGCATTTTGTAAAAGTAGCAATAGTATCCAAGCAGTCGAAAAAGTGGCAAATTGCTACTTTAGTAGCACCAACGGTAACGCTGGTTTTAGTTCAAGAATTGTTTTGTTTGAATTGTTATGTTTGTATGTGATCGTTTTTTTTTTACTAATATATATACTCCAAATCAGAGGTAATCACAAAGAGAGGCGGTTGAAAATGTGTTTGTAGTGGTGAGTGTATTTTGGGTGCACTGAAAGAAATTTCTAGATAAACATGTCCAAAACAAATTTTTTGTGTATTAAACATATTTTTTGTTATATAACTGCATGTATGCACTTATTTTATTTTTTTCTAATTTGTATGCAGCTTTATTCAAAATATTAGATGAAAATTAAAACTTTTTCCCCACTCTATTTTCCACATTTTAATAAACACATGCAATAGTAGAAAAATATTCAAAGTGTACTGAAAATATTAGAAATTCTGCAAAAGAGAGATAAATAAAAGTACTCAGTTGAGATATTTACTATGTGTTTTGTTTTTGTTTTTATTAATCGGTAACCCGATCAATTACAAATTTAACCGATTATTAACCGAATAAACCAAAACCACGGTTAATTAATCGAGCGATTAGTTGATTAAAGCAAAAGCCCGATTAAATTAATACCCTATGTAATACCCTCTTTAAGTGTACACGTTTCCACGCCACCATTGAGGTAGTGTACTAGGCGCGTTTAATTAACGTGGTTTCCCCTGTAGGAATACTCCACGATATTTATATGAAAACTTTAAACGTCCATAACTCGGAAACCAAGCGTTTGCGCCAACTTTTGTATTTCATTTTTCAATCACCTAGGTACTTTTTTCATTTGGAGCTGCGTCGGTAAACTAGATTTGTTCCTAAAATGTTTTCGCCTTTTACTTATATCTCACTTTAGGTTAAAACTAAGTTGGAATAATGAAAAACTTTTTATTATTAAAATTTTACTTCACTTACCCCGCATGAGTTTCTTGGTCCTTTTTATTTGGCTTGAAAGAAACATCGCCCATACTTGTTTCTTTATCATTTTCCATTAAAACTTTAGTCTTGTCTATCTGCAAGAAAAGAGAGTAACTCTTGCACCAATATGCAAAATATTGGAAGGTAAAAAGTGTTCAGAACACACTATGGATTCTTTTTTAAAAGGTCTGCCTTCTCCCATTTTTTCTAGCGGCTGCTTCACTGGGAACTCGGAACAAGTTTCCTTCACCTTTATTGTAAGGTTTCATACAAACTGCCCACCGTCGCATTTTTTATTCAAAATTAGAATTTTTACCTTTATAAAAAATTTTTTTTTTCTTTTGTAGTAGTTTATATTTTAACTTAATTATTTTAATATTCAGTTTGCTTAGCTATCATGAGATTTTTTCTTTTTTGAATTTTGCTGTGGATAAATTTTAATCTTTTTATTACTATACTCATTATAGCTAAACTCGCTGCCTTTTGTTTGTTTTACAACCTCATTTTTTTCTTTAGTTCAATTCATTAGATTTTTTTTTTTCTTATTGTCAGTTTTCGGTCTATAGGCCCAACCATAATATGCATAGTCTTCCTTAATCTACTGTCAAAAATTTACAAAAAGTCTCTCATATGTATTTAAATTTTAAAAAAACAAAAGCAAAATAAAAAAACATTTGATTCCGTACGGAATGTGCGATCAGTTTCGCACTTTGCTTACACTGCATTTACACGTGAAAGTACTTTCATGAAATTTCTGTATACGTATAACAAATAAAAATTTCAATTAAATGGACGACTTTCTTGAAAATTTCTTGTGCGATTATACAGGAAAGTGAAAGTTCATTTTTAAAATGCCGTCAAAGCGAAAAGTTGCAAAAATTATTTAACTTCTAGAATTAAAAAAAAAAATAGATATGGAAGGTATATGTTTGATTTATTATTCATATCCCATAAAATTGGGTATGCACATTATAAATTTATTAATTTAATTATACTTTGGTGGTTTAATTTTTTCTTCATGCGTGTTGTTTTGATTACTACCTAATGAGAGTTGCCAAAGTTATCACATACACAAATTTATAGGGCAATAGTTGGAAATAATTATTATGTTAACTTTTAAATAACATTTTTGTTATAAAACACATAAATTGTCTTTTTTTTATGTATATTTGAAGAAAAATATTATAAATACATTCATACATACACACAAGAAAATACATAGGTTAAATTACCTAAAAATATGGTATAAAATTAAATAAGCGCAAGGAAAGCATGGAATTATCTAAGTTTCTTAGGTAATATAACTACATATTAAATTAGGTAATTTCTATGTTCGAAAAAGTAAGAAAATTTACCAATATTTGAAAAATTATTTTATTTTTGGAAAACTATCTAATGACGATTTATTTTCTGAGGAACATGTTGCATAAATGTTACATGTTCTACAATTTTGTGTTCGTTTGTAGAAAAAATAAAACTGTGGGAAACATTTTCAAGTTCTTTTGTGGATATGTTGGTGAAAAACATGCGAAACATGTTGCTTATTTAACCCACACTTTAACTTAAGGTGTTTAAACTGCACTGTTTTATAACTTTGGCACTTCTACTTTGTTCGCACAACCAAGGTTTTTTTTTTTGTCATAACACAAACTGCTTAGAATTTTGTGAAAATATTGCTTAAAAACAATATATCAAAATGTTGACACATTATGTTGCGGGTGAACTGACCATACGTGTTATATGTCTGTAGTGTAAGGAAAATTCATGTTTTATTGTGTGTGTTTGGTTGTGTTTCTTCTTTCTTCTGTGTTCTGTTGTGTTTCCATTTGTTTTATTGTTGTAGGTGTTTATTTGGCCCTTTTGGTTTTCCTTAGTGTTGTTGTAGTCTGTACGTTTGCTAAAATTACCAAAATATTAATGTTAGCTATTAATAAATAAATGTATACTTACTTGTTTTAACTTTTTGTTGTCCATTATCCAGTGCATGGGCAATTTTGTGGAATTAAATTTTTTCATTATCTTCATATGTTTATTTGTCTTAATTGTTTTGTTCGTCTTATTTGTAAGTGTGGTAAGGCATTATTGCGTATTTTTTCTGTCGGTAGTGCAGTTTCTACAACTACATAGGGTTGTATTTTCATTCAAAATTTAAATTTTTATATTCTACGTAAAATTAGTAAAATAATGTTAAGATAATGAATAAAAATGTAATACCAACCGAAATTCATGCTTGCCTGGTGCATATGTAGCTTCATAGGCTAGATTAGGAGAAAAATATAAGTAGTTTTTTTACTTATATTATAAAAAAATAAATTCCGACTGGTACAAAAATAGAAAAATGGCGATCGAAATGAATATAGAAAGTTTTAAAAATAAGATTTCAAATAAATAGGATAAAAATTAAACTAAAAGATGGCTGTTTGGCGGTAAAATAATTACCTAGTTCTTCTTGTTATATAATGGGTAAATAGAAAGAATAAATTAAATGTATTTAAATGACAAGCCAGGGAATTTCAAGTCAGAAGCAAAACAAAACTCGAAAAGAAAACGTTATTTTTGTGTGTGGTGAAACTTAAATTATTTGTTTTAAATAAAAGTGTGTTAGTTTACTCATAAAAAACGTAAGGAAAATCAAATTAATTCAAAAAATTTTAAAGTGTGTGTAAAATATGTAATTTCTTTCAGCTGGCTATTTTCGTGGGATGGATTGTAATCTTCCCTAAGCACCACACCAGAGGAAAATAGCCAGGTAATCCTTAAGTGTAATAATTATTTGCTTTTAATATTAAATCCCCAACGTGAATCCCTGCTTTGATGGTTAACGTGTGGGATGGGAAAAAATAAAGAAAGTCAAAAAATGGAAAAAGTTTTACAATGTGGAATTGGTGATGCGAGGGAATAAAAATGATGCAAACTATAATTTTTTTAATCGGATTATATATTAATATTTCCGTAATTAAAGTAGAATCCCTCACCGCAGTTATTTGAAAGAAAAAAGTAGCTCAAAAGAAAGAATATAAAAAAATATTAATTAAGATAATAAAAAATAAAAAAAAGAAAAGGAAATTAGCATAAAAAAAAGAAAAAAAAAAAAAAACAAAACAACAAAAAAAAATAATATTAAAATAAAGTTTATTTTAAGTGTAGTGTTGTGAGTTGTGAAAAAAATCTGTAATACTAGTGTCAAGTGTAGTAGTTTGTGTGTATGTCCTACACTGAACCAAAAAACGCTATTTAAAACAAAATTTTGCGTTTTTATTTTAAAATTGCAGCAATTTTTTTGAAAATATATTAAAAACAAAAATGTTCAATTTTATTTTAAAAAGAAACGGTGTGGTTTTCAAAATTAGGCAATAAAAATCATATTTAAAACAAAAATGTACGTTTTTGTATCAAAAAATATTATTTTTTTACTAAAACTTTTAAGAACAAAAAGGTTTTCTTTTATATTAAAAGGCAACACTTTTGTTTTTACTATAAGAAGCAGAAAAAACATTTTAAAATTTAAAATTTTTCGTTTTTGTTTTAAACAGTTTAACAATTTGAAAAACGTATTAAAATTAAAACAGGTTTGTTATTGAAAATAAAATAAACCATTTTAATTTTAAAAGTTGACACCATTTTTTATTAAGCGTCATTAATAAAATATAGCTCAATGCAGTGTGTTAAAAATTTAAAAAAGTAAAAAAAATATTAATAGCTCGGTGCAGTGTGTTTAAAAAACTGTAAAAAGTGAAAAAGTATAAAAAGTTAAACAAATATTATAGCTCAGTGCAGTGTATTTTAAAAAATATAACAAGTTACAAAAATAATAATAGCTCGGTGCAGTGTGTTTTAAAAAAAGTTAAAAAAAGAATATTGTAAAAAATGGAAGACAATTCTGAAGATGATGACACTTTATCAGCTCCGTCAAAAGAGCAAGATTGGTTGTGTCATTCGCAAACACAATCATCATCGAACAACTCGGGTGCAGCTGTAGTAAAAGTAAGTTTTTATCTTTGAATAATTAACAAATGAAATAATTTCTGGCTTTAATTATAGGATTTAAAAACTTTATTGATGGAGACGTCAAAGGGCAAAGCCATTTTAAATTTTTACGAAAAGGCAAATGCTTTTACCAACGTGAACAGAAGGGAACTTATTAATATAATCGTTGAGGACTCTCTTTTTTGCAATAGGTCACTATCACCAAAGGATTTTACAAATATTGTTGATGAGATATGTAAAGTTTTTCCCAACGAAAGAAAATATCATGTAAGTATTTTCCAATCAAACTAATAAATAAACAAGTAAAAGTGCTATATTCGGCTATCTGACAGATTTATTGTTAATGTTTCTATTTTTACATTTTTTTAGGAATACTACTTTATAACACGGTGTGGTAAAAGAAATCCTTCTGGAAAGCTATATTCAAAATATGTAAATATGAGATTTAATGTTTATATATAAAAGATATAAAAGTATTTTCTAGTCCTCCAATAAACTTATATGCAAATAATAATGGTAAAATATATGTAAGACCAAAATTACTATACATCCAATGATTTTTTGTAATTATTTTAGCACATAATAATTATTTTTAGATGTTTAAGCTAAAGGACTTTTTATTTATAAAATATTATATTTATTTATTTCTATCGATTATTCGCTAACCTTTAGTTTGCATCGGCAGTAACTTAAATTTACAAAATTTTAATATGAATAACACAAAAAAACCAAAACAAAATTTTGAAAAAAATTTTTCTTAATTTAAATTCCAAAACCTATTTGTCATAACACAATTACAAAAAGCCATAATAACAAAAATAATATATAATTAAAGTATTGGTTTTTTTGTGTTATCCATATTAAAATTTTGTAAATTTAATTAACTGACGATGCTATCCAAAGGTCAATAAATAAATATAATATTTTATAAACAAAAATACCTCAATTACAAATTATAATTATAAATCAAATAAGATTAAATAACTTTTAAGTTGTACTAAGCTGTATATTTTTATACTCTAATAAACCTTAAAAATTTAATAATGAGTTAAATACTTATTGCCTGGTGTAAAGGTAAGTATGAAGCAACGTATACCTTCAAAATTAGGTACTTTTAATTTAAAATTACACATTTTTAATTTAAAAATATTACATTTTTGATTTAAAAGGGCTATACTCTTGTTTTAAAAACTATAATTTTTAATACAAAAATGGTATATTTTCTTTTAAAATTGATTTTCACTTTTTTTTTTATAAAAATTGCAGTTTTTAAAATAAAAACGAAAACTTTTAAAACAAAAGAAAACCAGCTTGGCTCGATTTCACAGCTGTTTTATTTTAAAATAAGATTGTTTCTTTTTGATTTCAAAATTTTTTTTTTTTCTGTGTATATGTTTTTATTTATACACCTAACCCTCGATTATCGCGATTTTATGAAAAGTGAAGTTATTTATATATATTTTTTTAGTTAAAACCATAGAATATTGAAAGAATAGAAAACTTATGTCTCAGGGAGCTCCGTTAGATATAGATTTCAAAAAAAAAAAAAAGATAATAAGCATAAAAATAATAATAAGCATAAAAAAAATCAAATTAAATATATATAAATAAAAGAATTTGTAATAATCACAAAAAAATGTAAAGTAAGACGAAAAGATTGAGGAAAAATTGTTGTATATATGTATTTGTTTTTTTTTTGACTTATATATATTTTTTTTAATTATTGTAAAATTTGTTTTTTTAATTATTGTAAAAATCATTATTATTATGCTATTAATTATTGAACTAGTTTTTATAAAAAATAATGTAAATTTTAATTTGAAAAATTTAGGTTTTTGAATTAGCAAGGTACAGGTAATGATGGAGTGGTAAGGAGAGATAGAGAGGTCAAGTGGGTTTTGGGTCATGTGACGTAAAATAGGCGGATGCATCCATGACATGGTTGGGAGGGCAAAACGAGACCAACATCAGTCTCAATTCTTTATGTAGTGGTAGTTTGTTGTGTAGTTTTCTTTATTGTGTTCATATTTTTTTTTTGTTCGAATACGCGGCTGGCGGGAAGGGTTGGAACCCCCCGAGAAAAAATGCGTAAAGAGCTAGTTGGAAACCTCGCCAGTCCAAACGGTTCGTAACAGAATGGCGCCCAAGTTGAATGTATAACAAGCATGTGTTAAAATCTAAACATGCGGCAATATTCTAATAATTTGTTTTTGTAATAGCCCTAGTGTAGCCGTGAATCATATTGTGGAAGTTATTTATGTAACAGGTCTAGGACGTAATAGAATGTGTGCGTAAATGTAGCTTGATGATGTTGTGATCGGTGAAATGTGTTCATAGTGAAATGCTATACAGTAACTTGCGAGTGACCTGGTGAGTCCCCAAATGTATTGTATTCGTTTCCATTTGTATATTGTTTGAATTTTAGAGTTAATTTGTTTAAAGTCATTGTTTAGTATCGAGTGTTGTATAATCTCTGATAGCCCGTCATGATATGTTTCGTGAAGTGTGTAGTATTAGAGTTATTCACTTTCGTCCTATATATGATTGTTTTGATTTTGTTTTAGTTTTGAATGTTTTATAATGTCTGATAGCCTGTCATGATCGTGTGTATCGTGATGTATGATGTATTAGCGTTATAAACGTTTGTCCCTAAAATAAATGTTTAGTTTTGTTGAGTTAGTTTTGTATGTAAACCACATAAAGAATTTAAATTTTTTTTTTAAACAACTGCTTTGACCTCCGCATCCGTCCATCATTACCTAAGCCAAACAAAAATAGTGTTAGTTAAAATTGTTCATTGTTTTAAAAATTTATTTATATTTTTATAATATTTTATACAGCATGTCTGATATTTTAGCTTATTTATAAATTGATTAAATTTATTTTTTTTTATTTTTAATTAATTAACCCCTACTTACATATTTAGTTATTTATTTAGTTTTAATGTCATTTACTTTAACTTTTTGCTTATAAGCTATTGACATTTTTTTTAATTATTATTTTTTTTATTTGCACGTTTGATAGACTTATTTATTACATGTTTTGGTTATTTATGTAATTATTTGTATTTTTATTTTTTTTTTATTATTTTATTTATTTATTATATTTTTTATTTCACTGTTCGTACATGTCTACATTTTCTTTATTTATTATTGCATGGCTTTTTATATAATACAATTGATTGTTTTATTTAATTTATTTCATGATGTATTCATATTTTAATATTTGTATGCTTTCAATGATTTGCATGTACATATATATTATTAGTATTTTTATTTATATTCAATTCTATTTAGCCATTATAATTTAAATATTTACTTCAAAATCGCCAATTCACATAAAAACGTTAAAAATAAAATGCTTACACTCACACACAAAATTATAGTTTCACCCACAAATTTTAATTTTGATAAATTTGCAAAAATTTTCCGTCTTGTCAGAAATATTTACGGCCAAAAAATTGCGGCTATAATGAGCAGCAAGTTTTTTTTAATAAATTATCCGGAACTTGATTATGCTTTCCACTAGAGTCTTTTGATATGGGTCAGTTAGCATGGACTTTAATATTTACGTAGGAACTTTTAAAGAAGTATTAATATCACCAGATATCAAGAAAATAATTTTTAATTGCTAAAAATAATAAGTGGTAAAGAAATAAATTATGCAATAGTATGTCTTACGACAAAATAATTTTGGAATCAATATGTATTGATTTAAATATTTTTTTTACACTTTGTACCAAATAGAGGCAAATTAAAAAAATGATATCTGTGATATAAGTACCTGATAGCAGGAGGAAGTGTGGGTTTAAAATGTTTGCTTAATTTAAGTTAGTCGATTAGTGCAATATTAGTTATAGGAAACCGCAATAAAAGTCTTACGAAAATACTGTGATCGAAATCTGTGATATACATAAATATTTAATTTGTGATGTCCTTTTTTTTACGTTGGTTGTGTCGGTGCAATATAGGTTAATTTATCTCTATTGTGTCGGATTATTCAAACTTTTTAATTCTAAAAAAGGAAAGGATTCACAAAGTAGACTCTATTTTATAGATTATTGATTGAGTATACTTCCCGTAAGAAATTAAGCGGCGATAGAACCGATGATATTCCCAAAATCTCTGATTTTCTTTTTGTTTAAAGATTTTAGAGATTTCTGGCCAGTAAAGGATATAGTACCCGAGTGTTAGGAAGGGAAAACTAGAGGTGTAGCCCGATTAAATAGATTAAGTGATGTATTTAGTTTTAGTTTAATATGTTTGACTCAAACTTTCAGATTTTGTGGGCCTTCGATTTAATAGACACGTAAAATACGTGAACTACTGGTAAATCCGGTAACATGAAGATTATTTATAATATAAGATGGGTTGCCTCTACGTTTTTTTTCCTACCAGAGAAAAAATTCGGCAGAGTGCTAGTTTTTACAAAGGCCCTTGGGAAATATTCACTTTGGAACAAACTGCGAGGTTTCCTGGGAAAAATAAATGAGACATTTTATTTATACTTATATTCGAACTGAAAATTTTATGATACTTATAGTGTTGTATAGCCCGGCTAACTCAGGATAGAGTATGAGACTCTTTCAGGGTCATGGGAGTTCCCCACGTTGCGCTCTCGGCAAATATTAACCCGCACACCGTTCCCTCTTGCTGATGCCAGCGAAACCGGAGTTTTGTTGCGGGTGAACTGACCATACGTGTTATAAGTCTGTAGTGTAAGGAAAATTCATGTTTTATTGTGTGTGTTTGGTTGTGTTTCTTCTTTCTTCTGTGTTCTGTTGTGTTTCCATTTGTTTTATTGTTGTAGGTGTTTATTTGGCCCTTTTGATTTTCCTTAGTGTCGTTGTTGTCTGTACGTTTGCTAAAATTACCAAAATATTAATGTTAGCTATTAATAAATAAATGTATACTTACTTGTTTTAACTTTTTGTTGTCCATTGTCCAGTGCATGGGAAATTTTGTGGAATTAAATTTTTTCATTATCTTCATATGTTTGTTTGTCTTATTTGTTTTGTTCGTCTTATTTGTAAGTGTGGTAAGGCTGTGTTGCGTATTTTTTCTGTCGGTAGTGCAGTTTCTACAACTACATAGGGTTGTATTTCCATTCAAAATTTAAATTTTTATATTCTACGTAAAATTAGTAAAATAATGTTAAGATAATGAATGAAAATATAATACCAACCGAAATTCATGCTTGCCTGGTGCATATGTAGCTTCATAGGCTAGATTAGGAGAAAAATATAAGTAGTTTTTTTACTTATATTATAAAAAAATAAATTCCGACTGGTACAAAAATAGAAAAATGGCGATCGAAATGAATATAGAAAGTTTTAAAAATAAGATTTCAAATAAATAGGATAAAAATTAAACTAAAAGATGGCTGTTTGGCGGTAAAATAATTACCTAGTTCTTCTTGTTATATAATGGGTAAATAGAAAGAATAAATTAAATGTATTTAAATGACAAGCCAGGGAATTTCAAGTCAGAAGCAAAACAAAACTCGAAAAGAAAACGTTATTTTTGTGTGTGGTGAAACTTAAATTATTTGTTTTAAATAAAAGTGTGTTAGTTAACTCATAAAAAACGTAAGGAAAATAAAATTAATTCAAAAAATTTTAAAGTGTGTGTAAAATATGTAATTTCTTTCAGCTGGCTATTTTCGTGGGATGGATTGTAATCTTCCCTAAGCACCACACCAGAGGTAATCCTTAAGTGTAATAATTATTTGCATTTAATATTAAATCCCCAACGTGAATCCCTGCTTTGATGGTTAACGTGTGGGATGGGAAAAAATAAAGAAAGTCAAAAAATGGAAAAAGTTTTACAATGTGGAATTGGTGATGCGAGGGAATAAAAATGATGCAAACTATAATTTTTTTAATCGGATTATATATTAATATTTCCGTAATTAAAGTAGAATCCCTAACCGCAGTTATTTGAAAGAAAAAAGTAGCTCAAAAGAAAGAATATAAAAAAATATTAATTAAGATAATAAAAAATAAAAAAAGAAAAGGAAATTAGCATAAAAAAAAAGAAAAGAAAAAAAAAAAACAAAACAACAAAAAATATAATATTAAAATAAAGTTTATTTTAAGTGTAGTGTTGTGAGTTGTGAAAAAAATCTGTAATACTAGTGTCAAGTGTAGTAGTTTGTGTGTATGTCCTATATGTTTTTATATATACACCTAACCCTCGATTATCGCGATTTTATGAAAAGTGAAGTTATTTATATATATTTTTTTAGTTAAAACCATAGAATATTGAAAGAATAGAAAACTTGTCTCAGGGAGCTCCGTTAGATATAGATTTCAAAAAAAAAAAAAAAGAAGATAATAAGCATAAAAATAATAATAAGCATAAAAAAAATCAAATTAAATATATATAAATAAAAGAATTTGTAATAATCACAAAAAAATGTAAAGTAAGACGAAAAGATTGAGGAAAAATTGTTGTATATATGTATTTGTTTTTTTTTTTTTGACTTATATATATTTTTTTTAATTATTGTAAAATTTGTTTTTTTAATTATTGTAAAAATCATTATTATTATGCTATTAATTATTGAACTAGTTTTTATAAAAAATAATGTAAATTTTAATTTGAAAAATTTAGGTTTTTGAATTAGCAAGGTACAGGTAATGATGGAGTGGTAAGGAGAGATAGAGAGGTCAAGTGGGTTTTGGGTCATGTGACGTAAAATAGGCGGATGCATCCATGACATGGTTGGGAGGGCAAAACGAGACCAACATCAGTCTCAATTCTTTATGTGGTGGTAGTTTTCAGTGTAGTTTTCAGTTTTCTTTATTGTGTTCATATTTTTTTTTTGTTCGAATACGCGGCTGGCGGGAAGGGTTGGAACCCCCCGAGAAAAAATGCGTAAAGAGCTAGTTGGAAACCTCGCCAGTCCAAACGGTTCGTAACAATTAAAATAAAAAATTGTATGTATATTATTATCGTTTTAAGTGCTGGTTCACACTGTTCAAGTCTTAGCCGTCAAGTCTTGAGTTTTTAGGAGAGAAAGGAAAAGAAATGGAATTCTCTTTGCCCTTATCTCCTAAAAGCTCAAGACCTGACGGCTGAAACTTAAACAGTGTGAACCAGCACTAACTTTTTCCAAGCCATTATTAATGTCAATATTGGTTACAAAACCGCAATAGCTTGCAGAAACCGCTCAAATAGCTAATGACGTACATTAATAATAAAAGTGTAATAGTTTTAAATAAAAGCAACTAATTTTGTTCTATTGAAGTTGCACAACATGTAAAATTTTGTTGTAAACTTTTGTTGTAAAGTAAGCATATTTGAAAAAACTATATACTTCTTTCAGTTACACACTTTAAATAAAATTAACTTCCTTATTCATTTCATTGTAATATGCTATTTATCAATAGCTTGCAGAAACCGCTCAAATAGCTAATGACGTACATTAATAATAAAAGTGTAATAGTTTTAAATAAAAGCAACTAATTTTGTTCTATTGAAGTTGCACAACATGTAAAATTTTGTTGTAAACTTTTGTTGTAAAGTAAGCATATTTGAAAAAACTATATACTGCTTTCAGTTACACACTTTAAATAAAATTAACTTCCTTATTCATTTCATTGTAATATGCTATTTATCAATTCATAATGTATAACAATTAACTAAATTATCTACTGAAACATTTTACTTGATTGTCTATCTAAATCTATATATCGCTCATTTGCTGCAACGTCGTAATTATTCAAAAAATACATTTCGAAATAAACGTGTTTAAAATTTTTGATTTGCTTGATCCACTTGGAAAAAACCGACACATTTTTTTTAAACGGAGAAAGTATAAAATATTTAAGATGCGACCATTATTATCAATTACGTATTTTCGCTTTGGTAAAATTACCTAGATTATTTTTTTGTGTGTACAAAATAAATTAAATTTAAAATTATTATTTTTTTGTGTGTACAAAATAAATTAAATTTAAAACTATTATTTTTTTGTGTGTATAAAATAAATTAACTGCCAGGCCCACAATATCGACAAGAACATTTCTTTCGCATTTTTATATTGAAAACAATAATAAAAAATTTAAATTTGTTTTTGTTTTCAAAATAAATATAAGAAAGAAATGTTCTTGTCGACATTGTGGGCCAGGCTGTAAATTTACAATTATTCACCCCTATCGTGAAAAACAAGTGGAATTTTTGTTCCCATGAAATTTTTATTCCCCTCGAAGGGAAAAATGCTATCGTGAAACTCACGTGAAAAATTTTTCGCCCTACCAGTTCTCGGTGAATGTAAAAAAGAAGAAATATTAAAAAACATTAAGAAAAATTTTTTTGTTCAAAAATATACACATATATTTTAAAGAAAAGTTAAAAAACTAACAAAATAAAATATATTGTATTGGAGTGATTACAACATTAGCTTATTGCGCTTTTATGTAGTAAAACAATTTTTAAAATTCTGCCACCACGTCTTGGAGAAGCTTCATAACTTCTCAGGCAATCGACCAGTTTTTTGCATTTTGTTGAACAATATACATATAAGTTTGTGCCTCTTTTAACGGAAACTGACCTTAAAATTAATTTTGTAAACTTCAATATTTGAATTATGAGAAGAATTACTTACATAAATGTTTTGTTCCCCAGCAAAAATAAAGTGAGAAATTCAAAGGGAAAAGTGAACAAATTACGAGGGAAAAAATTGTTCACGATAAGGGGAATTTTTCGCGCGAACATTTTTTTCACGTTATTATTCTCCTATGAATTAATTTTTTTCATGGGAGTTTTTCATGATCGCAAATACGTGAAAAGGGAACAAATTACGGGGGAAAAATTATTCACGATAGGGGTGATTATTTTACCACAATCCTGTAAATTTGTATAAGTCTGTTTAGTGGGCAACTGTGTTTACCGCTCTGTCATTTTACTTTCAGAAAGTGTCAAAACATTATTTTCTTGAAAAAATCGTTGAAAGTTGAGTGGAAAGTAAAAAAAATGGGAGTGTATTAGTAAAAAAGTGTGAGTGTATTGCGACTTTCATGAAATTACTTTCACGTGTAAACGCTAGGTTAAGCAAATGACAATTTCATAAAACTTAACAAAACGTATCCTTAAGTTCAATATGGTTTGCTCATATGATTTACATATATTCGCACTTTTGCTTTAGCCAACTTAAGCACATTATGGTTGGGCCTTATCTCTTATTATAGATTGACTTTAAATTGAAACATTACGAAATTTCCTTGTTATCTTTTCAATATGATCTCATTTCTTTTATTTTTTTATTTTTAAATATGAACGGCTGCTAGAAAGTGAATAATAATATTTTTTTGGTATTCATCTCGTACTCCCCTGGCATAATTGTAATCCCTTATTATGATGTCTTTTAGAGAGAATCTTGGTCCTATAGTTAGGGATAATGTGCATTTTAAAAATATGTTAACCCCATATGCCAATCAATGTAGTATTGCGCATTTAAACTGCCGTAGCTTATCGCCTAGTGGGAATTCCGTCAAACTTGACGAGTTAAAGTCAATCATTGGCCATGGTATTTTTGATGTGTTTGCTGTAACTGAAACGTGGTTTAATGACCTTATTTCTGATCAAGCTGTTGAAATCCCCGGTTGTAAATTTGTCGTAATGATAGGCCTTATTCTTATAGGGGTGGTTGTGTTGGTATCTATATCTCCAAGAAACTCAAGTAAAGTGTTGTATCCAAGGTTCAAATTTCTGGTTGCGAATCTCTATTTGTTGAATTATCTTCTGATAACAGAAAGTTTTTGTTTGGTACAGTTTATCTTCCAAATGGGTGTTTAGACAAGTTTGAAAGATTTCATAGTGATTTATTATCTAGATACACTGATATCATTATTGTTGGGGATTTTAACTTCAATTTATTTTTACCTCCGAAGTCTGACCTATTTCGTTTATTTTGTTTGAGATGTAAGTTATCTATAATTCATAATTCTAAGCCTACGCATTTCGATTTAAGGACTGGGACAACGTCGCTTATTGATTGCTTTTTGGTAAGCAATCCCTCTTTGACTAGCCTCAGTGACCAAGTGCAATGTCCATCAATTTCAGACCACTCACTTATTTTTGGATCGTTTACCTTGAGTGTTGCCAAATTTGTTGAATTATTAGAATATCGTGACTACAAAAATATAGATTGAGTTGGTTTATTTTCGTTTCTTAATGAGTATAATTTTTCTGCAATTTTAAACACTGTTGATGTTGATGAAAAGTGTTTTCTTGTTAGCTCCCTTTTGAATGATCTCTATTCCTTTGTCCCAAGTGTTAGGGTTCGATTAGGTGAAAGAGGAAATACATGGATGAAATCTGACAAAGTAGTCTTAGCTAGGTCTCTTCGTGATTTTTCGTTTTCTGCCTTCAAGGCTAACCCTTCAAACTTAAACTGGCAAACATATTGTAAATTTCGTAATAGGGCAAAAAATATTATACGCAAGGAAAAAAGTAAATATTTTTCTAAGCTTTTCGGTTCTTTAGATTCCTGTGGCTTTTGGAAAGCTATTAGAGATTCTGGTTGTATTGGGAATGGAAATTATTGTTTGGATATGGATTGCAATGCTATGAATGATTATTTTGTAGGGTCTAGTGCTCCTACTTCGAATGATTTCATCGTTGATCATCCTGAAACCTCGCCTGAGTCCTTTTCATTTTCTTGTGTAAGTGAGATGGAACTATTTGAGGCCTTGAATAAGGTTAATTCTAAATCTGTTGGTATAGATGGAGTGCCTATTAAATTTTTGGAACTTGTTTTTCCTTTCATTTCTGATACTATTCTACACTTGGTTAACTCGATTTTAACTACGTCTATATTTCCATCTGCCTGGAAAGTTGCTCGTATTGTCCCTATACCTCAGACTAAAGTAGTTCGTAGTCCTGATGATCTTAGACCTATTTCTATACTTCCAGCACTGTCAAAGGTCATTGAACATGTTCTTAAGGCGCAAATGGTTAATTCGGTATCTAATAAAATTTCTGAATCTCAGTATGCATTTCGTAATGCCTTGAACTCTACCTGCCTTCTATTAAGTCTCAAGGGGAAATATTAATGAGGATAAATTGAGTGTGTTAATTTCTTTGGACCTCTCCAAGGCATTTAATTCAATAAATTTTTCAAGGATTATACGAAAACTCTCGTGTGAGTTCCAATTTTCAAGGACTGCCTGCAGGCTTCTAATGTCTTATTTAACTGGTAGGTCTCAATTCGTTGTTGCTAATGATGTTGTTTCTGAAAGACTTCCCCTTCATGCTGGTATCGCCCAGGGTTCAGTTCTAGGTCCTCTTCTGTTTATTTTGTATATAAACGATCTCTCGAATGTAATTAACTCTATACACTGCACTCCTTTTATTTTTGCTGATGATGTTTTTTTGCTCTTTAGAGGGAATATAAGATTTAATGAAGTTTTTGAGTATGATATAAACTTGTGTTTATAAAACATAAGACAGTGGACCGTCGATAATTATTTGTCGATTAATACAGGGAAAACCAAAGCAATGATGTTTGGCCCACGTCTCGTTTTTTTACTACCATGGATATTTTTGTGGGTGATGATGAAGTTCAATTTGTTGATAATCATAAATGTTTGGAAATTATTCTTGATAAGAAGCTGTGTTTTATTAATCATATTGATTCCTTGTCGGGGAGAGTGGGGTTCGTTGCGGAGAATTTACTGTTAAAGTATATTTTTACCCTTTCACGTTAGGAAGAGATTAGCGCATGCGGTTTTGATGTCACAGGTTCTCTATGGGTTTGAAGTAATATCTGGGACTGTTGGTTTCCTTCTTGCCAGATTGAGACGTTTGGTAAATGCAGTTGTTAGGTTTGTATATAATGTTCGACGTAGGGACCATATTTCTGGTTTTGTGAAGAGTTTTCTAGGCTGCTCTTTTAATGAACTAGTATCGTTTCACAATCTAAGTCTATTTCATAAGCTTATAAAAATTGGCAAGCCCTTGGCGCTTCGTAATGCTTTTCTATTCTCACCTCGTACTAGGAACCCACACCTTATTGTTCCTAGAATTGTTAGATCAGCATTTGCTAGATCCTTCCGTGTCAGAGTTATTTATCATTGGAACCACCTACCATTAGAATTACGTACCTTCACGCACTCTAATAATGCTTTCAGATTGAAACTAATGGCGCATTTTTCGGATGCAAATTAGTAGTTATTATTATGTATTGCTTGAAAACTTAGCATATACGCACTTTCCTATTTGGACCGAATTTAACTCTTTATTTTTATTAATTAATATTAATATATGTCCTTGTGATTTTTTTTTTATACTCGGGGTAGCGAATGAATTAAGATTGCTTGTTATTAGATTTTTTTAAAAATATAATGTCTTTATATCTTTATTTTGTATACATACACCACAATAGTGGAGAGGGTATTATGCGTTTGCGCTAATGTGTGTTACGCTAAAGCTGAAGGTCCTTGGCATGCATTCTATGCGTTGTTCCTTTTATGCATATTTCAAAAAGTAAAATCAGTCAATTGTATGTAAATCAATTGTATGTGACATGGTACAACTACACAGGGTAAACTCGTTGCTACAACAAGACAAACACAACAGGCAATTTGTTTTTGTAATTTCTACCGAGACGTCAAAAAAAAAAAGATCAACACTGTGCCTTCAGCAACACTAAATAAAACACAAATTGAAAAAAAAAAACAAAACACGTGAAGGAAAAAAATGGCGCGCACTATCTATATGTAAGCAAACATGAAAAAATGTAAGCAAACATGAAAATATTGACATTTTGGGCTTAACTGGGGCAAACAGCTGACAAACATCTGCGCCAACGAGTCTACCTTGCGTAGTTGTATCATGGTATGTAACAAGTTACACAGCAAAACGCTTAAGGCCATGTCAGATACAACTTTGTCGCTTTGCGTGACGTTTCTACTTTTGGCAGAAAAACGCAAAGCAAAAGGTATATGACACAATGAAAACTTTGACAACACTCACGCATTGTTTATTTACTTATAAAAGCGGTTGGTAATTTGTACATTTAATTATTTGTTATAAAAATAAAAGTTAAAAATTCAATTGGACGGTTTTTTAGAATTGAATTTGGCAAAAAAAATTAAAAAAAAAAAGAAAATTATACTAGCCAATTGCCAAAGCGCGATAAAAGATGAGAGTTGGCTAACTTTTTGCTTCGCTTCGCTTTGAAAGTACTTTATGTGACATGTTTCGTATAAGTATGTATATTTTATCTTAGATGTCAAAGCGAATCGGTAACGCAACGCGAAGCAAAAGTTTTATCTGACATGGCCTTTAGAATGGGTATACGTATCAACGCATGAAAGTAGGTTTACTTTCTACTCTTGTATGAATGTGTGGTGAAAAAATGTCAGCTGTTTTGATGGCCATGGATGACAAATCATATTTTATTTTCAATGTTATCGATAAATTTGTTTGTGTGGTGGATTCTATTTAACTATATTTTATATTAAAAAAGGATTTTAATAAAAGAAAAAGCTTTCGTAATAAAGATAGCAATAACTTTCAAGAATAAATTGCATTGAAATTAATTTTTAAAACAATTTTTCATGAAAAAATTTGCCATTCTGGTTATCGATAACTTTTATATTCTGAGTGCCATCTTCGTTGTGCTTTTTTTTAACAAATACCTTGAAAGAGAAACTTATTGATACCGTGAAAAATTACGTATTTTTTAATAATAAAAGCTTACTCCTCTATGAATTCTTATTAATAAATTCAAAGTCGAATTTAACTACAGGTGGTGTCGAAACTACAACAATATACAAGATGTAATGAAGTTGTTAGAAATCAGCTTTGATTTTGGTTTCACTATCCTTAACAGTTTCCTGAAAATAAATTAAAAAATAAATAAATATGCATGTAGTTATATAAAAATGTACACCATATCCAATTGTATTTTAAAATTTTCCAAATGAATTGGCAACAAATAATTCTGAGATCAAAAATTATTTCAAAAATTTATTTACAAAAAAAAAACCAACAAAAGGACGTAACAATTTTTAACATATTTTATTTAAAAAAAAAAAAACAATTGGGTTGGTGGGTGGCACGGTGCCACAATTCGGATTGGGGCCTGCCCATTAACCGGTGGTGGCTGCGGTGCTGCGGGAGCCAGTGGTGCTGCGGGAGCCGGTGCTGAGAGAGCCGGTGGTGGTGCGTAGTAGCACATATACGCCGGATATTGAGCCACTACCGGTTGATACGAGTTCTGCTCCAGAGAACCAAGCCGATCGGCTCGCCGCCGCCGCTTGTTTTCTCCAAGCCGCGTCGCCGCCGATTTACACGGCTTAGACGGCTCAATTAAAGCCGCCGATGACAGCAGCTGCGCCGATAAATTTCTTAATTTGTTTAACTAAGTTTATTATACTTTAGAGTTACACGATCAAGTTTTGTCTATCAAGTTTTAATACACTCACACTTTTTTTCCAATACACTAACACTTTTAAAAGATTTAGCGAACTTGCCTTTAAAATTCTCTTTCAAGTGAGTGTATCGATTTACGTTCAAGAAAACAGCTGATGAGGAAATTTTTCGTTTGTCTTTATAAATTGTGCTCTTGATGACATCTTGAAAGTAAATTGCTTTAAAATTGCGTGCAGCCTACATCACAGCTTCCAATTATTGGAAATCTTGACAAACTGTATACATATGTAAAAGACTATCAAGAAAAACTAGATCGTGTGGCTGCAGTGTTACAGATTGGCGTTTTAATGTATTAATTTCTTTGTAAGAAATGGTATGTTTTAGCATCAATGTGCAACATTCAAGTGCCGTAATATTTTCTTAAAATTTTTCAAAGCGTCATTGTACTTAACAACATGCAAAAATCTCTGCAAGAATATTTTACAAAAAAGACAAGTGAACTACAACAAAATGATTTAGATTCTAAATCAGAAGATAACTCTGATAGTGAAGTTTTTAATGTGGCAGAAAAAACTATAAAATATTACCAGCAGTTGTTAAAAAAAAACAAAAAATTAAAGAAGTGTCTCACATTAAGACACTGTATGGAAGTGGAGAGTGTTGGCAATATTTTGGTCATTTGTATATTTTAATTTTTTTTTTACTTTAAAGCTTACATTTTTATTAATAATTTATTGCAGAAAGCTTTACTTTATTGAAATGGATATGGGTATATGGTCCTACAGATAACATCAGTTTAAAACAGCAATGAGGAAAAAACGAAATTGCACTATCCCTTTATAATTATTTAATGTTTTGTACTTTAACATAAAAATAAATAGATATAGAAATGATTAATAGTTTTCCTTAAATAACAATTTTAAACATTTCAAGCCGATATTTAAGCCGCCAGCGATTCATTGACGCAAACGCCGCCGGTCAATTATACCCGCGCCACCGCCGCCGATCAAACGCCCTCGGCTTGGTTCTCTGTTCTGCTCGCGACCCTTTTTTATTTTTAAATTCAAATATAAGCTGCCGGAGCATTGAGGGCACCTGTAAGTATTCCGTAAAAAAAAAAAACAAATTTAACTTGATAACTTATTTTTTAAGTTTTAAATTCACTTACCATCTGAAAAAAAAACACAAATGTAACTTAAATTTATCACAGAACTACTACAAATCATAGACAATGAAATCACAAATGCAACTACCACTCGAATCTGATTCTTAAAGGCCGGTATTCACTATCCTATTTAGTCGCACGATATGTCAAAAAAATCGTGTGTGCTCATAATGTATGACAGTGCGGCTTAAAAATGAATTGAGTGACTGATTTTTTGACAAGTCTGTCCGACTTGGAAATGTTTTAAAAATTTTCATAAAATGATAGATTATATGCGATCAGAGTTGCATTTTCTTGTAAAGTTGATGAGTCATTTGAGTTTGCATCTTTTTTGTGGGATAGTGTGGCATTGACAGCAGATTTTGCAGACATTTTTTTTATGTCGGATAGAATTCCGTCAGATTTTCGTGTGAATGAATCGTACGATTATGTAGGATAGTGAATACCGGCCTTAAATGGCATCAGTATATAACAGTGATGCCAAGTCTGTGTATTTTTAGTACAAGAATATTCTTGAGGGAGGTACCAGATTTCTGAAATAAAGTCAACAAAAGACCCTACAAGAAATGCATAACCAAAACTAAAAAAAAATTTTTTACTTGGAACAATTTTTCATTTAACTAATAAGTTAGAGAGAGAGGCAAAATCACATGTTACCGTTTTGGTTTCTCAAATATCAAAAATGTTTGATATTTTATGTTTCCAAATGTAATGTTTCCTCGTGTGTGGCGATGTTGACTGTTTTTTCTTTCTCATTTTGTTGAGGAGGTGCTTTTGCAACTCTCGAACAAATAAATAAGAAGAAATAAATCGGAAAATGGCAACAATTGCAAATTGTGAGAGTTGGAAAAAAATTATAATTGAATATAAAAATTTTCCAAATTTATGGGACATAAAATATGCTAGGTATACAAAGAAAATAAATAAATTTATTTATTTGTAGTTGTATATTCAAAAAACACGCAATACTGATGTTTCGTTTTTATTGTAATCGTCTGTGGTAAAAACTGAAACATAAATAATAACACGTGTTTTGACAAATGTTGCATCGTCTGTGGGTACCATAATAGTACAAAAATGTATAGTCCGGAATCCCTTAAATGAAACTATTTTATAATTGTTTTCTTCTTTTTCAGGTAAGTATGGCTTTTGTAAATTCAATTAAATTCTTTTTATTTATATAACATTTCTAGGTGAATTCATTTAACAAATTGCTTAGGGTACATATTCCGGATTAAATCTAGTTTACCGACGCAGCTCCAAATAAAAAAAAGTACCTAGGGTGACAGCAAATGGAAAAATAAAATAAGAAAGTTGGCGAAAACGCTTCGCTTTCGAGTTATGGACGTTTAAAGTTTTCATATAAAAATGCGATTTTCCACTACATTTCCAAACGTATATGGCTAATATGGATATCATTTCAAACCTTCTCACTAGATTTTTCTGGACATACAGAATTTATTTGAATATTTTTAGTTTATTAAGAAGTGGGACGCGTTTGCAAAAATACAAAAGTTTTTAGTAGTCATAAAAACAAATTTATTAATTTTTTTCTAATTGTTTAATGTATCTGTATACTGCACACTAATTTAAAATACAAGTAAAACCTTTATGTTTATGTTATACTAATGAGGAGAGAATCCTTGCCCATGGGCAAAGGCCGTGTATGCAGAGCAGCTTTAGTTAGTGAAGCCATTGCTCGTTATACCATGGAGGAGAAAATCTTTTAGCCCGGGTGAAGGCCGGCTATGCAGAGAAACTTTAGCTAGCGAAGCCGGTATTAGTTATACATAAGGGGAGAAAATCTTTGCCACGGCCGAAGGCCGGCTATGCAATGAAGCGTTAGTAAGTATAGAGAAGAAGATTCTTGCGTCCGGCCAAAGGCTGGCTATGCAAAGAAGTTTTTTTTGCGATGCTGGTGTTCGTTATATAAAATTTATATTACACTTTTATTTAAATAAACTACATTCCTTCCTAGTGCACTTCCGTAAAATTTCGACGTATAATGAAAAAAACTGTAATTTTGAAATAAATTATGTATATTCAGAAAAATCTATTCAAGAGCTTAAAAATGATACCAATATTGGCCATATATGTTTAGAGTTGTAGTGGAAAATCGCATATTTATATGAAAGCTTTAAACGTCCATAACTCGAAAGCTAAGCGTTTGCGCCAACTTTCTTATTTTATTTTTATCTTCTTAGTTTTCCATTTTATATCACCCTGGGTACTTTTTTTTTTAATTTGGAGCTGCGTCGGTAAACTTGATTTGTTCCCATATTCTTTTTCTGCTGATATACATATAAATAACAATCTATATATACATACATATAAAATTGTAACGTTACTGACTGACTCACTGACTGATTCAGCATCGCACAGCCTAAACGTCTGAAGCTAAAAACTTTAAATTTGGACCAGGGGTTGGTCTCTCCCCAAATCGATCCACTAAGACGGGATTTTTGGAAATTCGAATGTTTAGGGAGTAAAAAAGGGTAAAAACGAGTAAATTCGGTAACCTTATATCTCTAAACTAAAAGAGATACAAAACAAATTTAATTCTTATCGTTGTTTTTTAAAAAAATAAGCGGACAGGTGTCTGGTACTTTTTGGAAATTTAGCCCTTTAAAGGAGAAAACGGGTAAAACCTGTATTTTGGTACTGTTTCGCCACCCCATCTATCTTTTAAACCCATAAACATAGAAATAAGGGTTATATCACATTTGAAACTTATCTAAAAAATTCGAATACGGATTTGGTACTTTTTCGCAATTCGGACGTTTAAGGGGTAAAAACCGTTACTATTTTTTGTACTTTTTTTACGCAACAGTTTTTTTATTCATTGACATATACATACGTATTAAATTTTGGGCTCCCACTACAATATTGAAATGTTTTTATGCTTTAATGTGGAGAAAGAAGTACCATGTCCTGAGTGGACAAGAATCTATAAGAAGGAAATAATATCTATGTATATAAGTACATATATACTATAGCTTCACTGTTAACCAAAGGTTGGCTTAAGCAAAAAGTATGTGAAATATTGTGGGAATAAGACTATTGTAAATGTATTTAACTTTTTACTCACAATTAATTTATATATTTTTATAGGAGACTGCTACACCAGGACTGGAAGTTGGAAGCTGTAAGTTTTTCCTTTAAAAAATATAATTTATTCAGGTATGTGAAAAACGATTGTTTGAAAATCGATCGATTTCCATCACAAACCTGTTTGTATAAATAAAAATCCATGGAAATGGTGATTTAAAGGAATTTCCTTGCTATAACCTGATGATATGAAATGTCATGGTATTTTTTTAAAAACGTAAATAATAATATATCGTTTTGTTTTAATTATAAGTTACAATATAAAAGTTTTAAATGTATGTAACATTTAACATTTATATTTTCAAATAAAAAATCACTTTATAATTGTAATTAAGAAAATGTTTTTAATTTTTTTATTTGGGCGTTATAGGGACACATGATGAAGGTTAAGGTTAAGTTAAGTAACTTAGATATATGTAAGTAGAGTTCTTTTGAACTATTTACATTTAGAAAAACTGAAAAGTTATTCAAAAAAACATGAAATTTATTTTCAAAATGTTGTAGATCTTGTAAACAAAAACGGAAGCAAATATAACAGAGTAAAAAGTAATGCAAAAACTTGCAAACGTATATCTGTTATTGCAAGACGTTTTTTTAAGTCAAGAAATGTAATAAATTCTTGCTTAAGGATTTCTGAAAATAATGTAACTTCTTTGGATTGAGAAAGTTTTCCAATGGAACAAGCTTATATTTCAGATTTATTGTCTGATCTTGATGAAAATCGGGAAACTAAATTTGAACAAAAATTGCATTTAAATGAAAGTAATAATGTAGATAATGTATCTAATCATAGAATACAGAATTTTGAGGTTTGTGATAACTCTATATTGGAAACGAATGTATTTAATATCGATATGCTCAACAAAAATGTAAATAAAATATTGCATGACTTTAAGCAATTGTCGGAAATTTTTTTCGAACAATTTAAATCTGTTGCTTGTAATTTTTCAAACAGCGAGTCAAATTTAAATGACATTAAAGCCTGCTTAAAAGAAATTTTAATGAACCTCCAGGATAAACAAAATTTAAATACGGATGAATTTGTTTCCAAAAATACACCATGCATTAAAAAACCAGATTGTAATAAATTGGAAAGTAGTAATAAATTAATAATTGGGAATAAAAAAACGAGAACTTACTCTAAGCCAATTTGAAATAACAGATGATTCTCTAAATATATCAGATTTCTTAAAATATAGAAAAGAACCAAATCCGAATGAAAAATGCAACAGAAACGTAATACGTTCGAAATCAAAGTGCAATAAACCTATGAGAGAATTTAAAGGAAATATTTTTGATTGCTCTTTTACTGTTAATTTAGATACCGTAAAAATGGGAACTACAGACAAAATAACACAAAATAAACTTCTTGAAGATATTATTAGAGTAGAATATTTAAAATATAACAATGTTTGTATTTTATGTTTCTATAATATAAAATATTGCATTAAACATATGTTATTGTATGCGTATTGTAAATTTAACGATTGCACTAATTTTCGATTTACGATAAAACCGCAAGGTCATGTAAATGTTTACAGAACAAAAGAGTTGCATCATGCCGAAAATGAAATAAGAGGAGTAAAAAGACATGTTTTTAAAAATAAACTCAAGGGAAAGAAAGCATATTTATTTAGAAAAGAACAAATTTTAAATGCCGCTGATAATATTGCGGAAAAGAGAAATTTTCAAAAATTAGAAACTTATAGAAAATCTGAAGGATACATTGAGAGATGTTATCACAAAGATCCATTCTATGCTCTTTACTTAATGCAAATGGGTCCATATAAAAACTATATTCATAAGCTTTCTTCTCCCTTTGTTGTTTACACATGGGAGAAATACACATTCGAGACAATCTCAAGCAATAATAAAATCCTTGAAGACTCAAAATTTACATTGCACTTAGATGCTTCAGGCGAAAGTGTAAAAACTTTAAATTGTGCCTAAAAAAAGAATTTTAACATATAAAATAGTCTTGCAAAATTGGAAGTTAAAAAAAATTCTTCCTATCGCAGAAGCTATTCTCTCAGCACATACAATGAAGCAAATATGTGATTATTTAGATAATTTAAAGCTATTTTTAAAAGAGCACAAAGTAAAATATCAATTTAAATGGCCTTACTGCAAAAGAGTTTGCACTGACGTTAGTGCTGCATTATATGGTGCCGTGTTAAAAAGTTTTAACAATCAAACATTAATAGAATACCAAAATGCGTGTGCCGAATTTTTAAATAAATTTCAAATAAATCCGAATTTAGAACTTAACTTTGTTGCATTGCAGTGGTGTAAATGTCATAACATTCATATTATTTGCAAAGATTTATACGCAAGGTTGGGAAGGAAACCTATTTTAAGGCCTCTATTAAAGAATGATTCAATAGCTGCTTTTAGTTTAAGAACTCTTGACGAATGCCAACAATGGTTTAAACGTATTTTTACTGTTTTGCTTACACCATATGAGTGTCATAACTTAGAAACCAGCTTTGATATATTACGTGAATGTTTAATAGAAGTTGATGATCAAAACGTAGAAAATGAATATGACCTACCTAATGATAAAAAAATTGATCCATTAGAATCAATTGCATCTAATAGTCCATTTCGTAAAATGTTTCTTTTAATTTATCAAGAAGTTGAAAGAGATATTTAAAATATTAATAAGGGACAAAATTTAAATAAATATCGTAAAAAAAATAAAATTTTTCAATATGTAATCCATAAAATCCCGTTTTACGTGTTTTGTGTGAAAACAAACACAACACTACAGGAAACAAAACAAGAATTTTTTATTTTCATATTTAAAAAGAAGAAAAATTCCCGTATTCGTTTTCTTTTCGTTATAATTATTTAGTTAAATACATCCAATTTTCGAAGTAGAATGATGACGAAATCATATCGGGCCTTTTCTGCTGGTGTCTTTTAACTATGAGTGCTTCTGTAAACATCGGGGAAAACAACAAAGTGCAACAGGAAAATAAATAAGAATATTCTTTCTCTCTGCCTTGTTCAGGGAAAATTGTTCACAATCATTCTAAAATAAAAACATATGTTGTATTCTTCTCACTGTTATTTCACACTTAAAATGAATTGATTCGACATTATATTCACGTTGTTTCAACTTGAAATAACTTTAAGCCAACGTGATTCGTAGTGTTGTTTCAATATCAATGTATTTTTGCTCTAACTTTGCTGGAATGAATTAAAATTATTTTAATAGAAAAAATGTTGCTTGCAAGTTGTTCATGTAAATCATGTAAGATTAGCATGGAGTAACTGCCGAAAAAATTTACAATCAACCTCGTTTTCGACGATTTTACATTGATTTTTCCTGTATGTATTTAGATTTGCATTTACATATATATTTATATCATAATGAATTAATTGTTAGTTTGTTTACCAAAATTTTATATTATTTTATTAAAATTAATTAATTTTTTATTTATTTTATTTTTAAATTTTTGAATATTTTGTGTTTTTGAACATATTTTGTAATAATAAGAATAAATGTTTTATAAAAAAAGTACCAAAATTTTGAATAAAGTACTCTTTTGCTTAGGGCTCAGTACCATCCCAATGTTTCAACTTTCCATCACTGGTCTGTAAAGCAAAATAAAAACAATCATTTCTGTCTGCAACATTTCTCAGAGATTTACAAATTGCTCTCTTTGAATTGAGTGAAAAAAAAGTTTGTCAGCAAAAGTTTGTTATTTTCTCGCGGGTACATGGTATTTTGCAAGGCGAATTCATGTATACGGTGGTGTCGATACTACAACAAGTAACAACACCAAAAACACGATATGTCAAAAAAATATGTCGATATGTCAAAAACACAAGCAACTTTTGACATTTCTCTCTCTAAAGCTGGGATCACATGATTGCCGCAAATGCACCAATATGACACAATTTTGATTGTGTTTTAGTGACGCACAACTATGAAATTGCCCCAATAATATATTCTGAAATCACACGGTTGCCCTGTTTTATACAAATCTAATTGCCGCTAGTTGGTGCAATGCGAAATGCGTAAAATAATTGCCGCAGCACAGTCACACGATTGTTCTCACTTGTGTCAACTGCGAACGCAGTTGTTGTGGTAGCGTTTTTATTTGTTTCGAAGATCTAGTTGGATTGTTTATTAAAAAAAAGAAGATTGTAAAATATATTCAAAAAAATTTTTGTTGAATAGTTTTGTTTGAAATTTTTTAAGTAAAATATATGAATTTCCAAAAATTAAACAGAGTAAAAAATTCTATTCTAAAATATATAAAGAAATAGAAAATATTCAACATTTTTTATTTTTCGAATTTATTCTATGAGCTAAATTTCAGTTATGTATTTTATAAGGCTTTTTGTAATAGTTCTATTCCTTAAATTTTTAGGAATGACTTTATACACTACCGGAATAGAACTATTACAAAAAGCTTTATGAAATACTCGTACATAACTGAAATTAAGCTCATAGAATAAATTCGAAAAATAAAAAATGTTTAATATAATAAAGTTACTTATCACATACTTAAATATTCCTGAAAAATAAATAATACTCCGTTTTATTTTAATTTTAATAAATAAATTGAATAAAAATATTCATCCTGAATAGCTATTGCACTAATTTAAAAAAAATTATATAATTACAATGACAAATAAATAAATATGTACACCCAGAGAAAAAATATGTTTAATTTTGGTGTATATATTTATTCCTAGTAAAAGAAACATTTATTAAAAAGGCAAATATTGGAGCGTATTGTGTTGTTTAATTGCCGCACAAGAACCCAATAAATATTGGTACATTTTTGTTATTTTTGTTGACGCGCGGTTGCATATCAAATAGTCACACGATTGCCGCACCAGGGTTGCATTTTATTGGTAAAAATAAACACAATATTGCCCTCGATTGGTACATGAGCCATTTGATTGTGCAGTCACACGATTGGGATATTAAAAAGTGTGAAAATTGGTGCATTGCGGCAATCGTATGATCCCAGCTTAAGTAAGAAAAAAAAGTAGCACAGCTGTGCTTTCAACGCCACCTGGTAAATGAATTCGCCTTGGTATTTTGTTTTTCGGTCATGGAATGTCAAAAATAGGGCGAATTAATGTATAAATGATTTCGCCTTGCATAAAACAGATGACTAAAGTAGGGCTACCAGAATTGGGGTTCTAATCTCAAATTAGATAAAAAAAAATTTGTTTCGGGCTTATTTTGAGGATGTAAACAATTTTTTTTTTCTTTTTGGGTAAATTATTTAAAGTTTTGTTTATTTTACAAGATAACCTAAATAAAAAGGCTAATATTTTTTATGTAAAAAACTCTTAATACAATTTATATTAAACAAATTATAACGCAAATTCAATATCTGTCGGCTGAAAAATCTGATTTTGCTGATCGCCACATCAGTTTTTTATTCAAAATGTTTCTGCAGCAAAATTTTTTTATCTTAAAAAACATGGTCGAATGACTAAAAACAACACTAATTTTATTTGTGTAAAACATGATAAGTATGTCAAAAACCATTGCACAAAAAAAAAACACAACCTACTAATTGGACCATATAAAAAACGTTTATGTATCCGTTCTGTTTAGGTCTGTGCAAGGAGCCAGATGTTTATTTGTCTTACTCCTAAACGATGCCAAAAGTTATTTACATTTTGCCAAGGCGAATTCAACTACAGGTGGTGTCAGTTCGACAGTTCGAGCCAATTTGTTTTGATTTGTAAGTGTTTTGTTAGGAAAAGTAAACATTTTGGACCGTAAACACTAACAATGCAATGCAAAACACCCTATGTAGTTTCTGTTGTTAAATTCGCCTTATTTTGCTTATACATGAGTATTTTTGTTTACGTCAAGGCGAATTCAACTACAGGTGGTGTCGAAACGCCATCTGATTTTGACAGTTCGAGCTACTTTGTTTTGATTTGTTAGTGTTTTGTTAGGAATGGTTGACATTTTGGACAGTAAACACTAACAATGCAATGCAAAAAACCATGTGTTGTTTCTGTTGTTTTTGGATTGTTGTAGTATCGACACCACCTGTAGTTGAATTCGCCTTGGTTTACGTCTTTTGTTTTTTGTCACACATACATGCATACAAAACACGTTTTTCCTTTTGTTTTCCCCATGTAATAGTAGTGCATTAAACACATTCGAGACAGCAGGCAGCACAAACACACGACTAGAAATACTTCAGGCTGCAATTGTAGTCGCGTAATCAGCTACTGAATTATTTTGAAGACGACATCTACAATTGAAAAAATATAAACAGCTGTGTTTTTTTATTATGTATTTACATTACAGTGGTGCCACTATTATTTTTAATTTTTATAAATTTCACAACATGCATAATTGCAGACTCGTACACACACTTAATTTAAGCATACAAAAATATAAATACTTATTTATGATAAATTTTTTAACGTAAAAACAAATAAATTTATAAAAAAAACATTTAAAATATTTTAATTTTGTTGTTTTTGGAATTCAGAAAGAATATCATCTTCACGGCAGGTTGAATTAAAAAATCCTAATATACAGTAGAATCGCGAAAAAGTAAACTGAAATGTCCTAAGGGTTGTTAGCTTTTTCGTCTTATTAACTAACTTTTCTAAGCGGGCTTAAATCGTAAAAAAATGCAATAATAAACATATGTACCTATATTTTTTTTAATGACTCAGTACAAAAAAAGAAACTTATATCTAATTTATACCGGCTGGTTTCAAGTTCACAATTGCTCTTGAAATAAAATTTATAATTAATAATTATACAATCAGTGGTGTATTACGTGTTGGGTGCTATATACATATGACGTTTGTCAGAAAATTAGTTCTTTAAAAATTTTCAGATCGTTTCGTTTTTATTTTTGAGATGGCTGCTTCAGATATACAATAATACAACGCTGATAGTTTTTCTTTCCTGTATTTCTCAATTTTGTTTAAACTCTCAACTTTCGGCTTAAAATTTAATCTGATTTATAATCGTTTGTACAAATAAGTACTTGTTTATTAATTCGATTTGAAAATTTAACTTAGTGTTAACGTTTTAGAGCGGCACAGATGCGCTAAAATTTGGTTAACTTGACCGCAAGATTCTACTGTAATTTTTGTTCAACGCACTTAGTTTATGATTTATAGGTCGTAAAAGTTTCAGAGCACTTTATCAATAGTTTAGGAAGAAAAAAAGTTTAATCTGAATCTTTAAAGTATTGGTATCATAATAAAGTCTTTCGAAACACATTTCATATGATGTATTAAATATACCGATTTATTAACCCCTTAAGAGCATTTATCTTAAAATTTTGTCGATATCTAGAATAATACTTCCTCAAATATAATATGTTATAGAGAACACTTCAAGTTTTTGTATGCTATATTTCTATAAACTCCATCATATAAAATTTTAAAGTTATTAGGGCTAAAATTTTTATTTTCGAAAACTACACAATTTATTTATAAGTTTAAGTTAAAATATATAGTGGTACAGAAAAAACTTTATAAATCAAAGCCCTAATAACTTTGGTAGCAAATGCATATTATTGTTTTATCGACATAAATTAAAGATAAAGCCAATGTTGTAAAAAAAACTCTGTCAAGAAGTATGAGTATTTAAAATGGGTTAATAAATCGGTGCTTTAAGCACCATGTGAAAAGCACTTTAAATTTTTGAATGATACCCATACTGCTAAGAATCAGTTTGTACCTTAAGAGATATGGATCAAGTATTTTGAAACTTTTACGACCTATAGCTCTTAAACTAAGAGCGTTGGCGTGACAAACATCTTCCTATATAACTTCTTTTAAGGATACTAAAAATTAATAATAATATAGATTTAATGGTGAGCCGCGCTTATATAATATAATTTTTGATTATATTAGCAACTCTTTTTCTTTTTTGTAGCGTGCAAAAATAGAAATTAGTTTAATTTGACTACAACGGCAAAATTAGCATATACAACAACTTGCAGCCATGTTGCCGTGTCGTCGTTAAAATAATCATTTCCATATACACACATGGGATCTATTGTTGACTTATTGAAGTTGGTAGCCTGCTGTCTCGAATGTGTTTAAAGCATTAAGTCCATGTCACATAAAACTTTTGCTTCGCGTTGCGTTACCGATTCGCTTTGACATCTAAGATAAAATATGTATACTTATCAGTGTTGCCAGTGAAATTTCGAGAAAGATACATATTAGTTTCCAAAAATATACACTTTTTCCCTAAAAGATACATTTGAAAATCCATTGTTAACGTTTAACGTTTATTAACATAACATTTTTAATTCATATTTAATGAATATTGTAAAGAAAATGGACTCATATAAATTAATATTTATATTTATTTAATGCATAAATATTAGGTATGAAATTTTTAAAAATACAGTTAGCGAACTTTAAAATTAATTATAGGTAACTATCTTTGGACGTTATCAAAACCAATTAATTTTGTAAAAATTAATATACTAGTTAAGGCGTTAATACTAAGGCGATTATATGAAAAAGTTCACATAAGCTTTTCTTCTAAAATTTCATCTAAACACACATACACACGAATAAGCAGACGACAGAAGAACTTAGAAAACCTAACGTCAAAATACATGTTATTTTTGTATAGCTTCGTACAGACGGTGGTCAGATCATACAATATTTTAAGCAGGCGTAGCTAATGGACATATTTTTGCATTAATTTTACACGTCTGCCAAATACAAATGAGCTTACAATGTTCACACAGCAGCAAGAAATTTTTGGTCAATTTTAATGCAATTTAAGCAACACTTTTTTTTAGTATTCATAACGAAATGATAACTTTGTCAGATACGGAAAGTTTAATATTTTATTTCTGGACATATTCAAAAGATGCGTACAGATTCAAAAGATACGAAAAAGGTCAGGATTATACATGATACATGAAGTCATCAAAAGATACGAAAAATGTATCTTTCGTATCCTAATGGCATCACTGATACTTATACGAAATATGTCACATAAAGTACTTTCAAAGCGGAGCGAAGCAAAAAGTTAGCCAACTCTCATCTTTTTGCGCTCTCTGACAATTGGCTAGTAAAATTTTCTTTTTTTTTAATTTTTTTGCCAAATTCAATTCCAAAAAACCGTCCAATTTAATTTTTAACTTTTATTTTTATAACAAATAATTAAATATACAAATTACCAACCGCTTTTATAAGTAAACAAACAATGCGTGAGCGTTGTCAAAGTTTTCATTGTGTCATACACCTTTTGCTTTGCGTTTTTCTGTCAAAGGTAGAAACGTCACGCAAAGCGACACGGCCTTAAGATTTTCACAACCGTGAGGAATTTTACACAAACAAAATGCCTGTTGTTTTTTGTATTGTTTTATTGTTGTAGCGGTAAGCAGACCTATTGGATAGGCCTTGACTTATACCATCCGTCATTCGTAAACCTGGTCTGGTCGGAGAAGCAGCTCGCGCTCGTTGTCATTATTTTTTAAGGACCATCAGGTCGTTCTTGTTTGTCCGTCTTTCGTGCGTTTTGCTTTTCACCGCATTGGTAAATCTGAGGCGTCGCATAACTGTAATGTGAGTACATGTTTTTTTATTATTTTGTTAAACTGTAATTTTTAAATTTTAAGAGGAAAAAAAAATTCATTTATACATAGCTTTGAAATTTAGTTAAAAGGAAATTTCATTTACTGAAAATTTTCCTGAAGAAAAGTTGTGGGGAAAATAAATTTTTAATTATTGTGAAACATTTTAATATTGTGGGCTAGACTTTCTTCCTAGCCGCTGAGTATTGTTAAAAAATAAAAACACGATTGGTCTTTATTTTCAATTCAACAATGGTTTTTATTGGGCTTCTTGCTCCTTCTGTTGTAAGATTAATACTAATACTAAATACAAAAAAAAAACAAAGTAAAAGAGTAAAAGAACCCTTGAGAATTACTCTACACTTAGAGAAAAGGAAATAAAAATTCAAAAAACAAAATTCAAAATTAAAGAAAAGTACAAAATTAAAGATTTAAGATTTAAGAAATAAAATAAGAAGAAAAAAAATAAATAAATAAAGATTAAAGCAGAATAAAGAAAATTAGAAAAAAAATAAAATAAAGTCTGAAGTCGCACCCCCTCAACACTCCAGATATGATCCAGCCAAAGGTGGACTCTTGAGCTATCGGTAAGTTAAGATCGGGCTGGTCAACGTGACAATATTCTTTGGGCCACATCCGTGCCCAGGATCCTGTCGATCTCACGCCAAGTGGCAGAAAATGGATGAGCCAAGGGGTCGTACTGCCGAGTCTAGTACAACCTTTTTTAGGGTCACTTGCAGTATGTTGGCCATGGCTGCCAACTGGATGTCCTCTAGTGGAGGGATCGCGGCTTGCAGGGTTGCCACTGGGTTTGGGGGTGATACGGCTGAAGGAGCTCTAGCTGCCGAGGGGTCCTCGCGTTGAGTTTCAGCGAGAACGTTCTTTCCCACTTCTGGGTGCAATAGAGTATGGTGAAGGCCGTTGCAGGGCTGCCCGCTGACGTCACTGAACATCGATTGGCCGAGGTACACTCGTCTCGGGCATGGTCATAGGCGCTGCAATCTAGGCAGAAGCCTTTTCCACTGGCCGTCTTCCAGCGTAGCTCAACACTAAGCTCTTTAAATCCCTTACAGTACCGCAGAGGGTGGTTGAGGTAGCAAATGTGGAAGCGTGGTCGCTTCTTCATCTGTATTAGTAGTAAAAGAAAAGAAAGAAGTATATACAGTGTTAAAAAATACCTAATGCGACTGAGTTTTCTAATTTTCTATTTTTGTTTAGGAATTTGGTAGATTATTTGGTAGGTTGTGGTGGGAGTTTACTTTCAGTATTGTTAATCGGTAGTAAGCATAGTTTTACAACTGGGCGTAAAATTATGCCCTTTTTAGTGACTACTTCAGCAACTCTTACTTTGCTGTCTCGACCATAGATTACGTTATTAACGCGACCCAGGAGCCACTCGGTAGGTGGGAGTAAGTCTTCTTTGACTATAACAATATCGTTTGGTTTTAAGTTGTCGCGTTCCTTTTGCCATTTAAAACGGCGTTGAAGCTCGGTTATATATTCAGACTTCCACCGTCGAGCAAAAATATGTTGTAGCGCTTTTAATCTTTCCCAGCGTTTTAGGAATGGCACGTCTTCGAGCGGTGGTTCTGCGGGTGCTTCTGGTAGTGCTGTAATTGGAGCTCCTCGAAGTAAATGTCCTGGGGTCAGGGGTATCTGTTAGAGGCGATAGAGGTCGCGAATTCAAAATGGCTTCAATACGAACTAGCAGCGTGCTGAATTCTTCGAACGTGAAAGATAGGTTGCTGGTAACTTTCTTCAGGTGAGACTTCATGCTCTTGACTGCGGCCTCCCAGAGGCCACCCATATGAGGTGCGTATGGCGGTATAAAAGACCAGGTAACGCCCAATGTAGAGTATTTTTCAATTAGAGTTTTTTCAGTAGATTTTAAAAACTCGTGGTGGTTTTTTAGAAGAGCGTAGCTTGCACCGACGAAGTTTCGACCGTTGTCGGAGAACATGGTCTTAGGGAGCCCTCTGCGCCCGGTAAATCGGTGAAAGCAGGCTAGAAAGGCATCGGTTGAGAGGTCTGAACAGACTTCTAAATGGACGGCTCGAGTAGAGAAGCATACGAACACAGCAGCATAACTTTTGAGGACTTTGGCATTTCTCACGGTAGAGGATTTAATGCTAAATGGACCAGCGAAATCGACTCCCGTATATGTGCAGGGAAAAGTTCACACGTTCTGGGGGGAGTGCGGCCATGATTTGGTGCTGGACCTTATGCTTATAGATCGTGCACGCCTTGCATTCTCTAATACATTTCCGTACAAGATTTTTTAATCGTTGGATGTAGAATCCCTGGCGAATCGCACGTAGCATTATATGGTGCTCAGAGTGAAGCAGAATGCGATGCGTAAAATTGACTAAAAGTCTTGCGAAATGTGACCGTTCTGGCACGATAACGCGATGACGCTCCTCGTAGCTTAAACCTGCGTTAATAAGTCTGCCGCCAACTCGTAAAAGGTCAACCTTATCAATAAAAGGATTTAAATTAAGCAATCTGCTTTTGCGGCTTAACGGTCTCTTTTCTTTCAGGCAATCATATTCACGGTAAAAATATCGCTTTTGAGCGAGCGCGATGAGTCGAGTTTTCATTGAGCTAATTTCTTGAGCTGTAATAAACTTTTCGGTGGAAAATGGTTTCTTGAGAACTCGGTTGACAAATCTAAGTCGATAACAAAGAATTCGCAACGCCCTTTCAAAAGATGAAAATTCTTCTAGGACATCTTTGCAGTTTATGTCAAGATGAAAGTTGATGATGGACTTTTTTGTCTCCAAGTCGACTGGGTCAAACGTACGAGGTATTGGCCACAATGGTGTGGGAAAGTGTAGCCAGGTGGGCCCATGCCACCAGAGTTGATTGTCTGCAAGTTCCTGCGGGGAGCAGCCTCGAGTGCCCATGTCTGCAGGATTTTCCTCAGTTTTGACATGTTTCCAGTGTTGAGCGCTGGCGATGCTGATGATCTGAGTCACACGATTTGCGACAAAAGTTTTTAACGTGTAGGGAGGCTTTTGCAACCACCCCAGGACTATGGACGAGTCTGTCCACAAAAATAGCTCATAGGGGAACTGGCAATTCGTGACTACACTACGGACGAGCTTAGCCAACAATAAAGCTCCACACAATTTGAGTTTCGGAACGGTAGTCCGCTTGATCGGAGCAACTTTTGTTTTTGCTACCAGCAAATGACTATTTATATGGCCGTCTGCGTTTTCTGTTCGAATATACACTGAACCACAATATGCCTTCTCTGAGGCGTCACAGAAGCCATGTATTTGGATTTTGTATCCAGGAGAAAAATCTACCCATCTAGGTATTTTAATTTTCGAAATAAATGGCAAGTTTTTTAAAAATAAATTCCATTTCTCAAGTATGTGGGGAGGTACCCCTTCGTCCCACTCAGACTTTGCTTCCCATAATTCATGCATCAAAGTCTTAGCAACAATAACGACTGGGCCTAACCAACCTAGAGGGTCAAATAATCTTGCAATTACCGACAAGATTTTACGTTTTGCAGCAGATGGGGTAATCTCAATTGGCTCTACAGCATAGTAGAATATATCCGCTAACGCATTCCAGCGAATTCCCAATGTTTTTAAAGAGCTGGAGTCATCAAACTTCAAGAAATCTTCGTCTAGAAGATCCTCCCGGGGCAAACTTTCGAGTAAAAACTGATCATTTGCTGTCATCTTTTTAAGAGGGAAGCCACCTGATTTCAAAGCTGTGATAAGCTCCCCTCGCTTCTGCTTGGCCTCTTCAAGCGTGTGTTCCCCGGACAATATGTCATCCACGTAGACCTCATTCTTCAGAATACCAGATGCTTTGGGATACAGGTGTCTGCAATCATGACCTAGCTCAAGTAGAGTCCTAATCGCCAAAAAGGGGACGCAGTTTACGCCGAACGTTACAGTTTTAAGCTGAAATGAATTCACATATCCCTCAGCTTGGTTACGGAATAAGATCTGTTGATAAGGGCGATCTGCTTCATGCATCAAAATCTGCCTATACATCTTCTGTATGTCTCCAGTGAACACGTATTTGTAATTCCGCCATCGTAAAACGAGCTGCATCAGATCCGTTTGAAGAGTAGGACCCTGGTAGAGCACGTCGTTTAATGAAAAACCACTTCCTGTCTTCTTTGAGGCATTAAACACAACTCGAACTTTTGTTTTTTTGCTTTCGGGCTTGATGACCGCGTGGTGGGGTAGATAGAACGACTCCACTTTTTCTGCTTCGGGTTCAAAATGTACAACTGGGTCCATGTGGTCCAAGTCGAGGTATTCTTGGAGAACTTCAGTGTACTGCGCTTTCAAATCTGGAGTTTTTTCTAGCATTTTCTCCATTCTGTGGTACTGCGCAAGAGCCATATTTCGGGAGGGGCCTAGAAAAATCTCTTTCGGAAATTGTTCTTTAAACGGTAGTCGCACCACGTAACGTCCATCAGATTGTCGCGTTGTGGTACGTTTGAAATAGTTTTCGCAATAGAGGTCGCTTTCGGACTGAAAATCTGGTTTTTCCGCCTCTTCTATCTCCCAAAACTTTTTTAATTGCTCATGAAGGGCCAGATCGCTACAAGGCGAGACAAAAGTATGGAATGATTGAACTCGAGTTTCTGGTTCAGGGCCTAGCAAATACCATCCGAAGTGGGAATCTCGAGCTTCAAGATTATTGCCAATATTCATTTTTACGCCGCTCAAATTTATAAAAGGCAAGTAATCACTACCAATAATCATTTCGATTGCCGCCGGTTTTTAGAAATAGGGGTCTGCCATCTTTAAACCTCTTATATCTTCTAAATTTTGGATTGGAATCGGCCGTGAAGGCATAAAATGTGCTAACGTTGGTACCACAATCGCTCGAATTTTAATTTTAAAATCTGATATTCGAGATTTAACTGTGACATAGCACCTTCCCTTCGAACTTCCTACCACTGTTTCACCGAACCCTGATATTTCGCTATGATGGCGCTCTAGGGGGATAGCTAAATTCTGTTGAACACGCCTTAGGAGAAAACTTCTAGTCGACCCGGTATCAATTTATGCGCGAACAGTGAATTTTTCGCCTAAATGCTCGACATGAACCAAAGCGGTGGGTAAAATGGTAGTTCCGCTGTGCTGAGACAAATTAACCTGAACCGACTCCCCATTTGCACCCGAAGTGGCAGATCGTCCCGATTGAGAATTGGATGGACTCGTGTTACTCTGAGTACCCGACCCTGATGGCCTTTCGTAGTCTCGAGACTGCTGGTGAGATGACGCCCTTTGAGTGGGAGCCTTTTTCACTTGATCTTCTTCAATATGCAACATGGTGTGATGCCTTTGATTGCATCTGTTGCGGCTACTGGTGCTCTGACATTTCGTTTTAAAATGAGTGGGTGAAAAACAATTCGCACAAAATTTGTTCGCATAAACATATTTGATTCTATCATGGACTGATAATCCCTTAAAATATTTGCAGAATCGTAATGGATGATTCTGTTGGCATTTCTTGCAGCTAAATTTACCCTTATCAGGTTGAGCATCAGAATAGAAAACTTGAGATTTGGAAGTATTGTTGTCTCTGCTGGACGGCTTCCTCAAATTTATGAAAGTTTCCAGAGTTTCAATTCGTTCAGACAGAAATCGATTAAGTTGTCGCCAGGTAGGCAATTCCTTATGGTTAGTCAGAGAATCTTCCCACGCACGCGACGTTTCTTCAGGGAGTTTTGAAGTGCAAATATGCTTGAGAAAGGGGTCATTATCCGCTACCTCAACTTGAAACGAACTTATAATAGACAATCCATCGCTGACCGTATTTTGAAGTTGCCTTAAAAATTTCAAAGTTTCATTCTGAGGGGCCTGGATGCCATAAATTTTCCTAATTTGATTGTTAATTAAAATTCGCTTATTTTCGTAGCGATTTTTCAAAGCCTGCCAAGCTAGCTCAAAATTAGCATTTACCAAATCATAATCTTTTATGAGTTGGTAGGCCTCCCCCCTCGTCTTGCCAAGTAGATAATATAATTTGTGCGCTGGCGCCACTGAAGGTTCGTTTCCAACCACTGCCCTAAACATATCCCTAAATGCTGGCCATTTGTCGAAACCCCCTTCAAACGTTTGGATTTCGACCGCAGGTAATTTAAGTGACGACTGACGTACTGTTGTGTCTGCCGCCTTTTGTTGCGGAGCTTTCGCCTTCAACAAATCCATTATCTTCGCCTTTAGTATCTGGCACTGTTCGCAGGCATCTTCGTATTTCAGAGTAATTTCATCTGGAAAATCTTCTTCTTCCTTCACCCTTTCATAGCCTTTGATGAATTCTTCAAATGTTGTCATCATCTTCAGCCATCTTATTTCAAGTTCAGACTGCTTCACCTCTAAAAGTGAAATCGTCAAATCTTCTGAAGATATCTTCTCAAAAGTAGAACAAAAATTCACTACTTGTCGAATATCGTATTTTCATGCCCTTTCCGAAACCATTTTAAAAATTTTTGTTCAAAAGGCCTTAAAATATTTTATACCTTAACGATTTCACCAGCCGAAATGAAAAATTTACAAAAAATAATCGTGAAGAAATTCAACCTTATACAAAGGTATATTAAAATTACTCGCGACGAATGAAAGCGATGCAGAATGTTTAAAACCAGTTTTTAAATTTCACCCAAAAAATTTTCAAAAATATTCGCCTCAAACTGCCAAAAAATTTGCCAAATTGTTTGTGTTTCAATGTAGCTTTATTTTCTCAAACTTTTTATTTCTTAAAATTTTCTCTATCACCATAAAATTACTTTCAATATTTAGCCACAAATCAATTTTACTCAGATTCCTTAAATTTTTTTTAAAAAATCTACTCATCAAACTTCCAAATATAATTATAATAATTGTGCTTTAAATCAAATCTTTCAAAAATTACACACTCTTTTCTTCAAACAATTTTTCCAAAGTAATCGAACACACTTCACTTCAAATTTAGAACGGGTTGTTCATAAGCATTAAATTTTTGCATTAATAATGCTTTAAATATGTACCGTTTGTAGGGTCACCTTGTAAATTTTTTTATTTAAATTCACCTCTTTTCGGTCTACCCTTTTTATTCCAAAATTTAGTAAACTTGATGTATTTTTAAATAAAAAAAACTCCGTTGTTTTTTCTTATTTACCAGTGTTGGTACTTTTTATCAGTGTTGGCACGTTAGGGATTTTTTTCTATCAGTGATGGAATTTTATTAAATTTTAAGGTTATGTTCGATACCTTGTTTGAATATGATTATGCAGCAATTTTAATCAATTTTTTAAGCACTTTTCACGAAAATCATCCAATCGCATTAAATATAATTAAAACACTGCACTTACCCTCCTCTATTTCTTTTGATGATAACACTATGTAACAAAATTTTGTTTAAGTGAATTTTTTTGCTGTTTCTCATTGGTTATGTCTCTAAACTGAAGAAAAACTTTAACTGATGTCTGGCTAATCGTTTTTTAAGAAATGACATCGAATTTTCAAATTTTTAAATAGTGCCTTTATTTTTCATGGTACAGATAGATAAGAGTGTGCATAAAAGATTGTTAAACAGCTTAATTTTAATGAAGGTATGCTTTTATATGATAATAAAACGAAAAATACACTTGAATCCTTAAATTCAGGATGCTCTTAATAATACTGTTTAAAAATGGTTTGTTTTTCTACCTTTCCTCTTGTAGATTTGGTCATTTTCTCTGATTAAATTCCAGATATAGTCGCCAAGCATCCGTTCATTGTACTGCCCTTGGTATCGCTTTTCAAAGGCTTGAATGTCCTGGTGAAAACGTTCACCATGTTCTTCTGAGTATGCGCCAGAATTTTACTTGAACACTTCTAGGTGTGAGTGAAGAATATGCAACTTCAGAGACATTCTGCATCCCATGTTATGGTAGTTCTCGGTAAGATGCTGAACCACTTCCTTGTAATTATCTACTCTGTGATTGCCCAAGAAGCCATTAACTATATCAATGAAGCTCTTCCATGCTTTTCTTTCAAGTGGTAGAAGCTTCCTCATGAATTCACCATCTTTCATTAATGTCCTAACCTGAGGACCCACGAAAATTCCACCCTTGGTCTTTGCCTCCGACAATTTTGGGAAAATTGTTTGTAGATATTTGAAAGCTTCAGAACTAGGATCTAATGCCTTGACAAATTGTTTAATTAGTCCTAGTTTTATATGCAGTGGAGGCATAAGGATCTTCTCCTGCCTCACAAGTGCTTTAAATTTTATATTTTTCTCTCCAATCACGAAATCATCTCTAATGGGCCACTCAACCTTCTTGTAGTGATTGCCAATATCCCTGCTATCCCACAAGCAGAGAAAACAAGGGTTCTTCGTGGTTCCACCTTGCAAAAAAGAGCATTTGTTACTTTTTTGGTTTTTTATGAATTTTAAGACAAAAATTTTTTTCCAATTTTGCATGAAAAAAAAAATTTTTGGAAAAAGTTTCTGAATATTTCCAAAACTATTCACTTTATCAAAAAACAGTGTAAGAGTAACTTGGAGGATTTTCGGAGTTTTTACTTAATCAAATCGGACAAACTGTTCTTGAGTTATGCTAAAATGTTTGGTGAAACCTCCATCATTTTTAAAATAGCGGTTTATATACTAAAAAAACGTTTAGGTAGAGGAAAGAACACTCATTATATTATATGTACGACCTAATTCATTAGATAAAAGCAAAAAATTCACTTAAACAAACAAAAAGATTTTTATGGTTACGTAGTGTAATTAATGATTACCTTCTGATTTTTCCCTCTTGAAAATCAAGCGTCTGGTAGACTTCTCTTCTCTCTTGGAATTGCTTATAAGGATTGGGATTTTTCTTCTTCGTCGGAACGGGATACACCAAAGATTTTTCTGCACGCAGCCCTCTTGACTGTGGTTGATGTCGTCGTTGTTGCGGTAGAACAATTATTGACGACAGTTCAAATGTGCCTTAGTTGTTACGATAGAACAACTGTTGAAGACACTTTGTGGACAGATTTTCCACTGGTTCATTCAATCCTAGCTCTTCCAGGATTTTTACGAAGGACCAAAATGTGGGCTAGACTTTCTTCCTAGCCGCTGAGTATTGTTAAAAAATAAAAACACGGTTGGTCTTTATTTTCAATTCAAAAATGGTTTTTATTGAGCTTCTTGCTCCTTCTGTTGTGAGATTAATACTAATACTAAAAAAATTACTTTAACAATTGTAGGTTCGTAGTAACCAAAAAAGACTCAAATAAAAACAATCTCAAGAGACAATTATAGCAAAAAAAAAAAAACAAAGTAAAAGAGTAAAAGAACCCTTGAGAATTACTCTACACTTAGAGAAAAGGAAATACAAATTCAAAAAACAAAATTCAAAATTAAAGAAAATTACAAAATTAAAGATTTAAGATTTAAGAAATAAAATAAGAAGAAAAAAAATAAATAAATAAAGATTAAAGCAGAATAAAGAAAATTAGAAAAAAAATAAAATAAAGTCTGAAGTCGCTTCAACAAATATAAAAGCTAAATATAAAGGGAAAAGGCCAACGGAGAAAAGTGGTATCAATTGAGGATCTGAAGGAGATTTTAAAAATAGAAAAGGTTTATATATCTGATTAGTGTACAAAATAATATTTATATGGGCTTAGATAGCTTATCTGCATATTGACAGTTTCTGTGCATTTACCCAATTTTGGTAATGGTGATATCTTTATGGTGATAGCGTTAAATAAACCAGCATTTATAACGGAAATTAAGCCGTAATTAAGCTTTGGTCTAAAAAAGAGGTGCAACTTTTAATCGAATAAAGAAATAAATAACATAATTTTAATATTACAGTATTCCCCAGTTTTACGAAGGCTCGCTTTACGAAATTTCGAAGTTACGAACATCATCAATGCATTATAAAATTCATTATACGAACACAAAATTTCGGAGTTACGAACATCATTAATACATTATAAAATTCGTCATACGAATACGAAATTTCGAAGTTACGAAATTTATTAATAAGTTATAAAATTCGTTATACGAATGAAAAATTTGCTATTACGAACAATTTTAATTTAATTTTGAATCCCCTCGAAAACAATTAGTTAAGTTTTATCATTCATCGAACATTTCTTTAGTGCAAGTCGTGGTGAAATTACAACAAAGTGGTAGCGGAGTTTTTGACGGAAAATACCAGAAAATATGGAAAATATTTGACAACAAAGAGTTCTTTGTACAAACAAATTTGCCTGTTTTTTTTGTATTGCTATACAGCAACGCCAAGTGGTCCCTTATAGTAATTTCACTGTAGTTTAAGCTGTGTATTGTACAATTTTAATTTAATTTGGGAACTCCCCGAAAACAATAAGTTAGGTTCTATTATTCATGGAATTTCTCAAGTGCAAGTTTTGTATTTCTTAACCCTACGGCCACACGTGCAATTTGTGATGTCTTAACACAAGCAATAACGCCGGCAGAATAACTTCGTCAAATTGCCAATGTGTTTTAGGTGGAGAACACGTAAATATCTTACAACATAAGTTTAAAAACAAGCTAAAGACAGGTTGTGTGTTATATTCATAGCGAAGAAAAAGTTTAGCGCTTAAACATAGTATACATCGCTTTTAGAATGAATTTATTTTCGGAAAACTTATTTTGCACTTTATTTTGCGCTTTAATTTTAATTATTTATCAGCCACGCGCGTATTTTTGACAAGTTGTATAAAAAAGTTAATAAAAAGCAACAAAAAAAAAAAAAAAAGCTGTCTGTCAAACTTAAACGTCAAGTTATGTTATAAAATAGCTTTCAAGACAGATTGCTTAACAACGCTGTTAAAACACAAACGAAACACTAACATGAGGAGGCTATACCTAACACTAACATGATGTTAGTGTTAATGTTAACCATTTGATGTCAGTTGTAGCCTGGGTGTAAGTGAAATCAAATAATTTTTTGTTTGAGGTATATCATTAAACTCTATGAGTGTTTGTATTATATTAAGTCGAAATTAATTTTGCTTTAAAAATACCTGGTAAACGAGAAGAAACTACGGCTCACACGCCACTTGTGCAAAAAAGATGTGTAAAGCGATCACATTAGATGCAAAGCTTGATGTTTTAAGACGGCTCGAAGCAGGGGTCTAATTACCGCATTCGATATCGAGCAAAATTGATCGAAATGTTTTATTTTGGTATCATGGGACTCGATATCGAATTAAATGTATCGTAATTTGAGATAATAGCATACGATATCGAGTAACCAAAGACATTAAATGTCTCGAGTTTTCATTCGATACGTCAGTGTCCATCGTATCCAGAAAAATAAGATGGCTTACTCGATACGATAGTTTACTCGATATCGAATGCGGTGATTAGACCCCAGGTCAGAAAAATAATGAAATAGGAAAAGCCTTGGGCCTTGCTTCTTTAACTGTGTGTACAATTAAGAACAATCAAGATAAAATAAGAAATAGTGTACAAATTATAACATCTTTAACTATAAAAATGTTTCAAAACAAAGAACAATCCCAACAAAATATTGCGATAAGCACCACTATTATACAAGAAAAAGACAGAAGTCTTCACCAGTAAAAATATCTGGTGAAGTAGCTAGTGCAGATGTCGAGGCGGCAAAAATCATCCTGCAACGTTTAAAAAAATTAAAGAAGATGGTGGCTATACCACACAGCAAGTATACAATGTAGACGCAACAGGACTGTTTTGGAAAAGAATGCCATCTAGAACATTCACTTCCAAACAAAAAAACTGCGTCAGGATTTCAGGCAGCTAAGGCCCGTATTACGATTTTATTTGGAGGGAATTCTGCCTTTTTATCATGCTAAAAATCCACGAGCATTTAAAGGTTGCAACAAATCAGAACTTGGTCAAATTATGTGAGAAAATTTAATTCAGAGCAAAATATTTCAAACAAGGCATTACTAATAATTGATAATGCACCTAGCCATAAGCTAACTCACATATCTGACAACATTTAAGTGGCATTTCTACCACCAAATACTACTCCTATATTTCAACCAATGGCTCTAGGTGTAATTGCTAACTTTAAGGGTTATTATTTGCGCCGCGTTTTCAAGAATCTTATCCAATATGTTGATGGTCCAAATCGGACAACTATATCGGAATTTTGGAAGCAATTAAATATATTTAATGATGTTGATAACATTATGAAATCTTGGGATGAAGTTAAGGAAACAGCCATGAATGGAGTATGGAAAAAATTATGGCCCGAATGAACTAATGGTTTCGGTAGTTTATTACAAAACATTCTAGAAATTCAAAATGAAATGGTCGCTATGGCACACGAAGTCGGTAAGGATGAAGTGGGCAATGAAGGCAGAAGTTCTTGGATCGGGACAGGAAGATGTTTCAAATGAAGAATTAATAGCGATGCATGAAGGCAGAAAATGCGGGAAGTCCTACGCATTGCGAAAGTTCTCGTATTCTGGCATCACAAAAAAGTGTGTTCTTTTATCCAGGAAGAAATCGATATATTTTCGGAAAACAATCCTTCTTCAGAAAGAAGTCTTATGGTTTCCAGAGAAATAGAAAACCCACTATAACTTGCTATAAATGTTTCTAAAAATAGGGTTTCGCGTTACGAACATTTTGGGTACACATCTATGTATTTTTAATACAAAGTTATGTAAATATGGATCTCGTTTTACGAATATTTTTATTCCCTCTAACGTATCTTTTTATTTTCAGTAGAAAGCCATACAACTATTGAGCCCGATATACGACTATTCGACAAACGTCTACTTTCGCAGAACATATCCCATTCGTAAATCGGGGGATCACTGTACTATCATAAATTTTACCATTCCATATTAAACTTACCTTAACATTATTTAATTTAACATAACTTAAATTTATTTTACATAACTTAATTAAACTTAACATATATAACTTAACATAAAATTATTTAACAAAAATTTGATTAACATTATTTAACTTATCAATAATTTAATTTATTCTTTAACATAATTTACACAACTTAAATTGAAGATTGATTTACACTGCGGCCACACGATCAACTTTTTGTTGATAGTCTTTTACATATACTGTTTGTCAAAATTTACATTAATTGAAAGCTGTGACGTAGGCTGCACGCAATTTTTAAGCAGTTTACTTTCAAGATGTCATCAAGAAAACAATTTATACTGACAAACGAAAAATTTGCTCACTAAACTTCTAATCAGCTATTAAATTGAGCGTAAAATTGCCAAACAAATGGATAGTTAAAATTGAGAGCAATCTCGTGATCAATTTAAAAAGTGTGAGTGTGTTAGTGAAAAAAATGAGAGTGAGAGCAAATTGAAAGGAATTGAAAGACAAAAATTGATCGTGTGGCCTCCAAGTTAACCCAAATCTAACTTAGATTTAATTTAACCATTAATCAATTTTGATATTTTATAGTCAAATATTATTGTTATTATTATTTTTTTTTTTTGTAGTTACCAAATTTGTTTAAAATGACTTAAATTATAATTTGAAATACTAACATACACAAACATTTACACATACATACACCAACTTACATACATAACCAGGGTTACCGCTAGGAATGTTTGAAAAGTCGCACAAAAGGTTGTTTTATAAAAATAAAAGTCGCACATCTTTTTTTTAACGTCTTTTATTAATAAAAAAAATAACAAAAAAAAAAAAACGAAACAAAACAAAAAGCTTATTGCAGAATTCATTTTTATCATATTTCATAACATATACTTATGTATGTACAATGTACATATTTACCCATGTTTTCATGTATAGTGAAAACATTTACTTAAGTTTAACAAATTTGTTGTATGCTGCCAAGGTCAAAGGAGTAGAATTTCTGTTTAAAAACAAGCCAAAAAAGTTAAGGTTAATATTTTTTTGACAAAACTTAAACTTGTCCAACTAAAGCCCATTGAAAATTTTACTTTAATTCCATTCGCTTGATCTTGGCGCCATATTTTTTTTTTCTTAACTTACCTACATAAATACTACTTTTTTGAAATTTCATTTTTATATTTAAAAATAAGTTCATCACAGGGAATCCAATCTTCTATATCTTTGTCTATTAAATTTAAAGCTGACAACATTGAATTGCATGTTTTTACTTTTAATTTATTCGTTAATTTATTTTTAAGCAAGGCTAATTTTGAAAAAATTCTTTCTGCACAAGAGCTGCTGAGAGGTAAAGTTAATACATGTGGCCGTACATGTATTAACTTTACAAATTAGGAAACATTGGTTCGTCCAGCGAATTTTTTAAATTACCAATTTTATGCCAACATTTTTCAAAATTTTCAATTTCAAAAAAGTGTTCATAATGTTTATTATTTGCTTTACTTTCTAATAATTTGTACTCACTTATGAAATCTTCAGGCTTAATTATAACAAAACTAAATTCTAAAACGAGATCATTGTAGTTAACGTCTTCAAAAGTGGTAAAAAAAATCAGTTTGCAAATACCATAAAATATTAAGATTATTATCATCAAAATTTATCCTTTTCAATATTTCATCGCAAACCCTTTGATAAAAATTTAAGATATGTCGTTTAATATAAATGCAATAATTTTCAGATATATTTTGATCATTTATGGTAGTCTCCGCTTCATGGCCTATATATACATTTTTTAAATCCAGCCACAATAATTTCAAACTTTGAAGCTATTAAATATTCTTTCTTTAGAAAATTTTGCAAAATTTGAAGAAGAACATCTTTTGTGTATGGTATAATATATACTATTTGCGATGATTCGCTTTGGAAACATTTGTTAAACTTATTCATGATTCCAAGAATGTAGCACAAAAATTTTATGAAAATTTGGTTCATGGGTGACAGTCCATTTTGAATTTCATTAATCTTGTTCAATGTTTTTTCACATTTTTCTTCGAATTAAGCTCGAATGACATAGTGCTGCAATACTGTCCACTGTTCAATTATTCTTTTTGCAACCGACGCAAACGAAAGCCATCTTGTGTATGAAAGTTTTAAAATCTTGTGTTCAGGTACATCAAACATTTTTTGTAATTCCAAAAAATCAACTTGTCTGTTTGAGCTTTTAAAAAAATTAAAAATATTTTTGGATAACTTTTCAACGCCCTAATGCTGAAACATTCATTAGATTAATAGCAGTGTGACCAGATCTTGAAAATTTTTGGAGCTAAATCTGTCATTAGACAGGACCATAAAATGCTAAAAATGATTTTAATATCGTAATTTTTATATAATAATATCGAAGGCCAGATAATTTTTACAATCAACATGATGAGGGCATTCCCAATATTCCCTTTCTTAACATAAGAATTATCCATTTTCATACGAAATTTCATTTTTGGTGGAACTTTTTTAATTAAAATTTATTATAATTTATAAAACAAATTAAGTAAAATCAATAAAACTGTTCGTCAAAATTTTCAAATTAATGATAAAAAAAGCTAAAAATATTTCATAAAAATGCTAAATAAAATGCCAAGTGATAAATGAAAATTTTGCAGGTAAATACAAATTTTTGATGCTAAATTTAGCTGCAAAAATGCCAAAATGGCCACACTGAATGGCAGACACAGCCAAGGTGGAACAAATTGCTTACTCTCCTTTTTAATAAAGTTGACACACCAAGATTTTTAACAACCATAGTTGAAGCATTATCAGTTGCAAGCCCAATGAAATTATGCAATGGAATGTTATCATTTTTAAGTGTTTCAAGAACAGCATTGGATATTGTTTCGCCTTTTCCATTTTCTAGTTGAACTAATTGAAAAAAACTATCTTCGGTCTTGCATTGATTAATGTTGAACTGTCTCACTACAATGACAAGGCATTTATTGGTTGAAATGTCTGTTGTCTCGTCGATAATGAGATTAACTTTTGACTTCATTTTATGAACTACGGACATATGCCCTTCCTTTCCAAGAAACTCTGCAATTTGTTTGCACTTAGGTCGACCGAATGTTACCTGCAATAATAACATGTTTGCTGTTTTATTGAAATGTATATTCTTTCATTAATTAAACGTGTCCGACCAAATAATCGGCTAACAGTTCGGCCTATAAAAGTGACTTCGGTCGGATACTGTTAAGTAGTTTACTTTACTTAATGAGTTTGCTACATTCGAGTCTGGAAAAATTGATGAGTTGAATTTACTTAGACCGTTCATAGAGTTAAAAGAGTGATTTTTGATAATTGCACGTAGAACTAACTTCATTTCTGCAATTGCAACATTTTTACGAAAGTCCCTGGTTTCTCTTGGCAAAAATTCAGCCAATTGCATTTTTTCATTTTCAGAAGCCTCTTTTACATTATTAATGTGTTTTTTTGTTTTTCCATGATGCTGAAGATGATTGTTTTGGTTCACTAAAAGCTGTTTACAAACCCTGCAAAAAGGTCGCTTTGACTCCATGTCTTGCTTAAGCCATTTAGTCCCAATTTACAATGTTGAAATTGAAAGGCAGACATTTTTCTTATTCTCTTTTGAACTTACCTAAACCTTTTACAATCGCGAAATTAATAGACAGACAGAAATTATTCGTTTCTTTTTTTCGTTCTTTTTCGCTGTTGGCGGAGACGAACATTTAACAGGCAATGATATATAAAATTACATTGGTGTGAGAAAAATGATATGAAGCAACAACATGAAAATTGCGAACAGTAAAAGAGAAACACGAAAAATTTCTAGTACAGATAGTCATGTACTACACACTCTACCTCTACAACCCCTCGCCAACAAACTTCGTCTGTCTGCCTTCCACTTGCCACATTGTAAAAGGGGACTTATACTTCAGTTCAAAGTCTCTCGAATAGTATAGCGAACTATTACGTTTCTTGGAAGGACCCGCAGCGATGTTTTCCGTATCCGTTTCAGAATCCGTGGTTTCCTCTGCCTCTGAACACGTATTTTTAGCTTAATTTTCTTTTAAGTTTTATGATTTCATTTTCGTTTTAACAAGAAATCTTATTTTAAAGAATAAAATAAATTTTATTTTTGAAGTTAAAGCAAAATATTCACATGTTGGTATATACCTGTCCATGTTTTACTACAACTTTTTCTTTCATTGACTCGGCGGCTAAAAATAATTTTGTAAACACCACAATTTTTTATACCCTCCACCACCACTGTGGTGAATTAGGGTATACTAAGTTTGTCATTCCGTGTGAAACTTTTTTATTATACATCTAAGACCCCATAAAGTATATATATTCTGGCTCCTTGAGTAATTCTAACAGCCAATTCACATGGAGGCTTTTACGACGTCGTTTTTTCTCAATTCCCTTTTGAAGCAACTTCCAAAAACCTATTGCATTTATATGATGATTTTTAGTGGCATGTCGCTTTTTTTTAATTTAAATTTTTATTTGCAACCAGGGTTGATTTTTATTGTTTTATCGGTAAATCTGCTTTAGTTGATAGAAATTTATATTTTTCTTAATGAGAAAAATCAACTGTTTTTTTTTTTAAATAAGAAATATGTAAAAAATATGTTTAAATTAAAGCTCAAACTTTTGTTTTGTATTCTTTTTTATTATTTCCGTATTTGTTTGCAACCTGACGCTTCAAAGTAAGAAAAAGAATAAAACAAAACTAGAAGAAGAGAAATAAGTTTGAAGAGAAATATAAGAAAACGACATGAAAAACACAAAACGAGTCGTTTTGTTTACCCCTCTTTCTTCTCTACACCGCTCGCCATCAAACCAAAAGAGACGTCGACAAAGCGACGTCGTAAAAGCCCTCATGTGAATTGGCTGTAAGTCGATTTAGCCATGTCCGTCTGTCTGTCCGTCTGTTGAAAACACGCTCACTTTCGAAAAACGCAAAAAAAAGAACAAACTTGCTCAAATTGCTTGTAGTTATCCTACACAGTTTGGGATTGAAATCCAGCAACATCGGTTTAGTAGGATCAGAACTATGAATCAAAATGTGGAACCACTACCCAAAAAAAATTGATAATTTTGATACAAAAACTACCATAAATGGTGGAATAATGCACTGAATGACATAAAATTTTGCACGAATTCGCTTTATACGACTGCAAATTATACTGTTAAATTTCGTGAAGATCCATCCATAATTTACCATAGGCCCCATATAAACCCTTCTCGCGGAAAACAGTTTAGTACGTCTAAAACCGCAATAAATAACGCTAGCATACTTAAATTTGGTACGTCACAGTTTTATAATACGTCAAATCACACTGTAAAAAGATCGGTCCATAATTTACACTAGGTCCCATATAAACACTACTCCCGGAAAACAGTTTAGTACGCCTAAAACCGTAATAAATAATGCTAGCATATTAAAATTTGGTACGTCACAGTTTTATAAGACCAGAAATCACACTGTGAAATTTTTTGAAGATCGGTCCAGAATTTACAATAGGCCCCATATAAACCCTACTCCCGAAAAACAGTTTAGTACGCCTAAAACCGAAATAAAAAGCGCTAGCATACTTAAGTTTGGTACGTCACAGTTTCATAGGACCACAAATCACACTGTAAAATTTTTTGGAGATCGGTCTATAATTTACACTAGGCCCCATATAAACCCTTCTCCAGGAAAACAGTTTATTGCGCCTAAAACCAAATAAATCCCACTTTGGGATTTATAGATATTGCGGTGAAATTTTTTACTTAAATTCATATGGCAAGAAAAACTATCATGCAAATTTGTGAAATTTACTGTTAACGCTAAAACTAATTACACTGCTGTATTTAAATTTATTCTAATTTATTTTTTGTAATACCAGAAATCATTCTTTAGAATTTTGGGATGATTGGTCCATAATTTACCTTAGGTTCAATATAAATTACCCTCCTAAAAATTATTTTAGTCCGGCTAAAACTGTTACGAATAATGATATTTTACTCAAGCCAGTTCAAAGTTCTTACAAGAAACGAATAACATTTTCTTATTGTCGGTCGATAATTTAATTCAGGTCTAAGCCGCAACCAATTTTAATGCTGACGTTCGTTATTGTGAAGCTTAGTTAATAATATACATATGTATATGTATTTATCATATAGAGCCCACTCCTGTCGGTGGAGGGTATCAAAGATTCGGCACAGCCGAATATAGCACTCTAACTTGTTTTATTTTAAAAAGCTTTTTTGCTAAAACAATTTTTGGAAACTTTTACTGAAAATTTTCTTAAATACATATGTACATTCAATGCGAACTAAGCTACAGGTGGTGCTAGGAATACAACAATCCAAAACCAACAGAAACAAGTGAGGTGTTTTGCATTGCATTGCTAGTGTTTACGATTCGAAATGTCAAAAATTTCTAACAAAACACTGACAAATTAAAACAAATTGGTTCGAACTGTCAAAACTGGCCACCACCTTGAACTGAATTCGCCTCAAATACGTTGTATACAAGACAAGGTTGCAAAAAAGTGTTGCCAAATCAACAATAATCTATGAATTGTTTTTACATTTTGACGACGCTATTTTGACGATTTTTTTTTTTTTTGATACAAATTATAAGAAAATTTATAATATACTGCAAATTAAATGTTTTTGTAAGAATCTTTACAAAAAAGGGTAAAAAGTAGCAACAAAATTAAAAAAGTCGCAAAAGTCGGTGATAAAAAAAAGTCTCACAAAAAGTCGCAGATCGCTGAAAAAGGGTCAAATTGCGACTTTAGTCGGGCGAACGGTAACACTGTACATAACAGAGTACATATTACAAATGAAATAGACTCACAATCCACATTTACACCATTTAATTTCATATAAATAACTAATATTAATAACAGAACCAATAAACCTCTGAACTTCAGACCTGCAGTATTCGATGGTAATAATATATGGTAAGTTGGTTTTTTCTATTATTTCAAATTATCTAAAAACCAATAAAACATAATCATAAAGAAAAAAAAATAAAAAAAAACTTAATTTAACTTTTTTTAACTTTAAAATTTCTGTAAAAAAATGAATAACAGAATAGAAAAATTGTTAAAATTTTAATTTTAATTTTTAAATAAAAATGTTTATGTGTTTTTTGATTTAATTCAAATATCATTAACATAGAGGCCAATTTTTTTTTTAATATTTAACATTTTTGGTTGTTTCTTTTAAAACGATCATGATAACATAATTCATTCAATCATTATAACTTAAACAAACATTAATTTTAATTATAATTTATACTTTTATTTTAAATATTAAATATAGTTTGGTGATATTTTAACTTATGATTAGAAATGATAATTTTAAATTTAATTATTAATTTGATTCGTGGATTTTATGTTTAAATAAATACTTTGTTAGTATAATGGACCTATAAACAATATTTTTTTCATTTCACGAAAAATTTAAGTACATTAGAAAGGGGACATAATGGGTTATTCAGGAATTTTCAAAGAATAACATAGGTTTTGGGTGGGTATAGAAATGGAAAGATGAACAACAACTAAATCCTTTTCATATATTTTTAAATGTACTTGCATCTATAGAAATTCATTTCTTTTATTATTTTATAGTTCTTTTTCTTTTGGTTAATAGTAGAATTATGTATTTTGAATCTACCTAATTTTAAATATTATAGTGTTGAACTAATACTCTATTTTAAAAAACAACAAATCACCCCATTTTCCGACGAGCAAAGCTGGTGTTATAGGTAGAACTCTCTTAAGATAGATAGGGTCGCAATTTTCGTCCGTTACAGTAATGTGTTGCGGGTTTTCGTGTTACAACATTAACCACATGCATTCGTTTTAACCTTGTTTTTTACTTGGCGGAGACCATGTGGAAATAAGTGGCAGACGATTTTGCATTTAATTTAATTAGATATTGGTGAAGGACCATTTAAAACTCCTAACTACTGGTGAATGACAATTTAAAACTTAATTTAAAAAACTCTAACTACAGGTGGAGGACCATTCAAACCTCAATTAAAGTTTATCTGTGGAGTGGACTTCAGGACTTCCATCTTCCTATACGACGATATAGGTCGTTTTGTGCAATCCTTGGAGCACCGTCCTTTTGTTTGGAAAGCAATTATATGTGAGGAAAGAATGCATAAGATTTTTAGTCCTGGCATATAAGCTCAAGGCTTTGCCATTACATGCAGATGTTTTAAATATATCTTGCACCCAAAAAATATACCATCCGTGTAAACATGAATAATACTTGCAACAGGTTTTTATCAAAATCTGTCAAAAACTGGGGTAAGTTTTCAGTAGTATCAATCAACGATCGGTCGTTGTTAAATGTTTTTTGTTTTTGTTTTTCTTCGCTTCGTTATATCAACAGCTTTCTTTTTTTTTTGCAACGAATTAAATTATGTATTTGTGAGTAGATGGACGCGATCCCCCTCGAAGTCCATCTCAAAGCGAATTTGAGATTTTGATTTGCTTCAAAACTTTTCTCAAAGCGAAATATCGCACACGGACATCACACAAAATGGCTCCCAACGTGGAGCCCGAAAGTGATTTAACCCTTCGGGTTAAATTAATTTAGCCTAAAGGTGTTTTAGTTCGTCTTTGCTGGCTTGCACCCCTTTGAAAATTTTGGGTTAAATTTTTCAACCCAGTAACTTGTTTTTTTTATACTTTTGACCATTGTACTGGAAGGTGTTAGGTACACACCATTCCTGCGTTGCGACGCCATGGAGAAATTAGGAACTAAAATCTCGGGTATAGGACCTTATAGAGAACGACCTATGACGCTACAAAAGAGTGACAAAGGCCACCTTTTTGTTTGCCCAGCATTTCTTCCTTGACATCCACAGGCCACCTTTTTTTGTTATAAAATGTGATCATATCTGGGGGCTTATTCTGGCAGTCGGGATCAAATAATTTCTTAACTCGAAAGCTATTTTATGTATTTTTATCTCAGTCGATACTGAACAAATCGAAATTAGTCTTTCAGTCATAGTATAGAACTAGTATGCCGACTGGTGAGAACGTTCTCTTTTTTTATAACTCTCATCACACATATAAGTTCTGTGTGAATTCAACACACATAAGAACAACAAAAACAAAACAAAATTTGAAATTTTTCAATTTAAAATTTTTCACAATATAACACTTCATGTTTAATTTTATGACTTAAACACATAATTAATAATTTTTTTCAATACATTTTGCTAATTTGCTTTTGCAAAATGTTTTTATTTTTCACAAACTAAAAATTTTTAAATAAATTTTTTTGACACTAAATTTTTTCTGTTGTTAATATTATTAAAGCCAGCAGAGTAGCATTTTGTGGTATAAAAATAATATTTGAAATCATTAATTATTTATATATTATCCGATATCGCAGAATAAAAATTTAGCAAACATGGCTTTTAAAAGTTTATAAATGCAGCCAGCATTAAATAAATTAAAAATTTATTGAACTAAGAAAATTTTATTTTGGAAAAAAAATTGTTGCCACATTCTATACGATTTTATGCAACTATGTTTAGTGGTGGAAATACTTTTATACACCAATACATTTGAAAAAAATCTTACTAACACAAACATAAAATTTGTACCACTGACAGTTGAGTTATGTACCTGTCAAAGAGTCGGCATACTAGTTGTATACTATGCTTTCAGTATTGTGAAAACTCAAATTAATGCTTTACCACACTGAGAATAATTAATATAATTTCGATTCGTACAGTCTCGACTGAAAGAATTAGAACTAAAATTTCTTTCGAATCGAAAACGTATTCGATCACGACTACCATAATAAGCCCCCAGATATGATCACGTTTTATAACAAAAAAAGGTGGCCTGTGGATGTCAAGGAAGAAATGCTGGGCAAACAAAAAGGTGGCCCTTGTCACTCTTTTTTCCATTACTATGCAAAGGGCCTGTAAGATCCTAAACCATTATTATCCTTGTCGAATCAACGATCCATTGCTGTTTTCGCGGTATATAGTTGCCCTTAAAGCAGAGTTTTTGCGTCACAAGTTTGTAAAGGTATGTATTGTGTGAACTTCTTCTGCCGCGGTATGGAAAGATATGTTCGTCGATTTTAAGGTTATCACTGAGTTTGTAATGTGCTGAAAGATTTGTGTTGAACGTTTTCTATGTATATGGAGCAGCTTAATCCGTAATTTTGCTTTCAGTTCTGGGGAATGATTCTGGCAGTCGTGTTCGACTTCGAAAGCAATTTAATATCTAATTATTTCAGTCAATACTGAAAGAATCGGATTTGAGTTTCACAATACTGAAAAAATAATTTCGATTCGTTCTGTATCGACTGAAAGAATTAGAAATAAAATTACTCGATCACGACTGCCAGAATAAGGCCCCTGGTGTTTACATCGTCAAAGGATGTAAAATGTAGCGACGGGAATTTGTTAATGCCCATTGTTGCACACTATAGAGGATAATATGCGTTGCCCCAAAAAATATACTCACGCAGACTTATTTAATTTAACTGCTTTTATATACGTTGCTTTTATATAATTGAACTTAAAACCATAATTTCTAATATAAAAGTGAAAAATCCACAAAAGGGTACCGGGGTACCCGGTTATTGACTAACGTATATATTTTTGGTTATTGACCGTAGGGTTAATATGTTTAATTATTTTTGTATAATAAAATTTATAAATATTTCTGCTGGAATTATCGAATAACTTCCTTAGCAAAAGTTTAATAGTTTCTTGCGAGCTTTAAGTATCAGATATAAGGGTGGTACATTAAGGTCGTACAAACTGAGATCTGGTTAATAAATACTAGAACGAGATACTTGAGGTCAATGTCCCCTAAGGGCAAAACATTGCTCTTTTCAAGACAAAAATACATATAATACTTAAGATTGGACTGTAAATGCCTAAGATATAACGAACAATTTAATAAGGCGATCCATACGTTCAGCAAAAAAAAAATTGTTTTTGCAAAAATACTTTATATTAGAGGGTGTACGGCGCACTTTTTATTTCCTTGTAATGTGGTACGCTCTACTTTACATGTATGTAATTGTTATGTGAAAACAAATGCAAAGAAGTGTAAAAACAACTTATATAAGGTGTTATCCTGTTACTTTCGGTGATGGGTATACAAATAACAACAAAAACAACCTGGATTTTTTTAAACAAAATAGATGCAGCCGTGGTTTTTTGCTCATATTTCAGCCATTTAAGGACCGATCTTGTTGAAAACAGACACAGAAAATATATACTTTATAGGGTCTCAGATCAATATTGTAAAAATTACAAACGGAATGACAAACTTATACATACCCTTTCCACCTGTGCTGAAGGGTATACAAACGGAATTAAAATGTACAAAAAAAGTGCCTCGCTTTGAAACGTTTTGTGGTGAAAGGTATAATTATAAGTTTATAAAAAGTATTTTAATTTGGTATTTAATTCACATCTCCCAGCTATGAATTAAAATAACTTTATTTTATATTTTACTAGGAATTCACCTAGAAATCCATTAGTTTCAAAACACTAATGGGCTCTAAGAATTGTATAAATATTATGTATTAAAACGTTTGTGGAGTGAATACCAAATTGTCTACTCTTCTGGTTAATAGTTATAACTTTACCTATGATGTAATTATCTTAACTGAAACATGGCTAAATGATGATATTTATAATGCAGAAATTCTTTCTAATAAATACCAAATATTTAGATATCGAAATGCACGAAGATGTGGTGTAGTTCTGATTGCGGTCTTTTGTTTATATCCATCTGAAGTTGTAGTTACTGATACCCTTGGGATTGAATTTATTGCTGTTGTGGTTAAATTGAAAAATAAAAAAATTTACTTCACCTGTTCATACATTCCTACGGATTCTGAAAGTTCTATTTATTTAAAACATGTTCAAGCCATTAATTCTGTTATGCTAAATGTTTATAATGAAGATTTCAACTTGCCCTTATTATCATGGATGCACTGATACGCCTTATTTAATCCCTGTCAAAAATAAAAATTGTCTTGAATGAAATTCTTGGCTTATCTCTTTATCAAATGAATGATGTATACAACGACTTTGGTAAACTGCTTGATTTGGTGTTTGTGAATAATGTTGATGATTGCATTATTACCCGTTCAGATCCTATAACGTTGCCTGAAGATCGATAGCATCCCACTATTGAAGTCAGTTTTTCGATTCCATCTGAAGTCAAATTAAAGCCCTTAAATGTTGATAAAGTTTTTATTTTCAAACGGACTAATTATGTCTTATTAAACCAATTAATAAGAAATACTTGCTGGAGAAGCGTCTTACCTCTTCCTTTTAACAGCTCGGATATTGATGTAATGATTGCTACATTTTATAATAAAGTTTACTAATTTTTTGATATTTGTGTACCTAAAAAAACCGTTTATACTCCAGTAGGCCCCCCATGGAACTCTAAAAGCTGACTAGGTTAAAAAATCTGAAGAATAAACATTATAAGAAATTCAAAAAGTCTGGATCATTTATTGATTATGGAAAATACTCCGTCAGTCGTTCAGAATATAATCTGCTGAATCATGCTTTATTTAATCAATACATAAATAACGTGAAAACCAATTTCGTTGATCCAAAATCGTTTTTTACATTTGTAAATTCTAAAAAAAAATCTAATGGATACCCATCCGTTATAAAATTTCGTTGCCTAGAATCTGGAGATGCTGATGTCATTTATAATATGTTTGCCGATTTGTTTGCAACAACTTATTCTGACGCTCTATACGATGATAGTAATGGTTATCCATATCTGCTCTCATCAAACCAGGCAATCTCTTTCCCTTCATTTAATAGCAATGATATTTTGGTTAATTTGAAAAGGCTAACATTTCTTTTAATCATGGTCCTGATCTTGTTCCAACATGTATTTTATATCAATGTGCTGAATCATTAGTTACGCCATTAACTTTAATGTTCGATTTTATGTGGTTATTTTCCTGTATTATGGAGAGATTCGTATATAATACCCTTATTTAAATCCGGTAATAGATCGGATATAACAAATTATATAGGGATTGCCAAATTAAGTGCTATTACAAAACTATTTGAAAAACTAGTTGCTGATTTTCTATGCCATCACACATCGTCATTGCTGACAGCATGCCAGCATGGTTTTCGTAAAGGCTGTTCAACTACAACCAATGTACTAAATTTAACAACTTTGATCAACTTTGCATTTACGCAAAGGAAACTAACTGATGCTGTTTATACTGACTTCAGTAAAGCATTTGATAAAGTTAATCATCAAGTTCTTCTTACTAAATTGGATTTACTAGGTTTAACCCGTAGAAGTTTAAGCTGGGTAAGTTCTTATTTAATTGGCAGAAAGCAAAAAGTAGAATTCAATAATTGTATATCTTAGTACATATATGTTTCGTCCGGTGTTACCCAAGGCAGTCATCTTGGCCCACTTTTATTTACGCTGTTTGTACTTTGGATTTCAAGAAGAATTCTTGACAAAAGGTAGTCAGAAGTTAGGAAGAACATGTAAATCAATTAAAATAGATAATCATTCATTCAAAAAGCAAATTTCGATCTACCAAGGTGAAATATCATTTGGTTTAAGGATTGATGTTTGACTATTGACGTCGCCCGGCTTCAATAGCCGAGTGAGTAAAACGGCAAACCCCACTGACGAGATTGTGTGGTTACAATCGAAACTAGTATGGGCAACCTGTCCGTGAAAGCCTGGGTTCAAATCTCAGCGCAGTCAAGAATGAAAAATTATCAATAAAATTTTAATTAGTTTCATGTTGTAAAATTCCTGTCTTCATAAAAATAATTTAATGAAAATTAAATTCAATGAACTTAAGCCTAATTAAAAATATCTAAATTTGGATTAAAAACCATTAACAGTTCAACAAAATAACCACAGTACTAATGCTGTTTAATAATGATATGCCCAATATTATTAACTTCGCCAATATATTGATGTATGCTGATGATGTAAAAATTTTCCATTCTTTGTTTCACATATAAAGATACCTGTAAATAAAGCTAGAGGTATTCTTGGCTTTATAAAACGCTGGGCTAAAGAGTTCACTGATCCATACATAACGAAGCAACTTTACGTGTCACTCGTTAGACCTATCTTAGAATAGGGGTCAATCATTTGGGATTCATAGAACAACATTCATAATTCTCATATTGAATCTGTCCAAAAACAATTTTTGTTGTTCTGTTTACGTGGTATTCTACCATCGCTCAAAAGTCGTTGTACAATGTTATATGTATCTTTTATGGTTAATCTTATTAATGGTAATATTTGTTGTGAATTTTTGTTATAATCTGCTTTTTGTTAAATTTTGTAGAGTAAATTACGCTATTGCTGATCCTATTTCAAGGTTAATTCGACAATTTAATTCTTTGTCATAATTTGTTGATTTTTTATTAAATTTAAATGTTATAAAGCATAAGATAATTGTTTATCTTAACTAGTAATTTTTTATGTACATTTTTAAATTCATCATGTTATTCATTAATTTTAAGTCAATCTTGTTATTAGTCAGTAAGGATAATGTCCATTGATTAAATAAATAAATAAATAAAAGAAAGCACAAAACAATGGGGATTGAATACAATTAAGCAGTAAATAATGGCGAAATTATAGCAACAGACATCTTGAAAACGTATCCAAAGTACTAGGAACTCAAAGTAATTTGAAAGAAATTTAAAGTAAAAAACTCATAAATTTGCTCGTACATACATACATATGTACATACATACATATGTACATGCATACATGTGTATGTATTTGTAAATTATAGTATTTTTTTTTTAGTTTTTGCAATTTAAAAATTTATTGAACAATAAATTTTACGAAAGCTACTTAGTATATTTAATAACTTTAACAACAATTGTATCAATCGATATTTTCTCAATTGATAAATTGTTTTTATTTTTCTTTTCTCTTGTTTCTTTTTAAGGCAGGGGTAGGATACATGAAAATAAATGTAGGTACGTATGTTTTAAAATAAAACATAACAACGACATCAATTGAATTAGTAGTAAACAATCGGATGACTGTAATCAGCCAATATAATCGATATCCGAAATTTATTTTAAAAGAATCGACTAGTTTGGCTTTTACCAGGTCATCATAAAATAATGCAAGAATTTCCAATCAGTCCAAACACTACAACACAGTTGTAGTCCATAACAGTAAATTTAAACATTCGTTCGTTCGCTTGATGATTGGTTCGATGGTTTGTTTATTCATTTAGTCAGTCATTGCTGGTTGCTGATAAATCGATTATGGCTCACCAATTTTCGATTTTAAGTCAACACATTATCACAGGCAAGACAACACCGAAAACTAACCAGAAAATAAAAGCGCCAACCACAAAAAAAAGTTAATACTACACTATTGAGGTCTGTCTGCCTGTGTTAAGTTGTCCCGCCAAGCATTTGGTAAAGTGTTTTTTCGATTGTCTACCAAATTGAAACTACTTCGTCACATTTGATTTTGATGATTTTGTGGAATTTTTATAAGTTTCTAAATTATAACTCTTTGTCACTTTGAATAGTTGATTAGATAAATTTAACAGTTCAACAATAGCACAATTAAAAATTTCCCGCATAAAATTATCTTCTTTGCAATGAAAACGTGTTAAATAGTGGACAGAACAAAAGAAAAATAAGTAAATTATAGCAGTTTGTATTAAAATTGTAATGTAAAAAAACTTTAGTTACATTTTTGTTCGAAAGCGGAAAGGAAAATATATAAAATACTTTGGGTTGAAATAAGATAAGAAGAAAAAACAAAATGTTGCTCCCATTGTGAGCGAAGTTTTAACTTAAGTATTTTTAAAAGTTAAGTCTACTTCAGCAGCAATTTGTATGAAATTGTAAAAAATTGTCAAAATTTGGAACAGCTATAGGCTTTTTATACTTGAGCACATCTTAGAGAAATACATGGAAGATGGTAAAAAAAAATTGTTTACATTTGGAACATCTGTCATCATAAAAATATTTATTTTCACGTTATGAGCGTATAAAAACTCTTTGGTATTATTTTTCCTAGTGATGGTATACACTTTTTAAAAAATTATTTGTTATTTTCTAGTGATGACACAAAACTAATTGAGAGATGTTGAATGAAACAACACGAGAGAAGAACACCTTTTAAAAATGAAGAAAGATGTTGATTTGAGCCCTGTATTATTCGTATGGGAAGATGTTACCAACTTTGCAATAAGATATAGGTGTGAGCAAGTGTAAAAAGCCTATTAGCTGGGTTATCAATACACAACATCTGTCAAAAAGTGGGTGGAAGGGGTACCGTGGGATTGGCACAAAAAAGAATTCCGTATATCTAGAGAACGGCAAAAGCTACAAGAACGGTAGCAGTAATAATATTCAAACTTGATACATACAAAATAAATAAAACTTGATCACATAACAAAAATAAGTATGGACCGGAACAATTTTGATATTTATAAAAAAGTTTATATAGGTGTTGTCAACATTTTCAATTTTTTTTTTCTTTTTTTTTAGTCAAATTCTTAATTTGCTGGCTTGGAAATGTGATGAGTCATTTTCAAAAACTTTATAGAAAACAATTAATAATGAATTTATGAACATAAAAAACAGAAAATAACAATTACATTTCGGTATTTATGAAAATGCAATAATCATGCACTACTTTTTATGTGTTTTAATAATAATGCAAAAGTAGTGCATTAATTGGTACATATATATTTTAGTGGTATTTCAATGCAACAATTTTGCACTAAAATATATTACGATCGATTTAATAGTAATGCAAAAGCAGTGTTTAAATTGCTTGCTTTAAAATAGCAACAGTCGCACATTTTTGCTTTGTTTACATTTTTTGCAGCAAATTAAAAAACTGTGTGTCTAAGTGTTTACTTAACTCTTTGATAACGAGTCAGCAAAAGCAAAAAAGCAAAAGCAAAACAAAGAGAGTAAATAATTTGTTTAAACTCGCTATGTGCATGTACTCTGCTAAATCTGTCAGCAAAGAAGCCACTTAAGAAAACAAATTTTCTGTTGCTGTAAGTATTAAGTTTTTGATTGTTATTTTTTTGCTTTTGATGCGCTTAAAGTCAGCAAGTTAACTTCTTTGCTGTTGCTGGAACTTAATATATTATGAACGAATTTGTTTCGAATTTTTTTGGTATTTTGCGTTTTTTTTTTTTAATAAATAGGTACATACATACATAAATGTTTTTTACTTACATCGATTTTGACAACGTGTTTCCTAAATTTTTTTCCGTGTTTTTGTTTTTGGTCACAGAATCGCACGCAATATTCCCTTCGTTTGAAAATTCGTTTTCTTTAATTTTGTGCACTTTAATTATATGAGTTTTAAGATTAAAAACTCTATCACTTTTTAACATATATGAACAAAGTTTACACACAGCTTGGTCATTATCAAATTCAAAATATTTTTCAATCATTCTTCGATTTACACGCGGCGCCATAATTTTTAGTTCTTACCGTCAAACACTTTTTCAAAACTAACGCCTGCAACAGCAAGCAACAGCAATGAAGTCAAAAACAGCAAAGAAGTTAATACTCGCTGAATTTAAGCACATCAATTTACAGTTAAGCCAAAGCAAAAAAAAAAATAAACAAAAACTTATAACTTACAGCAACAGCAATTTTTTTTTCAAGTGGTTGCTTGGCTGGCTTTTTAAGCTGAGAACATAAACATGGTGAGAATAAATAAATTATTTACTCTCACTTTTTCTGCGTTTGCTTTTGCTTTTTGCTTTTACTGTGTTCTTTTTCTTAAGTTAAGTTAAGCAATTACAAAAACATTAAAAATAGTCAAGCATTTTTAAACACTGTGCAAAAGCAGTGCAGGTCTGAAAATAGCCGACTTTTATTGTGAAAAAAATAATAAGAAAAAGTTGAACTTCAAAGTGGTACTTTTTAGGATCAAAAGCGATATTACAGTAGTATATAAATATATAACTACCAAAACTCTCTAGTTCGTCATCAAATGTAGACAATTATGTAGTAGATTCTTAATTTAAATATTACCAAAGTTGCACACTTCTTCCCGATTAAGCGATTCATTTCTGCTAAATGGGAACACTATTTAGTTGAAAATGTTTGCAGGGGTCAACTTAATAGCATTGCTACACACTTGTACATCATACATTCATATCGCATACAAAATCATAAACAGGAGCAACTCAAAATTTAAAAATATTTAGGAGAGGCTGAAAACTGGCTTCAAAAACATGGTTGCAATTTTTAATCAAATTCAGTTTCACAAAGGTTAAAAAAGACAATGACGCAAACGAAATTTGGTTTGTGAACTGTCTAATGAAAAAAAAAAAACGATTTTGATAAATTTTGGGTTGTGCCTGTTTTTAATTTAGTGTGCGATAGGTATATTCATTTAATACAAAGCGTACCAACAACTAACCGTTTGAAATTATTTTTACTTCCAAACACTGTTGCCAATTTAGCATTTTTAATGGTAGATCTAGCATTTTTTTAAACTCATTAAGCATGAAAAAAAAACGCTTCTAGCAGTTTTCAATTTTTCCATCATTTTCCCAAAATTATTTAGCACTTTTTTAGCTTTTTTTAGTTTAAGTGATAAATTTTTATTTTTTCCATTAATTTAAAGCTTTTTATTAAATGTGCAAACATGTACATAAAAATGAATAATGTTTTTCAGATATAAAATTATATTGTAATTTTTAATATTTTAAAAATAAATTGTGAACGTAATGGAATTAAATTGTTTTAACCAAGTTAACCTTTAAGTGTGATTCAATATAAATTGTTTAAAGCTGCGTTATTTTTTAGTAACTAAATTTTTTTATTAACAATTTTTGCATATATTTTTAATGTTAAAAAATTATGTGATTTTTTTACCCTCTACCACTAGTGATGAATGAGGGTATAATTAATTTGTCAGTCCGTGTAAAACTTTTTTAATATTTATCTAAGACCCTTGATACTTGCGTAATTCTTAGTCGATTTAGTCATGTTTTAGTCTGCCTGTCCATATGTTTGAAACACGCGTTATTTCGAAAGATTCAAAAGAAAAGAACAATATTGATGTTAAGCTCATTCTTGTTCCCCTAAGCAGTTTGGGATTGAAATCTATCTGAAATCGGGTTAGGAAAAAAAGAGTTATGAACCCAAATGTGGAACAACCACCCTAAAAAGTTATATTTTTATTCAAAAATTAACAAAATTTAAAAGTAGTGACAGAATGTACCGATTCTCATAAATTTTTGGACAAATTCGTTTCATATGACTGGAAATAGCACAAAAATTTTATGTAGATGGGTCTAAAATTTATAATAGGTCCCATGTAAAGCGTCCTTCCTAAAATCATTTAAGAAAGCATTAAATTCTAATAAAATTTTATTACTGTATAGAGATTCGGTTTAATTTATTTTTTTTTTAAGTATTGATGAACGATCTATAATTTACGATCAGCATAAAATCTGAAAATCACTTTATACGCTTTATAATATTTCTGAAACAAATCTTAATATTTTTTTTGACTTAGGCAACGAATTATGCTACTGTGAGGTCAGGTCTTATGAAGATTGGCTTATAATTTATAGATCACATATAAGGCACACTCCTGAATTATTCGAACTCTCGGGGAAGGGTATTTAAGATTCGGCATAGCCAAATATAGCACTCTTCTTTTATATTTTATTTCCGAATTTAATTGTAAAAGTCTATAAAATACCAACGGCCAATTTCTCCAAGTGCAGGTATAATTAACTTTCATTTATAACTGTCGAAAACATATCGTTAACTAGAATTTAAAGTAATAGTTAGTTTTAACTTAACTTAGTAAAATTGGACGTGATTCATGTAATTTTATTCCATGCTTATTATTTTGAAATTAATGTACAATCAAATCGCTTTTCTTTTATTTTTTTCTAATATTTTTTTTAGCACTTTTTAAGCATTTTTTGGATTTTTTTTAGCATTTTTTCACAAAAATCTAGCATTTTTCACAAAAATCTAGCATTTGTCCTTCATTCAGTTTTGGCAACACTGCTTCCAAATAACCATTCATTCACTGATTCAACTTAACACTGTGAATTGGGGGAATATTTGGTGTCTTCTTTACTTATGTTCGTGTGCGGTTGTGCAGATATGTCTGCATGTTTTGGTTTTTTATATCAACCCAGTTAGCAAAACTGCCGTCGAAGACATTGTCGTCAACTATTTATGCACGACGTGTCATCTATCACTTAGGATTTCTGGAAGACAGTTTTGAGGAAAATTGTCTTAACGAAAACATGACCGACATTTGCTTGTAAGGTGTCTTATATCCACACCTATACAAGACAGTATGAGCGACAGTGTCTTGTAAGTTGTCTCTTAAAAAAATCTATCCACGACAACATGACCGACAAAATATGCGCCATTGTCGTCTATGTAAACTTTCAATCGAATGGAGGAAATGAAGGGCGTCAATATCTTTCTTTGTGTCGTGCACGATTCTCACGACACTTGTTTGAAAATGTCGTTGACGATTTGTTCTGGACGTCCCTCATTTGTCGTGCAGGAATTATCATTGTCGTGCATCCGTCTTCATGGATGTCTTAAAGACGTGACCAGCTGGGAAATACAATAACAATATACATATCTACATTTAATGTGCATTGATATAAAAAAAATTATGTATGAACGTACATAAATCTACCCGAACAGATAGAAATATCGCCGTTAATTGGCCCTCAGATTGTAGTAATTGGATGTCATGAATATTGTATGCGTTTAAACAAACGATTTTTTTTTTAAGGCTTTGTGGCGTTTCGTGTTTAACAACTATTTCAGCAAATATATAAAGTCAGACATCAAATTTATATACATACATATGTATTTCTCTTATTTAAAACTTAAGAAAAAATCGTCTACTGAATATCCACAAGGCTTGAAGCACTTCATTTGGAAAAGAAAAAGTATTTTTGTTCGTACATAAATTGAATCGAAAAAGATATTCGAACACCATGAAATTTTTTTTTAAGTCCTTGTAACATTATTGACAAATCAACTTAATAAAAATCCACTTAAAATGTGGCAAATTTTTTATACCCTTCACCGAGATAAAGAATAGGTCTGTCTGCGTACACAAATTTTGTATAATTTTGTACAAAATGTCGCAAAATCTTGCAAAATGTTGTCTGCGTACTCCAAATCTCTTACAGCGAGAGAGCCAAAAAGAGAATTTTTTGACAGTTGGAAGTTAGAGAACTTGCAAAATGTTATGCATTAAACACATTCGAGACAGCAGGCAACACGAAGGCATGACTACAAATGCTGCAGGTTGCAATTGTAGTCGAGTAATCAGCTACTGAATTATTTTGAAGACGACAGCTACAATTGAAAAAATATAAACAGCTGTGTTTTTTATTATGTATTTACATTTCAGTGGTGCCACTATCCTTTTTAATTTTTATAAATTTAACAACATGCATAATTGCAGACTCGTACACAAACTTAATTTAAGCCTACAAAAATATAAATACTTATTTATGATAAATTTTTTAACGTAAAAACAAATGAATTTATTAAAAAACATTTAAAATATTTTAATTTTATTGTTTTTGGAACTCATAAAGAATATCATCTCCATGGCAGGTTGAATAAAAAATCCTAATATACAGTATAATTGCGAAAAAGTAAACTGAAATGTCCTAAGGGTTGTTAACTTTTCCGTCTTATTTATTAACTTTTCTAAATTGTAAAAAAAATGCAATAATAAATATATGTACCTATATTTTATTCAATGACTTAGTTTTCATCTGTACAAAAAAGAAACTTAGATCTAATTTGTATTGCCAATTATCTTAGGTAATTAGACTTAGTTTTTTGTTTGAAGTAAAGCCAAAAATAACGTTGCAAAACACAAATTTGACAGAATCTGTTTTTTGCAGATTAATGTTAACATAACACTCTTATATTGCGTTAAACGAATGAAATCGCCGGAAGTTACTTATATGTGTAACAGGTGAACACACATAAAAGTTTATGTGGCAAATCGAAAAGACAATGAAAATAAAAGGTGAAGATATTGCAGAAATGCATTTAAAACAAGGAAAAATAAGAACATAACTCCTTAAAACGATTCAGATCAATTAATATGGAAAACGTTGCAAAACACAAATTTGACAGAATCTGTTTTTTGCAGATTAATGTTAACATAACACTCTTATATTGCGTTAAACGAATGAAATCGCCGGAAGTTACTTATATGTGTAACAGGTGAACACACATAAAAGTTTATGTGGCAAATCGAAAAGACAATGAAAATAAAAGGTGAAGATATTGCAGAAATGCATTTAAAACAAGGAAAAATAAGAACATAACTCCTTAAAACGATTCAGATCAATTAATATGGAAAACGTTTTAAGTACACACGTTTTGTTGTTAACACAGGGTCTCCACCTGAGATAATATCTGATATAATATGTGAGAGAACATCGGCAGAATGAGAGAGCACATTTCTTCATGTTAATCTTAATCTTAAACAAGGGGAACATGTATCTTATAAGATTTCATAATTTACTGATTTTCGTACAGTAAACTTGTGTCGTTTTTTATTATATTTTAGTTTTTTTCTTTGTTTTTAGTATTTATTATTGTTTTTCAAGCACTTTTTACAAGATTTACACTATTTTCACTAAACAAATTAAACATTTTAATGATAGCGTCTTAATATTAATTCATATGTATGTGTATTTTTGACAGCTTATCTTATAAGATAGTTGTTATAAGATTTCTCATAACAACTGTCTCATAACATTTATTATAATATTAATACTAACACTATTTGAGAGTCCACACGTAAGATACTACTCTCTGCGATTGAATTTGACGTTTGCTGATATAAAAATCTTATATCTTATCTCAGGTGGAGACCCTGTGTAAACGTCGAAAACGTTTGAAAAGCCACTAGTCATGATAAAGTTAAGAAAAATAAGAAAAGCATCTTATCTCGGGTTTTAAACGCTTTTTATACTCCCGAAATACTATAACTTTGTCATTTACAACATTACTCGCGGCTTTGCTTTAATAATCTATTAATGCCTTGCCAAAATTTCCTAAATGACTTTTTTGTTTGAAATTTTAAACTTAATACCTATATTATGGCCCACAAGAAGATTACCGGTAATTTTACTAGCTAGATGACCGGTAGTGCGAGCCGATGTATTGGTTATAGTTTCTATTAGTTTATTAAGAGCAAAATGTAAAAGCAGCAAAAACATGACTACTGTCAAGCTAATCCGTCTTTTCATGTTATAAAAGAGTTGTCATGTCTGTTGTAGACTGTGTGTTATGAAATTTTATTTAAATGTTTATATAAATTTTACTTTACTTTTCTCTATGGAAAATTTTTAGATAATTTTTTGAACAACGAAATTATCTAAATTTGTAGTCATATTACCTAAAAAATTTTGTAACTGCTATTAAAACTTTACGTAATGCAGTAGAAGAGGAATAAAATTCCTGTAGATGTCAAATTTTCAATTAACATTTCTTTTCAGAATCATACCAGTAAGGTATTAAGAATAGCTTTTAACTCTGTGCAAAAACTTACTGAAACTTAGGTATGTAACACTTTCAGGCATCTTTCCAATTAAGTGAAAATGATGGAAATTTATAGCTCGTGAATACGATGGGTAAAAACCAATTTGGTATGGCAACTTTATATGAACATATATTTAGCGCCTTTTTTAGAGTTGCAAAAATTTTTTTGCCGCCAATAATAAAAGAGACGCCTCAGGCCATGCCTGTGATAGAAAAGTAATACAAATTTAGTGCTTTTTTATATTTACAATATATAAAGAAGTAATCCCAGATTTTACTGACCAATTTGGATGAAACCAGATTTCTGGAAAACTGCAAGATTAATTTTTTGCACGGAAAGCTTTTTATATTCTATGGAACGTCTACTTTCATAATCTATTAAGTTTTTTCCTTGACGTTACCTCTAAGACCCCGAAAAAATTAATCCCAGATTTTACTGACCAATTTGGATGAAACCAGATTTCTGGAAAACTGCGCGATGAATTTTTTGCACGGAAAGCTTTTTATATTCTATGGAACGTCTACTTTCATAACCTATTAAGTTTTTTCCTTGACGTTACCTCTAAGACCCCGAAAAAATTAATCCCAGATTTTACTGACCAATTTGGATGAAACCAGATTTCTGGAAAACTGCGCGATGAATTTTTTGCACGGAAAGCTTTTTATATTCTATGGAACGTCGACTTTCATAATCTATTAAGTTTTTTCCTTGACGTTACCTCTAAGACCCCGAAAAAATTAATCCCAGATTTTACTGACCAATTTGGATGAAACCAGATTTCTGGAAAACTGCGTGATGAATTTTTTGCACGGAAAGCTTTTTATATTCTATGGAACGTCTACTTTCATAATCTATTAAGTTTTTTCCTTGACGTTACCTCTAAGACCCCGAAAAAATTAATCCCAGATTTTACTGACCAATTTGGATGAAACCAGATTTCTGGAAAACTGCGCGATGAATTTTTTGCACGGAAAGCTTTTTATATTCTATGGAACGTCTACTTTCATAATCTATTAAGTTTTTTCCTTGACGTTACCTCTAAGACCCCGAAAAAATTAATCCCAGATTTTACTGACCAATTTAGATGAAACCAGATTTCTGGAAAACTGCTCGATGAAATTTTTGCACGGAAAGCTTTTTATATTCTATGGAACGTCTACTTTCATAATCTATTAAGTTTTTTCCTTGACGTTACCTCAAAGACCCCGAAAAAATAATAGACTGAATTCGGTTTTAATAATTTTAATCTTTTTTTTTTTTTGTAAAATTTTTACGATTTGTTTTTTTTATGATAAGAAGTCTTTTTTATAATAATTAAAAAATGTTTTTGTAATTATAAATACATTTCTTTCAATTGCTAATACATTTATTTTAATTATAAATACATTTCTTTTCATTATAAATACATTTCTTTTAATTATTTTAATACTTTTCTGTATATATATTACATTTTTATTATTGTTGATTACTTATTTTATTTAATTTTTGCGTAATTATTTGCTTAAAATTACCAATTCTCATTTTTATTCCAACGCCCTAATTTTTTAAATTCCCAAATTCAAAACTCCCATTATCATTTTAATTCCTAAAAGCATTAAATTCCAATTTTCAATTGAACCCCCCAAAACCACCAATTCAATTTCGCGTTTTCGTGGATAACTATCGACGCTATCTTGGCGCACGTAATTTTCTCACCAAATTTGTAATCAGCTGTTTTCTTGAACGTAAAGTTGGTAAAAACCTCACACTTTTTTACCAATACACTCATACTTTTAAAAATTGAAGCGAACTTGCTTTAAAATTCTATTTCAAGTGAGTGTATCAATTTACATTCAAGAAAACAACTGATTACAATTCTCTTGAAGTTGTTTTTGTTGTTCTTTTCACAAATATTTTGCCGCCATAAGCTTTAGTCATATTTTTTTTACAAATTTTTGTGGGAATTTTAAACTTTAAATTAAAATCGTGAATAAATAAATCAAGTAGTGAAATATGTTTGTAAATAAAAGTACTAAATATAATGATGTGTTGCGATTCATAGAGCTGTTCAGAAGCCATCCAATTTTATGGAATATGAATCTTTCATCACATAGGCGGAATGATTTAAAAATGAAAGTCTATGAGTCTATTGCTGCTGAAACGAAAATTCCTGTTGAAGAAGTTAAGAAAACAATAAAATCCCTTCGAACAGCCTACAGTGCAGAAAAATCTAAATTTTAAAACTGCAAAAATCTGGATCTGACACAGAATCTTTATATATTCAAGTTTGTTTTGGTATAATGAGATGACTTTTTTGATTCATCTCTAATTCGTCGGAAAACTATTGACAATTCTAATACATATACAGTGAACTCGCGAAAACATGAACTAATTTTTACCAAGGGTGTTCACGTTTTCAAATTTGTTCACGTTTTCGATTGTGAAAATTTTAGAAAAAGTTAAGCTCGAAATAATAAATTCAAACAAACAATTAAATATCAGATATTAAGATTGGATAAAAATTTTAATTTTTCATTGATTTACTTTACATTACAAAAATAAAATAAAATAAAATGTTTATACTTTTTCACTTCTAAAAAACAAAAAACTCAAATACATATGTACATACATATGTATATACTAACAAATGTAATTAAAAATTGATTAAAATAAATAAAAAAAACAACTAATATCCCTTTAAAAGACGGGGTTTGTTTCCTATTCGTTTTTACACAAAGAAATCGCTTATCTTCTTTTGGTTTGTGTTTTGTTTTACCATTTTAAGTACAGCCTTTTCTTTGAGATCATTCAAACCCCTTATTTCAGTTTGTTCAACCTTTTCATTTTCAGCCCATTTTAAGACTTTATTTAATGCTTCCACTGCTTCCTTGTGTTTTATTACGATTTCTGGCTGTTCTACAATAGAATCACTACCTTCGTCACCTTCAGATTCATTATCAATTTCAAAAATTTCACATTCTGTCTGGTTCTCGTCGAAATTGTTGTTTCATTCTTTCACGAGATAAATGGTAACGTCTGCCTGTAAAAATTGTGTTAAATTTTTAAAGAAAAATTAAAAATTTTCTATAAAACAAACCGCTCTTTCTTCCAACTGTCTTATTTCTGCTTGCCAGGTTTCTCTCAATTCACCTAAGGGTACCGTATCATCAGGTTCCTCCTGATCCGAAACAAAATCTAAAATATTTTGCCAGCATTTGAACAATATTTCTTGTGTGATTCGACTCCATGCAGAGTCTAAGAGAGTTATTGCATCTCTTAATGAAATCATTCTGATTGACTCCAACAAATTTAATTCATTTCCTGCAATTAAAGCCAAAAGGCTGTTTCTATAATGCAGTTTTGCAATTTTAAAAACATTTTGACCCATTGGCTGCATTAACGAGGTTACATTTGGAGGCAGAAACATTGTAGAAATGAAAAAATCCTGAGATATCAACTCTCTTTCAGGAGGATGCGACGGGACATTGTCTAATAATAAAAGAGCCTTTACTGGCAGACCCTTTTTTTCTAGAAAAGCCGTAACCTAACTAATCTATTGCAAATTCAAAAATTTTCAAGGTTAACAGGGCACACATAATTTTTGAAGCACCGCTGCGTTTTTGCCTTTCCAATAACAAAGAGCTTAAAATTATATGATCCTGACGAATTTGAACAATACATAAAAGTAAGTCGCTGTTTCTCCATTTAAGCGCCGGGTGCAGTTTTCTCCAAAGATGAAACAAACGGGTTTTCCGGCAACTGTTTCCAATATAAACCGGATTCGTCAGCGTTATACAACTGATCTTGACAAAACCCGAGCTCATACATTTTTGTTTTTAACTTTATTTTTGAAATTTTGTAGCCATTCGTCGCATGCATTAAATCCACGATTATTTTCATTAATTTCCTAATGAAGTTGTTTGGCTTTCGTTTTAAGCATTAGTCCACTCACTGGCATTTACTTATTTCTCATGTTAACAAACCATTTATAAAGATTTTTCTCCATTCTCGGAAGCTCTGATGCCTGTAATATTTTGCGAACTCCTGACCCACAAATTGTGTTGTTAACACATGCTATTATTGTTTTGTCCTTATTTTTAATCGAACAAATCGTTGATTTTGCCACTTGATTTTTTTTAGCTAAGCCAGTTACACTACCACCTTTTTGTAATAGGTCAACAATATCTGCCTTGTCTTTTAACTTCCTCATTTCTCAACGGATTTCAACAAATGACGTCTCATTTTACTCAGAAAAATACTGTCTTTAAATTATTTGTTGTCTTTAAGCGAAATTCGGTAAAAAGTCTCGTAGAAATTTTAAAAGTTTAAAAAAAATTTAAAATTTTCCATATAATTAAAATTTTTTTTTCATATTTGTGCTAATATTGTATGAGAAGTATATATATTTAAAAATAACAATTATTTTGCTTTCCAAAACCGTTTGAATTTCAAAAATCGGTTAATAAATAAAAAAGTTATTAATTTTTAAAAGTAGCAGCCTCAAAAAAATTTCTTTGGTCCATAACTCGGGAATTTGGAGGTATATTGAAACTTTTAAAACCGGTTTTGTAATATACTCATCTAGACCTATAACATACACTAGGTCACTTTGAAAGTGCTTGCAAAAAAGGAAATTTTGTAGCACCGTGTTATTAATCAAATTTATTACATTTACATTTTTGTTGGTTTGGATTCCCTTTGTTTAATGTTCCCCATATTAAAATTTTTAGATACAGGTGTGATATATCAGAAGAATATATCATAAAAAGTAAAGTAAAATAAAAAGTAATAAAAAAATGACAAAAAAAACCTTTTTTCAGAGTTTAGATATAATTTAAATCAAATATTGTAGGTCCATTTGGTAATTGAAGCCCCTTGTAAATAATTGTCCAAACTTTATCATTCATTTGAGTTCAGTATGGATCCTCCTTGTTTAAAAATTTCATCATTCTATGGGGAAGATAAAACCATTTATTATCATCTAAATTAGCAATGACATTTTTTAAATTTCTCTTCATTGAAGAAAATATAATATGATTAACTTAATATTACTCTATTTTATATTTAAGAATACTCAAAAAATTCTTTACTTTATTTATATTCAAAACTCCTCCTTATGAAAAATACATTGGGAGCAAAAAAAACAGATTTTTTGCTGCTTTAAATGAAAAGCAAAATGCTCCCTCTGTGGTATATGGGAAAAAAGCATTTTTGCTGCCTCCCCATTTCCCTACTACTAATAACTAAAATTTGGTACAATTTATGTAAATTTGGTACAGTTTTGCCATTGAGACGGTACAATTTAAGAATTGTCATGACCCAAGAGTGGTAAACAACGTTTACTAACTTTGATGGAATTATTGCTTCAATTAATTTTATTGTTAAGAACTTAAAGCTTAATTATAGTTATCAGGGTTGTCAGAATATTTTTCACCTTCATCTCCAAATAGTATAATAAAAGACGCCATATATCGCCAAAATTATAAAACGGTACATGAATTCCTGTAGAAAGCAACAACAAAATTACAAAAAATTTATGACTTAGTTTGTGCTTTCAATGTAATTCTTGGCGTTGCGTTGCGTTTTACATGATTAGGGCCTAAAGTATTTTTAAGGTTTTAAAATAAATATCTTTAAACTCAAGGTTTGCGAGATCAGGAAATTGAATGTTACAAAATATTGATTTTAACTGAAAAATTTATAATTTTTAATTAAACCAGTATGCAAAATGAGTATAATTTGATTTATAACTTAATCACATTTTTATAAGCGTGATTTCCTAGACTTCGTTTGCTTTCTTACATGTAGAAGAAAAACAATATTTTATATTTTGTTTTAAATGTATGTACAGCGAACGAACTCTTCGATCGGAAATAAATGAACTTCTTTACATTATCAGGTCTATATTTGTCAATTTTATTACATGAATAGTTTAAAAAAAATTACTATATCTTTTTAATTGCGCACACCCCATAGGAAAATATTTACATTATATAGAACTGGATATCAATGCAATTTTTTGTATACAAATTTAATGTTGTATTTATTCGACCTTTAAATTTGTAATGTAAATGAAATAATTGAGCTCGAGGTCTGTTGTTTTAAATAATTTTTATTTTATTTCTCCGATAACTTAAAATCAGAGTACCGAAACGCTCGCTCATTTTTCATTCATGAGCGAGCGTGAAAATTTAAAAATTTTTCTGGAAATTCATCCTCATGAGGGTGAGGAAAAAAAAATTTTAGCAAGGTGTGTCATTGGAGACCAACCCTTGCACTTTTGCATATATTTTAAACACTTCTGGAAGGGGTTCTGAACAGATTTAAGAATAAGGCTTTATCCAAGTTTAATTGTTGTGGCTAATAATACGAAGTGAGTAAATTAATAACTAAACTTGCAACACGTTCTAACATAACTACTAATAAAAAGATTGCGACAGGCCTTATCTTAGAATAAAAAATTTGAATTTGTAAAATATTAAATAAAAACCTTTCTAAAAGACCTTTTCAAAAAAGGCAGAGTGGAATAAGTAAAAGTTTACTAAAAATTCAATTGTAAACATTCTTAAAGGCCTAAAAAGTGATTCGCTTGCAATTTTCCCCGCCGGACAGCACGACTAAACGTATGTGTATTTTTTTTTTTTGTAAAATTATTTCTTGACTGGTGAACCAAAATGTGTGTGTTGTTTTTTATTTTTGTAGGCAAATATTATTGAAAAAAAAAAAATAAGAGAACTGCACATATCGTCATCTTAAATGCAGAATATTGTAACATCAAATTTCATAAGTTTACATGAGAAGCAAAAAACGTTGTAAAATGGAAATTATATGAGATATTAGAGTAATATTAAATATTTAGAATAAAAATGCGATAACCAGTTTTTTTTTTGATAAAAAATATATTATTTTTACTGTTATTTATTTAGTTATGTGTGTTACGTTATTTAAATTTGTAATTCTCTGAAGCAAAACGACGAATCATCAACGAAAGTATGATAATATTAAGTTAAACAATCATTTAAAACATTAAATAATTAAATATTTCTGTTAAGTTACAGGTATAATAGAATATAAAGATAACGTACATGGTTATAAATGCAATACTGCGTTTAAACAATAAATTTAAATATGGTTAAATGCACATATAAAAATGATAATCACACAATTAATATGCAGCATCATTAGGAATGCGTTGACATGGTGAAATAAGTTTGCTTTTCTGATGCAGTGCAGGCAGTACTGCATTTGAGAATGTTATATTATTAGAGATATTATTATGACATATTATTTATAGTTTTTCATTTCTAATTAGAAGTGGATTAAACTAAAAAAAAAGTACTTCATTCAATTTAAATTAATTTTAAAAATCCAACTTTTCCATTATAACTAACGTGTATTTTGATGTCCTTATAATGAATTTTCTCAATTGAATTTTTCTTTACAATAAACAAGTTTTGTAAAAAATTTGACTCATATACATATATGCATATTTGTCTCCATATAAGGAATTATTTCGAAACAACTTCTGCAAGAAGTAAATTTTAATTAGTTAATTTCTGAAAAATTTAAATAAGAAGAATGAAAGAGTTTTTCAATTAAAAGTAGTATTGTTAGCAGCCCGCGTATTCAGTAAAAGAAAATGTTGTATAAAGAAACACTTATCCTAAAAAAAATACTATTAGTATTTAATAAAGCCGTAAAAGGATTAACACAAAATTTAGCTAAACAATTTATATTCCAGCACTTTAAAAGAAATGCTATTATTCTAAAGATGTAGAAGATAAGTAATTTATTATTTAAAACCAAAGGCTTTATAACAGTCTTTTTGAGGATATTGATGATGGACGACTTGGAAGAATGCAATCCTAACAAAAATACCAGATTATTTTAAATAAACTTGGAAAAAATATTTCTATTGTATTATAAACTTTCTATATTAATAATGAAGATATATTCTAATCCAATAGCAACAGATTCATTATAGGGAAATTCGACTGTATTAACATTTATTAAAAACTATATATGTACATTAGGGCGGGTCGATTTGTAGGGAGTGAAAAAATTCACCAATTTCCCTATGATTTCCGTATTCTATGGGTTATTCCATTAAAATTTGCCAAAGGAACCATACCTCTATCGTTAAAATCGAGTCCCCTACTTTTTGTTGGTAGATTTTTTCCCAAATTGACGTTCGTATGAAATATTACCTACACGTTCACATCCATAACTCAAAAACTATCGATCGGGTTGGAAAGGTGAGCTCATTTTGATCAATTTACAAAAAAAAATCTCTAACATTGGTCCAACGGTTCAAAAGTTACGGGCATTTTTGTCCAAATTTTGGAGCATTTTTCCATTTTTTTCATGATTTTGTCCAATAATATTACTTTCATGGCCAATTTTTTGGCTCAATCCATTATTTAATTCAATTTACAATTCAAAACGAAGAGTTTAAGCCCAAATTTATCGAATTCGGTTGATTAATTCATGCGATATTGCTAAAACAAAATAACACATAAAACCAACTTTTTTATTTTTTCCCCTTTTTATTTTTTTTTCTACAAAAATTCAAATTAAGAGATAATAAAGTATCTATCAACCTATTATCAAAAAAAATATTCAATTTGAGTGTAGTAAAAGACAAAATGTGAAAAAAAAACTTATTTTTTCTGAAAGTATTGTTTGCTTTCAAGTCTTGGTGTTTTCGTACGGCTCTCTAATGTCGTCGCCATAGTGCCTTCTACATTCTTTCCTGCAACTCGTGTAGCAGTGGCAGCCAGCAATTGGACATGTCTTTCCGTTCCTTGAATGTGTAAAGGAATTTGTGGATCATCGAACGGTGGCACTTCGTAATTTAAATATCCCTCCAAATGTTCATACGAATAACTTTGCGTAAACGGTGGTTCGAATAAAATGGTATCGTCATTTAAATCAATCATATTTGTATATTTCGTACAATTAAAGTTTATGAGAGATTTTTTATAAACTCTAAGTTCCGTTGGGTCGACAATATCTCTTCGGATATGTAAAATCTTCTTTATAGCAATGTTTCGTTTTTCCATTCTATCATCAAACAACATAGATAGCAAGATATTTTCGGAGTGTGCAAAATATGGATTATCTTGAATTACTATATTTACAACTCCAAGTAAATTCTGTGGTAAAAATCGTGTCCAAGTAATAAATTTAAAAAGTAATGTACTACCGTATGCGGCAGAGCTATAATACTTAACATTGAAATACATACATTGGCGTGTATACTTTTATTATATAGTTAGCCAGAATTTTTAAATTTTCAGTTGGATTATTAGTTGTCACATAAAACCGTAATAATCTATTGGCTTTGGTCAGCCAACGAGAATGTGCAATTGGCCCTGGTTTTATGTGAGCCAAGTCCGCAGTAACCACACCATTAGAAATTGCATTGGCCATTAACATCAAGTACCTCGAATCAGTAGATAATTCTTCTGGATTTAAATCACCAGGAGGCATATTTTCCAAAGCGATTTCCTCAAAATCGGTTACCACCTGAAAAGAAAACATAAAAGCTAAAAAATAGAATGAAAAATGGTAAAGAATCAGCTATAAAAATTACATACCGGAAGATTTTCACAATCAGCAATTTTTGAGCTCAAGTTTCCGGTAGTTGATCGTGGTCCAGTGGTGGTTGATTTGTCTAAAGTGTCAAACAAATGTCTAAACGGAAGCTCGTTAAAGTGCAGAAGACACACAAACCAGTGCAGTGGTCTCTTTAACTGTTTTTCGAATAGTCGCAAAATTCCACCGTGTACGCCAGTATTTGTTGGTTCTCCATAAGCGCATATGGCAATTAATGAATCGAGAGACAATTGTTTTTCTTGGAAGAATTCGATCAATTTGTTGACTTTGCTTGCCGCAGTTTCACTTTCTAGTTTTGTGTAGCCTATCAACTGAGATTTTGGTTCCCTCAAAACAACTAGATGAGGTTCTTTAACCATCCTTGGATGTAACTTCTCATCAATTTTTTCTACAGTTAGAGCATCTCTTTTCCTGCCGTCGAATGAAAATGATATCAAATTCGAGCCATCATACCGCTTACGAAGTGCGTCTTGTCTCCATTTTTCTCTTTCTCTACGAAGTTTACTTTTATCCATGATGACAAGATTGTCATGAGCATCTTTTACGCCCAGGTCTTCCATCAGAGCTGTTGCCAATGCTGATCCCATTCTATCATGCACACCAAATCTGTCACACATCATTGCATAGTTTTTAGTATTGTATCTGGGAGTGTATGTTTGTGGTGGTAGAACTAATTCTGAACCTCCTCTCACATCAACTTCCATTTCGTCATAATGTGGTTCGTATGTAGGATCGTTGCTCACTGGGATTGTTGGTATAGTCGTTGGTATCGTCTCTTCACTTCCACTATCGTGTTCCGGTATCGTTTGTATTCTGTCATTATATTGATCGCGCATGAAATCTTTTAAGTTTTCTGGGATAGATCCACATGAGCAGTCGTTTTCTTTCAAGTTGCATTTACATTTTCCAATGTTGAATAATTGGTTTGTTGATTCTACGAATTTTTTGAATTCTGTTGCGCGTTTTACTCGTTGTTTATCTGCATTACTATATGCGTCAAGCAAATTATTCAATTTTCTAATGATGCTACCTTTGAGTATAACTTCAATATTAAGTTGATTCCAAATTTCTAACAATCTGTCTGCTACTTGGGGAGTAAATCTTTTATACGAAAACATTTTGCTTTGGGCTTTTGAACGTTCGGCCAAGATGTTGCAAACTACTGCGTTGGGTATCTGTTGGATTTTGCCATGAACCAGGCTCTGAATCCATTTTTTAAACCGTCACTAAAAGAATTAAATATGTTTTTCATAGAATAATAATATAACTATTAACTATAATAGTTAGCAATGTTTTTACACTTACCTTTAAATCTTTTCTAAATTTCAAAATAGTTTGATTATTTGTTAGTTATTTCAAGTAACACTTCACTGAAATGACGCTCAAACAAAACTAGCATACACTGGAATATTATAAACAAACAAAAATAACAAACAAAAATAAAGAAGTCTATAAAGAAACTAAAAACAAAAAGAAATAAGCAAACATAACACAGGGTGTGCACACTGTGAAAAAATATGCCAATAATGTAAAGCGGAAATCAGTCCAGTTCGTAAGCTTCGTAAGTCAAAAAAATTCAGCCAAAAAAATGGCCAAGAAAGTAATATTATTGGACAAAATCATGAAAAAAATGCTCCAAAATTTGGACAAAAATGCCCGTAACTTTTGAACCGTTGGACCAATGTTGGAGATTTTTTTGTAAATTGATCAAAATGAGCTCACCTTTCCAATGCGCCTACTGCCGATCGATAGTTTTTGAGTTATGGATGTGAGCGTGTAGGTAATATTTCATACGAACGTCAATTTGGGAAAAAATCTACCAACAAAAAGTAGGGGACTCGATTTTAACGATAGAGGTATGGTTCCTTTGGCAAATTTTCATGGAATAACCCATAGAATACGGAAATCATAGGGAAATTGTCGAAAAATAAATCGACCCGCCCTAATGTACATATATAAATTCATAAGGTTGGAAAACGAAATAAATGATGGAAAAATCATATAATAAAAATAATGGCAGTCTGCTGAAAGCAAAAAACTAAGGACTTGCAGATGGTACTATTTATTCTTGGAAATTCATAGCGTATGGGAGTGCAATGGGTTAAGCTGTGAAATTTCTAACAGTCCAATGTAGAAGAAGCTAATAGTCATACTTAATATAGGTTTTGCAATACATATATATATATATATATGTGGATTCGGTTTATATTAATTTAATAGCACTGTTTTTCTTATTGCTTATGCAATAACTTGCAGTTTGATCACTTATTCCACTAACACGTTCAGAGTATGAAACAGAATACCAATTTTTGACGTAAAAAAAAATTAATTGGGGTATTCACAAGGTGTGCTATCATGGTTTATTGTCGTAATGTTCTTACATTTTACAATGGTTTAAAAATATTGTTGTTGGTTTGTAAACAAAATGTGTCTTAAATAAATAGAACGTTGCTTGCTATGTTTATTGTGCTGTCGTAATTAATAGCACATTACATTATAAGGGGTTGCTCACAACAGTCGTATTTTTTATGTTATTATTTTAAGACATACATATGACTTTATGACACCTTGTGAATCCCCCAAATGTGTTCGTAAAAATACATCAAATACTCTGCTAATTTTTTTCCTAAGAAAATTCATTTAGTCAATTCACAAGGTATCCTAACATGTCATATTGTCAAAATGTCCTAATATTTCACAATGGTTTAAAAATATTGTTGTAAGGCTCAGCCGCTCAGCGCTGGACTTTTCTGATTAATTACGACAGCACAATAAACACAGCAAGCAACGTTCTATTTATTTAAGACACTTTTTGTTAACAAACCAACAACAATATTTTTAAACCATTGTGAAATATTAGGACATTTTGACAATATGACATGTTAGGATACCTTGTGAATTGACTAATTATGTAGTTTATGGAAATTATATACTTAATGATAAGCCATTTTTGATTTTGATAATAGCTTGGATATTTTTTAAAATGGAAGTTTAAATTTTTTTTAAATATTTAACGTAAATCGTAATCAATAAGAAAGTCTATTTCAAAATTTTCAATGATACATTGCTTTGCATTTTATCAAACCATATGTATACTGTTGCAAAATTTTTTTTATGCTTTAAAAAAGGTCGGTCCATTTCTTAAGCAGACATAAAGGCAAAACTTATTGAAAAAAACTCCATGAGCAAGTATAGAAACCTGGGCGCTGTTTGTCAAAACTACAAATTACAAATCTACAAGTAAAATACATTTGAACAGAAACCAAAGTTGTAAAATTGTTGATTTTTTAACGTAAATGAAGTGATTTTATGGTCCCATGCAGATTTATTATAGGGAAGTTCGATTGTACCTGCTGTCACATTTGCTTTTACACATAATTTTTAGCAAAACAAGCCTTTTTTTTACTTTAATTTCAAATATTTGTTACCTACTTATGCTTTAAACACATTCGAGACAGCAGACTACAGACTTCAATATGTCAACAATAGAATACATGTGTGTATATGGAAATGATTATTTTAACGACGACACGGCTAAATGGCTGCAGGTTGTTGTCTATGCTAATTTTGTCGTTGTAGTCAAATTAAACTAATTTCTATTTTTGTACGCTCCAAAACAGAAAAAGTGCTGCTAATATAATCAAAAATTAGAAGAATTAGTGCTTATAATATATAATAATAATTTTTTGGTTAAACAGCAAAGAACCGGATTGAATCAAGAATATAAGCGCGGCTCACCACCAAATCTATATTATTATTACTTTTTAGTATCCTTAAAAGAAGTTATATAGGAAGATGTTTGTCACACCAACGCTCTAAGTTTTATCAGTATGGGTATCATTGAAAAATTGAAAGTGCTTTTCACATGGTGTTTAAAGCACACCGATTGATTAACCCATTAAGAGCCCATTTCAAATGCTCATACTTCTTGACTGACTTTTTTACTAAATTTGCTTTATCTTTAAATTATGTCGATATAATAATAATTATTTAACAATAATATACACATGTTACCAAAGTTATTAGGACTTTGATTAATAAAGTTTTTCTGTACTGCGGGTTTTCAGCCTTCCGGAACACTTTTTAAATATTTACATATTACTATATTTCAATATGTAACAAGTGCATAAACTATTACCACCATATATTTTAACTCAAACTTATAAATAAATTGTGTAGTTTTCCAAAATAAAATTTTTTTAACCCTAATAACTTTAAAATTTTATATGATGGAGTTTCTAAAAATAAAGCATACAAAAACTTGGGGTGTTCTCTATAACATGTTATATTTGAGGAAATATTATTATACATATCGACAAAATTTTAAGATTAATCCTCTTAAGGGGTTAATAAATCGGTATATTTAATACATCATATGAAATGTGTTTCGAAAGACTTTATTATGATACCAATACTTTAAAGATTCAGATTATATTTTTCTTCCTATACTATTGATAAAGTGCTCTGAAACCTTTACGACCTATAATTCATAAACTTAGTGCGTTGAACCAAAAAATTACAGTAGAATCGCGATACAGTAATCTTGCGGTCAAGTTAACCAAATTTTAGCGCTTCTGTGCCGCTCTAAACGTTAACTCTAAGTTAACTTTTCAGATCGTATTAGTAAAAGTACTGATTTGTACAAACGATAACAAATTAGATTAAATTTAAAGCTGAAAGTTGAGAGTTTAAACAAAATTTAGAAATACATTAAAGAAAAAAAAAACTATCGACGTTGTATTATTGTATATCTGAAGTTGCCATCTCAAAAATAAAAACGAAACGTCACACAATTTTCGAGGCTTTGAAGAATACATAGGAAAAAGCATACAGGAAAACATTACATAGACCAATATATGCCGATCTTAAAGCAAGTTTGTACAAATGTTTTCTTGAAGCATCGAAAACGTAATTGCGCAATCACTGTTCTAATTTCAATATCAATAGCGAAGCACCAGTTCGCGTTGCTGTAACCTGAAAAAACAATAATTTCAGTAATGGCTGGCTGGGAAATTTTAAGAAAATACCCAGAATTCGCTATCTGAAAATTTTTGAAGAACTAATTTTCTGACAAACGTCATATGTAGCACCTAACACATATTACATGAATGATTTTATAATTATATTATAAATTTTATTTCAAGAGCAATTGTGAACTTGAAACCAGCCGGTACAAATTAGATCTAAGTTTCTTTTTTTGTACTAATGAAAGTTAAGTCATTGAAAAAAATATAGGTACATATGTTAATTATTGCATTTTTTTTTACAATTTAAGCCCGCTTAGAAAAGTTAATAAATAAGACGAAAAAGTTAACAACCCCTAGGACATTTCAGTTTACTTTTTCGCGATTATACTGTATATTAGGATTTTTTTATTCAACCTGCCATGAAGATGATATTCTTTATGAGTTCCAAAAACAATAAAATTAAAATATTTTAAATGTTTTTTAATAAATTCATTTGTTTTTACGTTAAAAAATTTATCATAAATAAGTATTTATATTTTTGTAGGCTTAAATTAAGTTTGTGTACGAGTCTGCAATTATGCATGTTTTTAAATTTATAAATATTAAAAAATGATAGTGGCACCACTGAAATGTAAATTCTTAATAAAAAACACAGCTGTTTATATTTTTTCAATTGTAGCTGTCGTCTTCAAAATAATTCAGTAGCTGATTACTCGACTACAATTGCAACCTGCAGCATTTGTAGCCGTGCCTTCGTGCTGCCTGCTGTCTCGAATGTGTTTAATGCATTAAAGGCCGTGTCAGATACAATTTTGTCGCTTTGCGTGACGTTTTCTGCCGAAGGTAGAAGCAAAAGGTGTATGCCACAATGAAAACTTTGACAACACTCACGCATTGTTTGTTTACTTATAAAAGCGGTTGGTACATTTAATTATTTGTTACAAAAATTAAAGTTAAAAATTTAATTGGACGGTTTTTTGGAATTGAATTTGGCAAAAAAAAAATTAAAAAAAAAGAAAATTATACTAGCCAATTGTCAAAGCGCGCAAAAAGATGAGAGTTGGCTAACTTTTTGCTTCGCTCCGCTTTGAAAGTACTTTATGTGACATGTTTCGTCTAAGTACGTATATTTTATCTTACAATCGGTAACGCAACGCGAAGCAAAAGTTTTATCTGACATGGCCTTAAGAAAAATGTTATCAACAAACAACCGTTTTGGTTGGTAAAACCAAAACTGTATTACAACAACAACACGTATTGAGTACTTGGAATTTTTTTTCAATGAGTTTTGCCTTTATGTCTGCTTAAGAAAAGGACCGACCCTTTTTAAAGCATACATTTTTTTTTTGCAATAGTATACATATGGTTTGCTAAAATGCAAAGCAATGTATCATTGAAAATTTTGAAATAGACTGTTTATTGATTACGATTCACTTTAAATATTTAAAAAAAAATTTAAACTTCCACCTTAAAAAATATCCAAGCTATTAACAAAATCAAAAATGGCTTATCATTAAGTAAATAATTTCCTTAAAAAACATAATGAATAATCTTAATTAAAAAAAAATTAGCAGATTATTTGATAAATTTTTACGAACACATTAATTTTTTTTTACGTCAAAAATGGGTATTCTGTTTCCTACTCTGAACGTGTTAGTGGAATAAGTGATCAAACTGCAAGTTATTGCATAAGCAATAAGAAAAACAGTGCTATAAAATTAATATAAACCGAATCCACATATATATATGTATTGCAAAACCTATATTAAGTATGACTATTAGCTTCTTCTACATTGGACTGTTAGAAATTTCACAGCTTAACCCATTGCACTCCCATACGCTATAAATTTCCAAGAATAAATAGTACCATCTGCAGGTCCTTAGTTTTTTGCTTTCAGCAGACTGCCATTATTTTTATTATATGATTTTTCCATCATTTATTTCGTTTTCCAACCTTATGAATTTATATATGTACATATATAGTTTTTAATAAATGTTAATACAGTCGAATTTCCCTATAATGAATCTGTTGCTATTGGATCAGAATATATCTTCATTATTAATATAGAAAGTTTATAATACAATAGAAATATTTTTCCAAGTTTATTTAAAATAATCTGGTATTTTTGTTAGGATTGCATTCTTCCAAGTCGTCCATCATCAATATCCTCAAAAAGACTGTTATAAAGCCTTTGGTTTTAAATAATAAATTACTTGTCTTCTACATCTTTAGAATAATAGCATTTCTTTTAAAATGCTGGAATATAAATTGTTTAGCTAAATTTCGTGTTAATCCTTTTACGGCTTTATTAAATACTAATAGTATTTTTTTTAGGATAAGTGTTTCTTTATACAACATTTTCTTTTACTGAATACGCGGGCTGCTATCAATACTAATTTTAATTGAAAAACTCTTAACTAATTAAAATTTAATTCTTGCAGAAGTTTTTTCGAAATAATTCCTTATATGGAGACAAATATGCATATATGTATGTATATGAATCAAATTTTTTACAAAACTTGTTTATTGTAAAGAAAAATTCAATTGAGAAAATTCATTATAAGGACATCAAAATACACGTTAGTTATAATGGAAAAGTTGGATTTTTAAAATTAATTTAAATTTAATGAAGTACTTTTTTTTTAGTTTAATCCACTTCTAACTAGAAATGAAAAACTATAAATATTAATATGTCATAATAATATCTCTAATAATATAACATCTCTACGTTCTCAAATGCAGTACAGCCTGCACTGCATCAGAAAAGCAAACTTATTTCACCATGTCAACGCATTCCTAATGATGCTGCATATTAATTGTGTGATTATCATTTTTATATGTGCATTTAACCATATTTAAATTTATTGTTTAAACGCAGTATTACATTTATAACCATGTACGTTATCTTTATATTCTATTATACCTGTAACTTAACAGAAATATTTAATTATTTAATGTTTTAAATGATTGTTTAACTTAATATTATCATACATTCGTTGATGATTCGTCGTTTTGCTTCAGAGAATTACAAATTAAAATAACGTAACACACATAACTAAATAAATAACAGTAAAAATTTTATTTTTTTTTTTTCAAAAAAAACTGGTTATCGCATTTTTATTCTAAATATTTAATATTACTCTAATATCTCAATTAATTTCCATTTTACAACGTTTTTAGCTTCTCATGAAAACTGTGATGTTATATTATTCTGCATTTAAGATGACGATATGTGCAGTTCTTTTAGTTTTTTTTTTAATAATATTTGCCTACAAAAAATTCGACACACACTTTGGCTCGTTGCCTTTAACAAAAACTAAATACACACAAAGCAGTGGTGTCAATTATGATTGTATTGGTGCGAATACTCTTGTCTCTTTCATTCTCAGCAGGAGGAATCTGCGGTTGCGAGGCCTATTACGAGGCCTAATTAACATACATATTTTGCTATGAAGACTTTAGAGCAATTAATAATAATACAATTATCGAAAAATGTTGAGTTATGGACAGACACACTCAGTTATTATTTAAATAAATTTAATTTGGAACCTGCATTTCGCAGAAACTTTGCTTATTTTTTGGAAAAATTGAGCATTTGACAATATTTGAAGTCATTTTACTACCTTATTAAATTCTTTCTAATATTTTTAATTTGGTGCTCAACATACCTTTGCAAATGCCAGCAATGAAAATTCATTTGCACATGCTAATGCAAATAATAACTCCATTAAGTTTAAAAATATTCTATAATTATTAACCACCATTATAAAAAGAGAAGATTTTACTAGCCTGTAAAAATATACTTTTATTTACTAATAATATATTCTAAATTTAAATTGCAGTTTCGAAACAACAAAACATTTTTTAGGTTTGTGGACGTTAAACAATAAAGTTTCATTAATACATTAATAATACACATCTTCTTACCCAAAAATTTTACCTGCTGTCACATTTGTTTTTATGTGTATAGGTTTACACATAAATTGTAGGAAAACAAGACTTTTTTAAATATTTTTACTTACTTAGGAAAAGTGTTTTCAAAGGAAAAAAAAACCCATTGACGCGATTGGTACAGAAAGAAAAATATTTTTACAAGCACAAAATACCAACAAATTCTTGTGGCTATTTTTTTCTTAATAATATCTGCATTTAGGAACGTCTTTTTAACGAAAGAAAAAGGGACCCTTTAAAATGCAACAAAGAATTTTTTCACAAACAAAACACATATCGTTAGCTTAAATGCAAAACAATGTAGATATTATTTGTCAATCATTGTACAATGTCAAAAACAGAAATAAAACAAAACATAAACAAAGATAATAAATAATAAATATATTATTTCTGTTTAGAGGCCTCAAAACAGGCCTTGCGATATTTCGATATTTCCCGCTGAATGAGAGTGTTTTGCAGTAAAAAATTATATTTTACGCTCGCAAAATAAAAGAGCGTAAGCGTACATGTGAGTTTTGCTGACACAATTGTGCATGACGCTGACACCCCTGGTTTATTACTAATGCATTAAACACATTCGAGACAGCAGGCAACACGAAGGCAAGACTACAAATGCTGCAGGTTGCAATTGTAGTCGCGTAATCAGCTACTGAATTATTTTGAAGACGACAGCTACAATTGAAAAAATATAAACAGCTGTGTTTTTTATTAAGAATTTACATTTCAGTGGTGCCACTATCATTTTTTAATATTTATAAATTTAAAAACATGCATAATTGCAGACTCGTACACAAACTTAATTTAAGCCTACAAAAATATAAATACTTATTTATGATAAATTTTTTAACGTAAAAACAAATGAATTTATTAAAAAACATTTAAAATATTTTAATTTTATTGTTTTTGGAACTCATAAAGAATATCATCTCCATGGCAGGTTGAATAAAAAATCCTATTATACAGTATAATTGCGAAAAAGTAAACTGAAATGTCCTAAGGGTTGTTAACTTTTCCGTCTTATTTATTAACTTTTCTTAATTGTAAAAAAATGCAATAATAAATATATGTACCTATATTTTATTCAATGACTTAGTTTTCATCTGTACAAAAAAGAAACTTAGATCTAATTTGTGCCGGCTACAATTTATAATTAATAATTATACAATCAGTCATGTATTATGTGTTAGGTGCTACATATGACGTTTGTCAGAAAATTAGTTCTTCAAAAATTTTCAGATAGCGAATTCTGGGTATTTTCTAAACATTTGCCAGCCATGCATTACTGTCATTATTTTCTTTTCAGGTTGCAGTTACACGAACTCGTGCTTAGCTATTGATTAGGACAGTGATTGCGCAATTACGTTTGCGATGCTTCAAGAAAAGATTTGTACAAACTTGCTTTAAGATCGGCATATTTTGGTCTATGTAATGTTTTCCTGTATGCTTTTTCCTATGTATTCTTCAAAGCATCGAAAATTTTGTGACGTTTCGTTCTTATTTTTGAGATGGCAACTTTAGATATGCCGATAGTTTTTCTTTAATGTATTTCTCAATTTTGTTTAAACTCTCAACTTTCAGCTTAAAATTTAATCTAATTTGTTATCGTTTGTACAAATCAGTACTTTTACTAATACGATCTGAAAAGTTAACTTAGAGTTAACGTTTAGAGCGGCACAGAAGCTCTAAAATTGGGTTAACTTGACCGCAAGATTACTGTATCGCGATTCTACTGTAATTTTTTGGTTCAACGCACTAAGTTTATGAATTATAGGTCGTAAAGGTTTCAGAGCACTTTATCAATAGTATAGGAAGAAAAATATAATCTGAATCTTTAAAGTATTGGTATCATAATAAAGTCTTTCGAAACACATTTCATATGATGTATTAAATATACCGATTTATTAACCCCTTAAGAGGATTAATCTTAAAATTTTGTCGATATGTATAATAATATTTCCTCAAATATAATATGTTATAGAGAACACCCCAAGTTTTTGTATGCTTTATTTTTAGAAACTCCATCATATAAAATTTTAAAGTTATTAGGGTTAAAAAAATTTTATTTTGGAAAACTACACAATTTATTTATAAGTTTGAGTTAAAATATATGGTGGTAATAGTTTATGCACTTGTTACATATTGAAATATAGTAATATGTAAATATTTAAAAAGTGTTCCGGAAGGCTGAAAACCCGCAGTACAGAAAAACTTTATTAATCAAAGTCCTAATAACTTTGGTAACATGTGTATATTATTGTTAAATAATTATTATTATATCGACATAATTTAAAGATAAAGCAAATTTAGTAAAAAAGTCAGTCAAGAAGTATGAGCATTTGAAATGGGCTCTTAATGGGTTAATCAATCGGTGTGCTTTAAACACCATGTGAAAAGCACTTTCAATTTTTCAATGATACCCATACTGCTAAAACTAAGAACGTTGGCGTGACAAACATCTTCCTATATAACTTCTTTTAAGGATACCAAAAAGTAATAATAATATAGATTTGGTGGTGAGCCGCGCTTATATTTTTGTTTCAATCCGGTTCTTTGCTGTTTAACCAAAAAATTATTATTATATACTATAAGCACTAATTCTTCTAATTTTTGATTATATTAGCAGCACTTTTTCTGTTTTGTAGCGTACAAAAATAGAAATTAGTTTAATTTGACTACAACGACAAAATTAGCATATACAACAACCTGCAGCCATTTAGCCGTGTCGTCGTTAAAATAATCATTTCCATATACACACATGTATTCTATTGTTGACATATTGAAGGCGGTAGTCTGCTGTCTCGAATTTGTTTAAAGCATAACAGCCGTACCTAACCAAGAGCGGAAGGCGGAACGTTTTCTTCAGCGTAGCTTTTACGCTGATATGCCATACCTAAATAAAGGCCATGTCAGATAAAACTTTTGCTTCGCGTTGCGTTACCGATTCGCTTTGACATCTTAGATAAAATATACATACTTATACGAAACATGTCACATAAAGTACATTCAAAGCGGAGCGAAGAAAAAAGTTAGCCAACTCTGATCTTTTTTCGCGCTTTGACAATCGGCAAGTATAATTTTCTTTTTTTTTTTAATTTTTTTTGCCAAATTCAATTCCAAAAAACCGTCTAATGAAATTTTTAACTTTTATTTTTATAACAAATAATTAAATGTTCAAATTACCAACCGCTTTTATAAGTAAACAAACAATGCGTGAGTGTTGTCAAAGTTTTCATTGTGTCATACACCTTTTGCTTTGCGTTTTTCTGCCAAAGGTAGAAACGTCACGCAAAGCGACACAGTTGTATCTGACACGGCCTTAAAGGACATGTCAGATAAAACTTTTGCTTCGCGTTGCGTTACCGATTCGCTTTGACATCTAAGATAAAATATACATACTTATACGAAACATGTCACATAAAGTACTTTCAAAGCGGAGCGAAGCAGAAAGTTAGCCAACTCTCATCTTTTTGCGCACTTTGACAATTGGCTAGTATAATTTTCTTTTGTTTTTTAATTTTTTTGCCAAATTCAATTGAAAAAAACCGTCCAATTAAATTGTTAACTTTTATTTTTGTAACAAATAATTAAATGTACAAATTACCAACCCTTTTTATAAGTAATTAAACAATGCATGAGTGTTGTCAAAGTTTTTATTGTGTTATACACCTTTTGCTTTGCGTTTTTCTGCCAAAGGTAGAAACGTCACGCAAAGCGACAAAGTTTTATCTGACACGGCCTTAAGAGCTTCAGCGTTGTGCCATAAAAAGTAGTGTTAACTTTCGTGCCGACTAAAACCCTCATAAAAGACATAAGAAATTGAATTAAAACCGCTAGTTTGACCTAGAAATAGCTAATTTGCCATTATTTATTATCAAACAATAAAAACAGGGTTGTCAAAACAACAAATATAGCAGCCCTGTTTATTTTAATGCGCTGTCAAAATCGGATTTTCCAATTGCAAAGCGCTACCGTTGCGTTGCCTTCGCATTGTTTCGGTATGCTACATACAAATTGTATGGGCATGAGGATTTTTGACAGCTAGAAAACGCGTTCCGCTCTTGTTTAGGTATGACTGTAACGCAGTGGCTCATCAATGCAGTTTTCTGTGTTTCATGATTCAATCTTAACCTTTGGTCTGACTTGTGGGCCGCTAGTCTTGTTTTTAGCTTATTTTTCGTGGTACCTTTTTTTTACAAATTTCAGTATCGTTGCCAATACAGGGGATTTTATAAATTAGATTGGACTTTACCATTGTGGGTATTTTGTCCTTGGTTTTACTAAATAAGCTCGCAAGTGTCAAAAATTATTTTCGGGAATGAAATGTTTATTAATTAATTCATTTATTAATGATGTGCTAATAATCCCAATTTATGATAAAAAACACTGAAATTTATTGTTGTGGGAAAGCTAGTTTCTATGCGCATTTCGCTGGTTGCTTAGGCCAGCTCGTCAGGAAACTTTTTTCAAATACTTTAGAAAAGCTAAAAATATTATACAAGTAAGACCATAAAGTGAATAAGAATTTTAAACACTCAGCTCTACTTGTAACAATATCAAAGCTTCAACAAAGACACAACAATAAATAGTGAATTTTTTCTTTCTAACATTCCCCTACAATTGGCTGGGTTTTTTCCAACACGAATTGTAGTTGTAAGAGGATAGAAAAAAACAAAATTAAAAAAAACAAGTTGCTAAATAAAGCTGCTTGCCATTTCAGTTTTTTATTTGCCGGGCACATGCAAATTTATTATCAAAAATTATTTTCGGGAATGAAATATTTATTAATTAATTCATTTATTAATGATGTGCTAATAATCCCAATTTATGATAAAAAACACTGAAATTTATTGTTGTGGGAAAGCTAGTTTCTATGCGCATTTCGCTGGTTGCTCGCAAGTGTGTTGTTGGTTTTGTGTGCCAATTGGAAATTTTGAACATTAAACAATTAAGACTTTTCGAACCTTTCAGATAATTCAGGTACGTATGTGAGGGATTTATAAGTTTTTGGTTCATCAGAGATTCTCAAACTTTTTTCATTATTTTTATTTGTATTATGGTCATGGATAAGTTTGTTAATTAACTGTATTGGAAATTGGTTTCCTTTAATATTTCTTTTATTTTTATTATGTTTCTGTTGTGGAACTCCTCGCCACTAAAATTTAACACTCTTCTTATTAAGTTGTTGGCCGTATTAATTATAACTCTTTTTGGGTGCTTCGAAAAGAAATTTATTATTCGTCCTGAAGCGGTGGGTTTTTGGTACCAATCAATTTTTAATGCGTTATTTTCTCTTATTACTATTGTATCCAAATATGGTTATTTAAAATTGAACTCTTTTTCGGCTGTAAACTTAATATTACGGTGAAAGCTATTTCATTTTGTCAATATTTCCTCTATTGCATCTTCCCGAGTTATACAGACAATATCATCCACGTATTTCGTCAAAATTTTGGGTTTTTGTGCCAAGTTTTCTAAGGAAGTCTCCAACAATTTTTCCATTACTATATCCGCAACAATTGGGGATTTTATCATTGTATTTGAAATATCTATTTTCCTTTATGCAAAATTTTAAAATTCGTAAAAATAAGTTTTTGGACATCCCCGTAAATTCTGAAATCTCAGTCCATCTTTCCTCTATTAATGTTAAAGCTAAATCCACTGGAATGCTTGGAAATAGCGATACTACATCGAATGAAATTATTCTTTCATCGTCCTCAATAGTCAAGTTTTTTACCTTATCTCTTAATTGCAACGAGTCCCTAACATTATATTTCGATTGTTCAGTTATGTGTTTTAATATACCGGTTATATATTTACATAGCTGGCTTGATGGTGAATTTACACTAGAGCAAATCGGTCTAAGGGGGTAATCTTCCTTATAGATTTTTGGAAGTCCATATAACCTTGGAGCCGTAGAAACTTCTGTTTTTAGCCTCCTTTTGTCAATTTCAGATATTATATTATTTTTAAATAGTTCATCTACAAGTGCATTATTGATTCGCTGTAAAGAATTTGTTGGGTCTTTATTCGTTCTTTGATAAGTCATCATGTCCCCGATGATCAGCTTCATTCTTTTCTCATATTCTTCTTTATCAATAGCTACGGTGGAGCTTCCCTTATCCGCATTAAGGATTAAGACATTTTTGTTATTTTTTACAAAACGTTTTGCTTTTTCTACCGTGTTTAACGTAAATTTATCTCTGTTATCAATTTTTAATTTGTTTAAGTGATTGTCGGTTATTGATGCAAATTTTGTTCTCGCGTTTTCTTGTTCTTCTTTGTCCTGTATAGTTTGAATAAAATCTTCCCCATCCGTTATATATTTTAGCATTGGAAAATCGTCTTTTGTTGTTGGTAATGCGTGCTTACGTCCTAATGATCTTGGTTTTATTAATGAACCATTTTGTATTTAATTTTATTTCCAAATCCCGTTTTTGATTTTCTCTAAGTTTTTCAAATTTCCTTTTATGTCTATCGTTTAATTGTTCCTCAATAATTTTTGTCAGACCATTTTCGATATTCTACAGTATAATAGAGTCTTCCTCATTTAACTGTTTATCTATATTGATCCTAAAAAAAATTTTTGTTTTATTCTTTGATCGATGTACTTATTTATAAATATTTTTATTGTTGTTTATGTTTATTGTTAAACTATCGGAGAAATAAAATTAAATATTATTTAAAACAACAGACCTCGCTCAATTAGTTCATTTACATTTTTTGTAAACATTTTTTTTTTTAAATTATTAAAATTAAATTTTTTGATTTTTTTCCAAAATAAATTGATAGATTGCAAATATAGGATTCGTAGGCGAATATTTGGCATTTCGAATACGAATACTCGTAAAAGAACATGTTGAAACCTTGTTTTTCGCCGTGTTGTAACAAATTAGTTTTGTAGGGTATTATTACTTCGGCACGCCCAACTAAACTTACTTCGCTATACAAATAAATACATGTGTGTATGTATATATGTACATCGTGTGCGTGCATTTTGTTGGTTTAGCATTAGAAACAAATTTTTGTATCTAAATTTTCTGAATGCCTGGTGAAGTATTCACATGTTCACAGTTTTCTAATTTCGTTTGTTTATTTAAGATTGCGTTTGTTGCTGCACAACAACAATTTTGTTTGACTTCCATTGTATATCTATGCAACAATCATGAGTGATTTTTAGCAGCAGCATTAGAAAGATAGACATTTAAAAAAACAATATACTTATACATACATATGTACATAATAAGTATTTGTTAGAACGAATCAGGGTTGGCAAAGGTGGTACAATTGTTCTTTTTTTGGAACTATTAATGTTCGAAAAGTACAACGGAATACCAATGGCTAATTTAGTACAATTAAGGAATCTTCCCAGTTTTAGTAATTGCATCCATCAGTCATTTTTCTGATGCAATAAATTTTGATATAAAAGAAATCGTTTTATTTTTATAGGAACAATGCTTTGGCAATTCAGAAGTAACAATTTCGATCATAATGTAGAACCGACAAGTTTTTTGTGTATTATTATTAATTTTTTTGTTTTTTTTAATTAATTTAATTTTTTTGTTAACATATACATATAGAATATGTAAATTATTTCTTTTTATAAGTTATTAGTTTTGTTAACTTAACTTTTGTTAACTTAAAAATGAATTGAATTGTTTTACTTTTATTTAATTAAAAATGTAAATATGGCATTTATACATATGCGGAAAATAAAATATATTGATATATGTTTTTGTATAAATATTTCTTTTGTTTATTTATTTAGTTACAATCTTTGTGTAGAGTAATACAAAATTAGATAATATCTGAAAACGGCCAACTAGATTATTTCAAAAAAAAAAAAATAAACTTTTACTATCAACTTAAAACGTCATTACACAATTTATATGATAAAAAAAGCTTGTCGCGAGATTGACTTGTGTAGAGGAAATAAAAGAACTTGATGATATTGGTTTTAACTATTAAAATTTTCAAACTAAGTAAATACGAGCACATAAATTTAGCGACAAGCTTCTACATCATATTAATTGTGTAATGACGTTATAAGTTGATAGTAAAAGTTTATTTTTTTCTTTTTGGTGCATTCAAACTAAAGCTCGATTTTAAAAAAGGTTTTTACATTGTATTTATTTAGAATTATATTTGCTGATACTGCCAACCTAATTCACCTTCTTCTACAAAATACATTGTCAATTCTTTTCGTATTTCTTTAGCACCGGTGATTAATTGAACGTCAACGTTTGTTGGAGTTTCTAGCGGTAAAAATGTTGAAGTTGAAGTGTATTCCTGTCGCCAAGTACCTTCAATTAAACCTCCATTTTGATCATATTGATCGATGAATCCAAATGGTGTGTACAATTTTTTATTTGTGTCGATCATATAATTGTGAAGTACACAGCTTGCTAGAACCACTTTTTTAGTTTTTTCTGGGTTTAAATGGATAGGTGACCGCAAAACTCGAAAACGTGCTGACATTATACCAAACGCATTTTCAATAATGCGACGTGCACGACTCAATCGGTAATTATACACTCGTTGCACCATTGTTAAGCCACGTTGACCACACGGTTTCATTAGATTTGGTCGCATAGCAAAAGCATCATCTGCAACAAGTAAATACGGAACTCGTAAGTCTCGTCCTGGCAATGGAGTTGGTTCTGGTAAATTTAATTTGTTGCTGTCCATCGCCTTTGCAAAGGTACATCGATTGAAAACACCACCATCAGAAAAACGTCCGTTACGACCGACATCAATGTAAATGAACTTGTATTCAGCATCTGCAACTCCCATTAGTACGATGCTGTGTGTACCTTTATAGTTGTAATAAATACTACCAGAATTCGGCGGCGATATCATTACCACATGCTTGCCATCAATAGCGCCAATACAATTTGGAAATTGCCACCGTTCTTGAAACGTAGGGTCAAAATAAGTCGATCCTTTGCTGTAATGCTTTTGCGCATCACTGTGTCTTGTTTAGTTATTATTGGTGATACCAAAGAAAGCAAATGATTGAACTGATGGATATTCATACGTAGAAAATTTTTGTATAGAGATTCTTCTTCCTCTTCCAATTCCTTGTATAGTTTCACACAAAAACCTTCTTCCTCCCGCCGTTCTACCCATTTTCTTTTCCAAACTCTGCGTCTTTTTGCTTTTGTTTCTGTTTCGTCGTCATCAAAAACTAGCGCTGCACAAATAATAGTTAGTGATATTTCCTCTGATGACATAATTTTTTTCTTTTTATTGATTTAAATAAATTTTATTGCAAAAATGGTAGTTGCATTAAAAAATAGAACAAGAGCATTGTCAAATTTATTTGTTATTTTTAACCAAATGACTACAATACTCAACATACATATCAACATACAAAATTCAACATATCTTGTAGACACAAAAATTGTATGCTAACTTATATGTTGAAATATAATTTGCTGGCATATGATGAATTTGAAAAATTTGGTATTTTCAGCATATCGTCTAGACACCTAACATATTGAATATGCTAATAGAGGCATTTGTTATTATTTTTAAGCATATGAGTGTAAGCATACATTTGCTGATTCAACATATCGTCTAGACTAAGCTTAAAAGAAATCGTTTTATTTTTCTTTTTTGATGCTTTTCCTTGTTATTTATAAGAAAACTGTCCCATTTTATTTCAAGATGTTCAATAAAATTTGTCATCACTATTGTTGACATTTTTATTATTATTTTATGTTCGTTTAAGAAACTTTTGAAATTTAGCTCGTGCTCAAAAATGCAAACTTTTTCACAGCTGTTGTGCAGTAAAAAAGCATCACAACTGCAACTGGTGATCACGCATCAGCCCTTTCGGTACAATCAAGTATGTATTCCTCTTCTTTCCTTCATATACAGAACTAAAATCTGTGCTTCATACCAACATGTATAAATAGAAGTATCTATTTATATAGAAATGCAGGCTCGTGTTCATATAATTTTATTTTAATGGGGTAGGTATAAGTTTTTGTTCATGTATGTATCAGATTTCAATTATTTGCGATTGAGCTAATTTTAAAATATTGGCTAACGTTCATCTATTCGGGTGGCGTTTTATACAATGTACACCCTATAAATTTTTTTATGAAAAATTATAAATTTTTTAGTAAATTAAGGTTAAGCCACTTTACAAAAAAACAATTTATAAGAAATAAAACGAAGACAAATTTTAAGTACATATTTTTATATATGTATATTTTATAAGGGTTTATTTCAGTTTTGTTAAAAGCTGTATTGCTAAGATAACATAAAATAAAAAACAAAAATGTATCTTGAACTTTTTTCTCCTTAACAGTTAGCGTAGTGAAGCATTCATGATAAATAGGTGGAATGTAAAGCTAGGGTTACACGATTAACGCAATTCACCAATTTGTAACTATTTTTATTCTGCTTATTTGGAGGAAAATAAATAGGGATGTCAGATGTTGAAGAGGTGAAAGGAGAACATTTGGTTAATAAAAAGAGCACAAACTAAAAAAAGAGCACACTTTCCAATGCACATTTAATGTGCCTTGCACTTTTCAAAATTATCATAAACAAATATAAATAAACAAAAAACACAACAAATTTTGTGAGATAATAAGAATTTATTTTGAAATCGATCGATTTCTATTACATATGTACATATATGGGCAAATCCCAGAAACTGTCCACCAACCGAAAATTTTTCATATTAATCTAATTTAATTTTTGTTTTAATGTAATATTGGACTAGATGTATAATTTCAGAAATATAAAAAAAATGTATTTCGATGATCATAAATACACAAATTATAACCAAATCTTACCCTACATCAGATTAACACTTTAGTGCAGAGGTTTCCATTTCTTTGCACAATTGTGCACACCACTACTAACACATATTTTTATACTCTTCAATTCAGTTGTCGATGTGACTTCGACAAGTGTGCATGTCTAGCGGATGCTATATTATTTTGTTTCAGCTTACACTCAAAAAATATTGTGCGGTCAAAAATGCTTTTGGTAACATCCAATGCCTTGCGTGCAATTTTTATTTATAGTTTAAATTTTAAGACTTATATGTAGAAAAATGTAACATTTAGTAGGTTAGTGGGTAAGTAAGTGGCTAAGTAAGTGGGTAACTAAGTAAATGGGTAAGTAATAGGGTAAGTCGGTAAGTAAGTAAGTGGGTAAGTAAGTACGTGGGAAGGTAAGTAAGTGATTAAGTAAGTAAGTTAGTGCGTACGTGGGTAAGAAGGTAAGTGAGTAAGTAAGTTAGTGGGTAAGTAAGTAGGTAAGTGGATAAGTAAGTGGGTTACTAAGTAAATGGGTAAGTAATAGGGTAAGTAAGTGGGTAAGTAACTACGTGGGTAGGTAAGTAAGTGAGTAAGTAAGTAAGTGGTTAAGTGCGTAAGTGAATAAGTTATTAAGTGGCTAAGTGAGTAAGTAAGTAAGTGGGTGAGTGGGTAAGCAAGTAAGTGGGTAAGTAAGTCGGTAAGTGGCTAAGTAAGTAAGTGGGTAAGTAAGTAAGTGGGTAAGTAAGTAAGTGGGTAACTAAGTAAGTGAGTAAGTAAGTGGGCAAGTGGGTAAGTATGTAAGCGGGTAAGTAAGGAAGTGGGTAAAAGGGTAAGTAAGGAAGTGGATAAGTGAGCAAGTGGGTAAGTAAGTGGCTAACTAAGTAAGTGAGTGGGTAAGTAAGTGGGCAAGTGGGTAAGTATGTAAGTGGGTAAGTAAGGAAGTGGGTATGTAAGGAAGTGGGTAAGTGGGTAACTAAGTAATTAAGCTATGTAAGTAAGTGGGTAAGTGGCTACGTAAACAAGTGGGTAAGCGAGTAAGTAAGCAAGTGGCTAAGTGAGTAAGTAAGTGGGTAAGTAAGTCGGTAAGTGGCTAAGTAAGTAAGTGGGTAAGTGGATATGTAAGTAAGTGGGTAACTAAGTAAGTAAATGGGTTAGTAAGTGGGTCAGTAAGTGGGTAAGCAAGTAAGTGGGTAACTACGTAAGTAAGTCAGTAGGTAAGTGAGTAGGTAAGTAATTGGGTAAGTAAGTGAGTAAGTAAGAAAGTGGGAAAGTAAGTAAGTGTAAAGTGGGAAAGTAAGGATGTGAATAAGTAAGTGGGAAAGTGAGTAAGTAAGTAAGTGGGTAAGTAAGTATATAAGTAAGTGGGTAACTAAGTAAGTGGGTAAGTAATTGAGTGGGTAAGTGAGTAAGTATGTTAGTGGGTAAGTAAGTGGGTAAGTAAGTAAGGGGGTAAGTAAGTAAGGGGGTAAGTAAGTGGGTAAGTTTGTAAGTAAGTGGGTAAGTAATGCGGTAAGTAAGTGGGTAAGTAAGTAAGGGGGTAAGTAAGTGGGTAAGTTTGTAAGTAAGTGGGTAAGTAATGCGGTAAGTAAGTGGGTAAGTAAGTAAGTGGCGAGGTAAGTACGTGGATAAGTAAGTAAGTAGGTAACTAAGTAAGTGGGTTAGTAAGTGAGTATGTAAGTGGCTAGGTAAGTAAGTGTTTAAGTAAGTGGGTAAGTAAGAAAGTGGATAAGTGGGTAAGTAAGTTAGTAGGTAAGTAAGAGGGTAAGTAAGTGGGTAACTGGGTAAGTAAGTGGGTAACTAAGTGAATAAGTAAGTGGGGAAGTGAGTAAGTAAGTAGGTGAGTGAGTCAGTAAGTGGGTAATTGGTTAAGTAAGTTAGTGGGTAAGTAAGTGGGTAAGTTAGTAAGTGGGTACGTAAATGGGTAAGACTGTAAGTCGGTAAGTGGTTAAGTAAGTAAGTGGGTAAGTGGGTATCTTAATAAGTGGGTAAGTGGTTAAGTAAGTATGTAAGTGGGTAGGTAAGTGGGTAAGTAAGTGGGTAAGTGGGTCAGTAAGTGGATAAGTAAGTAAGTGGGTAAGTAAGTTAGTGGGTAAGTAAGTGGGTAGGTAAGTAAGTGGGTAAGTAAATGGGTAAGACTGTAAGTAAGTCGGTAAGAGGATAAGTAAGTAAGTGGGTAAAAGAGTAAGTGGGTAAGTGAGTAAGTGTGTAAGTAAGTGGGTAAGTAAGTAAGTCGGTAAGTCGGTAAGTGGCTAAGTAATTAAGTGGGTAATTAAGTAAGTGGGTAAGTAAGTGGATAAGTAAGTGGGTAACTAAGTAAGTGGGTAACTAAGTGGGTAAGTAAGTAAGTGGGTAAGTTTGTAAGTGGGTAAGTAAGGAAGTGGGTAAGTGGGTAAGCAAGGAAGTGGGAAAGTAAGTAAGTAAGTAAGTTGGTAAGTAAGTGGGTAATTAAGCGGGTAAGTAAGTGGGCAAGTAAGTGGGTAAGTGGGTAAGTAAGTAAGTAGGTAAGTGGGTAAGTAAGTAAGTGGGTAAGTGGGCAACTAAATAAGTAAGTGGATAAGTAAGTAAGTGGGTAAGTAAGTAAGTGGCTAAGCAAGTGGGCAACTAAGTAAGTGGGTAACTAAGTAAGTGGGTAAGTAAGTAAGTGGGTAAGTTTGTAAGTGGGTAAGTAAGGAAGTGGGTAAGTGGCTAAGTCTGAAAGTGGGTAAGTAAGTGGCTAAGTAAGTGAGTAACTAAGTAAGTGGGTAAGTAAGTAAGTGGGTAAGTTTGTAAGTGGGTAAATGGAAGTGGGTAAGTGGGGAACTAAGGAAGTGTGTAAGTAAGTAAGTAAGTTGGTAAGTAAGTGGGTAAGTAAGTAAGTGGGTAAGTAAGTGGGTAAGTAAGTAAGTAAGTAAGTAGGTAAATGGCTAAGTAAGTGGGTAAGTGGGTAAGTGGGCAACTAAAGAAGTAAGTGAGAAGTAAGTAAGTGGGTAAGTAACTAAGTAAGTGGGTAAGGGGCTTAGTAAGTATGTGGGTAAGAGGGTAAGTAAGTGGGTAAGGACGTAAGGAAATAAGTGGGTAAGTGTTTAACTAAGTAAGTAACTGGCTAAGTAACTAAGTGGGTAAGTAAGGGGGTAATTAAGTTGGAGAGTAAGTAAGTCGGCAAGTAAGTAGGTGGGTAAGTAAATGGTTAACTAAGTAAGTGGGTAAGTAAGTAAGTGGGTAGGTAAGTGAGTAGGTAAGTGGGTAAGTAAGTGGGTAAGTTAGTAAGTGGGTAAGTCAGTGGGTAACTGGCAAAGTAAGTAAGTCGGTAAGTAAGTGGGTAAGTAAGTAAGTGGGTAAGTAAGTTGGTAAGTAACTAAGTGGGTAAGTAAGTAAGTGGATAAGTAAGTGGGTAAGTAAGTTAGTGGATAAGTAAGTCAGTGAGTACGTAAGTAAGTGGATAAGTAAGTAGGTAGCTGGGTAAGTAAGTAAGTGGGTAAGTAAGTGAGAAAGTAAGTAAGTGGGTAACTGGGAAGGTAAGAAAGTGTGTAAGTGGGAAAGTAAGTAAGTGGGTAATTGGAAAAGTAAGTAAGTGAATAAGTAAGTAAGTGGGTAAGTGGATAAGAGGGTAAGTGAGTAATTATGTAAGTGGCTAAGTGAGTAAGTAAGTGAGTAAGTAAGTCGGTAAGTGGCTAAGTAAGTGAGTAAGTAAGTGAGGAAGTAAGTAAGTGGGTATGTAAGTGGTTAAGTAAGTGGGTAAGTAAGTTAGTGGGTAAGTAAGTAAGTGGGTAAGTGGCTAAGTAAGTAAGTCGGTAAAAAAGTAAGAAAGTGGGTAAGGGGGTAACTAAGTAAGTGGGTAGGTAAGTAAGTGGGTAAGTAAGTGGGTAAGTAATTAAGTGGGTAAGTAAGTTACTGGGTAAGTAAGTCGGTAAGTGGTTAAGTAAGTAAGTGGGTAAGTGGCTAAGTATGTGGGTAAGTAAGTTGGTAAGTAAGTGGGTAAGTAAGTAAATGGGTAAGTGAGTAAGTAAATAGGTAAGTGACTAAGTGGGTAAGTAAGTAAGTGGTTAAGTTAGTGGGTAAGTGGCTAAGTAAGTAAGTGGGTAAGTAAGTAAGTGAGTAAGTAAGTAAGTGACTAAGTAAGTGGGTAAGTGGATAAGTTAGCAAGTGGGTAAGTCAGTAAGTAAGTGGGTAAGTAAGTAAGTGGATAAGTAAGTGGGTAAGTAAGTTAGTGGGTAAGTAAGTCAGTGAGTACGTAAGTAAGTGGATAAGTAAGTAGGTAGCTGGGTAAGTAAGTAAGTGGGTAAGTAAGTGGGTAAGTTAGTGGGTAACTGGGAAGGTAAGTAAGTGGTAAGTAAGTAAGTCGGTAAGTGGCTAAGTAAGTGGGTTAGTAAGCAAGTGGGTAGGTAAGTGGGTAATTAAGTAAGTGGGTAAGTAAGTAAGTAAGTGGGTAAGTATGTAAGTGGGTAAGTAGGTAAGAGGGTAAGTAAGTGGGTAAGTAAGTGGATAAGTGGGTAAGTAAGAAAGTAAGTGGATAATTAAGTAAGAGGGTCAGTGGTTAAGTAAGTAAGTGGCTAAGTACGTAAGTGGGTAAGTACGTAAGTGGGTAACTACGTAAGTGGGTAACTACGTAAAAGGCTAAGTATGTGGGTAAGTAAGTGGGTAATTAAAAGGGAAAGTAAATGGGAAAGTAATTGGGTAAGTAAGTGGGTAATTGGCAAAGAAAGTAAGTGTGTAAGTAAGCAAGTGGGTAAGTAAGTAAGTGGGGAAGTGGCTAAGTAAATAAGTGGGTAAGTGGGTAAGTTAGTTAATAATTAAGTAAGTGGGTAAGTAAGTGGATAAGTAAGTGCATAAATAAGTAAGTGGGTGAGTAAGTAAGGGGATAAGTAAGTAGGTAACTGCGTAAGTAAGTAAGTCGGTAAGTAAGTGGGTAAAGAGGTAAGTAAGTGGGTAAGTAAGTAAGTGGGTAAGTAAGTAAGTGGGTAAGTAAATATGTGGGTAAGTGGGTAAGTAAGTAAGAGGGTAAGTAAGTTAGTGGGTAAGTAAGTGAGTACGTAAGTGGGTAAGTAAGTAAGTGGCTAAGTGAGTAAGTAAGTGGGTAAGTAAGTAAGTGGCTAAGTGAGTAAGTAAGTCGGTAAGTGGCTAAGTAAGTAAGTGGGTAAGTAAGTAAGGGGTAAGTAAGTAAGTGGGTAAGTGGATAAGTAAGTGGGTAAGTAAGTTAATAAGTAAGTAAGTGGATAAGTAAGTGGGTAAATAAGTGGATAAGTGCGTAAATAAGTAAGTGGGTGAGTAAGTACGTGGATAAGTAAGTAGGTAGCTGGGTAAGTAAGTGGGTAAGAAGGTTAGTAAGTGCGTAAGTAAGTAAGTGGGTAAGTGGTAAAGTAAGTAAGTGTGTAAGTGGGAAAGTAAGTACGTGGGTAATTGGAAAAGTAAGTAAGTGAATAAGTAAGTGGATAAGTGGGTAAGTGAGTAATTATGTAAGTGGCTAAGTGAGGTAGTAAGTGGGTAAGTAAGTCGGTAAGTGGATAAGTAAGTGAGTAAGTAAGGTGTGAGTAAGTAAGTAAGTGGGTATGTAAGTGGTTAAGTAAGTGGGTAAGTAAGTAAGTCGGTAAGTAAGTAAGGAAGTGGGTAAGTGGGTAACTAAGTAAGTGGGTAAGTAAGTGGGTAGGTAAGTAAGTGGGTAAGTAAGTGGGTAAGTTATTAAGTGGGTAAGTAAGTTAGTGGGTAAGTAAGTAAGTAAGTAAGTCGGGAAGTGGTTAAGTAAGTAAGTGGGTAAGTGGATAAGTATGTGGGTAAGTAAGTTGGTAAGTAAGTGGGTAAGTAAGTAAATGGGTAAGTGAGTAAGTAAATAGGTAAGTGAGTAAGTGGATAAGTAAGTAAGTGGTTAAGTTAGTGGGTAAGTGGATAAGTAAGTAAGTGGGTAAGTAAGTAAGTAAGTAAGTGACTAAGTAAGTGGGTAAGTGGATAAGTAAGTAAGTAGGTAAGTAAGTGGGCAAGTCAGTAAGTAAGTGGGTAAGTAAGTAAGTGGATAAGTTGGTAAGTGGGTAAATAAGCAAGTGGGTAAGTATGTAAGTGGGTAAGTGGGTTAGTAAGTGTGTAAGTAAGTAAGTGGGTATTAAAGTAAGTGGGTAAGTAAGTAAATGGGTAAGTGAGTAAGTAAATAGGTAAGTGAGTAAGTAAGTTAGTGGGTAAGTAGGGTAAGTCGGTAAGTAAGTAAGTGGGTAAGTAAGTACGTGGGTAGGTAAGTAAGTGAGTAAGTAAGTAAGTGGGTAAGTGGGTAATTGGCAAAGTAAGTAAGTGGGCAAGTGAGCAAGTGGGTAAGTGAGTAAGTAAGTAAGTTGGTAAGTAAGTGAGTAAGTGGGTAAGTAAGTAAGTAATTAAGTGGCTAAGTGGGTATGTAAGGAAGTGGGTAAGTGGGTAACTAAGTAATTAAGTAATTAAGCTATGTAAGTAAGTGGGTAAGTGGCTACGTAAACAAGTGTGTAAGTGAGTAAGTAAGCAAGTGGCTAAGTGAGTAAGTAAGTGGGTAAATAAGTCGGTAAGTGGCTAAGTAAGTAAGTGGGTAAGTGGATATGTAAGTAAGTGGGTAACTAAGTAAGTAAATGGGTTAGTAAGTGGGTCAGTAAGTGGGTAAGCAAGTGGGTAACTACGTAAGTAAGTCAGTAGGTAAGTGATTAGGTAAGTATTTGGGTAAGTAAGTTAGTAAGTAAGAAAGTGGGAAAGTAAGTAAGTGTAAAGTGGGAAAGTAAGGATGTGAATAAGTAAGTGGGAAAGTGAGTAAGTAAGTAAGTGGGTAAGTAAGTATATAAGTAAGTGGGTAACTAAGTAAGTGGGTAAGTAATTAAGTGGGTAAGTGAGTAAGTATGATAGTGGGTAAGTATGTGGGTAAGTAAGTAAGGGGGAAGTAAGTAAGGGGGTAAGTAAGTGGGTAAGTTTGTAAGTAAGTGGGTAAGTAATGCGGTAAGTAAGTGGGTAAGTAAGTGGCGAGGTAAGTATGTGGATAAGTAAGTAAGTAGGTAACTAAGTAAGTGGGTTAGTAAGTGAGTATGTAAGTGGCTAGGTAAGTAAGTGTTTAAGTAAGTGGGTAAGTAAGAAAGTGGGTAAGTGGGTAAGTAAGTTAGTAGGTAAGCAAGTGGGTAAGTAAGTGGGTAACTGGGTAAGTAAGTGGGTAACTAAGTGAATAAGTAAGTAAGTGGGTAAGTGAGTAAGTAGGTGAGTGAGTCAGTAAGTAAGTGGGTAATTGGTTAAGTAAGTTAGTGGGTAAGTAAGTGGCTAAGTTAGTAAATGGGTAAGACTGTAAGTCGGTAAGTGGTTAAGTAAGTAAGTGGGTAATTGGGTATCTTAATAAGTGGGTAAGTGGTTAAGTAAGTATGTAAGTGGGTAGGTAAGTGGGTAAGTAAGTGGGTAAGTAAGTGGGTAAGTGGGTCAGTAAGTGGTTAAGTAAGTGGATAAGTAAATTAGTGGGTAAGTAAGTGGGTAGGTAAGTAAGTGGGTAAGTAAATGGGTAAGACTGTAAGTAAGTCGGTAAGAGGATAAGTAAGTAAGGGGGTAAAAGAGTAAGTGGGTAAGTGAGTAAGTGTGTAAGTAAGTGGGTAAGTGGGTAAGTAAGTCGGTAAGTGGCTAAGTAATTAAGTGGGTAATTAAGTAAGTGGGTAAGTAAGTGGATAAGTAAGTGGGTAACTAATTAAGTGGGTAACTAAGTAAGTGGGTAAGTTTGTAAGTGGGTAAGTAAGGAAGTGGGTAAGCAAGGAAGAGGGTAAGTAAGTAAGTTGGTAAGTAAGTGGGTTATTAAGTGGGTAAGTAAGTAAGTGGACAAGTAAGTGGGTAAGTAAGTGGGTAAGTAAGTAAGTAGGTAAGTGGGTAAGTAAGTAAGTGGGCAACTAAATAAGTAAGTGGATAAGTAAGAAAGTGGCTAAGTAAGTGGGCAACTAAGTAAGTGGGTAACTAAGTAAGTGGGTAAGTTTGTAAGTGGGTAAGTAAGGAAGTGGGTAAGTGGCTAAGTCAGTAAGTGGGTAAGTTTGTAAGTGGGTAAGTAAGGAAGTGGGTAAGTGGCTAAGTCAGTAAGTGGGTAAGTAAGTGGCTAAGTAAGTGAGTAACTAAGTAAGTGGGTAAGTTTGTAAGTGGGTAAGTGGAAGTGGGTAAGTGGGTAACTAAGGAAGTGGGTAAGTGGGTAAGTAAGTAAGTAAGTTGTTAAGTAAGTAGGTAAGTAAGTAAGTGGGTAAGTAAGTAAGTGGGTAAGTAAGTGGGTAAGTAAGTAAGTAAGTAAGTAGGTAAGTGGATAAGTGGATAACTAAGTGGGTAAGTGGGCAACTAAATAAGTAAGTGAGAAGTAAGTAAGTGGGTAAGTAACTAAGTAAGTGGGTAAGTGGCTTAGTAAGTAAGTGGGTAAGAGGGTAAGTAAGTGGGTAAGGACGTAAGGAAGTAAGTGCGTAACTATATAAGTAAGTAAGTGGGTAAGTAACTAAGTGGGTAAGTAAGGGGGCAATTAAGTTGGTAAGTAAGTAAGTCGGCAAGTAAGTAGGTGGGCAAGTAAATGGTTAACTAAGTAAGTGGGTAAGTAAGCAAGTGGGTAGGTAAGTGGGTAGGTAAGTGGCTAGGTAAGTGGGTAGGTAAGTGGGTAGGTAAGTGGGTAGGTAAGTGGGTAACTAAGTAAGTGGGTAAGTAAGTGGGTAAGTAAGTGGGTAAGTAAGTAAGTGGGTAAGTAAGTGGGTAAGTAAGTAAGTGGGTAAGTAAGTAAGTGGGTAAGTCAGTGGGTAACTGGCAAAGTAAGTAAGTCGGTAAGTAAGTGGGTAAGTAAGTGGGTAAGTAAGTGGGTAAGTAAGTTGGTAAGTAACTAAGTGGGTAAGTAAGTCACTGAGTACGTAAGTAAGTGGATAAGTAAGTAGGTAGCTGGGTAAGTAAGTAAGTGTTTAAGTAAGTAAGTGGGTAAGTAAGTGGGTAAGTAAGTGGGTAAGTAAGTGGGTTACTGGGAAGGTAAGTAAGTGTGTAAGTGGGAAAGTAAGTAAGTGGGTAATTGGAAAAGTAAGTAAGTGAATAAGTAAGTAAGTGGGTAAGTAAGTGGATAAGAGGGTAAGTGAGTAATTATGTAAGTGGCTAAGTGAGTAAGTAAGTGGGTAAGTAAGTCGGTAAGTGGTTAAGTAAGTGAGTAAGTAAGTAAGTAAGTGAGTAAGTAAGTAAGTGGGTAAGTAAGTAAGTGGCTAAGTAAGTGGGTAAGTAAGTAAGTGGTTAAGTACGTAAGCGGATAAGTAAGTGGGCAACTAAGTGGGAAAGTAAGTGGGTAAGTTAGTAAGTGGGTAAGTGGTTATGTAAGTAAGTACGGGGGTAAGTAAGTGGGTAAGTAAGTGGGTAAGTAAGTAGGTAGGTAAGTAAGCGGCTAAGTAAGTACGTGGGTAAGTAAGTAACTAAGTAAGTGGCTAAGTGGCTAAGTGGCTTAGTAAGTAAGTGGGTAAGTAAGGAAGTGGGTAAGTGGGTAACTAGGTAAGTAAGTGGGTAAGTAACTAAGTGGGTAAGTAAGGGGGTAATTAAGTTGGTAAGTAAGTAAGTCGGCAAGTAAGTAAGTGGGTAAGTAAATGGTTAACTAAGTAAGTGGGTTAGTAAGCAAGTGGGTAGGTAAGTGGGTAAGGAGGTTAGTAAGTGCGTAAGTGGGTAAGTGGTAAAGTAAGTGAATAAGTAAGTGGATAAGTGGGTAAGTGAGTAATTATGTAAGTGGCTAAGTAAGTGGATAAGTAAGTCGGTAAGTGGCTAAGTAAGTGAGTAAGTAAGGTGTGACTAAGTAAGTAAGTAAGTGGGTAAGTAAATTGGTAAGTAAGTAAATAGGTAAGTGAGTAAGTGGGTAAGTAAGTAAGTGGGTAAATGGGTAAGTAAGTAGATAAGTGGGTAAGTAAGTTAGTGGGTAAGTAAGTAAGAATGTGGGTAAGTGGTTAAGTAAGTGGGTAATTAAGTAAGTGGGTAAGTAAGTGGGTAAGTCGGAAAGTAAGTGGGTAGGTAAGTAAGTGGGTATGTAAGTGGTTAAGTAAGTGGGTAAGTAAGTTAGTGGGTAAGTAAGTAAGTGGGTAAGTGGCTAAGTAAGTAAGTCGGTAAGTAAGTAAGAAAGTGGGTAAGTGGGTAAGTAAGTGGGTAGGTAAGTAAGTGGGTAAGTAAGTGGCTAAGTAATTAAGTGGGTAAGTAAGTTAGTGGGTAAGTAAGTAAGTAAGTCGGTAAGTGGTTAAGTAAGTAAGTAGGTAAGTAAGTGGGCAAGTCAGTAAGTAAGCGGGTAAGTAAATAAGTGGGTACGTTGGTAAGTGGGTAAATAAGTAAGTGGGTAAGTAAGTAAGTGGGTAAGTCGGTTAGTAAGTGTGTAAGTAAGTAAGTGGGTAAGTAAGTAAGTGAGTAAGTAAGTAAGTGACTAAGTAAGTGGGTAAGTGGATAAGTAAGTAAGTAGGTAAGTAAGTGAGCAAGTCAGTAAGTAAGTGGGTAAGTATGTGGGTAAGTAAGTTGGTAAGTAAGTGGGTAAGTAAGTAAATGGGTAAGTGAGTAAGTAAATAGGTAAGTGAGTAAGTGAGTAAGTAAGTGGTTAAGTTAGTGGGTAAGTGGCTCAGTAAGTAAGTGGGTAAGTAAGTAAGTGAGTAAGTAAGTAAGTGACTAAGTAAGTGGGTAAGTGGATAAGTAAGTAAGTAGGTAAGTAAAAGGGCAAGTCAGTAAGTAAGTGGGTAAGTAAGTAAGTGGGTAAGTGGGTAAGTGGGTAAATAAGCAAGTGGGTAAGTAAGTAAGTGGGTAAGTCGGTTAGTAAGTGTGTAAGTAAGTGCGTATTAAAGTAAGTGGGTAAGTAAGTAAGTCGGTAAGAGGTTAAGTAAGTAAGTGGGTCAGTGGCTAAGTATGTGGGTAAGTAACTTGGTAAGTCAGTGGGTAAGTAAGTAAATGGGTAATTGAGTAAGTAAATAGGTAAGTGAGTAAGTAAGAAAGTGGGTAAGTAAGTGGTTAACTAAGTGGGTAAGTGGGTAAGTAAGTGAGTAAGTAAGTTAGTGGGTACGTAAACAAGTGGGTAAGCGAGTAAGTAAGCAAGTGGCTTAGTGAGTAAGTAAGTGGGTAAGTAAGTCGGTAAGTGGCTAAGTAAGTAAGTGGGTAAGTGGATATGTAAGTAAGTGGGTAACTAAGTAAGTAAGTGGGTCAGTAAGTGGGTAAGCAAGTAAGTGTGTAACTGGGTAAGTAAGTGAGTAGGTAAGTAATTGGGTAAGTAAGTAAGTAAGAAAGTGGGAAAGTTAGTAAGTATAAAGTGGGAAAGTAAGGATGTGAATAAGTCAGTGGGAAAGTAAGTAAGTAAGTGGGAAAGTAAGTATATAAGTAAGTGGGTAAGTGAGTAAGTATGTTAGTGGGTAAGTAAGTGGGTAAGTAAGTAAGGGGGTAAGTAAGTAAGGGGGTAAGTAAGTGTGTAAGTTTGTAAGTGGGTAAGTAATGCGGTAAGTAAGTGGGTAACTAAGCAAGTGGGTTAGTAAGTGAGTATGTAAGTGGCTAGGTAGTAAGTGTTTAAGTAAGTGGGTAAGTAAGAAAGTGGGTAAGTGGGTAAGTAAGTTAGTAGGTAAGTAAGTGGGTAAGTGGGTAGCTGGGTAAGTAAGTGGGTAAATGGGTAAGTAAGTGGGTAAGTAAGTAAGTGGGTAAGTGAGTAAGTAGGTAAGTGAGTCAGTCAGTAAGTGGGTAATTGGTTAAGTAAGTTAGTGGGTAAGTAAGTGGCTAAGTTAGTAAGTGGGTAAGTAAATGGGTAAGACTGTAAGTCGGTAAGTGGCTAAGTAAGTGGGTAAGTAATTGGGTAAGTGGGTATCTTAATAAGTGGGTAAGTGGTTAAGTAAGTATGTAAGTGGGTAAGTAAGTGGGTAAGTAAGGCGGCAAGTAAGTGGGTAAGTAAGTAAGTGGCTAGGTAAGTACGTGGGTAACTAAGTAAGTGGGTTAGTAAGTGGATAAGAAGGTGGGTAAGTAAGTGGGTAACTAAGCAAGTGGGTAAGTAAGTAAGTGAGTAGGTAAGTAAGTGGGTAAGTAAGTGGATAAGTAAGTAACTGGGTAAGTAAGAAAGTAAGAAACTAAGTTAGTGTGTATGTATGTAAGTGGGTAAGTAAGTAAGTGGGTAAGTAAGTGGATAAGTAAGTGGGTAACTAAGTAAGTGGGTAAGTAAATGGTTAAGTAAGTAAGTGGGTAAGAATGTAAGTGAGTAAGTAAGTGGGTAACTTAATAAGTCGGTAAGTAAGTATTTAAGTGGGTAAGTAATTAAGTGGATAAGTAAGGTGGTATGTAAGTGGGTAAGTAAGTAAGTGGATAAGTAAGGCGGTAAGTGGGTAAGTAAGTAAGTGGCTAGGTAAGTACGTGGGTAACTAAGTAAGTGGGTTAGTAAGTGGATAAGAAAGTGGGTTAGTAAGTGGTTAAGAAAGTGAGTAAGTAAGTGGGTAAGTAAGTGGGTAAGAAAGTGGGTAAGGAAGTGGGTAAGTAAGTAAGTGGGTTAGTGGGTATGTAGGTAAGTAAGTCAGTGGGTAACTGGGTAAGTAAGTAAGGGGGTAAGTAAGTAAGTGGGTAATTAAATGGGTAAGTAAGTAAGTGGATAAGTAAGTGGGTAAGTAAGTGTGTAAGTAAGTGGCTAAGTAAGTGGGTAAGTAAGTAAGTGGGTAAGTAGGTAAGTGGGTAAGTAAGTAATTGAGTAAGTAAATGGGTAACTATATAAGTGGGAAAGTAAGTGGATAAGTGGGTAAGTAAGTAAGTGGGTAAATCAGTTAGTGGGTTAGTAAGTAAGAGAGTACGTAAGTGGGTAAGTGGCTAAGTAAGTAAGTGGGTAAGTAAGAAAGTGGGTAAGTGGGCAACTAAGTCGGTGGTTAACTGGGAAAGTAAGTGGGTAAGTGAGTGGATAAGTAAGTGGGTAGGTTGGTGGGTAAATAAGTGGGCAAGTAAGTGGGTAAGTAAGTAAGTGGGTAAGTGGATAGGTAAATGGGTAAGTAAGTTAGTGGGTAAGTAAGTTGGTGGGTAAGTAAGTGGATAAGTGGGTACGTAAGTGAGTAAGTAAGTGGGTTAGTAAGTGGGTAAGTAAGTGGGTAAGTTGGTAAGTAAGTAGGAAAGTAAGTAGGTGCGTAAGTGGGTAAGTAAGTAAGTGGTAAAGTAAGTACGTAAGTGGATAAGTAAGTAAGTATGTAAGTGGGTAAGTAAGTAAGTGGGTAATAATAAATAAATAAAAAAATAAATATATAAATAAATAAATAAGTCAGTAGGTAACTGGTTAAGTAAGTAAGGGGGTAAGTAAGTAAGTGGGTAATTAAATGGGTAAGTAAGTGGGTAAGTAAGTGTGTAAGTAAGTAAGTGGCTAAGTAAGTGGGTAAGTAAGTAAGTGGGTAAGTGGGTAAGTAAGTAATTGAGTAAGTAAATGGGTAACTAAATAAGTGGGTAAGTAAGTAAGTGGGTAAGTAAGTTAGTGGGTTAGTAAGTAAGTGAGTACGTAAGTAGGTAAGGGGCTAAGTAAGTAAGTGGGTAAGTAAATAAGTGGATAAGTGGGTAAGTAAGTAAGTGGGTAAGTAAGTGGGTAAATAAGTGCGTAAGGAAGTGGGTAAGTAAGTCGGTAAGTAAGTGGTTAAGTAAGCGGGTAAGTAAGTAAGTGTATAAGTAACTGGGAAGGTAAGAAAGTGTGTAAGTGGGAAAGTAAGTAAGTGGGTAATTGGAAAAGTAAGTAAGTGAATAAGTAAGTAAGTGGGTAAGTGGCTAAGAGGGTAAGTGAGTAATTATGTAAGTGGCTAAGTGAGTAAGTAAGTGAGTAAGTAAGTCGGTAAGTGGCTAAGTAAGTAAGTAAGTGAGGAAGTAAGTAAGTGGGTATGTAAGTGGTTAAGTAAGTGGGTAAGTAAGTTAGTGGGTAAGTAAGTAAGTGGGTAAGTGGCTAAGTAAGTAAGTCGGTAAAAAAGTAAGAAAGTGGGTAAGTGGGTAACTAAGTAAGTGGGTAGGTAAGTAAGTGGGTAAGTAATTAAGTGGGTAAGTAAGTTACTGGGTAAGTAAGTAAGTCGGTAAGTGGTTAAGTAAGTAAGTGGGTAAGTGGCTAAGTATGTGGGTAAGTAAGTTGGTAAGTAAGTGGGTAAGTAAGTAAATGGGTAAGTGAGTAAGTAAATAGGTAAGTGACTAAGTGGGTAAGTAAGTAAGTGGTTAAGTTAGTGGGTAAGTGGATAAGTAAGTAAGTGGGTAAGTAAGTAAGTGAGTAAGTAAGTAAGTGACTAAGTAAGTGGGTAAGTGGATAAGTAAGCAAGTGGGTAAGTCAGTAAGTAAGTGGGTAAGTAAGTAAGTGGATAAGTAAGTGGGTAAGTAAGTTAGTGGGTAAGTAAGTCAGTGAGTACGTAAGTAAGTGGATAAGTAAGTAGGTAGCTGGGTAAGTAAGTAAGTGGGTAAGTAAGTGGGTAAGTTAGTGGGTAACTGGGAAGGTAAGTAAGTGGTAAGTAAGTAAGTCGGTAAGTGGCTAAGTAAGTGAGTAAGTAAGTAAGTAAGTGAGTTAGTAAGCAAGTGGGTAGGTAAGTGGGTAATTAAGTAAGTGGGTAAGTAAGTAAGTAAGTGGGTAAGTATGTAAGTGGGTAAGTAGGTAAGAGGGTAAGTAAGTGGGTAAGTAAGTGGATAAGTGGGTAAGTAAGAAAGTAAGTGGATAATTAAGTAAGAGGGTCAGTGGTTAAGTAAGTAAGTGGCTAAGTACGTAAGTGGGTAAGTACGTAAGTGGGTAACTACGTAAGTGGGTAACTACGTAAAAGGCTAAGTATGTGGGTAAGTAAGTGGGTAATTAAAAGGGAAAGTAAATGGGAAAGTAATTGGGTAAGTAAGTGGGTAATTGGCAAAGAAAGTAAGTGTGTAAGTAAGCAAGTGGGTAAGTAAGTAAGTGGGGAAGTGGCTAAGTAAATAAGTGGGTAAGTGGGTAAGTTAGTTAATAATTAAGTAAGTGGGTAAGTAAGTGGATAAGTAAGTGCATAAATAAGTAAGTGGGTGAGTAAGTAAGGGGATAAGTAAGTAGGTAACTGGGTAAGTAAGTAAGTCGGTAAGTAAGTGGGTAAAGAGGTAAGTAAGTGGGTAAGTCAGTAAGTGGGTAAGTAAATATGTGGGTAAGTGGGTAAGTAAGTAAGAGGGTAAGTAAGTTAGTGGGTAAGTAAGTGAGTACGTAAGTGGGTAAGTAAGTGGCTAAGTGAGTAAATAAGTGGGTAAGTAAGTAAGTGGCTAAGTGAGTAAGTAAGTCGGTAAGTGGCTAAGTAAGTAAGTGGGTAAGTAAGTAAGGGGTAAGTAAGTAAGTGGGTAAGTGGATAAGTAATTGGGTAAGTAAGTTAATAAGTAAGTAAGTGGATAAGTAAGTGGGTAAATAAGTGGGTGAGTAAGTACGTGGATAAGTAAGTAGGTAGCTGGGTAAGTAAGTAAGTGGGTAAGAAGGTTAGTAAGTGCGTAAGTAAGTAAGTGGGTAAGTGGTAAAGTAAGTAAGTGTGTAAGTGGGAAAGTAAGTACGTGGGTAATTGGAAAAGTAAGTAAGTGAATAAGTAAGTGGATAAGTGGGTAAGTGGGTAAGTGAGTAATTATGTAAGTGGCTAAGTGAGGTAGTAAGTGGGTAAGTGGATAAGTAAGTGAGTAAGTAAGGTGTGAGTAAGTAAGTAAGTAAGTGGGTAAGTAAATGGGTAAGTAAGTAAATAGGTAAGTAAGTAGATAAGTGGGTTAGTAAGTTAGTGGGTAAGTAAGTAAGAAAGTGGGTAAGTGGTTAAGTAAGTGGGTAATTAAGTAAATGGGTAAGTAAGTGGGTAAGTCGGAAAGTAAGTGGGTAAGTAAGTAAGTGGGCAGGTAAGTAAGTAAGTAAGTGGGTATGTAAGTGGTTAAGTAAGTGGGTAAGTAAGTAAGTAAGGAAGTGGGTAAGTGGGTAACTAAGTAAGTGGGTAAGTAAGTGGGTAGGTAAGTAAGTGGGTAAGTAAGTGGGTAAGTAATTAAGTGGGTAAGTAAGTTAGTGGGTAAGTAAGTAAGTAAGTAAGTCGGGAAGTGGTTAAGTAAGTAAGTGGGTAAGTGGATAAGTATGTGGGTAAGTAAGTTGGTAAGTAAGTGGGTAAGTAAGTAAATGGGTAAGTGAGTAAGTAAATAGGTAAGTGAGTAAGTGGGTAAGTAAGTAAGTGGTTAAGTTAGTGGGTAAGTGGATAAGTAAGTAAGTGGATAAGTAAGTAAGTGAGTAAGTAAGTAAGTGACTAAGTAAGTGGGTAAGTGGATAAGGAAGTAAGTAGGTAAGTAAGTAGGTAAGTAAGTGGGCAAGTCAGTAAGTAAGTAAGTAAGTAAGTGGATAAGTTGGTAAGTGGGTAAATAAGCAAGTGGGTAAGTATGTAAGTGGGTAAGTGGGTTAGTAAGTGTGTAAGTAAGTAAGTGGGTATTAAAGTAAGTGGGTAAGTAAGTAAATGGGTAAGTGAGTAAGTAAATAGGTAAGTGAGTAAGTAAGTTAGTGGGTAAGTAGGGTAAGTCGGTAAGTAAGTAAGTGGGTAAGTAAGTACGTGGGTAGGTAAGTAAGTGAGTAAGTAAGTAAGTGGGTAAGTGGGTAATTGGCAAAGTAAGTAAGTGGGCAAGTGAGTAAGTGGGTAAGTGAGTAAGTAAGTAAGTTGGTAAGTAAGTGAGTAAGTGGGTAAGTAAGTAAGTAATTAAGTGGCTAAGTGGGTATGTAAGGAAGTGGGTAAGTGGGTAACTAAGTAATTAAGTAATTAAGCTATGTAAGTAAGTGGGTAAGTGGCTACGTAAACAAGTGGGTAAGTGAGTAAGTTAGGAAGTGGCTAAGTGAGTAAGTAAGTGGGTAAGTAAGTCGGTAAGTGGCTAAGTAAGTAAGTGGGTAAGTGGATATGTAAGTAAGTGGGTAACTAAGTATGTAAATGGGTTAGTAAGTGGGTCAGTAAGTGGGTAAGCAAGTGGGTAACTACGTAAGTAAGTCAGTAGGTAAGTGAGTAGGTAAGTATTTGGGTAAGTAAAGTGGGAAAGTAAGGATGTGAATAAGTAAGTGGGAAAGTGAGTAAGTAAGTAAGTGGGTAAGTAAGTATATAAGTAAGTGGGTAACTAAGTAAGTGGGTAAGTAATTAAATGGGTAAGTGAGTAAGTATGATAGTGGGTAAGTATGTGGGTAAGTAAGTAAGGGGGAAGTAAGTAAGGGGGTAAGTAAGTGGGTAAGTTTGTAAGTAAGTGGGTAAGTAATGCGGTAAGTAAGTGGGTAAGTAAGTAAGTGGCGAGGTAAGTACGTGGATAAGTAAGTAAGTAGGTAACTAAGTAAGTGGGTTAGTAAGTGAGTATGTAAGTGGCTAGGTAAGTAAGTGTTTAAGTAAGTGGGTAAGTAAGAAAGTAGGTAAGTGGGTAAGTAAGTTAGTAGGTAAGCAAGTGGGTAAGTAAGTGGGTAACTGGGTAAGTAAGTGGGTAACTAAGTGAATAAGTAAGTAAGTGGGTAAGTGAGTAAGTAGGTGAGTGAGTCAGTAAGTAAGTGGGTAATTGGTTAAGTAAGTTAGTGGGTAAGTAAGTGGCTAAGTTAGTAAGTGGGTAAGTAAATGGGTAAGACTGTAAGTCGGTAAGTGGATAAGTAAGTAAGTGGGTAATTGGGTATCTTAATAAGTGGGTAAGTGGTTAAGTAAGTATGTAAGTGGGTAGGTAAGTGGCTAAGTAAGTGGGTAAGTAAGTGGGTAAGTGGGTCAGTAAGTGGTTAAGTAAGTGGCTAAGTAAGTGGGTAAGTAAATTAGTGGGTAAGTAAGTGGGTAGGTAAGTAAGTGGGTAAGTAAATGGGTAAGACTGTAAGTAAGTCGGTAAGAGGATAAGTAAGTAAGTGGGTAAAAGAGTAAGTGGGTAAGTGAGTAAGTGTGTAAGTAAGTGGGTAAGTGGGTAAGTAAGTCGGTAAGTCGGTAAGTGGCTAAGTAATTAAGTGGGTAATTAAGTAAGTGGGTAAGTAAGTGGATAAGTAAGTGGGTAACTAATTAAGTGGGTAACTAAGTAAGTGGGTAACTAAGTGGTTAAGTAAGTAAGTGGGTAAGTTTGTAAGTGGGTAAGTAAGGAAGTGGGTAAGCAAGGAAGAGGGTAAGTAAGTAAGTTGGTAAGTAAGTGGGTTATTAAGTGGGTAAGTAAGTAAGTGGGCAAGTAAGTGGGTAAGTAAGTGGGTAAGTAAGTAAGTAGGTAAGTGGGTAAGTAAGTAAGTGGGCAACTAAATAAGTAAGTGGATAAGTAAGTAAGTGGGTAAGTAAGTAAGTGGCTAAGTAAGTGGGCAACTAAGTAAGTGGGTAACTAAGTAAGTGGTTAAGTAAGTAAGTGGGTAAGTTTGTAAGTGGGTAAGTAAGGAAGTGGGTAAGCAAGGAAGAGGGTAAGTAAGTAAGTTGGTAAGTAAGTGGGTTATTAAGTGGGTAAGTAAGTAAGTGGGCAAGTAAGTGGGTCAGTAAGTGGGTAAGTAAGTAAGTAGGTAAGTGGGTAAGTAAGTAAGTGGGCAACTAAATAAGTAAGTGGATAAGTAAGTAAGTGGGTAAGTAAGTAAGTGGCTAAGTAAGTGGGCAACTAAGTAAGTGGGTAACTAAGTAAGTGGGTTAGTAAGCAAGTGGGTAATTAAGTAAGTGGGTAAGTAAGTAAGTAAGTGGGTAAGTATGTAAGTGGGTAAGTAGGTAAGAGGGTAAGTAAGTGGGTAAGTAAGTGGATAAGTGGGTAAGTAAGAAAGTAAGTGGCTAATTAAGTAAGAGGGTCAGTGGTTAAGTAAGTAAGTGGCTAAGTACGTAAGTGGGTAAGTACGTAAGTGGGTAACTACGTAAGTGGGTAACTACGTAAAAGGCTAAGTATGTGGGTAAGTAAGTGGGTAATTAAAAGGGAAAGTAAATGGGAAAGTAAATGGGTAAGTAAGTGGGTAATTGGCAAAGAAAGTAAGTGTGTAAGTAAGCAAGTGGGTAAGTAAGTAAGTGGGGAAGTGGCTAAGTAAATAAGTGGGTAAGTGGGTAAGTTAGTTAATAATTAAGTAAGTGGGTAAGTAAGTGGATAAGTAAGTGCATAAATAAGTAAGTGGGTGAGTAAGTAAGGGGATAAGTAAGTAGGTAACTGGGTAAGTAAGTAAGTCGGTAAGTAAGTGGGTAAAGAGGTAAGTAAGTGGGTAAGTAAGTAAGTGGGTAAGTAAGAAAGTGGGTAAGTAAATATGTGGGTAAGTGGGTAAGTAAGTAAGAGGGTAAGTAAGTTAGTGGGTAAGTAAGTGAGTACGTAAGTGGGTAAGTAAGTAAGTGGCTAAGTGAGTAAGTAAGTGGGTAAGTAAGTAAGTGGCTAAGTGAGTAAGTAAGTCGGTAAGTGGCTAAGTAAGTAAGTGGGTAAGTAAGTAAGGGGTAAGTAAGTAAGTGGGTAAGTGGATAAGTAAGTGGGTAAGTGGATAAGTAAGTGGATAAGTAAGTGGGTAAATAAGTGGATAAGTGCGTAAATAAGTAAGTGGGTGAGTAAGTACGTGGATAAGTAAGTAGGTAGCTGGGTAAGTAAGTAAGTGGGTAAGAAGGTTAGTAAGTGCGTAAGTAAGTAAGTGGGTAAGTGGTAAAGTAAGTAAGTGTGTAAGTGGGAAAGTAAGTACGTGGGTAATTGGAAAAGTAAGTAAGTGAATAAGTAAGTGGATAAGTGGGTAAGTGAGTAATTATGTAAGTGGCTAAGTGAGGTAGTAAGTGGGTAAGTAAGTCGGTAAGTGGATAAGTAAGTGAGTAAGTAAGGTGTGAGTAAGTAAGTAAGTAAGTGGGTAAGTAAATGGGTAAGTAAGTAAATAGGTAAGTAAGTAGATAAGTGGGTTAGTAAGTTAGTGGGTAAGTAAGTAAGAAAGTGGGTAAGTGGTTAAGTAAGTGGGTAATTAAGTAAATGGGTAAGTAAGTGGGTAAGTCGGAAAGTAAGTGGGTAAGTAAGTAAGTGGGCAGGTAAGTAAGTAAGTAAGTGGGTATGTAAGTGGTTAAGTAAGTGGGTAAGTAAGTAAGTCGGTAAGTAAGTAAGGGAGTGGGTAAGTGGGTAACTAAGTAAGTGGGTAAGTAAGTGGGTAGGTAAGTAAGTGGGTAAGTAAGTGGGTAAGTAATTAAGTGGGTAAGTAAGTTAGTGGGTAAGTAAGTAAGTAAGTAAGTCGGGAAGTGGTTAAGTAAGTAAGTGGGTAAGTGGATAAGTATGTGGGTAAGTAAATAGGTAAGTGAGTAAGTGGGTAAGTAAGTAAGTGGTTAAGTTAGTGGGTAAGTGGATAAGTAAGTAAGTGGGTAAGTAAGTGAGTAAGTAAGTAAGTGACTAAGTAAGTGGGTAAGTGGATAAGTAAGTAAGTAGGTAAGTAAGTAGGTAAGTAAGTGGGCAAGTCAGTAAGTAAGTGGGTAAGTAAGTAAGTGGATAAGTTGGTAAGTGGGTAAATAAGCAAGTGGGTAAGTATGTAAGTGGGTAAGTGGGTTAGTAAGTGTGTAAGTAAGTAAGTGGGTATTAAAGTAAGTGGGTAAGTAAGTAAATGGGTAAGTGAGTAAGTAAATAGGTAAGTGAGTAAGTAAGTTAGTGGGTAAGTAGGGTAAGTCGGTAAGTAAGTAAGTGGGTAAGTAAGTACGTGGGTAGGTAAGTAAGTGAGTAAGTAAGTAAGTGGGTAAGTGGGTAATTGGCAAAGTAAGTAAGTGGGCAAGTGAGTAAGTGGGTAAGTGAGTAAGTAAGTAAGTTGGTAAGTAAGTGAGTAAGTGGGTAAGTAAGTAAGTAATTAAGTGGCTAAGTGGGTATGTAAGGAAGCGGGTAAGTGGGTAACTAAGTAATTAAGCTATGTAAGTAAGTGGGTAAGTGGCTACGTAAACAAGTGGGTAAGTGAGTAAGTAAGGAAGTGGCTAAGTGAGTAAGTAAGTGGGTAAGTAAGTCGGTAAGTGGCTAAGTAAGTAAGTGGGTAAGTGGCTATGTAAGTAAGTGGGTAACTAAGTAAGTAAATGGGTTAGTAAGTGGGTCAGTAAGTGGGTAAGCAAGTGGGTAACTACGTAAGTAAGTCAGTAGGTAAGTGAGTAGGTAAGTATTTGGGTAAGTAAGTTAGTAAGTAAGAAAGTGGGAAAGTAAGTGTAAAGTGGGAAAGTAAGGATGTGAATAAGTAAGTGGGAAAGTGAGTAAGTAAGTAAGTGGGTAAGTAAGTATATAAGTAAGTGGGTAACTAAGTAAGTGGGTAAGTAATTAAGTGGGTAAGTGAGTAAGTATGATAGTGGGTAAGTATGTGGGTAAGTAAGTAAGGGGGAAGTAAGTAAGGGGGTAAGTAAGTGGGTAAGTTTGTAAGTAAGTGGGTAAGTAATGCGGTAAGTAAGTGGGTAAGTAAGTAAGTGGCGAGGGAAGTACGTGGATAAGTAAGTAGGTAACTAAGTAAGTGGGTTAGTTAGTGAGTATGTAAGTGGCTAGGTAAGTAAGTGTTTAAGTAAGTGGGTAAGTAAGAAAGTGGGTAAGTGGGTAACTAAGTGAATAAGTAAGTAAGTGGGTAAGTGAGTAAGTAGGTGAGTGAGTCAGTAAGTAAGTGGGTAATTGGTTAAGTAAGTTAGTGGGTAAGTAAGTGGCTAAGTTAGTAAGTGGGTAAGTAAATGGGTAAGACTGTAAGTCGGTAAGTGGATAAGTAAGTAAGTGGGTAATTGGGTATCTTAATAAGTGGGTAAGTGGTTAAGTAAGTATGTAAGTGGGTAGGTAAGTGGGTAAGTAAGTGGGTAAGTGGGTCAGTAAGTGGTTAAGTAAGTGGCTAAGTAAGTAAGTGGGTAAGTAAATTAGTGGGTAAGTAAGTGGGTAGGTAAGTAAGTGGGTAAGTAAATGGGTAAGACTGTAAGTAAGTCGGTAAGAGGATAAGTAAGTAAGTGGGTAAAAGAGTAAGTGGGTAAGTGAGTAAGTGTGTAAGTAAGTGGGTAAGTGAGTAAGTAAGTCGGTAAGTCGGTAAGTGGCTAAGTAATTAAGTGGGTAATTAAGTAAGTGGGTAAGTAAGTGGATAAGTAAGTGGGTAACTAATTAAGTGGGTAACTAAGTAAGTGGGTAACTAAGTGGTTAAGTAAGTAAGTGGGTAAGTTTGTAAGTGGGTAAGTAAGGAAGTGGGTAAGCAAGGAAGAGGGTAAGTAAGTAAGTTGGTAAGTAAGTGGGTTATTAAGTGGGTAAGTAAGTAAGTGGGCAAGTAAGTGGGTAAGTAAGTGGGTAAGTAAGTAAGTAGGTAAGTGGGTAAGTAAGTAAGTGGGCAACTAAATAAGTAAGTGGATAAGTAAGTAAGTGGGTAAGTAAGTAAGTGGCTAAGTAAGTGGGCAACTAAGTAAGTGGGTAACTAAGTAAGTGGGTAAGTAAGTAAGTGGGTAAGTTTGTAAGTGGGTAAGTAAGGAAGTGGGTAAGTGGCTAAGTCAGTAAGTGGCTAAGTTTGTAAGTGGGTAAGTAAGGAAGTGGGTAAGCAAGGAAGAGGGTAAGTAAGTAAGTTGGTAAGTAAGTGGGTTATTAAGTGGGTAAGTAAGTAAGTGGGCAAGTAAGTGGGTAAGTAAGTGGGTAAGTAAGTAAGTAGGTAAGTGGGTAAGTAAGTAAGTGGGCAACTAAATAAGTAAGTGGATAAGTAAGTAAGTGGGTAAGTAAGTAAGTGGCTAAGTAAGTGGGCAACTAAGTAAGTGGGTAACTAAGTAAGTGGGTAAGTAAGTAAGTGGGTAAGTTTGTAAGTGGGTAAGTAAGGAAGTGGGTAAGTGGCTAAGTCAGTAAGTGGGTAAGTAAGTGGCTAAGTAAGTGAGTAACTAAGTAAGTGGGTAAGTTTGTAAGTGGGTAAGTGGAAGTGGGTAAGTGGGTAACTAAGGAAGTGGGTAAGTGGGTAAGTGGGTAAGTAAGTAAGTAAGTTGGTAATTAAGTGGGTAAGTAAGTAAGTGGGTAAGTAAGTAAGTGGGTAAGTAAGTGGGTAAGGAAGTAAGTAAGTAAGTAGGTAAGTGGATAAGTGGATAAGTAAGTGGGTAAGTGGGCAACTAAATAAGTAAGTGAGAAGTAAGTAAGTGGGTAAGTAACTAAGTAAGTGGGTAAGTGGCTTAGTAAGTAAGTGGGTAAGAGGGTAAGTAAGTGGGTAAGGACGTAAGGAAGTAAGTGCGTAACTATATAAGTAAGTAAGTGGGTAAGTAACTAAGTGGGTAAGTAAGGGGGTAATTAAGTTGGTAAGTAAGTAAGTCGGCAAGTAAGTAGGTGGGCAAGTAAATGGTTAACTAAGCAAGTGGGTAGGTAAGTGGGTAGGTAAGTGGGTAGGTAAGTGGGTAAGTAAGTGGGTAAGTAAGTGGGTAAGTCAGTGGATAACTGGCAAAGTAAGTAAGTCGGTAAGTAAGTGGGTAAGTAAGTGGGTAAGTAAGTGGGTAAGTAAGTTGGTAAGTAACTAAGTGGGTAAGTAAGTAAGTGGATAAGTAAGTGGGTAAGTAAGTTAGTGGGTAAGTAAGTCAGTGAGTACGTAAGTAAGTGGATAAGTAAGTAGGTAGCTGGGTAAGTAAGTAAGTGTTTAAGTAAGTAAGTGGGTAAGTAAGTGGGTAAGTAAGTGGGTAACTGGGAAGGTAAGTAAGTGTGTAAGTGGAAAAGTAAGTAAGTGGGTAATTGGAAAAGTAAGTAAGTGAATAAGTAAGTAAGTGGGTAAGTAAGTGGATAAGAGGGTAAGTGAGTAATTATGTAAGTGGCTAAGTGAGTAAGTAAGTGGGTAAGTAAGTCGGTAAGTGGTTAAGTAAGTGAGTAAGTAAGTAAGTAAGTAAGTAAGTGGGCAAGTAAGTAAGTGGCTAAGTAAGTGGGTAAGTAAGTAAGTGGTTAAGTACGTAAGCGGATAAGTAAGTGGGCAACTAAGTGGGAAAGTAAGTGGGTAAGTTAGTAAGTGGGTAAGTGGTTATGTAAGTAAGTACGGGGGTAAGTAAGTGGGTAAGTAAGTGGGTAAGTAAGTAGGTAGGTAAGTAAGCGGCTAAGTAAGTACGTGGGTAAGTAAGTAACTAAGTAAGTGGCTAAGTGGCTTAGTAAGTAAGTGGGTAAGTAAGGAAGTGGGTAAGTGGGTAACTAGGTAAGTAAGTGGGTAAGTAACTAAGTGGGTAAGTAAGGGGGTAATTAAGTTGGTAAGTAAGTAAGTCGGCAAGTAAGTAAGTGGGTAAGTAAATGGTTAACTAAGTAAGTGGGTTAGTAAGCAAGTGGGTAGGTAAGTGGGCTATTAAGTAAGTGGGTAAATGAGTGGATAAGTGCGTAAATAAGTAAGTGGGTGAGTAAGTACGTGGATAAGTAAGTATGTAACTGGGTAAGTAAGTAAGTAGGTAAGTAAGTAAGTGGGTAAGTAAGTGGGTAAGGAGGTTAGTAAGTGCGTAAGTAAGTAAGTGGGTAAGTGGTAAAGTAAGTGAATAAGTAAGTGGATAAGTGGGTAAGTGAGTAATTATGTAAGTGGCTAAGTAAGTGGATAAGTAAGTCGGTAAGTGGCTAAGTAAGTGAGTAAGTAAGGTGTGACTAAGTAAGTAAGTAAGTGGGTAAGTAAATTGGTAAGTAAGTAAATAGGTAAGTGAGTAAGTGGGTAAGTAAGTAAGTGGGTAAATGGGTAAGTAAGTAGATAAGTGGGTAAGTAAGTTAGTGGGTAAGTAAGTAAGAATGTGGGTAAGTGGTTAAGTAAGTGGGTAATTAAGTAAGTGGGTAAGTAAGTGGGTAAGTCGGAAAGTAAGTGGGTAGGTAAGTAAGTGGGTATGTAAGTGGTTAAGTAAGTGGGTAAGTAAGTTAGTGGGTAAGTAAGTAAGTGGGTAAGTGGCTAAGTAAGTAAGTCGGTAAGTAAGTAAGAAAGTGGGTAAGTGGGTAAGTAAGTGGGTAGGTAAGTAAGTGGGTAAGTAAGTGGCTAAGTAATTAAGTGGGTAAGTAAGTTAGTGGGTAAGTAAGTAAGTAAGTCGGTAAGTGGTTAAGTAAGTAAGTAGGTAAGTAAGTGGGCAAGTCAGTAAGTAAGTGGGTAAGTAAATAAGTGGGTACGTTGGTAAGTGGGTAAATAAGTAAGTGGGTAAGTAAGTAAGTGGGTAAGTCGGTTAGTAAGTGTGTAAGTAAGTAAGTGGGTAAGTAAGTAAGTGAGTAAGTAAGTAAGTGACTAAGTAAGTGGGTAAGTGGATAAGTAAGTAAGTAGGTAAGTAAGTGGGCAAGTCAGTAAGTAAGTGGGTAAGTATGTGGGTAAGTAAGTTGGTAAGTAAGTGGGTAAGTAAGTAAATGGGTAAGTGAGTAAGTGAGTAAGTAAATAGGTAAGTGAGTAAGTGGGTAAGTAAGTGGTTAAGTTAGTGGGTAAGTGGATAAGTAAGTAAGTGGGTAAGTAAGTAAGTGAGTAAGTAAGTAAGTGACTAAGTAAGTGGGTAAGTGGATAAGTAAGTAAGTAGGTAAGTAAAAGGGCAAGTCAGTAAGTAAGTGGGTAAGTAAGTAAGTGGGTAAGTTGGTAAGTGGGTAAATAAGCAAGTGGGTAAGTAAGTGGGTAAGTCGGTTAGTAAGTGTGTAAGTAAGTGCGTATTAAAGTAAGTGGGTAAGTAAGTAAGTCGGTAAGAGGTTAAGTAAGTAAGTGGGTCAGTGGCTAAGTATGTGGGTAAGTAAGTTGGTAAGTCAGTGGGTAAGTAAGTAAATGGGTAATTGAGTAAGTAAATAGGTAAGTGAGTAAGTAAGAAAGTGGGTAAGTAAGTGGGTAAGTAAGTGGTTAACTAAGTGGGTAAGTGGGTAAGTAAGTGAGTAAGTAAGTTAGTGGGTAAGTAAGTGGGTAAGTGGGTAACTAAATAAATGGGTAAGTAATAGGGTAAGTCGGTAAGTAAGTAAGTGGGTAAGTAAGTACGTGGGTAGGTAAGTAAGTGAGTAAGTAAGTGGGTAATTGGCAAAGTAAGTAAGTGGGAAAGTGAGTAAGTGGGTAAGTGAGTAAGTAAGTAAGTTGGTAAGTAAGTAAGTAAGTAAGTAAGTGAGTAAGTGGGTAAGTGAGTAAGTAATTAAGTGGCTAAGTGAGTAAGTGAGTAAGTAAGTAAGTGGGTAAGTGGGTACGTGGTGGCTAAGCAAGTAAGTGGGTAAGTAAGGAAGTGGGTAAAAGGGTAAGTAAGGAAGTGGGTAAGTGAGTAAATGGGTTAGTAAGTGTGTAACTAAGTAAGTGAGTAAGTAAGTGGGTAAATAAGTGGGCAAGTGGGTAAGTATGTAAGTGGATAAGTAAGGAAGTGGGTAAGTGGGTATGTAAGGAAGTGGGTATGTAAGGAAGTGGGTAAGTAAGTAATTAAGTGGGTAAGTGGCTAAGTAAGTGGGTATGTAAGTCGGTAAGTGTCTAAGTAAGAAAGTGGGTAAGTAAGTGCGTAGGTAAGTGGCTATAAAAGTAAGTGAGTAATTAAGTGGGTAGGTAAGTAAGTGGGTAAGTGAGTAAGTAAGCAAGTGGCTAAGTGAGCAAGTAAATGGGTAAGTGGGTAACTAAGTAAGTGGGTAGGTAAGTAAGTGGGTAAGTAATTAAGTGGGTAAGTAAGTTAGTATGTAAGTAAGTCGGTAAGTGGATAAGTATGTGGGTAAGTCAGTTGGTAAGTAAGTGGGTAAGTAAGTAAATGGGTAAGTGAGTAAGTAAATAGGTAAGTGAGTAAGTGGGTAAGTAAGTGGTTGAGTAAGTAAGTGAGTAAGTAAGTGAGTAAGTAAGTGAGTAAGTAAGTGGATAAGTAAGTAAGTAGGTAAGTAAGTGGGCAAGTCAGTAAGTATTTGGGTAAGTAAGTAAGTGGGTAAGTGGCTAAGTAAGTATGTAAGTAGGTAAGTGCGTAAATAAGCAAGTGGGTAAGTAAGCAAGTGGGTAAATGGGTTAGTAAGTGTGTAAGTAAGTGGGTAACTAAGTAAGTGGGTAGGTAAGTAAGTGGATAGGTAAGTAAGTGGGTAAGTAATTAAGTAGGTAAGTAAGTGGGCAAGTCAGTAAGTATGTGGGTAAGTAAGTAAGTGGGTAAGTGGCTAAGTAAGTATGTAAGTAGGTAAGTGCGTAAATAAGCAAGTGGGTAAGTAAGCAAGTGGGTAAATGGGTTAGTAAGTGTGTAAGTAAGTGGGTAACTAAGTAAGTGGGTAGGTAAGTAAGTGGATAGGTAAGTAAGTGGGTAAGTAATTAAGTGGGTAAGTAAGTAAGTAAGTCGGTAAGTGGTTAAGTAAGTAAGTGGGTAAGTGGTTAAGTGGATAAGTAAGTTGGTAAGTAAGTGAGTAAGTAAATGGGTAAGTGAGTAAGTAAATAGGTAAGTGAGTAAGTAAGTGGGTAAGTAAGTAAGTGAGTAAGTAAGTTAGTGGGTACGTAAGTGGGTAAGTGGCTAAGTAAGTGGGTAACTAAGTAAATGGGTAAGTAATAGGGTAAGTCGGTAAGTGAGTAAGTGGGTAAGTAAGTACGTGGGTAGGTAAGTAACTGATTAAATAAGTAAGTAAGTTAGTAAGTTAGTGGGTACGTGGGTAAGTAAGTGGGTAAGTAAGTGAGTAAGTTAGTGGGTAAGTAAGTGAGAAGTGGATAAGTAAGTGGGTTACTAAGTAAATGGGTAAGTGGGTATGTAAGTGGGTAATTGACAAAGTAAGTGGGAAAGTGAGGAAGTGAGTAAGTAAGTGGGTAAGTAAGTAAGTGGGTAAGTGAGTAAGTGGGTAAGTGAGTAAGTAATTAAGCGGCTAAGTGAGTAAGTAAGTAAGTGGGTGAGTGGGTAAGCAAGTAAGTGGGTAAGTAAGTCGGTAAGTGGCTAAGTAAGTAAGTGGGTAAGTAAGTAAGTGGGTAACTAAGTAAGTGAGTAAGTAAGTGGGCAAGTGGGTAAGTATGTAAGTGGCTAAGTAAGGAAGTGGGTAAAAGGGTAAGTAAGGAAGTGGGTAAAAGGGTAAGTAAGGAAGTGGGTAAGTGAGCAAGTGGGTAAGTAAGTGGGTAACTAAGTGAGTGGGTAAGTAAGTGGACAAGTAAGTGGGCAAGTGGGTAAGTATGTAAGTGGGTAAGGAAGTGGGTATGTAAGGAAGTGGTTAAGTGGGTAAGAAAGTAATTAAGTGGGTAAGTGGCTAAGTAAGTGGGTATGTAAGTCGGTAAGTGTCTAAGTAAGAAAGTGGGTAAGTAAGTGGGTAAGTGGCTACGTAAACAAGTGGGTAAGCGAGTAAGTAAGCAAGTGGCTAAGTGAGTAAGTAAGTGGGTAAGTAAGTTGGTAAGTGGCTAAGTAAGTAAGTGGGTAAGTGGATATGTAAGTGGGTAACTAAGTAAGTAAGTGGGTCAGTAAGTGGGTAAGCAAGTAAGTGGGTAACTGGGTAAGTAAGTGAGTAGGTAAGTAATTGGGTAAGTAAGAAAGTAAGAAAGTGGGAAAGTAAGTAAGTATAAAGTGGGAAAGTAAGGATGTGAATAAGTCAGTGGGAAAGTAAGTATATAAGTAAGTGGGTAACTAAGTAAGTGGGTAAGTAATTGAGTGGGTAAGTGAGTAAGTATGTTAGTGGGTAAGTAAGTAGGTAAGTAAGTAAGGGGGTAAGTAAGTAAGGGGGTAAGTAAGTGGGTAAGTTTGTAAGTGGGTAAGTAATGCGGTAAGTAAGTGGGTAACTAAGTAAGTGGGTTAGTAAGTGAGTATGTAAGTGGCTAGGTAGTAAGTGTTTAAGTAAGTGGGTAAGTAAGAAAGTGGGTAAGTAAGTTAGTAGGTAAGTAAGTGGGTAAGTGGGTAACTGGGTAAGTAAGTGGGTAAATGGGTAAGTAAGTGGGTAAGTAAGTAAGTGGGTAAGTGAGTAAGTAGGTAAGTGAGTCAGTCAGTAAGTGGGTAATTGGTTAAGTAAGTTAGTGGGTAAGTAAGTGGCTAAGTTAGTAAGTGGGTAAGTAAATGGGTAAGACTGTAAATCGGTAAGTGGCTAAGTAAGTGGGTAAGTAATTGGGTAAGTGGGTATCTTAATAAGTGGGTAAGTGGTTAAGTAAGTATGTAAGTGGGTAAGTAAGTGGGTAAGTAAGGCGGCAAGTAAGTGGGTAAATAAGTGCGTAAGGAAGTGGGTAAGTAAGTCGGTAAGTAAGTGGTTAAGTAAGCGGGTAAGTAAGTAAGTGTATTAGTAAGTAAGTGGGTAATTTATTGCGTAAGTAAGTAAGTAAGTGGGTAAGTGGATAAGTAGGTAAGTGGGTAAGTAAGTAAGTGGGTAAGTAAATAAGTGGGTAAGTAAGTGGCTAAGTGGGTAGGTAAGTAAGTGGGTAATTAAATGGGTAAGTAAGTGGTTAAGTTAGTTGGTAAGTAAGTAAGTGGGCAAGTAGGTAAGTAAGTAAGTGGATAAGTGGTTAAGTAAATAAGTGCGTAAGTGGATAAGTGGGTAAGTAAGTGGATAAGTAAGTGGGTAAGTAAGTTAGTGGGTAAGTGAGTACGTAAGTGGGTAAGTAAGTGCGTAAGTGGCTAAGTAAGTAAGTGGGTAAGTTAGTAAGTGGATAAGTAAGTGGGTAAGTAAGTTAATAAGTAAGAAGATAAGTACGTAAGTGGATAAGTAAGTAAGTGGGTTAGTGGGTATATAGGTAAGTGGGTAAGTAAGTAAGTAAGTGGGTAAGTAAGTCGGTAAGTGGCTAAGTAAGTAAGTGGGTAAGTAAGTGGGTAAGTAAGTAAGTGGGTAACAAAGTAAGTGAGTAAGTAAGTGGGCAAGTGGGTAAGTATGTAAGTGGGTAAGTAAGGAAGTGGGTAAAAGGGTAAGTAAGGAAGTGGGTAAGTGAGCAAGTGGGTAAGTAAGTGAGTAACTAAGTGAGTGGGTAAGTAAGTGGACAAGTAAGTGGGCAAGTGGGTAAGTATGTAAGTGGGTAAGGAAGTGGGTAAGTGGGTATGTAAGGAAGTGGTTAAGTGGGTAAGAAAGTAATTAAGTGGGTAAGTGGCTAAGTAAGTGGGTATGTAAGTCGGTAAGTGTCTAAGTAAGAAAGTGGGTAAGTAAGTGCGTAGGTAAGTGGCTATGTAAGTAAGTGGATAAGTAAGTGGGTAACTAAGTAAGTGGGTAAGTAAGTGGTTAAGTAAGTAAGTGGGTAAGAATGTAAGTGAGTAAGTAAGTGGGTAAGTAAGTGGATAAGTAAGGCGGTAAGTGGGTAAGTAAGTGGCTAGGTAAGTACGTGGGTAACTAAGTAAGTGGGTAGGTAAGTAAGTAAGTAAGTGGGTATGTAAGTGGGCAACTAAGTAAGTAGGTAAGTAAGTGGGAAAGTAAGTAAGTTGGTAAGTAAGTGGGTAAGTGAGTAAGTAAGTGAGTGGGTAAGTGGTTAAGTAAGTAAAGGGATAAGTAAGTATTAAGTGGGTAAGTAAGGAAGTGAGTAAGTAAGTTAGTGGGTATGTAAGTCGGTAAGTGGGTAAGTAAGTGGGTAGGTAAGTGGCTATAAAAGTAAGTGGGTAATTAAGTGGGTAGGTAAGTGGATAAGTGAGTAAGTAAGCAAGTGGCTAAGTGAGCAAGTAAGTGGGTAAGTGGGTAACTAAGTAAGTGGGTAGGTAAGTAAGTGGGTAAGTAATTAAGTGGGTAAGTAAGTTAGTATGTAAGTAAGTCGGTAAGTGGTTAATTAAGTAAGTGGATAAGTATGTGGTTAAGTAAGTTGGTAAGTAACTGGGTAAGTAAGTAAATGGGTAAGTGAGTAAGTAAATAGGTAAGTGGGTAAGTAAGTGGTTGAGTTAGTGGGTAAGTGGGTAAGAAAGTAAGTGGGTAAGTAAGTAAGTGAGTAAGTAAGTGAGTGAGTAAGTGAGTAAGTAAGTGAGTAAGTAAGTGGCTAAGTAAGTGGATAAGTAAGTAAGTAGGTAAGTAAGTGGGCAAGTCAGTAAGTATGTGGGTAAGTAAGTAAGTGGGTAAGTGGCTAAGTAAGTATGTAAGTAGGTAAGTGGGTAAATAAGCAAGTGGGTAAGTAAGTAAGTGGGTAAATGGGTTAGTAAGTGTGTAAGTAAGTGGGTAGGTAAGTAAGTGGATAGGTAAGTAAGTGGGTAAGTAATTAAGTGGGTAAGTAAGTAAGTAAGTCGGTAAGAGGTTAAGTAATAAGTGGGTAAGTGGTTAAGTGGATAAGTAAGTTGGTAAGTAAGTGGGTAAGTAAGTAAATGGGTAAGTGAGTAAGTAAATAGGTAAGTGAGTAAGTAAGTGGGTAAGTAAGTAAGTGAGTAAGTAAGTTAGTGGGTAAGTAATAGGGTAAGTCGGTAAGTAAGTAAGTGGGTAAGTAAGTACGTGGGTAGGTAAGTAAGTGATTAAATAAGTAAGTAAGTTAGTAAGTTAGTGGGTACGTGGGTAAGTGGGTAAGTAAGTGAGTAAGTTAGTGGGTAAGTAAGTGGGTAAGTGGATAAGTAAGTGGGCTACTAAGTAAATGGGTAAGTGGGTATGTAAGTGGGTAATTGACAAAGTAAGTGGGAAAGTGAGGAAGCGAGTAAGTAAGTGGGTAAGTAAGTAAGTGGGTAAGTGAGTAAGTGGGTAAGTGAGTAAGTAATTAAGCGGCTAAGTGAGTAAGTAAGTAAGTGGGTGAGTGGGTAAGCAAGTAAGTGGGTAAGTAAGTCGGTAAGTGGCTAAGTAAGTAAGTGGGTAAGTAAGTAAGTGGGTAAGTAAGTAAGTGGGTAAGTAAGTAAGTGGGTAACAAAGTAAGTGAGTAAGTAAGTGGGCAAGTGGGTAACTAAGTAAGTAAGTGGGTCAGTAAGTGGGTAAGCAAGTAAGTGGGTAACTAGGTAAGTAAGTGAGTAGGTAAGTGAGTAGGTAAGTGAGTAGGTAAGTAATTGGGTAAGTAAGTAAGTAAGAAAGTGGGAAAGTAAGTAAGTGTAAAGTGGGAAAGTAAGGATGTGAATAAGTCAGTGGGAAAGTGAGCAAGTAAGTAAGTGGGAAAGTAAGTATATAAGTAAGTGGGTAACTAAGTAAGTGGGTAAGTAATTGAGTGGGTAAGTGAGTAAGTATGTTAGTGGGTAAGTAAGTGGGTAATAATAAATAAATATATTAATAAATATATAAGTCAGTGGGTAACTGGGTAAGTAAGTAAGGGGGTAAGTAAGTAAGTGGGTAATTAAATGGCTAAGTAAGTAAGTGGATAAGTAAGTGGGTAAGTAAGTGTGTAAGTAAGTAAGTGGCTAAGTAAGTGGGTAAGTAGGTAAGTGGGTAAGTAAGTAATTGAGTAAGTAAATGGGTAACTATACAAGTGGGAAAGTAAGTGGATAAGTGGGTAAGTAAGTAAGTAGGTAAATCAGTAAGTGGGTTAGTAAGTAAGAGAATACGTAAGTGGATAAGTGGGTAAGTGGCTAAGTAAGTAAGTGGGTAAGTAAGAAAGTGGGTAAGTGGGCAACTAAGTCGGTGGTTAACTGGGAAAGTAAGTGGGTAAGTGAGTGGATAAGTAAGTGGGTAGGTTGGTGGGTAAATAAGTGGGCAAGTAAGTGGGTAAGTAAGTAAGTGGGTAAGTAAGTAAGTGGATAGGTAAAGGGGTAATTAAGTTAGTGGGTAAGTAATTTGGTGGGTAAGTAAGTGGATAATTGGGTACGTAAGTGAGTAAGTAAGTGGGTTAGTAAGTAGGTAAGTGGGTAAATAAGTGCGTAAGGAAGTGGGTAAGTTGGTAAGTAAGTATGTAAGTAAGTAGGTGCGTAAGTGGGTAAGTAAGTAAGTGGTAAAGTAAGTACGTAAGTGGATAAGTAAGTAAGTATGTAAGTGGGTAAGTTAGTAAGTGGGTAATAATAAATAAATAAAAAAATAAATATATAAATAAATAAATAAGTCAGAAGGTAACTGGTTAAGTAAGTAAGGGGGTAAGTAAGTAAGTGGGTAATTAAATGGGTAAGTAAGTAAGTGGGTAAGTAAGTGTGTAAGTAAGTAAGTGGCTAAGTAAGTGGGTAAGTAAGTAAGTGGGTAAGTGGGTAAGTAAGTAATTGAGTAAATAAGTGGGTAAGTAAGTTAGTGGGTTAGTAAGTAAGTGAGTACGTAAGTAGGTAAGTGGCTAAGTAAGTAAGTGGGGAAGTAAATAAGTGGATAAGTGGGTAAGTAAGTAAGTGGGTAAGTAAGTGGGTAAATAAGTGCGTAAAGAAGTGGGTAAGTAAGTGGTTAAGTAAGCGGGTAAGTAAGTAAGTGTATTAGTAAGTAAGTGGGTAATTTATTGCGTAAGTAAGTAAGTAAGTGGGTAAGTAAGTAAGTGGATAAGTAGGTAAGTGGGTAAGTAAGTAAGTGGGTAAGTAAATAAGTGGGTAAGTAAGTGGCTAAGTGGGTAGGTAAGTAAGTGGGTAATTAAATGGGTAAGTAAGTGGTTAAGTTAGTTGGTAAGTAAGTAAGTAAGTAAGTGGGCAAGTAGGTAAGTAATTAAGTGGATAAGTGGTTAAGTAAATAAGTGTGTAAGTGGCTAAGTGGGTAAGTAAGTGGATAAGTAAGTGGGTAAGTAAGTTAGTGGGTAAGTGAGTACGTAAGTGGGTAAGTGGGTAAGTAAGTGTGTAAGTGGCTAAGTAAGTAAGTGGGTAAGTTAGTAAGTGGATAAGTAAGTGGGTAAGTAAGTTAATAAGTAAGAAGATAAGTACGTAAGTGGATAAGTAAGTAAGTGGGTTAGTGGGTATGTAGGTAAGTGGCTAAGTAAGTAAGTATTTTGGTAAGTAAGTATGTAAGTGGGTAAGTAAGTAAGTGGGTAATAATAAATAAATAAAAAAATAAATATATAAATAAATAAATAAGTCAGTGGGTAACTGGGTAAGTAAGTAAGGGGGTAAGTTAGTAAGTGGGTAATTAAATGGGTAAGTAAGTGGATAAGTAAGTGGGTAAGTAAGTGTGTAAGTAAGTAAGTGGCTAAGTGGGTAAGTAAGTAAGTGGGTAAGTAGATAAGTGGGTAAGTAAGTAATTGAGTAAGTAAATGGGTAACTAAATAAGTAGGAAAGTAAGTGGATAAGTGGGTAAGTAAGTAAGTGGGTAAGTAAATACGTGGATAAGTGGGTAAGTAAGTTGGTATGTAAGTGGGTAAATAAGTGGGTAAGTAGGTAAATAAGTGCGTAAGGAAGTGGGTAAGTAAGGAAGTCGGTAAGTAAGTGGTTAAGTGGGTAAGTGAGTAAGTAAGTAAGTGTATTAGTAAGTAAGTCGGTAATTTATTGCGTAAGTAAGTAAGTGGGTAAGTAAGTAAGTGGATAAGTGGGTAAGTAAGTAAGTGGGGAAGTAAATAAGTGTGTAAGTAAGTGGATAAGTGGGTAAGTAAGTAAGTGGATAAGTAAGTGGGTAAGTTATTGGGTAAGTGAGTACGTAAGTGGGTAAGTAAGTAAGTGTGTAAGTGGCTAAGTAAGTAAGTGTGTAAGTGGCTAAGTAAGTAAGTGGGTAAGTAGTAAGTGGATAAGTAAGTGGGTAAGTAAGTGGGTATGTAAGTGGGTAAATAAGTGGGTAAGTAGGTAAATAAGTGCGTAAGGAAGTGGGTAAGTAAGGAAGTCGGTAAGTAAGTGGTTAAGTGGATAAGTGAGTAAGTAAGTAAGTGTATTAGTAAGTAAGTCGGTAATTTATTGCGTAAGTAAGTAAGTGGGTAAGTAAGTAAGTGGATAAGTGGGTAAGTAAGTGGGTAAGTAAATAAGTGTGTAAGTAAGTGGATAAGTGGGTAAGTAAGTAAGTGGATAAGTAAGTGGGTAAGTTATTGGGTAAGTAAGTATATAAGTGGGTAGGTAAGTGGGTAAGTAAGTGGGTAAGTGGCTAAGTAAGTAAGTGTGTAAGTGGCTAAGTAAGTAAGTGGATAAGTAAGTGGGTAAGTAAGTGGGTTAATAAGTAAGTGGGTAAGTAAGTGACTGAGTAAGTAAGTACGTAAGTGGGCAAGTAAGTAAGTGGGTAGGTTAGTGGGTAATAATAAATAAATATACAAATAAATAAATATATAAATAAATATAAAAATAAATTAATATAAAAATAAATAAATATAAAAATAAAAAAATAAATACATATAAAAATAAATATATATAAAAATAAATATAAAAATAAATAAATAAATTAATATAAAAATAAATAAATAAATTAATATAAAAATAAATAAATATTAAAATAAATAATAAAATATATATAAAAATAAATAAATATAGAAATAAATAAATAAATAAATATCAAAATAAATAAATATAAAAATAAATAAATATAAAAATAAATAAATATAAAAATAAATAAATATAAAAATAAATAAATATAAAAATAAATATATATAAAAATAAATATAAAAATAAATAAATATTAAAATAAATAATAAAATATATATAAAAATAAAAAAATATATGAATATAAAAATAAAAAAATATATGAATATAAAAATAAATAAATATAAAAATAAATATATATAAAAATAAATAAATAAATATATATAAAAATAAATAAATAAATATATATAAAAATAAAAAAATAAATGAATATAAAAATAAACAAATACAAAAATAAATATATATAAAAATAAATATAAAAATAAATAAATATAAAAATAAATAAATATTAAAATAAATACATATTAAAATAAATAATAAAATATATATAAAAATAAATAAATAAATAAATATAAAAATAAATAAATATAAAAATAAATAAATATAAAAATAAATAAATATAAAAATAAATAAATATAAGAATAAATATATATAAAAATAAATAAATAAATATATATAAAAATAAAAAAATAAATGAATATAAAAATAAACAAATATAAAAATAAATATATATAAAAATAAATATAAAAATAAATAAATATAAAAATAAATAAATATACAAATTAATAAATATTAAAATAAATAATAAAATATATATAAAAATAAATAAATAAATATATATAGAAATAAATAAATAAATATAAAAATAAATAAATAGAAAAATAAATAAATATAAAAATAAATACATATAAAAATAAATAAATATAAAAATAAATATATATAAAAATAAATAAATATAAATAAAAATAAATAAATATAAAAATAAATATATATAAAAATAAATAAATAAATAAATATTAAAATAAATAATAAAATATATATAAAAATAAATAAATATAGAAATAAATAAATATAAAAATAAATAAATATAAAAATAAATAAATATAAAAATAAATATATATAAAAATATATAAATATAAAAATAACAATATATAAAAATAAATATATATAAAAATAACAATATATAAAAATAAATATATATAAAAATAAATATAAAATTAAAAATTAATAAATAAATATAAAAATAAATAAATATTAAAATATATAAAAAAATATATATAAAAATAAATAAATAAATAAATATAGAAATAAATAAATAAATAAATATAAAAATAAATAAATATAAAAATAAATAAATATAAAAATAAATAAATATAAAAATAAATATATATAAAAATAAATATAAAAATAAATAAATATATATAAAAATAAATAAATATAAAAATAAATATATATAAAAATAAATATAAAAATAAATAAATAAATAAATATAAAAATATATAAATATTAAAATAAATAATAAAATATATATAAAAATAAATAAATAAATAAATATAGAAATAAATAAATAAATAAATATAAAAATAAATAAATATAAAAATAAATATATATAAAAATAAAAAAATAAATGAATATAAAAATAATTAAATATAAAAATAAATATAAAAATAAATAAATAAATAAATATAAAAATAAATAAATATTAAAATAAATAATAAAATATATATAAAAATAAATAAATATAAAAATAAATAAATATAAAAATAAATTAATATAAAAATAAATAAATATAAAAATAAATATATATAAAAATAAATATATATAAAAATAAATATAAAAATAAATAAATATTAAAATAAATAATTAAATAATAAAAATAAATAAATATATAAATATAGAAATAAATAAATAAATAAATATAAAAATAAATAAATATAAAAATAAATAAATATAAAAATAAATAATATAAAAATAAATATATATAAAAATAAAAAAATAAATGAATATAAAAATAAATAAATATAAAAATAAATATATATAAATATAAATATAAATATAAAAATAAATAAATATTAAAATAAATAATAAAATATATATTAAAATAAATAAATAAATAAATATAGAAATAAATAAATAAATAAATATAAAAATAAATAAATATAAAAATAAATAAATATATATAAAAATAAATAAGTATAAAAATAAATATATATAAAAATAAATATATATAAAAATAAATAAATATATAAAAATAAATAAATATATATAAAAATAAATAAATAAATAAATATAAAAATAAATAAAAATTAAAATAAATAATAAAATATATATAAAAATAAATAAATATAGAAATAAATAAATATAAAAATAAATAAATATAAAAATAAATAAATATAAAAATAAATAAATATAAAAATAAATAAATATAAAAATAAATAAATATATATAAAAATAAATAAATATAAAAATAAATATATATAAAAATAAATATAAAAATAAATAAATATAAAAATAAATAAATATTATAATAAATAATAAAATATATATAAAATTAAATAAATAAATATAGAAATAAATAAATAAATAAATATAAAAATAAATAAATATAAAAATAAATAAATATAAAATAAATAAATATAAAAATAAATATATATTAAAATAAGTAAATATAAAAATAAATATATATAAAAATAAATATAAAAATTAATAAAAGAATAAATATAAAAATAAATATATATTAAAATATATAATAAAATATATATAAAAATAAATAAATAAATAAATATAGAAATAAATAAATATAAAAATAAATAAATATAAAAATAAATAAATATAAAAATAAATAAATATAAAAATAAATAAATATAAAAATAAATAAATATAAAAATAAATAAATATACAAATAAATAAATATAAAAATAAATAAATATAAAAATAAATAAATATATATAAAAATAAATAAATATAAAAATATATATATATAAAAATAAATAAATATAAAAATAAATATATATAAAAATATATATAAAAATAAATAAATAAATAAATATAAAAATAAATAAATATTAAAATAAATAATAAAATAAATTTAAAAATAAATAAATAAATAAATAAATATAGAAATAAATAAATATAAAAATAAATAAATATAAAAATAAATAAATATAAAAATAAATAAATATAAAAATAAATAAATATAAAACTAAATAAATATAAAAATAAATATATATAAAAATAAATAAATAAATATATAAAAAAAAAAAAAAATGAATATAAAAATAAATAAATATAAAAATAAATATATATAAAAATAAATATAAAAATAAATAAATAAGTAAATATAAAAATAAATAAATATTAAAATAAATAATAAAATATATATAAAAATAAATAAATATAGAAATAAATAAATAAATAAATATAAAAATAAATAAATATAAAAATAAATTAATATAAAAATAAATTTTTTTTTTTTTTTTTTTTTTTTTTTATTATTCCTACACTAAATCCCGCGAAGCTTTTTGCTTGTCTGCAGGAGACCAGAGTCTCTGGCGGGTAAGTAAGTAAGTGGCTAAGTGGGTAAGTACGTAAGTGGGTAAGTAAGTCAGTGGGTAATTGGTTAAGTAAGTGGGTTAGTAAGTAAGTGGGTAAGTAAGGTGGGAAGTGAGTAAGAGATTATGTGGGTAAGTAAGTGGGGAAGTGAGTAAGAATGTAAGTGGGTAAGTAAGTGGGAAAGTAAGTGGGTAAGTGAGTGGATAAGTAAGTGGGTAGGTTGATGGGTAAGTGGGCAAGTAAGTGGGTAAGTAAGTAAGTGGGTAAGTGGATAGGTAATGGGTAAGTTAGTGGGTAAGTAAGTGGATAAGTGGGTACGTGAGTAAGTAAGTGGGTTAGTAAGTGGTTAAGTAAGTGGGGAAATAAGTGCGTAAGGAAGTGGGTAAGTAAGTAGGTAAGTGGGTAAGTAAGTAGGTAAGTGGGAGTAAGTAGGTGCGTAAGTGGGTAAGTAAGTAAGTGGTAAAGTAAGTACGTAAGTGGGTAAGTAAGTAAGTGGGTTAGTGGGTATGTAGGTAAGTGGGTAAGTAAGTAATTTGGTAAGTAAGTATGTAAGTGGGTAAGTAAGTAAGTGGGTAATAATAAATAAATAAATATATAAATAAATAAATAAGTCAGTGGGTAACTGGGTAAGTAAGTAAGGGGGTAAGTAAGTAAGTGGGTAATTAAATGGGTAAGTAAGTAAGTGGGTAAGTAAGTGTGTAAGTAAGTGGCTAAGTAAGTGGGTAAGTAAGTAAGTGGGTAAGTAGGTAAGTGGCTAAGTAATTGGGTAAGTAATTGGGTAAGTAAATGGGTAACTAAATAAGTGGGAAAGTGGGTAAGTAAGTAAGTGGGTAAGTTAGTGGGTTAGTAAGTAAGTGAGTACGTAAGTGGGTAAGTGGCTAAGTGGCTAAGTAAGTAAGTGGGTAAGTAAATAAGTGGATAAGTGGGTAAGTAAGTAAGTGGGTAAATAAGTGCGTAAGGAAGTGGGTAAGTAAGTCGGTAAGTAAGTGGTTAAGTAAGTGGGTAAGTGAGTACGTAAGTGGGTAAGTAAGTAAGTGTGTAAGTGGCAAAGTAAGTAAGTGTGTAAGTGGCTATGTAAGTAAGTGGGTAAGTAATTAAGTGGATAAGTAAGTAAGTGGGTAAGTAAGTTAATAAGTAAGAAGATAAGTAAATAATAAATATAAAAATAAATAAATATAAAAATAAATATATATAAAAATAAATAAATATTATGACGACAAATCTTGTAGTACAAACTTTGTCATACCCTGCACCGCAGCAAGCACGGACACCCTTCAATGAGCAACGGCAAAGTGAACCAGAGGAGTATCTGCAGGCCATTGAACAAATCCGGAAGTGGTCTTTTAAGTTTGATCACGTGGATCGAACGAGATAAGGAATTGGCAGAGGTATATGAAATACGTTTAGATTAACTTCCCCGTACTATGCCAGAGCTACTAAGGGACTTCGCACTATCATGGTACCGCAACAACAATAGGCGCTGGACATCATGGAGTACTTACAGACACGACTTCCTGGCATTTTTCTTGCCGTCGGGGTACATCGACAAATTAGAAGAAGCCGGGTGAGTCGCTCAAAAAACTGGAGAGACTATACGACAATACCTTAACTGGATACAGGATGTATATAAAACGAAGAGATTTTCTACCCTACAGGAATTATCAAGACTAGCAGAAGACTATGAAGGAGTAGAGGCAGAACAGGTACTAAATCAACCTAGACCACAGATGAGAGATCCGGGAGTAAATCCTCATCAAAACACTATAAGGAACGCCGCTGAACCCTCAAATCGACCAAGGCAAGTTAATTCCAGTACTGCCTGCCGATATGGTCAAGATGGACATCTTGCCAGGAATTGCAAAAACGAGCAGAAATTATTTTGTTGGGACTGCGGTCGACCATGCCTAAAAACGATCGAATGCTGCTTACAAATTGACTTATTGATTCTGGATATCCCAATCCCAAGATTCTGGATAATATAATTCTGGGAATGGATTTCCTGACAGCGATGGGCACGACACTGAAATGCGGTGGGGAGGAAATTCAACTTGGCAAAAATCAAATGGCGGCAAACGTCGAGAGGGTACGACTTACGGAAATATCGGAGGACGAAGGTACTGAGGAAGAACAAGTAGAAAGATTTTTGGAAAATGACCTAGAGAAGTTTGACAATTGACGGAACATCTGACAGAAGCCCCAATTCTTGCTTGCCCAGATTTTTCCAGACAATTTATGCTACAAACTGACAGTGTGAATTCTTGCTAGGCTCGGTCCTAACACAAAAAATAAACGGAGGAGAACGAGTGATTGAATATGCCGGAAATTAAACAAGGCCGAATGCAACTACTCCGCAACAGAAAAGGTGTGTCTGAAATTGTGTGTGGAATATGGAAAATGAGGCCGTATCTAGAAGGATACCATTTTAAGCTAATCACAGACCACCTTTCACTAAAGTGGCTAAACAGCATAGAAAGCCCCACAGGTAGGATAGCTCGATGGGCTCTGGAGCTGCAACAATTTTCTTTCGAGGTAGAGTACCGACGGGGAAAAAGTAATGTGGTAGCAGACACTTTATCCCGGGAGCCATTACACACTGTGTACCACCACTATAGGATCCTAAAAGTTTGCCTGGCTGGAGCGAAAGATCAAAGAAGTGCAGGAGAACCCAGAAAATGGCCATCTGTATCGGCATATTCCTAGTCAGAACGAGGTCGAAGGTTGCACACCTTGGAAGCTATGTGTGCCAAAGCACCACCGACAGGAAGTTCTACAGGAAAATCACGATCAACCAGGGGCAGGGCACATGGGAATACGGAAGACCATCGCACGTGTTTGCAACCGATACTATTGGCCGGGTTTATTCAGAGAAGTAGCGAAATACGTAAAGAGCTGCGGTTTATATGAACGATACAAGGCCAGTCAACAAAAACCCGCAGGAATGATGTTAACACAAATTCCAGAAGAACCATGGGCAATTGTTTGCGCAGATTTTGTAGGGCCACTACCACGATCAAAACATGGTAATACAATGTTGTTAGTTTTCTTCGACAAATTCTCAAAATGGACGGAACTAGTACCAGCTAGAAAGGCTACAAGTGAGGTAGTGCAGAAGGCTCTCAAAGAAGGAATAGTTAGCCGTTTTGGAACCCCAAAATGTCTAATAACGCACAACGGAACGCAGGTTACCAGTAGATCATTTATCAAATTCCTATCCGACTACGGCATTCAACAGAAGCTGACAGCTCCCTATACTCCACAAGAAAATCCAACGGCAAATCGCACAGTGAAGACGATGATTGCACAATACGCAGGGGATAAAGTGATGTTTGTATTCTTTTTGTTGAGGTTTTTTTGTTATCATATTTTTTTGCAGTGTGTGGAGTCGAATGGGTGTAAATGGTGTATCGATGCGCTAACTGCCCCAGTGGCCCAAGGATACGCCATCGGCCTCCTAAGCCGGGGATTGTGGGTCCCATATGGGGTAAAGCTTTATGTATTTTTTCGTTAACTACTGCTTGTTGTTTTTCTTTTATTTTATATTTAAATTTAATAAAAGTTTCTTTGCAAGCAACTTACCGGTATTGGTCGACTTGTTAAAATATCAACTAATTGATCCTCTACATGCATAAAGCCGGTTTGTATGAGACCTTAAATAAAATAACGTTAAAGTGTAGGTATATAAATATAGGTTATTTATAAAATCATATTAATAGTTTTTTATAAAAATTTAGTTTTTTTTTAGAAGTTGTAAAATAATTTAATTTTAAAATAATTTATTTTGTCTATATAATTTTTGTCCCTTCTGAGCGTTTTTTTTTTGTCCAGTTGTAAAATTAAGTCTTAAGGATTTTTCAAAAATAGATTTTTTATGAAAAAAATGTACTTTGGATTTCAAGAAGAATTCTTGACAAAAAGTACGAAAAAACAGAAGTTAGGAAGAACATGTAAATCAATTGAATAGATAATCATTCATTCAAAGCAAATTTCGATCTACCAAGGTCAAATACCATTTGGTTTAAAGATTGATGTTTAACTATTGACGTCATCCGTCTTCAATGGCGGTGTGAATAAAACGGCAAACCACTCCGAAGAGATTGTGTGGTTACAATCGAAACTAGTCAGGTCAACCTGTCCGTGAAAATCTGGGTTCAACTCTCAGCTCAGTCAAGAATGAAAAATTATCAATAAATTTTAATTTATTTCATGTTGTAAAATTCCTGTCTTCATGAAAATAATTTAATGAAAATTAAATTCAATGAACTTAAGCCTAATTAAAATAGCGAAATTTGGATTAAAAACCATTTACAGTTCAATAAAATAACCAAAAGACATAATAATTATTGAAAACATTTATTTTAATTTTCGTTTTAGTAATTTTTGCTAATTTTAAGATCTCTTTTTCATGTTATTTTTTTACGAACTTAGTTAAATTACAAAATTTAAAATATGTATTTTCACTGATTTGTTTATTAGTTGTTTTATATTAATACCTAATATACAGGCCTGTTCTGAAAATCACATTTTATCGAAGTGATTTGAAACCACAAGAAAGGTGTTCTGGGCAAATTAAACAACTTTTTAAAATCACTTTGTTATTTTTGCGACTATTGTAAGATGACCGTCATAGTAAATAACTTAATAAGACATTGAATGTGTTGTTTATTAATTTTTTTATGCAATAAGTTGTTTTATTTACAACAAATCATTTAAAATTAAATTCGACCACAGTACAAAAATAAAATTTGCATTTGTGACTTCTGTTGTAATTTCAGGCTTGTTTTTTAGTTGAATAAAAAATCGCTAATTTGCTAACAGCGGCATGATAGCAAAGTCTAATATTTATTAAAAAACGTTAAAGCTCTGAAGAATCACAGAAAAAATCGCTTCTATCCGCGAACATGGCTACAATTCACGAAAAATTGCAAACTTGTAAACAAACCCTAAAACTTATTTGAAATCGCCAAATGGGCTAAAAAAAAATCAAAATATCGGAAAATAAAAAAATATTTTTGCAAAAATAGCTAAAATTCGCGAAAATTTTTAATATTACAAACAAGCCATAAAATTGATTAAAAGTCCGTAAAACTTAAAGGAATGGCAAAAATTCGGTAAAAATTGCTAAATTAGTAGAAATTCGCAAAAATTTGTTAACAGCGACAAGATAGCAGAGTCTTCTGTTTATTATAAATCTTTAAAGCTGTAAAGAATCAGAAATCTTACAGGAACAAATCGCTTCTATCGCGAACATGGCTAAAATTCGCAAAAAATTCCAAAATTTAAAAAAGACCTAAAACCAACTTGTGATCGCCAAATCGGTTAAAAAACAAATTATCGGAAAATAGCATAAAAAGAGTTAAAAAATGAGCTACGCCTTTGTAGAACAAGCAGGTGTTAAAAAACTTGTGTTTGCTTGTGCTTTCGACAATTGAAAATCACACCGAAAAACACGAAAACGGTGTGATTTACAGAACACCACCAAATCACACGTGTGATTTTAAAAGCACATGTGATTTGAAATCACATGATTTTCAGAACAGGCCTGATAGTAATTTGTTTAATATAATTGTTAATGATTATTTAAAATTTTAATACATATAAAGGGCTTTCATGATATCGCTTAGAAGTATCGCAATCTGTTCAAACTGTTCATTTTAAAATTGTATGATAATTCATTTACACAAACTTCTTAAATTAAGCGAGCAATTTACTGTTCAATGGTGCATTTATACAAACAGATTTCTTTAATGCTTACCGTAATTTTGAACTAAAAATTTAATCATTTATAAGTCACTAAAAATAAATACTTCCAATAACTTAAGCAAACTAGTCTTGGCTTTCTTATGCATTTTTAAAAACCAATTTCACATTTTAATCACAATGTTCAACTTTTATTTTTTTTTTTAATTTATTTTTGTATTGACGTTTCTTACAAACTGACATTGCATAATTGTTTTAAATTACACAAAAATTAAAAAGGGTCTTCACGAAAAGAGTCTCGCAAATTTGTTCATTTGCACAAAGGACAGTTTTAAGCGATTTCATGAAAACTCTTATTTTTTCTATATTGGTCAAATTTTTTCTAAATAATTTTTTGTACGGTTTTAGCTTTTTTTTTTAAATAAATTTTTTAATTTGTTGCTAATGTTCTTTTTATTAAAATTTAAAGCAGGATTTTCAAAAACTCTTCAAAATTAATAGCTATTAAAAATTCTGAAACCGTAAGAGAATCAAACTTAGCATAATTTAAATATTTGTTTCTTTTAATTCCGTTATATAGCTATTAAAATTAATATACAGATCGGACCAAATAGCTCGTAAACATCACAAAAGTTTTCTTATAAAAAATCTTATTTAGTTTGAAATCTTCAAATCTTTGCATACAATATTTTAAATGATAATATATGTTATTATTTATAGTCCTGAATTAAAAAAGTTTAAATTTTAGAAAGTATGCAAATTAACTAGTATTAAGCTGGAAAAATATCAGTTGATATTTACATATACATAATTAATTACTGCAATGAATTTCGTTTCAGTAAGTTCGAATCTGTCATTAATTCTATGCCATAAATTTTAACAATCAATGTACATTTTCTTTATTGAAATGTAATGTATCATTTACGCAATGAACTAATTTCGTTCAAATGATGTATAACTTGTCTTGAATGAAATGAAATCTTTTCAATTATTTAAAAACATTGTTTCATTATACAATGATATTTTTCTTATTTTACGTTAATACAACGAAAAAATGTCATAAATTTTACATTTATGCATCGTAATGGTTATTATATTCTCGCTATTTTTTCAATGTGCGTTTTGAGTAATTGTAATTTTATTTCGTTTGTTTCTCTTATTCCTGTTACTAAATCAAGTTATACAGGCCTCTTCTGAAAATCAATTTTTATCAAAGTGATTTGAAACCACAAGAAAGGTGTTCTGGGCAAATTATTTTGTGATTTCAAAACGTTCAGCTACGTAAACAACTTTTTAAATTCACTTTGTTACTAGTTTCTATTTTAGTATAGTTCAGTTCTACTCCAAGTTCAGTTCTAGAGTAGTTTTAATGTTAAGTTTAATTTTAATTCTAGAAAAGTTCTTGTTCCGTTAAAGTTAAGTTTTTGTTGAGTTCCAGTTGATATTCTAATCAATAAAATATAGCTGAGTTCTAGTTCAGATTCTCTAACAGATTCTAGTTCACTTCCCTGTTCACTATTTCTAGTTTTGTTTCTGGTGCAGTTTTTTCTTATCTTAGAGTTGAGTTTCTAGTTCTGATTCTAGTTCAGTTTCCAATTAATTTCAGTTCCAGAACAGTTTCAATACAGTTCTCAAAAAAACTAAACAATTTTCGCTGTCATTTCAAACCTACCTTCCGATTTACAATGGCTGCAACAAAAACAAGTCATCGGAAACATAAACAAGGCTAATACGCAAAACATAACGGGAGTGGAAGATTTTATGGAACTAGAAATAAAGAAAACGATATCAAGTTGAAACAATTCTCCCTTCAACGCTTTTTTTTCTTACACTGCATTTAAGAAATCACCCCAACCGGGCATAAAACCAGGAGCGCGGGTAAACAATAGTACAACCATGCACACAAACCACCATAAAATTTGCCACTCGTGCACCAATTCCTCGTACTTTTGCAATACCACCGCTTTAACAGTATCCGATGCTCCAGTGCCTTTGGTTACTTCTAAGCCCTCTTTGCTGTTGGGACGAAACATTCCAAAGTGGGTTATTTTCAAGCAAAGATAAAGTAATAAAGTATCCAAGACAACCATAGGTAAAGCCCAAAACATAAAAGTCGGAAAATCGATTTTGTCGGTGGCATCAGGAAAGCGACTAAAATGTCATTTTTATTCAAAACAGTTAAATTAATGTTCCCTTAATGCGAATTTGTTAAATACTTCTCATATATCCCTTTCAAAGTCAAATTTGTGCCAGTTCCTATAAGAGTCCCACAGCCGCCTGTAGTGGCGGCATAAGCCATCCACAGCAGGTTCAAAGCTTTCGTCCATGTACACATTAATAACGTTATTCTGAAATCATTCAAAAAGAATGTTTAAATATAATTTTTGTTTTTTGTTTTTTAACTTAAATACCGTTTCCAATTCCTTAATTACTGCTTTAATAATACGACACATCATGGCTGTTGATGCGGAATTTGAAATCCACAACGAAATAAAACTAGTTACACAAATTAAGCCAAAGTGTAAACTATAAAGTTTTGGGTAAAACGTTATGAAAGTTAACATTCCATTTTATAATATTTACCGCCTGGGACTACACAAAACAATAAGTATAGTTTTCAAGGCCAATCTTTTGTGTAGATTACAATATTCCACAGCCAAAGCCACCATTAAGCCTCCCAAAAACATGACAAGAGTATCTTTAAAATATTGTTGACAGGTTGTCTCCGAATCCTGATAGAGTGTGAGAATAAATTTTTCCAAGTAGTTGAGGAAAAGTAATTTAATTTTAAGATTTAGACCTTTTTTTTTTTGTACAGTAATTGAAAGTCGGTTTTATAAACGTATTTTTACTGAAATCCCAGCTTCTTTTGTGGTCCGGTTTTACTCGTTATCGTTAGTTTAAATTTGGTATAGTTTGTAATTTTATAGCATTTGATTGAAAACATACCCGTTTTAGTTGTTTTATTTTAGTTCAGTTCAGGGTGGTTCCTGCGTGTTTCGATTCGTAAGAAATAATTTACGAATTCGAAAAATTTGCTTTGAATAAACGGAAGTTTTTTAAACTTTCTCGAAAAAAAAAACTTTTCCAAACAACAACTCTCTACTACGAACTGCACTACTATAGAATTGACCTAGAACTGCGTACCGCGTATTTCGAGTGGAATGAAATTATTAACGAGTTCGAACAAATTGTATTTGTTTCAAATGAACGGATTTTTTTTTTTCCTTCATCGACAACAAAAACATCGCTTTATAAAACAGTACCTCCCTTTCACCAACCCAAACTTTTTATCAAATTGTCAATTTGTTTATATATACAATTCTACAATCGTTTCGAATGATAATGCAAATCCTTATACACAGCACAAACAGTAAATTGTTTGTTTCTAATCGAAATACATACGCGAAAAACCCCCCCAGTTATAGTTTAATTCTACAAAGAAAAAAATAAAAATTGTGATATTAATTAAAAAATTAATTTAATTTCCACCAGTAAACAAATTAATAGTATTAATTAAAAGTATAATTCACTTGATTAAACGCTTAATTCACTTGATTAAACGTTTTATTCCATTGATTAAATGTTTAATTAAAACTGATTGTATTTTTGATAAATGCTTTAATTGATGAAACATGTTTTCTGTGTAGTGCATTTCTAGTTTAGTTCAGTCTTATTTTAGTTTGGTTCTGGTTCAGTTATAGTTCAGTTCGAGTTTAAATTAAGTTATAATTCAATTCTAGTTCAGCTCTAGTTTTAGAACCTAATCTTGTAAAACGCAACGCAACGCCAAAGAATTGCATTAAAAGCAAAAACAATGTCACATATTTTGTAATTTTGTTGTTGCTTTCTACAGAAATTCATGTACCGTTTTTAAATTTTCAACGCCACGAGCAATGGAGCGTTTAAAATTTTAAAACGCAATGTGAATTTCTGTAAAAGCAACAACAAAATTACAAAATATTTATGACACTGTTTTTGCTTTTAATGTAATTCTTTGGCGTTGCGTTGCGTTTTACACAATTAAGGCCTTAGTTTATTTTTATTTTGTTTAATATTAGTTTCTACTTTAATTCCAAATTGCTTATTGGCTTACGGCCTAAGTTATAAAAAATAAAACGGGTTAATAAAGGGTTTATGAAATGGATTTTGTATGAAATGGATTTTGTATGAAAATCCGTTTCATAAACCCTTTATTAACCTGTTTTGTTTTTATAACTTAGGCGGTTAATATTTACTGCCTGTTTTTAGAACATGAGGGAAAAGTTCGTTTGTTTAACTTACATTTGAAACAAATGTAAAAATGTTGTTTTTGCTTCAAATATAAGTTAAACGAATAAGTTTTGCGCTCGTGTTCTAAAAACAGGCAGTTAAATTAATTGTAGATCTTTCCAAACTTGGTCATACGTTTTGATTGAAAGCTTTTTATTCTGAATCGCTTCTTTTATAAACAACCAAATTATGAATAAAAATTTCCCGGGAGTTTCTTCACCTTCTTCTAAATTCTCTATTTAAATTCAATTCTAACAATGGGAAAAAGGAATAAACTACCGGGGAATTTTTGTTCATAATTGGACTGATAATCGGTTTCGGTTTAGTTTTAATTAAAATTTAATTTCCTCACCAAGACTCCCAATAATGGCAGAGCAAAAAGAGGCATTAACGAAGTGACATACAGTGGAATACCAAGAAAAGATTTTTGAAGATTAAACAAATTAATTTAGTGGGTCTAAGAGCTTTCTGCTGTAAATTTTGTTCAAAATTGTTTTCAAAGAGTTGCAAGAATAGTCTTTATAACAAATATCACGTTTAGGCGGGGTTAGTGTTTACTTACAGCTCCTTCACAGGTATGGGTAACAAAATCAAAGGTACTAACAGAGTAAAAACGCCCTTCCAATGATGGCCACAGAACATTCCAAAAGTGGGTTTTACTTCTTCTATATCGCTGAGAAAAAAAGATAATTATAACTTTAAATATAAATGATGATATTAAAATAAATCTTACGCTATTTTATTGTAAATCTTTTTAAAAAAATATATTTATTGGCTTTAAAATTTTTTAAAATTGAGTGGAACTTCATAGTTTAATTTTGACATACAAAAAATTATTTTATAATTATTTTTTTAAACAAGTGTTTATCATGGTATTTTTTTAACTAAACCATTTCTTATAAATTTTCTTTATTTCCAGATTTCTTTAAATATTTTTCTGTTAACATTCTTCGATCCTTAACAATGAGAAAAATTACCTAAAGAAATTTAGGTGTTAATTTAATTTAATTTTTTATTCTTGTTCCATCAAAGTGGTACATTTCATAACCCCTTCTTTCAATGACAGTGAGTGAAGTAAGCAGTCCCGTTAGATTATGCTTATGAAAGTCCCGTTAGATTATGCTTATGAAAGTTAAGTTAATATAATGATAAGTTTCGTAACATTAATTACAAAATCATTAAAATGGGTGATTCAAGTAGAGATACTTTTTTTAATAGCATTTTTTACATATCACGTGTGAGTCGTGTCATGCTGTCATGTTATTTTTGTTAAGTATTGTTTGGCATTTCATAATGGAAAGACTTACAACTGAACAACGTTTACAAATCGTTCATCTTTATTACGAAAATTCACGTTCTGTGAGGAATGTTTTTCGTGCACTTCGCTCAACTTATGGTCAACATAATCGGCCTACTGAGCGTACTATTCGCAACCCCATCACCCATTTTGAGACCCAGCATTCATTATTGGATAATATTCGATATAGACCACGTCCAGCACGCTGTGAAGAAAATATAGCGGCCGTAGCTGAGAGTGTACACGAAGACCGTGGAGAGTCGATTCGGCGCCGTTCGCAGCAACTCGGACTGACTTATGGAACGACTTGGCGAATTTTACGTAGAATTGAAAGCGTAGAAAATACAGCTTGTGCAACAACTGAAGCCGCTCGACCTTCCCAAGCGACATCGCTTCGCTCTATGGGATCTTGAAAAGTTCCATTTCAGGATCAATGGGTTTATAAACAAACAAAATTGCCGCATTTGGGATGAAGAACAACCTGAATAAATTCAAGAACTGCCACTTCATCCAGAAAAAACAACGGTTTGGTGTGGTTTGTGGGCCGGTGGAATCATCATTCTTTAAAAATGATGTCGGTGCGAACGTAACCGTCAATGGCGACCGTTATAGTGCCATGATAACCGACTATTTGATGCCTGAAATTGAAGCTCGTGATCTCGGAGCTCGTGGTTCCAGCAAGACGGCGCCACTTCCCGCACATCGCATCAATCAATGAATTTTTTGAGAGAACACTTCGGTTAGCACATAATTTCACGTTTTGGGCTGGTCGATTGGCCACCAAGATCGTGTGATATCACACTGTTAGACTTTTTGCTGTGGGGATTTGTAAAGTCTAAAGTTTTTGCGGAAAAACCCGCTTCGATTCAGGCCTTGGAGGAAAACATCACGCGTGTCATTCGCCAGTTACCAGTCGAAATGCTCGAACGAGTCATCGAAAATTGGACTCAACGGATGGACCATCTGCGACGTAGCAACGGCCAACATTTGATAGACATAATCTTCAAAAAAATAAATGCCAAAGAATCTTCTTTCAAATGATAATAAACATTCCCCATTTAATTTGAATTTTCTGTTTTTTTTTTTTCTTTAAAAAAGTAGGGAACCTCGAAATGGATCACGCATAGTTACCATTATTTATTTAATTCTATTTGTCGACATACCAAGCGTGCAAGTGCCTACAAGTGGCTGCATGTCTCTAACTAGGGATATGTTTATGAAAACATCAAATGTTTTTCAAGGATGTTTGGCCTAAAGGAGCCTTGTTTGTACACATCACTTAGCACACGAAAGCACTTACATACATATACTCATTTGATTTGTCTATAATCAACATGAGAATTGTTTATTCATAAACACTTACACTCAAAAAATCCATGTCTTATAGTAAAATACAATTAGATTAAACAAAAATTTCTTAATTTTGTAAATCTATTTCTCAAATCAGTTATAAAAAAAATGCATTAAATAATAAAATTTACTTTGCATGTGCCCGGCAAAAAAAAAACTGAACTGGCAAGTTGCTTTATTAAGCTATTTGTTTTTTTTTACAATTCTACAATTATAGTTGGAAAAAAACCAGCAAATTGTAGGGAATGTAAGAAAAGATAAATTCACTGTTTATTGTTGTGGCTTTGTTGAAGCTTTGATATTGTAACAGCCTGAGTGTTTTAAATTCTTATTCACTTTATAGTCTTATTTGTATAATATTTTTAGCTTTTCTAAAAAAATACAAATTGGGAATTTAGCACGTCATCGAGACAGCTTATTAATAATAAAATTAACTATTCGTTTAATAGAAATATTTTCAAAGGACTTTGAAAAAAATGCAACTAGTAGCACTGTACAATAATTTCGAACTTTTTGCATAACTACGGGGTTCGTGTAGAGGCGGAATTTTATTTGTGTGGGGTTAAGGTTTCGCCCTTTTGGCCTTTTTGTGCAGCTTTTCTGTATTCAAAAAATTTATTATTTTTTTAAACTTATATCCAATTCTCTGCACTCTGATATATGATATGCCTACCTCCCCACTGTGCATTGTAGGCTCAATGAATGAAATGAGGTGATGTATGCCCATCCGATTGGCGTATTTTTTTCACTCTTGAGTTTGGCTATTTATTTTTGTTTGTGATGATATGTTATGCGCCCCATACACGGTTCAATTCAGTTGTCAACTGAGTCTTTCAACTGAATTGATACTGGGCCACACACTTCTTCACCTGAATTGAAAGACTTTAATTCAACTGTCAAATGTTGACAGCTGATCAAGAGACTTGAGCACCCACAGTACAATCGAATTTAAAGGCTTAGTAGTCAACTTGAAAAAATCAAAATCTTTTGATTTTTCTTCAACCAACTCGACAACCGTCAAACTAATCAACTGACAAGGCCATATACGCTTTGATTTGGACAACAACCCACTCAGTTGACAATTGAATTGAATCGTGTATGGTCTGCTTTAAACAAATCATCTCCGCCCTCACCCTTCTTAGGGGGTTTTTAACAATTTATTAGAATAAAGCCGAAAATTACCGTTATGAACGGCAGTTAGAGGGCTAACACAAAAATATTTTCCATAATATTTTTTACAAAAATATGTATTTTTACTGATTTGTTTATTAGTTGTTTTATATTAATACCTATTATACAGGCCTGTTCAGAAAATCACATTTTATCAAAGTGATTTGAAACCACAAGAAAGGTGTTTTGGGCAAATTATTTTGTGATTTCCAAACGTTCAGCTACGTAAACAACTTTTTAAAATCACTTTGTTATTTTTGCGACTATTGTAAGATGACCGTCATAATAAATAACTTAATAAGACATTGAATGTGTTGTTTATTAATTTTTTTATGCAATAAGTTGTTTTATTTACAACAAATCATTTAAAATTAAGAAAATTCGACCACAGTACAAAAATAAAATTTGCATTTGTGACTTCTGTTGTAATTTCAGGCTTGTTTTTTAGTTGAATAAAAAATCGCTAATTTGCTAACAGCGGCATGATAGCAAAGTCTAATATTTATTAAAAAACGTTAAAGCTGTGAAGAATCACAGAAAAAATCGCTTCTATCCGCGAATATGGCTAGAATTCACGAAAAATTGCAAACTTGTAAACAAACCCTAAAACTTATTTGAAATCGATAAATGGGCTAAAAAAAAAAAATTAAATATCGGAAAATAAAAAAATATTTTTGCAAAAATAGCTTAAATTTGCGAAAATTTTTAATATTACAAACAAGCCATAAACTTTATTAAAAGGCCGTAAAACTAAAAGGAATGGCAAAAATTCGGTAAAAATTGCTAAATTGGTAGAAATTCGCAAAAATTTGTTAACAGCGTTAAGATAGCAGAGTCTTCTGTTTATTACAAATCTTTAAAGCTTTAAAGAATCAGAAATCTTATAGGAACAAATCGCTTCTATCGCGAACATGGCTAAAATTCGCAAAAAATTGCAAAATTTAAAGAAGCCCTAAAACCAACTTTTGATCGCTAAATCGGTTAAAAAAACAAATTATCGGAAAATAGCATAAAAAGAGTTAAAAAATGAGCTACGCATTTGTAGAACAAGCAGGTGTTAAAAAACTTGTGTTTGCTTGTGCTTTCGACAATTGAAAATCACACCGAAAAACACAAAAACGGTGTGATTTACAGAACACCACCAAATCACACGTGTGATTTTAAAAGCACATGTGATTTTAAATCACGTGATTTTCAGAACAGGCCTGATAGTAATTTGTTTAATTTAATTGTTAATGATTATTTAAAATTTTAATACATATAAAGAGCTTTTTTGATATCGCTTAAAAGTATCGCAATCTGTTCAAACTGTTCATTTTAAAATTGTATGATAATTCATTTACACAAACTTCTTAAATTAAGCGAGCAATTTACTGTTCAATGGTGCATTTATACAAACAGATTTCTTTAATGCTTACCGTAATTTTGAACTAAAAATTTAATCATTTATAAGTCACTAAGAATAAATACTTCCAATAACTTAAGCAAACTAGTCTTGGCTTTCTTATGCATTTTTAAAAACAAATTTCACATTTTAATCACAATGTTCAACTTTTATTTTTTTAATTTATTTTTGTATTGACGTTTCTTACAAACTGACATTGCATAATTGTTTTAAATTACACAAAAATTAAAAAGGGTCTTCACGAAAAGAGTCTCGCAAGTTTGTTCATTTGCACAAAGGACAGTTTTAAGCGATTTTTTCTATATTGATCAAATTTTTTCTAAATAATTTTTTGTACGGTTTTAGCTTTTTTTTTAAATCAATTTTTTAATTTGTTACCAATGTTCTTTTTATTAAAATTTAAAGCAGGATTTTTAAAAACTCTTCAAAATTAATATTTATTAAAAATTCTGAAACCGTAAGAGAATCAAACTTAGCATAATTTAAATATTTGTTTTCTATAATACTTAAAACTTTAATTCCGTTATATAGCTATTAAAATTAATATACAGATTCGGACCAAATAGCTCGTAAACATCACAAAAGTTTTCTTATAAAAAATCTTATTTAGTTTGAAATCTTCAAATCTTTGCATACAATATTTTAAATGATAATATATGTTATTATTTATAGTCCTGAATTAAAAAAGTTTAAATTTTAGAAAGTATGCAGGCAAAGTAACTAGTATTAAGCTAGAAAAATATCAGTTGATATTTACATATACATATCTATAAAACCTTCGTAAATGTTACGATTTTTTTAATTACTGCAATGAATATCGTTTCAGTAAGTTCGAATCTGTTATTAATACAATAAAATTTTGTCATTAATTCTATGCCATAAATTTTAAAAATCAAAGTACATTTTCTTTATTGAAATGTAATGTATCATTTACGCAATGAACTAATTTCGTTCAAATGATGTATAAATTGTCATGAATGAAATGAAATCTTTTCAATTATTTAAAAACATTGTTTCATTATACAATGATATTATTCTTATGTTACGTTAATACAACGAAAAAATGTCATACATTTTACATTTATGCATCGTAATGGTTATTATATTCCCGCTATTTTTTCAATGTGCGTTTTGAGTAATTGTAATTTTATTTCGTTTGTTTCTCTTATTCCTGTTACTAAATCAAGTTATACAAGCCTCTTCTGAAAATCAATTTTTATCAAAGTGATTTGAAACCACAAGAAATGTGTTCTGGGCAATTTATTTTGTGATTTCAAAACGTTCAGCTACGTAAACAACTTTTTATATTCACTTTGTTACTAGTTTCTATTTTAGTTTAGTTCAGTTCTACTCCAAGTTCAGTTCTAGAGTAGTCTTAATGTTAAGTTTAATTTTAATTCTAGAAAAGTTCTTGTTCCGTTAAAGTTAAGTTTTTGTTGAGTTCCAGTTGATATTCTAATCAATAAAATATAGCTGAGTTCTAGTTCAGATTCTCTAACAGATTCTAGTTCACTTCCCTGTTCACTATTTCTAGTTTTGTTTCTGGTGCAGTTTTTTCTTATCTTAGAGTTGAGTTTCTAGTTCTGATTCTAGTTCAGTTTCCAATTAATTTCAGTTCCAGAACAGTTTCAATACAGTTCTCAAAAAAACTAAACAATTTTCGCTGTCATTTCAAACCTACCTTCCGATTTACAATGGCTGCAACAAAAACAAGTCATCGGAAACATAAACAAGGCTAATACGCAAAACATAACGGGAGTGGAAGATTTTATGGAACTAGAAATAAAGAAAACGATATCAAGTTGAAACAATTCTCCCTTCAACGCTTTTTTTTCTTACACTGCATTTAAGAAATCACCCCAACCGGGCATAAAACCAGGAGCGCGGGTAAACAATAGTACAACCATGCACACAAACCACCATAAAATTTGCCACTCGTGCACCAATTCCTCGTACTTTTGCAATACCACCGCTTTAACAGTATCCGATGCTCCAGTGCCTTTGGTTACTTCTAAGCCCTCTTTGCTGTTGGGACGAAACATTCCAAAGTGGGTTATTTTCAAGCAAAGATAAAGTAATAAAGTATCCAAGACAACCATAGGTAAAGCCCAAAACATAAAAGTCGGAAAATCGATTTTGTCGGTGGCATCAGGAAAGCGACTAAAATGTCATTTTTATTCAAAACAGTTAAATTAATGTTCCCTTAATGCGAATTTGTTAAATACTTCTCATATATCCCTTTCAAAGTCAAATTTGTGCCAATTCCTATAAGAGTCCCACAGCCGCCTGTAGTGGCGGCATAAGCCATCCACAGCAGGTTCAAAGCTTTCGTCCATGTACACATTAATAACGTTATTCTGAAATCATTCAAAAAGAATGTTTAAATATAATTTTTGTTTTTTGTTTTTTAACTTAAATACCGTTTCCAATTCCTTAATTACTGCTTTAATAATACGACACATCATGGCTGTTGATGCGGAATTTGAATTCCACAACGAAATAAAACTAGTTACACAAATTAAGCCAAAGTGTAAACTATAAAGTTTTGGGTAAAACGTTATGAAAGTTAACATTCCATTTTATAATATTTACCGCCTGGGACTACACAAAACAATAAGTATAGTTTTCAAGGCCAATCTTTTGTGTAGATTACAATATTCCACAGCCAAAGCCACCATTAAGCCTCCCAAAAACATGACAAGAGTATCTTTAAAATATTGTTGACAGGTTGTCTCCGAATCCTGATAGAGTGTGAGAATAAATTTTTCCAAGTAGTTGAGTAAAAGTAATTTAATTTTAAGATTTAGACCTTTTTTTTTTGTACAGTAATTGAAAGTCGGTTTTATAAACGTATTTTTACTGAAATCCCAGCTTCTTTTGTGGTCCGGTTTTACTCGTTATCGTTAGTTTAAATTTGGTATAGTTTGTAATTTTATAGCATTTGATTGAAAACATACCCGTTTTAGTTGTTTTATTTTAGTTCAGTTCAGGGTGGTTCCTGCGTGTTTCGATTCGTAAGAAATAATTTACGAATTCGAAAAATTTGCTTTGAATAAACGGAAGTTTTTTAAACTTTCTCGAAAAAAAAAACTTTTCCAAACAACAACTCTCTACTACGAACTGCACTACTATAGAATTGACCTAGAACTGCGTACCGCGTATTTCGAGTCGAAAGAAATTATTAACGAGTTCGAACAAATTGTATTTGTTTCAAATGAACGGAATTTTTTTTTCCTTCATCGACAACAAAAACATCGCTTTATAAAACAGTACCTCCCTTTCACCAACCCAAACTTTTTATCAAATTGTCAATTTGTTTATATATACAATTCTACAATCGTTTCGAATGATAACGCAAATCCTTATACACAGCACAAACAGTAAATTGTTTGTTTCTAATCGAAATACATACGCGAAAAACCCCCCCAGTTATAGTTTAATTCTACAAAGAAAAAAATAAAAATTGTGATATTAATTAAAAAATTAATTTAATTTCCACCAGTAAACAAATTAATAGTATTAATTAAAAGTATAATTCACTTGATTAAACGCTTAATTCACTTGATTAAACGTTTAATTCCCTTGATTAAATGTTTAATTAAAACTGATTGTATTTTTGATTAATGCTTTAATTGATGAAACATGTTTTCTGTGTAGTGCAGTTTTAGTTTAGTTCAGTCTTATTTTAGTTTGGTTCTGGTTCAGTTATAGTTCAGTTTGAGTTTAAATTAAGTTATAATTCAATTCTAGTTCAGCTCTAGTTTTAGAACCTAATCTTGTAAAACGCAACGCAACGCCAAAGAATTGCATTAAAAGCAAAAACAATGTTACATATTTTGTAATTTTGTTGTTGCTTTCTACAGAAATTCATGTACCGTTTTTAAATTTTCAACGCCACGAGCAATGGAGCGTTTTAAATTTTAAAACGCAAGGTGAATTTCTGTAAAAGCAACAACAAAATTACAAAATATTTATGACTCTGTTTTTGCTTTTAATGTAATTCTTTGGCGTTGCGTTGCGTTTTACACAATTAAGGCCTTAGTTTATTTTTATTTTGTTTAATGTTAGTTTCTACTTTAATTCCAAATTGCTTATTGGCTTACGGCCTAAGTTATAAAAAATAAAACGGGTTAATAAAGGGTTTATGAAATGGATTTTGTATGAAATGGATTTTGTATGAAAATCCGTTTCATAAACCCTTTATTAACCTGTTTTGTTTTTATAACTTAGGCGGTTAATATTTACTGCCTGTTTTTAGAACATGAGGGAAAAGTTCGTTTGTTTAACTTACATTTGAAACAAATGTAAAAATGTTGTTTTTGCTTCAAATATAAGTTAAACGAATAAGTTTTGCGCTCGTGTTCTAAAAACAGGCAGTTAATTTAATTGTAGATCTTTCCAAACTTGGTCATACGTTTTGATTGAAAGCTTTTTATTCTGAATCGCTTCTTTTATAAACAACCAAATTATGAATAAAAATTTCCCGGGAGTTTCTTCCCCTTCTTCTAAATTCTCTACTTAAATTCAATTCTAACAATGGGAAGAAGGAATAAACTACCGGGGAATTTTTGTTCATAATTGGACTGGTAATCGATTTCGGTTTAGTTTTAATTAAAATTTAATTTCCTCACCAAGACTCCCAATAATGGCAGAGCAAAAAGAGGCATTAACGAAGTGACATACAGTGGAATACATTCTGTGATCCAATAAAGACAGCAAATTATAATCACATACACGCAACGATATACCTAGAAAAGATTTTTGAAGATTAAATTAATTTAGTGGGTCTAAGAGCTTTCTGCTGTAAATTTTGTTCAAAATTGTTTTCAAAGAGCTTAAAGAATAGTTTTTATAACAAATATCTCGTTTAGGCGGGGTTAGTGTTTACTTACAGCTCCTTCACAGGTATGGGTAACAAAATCAAAGGTACTAACAGAGTAAAAACGCTCTTCCAATGATGGCCACAGAACATTCCAAAAGTGGGTTTTACTTCTTCTATATCGCTGAGAAAAAAAGATAATTATAACTTTAAATATAAATGATGATATTAAAATAAATCTTACGCTATTTTATTGTAAATCTTTTTAAAAAAATATATTTATTGGCTTTAAAAATTTTTAAAATTGAGGGGAACTTCATAGTTTAATTTTGACATACAAAAAATTATTTTATAATTATTTTTTTAAACAAGTGTTTATCATTGTATTTTTTTAACTAAACCATTTCTTATAAATTTTCTTTATTTCCAGATTTCTTTAAATATTTTTCTGTTAACATTCTTCGATCCTTAACAATGAGAAAAATTACCTAAAGAAATTTAGGTGTTAATTTAATTTAATTTTTTATTCTTGTTCCATCAAAGTGGTACATTTCATAACCCCTTCTTTCAATGACAGTGAGTGAAGTAAGCAGTCCCGTTAGATTATGCTTATGAAAGTCCCGTTAGATTATGCTTATGAAAGTTAAGTTAATATAATGATAAGTTTCGTAACATTAATTACAAAATCATTAAAATGGGTGATTCAAGTAGAGATACTTTTTTTAATAGCATTTTTTACATATCACGTGTGAGTCGTGTCATGCTGTCATGTTATTTTTGTTAAGTATTGTTTGGCATTTCATAATGGAAAGACTTACAACTGAACAACGTTAACAAATCGTTCATCTTTATTACGTAAATTCACGTTCTGTGAGGAATGTTTTTCGTGCACTTCGCTCAACTTATGGTCAACATAATCGGCCTACTGAGCGTACTATTCGCAACCCCATCACCCATTTTGAGACCCAGCATTCATTATTGGATAATATTCGATATAGACCACGTCCAGCACGCTGTGAAGAAAATATAGCGGCTGTAGCTGAGAGTGTACACGAAGACCGTGGAGAGTCGATTCGGCGCCGTTCGCAGCAACTCGGACTGACTTATGGAACGACTTGGCGAATTTTACGTAGAGATCTTAAATTGAAAGCGTAGAAAATACAGCTTGTGCAACAACTGAAGCCGCTCGACCTTCCCAAGCGACATCGCTTCGCTCTATGGGCTCTTGAAAAGTTCTATTTCAGGCTCAATGGGTTTATAAACAAACAAAATAGCCGCATTTGGGATGAAGAGCAACCTGAAGAAATTCAAGAACTGCCACTTCATTCAGAAAAAACAACGGTTTGGTGTGGTTTGTGGGCCGGTGGAATCATCAGCCCATATATCTTTAAAAATGATGTCGGTGCGAACGTATCCTTCAATGGCGACCGTTATAGTGCCATGATAACCGACTATTTAATGCCTGAAATTGAAGCTCGTGATCTCGGAGCTCGTGGTTCCAGCAAGACGGCGCCACTTCCCACACATCGCATCAATCAATGAATTTTTTGAGAGAACACTTCGGTGAGCACATAATTTCACGTTTTGGGCTGGTCGATTGGCCACCAAGATCGTGTGATATCACACCGTTAGACTTTTTGCTGTGGGGATATGTAAAGTCTAAAGTTTTTTCGGACTAACCCGCTTCGATTCAGGCCTTGGAGGAAAGCATCAAGCGTGTCATTCGCCAGTTACCAGTCGAAATGCTCGAACGAGTCATCGAAAATTGGACTCAACGGATGGACCATCTGCGACGTAGCAACGGCCAACATTTGATAGACATAATCTTCAAAAAAATAAATGCCAAAGAATCTTCTTTCAAATGATAATAAACATTCCCCATTTAATTTGAATTTTCTGTGTTTTTTTTTTTTCTTTAAAAAAGTAGGGAACCTCGAAATGGATCATCATTATTTATTTAATTCTATTTGTCGACATACCAAGCGTGCAAGTGCCTACAAGTGGCTGCATGTCTCTAACTAGGGATATGTTTATGAAAACATCAAATGTTTTTCAAGGATGTTTGGCCTAAAGGAGCCTTGTTTGTACACATCACTTAGCACACGAAAGCACTTACATACATATACTCATTTGATTTGTCTATAATCAACATGAGAATTGTTTATCCATAAACACTTACACTCAAAAAATCCATGTCTTATAGTAAAATACAATTAGATTAAACAAAAATTTCTTAAATTTGTAAATCTATTTCAACATTTTTCATTTTTCGAATTTATTCTATGAGTTAAATTTTAGTTATGTATTTTATAAAGTTTTTTTGTAATAGCTCTATTCCTTAAAATTTTTTAGAAATGACTTTATAATGTTGAATATAATAAAGTTGCTTATGAAAAAAGAAATAATTCCCAATATCTATTTGTAAATCTATTTCTCAAATCAGTTATAAAAAAAATTCATTAAATAATAAAATTTACTTTGCATGTGCCCGGCAAAAAAAAAACTGAACTGGCAAGTTGCTTTATTAAGCTATTTGTTTTTTTTTACAATTCTACAATTATAGTTGGAAAAAAACCAGCAAATTGTAGGGAATGTATACATTCTTATAAGAAAAGATAAATTCACTGTTTATTGTTGTGGCTTTGTTGAAGCTTTGATATTGTAACAGCCTGAGTGTTTTAAATTCTTATTCACTTTATAGTCTTATTTGTATAATATTTTTAGCTTTTCTAAAAAAATACAAATTGGGAATTTAGCACGTCATCGAGACAGCTTATTAATAATAAAATTAACTATTCGTTTAATAGAAATATTTTCAAAGGACTTTGAAAAAAATGCAACTAGTAGCACTGTACAATAATTTCGAACTTTTTGCATAACTACGGGGTTCGTGTAGAGGCGGAATTTTATTTGTGTGGGGTTAAGGTTTCGCCCTTTTGGCCTTTTTGTGCAGCTTTTCTGTATTCAAAAAATTTATTATTTTTTTAAACTTATATCCAATTCTCTGCACTCTGATATATGATATGCCTACCTCCCCACTGTGCATTGTAGGCTCAATGAATGAAATGAGGTGATGTATGCCCATCCGATTGGCGTATTTTTTTCACTCTTGAGTTTGGCTATTTATTTTTGTTTGTGATGATATGTTATGCGCCCCATACACGGTTCAATTCAGTTGTCAACTGAGTCTTTCAACTGAATTGATACTGGGCCACACACTTCTTCACCTGAATTGAAAGACTTTAATTCAACTGTCAAATGTTGACAGCTGATCAAGAGACTTGAGCACCCACAGTACAATCGAATTTAAAGGCTTAGTAGTCAACTTGAAAAAATCAAAATCTTTTGATTTTTCTTCAACCAACTCGACAACCGTCAAACTAATCAACTGACAAGGCCATATACGCTTTGATTTGGACAACAACCCACTCAGTTGACAATTGAATTGAATCGTGTATGGTCTGCTTTAAACAAATCATCTCCGCCCTCACCCTTCTTAGGGGGTTTTTAACAATTTATTAGAATAAAGCCGAAAATTACCGTTATGAACGGCAGTTAGAGGGCTAACACAAAAATATTTTCCATAATATTTTTTACAAAAATATGTATTTTTACTGATTTGTTTATTAGTTGTTTTATATTACTACCTATTATACAGGCCTGTTCAGAAAATCACATTTTATCAAAGTGATTTGAAACCACAAGAAAGGTGTTTTGGGCAAATTATTTTGTGATTTCCAAACGTTCAGCTACGTAAACAACTTTTTAAAATCACTTTGTTATTTTTGCGACTATTGTAAGATGACCGTCATAATAAATAACTTAATAAGACATTGAATGTGTTGTTTATTAATTTTTTTATGCAATAAGTTGTTTTATTTACAACAAATCATTTAAAATTAAGAAAATTCGACCACAGTACAAAAATAAAATTTGCATTTGTGACTTCTGTTGTAATTTCAGGCTTGTTTTTTAGTTGAATAAAAAATCGCTAATTTGCTAACAGCGGCATGATAGCAAAGTCTAATATTTATTAAAAAACGTTAAAGCTGTGAAGAATCACAGAAAAAATCGCTTCTATCCGCGAATATGGCTAGAATTCACGAAAAATTGCAAACTTGTAAACAAACCCTAAAACTTATTTGAAATCGATAAATGGGCTAAAAAAAAAAAATTAAATATCGGAAAATAAAAAAATATTTTTGCAAAAATAGCTTAAATTTGCGAAAATTTTTAATATTACAAACAAGCCATAAACTTTATTAAAAGTCCGTAAAACTAAAAGGAATGGCAAAAATTCGGTAAAAATTGCTAAATTGGTAGAAATTCGCAAAAATTTGTTAACAGCGTTAAGATAGCAGAGTCTTCTGTTTATTACAAATCTTTAAAGCTTTAAAGAATCAGAAATCTTACAGGAACAAATCGCTTCTATCGCGAACATGGCTAAAATTCGCAAAAAATTGCAAAATTTAAAGAAGCCCTAAAACCAACTTTTGATCGCTAAATCGGTTAAAAAAACAAATTATCGGAAAATAGCATAAAAAGAGTTAAAAAATGAGCTACGCATTTGTAGAACAAGCAGGTGTTAAAAAACTTGTGTTTGCTTGTGCTTTCGACAATTGAAAATCACACCGAAAAACACAAAAACGGTGTGATTTACAGAACACCACCAAATCACACGTGTGATTTTAAAAGCACATGTGATTTTAAATCACGTGATTTTCAGAACAGGCCTGATAGTAATTTGTTTAATTTAATTGTTAATGATTATTTAAAATTTTAATACATATAAAGAGCTTTTTTGATATCGCTTAAAAGTATCGCAATCTGTTCAAACTGTTCATTTTAAAATTGTATGATAATTCATTTACACAAACTTCTTAAATTAAGCGAGCAATTTACTGTTCAATGGTGCATTTATACAAACAGATTTCTTTAATGCTTACCGTAATTTTGAACTAAAAATTTAATCATTTATAAGTCACTAAGAATAAATACTTCCAATAACTTAAGCAAACTAGTCTTGGCTTTCTTATGCATTTTTAAAAACAAATTTCACATTTTAATCACAATGTTCAACTTTTATTTTTTTAATTTATTTTTGTATTGACGTTTCTTACAAACTGACATTGCATAATTGTTTTAAATTACACAAAAATTAAAAAGGGTCTTCACGAAAAGAGTCTCGCAAGTTTGTTCATTTGCACAAAGGACAGTTTTAAGCGATTTTTTCTATATTGATCAAATTTTTTCTAAATAATTTTTTGTACGGTTTTAGCTTTTTTTTTAAATCAATTTTTTAATTTGTTACCAATGTTCTTTTTATTAAAATTTAAAGCAGGATTTTTAAAAACTCTTCAAAATTAATATTTATTAAAAATTCTGAAACCGTAAGAGAATCAAACTTAGCATAATTTAAATATTTGTTTTCTATAATACTTAAAACTTTAATTCCGTTATATAGCTATTAAAATTAATATACAGATTCGGACCAAATAGCTCGTAAACATCACAAAAGTTTTCTTATAAAAAATCTTATTTAGTTTGAAATCTTCAAATCTTTGCATACAATATTTTAAATGATAATATATGTTATTATTTATAGTCCTGAATTAAAAAAGTTTAAATTTTAGAAAGTATGCAGGCAAAGTAACTAGTATTAAGCTAGAAAAATATCAGTTGATATTTACATATACATATCTATAAAACCTTCGTAAATGTTACGATTTTTTTAATTACTGCAATGAATATCGTTTCAGTAAGTTCGAATCTGTTATTAATACAATAAAATTTTGTCATTAATTCTATGCCATAAATTTTAAAAATCAAAGTACATTTTCTTTATTGAAATGTAATGTATCATTTACGCAATGAACTAATTTCGTTCAAATGATGTATAAATTGTCATGAATGAAATGAAATCTTTTCAATTATTTAAAAACATTGTTTCATTATACAATGATATTTTTCTTATTTTACGTTAATACAACGAAAAAATGTCATAAATTTTACATTTATGCATCGTAATGGTTATTATATTCCCGCTATTTTTTCAATGTGCGTTTTGAGTAATTGTAATTAGAGTTGTGTCGGTCATGAACGAACTGGATCAATTGAACGGATCAGTCAGATGAACGATGACCGGCCGTTCAGTTTCATCGTTCAATTTCGTTCAATCGTTCACTTGGGTCTTTTGAATCAGTCGGTCACTTGCTTGCCGGACAACTGGTTGAAAAGAAACAACAATACTTTTGTGTTGTATAAGTTATGCAATTATAATATACTTCTTTCTTTTACTCATTGCCACATTGCTTTACACATTTTCATAATACAATCAGGGTTGTCAAGTTTCTTGGCGACATAATTTTCGATTTGGCGATATGGCGACTTTTTTGGCGGCTTATAAAATATATGGCGATTTTGTTGGCTATTGATTTTCTATAAACTTGTTTTGAGACTGTTGGACAAATTTACCGTTTGTTATTTAGAAAGATTATATCAATGATGGTATTCCATCTAATATATATCAGGTTTTGCATAAAGTTTATAGCTATAAGGATACGTCAGGTACTTACCATTTTAAAGAACTTGCTTTGACTGTCTTTATATGCATTTAATTCCAACTGCTAATGTCTGTGTTGAAATAGTTCTTTTTAATAATTTACTCTACTAAAACTCGCCTTCATTGTTACGAGTTATAAATTATATGAATGTAAATAGCACTTTTTGTACCTTCGCACGATATTTTGAACATACATTGTTAAAAAAAACAGTAAGAATTGCCTCGCCGGTGAAGTGTATAGCGTTTTAGATATACATATATCCAATATTTGTTTAATACTAAACACAAAAAAAACGTTTTGCTGCTTTAATTAGATTATTATAAACTATTGTATATTTTGTGTGTTCACCAATAATTTTACTTTTATTGAAAAAAATATACATATATCAAGGCGACTTTGTCCCATTTTTGGAGAATTTTAGCGATTCAGAAGAAATATATTTTTTTAGGATTTATAGAAAACATTCGAGAAAGTTCTAAAATAAATTTTATGTGTTCAAAAACGCAAAATAAGCCTTGGCGATTTTTGACATTGAATTTGGCAAAAATCATCAAAATAAATCTGACAACCCTGGGTGCTTTTCACAATTTTTCTACAATTTACATGAGCGTTGCCAGTTGTTCTTAATACCAAACCCGCCAAATGCTAATTTTTTTCATTTGAGCAGAAAATTTTATAAATATTTATTTCTTTTAATTTTTTAAATAAGTCCTATAAATAAATAACCAAATTCGATATTCGCTTTATTTATAAAAGCTTAGTAAAGTTTTAGAGCACGAAATTAGTATGGAAAAAAACTTTTAATGTATACATTACATCCGTTTATGAATAAGACTCTTAAAATATAAAAAAAATTAGCAATGTATGTTTGTTCGGTGAAATCTTGCAACTCAATTTTGAAGCAGATACCTCGAACCGATTGAGCTGTCATTTTTAAACACGTTTAGTTAAGATGACGATGCATGGTTAACTATGTTACGTTATTCTAAATCTAGCATTATAAGATACCCAAGATGGCAGACTTATTTTTAATGTATTCCTACAATATGAGTATCAAATGGGAGGGCTTGCTGAGAATAAGTGGAAAAAGAAAGTGACTTTACTCTAAATCATATATGGCGGACTAAGTTTTTAATGCTTGCCTTCAAGATGGGTATCAAATGAAAGGACTCATGAGAATATGAATGCTAGTTTTAATATAAACTAAAAGTAAATAATCTTTTTAAAAAACAAGCTTTTATTGAAATGCGCTTCAAAGAAAAATATAAATGAATAGTATAAAACTACTATCAACTTATAACGGATTACATAATTTATATGATATACGAGATTAACTTGTGTAGACAAACAAGTAAATTATATAACTTGATGTGAATGATTTAAACTATTAAACTTTTCAAACCATGTAAATACTAGTACTTAAATCTCGCGACTAGCTTTTAAATCAAATAAATTGTGTAAAGACAAGCGACAAGCTTTTATATCATATAAATTTATTAATGATGTTGTTAAAAGTTGATAGTTAAAGTTTATTTCTCTTTTTTTTAGCGCATTTTAATAAAAGCGTGTTTTTTAAAAAGGTTTTTTAGTTTTTATAAAATAAAAAATAAAATTTATATTATCACATATTTTGAGAATATAACACATATAACGCATGAATAATAATAATAACTATTGCTATTTGTGCATATTGTAATATTATTTTGGTATTTAAATTGTGTAATTCATTTTTAATTAATATCTCCGTTATAAAATTAACAGTAAAAAATTATCTTACAATTCCTTTATTTAAAATTATTATTTCTAATTACATTTTCAGTTTTCTAAACTTAATGCCTATTCTTTTGAATTTACTTACATAATGTTTCGAGTGTAATCTCACATGTTGTTTCTTTTAACACATTCAATCGATTGTTTAGTAAAGAGGACAAGACAAGTGCACGACTGAACGAAAGCGACAAATGATTCAAAAGACAAACTGACCCAAAAGACAAAGTGACCTGAAACGAACGATTGAACGAAAAGAACGAGCTCGTTCACTGATTCGAATTGAACGATAATGACCGGTCACTTAAACGAACGATTAAGCCCAAGACTAATTGTAATTTTATTTCGTTTGTTTCTCTTATTGCTGTTACTAAATCAAGTTATACAGGCCTCTTCTGAAAATCAATTTTTATCAAAGTGATTTGAAACCACAAGAAAGGTGTTCTGGGCAAATTATTTTGTGATTTAAAAACGTTCAGCTACGTAAACAACCTTTTAAATTCACTTTGTTACTAGTTTATATTTTAGTTTAGTTCAGTTCTACTCCAAGTTCAGTTCTAGAGTAGTTTTAATGTTAAGTTTAATTTTAATTCTAGAAAAGTTCTTGTTCCGTTAAAGTTAAGTTTTTGTTGAGCTCCAGTTGATATTCTAATCAATAAAATATAGCTGAGTTCTAGTTCAGATTCTCTAACAGATTCTAGTTCACTTCCCTGTTCACTATTTCTAGTTTTGTTTCTGGTGCAGTTTTTTTTTATCTTAGAGTTGAGTTTCTAGTTCTGATTCTAGTTCAGTTTCCAATTAATTTCAGTTCGAAAACAGTTTCAATACAGTTCTCAAAAAAACTAAACAATTTTCGCTGTCATTTCAAACCTACCTTCCGATTTACAATGGCTGCAACAAAAACAAGTCATCGGAAACATAAACAAGGCTAATACGCAAAACATAACGGGAGTGGAAGATTTTATGGAACTAGAAATAAAGAAAACGATATCAAGTTGAAACAATTCTCCCTTCAACGCTTTTTTTTCTTACACTGCATTTAAGAAATCACCCCAACCGGGCATAAAACCAGGAGCGCGGGTAAACAATAGTACAACCATGCACACAAACCACCATAAAATTTGCCACTCGTGCACCAATTCCTCGTACTTTTGCAATACCACCGCTTTAACAGTATCCGATGCTCCAGTGCCTTTGGTTACTTCTAAGCCCTCTTTGCTGTTATCAAATACCCACACAACTGCAGTTTAATTTGGCTTTTCATACAGGAATATTTTTTTGAAATTAAAGTAGATAATAATGAAAGATGTACAGCGCTTTCTACGATTTTAACAGATATTCAAAATATTTGAACCCGAATATTTGGTAAGGTTAAAGCCCCATTTAGTAATTTAACAGCCTTTAATACATTTTAATTTTTATTTACAGATTTTATTTCTTCTATTATTATTTACAACTAAATTACAAAAATCAAGTACCATACTTATTACTTATACTTAAAATTTATCTTATCTAGCACTTTCAAATTAGTAGTAACAGTATTGAAAGAAATTTGAAAATGAGTTTATATTGTTTTATTTGCAAAAAAAATTTGCCGATTTCAAAAAGATCGCTTGTCATTTAAAATATTTTCATAACCTACCACCAAATAATTTATACGAATGTGCCTTTATAAGTTGCAAACAAAAGTTTAGTAACTTCAAAAGTTTTTCAAAACATGTGCGAAATAAAATAGCAAAAAATATTATTCAAAAAGGAGAAAATATAAAATCTGTGAAAGAAAATAATTTAAAAAGTAACATGTTAGAAAGAGAAAATGAATTTATAGAACAAGAAAATATTTTAGAAACGGAAAATTATGATATAGAAACAAACATCAATAATTCAGAACCGCAACAGAATTATTTCAAATCCGATATTTTAGAAATTAATTGTTCTAAAATTACGAGAAAATCTTTACCTTTTTTGGCAAAACAGTCTTTTAAATTGGCTTTGACTAAATTCTCATCCTATAATTTTTCTAGAAAAGATGCTACAAGATTACAAGAAACTATAGAAAAAAATTTAACACGTTCAATTAGAGACGAAATTAAACAAATAATTAATGACCTGCAAGAGAATGACTTGACGCAAATAAAAGATAGCCTACAAAATCTTGTGTCCTTTTGCGATAAACCATTTGATGGTTTTGACACGGAGTATAAGTTTATAAAAACACTAAAAAACATAAATTTGAACGAAAGTCCACAGGTAATAAAATTAAACAATACAATTAGCAATATTGTTTTAAATCATGTTAATACAATGGATGAAGTTGTTACAAAAGGAGTTTTATTTCCAATTAAATTTCAATTACAAAAATTTTTTGAAATTCCACAAATTTATGAGGAATTTAAAGAAACTATGCAAAATATAAATAATTGTGGGACCTTAAAAAACTTTTGCAATGGTAAAATATGGAAAAAAAGCTTAAAAACTACAAGCAAAAATTTGTGTTACCATACTTTTTATATTTTGATGATTTTGAAATTAACAACCCCCTTGGCTCACACAGTTCAAGCCTTATGGGGGTATATTTATCTCTTCCTTCTGCTCCGGAATTTTTATTTAAGTCTAACGATGTTAAAGATTTTGGTAATGATAAATGTTTTTTTAAATTGATCGAAATTCTTAATGACTTAGAATCTAATGGAATAGAGATTGTGACTAAAAATGGAAACTATAAAATTTAATTTAGCTTAGCATTGATTGTTGGTGATAATTTAGGTTTAAATAATGTCTTAGGATTTTCAAGATCCTTTTCATCTAAATATTTTTGCAGGCTTTGCAAAATTGACAAGGCGGAATCTAAAATTAAATATGGAGAAGACGCGAATAAGTTAAGAGATGACTTAAGTTTAAATGATTTAGAAAAAAATGGCATTAGACAAAATAGTATCTTTAATAAGGTCAATAATTACCATGTTGTTGAAAATTTCTACGCAGATTTATTGCACGATGTTCTAAAGGGTGTTTTAAAATATGATTTTTGCCACATACTATTATTTTTCATAAATAATAAAACATTTGATCTTGAACTTTTTAATATTCGAAAACAAAATTTTAACTATGGAGAACAGGATATCGGAAATAAATCTCCCAAAATTAAGATAAGCCATCTAAAGTCATCTAACTTGAAAATGTCTGGCAGCGAAATGCTTACTTACTTTTGCTCAATTCTTTCCATTGTTTATTGGGGATTTGGTAGATATCAACTCAGATATATGGAAATTTGTAACAAATTTAGTTGAACTAATTGATTTATTACTATTAACACATTTTACAAATTTAGACATTATAAATTTAAAATCTCACATTGATTATCATAACCAAAAATATATAACACTTTTCTCAGACAATTTAAAACCAAAGCATCATTTTTTGACACATTATTGTAGAATTTTAGAACACTCTGGCCCATCTGTTTATTTGTGGACTTTCGGCTTTGAATCAAAACATCGACAATTAAAATCTTATGTTAAAAATATAACTTCTAGAAGGAATATTATATTATCATTGGCAATAAAGTTTTGCATATCTTTTTCAGAAACAATTTTAAATTTTGAAAAAAAGACTTTCGTTATGGGAAATAAAAAGTACAATGTTAACAATTCATTATTCTTTGAAATACTAGTAAAGTTCATAAAAACGGATGATTTAGAACGGTGCACATGTATCAAAAGTTTTGAACGTTATGGGACTTTATATAAAAATGGCTTTATTATTTATAATTACGACCCAGATTTTAATGCGTCAAAAATTCTAGAAATTTTTGAAATAAATGGCAATATATTTTTGTTATGTCAAAAAATACAGATTTTATCATATGTAAAATCTTTTTCATCGTATTCTGTTAGTTCTAAGTTGTTAGACTATAACATACTATCTGCAAGATCTTTAAAATCGCCTCCAATTCACATTCATGAATTAAATAATAAATATTATTTAAGACCCAAAAATACTTGGTAGCTGTTTTATTATAAATTGAAATATATGTATAAACACAATAATTCAAAATTTAATTTTATAAATTTTTGTATATTAAATAATTAAAGAAAAATCTTGTTTTGTTTTTAAATGAGCAGAATTGTTATTAATATGTACTTCATTTTATGTTAAGAATTATTAGAAACTTTTTTTGTTAATGTTATTATATTAAATGTATTTGAAATAAAACATATAATTTCTTTAATGCCTAGTTACTATATTTAATTTATAGTTAAAGAAAAAAAGGCGTATATATATATATATATAATGTATGTATTTATCAGCAGAGCATATTTCTTAAAACACTAAACAAGTAGGTATACAAATCAAACAAATTTGGTTCAAAAAATAATAGTTTTTAGTACATCCTTCCCTTAAAAAGAGTATAGATGTACTTAAAATTAATATTTTCATTTATTGCTTAATGAAAAATGCTTACTAAAATATAGGCGTACTTACCAAATTTTTGGAAAATATTTGCTTAATTTTAATTTATTTTTCTAAGTTTTAATAAATACATATTACTGATAAGTAAGCATGTTCTTTGAAAATATGAAAAATTTACCATATATCAGTAAAAATAAAACAAAAACATAGTAAGTATTTCCTATTTTAAACGAATTTATGTCCTAATAAGTGGATATTTTTTCTAAAAGTCATGAAATGGGTGGGTTGAATAGCAGTATTTTTTATTGACTTTAGCAAACATATTTACTAAATCGAAGTAAGCATTTCAATCCTTCAGAGAATATTTTAACTTAATACTGGTAACATTTCCACTATTTTAAGTTCAAAAATTTTATCTATTTAACTTAAAGTTTGGAAAAGTTGTCTCATTTCCCATATCATAATAAAATTATCTGAACTAAATCAAAGGAAGTTTTTACATGTTTACGGGATATATTAAGATAATTATAAATCTAAATTTTAGAACAAAAGTTTATATTGCTTAGTAAAAAGTTATTTAAATGAAGTAAAATTTTGGTAAAAATTAAAAATTTTGATGTAGTAGTGAATAAAATTTATTTCTTAATAACAAGGAATTTTTTTACTAAATTGCTGTATAAAATGTCTTTGGCGCCATACGACAGCCACAGTGTACTGAACTTAAGTAAAATTTCCTAAGCTTTAGTTAATTTTTTTTTGAGTGTAACATTTGCCCTATTTTAAGTTAAAAAATTTTATCTATTTAACTTAAAGTTTGGAAAAGTTGTCTTATTTCCCATATCATAATAAAATTATCTGAACTAAATCAAAGGAAGTTTTTACATGTTTACGGGATATATTAAGATAATTATAAATCTAAATTATAGAACAAAAGTTTATATGGCTTAGTAAAAAGTTATTTAAATGAAGTAAAATTTTGGTTAAAATAAAAAATTTTGATGTAGTAGTGAATAACATTTATTTCTTAATAACAAGGAAATTTTTTACTTAATTGCTGTAAAAAATGTCTTTGGCGCCATACGACAGCCATAGTGCACTGAACTTAAGTACAATTTCCTTAGTTTTAGTTAATTTTTTTTTTAGTGTAATAAATGACAAATTAAACCATCACGAAGGAAGTTTCTCAGGATGCTGGTAGTTCATCGGAAATATCAAAGCGGTATAAAACGTGCCAGCTACCATTAAAAAGTTGTTGCTACCTTTTCGTGACCATTGATTAGAAATCGGATCGCAGAACACGCAAAATATGTGATGGCTGTAAACGGCCAATATGCAACACGAATAGCAAAATAATTGCTCCACGCTGTACAAAACTTTTAATTTCCTAAGGTTTATTTTACACTGCATTTACACGTGAAAGTACTTTCATGAAATTTCTGTATACGTATAACAAATAAAAATTTCAATGAAATAGACGACTTTCTTAAAAATTTCTTTTGCGATTACACAGGAAAGTGAAAGTTCATTTTAAAAATGTCGTCAAAGCGAAAAGTTGCATAAATTATTTAACTTCTAGAATTAAAAAATCTAGAAATGGAAGGTATATATATGTATGATTTATTATTCATATCCCATAAAATTGGGTATGAACATTATAAATTTAATTGTACTTTGGTGGTTTAATTTTTCCTTCATTTGTGTTGTTTTGATTACTACCTAATGAGTGTTGCCAACGTTATCACATACAAAAATATATAGTTGGAAATAATTATTATGTTAACTTATTAATAACATTATTTTTTATGTATATTTAAAGAAAAATATTATAAATACATTCATACATACACACAAGAAAATACAAATAACTTTTTTTTTTTTTTTTTTGAAAATGCTATAAAAAAAACTACTGAATATTTTCTCAAAATTCTTTTTTTATTTGAAAGTACAATCCTTCCGGGTAATAATGGAAAATAATTTCATTCGAATGGTTGCCTCGGCTGGCCATGCAGTAGCCTACACGATCGGTCCAATTTTTAAGCACATTATCGATTGTGTGCAGCTGTATTTCACCAATGGCTTCACGAATATTGTCCTTTAAAGCGTCAATTGTCTCTGACTTGTCGACGTAACATTTATCTTTGACGGCACCCCACAAATAATAGTCCAACGGTGTCAAATCGCAGCTCCGAGGTGGGCAAACGACAGCAGCTCTGCGGCGGATAATGCGATCTACAACAACATGGCGCAAACATCGAGTGTAGCTTCGGCTGTGTAGCGCCGTCCTGTTGAAACAAAATGTTGCCAATATCCTCCTCTTTAATTTTTGTGAACAAAAATTCGTTCAACATGGCCCGATAACGATCGCCATTAACTGTAACGGCCACTCCTTGCTCATTTTTGAAGGAAAAATGGCCCAATTATGCCTCTGGACCAAAATCCGCACCAAACAGTGACTCGTTTTGGGTGCAACGGCTTCTTTTCAATGTATGCGTGCGGGTTATCTGTGCCCCAAATGCGACAAATTTGCTTGTTTACATACCCGACAAGATCAAAATGAGCTTCATCTGAAAAGATGATTTTTTTTGGCAAAATCGGCATCTTCTGTAAGTCGATCGCAGGCCCACTTAGCAAAGCGAAAACGCATTGGATGGTCAGTTGGCTTCAACTCCTGAACCAATTGGACTTTGTATGGCGTCATACCAAGGTCTTTATGCAAAATTTGTCTCAATGATGTCTCCGAAATGTTCAATTGTTGAGAACGACGGTGAATTGATGTTGATGCCGTTTCACGCACACTTTCTGCCACAGTAGCAATATTCTCGGGTGTACGCACTGTTTTTGGCTTCTCACGCTTTGGTTTATCGATGAGGATGCCAGTTTCTTTCACTTTTTTCACAAGATAACGAACATACGGAGCTGACGGTGCTTCCCTTCTTCCAAAATCCGTACGCAATTTTCGAACACATTCTGCAACATTGCCATGATTTTCAAAGTAATGTCGCAATATTTCCCAGCGTTGTTCAAGCATATACACAACCATATTCGTTCAGCGGAAGGATAAAACTAATTATCTGTCAAATCAGACATGAGCTAAGTGTTACCATTCACGAAATAAGCACTAGTTGAAAAAAACGTTAGATGGCGGACCCGTTACATATTAAATTAGGTAATTTCTATGTTCGAAAGGGTATCTTAATATATTGTTAAAATTACTTAAAAACTTGGAAAATTTACCAATGATTGAAAAGTTATTTTATTTTTTATTATTTTTTCTCTCATTATTTATTTATTGAATCTTCATATATTAAATATGAACTAACAATAATTTTTTTTTTTTTTTTTAACCATTTATTGAAAATTATATTATACATATTCACAATAATTTATTAATTTAAAGTTAAGAGATTAATCTGTACAATTTTTCACCTTAAATATTTAAATACCAAGTAATAATATATAAGTATACAAACATATAAGCTTTTTAGAAAGGAAAAGTTAACAAAACCCATTGAAATATGAAAAAAAAAATCGTTTAGAAAGTAAAAAAAATAATAAGTTCAACTTATAAACATAAATAGTTGATGTGGGAATAGCTAGAGTATCGGCAGCGATTTGCGAAATTTTCATATAAAATTAGAAGTTTATCACTTACTAATTTTATTTTGGACATAGAGTGTAGTGTTGATGTCGAAAAATGATTTGGTAAATTGTATATCATTTTGAGAAGTTTGTTTTGACAAACTTGTAGTTTCTTTAAATGACACTTAGAGGCAGTATACCACACAGGAGCCGCATAGAACAAAATGGCATGAAAAACTGCTTTTAATAATAGAAGCTTGTTATCGATGCTCAATTCTGAATGTCTATTAATTAACGGGTACATAACTTTTGTTGTAAAGTTTATTTTATGTATTATATAGCTTATATGATCGTTAAAAAGCAATTTTGTATCTAGTACAACACCCAAATATTTAACTTTTGTTTCCCAGGGAACCCTAGTATTTCCAACTGTAATATTAGATTGGGGAACGAAGCACTCCTTTCTTCTCCTAGTAAAAAATATAGAATGCGTTTTGGAAGGGCTTATCATGATTTTCCATTTGTTGAAAAAGTCGACTACTATTTTTCCTGAAATTTCCAGGTTATTAATGATTTCTTCTGCTAAAATGTCAGTGCTTAAAATGGCAGTATCATCTGCAAATTTTGAGAAATTGCAACCATCCAGGACTGGGAAGTCATAGGTAAAAATATTGTATAAAATCGGTGATAAGCACGAGCCTTGTGGACAACCAGCAGGAATATTATAAGTTTGTGAAGTACTGTTTCCAATATGAACTTTAAACGATCTGTTCGACAAAAAACTTTTTATTATTTTTATAATAGACATATCCATGCCAATTGTAAACATTTTGTGTATAAGTGCATCGTGCCATACGGAGTCAAATGCGGCTTTAATATCCAATAGGACCATTGCAGTAGATTTTCCACAATTAAAATTACTTTTTATAATATTTTTTATTCTCACAAGAGGCTGTATGGTATTATGCTGCGCTCGAAAGCCAAACTGCTGTGATGGCAAAATGTTGTTATCATCAATAAAGTTAACAATTTTTTCTTTTATAATTTTTTCTAGTATTTTACTTAAGGAGTTTAGTAGACTAATGGGACGATAAGATTCTGGACAGTTACTGTCCTTACCTGGTTTGGGAATTGCAATAATCTTCGACTGCTTCCAGATTAAAGGAAAGTAGCTTTGATTTAAACACGAGTTATAAATACGACAAAGTAACTGAAGACCCTTAAAATGTAATTGTTTTAAACAACGATTAGAAACCCCGTCAATACCCGGCGATTTCTTTGCTTTTAGTTGTTTAATTATGGCTTTAACTGAACTAACACTTACTATAATATTATTTGTAAGCTGACTTTGATTTTCAACCATATCAATTGAATTGCTAACGAGCCGTTTTGTATTCTGATCACTTAGGTCAGAAGATATAGTGTGATTCAAAACAAAAGTTTGAGCCAGGATTTCTGACTTTTGATTGTTCGTTATATAAACGTTGCCATTTTGTTTAAGTGATGGAATACATTTATTTTTCTTCTTAATAATTTTTGATATATTCCAAAATTTAGTAGAAGCTTTTGGCAAACTATTCAATAGATTGTTCCATTGCGAATTTCTAAACTGGAAAATTTTTTCAGATATGAGGTTATTTAGAAAAGTCATTTGAGCCTTATCTAAAACGGTCCTATGTCTTATCCATTTCCGTCGAGATTGGTTTCTCAACTTAAAGAGGTGCAAAATTGGTTGTGGTAGCCTTTTTACAAAAATGTTGGACACTATCCTTTTTGGTACACTGATATCAATAGCATCTTGAACGACTTTTGTAAAAAGTTCTATTAAATTATCAACGTCATCATTTCCATTTACTTCCATGTCTAAAAGTGTGTCAATATTGCTATTAATATAGTTTTTAAATGTAGCCCAGTTTGCCTTTTTGTAATCAGGTTTTAACAGATGAGAACGTGTGGTAAATAAGTCAATAGAAGTAAGCACTGGTAGATGGTCTGAATTTAAACTATTGGGAACTTCAGCACCATTAAGTTTATCAGAAATATTAGTAATGAAAAAGTCTAAATCAGAAGCATTTGCTGTACTACTCGCAGGAACCAGTGTTGGATTAGGCGGGTAGTTTAATGCAAAAGCATTAACTGTAGTTAAATCAAAAAGTATCTTACCCCAGCAATTGGCTTGTAGGCATCCCCAACTTTGATGTCGGCAATTAAAATCGCCTCCTAAGATATATTTACCTTTGATCCTAGCAAATTTCTTTAAATCTGATTTAAAATTATTTTTCTTCACGTCTAACGGACCAGCGGAGCCTCCAGGAAAGTAACACCTATAAATATCTAAGGTTGAGTTATCTGAAAGAGTGATTTGTATGCCAATATTTTCAACAAGTTGTGTGTCAATTTCAGAAAGAACCTCGTGTTTTATATTTTTTCTTATAAAAATTGCAACTCCCCCTCCTTTCGACCCTATTCGATCTTTACGGTAGCTAAAAAAATTTTGATGTTGTACAGATATGTCTTGACTTAACCAATTCTCGCACACCAACGCTACATCTATATTTTCTCTTAATAAATAATCAAAAAATTCTTTAAGTTTTCTGCGCATACCTCTAGCGTTCCAAGTTAATATTATAATTTTGCTATCCATGTTTACGACAAAAATTTAAAGGCCAATGATGTAATAACATCAAGTTGCTCTAACTTTGTCTTACAATTTTTTAAACTATTAATGAGCTCAAAAGTCATTTCTTTAAGCTGATTAACAGAAAATAAATCAATTGAAGCAGTATTACCACCATTTGATGAGAGAATGTTAGCATAGCTCAAATTACTCAATATTGGTTGATTTGGTACTATATTTTGATTGTTATTAGTTGGCCTTACTTGACCAGCGTTTTGTTGAGTAATTCTAGTTGATCGATAACCGTTAGAAAAGCGTTTTCTTAGTTCAACATACGAATTTCTACTGGGACAAGAGTTATCGGTTGATTTATGTTCTCCTTGACAATTTACACATTTTACTACCTCGGTTTTACAGTCAGATGTTTTGTGTGGGCCGGAACACTTTGCGCAGAATGTTTTAACATTACAGTTATCTGAGCCGTGGCCAAACATTTGGCAGTTGTAGCATTGGTTAACTTTATTTTACCCGCGAGAAAATAACAAACTTTTGCTGATAAACTTTTTTTTTCACTCAATTCAAAGATAGCAATTTGTAAATCTCTGAGAAATGTTGCAGACAGAAATGAGTGTTTTTATTTTGCTTTACAGACTGAAATTTGCAGTGCTACCAAATGAAATAAATTTATTCAGGGATGGAAAGTTTATTTTTATTAAACACAAAAATTCTTTTTTTTTAATATGAAATTCTGTATTTTACTTTAGTTTACAAAAACAGATAAGTATTATATTTTCATATATTTTTATCAAGCTTTAGGTCACTTTTTTATAAAAAATCAATTAAAATATTATTTATTTTTCAATATTTCGATTTCCGTTGGAAATCTTCTTCAGGAAATCTTTTTAAATAATATAAAATTACAAAATTGTTTTCGACAATAAATGGAAAAATAAATTTAAAATTTCAGTTAACAAACTTAAAAAAAAGAGAAAAGCAAACAAATTTTAAAAATATTCAAAACCTAAAATCTATTTAAATTTCCCTTTCCGTCAATCTATTTATTTTTATTTAATATATATTTTCAATCTGTGCTGTGCCATCTGAACTAAATTTTATAAATAATCAAAGACAAATCACATTTCTTAACACTTAGTAATTTTATTGTTAATTATGTATTAGATATTTATGTGCAACATTTTGTAATCAATTATTTTTTAAATTGTCTGTAAGGAATATAATTCCATAGACAAATAATAATAAATACCTATTTATAATTTTCCCTTCCATCAACCTATTTATTTTTATTCAATTAATGTCTATAAATCTGAGCTAATCCCTCAGAGTCTTTCTTGAAATTAATCCTTTTCTCAAATGGAACATTATTAATCTGTAACATTTCTAGCATATATCTACGTTTCTTAAAATTATCTATGTTAAAAATAGATGTGTTCTCAAAATCAGGATAATGATTTTAATCTCTACAATGTGTTGATAATGCCGTTCCATGGGCTGAATTAAAATTTCTATATTTTTGATTTTTTTTATAAAAAAGTGAACTAAAGCTTGATAAAAATATATGAAAATATAATATTTATTTAAAAAAGGACAAAGTAATAAGAATATAATTAATAAAAACAGATAAGAAAATTAAACAAATTTTTAAGCTGTTACTATATATAATTAGTTATAAAATAATTGGATTGTAAAATCTTTTTATTGTTTTTCTTTATATTAAAAATATTTTGTAGTTGTATTTTTCCCTGACGATGATACACACCGATATCGAAATATTGGTTATTATACATAATAAAATTAGCGTTATAATTATTTTGATATGAAAAAGTGAACCACAAGCATGAAATAAAATAGACAACAATTTAATAAATAAATGATAAAATTGGGAATCTCCAACGAAATGTCGAAAAAAATTATGAAATTATCTTTTATTTGCATAGAATACATGACCTTAATAAGCCCGATTTAGGATTTTCTAAACAAATCAATAATAAAATAAGGAAAAGGTCGATAAAAAAACTTAAATAGAAAATAAAATATATATTAGTTTTAGTTAATATACAACATTTGAAAAAATGCTTTTTGCAGCCGTATTACACACATATAGAAAAAGTTGGATGCATTTTAATTAAAAAACGGTTGTTTAAAACAGGTTTAGCTGGCTTAAAACTTTGTATTGTAGCAAAAAAGATTAAAAAAAAAAGCTAAAAACATTTTATACCTATGCTAAATAATATACCAAATGCTAAATGAAAATTTGCAGCTAACACTGCAGCCACACGATCAAGTTTTTCTTGATAGTCTTTTACATATACAGTTTGTCAAAATTTCCAAAAATTGGAAGCTGTGACGTAGGCTGCACGCAATTTTGAAGCAATTTACTTTCAAGATGTCATTAAGAGAACAATTTATAAAGAAAAACGAAAAATTTTCTCACCAAACTTGTAATCAGCTGTTTTCTTGAGCGTAAATTTATACACTCACAAAGAGAATTTTAAAGACAAGTTCGCTTCAATTTTTAAAAGTATGAGTGTATTTTGTAAAAAAGTGTGAGTGTATTAAAACTTGATAGACCAAACTTGATCGTGTAACCCTCAAGTAAACCAAAATTGCTAATCGTTAAGATACACACAGACGATGCAACATTTGTCGAAACACGCGTTACTAATTATGTTTCAGTTTTTACAACCGACGATGACACTAAAAACGAAACATTAGTATTGCGTGTTTTGTGAATGTACTACTACAAAACAAAAAAAAAGTTTTATTTTTTTTGTTTTTAAACCTATTTTATGTTCCATAAATTTGGAAAAATTTTGTATTTGCAATTGTTGCCATTTTCCGAATTCTTTCTTCATATTTTTTTCTCCGAGAGTTGCAAAAGCACCTCACACAACAATTGCTCTCAACAAAATGAGAAAGAAAAAAGAGTCAGGATCGCCACACACGATGAAACATTGTTTGGAAACATAAAATATCAAAAATTTTTGATATTTGAGAAACCAAAAAGGTAACAAATATTTCAACCAGAAACATCCCCACACACGTAGCAACATTTATGCCCTAATCATGTAAAATGCAGCGCAATGCCAAAGAATAACATTGAAAGCACAAACAATGTCATAAATTGAGTAGTGTTTTGTCTTTTGTCGTGTCCACACGTTTTTATATTTCGTCCGCTGTGTCTGTGTCAATTTGTGAAAATACGAAAGTGTCCGTGTGTGTCTGAGATTAATTAAAAGAAAAGAACTTAAAAAAATTTTAAATAAAAAAAAACCGCAACCAAATACAAATAAATAAAAACGAATAACAATAAGGAAAAATAATTTATTAAACAAACAAAAATCAAAAGCATTAAATAAATCAACCAAAATAACAAAGATACAACACAAATTAAATATATAAAAAACAAACAACCGTTGCAACATACAGAAAAGAAAAACAATAACAATATAAAAAAAAAACGAACGAAATAACATAATAAACAAACAACAATAAAAACAATCTGCCAGTGATGGTCTTTTTCGGCGTTGACCAGATCAGGGCTTTTATGGTCATTTTATGGCATTGTCCATTGTGTACCCCCTATAACCGTCCATCATATTCGTGTTAGTACGGATGTATTTGTGTTAATCGTTGTTGAACTGTTTTGGTGATGAGAGTATAACACTGATCACCAAACAGTTTCTAAACGGCAATTAGCATAGAGACATCCGTACTTTGCGTTTTATTTGAATGTTTTTGTGTTGTGATGAGAGGTCGGTTTCGAATCGACTTCTGTAACATACGTGGGCTGAGAACGAATTTTTTTCTGTATACGCTCACGTTTGTCTCCATCGGCCGGATGTTTTCGCCTTATGTGAAACACAGGTGTCTGAAAATTCCGATCCACTGGATTTTCAGATTCCTGGGTATCACCTTCTATCCCTATTTTATCTTCATCGGGGTCTTGCTATATATATACGCAATGAAGTTGTGTATCAATGCCAGCAACCAGTGGGCATGTTTGATGCGGAATTTAACTGCCTTTGGGTTAAATTCAAAATCAATACGCAGTTTTTGCATTTCGGGTTTCTTTACAGAAGTCCAAACGCGGGAAGGGATATCACTTTATCGCGCCGACTCAATATCGAAGATTCTTGAGAATTGTCCGGACAGTGAAATCGTTGTTGCTGGTGATTTCAATGTCCACAATTCTTCTTGGCTTCACCACTCGGGCCGTACAACCTATGAAGGCCAATATGTTGAGCTATTTGCTGCACATAATCACCTTGTGCAACTGGTGAATGAACCAACACATATTCCATGTGTTGATGGGCACCAACACAATACCCTTGACCTCTTCCTCTCTTCGCACCCTTAAAAGTACGAAGTAGAAGTTCTAGCACCTCTCGGTAACTCGGATCATTGCACCATTTCTGCCTCTTTTCCGTTCTCCGAACTTCGGAACGTTTCACGACAGGCTATGAAACGATCTAAATTTGTTTACGGAAAAGCACGTTGGGTTGAACTCAACGACTTTTTTCGGCATTTTAATTGGAAACTTTGTTTCGTTGACAATGACGTCAATGCCATGGCGAAAATGGTTGAAAATGTTATTATGCTAGGAATGAAAATGTTCATTCCAGTTAAAAATGCTTCGAATAAACCTAGATCTAAATCTTGGTTTAATCAGACGTGCAAATCAGCAGTCAGATCCAGAGAGGAAGCATTCAGAAAGTGGCGTGACAACAAAACCGCTGATACTGAATTGCTTCGCAAAATGGCAAGGTCGTCGTGTGCCAAAGTGCTAAGACGGGAAAAAGCTCTTCACGAGCAACGTCTTCGTGCTGAAGTTCTTACTGCTCCCCGGGGCAGTAAAAGCTTCTGGTCATTCGTTAAAAGAGTAAGGGTAAATGCTAGTTCTTCAATACCAACTCTTTTAAAGGATGGCCAAACATTCACGAACCTGGTTGATAAGGCTAATTGTTTTGCCGAATTATTTGCAAATAATTCTAACTTACCAGATAGCAATCAACCACTACCCGAACTCGAAAAAGTATCCGTAACTATGCCAAAAATATTTTTTCGGGCTCGAGCTGTTAAAAAGGTTCTTGCGGATCTCAACATAAACAAGTCTCCTGGCCCGGATGGTATACATGCACTGGTCTTGAAGCAGTGCTCTTCGACGCTAGCTCGTCCCTTAGCAAATCTTTTCAGCACTTTATACCATGCTGGTGAATTTCCCGTCTGCTGGAAAGTTGCTAATGTAACGCCAATTCCTAAAAAAGGAGTGGCTAATAACCCTGAAAATTACCGCCCAATTGCAATTTGTTCGGCACATTCCAAAGTTATCGAGAGTATGGTAAATCACCATCTTGTAAAATTTTTAGAGTCAAATAACCTACTAAGCGACCGCCAGTATGGCTTTCGTAGAGGTCGTTCTACTGGAGACCTACTGGCCCTGTTATCAGAAAAATGGTGTCGTTCCATTCACCATTTTGGCGAAAGTAAGGTAATTGCTTTAGATATTTCCAAGGCGTTTGACAGAGTCTGGCATGGTGCAGATATACTTCACTCCATCTGATCTCCTTACTATTTATACCACCTATATCCGACCGCGAATGGAATACAACTCTCATGTGTGGGCCGGTGCTTCAAGGTCTATTTTGGAGCTTCTCGACCGTGTGCAGGAGAGGGCGAAGGTTCTCATCGGCGACAGTAGGGTATCCAATTCTATTGACTCCCTTGAGCACCGTCGCAATGTGGGTTGTACTTGCCTATTTTATCGTTACTACAACGGGATGTGTTCTGATAAAATTAGGGATTTGGTTCCCGAAACCCATAGCTTTGTTCGTAATACACGTTTTTCCTCAAGAGCCCATCCTTTTGTGGTCGATTGGCCGGTGAATCGTACAACGCATTACAGGGAAAATTCGTTTTTTGGCCGGACTGTTCGTCTGTGGAATAACCTTCCTGCTGAAGTCTTCCCTCTCACTTACAACATGAATAAATTCCAGTCGAATGTTCACAAGCACTACTCCCTCTTTCCTCCTTCCCATAACCTATTTTCCTAGTTCCAACACAATGCAATGCATTAGTAGGGGTCATCCCCTGAGTGCTGGTTCTAACAAAAAAAAAAAAAAATGTTTTGTAATTTTGTTGTTGCTTTCAACAAACTTTCATTCATATATTGCCCCATTGTGCAAAATTTAGGACTTGTGCCAAAAATGTGCAAATGGGGGTAATAGAGGAAGGGTTTGGCTACATTTCCTCATATTCAGTTTTTTCCATCAAGTTATTTTTTTAACAAACTTTTTCAAACAAACTTTCATTCATATATTGCCCCATTGTGCAAAATTTAGGACTTGTGCCAAAACTCTGAAAATGGGGGATAATAGAGCAAGGTCTTGACAACATTTCACAATATTCAGTTTTTTTCCATCAAGTTATTTTTTTAACAAACTTTTTCAAACAAACTTTTTCACACAACTCACTCATTCATATATTGCCCCATTGTGCAAAATTTAGGACTTGTGCCAAAAATGTCCAAATGGGGCGTAATAGAGGAAGGGTTTGGCTACATTTCCTCATATTCAGTTCTTTTCCATCAAGTTATTTTTTTAACAAACTTTTTCAAACAAACTTTCATTCATATATTGCCCCATTGTGCAAAATTTAGGACTTGTGCCAAAAATCTGAAAATGGGGGGTAATAGAGGAAGGTCTTGGCTACATTTCACCATATTCAGTTTTTTTCCATCAAGTTATTTTTTCAATATTTTCATTCAAACAAACTTTTTCACACAACTCACTAATTCATATATTGCTCCATTGTGCAAAATTTAGGACTTTTGCCAAAAATGTGCAAATGGGGGGTAATAGAGGAAGGGTTTGGCTACATTTCCTCATATTCAGTTTTTTTCCATCAAGTTATTTTTTTAACAAACTTTTTCAAACAAACTTTCATGCATATATTGCCCCATTGTGCAAAATTTAGGACTTGTGCCAAAAATCTGAAAATGGGGGGTAATAGAGGAAGGTCTTGGCTACATTTCACCATATTCAGTTTTTTTCCATCAAGTTATTTTTTCACTAACTTTTTCAAACAAACTTTTTCACACAACTCACTCATTTATATATTGCCCCATTGTGCAAAATTTAGGACTTCTGCCAAAAATGTGCAAATGGGGGGTAATAGAGGAATGGTTTGGCTACATTTCCTCATATTCAGTTTTTTTCCATCAAGTTATTTTTTTAACAAACTTTTTCTACCAAACTTTCATTCATATATTGCCCCATTGTGCAAAATTTAGGACTTGTGCCAAAAATCTGAAAATGGGGGGTAATAGAGGAAGGTCTTGGCTACATTTCACCATATTCAGTTTTTTTCCATCAAGTTATTTTTTCAATAACTTTTTCAAACAAACTTTTTCACACAACTCACTCATTCATATATTGCCCCATTGTGCAAAATTTAGGACTTGTGCCAAAAATTTGCAAATGGGGGGTAATAGAGGAAGGTTTTGGCTACATTTCCTCATATTCAGTTTTTTTCCATCAAGTTATTTTTTTAACAAACGTTTTCAAACAAACTTTCATTCATATATTGCCCCATGGTGCAAAATTTAGCACTTATGCCAAAAATCTGAAAATGGGGGGTAATAGAGGAAGGTCTTGGCTACATTTCACAGTATTCAGTTTTTTTCCATCAAGTTATTTTTTCAATAACTTTTTCAAACAAACTTTTTCACACAACTCACTCATTCATATATTGCCCCATTGTGCAAAATTTAGGACTTGTGCCAAAAATGTGCAAATGGGGGGTAATAGAGGAAGGGTTTGGCTACATTTCCTCATATTCAGTTTTTTTCCATCAAGTTATTTTTTTAACAAACGTTTTCAAACAAACTTTCATTCATATATTGCCCCATGGTGCAAAATTTAGCACTTATGCCAAAAATCTGAAAATGGGGGGTAATAGTGGAAGGCCTTGGCTACATTTCACCATATTCAGTTTTTTTCCATCAAGTTATTTTTTCAATAACTTTTTCAAACAAACTTTTTCACACAACTCACTAATTCATATATTGCCCCATTGTGCAAAATTTAGGACTTTTGCCAAAAATGTGCAAATGGGGGGTAATAGAGGAAGGGTTTGGCTACATTTCCTCATGATCAGTTTTTTTCCATCAAGTTATTTTTTTAACAAACTATTTCAAACAAACTTTCATTCATATATTGCCCCATTGTGCAAAATTTAGGACTTTTGCCAAAAATGTGCAAATGGGGGGTAATAGAGGAAGGGTTTGGCTACATTTCCTCATATTCAGTTTTTTTCCATCAAGTTATTTTTTTAACAAACTTTTTCAAACAAACTTTCATTCATATATTGCCCCCATTGTGCAAAATTTAGGACTTGTGCCAAAAATCTGAAAATGGGGGGTAATAGAGGAAGGTCTTGGCTACATTTCACCATATTCAGTTTTTTTCCATCAAGTTATTTTTTCAATAACTTTTTCAAACAAACTTTTTCACACAACTCACTCATTTATATATTGCCCCATTGTGCAAAATTTAGGACTTGTGCCAAAAATGTGCAAATGGGGGGTAATAGAGGAAGGGTTGGGCTACATTTCCTCATATTCAGTTTTTTTCCATCAAGTTATTTTTGAACAAACTTTTTCAAACAAACTTTCATTCATATATTGCCCCATTGTGCAAAATTTAGGACTTGTGCCAAAAAATCTGAAAATGGGGGGTAATAGAGGAAGGTCTTGGCTACATTTCTCCATATTCAGTTTTTTTCCATCAAGTTATTTTTTCAATAACTTTTTCAAACAAACTTTTTCACACAACTCACTCATTCATATATTGCCCCATTGTGCAAAATTTAGGACTTGTGCCAAAAATGTGCAAATGGGGGGTAATAGAGTAAGGGTTTGGCTACATTTCCTCATATTCAGTTTTTTTCCATCAAGTTATTTTTTTAACAAACTTTTTCAAACAAACTTTCATTCATATATTGCCCCATTGTGCAAAATTTAGGACTTGTGCCAAAAATCTGAAAATGGGGGGTAATAGAGGAAGGTCTTGGCTACATTTCACAATATTCAGTTTTTTTTTCCATTAAGTTATTTTTTCAATAACTTTTTCAAACAAACTTTTTCACACAACTCACTCATTCATATATTGCCCCATTGTGCAAAATTTAGGACTTGTGCCAAAAATTTGCAAATGGGGGGTAATAGAGGAAGGGTTTGGCTACATTTCCTCATATTCAGTTTTTTTCCATCAAGTTATTTTTTTAACAAACGTTTTCAAACAAACTTTCATTCATATATTGCCCCATGGTGCAAAATTTAGCACTTATGCCAAAAATCTGAAAATGGGGGGTAATAGTGCAAGGCCTTGGCTACATTTCACCATATTCAGTTTTTTTCCATCAAGTTATTTTTTCAATAACTTTTTCAAACAAACTTTTTCACACAACTCACTAATTCATATATTGCCCCATTGTGCAAAATTTAGGACTTTTGCCAAAAATGTGCAAATGGGGGGTAATAGAGGAAGGGTTGGGCTACATTTCCTCATATTCAGTTTTTTTCCATCAAGTTATTTTTTTAACAAACTTTTTCAAACAAACTTTCATTCATATATTGCCCCATTGTGCAAAATTTAGGACTTGTGCCAAAAATCTGAAAATGGGGGGTAATAGAGGAAGGTCTTGGCTACATTTCACCATATTCAGTTTTTTTCCATCAAGTTATTTTTCAATAACTTTTTCAAACAAACTTTTTCACACAACTCACTCATTCATATATTGCCCCATTGTGCAATATTTAGGACTTGCGCCAAAAATGTGCAAATGGGGGGTAATAGAGGAAGGGTTGGGCTACATTTCCTCATATTCAGTTTTTTTCCATCAAGTTATTTTTTAACAAACTTTTTCAAACAAACTTTCATTCATATATTGCCCCATTGTGCAAAATTTAGGACTTGTGCCAAAAATCTGAAAATGGGGGGTAATAGAGGAAGGTCTTGGCTACATTTCACCATATTCAGTTTTTTTCCATCAAGTTATTTTTTCAATAACTTTTTCAAACAAACTTTTTCACACAACTCACTCATTCATATATTGCCCCATTGTGCAAAATTTAGGACTTGCGCCAAAAATGTGCAAATGGGGGGTAATAGAGTAAGGGTTTGGCTACATTTCCTCATATTCAGTTTTTTTCCATCAAGTTATTTTTTTAACAAACTTTTTCAAACAAACTTTCATTCATATATTGCCCCATTGTGCAAAATTTAGGACTTGTGCCAAAAATCTGAAAATGGGGGGTAATAGAGGAAGGTCTTGGCTACATTTCACAATATTCAGTTTTTTTCCATCAAGTTATTTTTTCAATAACTTTTTCAAACAAACTTTTTCACACAACTCACTCATTCATATATTGCCCCATTGTGCAAAATTTAGGACTTGTGCCAAAAATGTGCAAATGGGGGGTAATAGAGGAAGGGTTTGGCTACATTTCCTCATATTCAGTTTTTTTCCATCAAGTTATTTTTTTAACAAACGTTTTCAAACAAACTTTCATTCATATATTGCCCCATGGTGCAAAATTTAGCACTTATGCCAAAAATCTGAAAATGGGGGGTAATAGTGGAAGGCCTTGGCTACATTTCACCATATTCAGTTTTTTTCCATTAAGTTATTTTTTCAATAACTTTTTCAAACAAACTTTTTCACACAACTCACTAATTCATATATTGCCCCATTGTGCAAAATTTAGGACTTTTGCCAAAAATGTGCAAATGGGGGGTAATAGAGGAAGGGTTTGGCAACATTTCCTCATGATCAGTTTTTTTCCATCAAGTTATTTTTTTAACAAACTATTTCAAACAAAATTTCATTCATATATTGCCCCATTGTGCAAAATTTAGGAATTGTGCCAAAAATCTGAAAATGGGGGGTAATAGAGGAAGGTTTTGGCTACTTTTCACCATATTCAGTTTTTTTTCCATCAAGTTATTTTTTCAATAACATTTTCAAACAAACTTTTTCACACAACTCACTCATTCATATATTGCCCCATTGTGCAAAATTTAGGACTTGTGCCAAAAATGTGCAAATGGGGGGTAATAGAGGAAGGGTTTGGCTACATTTCCTCATATTCAGTTTTTTTCCATCAAGTTATTTTTTTAACAAACGTTTTCAAACAAACTTTCATTCATATATTGCCCCATGGTGCAAAATTTAGCACTTATGCCAAAAATCTGAAAATGGGGGGTAATAGTGGAAGGCCTTGGCTACATTTCACCATATTCAGTTTTTTTCCATCAAGTTATTTTTTCAATAACTTTTTCAAACAAACTTTTTCACACAACTCACTAATTCATATATTGCCCCATTGTGCAAAATTTAGGACTTTTGCCAAAAATGTGCAAATGGGGGGTAATAGAGGAAGGGTTTGGCTACATTTCCTCATATTCTGTTTTTTTCCATCAAGTTATTTTTTTAACAAACTTTTTCAAACAAACTTTCATTCATATATTGCCCCATTGTGCAAAATTTAGGACTTGTGCCAAAAATCTGAAAATGGGGGGTAATAGAGGAAGGTTTTGGCTACATTTCACCATATTCAGTTTTTTTTCCATCAAGTTATTTTTTCAATAACTTTTTCAAACAAACTTTTTCACACAACTCACTCATTCATATATTGCCCCATTGTGCAATATTTAGGACTTGTGCCAAAAATGTGCAAATGGGGGGTAATAGAGGAAGGGTTGGGCTACATTTCCTCATATTCAGTTTTTTTCCATCAAGTTATTTTTTAACAAACTTTTTCAAACAAACTTTCATTCATATATTGCCCCATTGTGCAAAATTTAGGACTTGTGCCAAAAATCTGAAAATGGGGGTAATAGAGGAAGGTCTTGGCTACATTTCACCATATTCAGTTTTTTTCCATCAAGTTATTTTTTCAATAACTTTTTCAAACAAACTTTTTCACACAACTCACTCATTCATATATTGCCCCATTGTGCAAAATTTAGGACTTGTGCCAAAAATGTGCAAATGGGGGGTAATAGAGTAAGGGTTTGGCTACATTTCCTCATATTCAGTTTTTTTCCATCAAGTTATTTTTTTAACAAACTTTTTCAAACAAACTTTCATTCATATATTGCCCCATTGTGCAATATTTAGGACTTGTGCCAAAAATCTGAAAATGGGGGGTAATAGAGGAAGGTCTTGGCTACATTTCACAATATTCAGTTTTTTTCCATCAAGTTATTTTTTCAATAACTTTTTCAAACAAACTTTTTCACACAACTCACTCATTCATATATTGCCCCATTGTGCAAAATTTAGGACTTGTGCCAAAAATGTGCAAATGGGGGGTAATAGAGTAAGGGTTTGGCTACATTTCCTCATATTCAGTTTTTTTCCATCAAGTTATTTTTTTAACAAACTTTTTCAAACAAACTTTCATTCATATATTGCCCCATTGTGCAAAATTTAGGACTTGTGCCAAAAATCTGAAAATGGGGGGTAATAGAGGAAGGTCTTGGCTACATTTCACAATATTCAGTTTTTTTCCATCAAGTTATTTTTTCAATAACTTTTTCAAACAAACTTTTTCCCACAACTCACTCATTCATATATTGCCCCATTGTGCAAAATTTAGGACTTGTGCCAAAAATGTGCAAATGGGGGGTAATAGAGGAAGGGTTTGGCTACATTTCCTCATATTCAGTTTTTTTCCATCAAGTTATTTTTTTAACAAACGTTTTCAAACAAACTTTCATTCATATATTGCCCCATGGTGCAAAATTTAGCACTTATGCCAAAAATCTGAAAATGGGGGGTAATAGTGGAAGGCCTTGGCTACATTTCACCATATTCAGTTTTTTTCCATTAAGTTATTTTTTCAATAACTTTTTCAAACAAACTTTTTCACACAACTCACTAATTCATATATTGCCCCATTGTGCAAAATTTAGGACTTTTGCCAAAAATGTGCAAATGGGGGGTAATAGAGGAAGGGTTTGGCTACATTTCCTCATGATCAGTTTTTTTCCATCAAGTTATTTTTTGAACAAACTATTTCAAACAAAATTTCATTCATATATTGCCCCATTGTGCAAAATTTAGGAATTGTGCCAAAAATCTGAAAATGGGGGGTAATAGAGGAAGGTTTTGGCTACTTTTCACCATATTCAGTTTTTTTTCCATCAAGTTATTTTTTCAATAACATTTTCAAACAAACTTTTTCACACAACTCACTCATTCATATATTGCCCCATTGTGCAAAATTTAGGACTTGTGCCAAAAATGTGCAAATGGGGGGTAATAGAGGAAGGGTTTGGCTACATTTCCTCATATTCAGTTTTTTTCCATCAAGTTATTTTTTTAACAAACGTTTTCAAACAAACTTTCATTCATATATTGCCCCATGGTGCAAAATTTAGCACTTATGCCAAAAATCTGAAAATGGGGGGTAATAGTGGAAGGCCTTGGCTACATTTCACCATATTCAGTTTTTTTCCATCAAGTTATTTTTTCAATAACTTTTTCAAACAAACTTTTTCACACAACTCACTAATTCATATATTGCCCCATTGTGCAAAATTTAGGACTTTTGCCAAAAATGTGCAAATGGGGGGTAATAGAGGAAGGGTTTGGCTACATTTCCTCATATTCTGTTTTTTTCCATCAAGTTATTTTTTTAACAAACTTTTTCAAACAAACTTTCATTCATATATTGCCCCATTGTGCAAAATTTAGGACTTGTGCCAAAAATCTGAAAATGGGGGGTAATAGAGGAAGGTTTTGGCTACATTTCACCATATTCAGTTTTTTTTCCATCAAGTTATTTTTTCAATAACTTTTTCAAACAAACTTTTTCACACAACTCACTCATTCATATATTGCCCCATTGTGCAATATTTAGGACTTGTGCCAAAAATGTGCAAATGGGGGGTAATAGAGGAAGGGTTGGGCTACATTTCCTCATATTCAGTTTTTTTCCATCAAGTTATTTTTTAACAAACTTTTTCAAACAAACTTTCATTCATATATTGCCCCATTGTGCAAAATTTAGGACTTGTGCCAAAAATCTGAAAATGGGGGGTAATAGAGGAAGGTCTTGGATACATTTCACCATATTCAGTTTTTTTCCATCAAGTTATTTTTTCAATAACTTTTTCAAACAAACTTTTTCACACAACTCACTCATTCATATATTGCCCCATTGTGCAAAATTTAGGACTTGTGCCAAAAATGTGCAAATGGGGGGTAATAGAGTAAGGGTTTGGCTACATTTCCTCATATTCAGTTTTTTTCCATCAAGTTATTTTTTTTAACAAACTTTTTCAAACAAACTTTCATTCATATATTGCCCCATTGTGCAATATTTAGGACTTGTGCCAAAAATCTGAAAATGGGGGGTAATAGAGGAAGGTCTTGGCTACATTTCACAATATTCAGTTTTTTTCCATCAAGTTATTTTTTCAATAACTTTTTCAAACAAACTTTTTCACACAACTCACTCATTCATATATTGCCCCATTGTGCAAAATTTAGGACTTGTGCCAAAAATGTGCAAATGGGGGGTAATAGAGGAAGGGTTTGGCTACATTTCCTCATATTCAGTTTTTTTCCATCAAGTTATTTTTTTAACAAACGTTTTCAAACAAACTTTCATTCATATATTGCCCCATGGTGCAAAATTTAGCACTTATGCCAAAAATCTGAAAATGGGGGGTAATAGTGGAAGGCCTTGGCTACATTTCACCATATTCAGTTTTTTTCCATTAAGTTATTTTTTCAATAACTTTTTCAAACAAACTTTTTCACACAACTCACTAATTCATATATTGCCCCATTGTGCAAAATTTAGGACTTTTGCCAAAAATGTGCAAATGGGGGGTAATAGAGGAAGGGTTTGGCTACATTTCCTCATATTCTGTTTTTTTCCATCAAGTTATTTTTTTAACAAACTTTTTCAAACAAACTTTCATTCATATATTGCCCCATTGTGCAAAATTTAGGACTTGTGCCAAAAATCTGAAAATGGGGGGTAATAGAGGAAGGTTTTGGCTACATTTCACCATATTCAGTTTTTTTTCCATCAAGTTATTTTTTCAATAACTTTTTCAAACAAACTTTTTCACACAACTCACTCATTCATATATTGCCCCATTGTGCAATATTTAGGACTTGTGCCAAAAATGTGCAAATGGGGGGTAATAGAGGAAGGGTTGGGCTACATTTCCTCATATTCAGTTTTTTTCCATCAAGTTATTTTTTAACAAACTTTTTCAAACAAACTTTCATTCATATATTGCCCCATTGTGCAAAATTTAGGACTTGTGCCAAAAATCTGAAAATGGGGGGTAATAGAGGAAGGTCTTGGCTACATTTCACCATATTCAGTTTTTTTCCATCAAGTTATTTTTTCAATAACTTTTTCAAACAAACTTTTTCACACAACTCACTCATTCATATATTGCCCCATTGTGCAAAATTTAGGACTTGTGCCAAAAATGTGCAAATGGGGGGTAATAGAGTAAGGGTTTGGCTACATTTCCTCATATTCAGTTTTTTTCCATCAAGTTATTTTTTTAACAAACTTTTTCAAACAAACTTTCATTCATATATTGCCCCATTGTGCAATATTTAGGACTTGTGCCAAAAATCTGAAAATGGGGGGTAATAGAGGAAGGTCTTGGCTACATTTCACAATATTCAGTTTTTTTCCATCAAGTTATTTTTTCAATAACTTTTTCAAACAAACTTTTTCACACAACTCACTCATTCATATATTGCCCCATTGTGCAAAATTTAGGACTTGTGCCAAAAATGTGCAAATGGGGGGTAATAGAGGAAGGGTTTGGCTACATTTCCTCATATTCAGTTTTTTTCCATCAAGTTATTTTTTTAACAAACGTTTTCAAACAAACTTTCATTCATATATTGCCCCATGGTGCAAAATTTAGCACTTATGCCAAAAATCTGAAAATGGGGGGTAATAGTGGAAGGCCTTGGCTACATTTCACCATATTCAGTTTTTTTCCATTAAGTTATTTTTTCAATAACTTTTTCAAACAAACTTTTTCACACAACTCACTAATTCATATATTGCCCCATTGTGCAAAATTTAGGACTTTTGCCAAAAATGTGCAAATGGGGGGTAATAGAGGAAGGGTTTGGCTACATTTCCTCATGATCAGTTTTTTTCCATCAAGTTATTTTTTTAACAAACTATTTCAAACAAAATTTCATTCATATATTGCCCCATTGTGCAAAATTTAGGAATTGTGCCAAAAATCTGAAAATGGGGGGTAATAGAGGAAGATTTTGGCTACTTTTCACCATATTCAGTTTTTTTTCCATCAAGTTATTTTTTCAATAACATTTTCAAACAAACTTTTTCACACAACTCACTCATTCATATATTGCCCCATTGTGCAAAATTTAGGACTTGTGCCAAAAATGTGCAAATGGGGGGTAATAGAGGAAGGGTTTGGCTACATTTCCTCATATTCAGTTTTTTTCCATCAAGTTATTTTTTTAACAAACGTTTTCAAACAAACTTTCATTCATATATTGCCCCATGGTGCAAAATTTAGCACTTATGCCAAAAATCTGAAAATGGGGGGTAATAGTGGAAGGCCTTGGCTACATTTCACCATATTCAGTTTTTTTCCATCAAGTTATTTTTTCAATAACTTTTTCAAACAAACTTTTTCACACAACTCACTAATTCATATATTGCCCCATTGTGCAAAATTTAGGACTTTTGCCAAAAATGTGCAAATGGGGGGTAATAGAGGAAGGGTTTGGCTACATTTCCTCATATTCAGTTGTTATCCATCAAGTTATTTTTTAACAAACTTTTTCAAACAAACTTTCATTCATATATTGCCCCATTGTGCAAAATTTAGGACTTGTGCCAAAAATCTGAAAATGGGGGATAATAGAGGAAGGTCTTGGCTACATTTCACCATATTCAGTTTTTTTCCATCAAGTTATTTTTTCAATAACATTTTCAAACAAACTTTTTCACACAACTCACTCATTCATATATTGCCCCATTGTGCAAAATTTAGGACTTGTGCCAAAAATGTGCAAATGGGGGGTAATAGAGGAAGGGTTTGGCTACATTTCCTCATATTCAGTTTTTTTCCATCAAGTTATTTTTTTAACAAACTTTTTCAAACAAACTTTCATTCATATATTGCCCCATTGTGCAAAATTTAGAACTTGTGCCAAAAATCTGAAAATGGGGGGTAATAGAGGAAGGGTTTGGCTACATTTCCTCATATTCAATTTTTTTCCATCAAGCTATTTTTTTAACAAACTTTTTCAAACAAACTTTCATTCATATATAAATAAATTAGTAACGAATTTTTGATTTTCTGCAGGTTTTCCAAAAAGTTTGTTGAAAGCCGAAAATCCTCTCTCATGTAGAAAGAAAGAAGAAGAACAAGCACTCACTGTAAATTTATAACTTTTTCGGGTATATAATGTTGCCAGATATATGTTCGTGCATTTAGTTTCAGGGATTAAGGGTTTTAGAACTTGATTGTAAAATCGCTTGAAATTCATCACAGTATTATAAATACTTGTATGTATTTGAAATACTAAAACTTAATTTGTATTTTAAAGGTACCCACAGACGAGGCAACATTTGTAGAAACATGGGCATGTTTTACTAAATGTTGCTACGTGTGTGGGGATGTTTCTGGTTGACATTCTTGTTACCTTTTTCGTTTCTTAAATATCAAACATTTTTGATATTTAATGCTTCCAACCACAATGTTGCATCGTGTGTTGTATATTCAAAAAACACGCAATACTGATGATTCGTTTTTAGTGTAATCGTCTGTGGTATATATATATATATAAATAGTAACAATTGTTTTGACAAATGTTGCCTCGTGCGTGGGTACCATAATATGTGAGAGAACCTCGGCAGAATGAGAGAGTTCATATCTTCATGTTTGAAGTATGAGTCTGCACAGATGGAGCCAATGTAATGTTGGGCAAATATAAGGGGCTTAGAGGCCGATTAAAAAAACACGAATTTGCAGTTCATAATTTTCACTGCATAATTCATCAGACCGCTCTTGCATCGAAATTCATAAATGATACCCCAGCTATGAAGACAGCAGAGGATATAATAAATAAAATTCGAGGCGGACATCAAGCGCTTACCCACCGAAAATTTGTAACCTTTTTAAAAAACAAAAATGCTGTTAGTTGTGATCTGAAAATGTTTACATAAGTTCGGTGGCTATGTCGCGGTGATTGCCTGAATAGACTTTATGATTTAAGAGAAGAAGTTTTTCAGTTCCTAGAAACTGAGAAAATAGAAAAAGTTTTAGTCAAGTGTTTAAAAGACAATAATTTTATTTTAGACTTAGCTTTCTTGGAAGATACGACAAGTATGTTAAATGAACTTAATTTGGAATTGCAAGGAAAGGAACGCAATATATTCGACTTGTCAAAGATCATTCACAATTTTAAAATAAAACTTTTTCTAATTTTTTCCCAAATTAAAACTGGTGATTTTTCCAATTTTCCAAAAACTTCACCTGCTTATAGAAATCTCGAAACCGACAAAAGATATGAATATGCCGAAATATTTGAAACACTTTTCAATAATTTTCAAGACAGGTTTCAAGATTTTGTAATTTTACAACCGTTATTAGATCTTTTCGAAAACCCTTTCCGTTGCGATGTAAGCAACTACGAATTTGATATACAATCAGAACTAATCATACTACGAAGCGAAGTAAATGCTCCAGACGAAAATAACATTGCAGAGTTCTGGAAAGATTCTGAACTAAAAAAATTCATTTAAGTGTCTCTCTTTATTCGGCAGTACTTACCTATGCGAACAAATTGTTTCGGATTTAAAATTTATTTGTTCCAAGCAATAAAATAAATTAAGTTCATCCCATTTGAAAAGCATTCTACTATTACGAAACTGCCATAAAAGTATAAATTTAGAAGATTTTATTTTATAAGTTGTATAACACAAGGGAACAAAATTAAACATTTTTTGTGTTGATAGAAAATTTGTAGCAGTTCTTTACCAATTCAATGTCGCTGATTTTAAAACTGCACTTTTTTTCTATCAGCTGTGATTTGCGTGCAATATTTATTTTTTTATGAATTCTTAAAACATAAAAATCTTTAATTTTTTTACAATTGTTTGATAAGATATTTGAAACTGATTTAGAGTCAAAAAGCTTCCGAATAAAAAAAAGGCAGTTTTAAAATCAGCGACATTGAATTGGTAAAGAATTGCTATAAAATTTTTATCAACACAAAAAATTTTTAATATTGTACCTTTGTGTTATACAACTTATAAAATATATTACTAACATTTTATTTCGGCTGAAAATGAATGCATTCTCTCAATTTTTTTACTCTCTGTTACTCACTACTACACAACCAAAAAATTTTTGGAAATCCCTGGTCTAGATGAATTTCTGTGCAGCGCCATATTTAATCAGTTGGTCAATGCTGTACATCATATATGTACATGAGAAAAACTTCATCCATGGTGACATTAAACCAGAAAATATTATATATGCCGTAGACGATATGATGCAAAACATCAAGTTGGTTGATTTTGGTGCAGCATGGTAAAAAATAGTATATATATTTGTATTTTAAATGTATATAAGTTAGTTCTTACATTTTCTTACAGTTACCACGGCAGAGTCAAGAGCTGGTATGTTAAGCCCCGGTATACTATCGATTATGCTCCACCAAAAAAAAAAGCAAAAAGTAGTTGGCGCATGTTCAGTACGATTCTACGTAACACACAAGTATGTCTAAAATACTTTAACTTTGATCGCCGAGTAATCAATCGGGCGATAGCAGAAAATGATGAAAAGAAGTTTACCAACAAATAGAAAAGAAAACAAGTTACGCCACCGCCATCAGTGTCCAAAGTCATCAAGGAGATTTCATTAGCGAGCCGTAGGCAACCCAGCCGTTTGGCTCGAGCCCAAAGGGCCCGCTATGTTTTTGAATGATTGCTATTTTATAAAGTATGCCGGCAGTCCTTACATGTGGCTGTTTATAGTTTCAATTTAAACCTCTTTTCTGAATGTTCTCTGCTAAAGGTTTTTATATTATTTCTAGGTTTTAACTAATGGTTTGTTTCCATAGTTGTTATTATTTTTCAATATTACTTATTAATCGACCTTTTTCTAGAATTTGTTATTATTTTTATAGAATTTATCTAAACAGGCTTTCAAGGTCATTTGTATTTAAATAAAAGATTATTTATTTATATATTCATCCTACGTTTCGTTGGTATTTTCCAACTTCATCTGGGATTTTTCAGTTTATTAAATCTGGCAACGACACAAAACATAAATAAAATAATATTTAGGAACAACTAAAATAAAGTTCCACATTACAATAACCAAACTTACATTCAATCTTTGTTAAATTTACATTAAAATATACAGGTTTGCTTAAAAATTAAAGACGACCGACCAGTGTTTATCTTTTGTTCCATTAAAATGCTATTTATTTTTAATTTGAATGAAAAAATCATATAAAGTTACAAAAAGATGCACAAAATATAACTAGTAGTCAAGGTTTTAATTATTTAAATATGTTGTAGTAATTATGTTATTGAAAGAAAAATAATGTTGATGATAAAAAAGAATCTAAAGAAATGTGTTTGTTAAAATTTCAAAAAAGTGCAATAGTTATTAGTCTTTCTTTGTCTAAAACAAGACAAACGCGTTTTGTGTTTAAATTTAACCCGCTTGTACAAGAACTTGAACCATATGTATGCATTTATATAGTTGCCAAACAAACGAAAAATAATAACAACTATGGAAACAAACCATTAGTTAAAACCTAGAAATAATATAAAAACCTTTAGCAGAGAACATTCAGAAAAGAGGTTTAAATTGAAACTATAAACAGTTACATGTAAGGACTGCCGGCATACTTTATAAAATAGCAATCATTCAAAAACATAGCGGGCCCTTTGGGCTCGAGCCAAACGGCTGGGTTGCCTACGGCTCGATAATGAAATCTCCTTGATGACTTTGGACACTGATGGCGGTGGCGTAACTTGTTTTCTTTTCTATTTGTTGGTAAACTTCTTTTCATCATTTTCTGCTATCGCCCGATTGATTACTCGGCGATCAAAGTTAAAGTATTTTAGACATACTTGTGTGTTACGTAGAATCGTACTGAACATGCGCCAACTACTTTTTGCTTTTTTTTTGGTGGAGCATAATCGATAGTATACCGGGGCTTAACATACCAGCTCTTGACTCTGCCGTGGTAACTGTAAGAAAATGTAAGAACTAACTTATATACATTTAAAATACAAATATATATACTATTTTTTACCATGCTGCACCAAAATCAACCAACTTGATGTTTTGCATCATATCGTCTACGGCATATATAATATTTTCTGGTTTAATGTCACCATGGATGAAGTTTTTCTCATGTACATATATGATGTACAGCATTGACCAACTGATTAAATATGGCGCTGCACAGAAATTCATCTAGACCAGGGATTTCCAAAAATTTTTTGGTTGTGTAGTAGTGAGTACCAGAGAGTAAATAAATTGAGAGAATGCATTCATTTACAGCCGAAATAAAATGTTAGTAATATATTTTATAAGTTGTATAACACAAGGGAACAAAATTAAAATTTTTTTGTGTTGATTTTAAAACTGCCTTTTTTTTATTCGGAAGCTTTTTGACTCTAAATCAGTTTCAAATATCTTATCAAACAATTGTAAAAAAATTAAAGATTTTTATGTTTTAAGAATTCATAAAAAAATAAATATTGCACGCAAATCACAGCTGATAGAAAAAAAGTGCAGTTTTAAAATCAGCGACATTGAATTGGTAAAGAACTGCTACAAATTTTCTATCAACACAAAAAATGTTTAATTTTGTTCCCTTGTGTTATACAACTTATAAAATAAAATCTTCTAAATTTATACTTTTATGGCAGTTTCGTAATAGTAGAATGCTTTTCAAATGGGATGAACTTAATTTATTTTATTGCTTGGAACAAATAAATTTTAAATCCGAAACAATTTGTTCGCATAGGTAAGTACTGCCGAATAAAGAGAGGCACTTAAATGAATTTTTTTAGTTCAGAATCTTTCCAGAACTCTGCAATGTTATTTTCGTCTGGAGCATTTACTTCGCTTCGTAGTATGATTAGTTCTGATTGTATATCAAATTCGTAGTTGCTTACATCGCAACGGAAAGGGTTTTCGAAAAGATCTAATAACGGTTGTAAAATTACAAAATCTTGAAACCTGTCTTGAAAATTATTGAAAAGTGTTTCAAATATTTCGGCATATTCATATCTTTTGTCGGTTTCGAGATTTCTATAAGCAGGTGAAGTTTTTGGAAAATTGGAAAAATCACCAGTTTTAATTTGGGAAAAAATTAGAAAAAGTTTTATTTTAAAATTGTGAATAATTTTTGACAAGTCGAATATATTGCGTTCCTTTCCTTGCAATTCCAAATTAAGTTCATTTAACATACTTGTCGTATCTTCCAAGAAAGCTAAGTCTAAAATAAAATTATTGTCTTTTAAACACTTGACTAAAACTTTTTCTATTTTCTCAGTTTCTAGGAACTGAAAAACTTCTTCTCTTAAATCATAAAGTCTATTCAGGCAATCACCGCGACATAGCCACCGAACTTATGTAAACATTTTCAGATCACAATTAACAGCATTTTTGTTTTTTAAAGGTTACAAATTTTCGGTGGGTAAGCGCTTGATGTCCGCCTCGAATTTTATTTATTATATCCTCTGCTGTCTTCATAGCTGGGGTATCATTTATGAATTTCGATGCAAGAGCGGTCTGATGAATTATGCAGTGAAAATTATGAACTGCAAATTCGTGTTTTTTTAATCGGCCTATAAGCCCCTTATATTTGCCCAACATTACATTGGCTCCATCTGTGCAGACTCATACTTCAAACATCTGTGCATACATTTTAATTCTAGCTTATGGTATATCATAACTTTTTACAAAATACCAAATGTGCACCTGAGTTTGCCTGCAAAAATTTATAAAGTCATTACAACAGGTCAAAGTTACGTTAAATAAATACCATAAATTAGTAAGATTAACTCTTTGGACTCGGTCATATAATTGAAGCATAAAAAAGTAAGCAATAAAAATAGTGGCAAACAAAAAAGTTTCATTAATACATCAATAAAACACATCTTCTGACCCAAACATTTTACCTGCTGTCACATTTGCTTTTATGTGTATAGGTTTACACATAAATTGTAGGAAAACAAGACTTTTTAACTTGTTTTTTAAATATTTTTACATACTTAATAGTGCGTTTCCACTTACGTGTTTTGGGCCACAAAACCAGTTTTGCAGCAAAACAAGTGTTTTGCTACTTGTTTTCCCATACATTTTGTATGTTCGAAAAACTCAAACAAAAACAGGTTTTGCTCAAAAACATGTCGAAAATTGTCTGTGCAACACTGCATTTCTTCTATGATTATAAATGCAACTCTGTGATATCCATTAATAGGGATTGAAAAATTCGAAAAAGTGACATATTAGATTATCATTTGCAATAATAAAAACGCGCTGAAAAAAACTAAACATTTAAAAAAAGAAAGTTTACAAAAAATAAAAAATTTGTGCTTAAAAATTTATAAAATTTTCCGTAAGTGATACATTTCGTGGATAATAAAGTTATTTATACATACATATGTATATATGTATATTAATACATGATTGATAGTATGTATGTATACTCGCGTGTGTGAACTAAATTTAGTTAGAAGTGCATTAAATAAAATAATTTAAAAGATAAAGGTTTTTCTATTCAAATATAGTGCAGTTTAGCAACGCAGCTCCAAACACCTTTAAATTCATCTTCATCACGTAATACTGCAAGCAAGAACAAAAACCGAGATGATTTGATACAAAAAATAAAATTTATAGAAGAAAGTGAAGAGAAGGAAAGAACAGAACATTTTAAATGGGAAGAAAAAATATATAATTTAGAAGTCGAAAAGAAAAAAACTTTGGAAAAGATATCGAATGACAGCGAAGAAATTAAAAAAGAACTACTTAATTTTTTTAAAAAAGACCACTAACCATGTTACAGTGAAATATAAAAAGATGTGGCTTTTTAAAAAAGCCTTATAAAATTGAAATTCACCTCATAGAATGAATATGTTGAATATTACAAAAAAAATTATTCTCAGATTCTTATACATAATTATATTGTTTTTATTAAATAAATAAATAAAATAAATTAATATATTGTTTTTATTAAATAAATAAATAAAATAAATAAATTAACAATTGTTTATTGATTTCTTAGTAACTATATTATTATTATTATTCGATTTTTTTTAATTCGTTGTAGGCACAAGTTTCTTTGGTGTTCGCACAAAATTGTTGCATTTGAAATAGCACTAAACACTTTTGTTAACATGTTGTTGTTATATACAATATAATTTGTTAATAACTTAATTTTATTTTCCATTTTAATACATTTTTTTGTAAAACTTATAACTTTTTTTTGGTCACACAAATTTTGTTTTGCATCCATGTTTGTTTACAACATAAACGTCAAATTGATTTCGAAAATTCGAAAACCAAAACCACTTAAACATAATGGAAACACTTAAACACGTTTTGCCCAAAACAAGTTGTTTTCCTCATAGTGGAAACATACTATAAGAAAAGTGTTTTCAAAGAAAAAAAAAACACCGACGCGATTGGTACAGAAACAACAATATTTTAACAAGCACAAAATACCAACAAATTCTTGTGGCTATTTTTTTCTTAATAATTTCTCCATTTAGTTACGTCTTTTTTACGAAAGAAAAAGGGACCCTTTTACATGCATCAAAGAATTTTTTTTCACAAACAAAACACATATCGTTAGCTTAAATGCAAAACAATGTAGATATTATTTGAAAATTTGAAATTTTTGTTGATTAGGATTCACGTTACATATGTATTTTTATATAATTTTAAGTTATTTACAAAATTAAAAATGACGTATCATAATTTTTTTTAACAGCATAATGTATAATCACACTCAATTAAAAAATTAGCAGAGTTTTTAATTCTTTTTATAAGAACACATTAATATTTTTAAACAAAAAAACTGGGTAATCTGTTTTATAACTATTACCACGGTGTTAGTGGAATAAGTGATCAGATAATAATTTATAATAATAATTTTTAGTATTGCATAAGAAAAAATAAAAAAGTGCTGTAAAATTATAAGAACCGAATCCATATACGTATGTAAAATAAAACCTATAATAAATGTGACTATCAGCTTCTTCGACATAGGACTGTTAGACATTTTGAAATTTTTTATCTGAAATATTAAAAATTGCTTTTAAATCTCAAATAATTACCATTTTACAAAGTTCTTTGCTTTGCATGTAAACTTATGTTACATTATTACATTATTCTACATTTAAGTCTTAAAATTTTAACTCTAAATAAAAATTGCACGCAAGGCATTGGATGTTACCAAAAGCATTTTTGACCGCACAATATTTTTTGAGTGTAAGCTGAAACAAAATAATATAGCATCCGCCAGACATGCACACTTGTCGAAGTCACATCGACGACTGAATTGAAGAGTATAAAAATATGTGTTAGTAGTGGTGTGCACAATTGTGCAAAGAAATGGAAACCCCTGATCTAGACCATTTTCAGTTTGGATAATATGAACAGAAAGTTCACAGCCCTCTGCAAATTCTTGAACAATCCAGAAGTCTGAATCTTTACGATGCACACCAAAGTATTGTGCAATTGATTTGTGTTCACCTTGCGCACATGCAATTAAGGCCCCACGCTTAGTTTTCTTTGGAATAGTCAAGGCCTATCCATATGGATAGACCTTGGGAATAGTATTAATTTTGGGAATAACGAATCTAAAAATTTTTTTAGTCCTGCCAAGCTTAAAACGGTACTAAATATTGAATTTTGGTACTACATTTAATGCGTATAGTATTGCCAGACTTAGCTAATTATAGTTTAAACTTTTACAGCCTGCTTTTTAAATAAAATAATCATTTTCGTTCAGAAAATTACCTTGAAACAACAATAAAGAGAAAAGCAAATTGGTATTTTAGTTTTTAATATAAATTCCCGAACGAAAATTTTTATTTTATTTAGAAAAAAGGCAGTTTATTAATTTTTAATTATATATTATTCAACCTATATTTATTCAATTGTTGCCTATAATATTGCGCTTGAGGCTAACCTTTTTCAATAAAAACCTATAACATTTATTTAATTAAATTGCCAAATATTTATATTAATCCAATGAGTATCATCATCATGACAAGTGCTTAAAAACAATATTAAACATTTAATACAAAAAAAAACTCAAAAAAAGAATAACAAAACGACACAAGTTTACTGTACGAAAATCAGTAGATTATGAAATCTTCTAAGATACATGTTCCCCTTGTTTAAGATAAAGATTAACATGAAGAAATGAACTCTCTCATTCTGCCGACGTTCTCTCACATATTATGGTACCCACGCACGAGGCAACATTTGTCAAAACACGTGTTACTATTTATATATATATATACCACAGACGATTACACTAAAAACGAATCATCAGTATTGCGTGTTTTTTGAATATACAACACACGATGCAACATTGTGGTTGGAAGCATTAAATATCAAAAATGTTTGATATTTAAAAAACGAAAAAGGTAACAAGAATGTCAACCAGAAACATCCCCACACACGTAGCAACATTTAGTATAACATGCCCATGTTTCTACAAATGTTGCCTCGTCTGTGGGTACCTTTAAAATACAAATTAAGTTTTAGTATTTCAAATACATACAAGTATTTATAATACTGTGATGAATTTCAAGCGATTTTACAATCAAGTTCTAAAAGCCTTAATACAATAAAAATGCAAACATCTTTACCCGCGAGAAAATAACAAACTTTTGCTGACAAACTTTTTTTTTCACTCAATTCAAAGAGAGCAATTTGTAAATCTCTGAGAAATGTTGCAGACAGAAATGAGTGTTTTTATTTTGCTTTACAGACTGAAATTTGCAGTGCTACCAAATGAAATAAAGTTATTCAGGGATTGAAAGTTTATTTTTATTATGAAATTCTGTATTTTACTTTAGTTTACAAAAACAGATAAGTATTATATTTTCATATATTTTTATCAAGCTTTAGGTCACTTTTTTATAAAAAATCAATTAAAATTATTATTTATTTTTCAATATTTCGATTTCCGTTGGAAATCTTCTTCAGGAAATCTTTTTAAATAATATAAAATTACAAAATTGTTTTCGACAATAAATGGAAAAAGAAATTTAAAATTTCAATTAACAAACTTAAAAAAAAGAGAAAAGCAAACAAATTTTAAAAATATTCAAAACCTAAAATCTATTTAAATTTCCCTTTCCGTCAATCTATTTATTTTTATTTAATATATATTTTCAATCTGTGCTGTGCCATCTGAACTAAATTTTATAAATAATCAAAGACAAATCACATTTCTTAACACTTAGTAATTTTATTGTTAATTATGTATTAGATATTTATGTGCAACATTTTGTAATCAATTATTTTTTAAATCGTCTGTAAGGAATATAATTCCATAGACAAATAATAATAAATACCTATTTATAATTTTCCCTTCCATCAACCTATTTATTTTTATTCAATTAATGTCTATAAATCTGAGCTAATCCCTCAGAGTCTTTCTTGAAATTAATCCTTTTCTCAAATGGAACATTATTAATCTGTAACATTTCTAGCATATATCTACGTTTCTTAAAATTATCTATGTTAAAAATAGATGTGTTCTCAAAATCAGGATAATGATTATAATCTCTACAATGTGTTGATAATGCCGTTCCATGGGCTGAATTAAAATTTCTATATTTTTGATTTTTTTTATAAAAAAGTGAACTAAAGCTTGATAAAAATATATGAAAATATAATATTTATTTAAAAAAGGACAAAGTAATAAGAATATAATTAATAAAAACAGATAAGAAAATTAAACAAATTTTTAAGCTGTTACTATATATAATTAGTTATAAAATAATTGGATTGTAAAATCGTTTTATTGTTTTTCTTTATATTAAAAATATTTTGTAGTTGTATTTTTCCCTGACGATGATACACACCGATATCGAAATATTGGTTATTATACATAATAAAATTAGCGTTATAATTATTTTGTTATGAAAAAGTGAACCACAAGCATGAAATAAAATAGACAACAATTTAATAAATAAATGATAAAATTGGGAATCTCCAACGAAATGTCGAAAAAAATTATGAAATTATCTTTTATTTGCATAGAATACATGACCTTAATAAGCCCGATTTAGGATTTTCTAAACAAATCAATAATAAAATAAGGAAAAGGTCGATAAAAAAACTTAAATAGAAAATAAAATATATATTAGTTTTAGTTAATATACAACATTTGAAAAAATGCTTTTTGCAGCCGTATTACACATATATAGAAAAAGTTGGATGCATTTTAATTAAAAAACGGTTGTTTAAAACAGGTTTAGCTGGCTTAAAACTTTGTATTGTAGCAAAAAAGATTAAAAAAAAAAGCTAAAAACATTTTATACCTATGCTAAATAATATACCAAATGCTAAATGAAAATTTGCAGCTAACACTGCAGCCACACGATCAAGTTTTTCTTGATAGTCTTTTACATATACAGTTTGTCAAAATTTCCAAAAATTGGAAGCTGTGACGTAGGCTGCACGCAATTTTGAAGCAATTTACTTTCAAGATGTCATTAAGAGAACAATTTATAAAGAAAAACGAAAAATTTTCTCACCAAACTTGTAATCAACTGTTTTCTTGAGCGTAAATTTATACACTCACAAAGAGAATTTTAAAGACAAGTTCGCTTCAATTTTTAAAGGTATGAGTGTATTTTGTAAAAAAGTGTGAGTGTATTAAAACTTGATAGACCAAACTTGAACGTGTAACCCTCAAGTAAACCAAAATTGCTAATCGTTAAGATACCCACAGACGATGCAACATTTGTCGAAACACGCGTTACTAATTATGTTTCAGTTTTTACAACCGACGATGACACTAAAAACGAAACATTAGTATTGCGTGTTTTGTGAATGTACTACTACAAAACAAAAAAAAAGTTTTATTTATTTTGTTTTTAAACCTATTTTATGTCCCATAAATTTGGAAAAATTTTGTATTCAATTATAATTGGTTTTCCAATTCTTACAATTTGCAATTGTTGCCATTTTCCGAATTCTTTCTTCATATTTTTTTCTCCGAGAGTTGCAAAAGCACCTCACACAACAATTGCTCTCAACAAAATGAGAAAGAAAAAAGAGTCAGGATCGCCACACACGATGAAACATTGTTTGGAAACATAAAATATCAAAAATTTTTGATATTTGAGAAACAAAAAAGGTAACAAATATTTCAACCAGAAACATCCCCACACACGTAGCTACATTTAGGCCCTAATCATGTAAAATGCAGCGCAATGCCAAAGAATAACATTGAAAGCACAAACAATGTCATAAATGTTTTGTAATTTTGTTGTTGCTTTCAACAAACTTTCATTCATATATTGCCCCATTGTGCAAAATTTAGGACTTGTGCCAAAAATGTGCAAATGGGGGTAATAGAGGAAGGTCTTGGCTACATTTCACCATATTCAGTTTTTTTCCATCAAGTTATTTTTTCAATAACTTTTTCAAACAAACTTTTTCACACAACTCACTCATTCATATATTGCCCCATTGTGCAAAATTTAGGACTTGTGCCAAAAATGTGCAAATGGGGGGTAATAGAGGAAGGGCTTGGCTACATTTCCTCATATTCAGTTTTTTTCCATCAAGTTATTTTTTAACAAACTTTTTCAAACAAACTTTCATTCATATATTGCCCCATTGTGCAAAATTTAGGACTTGTGCCAAAAATCTGAAAATGGGGGGTAATAGAGGAAGGTCTTGGCTACATTTCACCATATTCAGTTTTTTTCCATCAAGTTATTTTTTCAATATTTTCATTCAAACAAACTTTTCCACACAACTACCTCATTCATATATTGCCCCATTGTGCAAAATTTAGGACTTGTGCCAAAAATGTGCAAATGAGGGGTAATAGAGGAAGGGTTTGGCTACATTTCACCATATTCAGTTTTTTTCCATCAAGTTATTTTTTCAATAACTTTTTCAAACAAACTTTTTCACACAACTCACTCATTCATATATTGCCCCATTGTGCAAAATTTAGGACTTGTGCCAAAAATGTGCAAATGGGGGGTAATAGAGGAAGGGTTTGGCTACATTTCCTCATATTCCGTTTTTTTCCATCAAGTTATTTTTTAACAAACTTTTTCAAACAAACTTTCATTCATATATTGCCCCATTGTGCAAAATTTAGGACTTGTGCCAAAAATCTGAAAATGGGGGGTAATAGAGGAAGGTCTTGGCTACATTTCACCATATTCAGTTTTTTTTCATCAAGTTATTTTTTCAATAACTTTTTCAAACAAACTTTTTCACACAACTCACTCATTTATATATTGCCCCATTGTGCAAAATTTAGGACTTGTGCCAAAAATGTGCAAATGGGGGGTAATAGAGGAAGGGTTGGGCTACATTTCCTCATATTCAGTTTTTTTCCATCAAGTTATTTTTTAACAAACTTTTTCAAACAAACTTTCATTCATATATTGCCCCATTGTGCAAAATTTAGGACTTGTGCCAAAAATCTGAAAATGGGGGGTAATAGAGGAAGGTCTTGGCTACATTTCACCATATTCAGTTTTTTTCCATCAAGTTATTTTTTCAATAACTTTTTCAAACAAACTTTTTCACACAACTCACTCATTCATATATTGCCCCATTGTGCAAAATTTAAGACTTGTGCCAAAAATGTGCAAATGGGGGGTAATAGAGGAAGGGTTTGGCTACATTTCCTCATATTCAGTTTTTTTCCATCAAGTTATTTTTTTAACAAACTTTTTCAAACAAACTTTCATTCATATATTGCCCCATTGTGCAAAATTTAAAACTTGTGCCAAAAATCTGAAAATGGGGGGTAATAGAGGAAGGGTTTGGCTACATTTCCTCATATTCAGTTTTTTTCCATCAAGTTATTTTTTTAACAAACTTTTTCAAACAAACTTTCATTCATATATTGCCCCATTGTGCAAAATTTAGGACTTGTGCCAAAAATCTGAAAATGGGGGGGTAATAGAGGAAGGTCTTGGCTACATTTCACCATATTCAGTTTTTTTCCATCAAGTTATTTTTTCAATAACTTTTTCAAACAAACTTTTTCACACAACTCACTCATTCATATATTGCCCCATTGTGCAAAATTTAGGACTTGTGCCAAAAATGTGCAAATGAGGGGTAATAGAGTAAGGGTTTGGCTACATTTCCTCATATTCAGTTTTTTTCCATCAAGTTATTTTTTTAACAAACTTTTTCAAACAAACTTTCATTCATATATTGCCCCATTGTGCAAAATTTTGGACTTGTGCCAAAAATCTGAAAATGGGAGGGTAATAGAGGAATTCTTGGCTACATTTCACCATATTCAGTTTTTTTCCATCAAGTTATTTTTTCAATAACTTTTTCAAACAAACTTTTTCACACAACTCACTCATTCATATATTGCCCCATTGTGCAAAATTTAGGACTTGTGCCAAAAATGTGCAAATGGGGGGTAATAGAGGAAGGGTTTGGCTACATTTCCTCATATTCAGTTGTTTTCCATTAAGTTATTTTTTAACAAACTTTTTCAAACAAACTTTCATTCATATATTGCCCCATTGTGCAAAATTTAGGACTTGTGCCAAAAATGTGCAAATGGGGGGTAATAGAGGAAGGGCTTGGCTACATTTCCTCATATTCAGTTTTTTTCCATCAAGTTATTTTTTAACAAACTTTTTCAAACAAACTTTCATTCATATATTGCCCCATTGTGCAAAATTTAGGACTTGTGCCAAAAATCTGAAAATGGGGGGTAATAGAGGAAGGTCTTGGCTACATTTCACCATATTCAGTTTTTTTCCATCAAGTTATTTTTTCAATATTTTCATTCAAACAAACTTTTCCACACAACTACCTCATTCATATATTGCCCCATTGTGCAAAATTTAGGACTTGTGCCAAAAATGTGCAAATGAGGGGTAATAGAGGAAGGGTTTGGCTACATTTCACCATATTCAGTTTTTTTCCATCAAGTTATTTTTTCAATAACTTTTTCAAACAAACTTTTTCACACAACTCACTCATTCATATATTGCCCCATTGTGCAAAATTTAGGACTTGTGCCAAAAATGTGCAAATGGGGGGTAATAGAGGAAGGGTTTGGCTACATTTCCTCATATTCCGTTTTTTTCCATCAAGTTATTTTTTAACAAACTTTTTCAAACAAACTTTCATTCATATATTGCCCCATTGTGCAAAATTTAGGACTTGTGCCAAAAATCTGAAAATGGGGGGTAATAGAGGAAGGTCTTGGCTACATTTCACCATATTCAGTTTTTTTTCATCAAGTTATTTTTTCAATAACTTTTTCAAACAAACTTTTTCACACAACTCACTCATTTATATATTGCCCCATTGTGCAAAATTTAGGACTTGTGCCAAAAATGTGCAAATGGGGGGTAATAGAGGAAGGGTTGGGCTACATTTCCTCATATTCAGTTTTTTTCCATCAAGTTATTTTTTAACAAACTTTTTCAAACAAACTTTCATTCATATATTGCCCCATTGTGCAAAATTTAGGACTTGTGCCAAAAATCTGAAAATGGGGGGTAATAGAGGAAGGTCTTGGCTACATTTCACCATATTCAGTTTTTTTCCATCAAGTTATTTTCTCAATAACTTTATCAAACAAACTTTTTCACACAACTCACTCATTCATATATTGCCCCATTGTGCAAAATTTAAGACTTGTGCCAAAAATGTGCAAATGGGGGGTAATAGAGGAAGGGTTTGGCTACATTTCCTCATATTCAGTTTTTTTCCATCAAGTTATTTTTTTAACAAACTTTTTCAAACAAACTTTCATTCATATATTGCCCCATTGTGCAAAATTTAAAACTTGTGCCAAAAATCTGAAAATGGGGGGTAATAGAGGAAGGGTTTGGCTACATTTCCTCATATTCAGTTTTTTTCCATCAAGTTATTTTTTTAACAAACTTTTTCAAACAAACTTTCATTCATATATTGCCCCATTGTGCAAAATTTAGGACTTGTGCCAAAAATCTGAAAATGGGGGGGTAATAGAGGAAGGTCTTGGCTACATTTCACCATATTCAGTTTTTTTCCATCAAGTTATTTTTTCAATAACTTTTTCAAACAAACTTTTTCACACAACTCACTCATTCATATATTGCCCCATTGTGCAAAATTTAGGACTTGTGCCAAAAATGTGCAAATGGGGGGTAATAGAGTAAGGGTTTGGCTACATTTCCTCATATTCAGTTTTTTTCTATCAAGTTATTTTTTTAACAAACTTTTTCAAACAAACTTTCATTCATATATTGCCCCATTGTGCAAAATTTTGGACTTGTGCCAAAAATCTGAAAATGGGAGGGTAATAGAGGAATTCTTGGCTACATTTCACCATATTCAGTTTTTTTCCATCAAGTTATTTTTTCAATAACTTTTTCAAACAAACTTTTTCACACAACTCACTCATTCATATATTGCCCCATTGTGCAAAATTTAGGACTTGTGCCAAAAATGTGCAAATGGGGGGTAATAGAGGAAGGGTTTGGCTACATTTCCTCATATTCAGTTGTTTTCCATTAAGTTATTTTTTAACAAACTTTTTCAAACAAACTTTCATTCATATATTGCCCCATTGTGCAAAATTTAGGACTTGTGCCAAAAATCTGAAAATGGGGGGTAATAGAGGAAGGTCTTGGCTACATTTCACCATATTCAGTTTTTTTCCATCAAGTTATTTTTTTAACAAACTTTTTCAAACAAACTTTCATTCATATATTGCCCCATTGTGCAAAATTTAGAACTTGTGCCAAAAATCTGAAAATGGGGGGTAATAGAGGAAGGGTTTGGCTACATTTCCTCATATTCAGTTTTTTTCCATCAAGTTATTTTTTTAACAAACTTTTTCAAACAAACTTTCATTCATATATTGCCCCATTGTGCAAAATTTAGAACTTGTGCCAAAAATCTGAAAATGGGGGGTAATAGAGGAAGGGTTTGGCTACATTTCCTCATATTCAGTTTTTTTCCATCAAGTTATTTTTTTAACAAACTTTTTCAAACAAACTTTCATTCATATATTGCCCCATTGTGCAAAATTTAGGACTTGTGCCAAAAATCTGAAAATGGGGGGTAATAGAGGAAGGTCTTGGCTACATTTCACCATATTCAGTTTTTTTCCATCAAGTTATTTTTTTAACAAACTTTTTCAAACAAACTTTCATTCATATATTGCCCCATTGTGCAAAATTTAGAACTTGTGCCAAAAATCTGAAAATGGGGGGTAATAGAGGAAGGGTTTGGCTACATTTCCTCATATTCAGTTTTTTTCCATCAAGTTATTTTTTTAACAAACTTTTTCAAACAAACTTTCATTCATATATTGCCCCATTGTGCAAAATTTAGGACTTGTGCCAAAAATGTGCAAATGGGGGGTAATAGAGGAAGGGTTTGGCTACATTTCCTCATATTCAGTTTTTTTCCATCAAGTTATTTTTTTAACAAACTTTTTCAAACAAACTTTCATTCATATATTGCCCCATTGTGCAAAATTTAGAACTTGTGCCAAAAATCTGAAAATGGGGGGTAATAGAGGAAGGGTTTGGCTACATTTCCTCATATTCAGTTTTTTTCCATCAAGCTATTTTTTTAACAAACTTTTTCAAACAAACTTTCATTCATATATTGCCCCATTGTGCAAAATTTAGGACTTGTGCCAAAAATCTGAAAATGGGGGGGTAATAGAGGAAGGTCTTGGCTACATTTCACCATATTCAGTTTTTTTCCATCAAGTTATTTTTTCAATAACTTTTTCAAACAAACTTTTTCACACAACTCACTCATTCATATATTGCCCCATTGTGCAAAATTTAGGACTTGTGCCAAAAATGTGCAAATGGGGGGTAATAGAGTAAGGGTTTGGCTACATTTCCTCATATTCAGTTTTTTTCCATCAAGTTATTTTTTTAACAAACTTTTTCAAACAAAATTTCATTCATATATTGCCCCATTGTGCAAAATTTTGGACTTGTGCCAAAAATCTGAAAATGGGGGGGTAATAGAGGAAGGTCTTGGCTACATTTCACCATATTCAGTTTTTTTCCATCAAGTTATTTTTTCAATAACTTTTTCAAACAAACTTTTTCACACAACTCACTCATTCATATATTGCCCCATTGTGCAAAATTTAGGACTTGTGCCAAAAATGTGCAAATGGGGGGTAATAGAGGAAGGGTTTGGCTACATTTCCTCATATTCAGTTTTTTTCCATCAAGTTATTTTTTTAACAAACTTTTTCAAACAAACTTTCATTCATATATTGCCCCATTGTGCAAAATTTAGAACTTGTGCCAAAAATCTGAAAATGGGGGGTAATAGAGGAAGGGTTTGGCTACATTTCCTCATATTCAGTTTTTTTCCATCAAGCTATTTTTTTAACAAACTTTTTCAAACAAACTTTCATTCATATATAAATAAATTAGTAACGAATTTTTGACTTTCTGCAGGTTTTCCAAAAAGTTTGTTGAAAGCCGAAAATCCTCTCTCATGTAGAAAGAAAGAAGAAGAACAAGCACTCACTGTAAATTTATAACTTTTTCGGGTATATAATGTTGCCAGATATATGTTCGTGCATTTAGTTTCAGGGATGGAAAATAAAAATAGAATAATTAATTGGAAAAGATGTTTGCATTTTTATTGTATTAAGGGTTTTAGAACTTGATTGTAAAATCGCTTGAAATTCATCACAGTATTATAAATACTTGTATGTATTTGAAATACTAAAACTTAATTGGTATTTTAAAGGTACCCACAGACGAGGCAACATTTGTAGAAACATGGGCATGTTTTACTAAATGTTGCTACGTGTGTGGGGATGTTTCTGGTTGACATTCTTGTTACCTTTTTCGTTTCTTAAATATCAAACATTTTTGATATTTAATGCTTCCAACCACAATGTTGCATCGTGTGTTGTATATTCAAAAAACACGCAATACTGATGATTCGTTTTTAGTGTAATCGTCTGTGGTATATATATATATAAATAGTAACAATTGTTTTGACAAATGTTGCCTCGTGCGTGGGTACCATAATATGTGAGAGAACCTCGGCAGAATGAGAGAGTTCATATCTTCATGTTTGAAGTATGAGTCTGCACAGATGGAGCCAATGTAATGTTGGGCAAATATAAGGGGCTTAAAGGCCGATTAAAAAAACACGAATTTGCAGTTCATAATTGTCACTGCATAATTCATCAGACCGCTCTTGCATCGAAATTCATAAATGATACCCCAGCTATGAAGACAGCAGAGGATATAATAAATAAAATTCGAGGCGGACATCAAGCGCTTACCCACCGAAAATTTGTAACCTTTTTAAAAAACAAAAATGCTGTTAGTTGTGATCTGAAAATGTTTACATAAGTTCGGTGGCTATGTCGCGGTGATTGCCTGAATAGACTTTATGATTTAAGAGAAGAAGTTTTTCAGTTCCTAGAAACTGAGAAAATAGAAAAAGTTTTAGTCAAGTGTTTAAAAGACAATAATTTTATTTTAGACTTAGCTTTCTTGGAAGATACGACAAGTATGTTAAATGAACTTAATTTGGAATTGCAAGGAAAGGAACGCAATATATTCGACTTGTCAAAAATCATTCACAATTTTAAAATAAAACTTTTTCTAATTTTTTCCCAAATTAAAACTGGTGATTTTTCCAATTTTCCAAAAACTTCACCTGCTTATAGAAATCTCGAAACCGACAAAAGATATGAATATGCCGAAATATTTGAAACACTTTTCAATAATTTTCAAGACAGGTTTCAAGATTTTGTAATTTTACAACCGTTATTAGATCTTTTCGAAAACCCTTTCCGTTGCGATGTAAGCAACTACGAATTTGATGTACAATCAGAACTAATCATACTACGAAGCGAAGTAAATGCTCCAGACGAAAATAATATTGTAGAGTTCTGGAAAGATTCTGAACTAAAAAAATTCATTTAAGTGTCTCTCTTTATTCGGCACTACTTACCTCTGCGAACAAATTGTTTCGGATTTAAAATTTATTTGTTCCAATCAATAAAATAAATTAAGTTCATCCCATTTGAAAAGCATTCTACTATTACGAAACTGCCATAAAAGTATAAATTTAGAAGATTTTATTTTATAAGTTGTATAACACAAGGGAACAAAATTAAACATTTTTTGTGTTGATAGAAAATTTGTAGCAGTTCTTTACCAATTTAATGTCGCTGATTTTAAAACTGCACTTTTTTTCTATCAGCTGTGATTTGCGTGCAATATTTATTTTTTTATGAATTCTTAAAACATAAAAATCTTTAATTTTTTTACAATTGTTTGATAAGATATTTGAAACTGATTTAGAGTCAAAAAGCTTCCGAATAAAAAAAAGGCAGTTTTAAAATCAGCGACATTGAATTGGTAAAGAATTGCTATAAAATTTTTATCAACACAAAAAATTTTTAATATTGTACCTTTGTGTTATACAACTTATAAAATATATTACTAACATTTTATTTCTGCTGAAAATGAATGCATTCTCTCAATTTTTTTACTCTCTGTTACTCACTACTACACAACCAAAAAATTTTTGGAAATCCCTGGTCTAGATGAATTTCTGTGCAGCGCCATATTTAATCAGTTGGTCAATGCTGTACATCATATATGTACATGAGAAAAACTTCATCCATGGTGACATTAAACCAGAAAATATTATATATGCCGTAGACGATATGTTGCAAAACATCAAGTTGGTTGATTTTGGTGCAGCATGGTAAAAAATAGTATATATATTTGTATTTTAAATGTATATAAGTTAGTTCTTACATTTTCTTACAGTTACCACGGCAGAGTCAAGAGCTGGTATGATAAGCCCCGGTATACTATCGATTATGCTCCACCAAAAAAAAAAGCAAAAAGTAGTTGGCGCATGTTCAGTACGATTCTACGTAACACACAAGTATGTCTAAAATACTTTAACTTTGATCGCCGAGTAATCAATCGGGCGATAGCAGAAAATTATGAAAAGAAGTTTACCAACAAATAGAAAAGAAAACAAGTTACGCCACCGCCATCAGTGTCCAAAGTCATCAAGGAGATTTCATTATCGAGCCGTAGGCAACCCAGCCGTTTGGCTCGAGCCCAAAGGGCCCGCTATGTTTTTGAATGATTGCTATTTTATAAAGTATGCCGGCAGTCCTTACATGTGGCTGTTTATAGTTTCAATTTAAACCTCTTTTCTGAATGTTCTCTGCTAAAGGTTTTTATATTATTTCTAGGTTTTAACTAATGGTTTGTTTCCATAGTTGTTATTATTTTTCGTTTGTTTGGCAACTATATAAATGCATACATATGGTTCAAGTTCTTGTGTAATAACGGTTGTAAAATTACAAAATCTTGAAACCTGTCTTGGAAATTATTGAAAAGTGTTTCAAATATTTCGGCATATTCATATCTTTTGTCGGTTTCGAGATTTCTATAAGCAGGTGAAGTTTTTGGAAAATTGGAAAAATCACCAGTTTTAATTTGGGAAAAAATTAGAAAAAGTTTTATTTTAAAATTGTAAATAATTTTTGACAAGTCGAATATATTGCGTTCCTTTCCTTGCAATTCCAAATTAAGTTCATTTAACATACTTGTCGTATCTTCCAAGAAAGCTAAGTCTAAAATAAAATTATTGTCTTTTAAACACTTGACTAAAACTTTTTCTATTTTCTCAGTTTCTAGGAACTGAAAAATTCCTCTTAAATCATAAAGTCTATTCAGGCAATCACCGCGACTTAGCCACCGAACTTATGTAAACATTTTCAGATCACAATTAACAGCATTTTTGTTTTTTAAAAAGGTTACAAATTTTCGGTGGGTAAGCGCTTGATGTCCGCCTCGAATTTTATTTATTATATCCTCTGCTGTCTTCATAGCTGGGGTATCATTTATGAATTTCGATGCAAGAGCGGTCTGATGAATTATGCAGTGAAAATTATGAACTGCAAATTCGTGTTTTTTTAATCGGCCTATAAGCCCCTTATATTTGCCCAACATTACATTGGCTCCATCTGTGCAGACTCATACTTCAAACATCTGTGCATACATTTTAATTCTAGCTTATGGTATATCATAACTTTTTACAAAATACCAAATGTGCACCTGAGTTTGCCTGCAAAAATTTATAAAGTCATTACAACAGGTCAAAGTTACGTTAAATAAATACCATAAATTAGTAAGGTTAACTCTTTGGACTCGGTCATATAATTGAAGCATAAAAAAGTAAGCAATAAAAATAGTGGCAAACAAAAAAGTTTCATTAATACATCAATAAAACACATCTTCTGACCCAAACATTTTACCTGCTGTCACATTTGCTTTTATGTGTATAGGTTTACACATAAATTGTAAGAAAACAAGACTTTTTAACTTGTTTTTTAAATATTTTTACATACTTAATAGTGCGTTTCCACTTACGTGTTTTGGGCCACAAAACCAGTTTTGCAGCAAAACAAGTGTTTTGCTACTTGTTTTCCCATACATTTTGTATGTTCGAAAAACTCAAACAAAATCAGGTTTTGCTCAAAAACATGTCGAAAATTGTCTGTGCAACACTGCATTTCTTCTATGATTATAAATGCAACTCTGTGATATCCATTAATAGGGATTGAAAAATTCGAAAAAGTGACATATTAGATTATCATTTGCAATAATAAAAACGCGCTGAAAAAAACTAAACATTTAAAAAAAGAAAGTTTACAAAAAATAAAAAATTTGTGCTTAAAAATTTATAAAATTTTCCGTAAGTGATACATTTCGTGGATAATAAAGTTATTTATACATACATATGTATATATGTATATTAATACATGATTGATAGTATGTATGTATACTCGCGTGTGTGAACCTAATTTAGTTAGAAGTGCATTAAATAAAATAATTTAAAAGATAAAGGTTTTTCTATTCAAATATAGTGCAGTTTAGCAACGCAGCTCCAAACACCTTTAAATTCATCTTCATCACGTAATACTGCAAGCAAGAACAAAAACCGAGATAATTTGATACAAAAAATAAAATTTATAGAAGAAAGTGAAGAGAAGGAAAGAACAGAACATTTTAAATGGGAAGAAAAAATATATAATTTAGAAGTCGAAAAGAAAAAAACTTTGGAAAAGATATCGAATGACAGCGAAGAAATTAAAAAAGAACTACTTAATTTTTTTAAAAAAGACCACTAACAATGTTACAGTGAAATATAAAAAGATGTGGCTTTTTCAAAAAGCCTTATAAAATTGAAATTCACCTCATAGAATGAATATGTTGAATATTACAAAAAAAATTATTCTCAGATTCTTATACATAATTATATTGTTTTTATTAAATAAATAAATAAAATAAATTAATATATTGTTTTTATTAAATAAATAAATAAAATAAATAAATTAACAATTGTTTATTGATTTCTTAGTAACTATATTATTATTATTATTCGATTTTTTTTAATTCGTTGTAGGCACAAGTTTCTTTGGTGTTCGCACAAAATTGTTGCATTTGAAATAGCACTAAACACTTTTGTTAACATGTTGTTGTTATATACAATATAATTTGTTAATAACTTAATTTTATTTTCCATTTTAATACATTTTTTTGTAAAACTTATAACTTTTTTTTGGTCACACAAATTTTGTTTTGCATCCATGTTTGTTTACAACATAAACGTCAAATTGATTTCGAAAATTCGAAAACCAAAACCACTTAAACATAATGGAAACACTTAAACACGTTTTGCCCAAAACAAGTTGTTTTCCTCATAGTGGAAACATACTATAAGAAAAGTGTTTTCAAAGAAAAAAAAAACCACCGACGCGATTGGTACAGAAACAACAATATTTTAACAAGCACAAAATACCAACAAATTCTTGTGGCTATTTTTTTCTTAATAATTTCTCCATTTAGTTACGTCTTTTTTACGAAAGAAAAAGGGACCCTTTTACATGCATCAAAGAATTTTTTTTCACAAACAAAACACATATCGTTAGCTTAAATGCAAAACAATGTAGATATTATTTGAAAATTTGAAATTTTTGTTGATTAGGATTCACGTTACATATGTATTTTTATATAATTTTAAGTTATTTACAAAATTAAAAATGACGTATCATAATTTTTTTTAACAGCATAATGTATAATCACACTCAATTAAAAAATTAGCAGAGTTTTTAATTCTTTTTATAAGAACACATTAATATTTTTAAACAAAAAAACTGGGTAATCTGTTTTATAACTATTACCACGGTGTTAGTGGAATAAGTGATCAGATAATAATTTATAATAATAATTTTTAGTATTGCATAAGAAAAAATAAAAAAGTGCTGTAAAATTATAAGAACCGAATCCATATACGTATGTAAAATAAAACCTATAATAAATGTGACTATCAGCTTCTTCGACATAGGACTGTTAGACATTTTGAAATTTTTTATCTGAAATATTAAAAATTGCTTTTAAATCTCAAATAATTACCATTTTACAAAGTTCTTTGCTTTGCATGTAAACTTATGTTACATTATTACATTATTCTACATTTAAGTCTTAAAATTTTAACTCTAAATAAAAATTGCACGCAAGGCATTGGATGTTACCAAAAGCATTTTTGACCGCACAATATTTTTTGAGTGTAAGCTGAAACAAAATAATATAGCATCCGCCAGACATGCACACTTGTCGAAGTCACATCGACGACTGAATTGAAGAGTATAAAAATATGTGTTAGTAGTGGTGTGCACAATTGTGCAAAGAAATGGAAACCCCTGATCTAGACCATTTTCAGTTTGGATAATATGAACAGAAAGTTCACAGCCCTCTGCAAATTCTTGAACAATCCAGAAGTCTGAATCTTTACGATGCACACCAAAGTATTGTGCAATTGATTTGTGTTCACCTTGCGCACATGCAATTAAGGCCCCACGCTTAGTTTTCTTTGGAATAGTCAAGGCCTATCCATATGGATAGACCTTGGGAATAGTATTAATTTTGGGAATAACGAATCTAAAAATTTTTTTAGTCCTGCCAAGCTTAAAACGGTACTAAATATTGAATTTTGGTACTACATTTAATGCGTATAGTATTGCCAGACTTAGCTAATTATAGTTTAAACTTTTACAGCCTGCTTTTTAAATAAAATAATCATTTTCGTTCAGAAAATTACCTTGAAACAACAATAAAGAGAAAAGCAAATTGGTATTTTAGTTTTTAATATAAATTCCCGAACGAAAATTTTTATTTTATTTAGAAAAAAGGCAGTTTATTAATTTTTAATTATATATTATTCAACCTATATTTATTCAATTGTTGCCTATAATATTGCGCTTGAGGCTAACCTTTTTCAATAAAAACCTATAACATTTATTTAATTAAATTGCCAAATATTTATAATAATCCAATGAGTATCATCATCATGACAAGTGCTTAAAAAACAATATTAAACATTTAATACAAAAAAAAACTCAAAAAAAGAATAACAAAACGACACAAGTTTACTGTACGAAAATCAGTAGATTATGAAATCTTCTAAGATACATGTTCCCCTTGTTTAAGATAAAGATTAACATGAAGAAATGAACTCTCTCATTCTGCCGACGTTCTCTCACATATTATGGTACCCACGCACGAGGCAACATTTGTCAAAACACGTGTTACTATTTATATATATATATACCACAGACGATTACACTAAAAACGAATCATCAGTATTGCGTGTTTTTTGAATATACAACACACGATGCAACATTGTGGTTGGAAGCATTAAATATCAAAAATGTTTGATATTTAAGAAACGAAAAAGGTAACAAGAATGTCAACCAGAAACATCCCCACACACGTAGCAACATTTAGTAAAACATGCCCATGTTTCTACAAATGTTGCCTCGTCTGTGGGTACCTTTAAAATACCAATTAAGTTTTAGTATTTGAAATACATACAAGTATTTATAATACTGTGATGAATTTCAAGCGATTTTACAATCAAGTTCTAAAAGCCTTAATACAATAAAAATGCAAACATCTTTACCCGCGAGAAAATAACAAACTTTTGCTGACAAACTTTTTTTTTCACTCAATTCAAAGAGAGCAATTTGTAAATCTCTGAGAAATGTTGCAGACAGAAATGAGTGTTTTTATTTTGCTTTACAGACTGAAATTTGCAGTGCTACCAAATGAAATAAAGTTATTCAGGGATTGAAAGTTTATTTTTATTAAACACAAAAATTCTTTTTTTTTAATATGAAATTCTGTATTTTACTTTAGTTTACAAAAACAGATAAGTATTATATTTTCATATATTTTTATCAAGCTTTAGGTCACTTTTTTATAAAAAATCAATTAAAATTATTATTTATTTTTCAATATTTCGATTTCCGTTGGAAATCTTCTTCAGGAAATCTTTTTAAATAATATAAAATTACAAAATTGTTTTCGACAATAAATGGAAAAAGAAATTTAAAATTTCAATTAACAAACTTAAAAAAAAGAGAAAAGCAAACAAATTTTAAAAATATTCAAAACCTAAAATCTATTTAAATTTCCCTTTCCGTCAATCTATTTATTTTTATTTAATATATATTTTCAATCTGTGCTGTGCCATCTGAACTAAATTTTATAAATAATCAAAGACAAATCACATTTCTTAACACTTAGTAATTTAATTGTTAATTATGTATTACATTTTTATGTGCAACATTTTGTAATCAATTATTTTTTAAATTGTCTGTAAGGAATATAATTCCATAGACAAATAATAATAAATACCTATTTATAATTTTCCCTTCCATCAACCTATTTATTTTTATTCAATTAATGTCTATAAATCTGAGCTAATCCCTCAGAGTCTTTCTTGAAATTAATCCTTTTCTCAAATGGAACATTATTAATCTGTAACATTTCTAGCATATATCTACGTTTCTTAAAATTATCTATGTTAAAAATAGATGTGTTCTCAAAATCAGGATAATGATTATAATCTCTACAATGTGTTGATAATGCCGTTCCATGGGCTGAATTAAAATTTCTATATTTTTGATTTTTTTTATAAAAAAGTGAACTAAAGCTTGATAAAAATATATGAAAATATAATATTTATTTAAAAAAGGACAAATTAATAAGAATATAATTAATAAAAACAGATAAGAAAATTAAACAAATTTTTAAGCTGTTACTATATATAATTAGTTATAAAATAATTGGATTGTAAAATCGTTTTATTGTTTTTCTTTATATTAAAAATATTTTGTAGTTGTATTTTTCCCTGACGATGATACACACCGATATCGAAATATTGGTTATTATACATAATAAAATTAGCGTTATAATTATTTTGATATGAAAAAGTGAACCACAAGCATGAAATAAAATAGACAACAATTTAATAAATAAATGATAAAATTGGGAATCTCCAACGAAATGTCGAAAAAAATTATGAAATTATCTTTTATTTGCCTTAATAAGCCCGATTTAGGATTTTCTAAACAAATCAATAATAAAATAAGGAAAAGGTCGATAAAAAAACTTAAATAGAAAATAAAATATATATTAGTTTTAGTTAATATACAACATTTGAAAAAATGCTTTTTGCAGCCGTATTACACACATATAGAAAAAGTTGGATGCATTTTAATTAAAAAACGGTTGTTTAAAACAGGTTTAGCTGGCTTAAAACTTTGTATTGTAGCAAAAAAGATTAAAAAAAAAGCTAAAAACATTTTATACCTATGCTAAATAATATACCAAATGCTAAATGAAAATTTGCAGCTAACACTGCAGCCACACGATCAAGTTTTTCTTGATAGTCTTTTACATATACAGTTTGTCAAAATTTCCAAAAATTGGAAGCTGTGACGTAGGCTGCACGCAATTTTGAAGCAATTTACTTTCAAGATGTCATTAAGAGAACAATTTATAAAGAAAAACGAAAAATTTTCTCACCAAACTTGTAATCAGCTGTTTTCTTGAGCTTAAATTTATACACTCACAAAGAGAATTTTAAAGACAAGTTCGCTTCAATTTTTAAAAATATGAGTGTATATTGCGTGTTTTGTGAATGTACTACTACAAAACAAAAAAAAAGTTTTATTTATTTTGTTTTTAAACCTATTTTATGTCCCATAAATTTGGAAAAATTTTGTATTCAATTATAATTGGTTTTCCAATTCTTACAATTTGCAATTGTTGCCATTTTCCGAATTCTTTCTTCATATTTTTTTCTCCGAGAGTTGCAAAAGCACCTCACACAACAATTGCTCTCAACAAAATGAGAAAGAAAAAAGAGTCAGGATCGCCACACACGATGAAACATTGTTTGGAAACATAAAATATCAAAAATTTTTGATATTTGAGAAACAAAAAAGGTAACAAATATTTCAACCAGAAACATCCCCACACACGTAGCTACATTTAGGCCCTAATCATGTAAAATGCAGCGAAATGCCAAAGAATAACATTGAAAGCACAAACAATGTCATAAATGTTTTGTAATTTTGTTGTTGCTTTCAACAAACTTTCATTCATATATTGCCCCATTGTGCAAAATTTAGGACTTGTGCCAAAAATGTGCAAATGGGGGTAATAGAGGAAGGTCTTGGCTACATTTCACCATATTCAGTTTTTTTCCATCAAGTTATTTTTTCAATAACTTTTTCAAACAAACTTTTTCACACAACTCACTCATTCATATATTGCCCCATTGTGCAAAATTTAGGACTTGTGCCAAAAATGTGCAAATGGGGGGTAATAGAGGAAGGGTTTGGCTACATTTCCTCATATTCAGTTTTTTTCCATCAAGTTATTTTTTAACAAACTTTTTCAAACAAACTTTCATTCATATATTGCCCCATTGTGCAAAATTTAGGACTTGTGCCAAAAATCTGAAAATGGGGGGTAATAGAGGAAGGTCTTGGCTACATTTCACCATATTCAGTTTTTTTCCATCAAGTTATTTTTTCAATATTTTCATTCAAACAAACTTTTCCACACAACTACCTCATTCATATATTGCCCCATTGTGCAAAATTTAGGACTTGTGCCAAAAATGTGCAAATGGGGGGTAATAGAGGAAGGGTTTGGCTACATTTCCTCATATTCCGTTTTTTTCCATCAAGTTATTTTTTAACAAACTTTTTCAAACAAACTTTCATTCATATATTGCCCCATTGTGCAAAATTTAGGACTTGTGCCAAAAATCTGATAATGGGGGGTAATAGAGGAAGGTCTTGGCTACATTTCACCATATTCAGTTTTTTTCCATCAAGTTATTTTTTCAATAACTTTTTCAAACAAACTTTTTTACACAACTCACTCATTCATATATTGCCCCCATTGTGCAAAATTTAGGACTTGCGACAAAAATGTGCAAATGGGGGGTAATAGAGGAAGGGTTTGGCTACATTTCCTCATATTCAGTTTTTTTCCATCAAGTTATTTTTTTAACAAACTTTTTCAAACAAACTTTCATTCATATATTGCCCCATTGTGCAAAATTTAGGACTTGTGCCAAAAATCTGAAAATGGGGATAATAGAGGAAGGTCTTGGCTACATTTCACCATATTCAGTTTTTTTCCATCAAGTTATTTTTTCAATAACTTTTTCAAACAAACTTTTTCACACAACTCACTCATTCATATATTGCCCCATTGTGCAAAATTTAGGACTTGTGCCAAAAATGTGCAAATGGGGGGTAATAGAGGAAGGGTTTGGCTACATTTCCTCATATTCCGTTTTTTTCCATCAAGTTATTTTTTAACAAACTTTTTCAAACAAACTTTCATTCATATATTGCCCCATTGTGCAAAATTTAGGACTTGTGCCAAAAATCTGATAATGGGGGGTAATAGAGGAAGATCTTGGCTACATTTCACCATATTCAGTTTTTTTCCATCAAGTTATTTTTTCAATAACTTTTTCAAACAAACTTTTTTACACAACTCACTCATTCATATATTGCCCCCATTGTGCAAAATTTAGGACTTGTGCCAAAAATGTGCAAATGGGGGGTAATAGAGGAAGGGTTTGGCTACATTGCCTCATATTCAGTTTTTTTCCATCAAGTTATTTTTTTAACAAACTTTTTCAAACAAACTTTCATTCATATATTGCCCCATTGTGCAAAATTTAGGACTTGTGCCAAAAATCTGAAAATGGGGGGGTAATAGAGGAAGGTCTTGGCTACATTTCACCATATTCAGTTTTTTCCATCAAGTTATTTTTTCAATAACTTTTTCAAACAAACTTTTTCACACAACTCACTCATTCATATATTGCCCCATTGTGCAAAATTTAGGACTTGTGCCAAAAATGTGCAAATGGGGGGTAATAGAGTAAGGGTTTGGCTACATTTCCTCATATTCAGTTTTTTTCCATCAAGTTATTTTTTTAACAAACTTTTTCAAACAAACTTTCATTCATATATTGCCCCATTGTGCAAAATTTAGGACTTGTGCCAAAAATGTGCAAATGGGGGGTAATAGAGTAAGGGTTTGGCTACATTTCCTCATATTCAGTTTTTTTCCATCAAGTTATTTTTTTAACAAACTTTTTCAAACAAACTTTCATTCATATATTGCCCCATTGTGCAAAATTTAGGACTTGTGCCAAAAATCTGAAAATGGGGGGTAATAGAGGAAGGTCTTGGCTACATTTCACCATATTCAGTTTTTTTTCATCAAGTTATTTTTTCAATAACTTTTTCAAACAAACTTTTTCACACAACTCACTCATTCATATATTGCCCCATTGTGCAAAATTTAGGACTTGTGCCAAAAATGTGCAAATGGGGGGTAATAGAGGAAGGGTTTGGCTACATTTCCTCATATTCAGTTTTTTCCATCAAGTTATTTTTTTAACAAACGTTTTCAAACAAACTTTCATTCATATATTGCCCCATGGTGCAAAATTTAGCACTTATGCCAAAAATCTGAAAATGGGGGGTAATAGTGGAAGGCCTTGGCTACATTTCACCATATTCAGTTTTTTTCCATCAAGGTATTTTTTCAATAACTTTTTCAAACAAACTTTTTCACACAACTCACTAATTCATATATTGCCCCATTGTGCAAAATTTAGGACTTTTGCCAAAAATGTGCAAATGGGGGGCAATAGAGGAAGGGTTTGGCTACATTTCCTCATATTCTGTTTTTTTCCATCAAGTTATTTTTTTAACAAACTTTTTCAAACAAACTTTCATTCATATATTGCCCCATTGTGCAAAATTTAGGACTTGTGCCAAAAATCTGAAAATGGGGGGTAATAGAGGAAGGTTTTGGCTACATTTCACCATATTCAGTTTTTTTCCATCAAGTTATTTTTTCAATAACTTTTTCAAACAAACTTTTTCACACAACTCACTCATTCATATATTGCCCCATTGTGCAATATTTAGGACTTGTGCCAAAAATGTGCAAATGGGGGGTAATAGAGGAAGGGTTTGGCTACATTTCCTCATATTCAGTTGTTTTCCATCAAGTTATTTTTTAACAAACTTTCATTCATATATTGCCCCATTGTGCAAAATTTAGGACTTGTGCCAAAAATCTGAAAATGGGGGGTAATAGAGGAAGGTCTTGGCTACATTTCACCATATTCAGTTTTTTTCCATCAAGTTATTTTTTCAATAACATTTTCAAACAAACTTTTTCACACAACTCACTCATTCATATATTGGCCCATTGTGCAAAATTTAGGACTTGTGCCAAAAATGTGCAAATGGGGGGTAATAGAGGAAGGGTTTGGCTACATTTCCTCATATTCAGTTTTTTTCCATCAAGTTATTTTTTTAACAAACTTTTTCAAACAAACTTTCATTCATATATTGCCCCATTGTGCAAAATTTAGAACTTGTGCCAAAAATCTGAAAATGGGGGGTAATAGAGGAAGGGTTTGGCTACATTTCCTCATATTCAGTTTTTTTCCATCAAGCTATTTTTTTAACAAACTTTTTCAAACAAACTTTCATTCATATATAAATAAATTAGTAACGAATTTTTGACTTTCTGCAGGTTTTCCAAAAAGTTTGTTGAAAGCCGAAAATCCTCTCTCATGTAGAAAGAAAGAAGAAGAACAAGCACTCACTGTAAATTTATAACTTTTTCGGGTATATAATGTTGCCAGATATATGTTCGTGCATTTAGTTTCAGGGATGGAAAATAAAAATAGAATAATTAATTGGAAAAGATGTTTGCATTTTTATTGTATTAAGGGTTTTAGAACTTGATTGTAAAATCGCTTGAAATTCATCACAGTATTATAAATACTTGTATGTATTTGAAATACTAAAACTTAATTTGTATTTTAAAGGTACCCACAGACGAGGCAACATTTGTAGAAACATGGGCATGTTTTACTAAATGTTGCTACGTGTGTGGGGATGTTTCTGGTTGACATTCTTGTTACCTTTTTCGTTTCTTAAATATCAAACATTTTTGATATTTAATGCTTCCAACCACAATGTTGCATCGTGTGTTGTATATTCAAAAAACACGCAATACTGATGATTCGTTTTTAGTGTAATCGTCTGTGGTATATATATATATAAATAGTAACAATTGTTTTGACAAATGTTGCCTCGTGCGTGGGTACCATAATATGTGAGAGAACCTCGGCAGAATGAGAGAGTTCATATCTTCATGTTTGAAGTATGAGTCTGCACAGATGGAGCCAATGTAATGTTGGGCAAATATAAGGGGCTTAAAGGCCGATTAAAAAAACACGAATTTGCAGTTCATAATTTTCACTGCATAATTCATCAGACCGCTCTTGCATCGAAATTCATAAATGATACCCCAGCTATGAAGACAGCAGAGGATATAATAAATAAAATTCGAGGCGGACATCAAGCGCTTACCCACCGAAAATTTGTAACCTTTTTAAAAAACAAAAATGCTGTTAGTTGTGATCTGAAAATGTTTACATAAGTTCGGTGGCTATGTCGCGGTGATTGCCTGAATAGACTTTATGATTTAAGAGAAGAAGTTTTTCAGTTCCTAGAAACTGAGAAAATAGAAAAAGTTTTAGTCAAGTGTTTAAAAGACAATAATTTTATTTTAGACTTAGCTTTCTTGGAAGATACGACAAGTATGTTAAATGAACTTAATTTGGAATTGCAAGGAAAGGAACGCAATATATTCGACTTGTCAAAAATCATTCACAATTTTAAAATAAAACTTTTTCTAATTTTTTCCCAAATTAAAACTGGTGATTTTTCCAATTTTCCAAAAACTTCACCTGCTTATAGAAATCTCGAAACCGACAAAAGATATGAATATGCTGAAATATTTGAAACACTTTTCAATAATTTTCAAGACAGGTTTCAAGATTTTGTAATTTTACAACCGTTATTAGATCTTTTCGAAAACCCTTTCCGTTGCGATGTAAGCAACTACGAATTTGATATACAATCAGAACTAATCATACTACGAAGCGAAGTAAATGCTCCAGACGAAAATAACATTGCAGAGTTCTGGAAAGATTCTGAACTAAAAAAATTCATTTAAGTGTCTCTCTTTATTCGGCAGTACTTACCTATGCGAACAAATTGTTTCGGATTTAAAATTTATTTGTTCCAAGCAATAAAATAAATTAAGTTCATCCCATTTGAAAAGCATTCTACTATTACGAAACTGCCATAAAAGTATAAATTTAGAAGATTTTATTTTATAAGTTGTATAACACAAGGGAACAAAATTAAACATTTTTTGTGTTGATAGAAAATTTGTAGCAGTTCTTTACCAATTCAATGTCGCTGATTTTAAAACTGCACTTTTTTTCTATCAGCTGTGATTTGCGTGCAATATTTATTTTTTTATGAATTCTTAAAACATAAAAATCTTTAATTTTTTACAATTGTTTGATAAGATATTTGAAACTGATTTAGAGTCAAAAAGCTTCCGAATAAAAAAAAGGCAGTTTTAAAATCAGCGACATTGAATTGGTAAAGAATTGCTATAAAATTTTTATCAACACAAAAAATTTTTAATATTGTACCTTTGTGTTATACAACTTATAAAATATATTACTAACATTTTATTTCGGCTGAAAATGAATGCATTCTCTCAATTTTTTTACTCTCTGTTACTCACTACTACACAACCAAAAATTTTTTGGAAATCCCTGGTCTAGATGAATTTCTGTGCAGCGCCATATTTAATCAGTTGGTCAATGCTGTACATCATATATGTACATGAGAAAAACTTCATCCATGGTGACATTAAACCAGAAAATATTATATATGCCGTAGACGATATGTTGCAAAACATCAAGTTGGTTGATTTTGGTGCAGCATGGTAAAAAATAGTATATATATTTGTATTTTAAATGTATATAAGTTAGTTCTTACATTTTCTTACAGTTACCACGGCAGAGTCAAGAGCTGGTATGATAAGCCCCGGTATACTATCGATTATGCTCCACCAAAAAAAAAGCAAAAAGTAGTTGGCGCATGTTCAGTACGATTCTACGTAACACACAATTATATCTAAAATACTTTAACTTTGATCGCCGAGTAATCAATCGGGCGATAGCAGAAAATGATGAAAAGAAGTTTACCAACAAATACAAAAGAAAACAAGTTACGCCACCGCCATCAGTGTCCAAAGTCATCAAGGAGATTTCATTAGCGAGCCGTAGGCAACCCAGCCGTTTGGCTCGAGCCCAAAGGGCCCGCTATGTTTTTGAATGATTGCTATTTTATAAAGTATGCCGGCAGTCCTTACATGTGGCTGTTTATAGTTTCAATTTAAACCTCTTTTCTGAATGTTCTCTGCTAAAGGTTTTTATATTATTTCTAGGATTTAACTAATGGTTTGTTTCCATAGTTGTTATTATTTTTCAATATTACTTATTAATCGACCTTTTTCTAGAATTTGTTATTATTTTTATAGAATTTATCTAAACAGGCTTTCAAGGTCATTTGTATTTAAATAAAAGATTATTTATTTATATATTCATCCTACGTTTCGTTGGTATTTTCCAACTTCATCTGGGATTTTTCAGTTTATTAAATCTGGCAACGACACAAAACATAAATAAAATAATATTTAGGAACAACTAAAATAAAGTTCCACATTACAATAACCAAACTTACATTCAATCTTTGTTAAATTTACATTAAAATATACAGGTTTGCTTAAAAATTAAAGACGACCGACCAGTGTTTATCTTTTGTTCCATTAAAATGCTATTTATTTTTAATTTGAATGAAAAAATCATATAAAGTTACAAAAAGATGCACAAAATATAACTAGTAGTCAAGGTTTTAATTATTTAAATATGTTGTAGTAATTATGTTATTGAAAGAAAAATAATGTTGATGATAAAAAAGAATCTAAAGAAATGTGTTTGTTAAAATTTCAAAAAAGTGCAATAGTTATTAGTCTTTCTTTGTCTAAAACAAGACAAACGCGTTTTGTGTTTAAATTTAACCCGCTTGTACATGAACTTGAACCATATGTATGCATTTATATAGTTGCCAAACAAACGAAAAATAATAACAACTATGGAAACAAACCATTAGTTAAAACCTAGAAATAATATAAAAACCTTTAGCAGAGAACATTCAGAAAAGAGGTTTAAATTGAAACTATAAACAGCCACATGTAAGGACTGCCGGCATACTTTATAAAATAGCAATCATTCAAAAACATAGCGGGCCCTTTGGGCTCGAGCCAAACGGCTGGGTTGCCTACGGCTCGATAATGAAATCTCCTTGATGACTTTGGACACTGATGGCGGTGGCGTAACTTGTTTTCTTTTCTATTTGTTGGTAAACTTCTTTTCATCATTTTCTGCTATCGCCCGATTGATTACTCGGCGATCAAAGTTAAAGTATTTTAGACATACTTGTGTGTTACGTAGAATCGTACTGAACATGCGCCAACTACTTTTTGCTTTTTTTTTGGTGGAGCATAATCGATAGTATACCGGGGCTTAACATACCAGCTCTTGACTCTGCCGTGGTAACTGTAAGAAAATGTAAGAACTAACTTATATACATTTAAAATACAAATATATATACTATTTTTTACCATGCTGCACCAAAATCAACCAACTTGATGTTTTGCATCATATCGTCTACGGCATATATAATATTTTCTGGTTTAATGTCACCATGGATGAAGTTTTTCTCATGTACATATATGATGTACAGCATTGACCAACTGATTAAATATGGCGCTGCACAGAAATTCATCTAGACCAGGGATTTCCAAAAATTTTTTGGTTGTGTAGTAGTGAGTACCAGAGAGTAAATAAATTGAGAGAATGCATTCATTTACAGCCGAAATAAAATGTTAGTAATATATTTTATAAGTTGTATAACACAAGGGAACAAAATTAAAAATTTTTTGTGTTGATAAAAATTTTATAGCAATTCTTTACCAATTCAATGTCGCTGATTTTAAAACTGCCTTTTTTTTATTCGGAAGCTTTTTGACTCTAAATCAGTTTCAAATATCTTATCAAACAATTGTAAAAAAAAGATTTTTATGTTTTAAGAATTCATAAAAAAATAAATATTGCACGCAAATCACAGCTGATAGAAAAAAAGTGCAGTTTTAAAATCAGCGACATTGAATTGGTAAAGAACTGCTACAAATTTTCTATCAACACAAAAAATGTTTAATTTTGTTCCCTTGTGTTATACAACTTATAAAATAAAATCTTCTAAATTTATACTTTTATGGCAGTTTCGTAATAGTAGAATGCTTTTCAAATGGGATGAACTTAATTTATTTTATTGCTTGGAACAAATAAATTTTAAATCCGAAACAATTTGTTCGCATAGGTAAGTACTGCCGAATAAAGAGAGACACTTAAATGAATTTTTTTAGTTCAGAATCTTTCCAGAACTCTGCAATGTTATTTTCGTCTGGAGCATTTACTTCGCTTCGTAGTATGATTAGTTCTGATTGTATATCAAATTCGTAGTTGCTTACATCGCAACGGAAAGGGTTTTCGAAAAGATCTAATAACGGTTGTAAAATTACAAAATCTTGAAACCTGTCTTGAAAATTATTGAAAAGTGTTTCAAATATTTCGGCATATTCATATCTTTTGTCGGTTTCGAGATTTCTATAAGCAGGTGAAGTTTTTGGAAAATTGGAAAAATCACCAGTTTTAATTTGGGAAAAAATTAGAAAAAGTTTTATTTTAAAATTGTGAATAATTTTTGACAAGTCGAATATATTGCGTTCCTTTCCTTGCAATTCCAAATTAAGTTCATTTAACATACTTGTCGTATCTTCCAAGAAAGCTAAGTCTAAAATAAAATTATTGTCTTTTAAACACTTTACTAAAACTTTTTCTATTTTCTCAGTTTCTAGGAACTGAAAAATTTCTTCTCTTAAATCATAAAGTCTATTCAGGCAATCACCGCGACTTAGCCACCGAACTTATGTAAACATTTTCAGATCACAATTAACAGCATTTTTGTTTTTTAAAAAGGTTACAAATTTTCGGTGGGTAAGCGCTTGATGTCCGCCTCGAATTTTATTTATTATATCCTCTGCTGTCTTCATAGCTGGGGTATCATTTATGAATTTCGATGCAAGAGCGGTCTGATGAATTATGCAGTGAAAATTATGAACTGCAAATTCGTGTTTTTTTAATCGGTCTATAAGCCCCTTATATTTGCCCAACATTACATTGGCTCCATCTGTGCAGACTCATACTTCAAACATCTGTGCATACATTTTAATTCTAGCTTATGGTATATCATAACTTTTTACAAAATACCAAATGTGCACCTGAGTTTGCCTGCAAAAATTTATAAAGTCATTACAACAGGTCAAAGTTACGTTAAATAAATACCATAAATTAGTAAGATTAACTCTTTGGACTCGGTCATATAATTGAAGCATAAAAAAGTAAGCAATAAAAATAGTGGCAAACAAAAAAGTTTCATTAATACATCAATAAAACACATCTTCTGACCCAAACATTTTACCTGCTGTCACATTTGCTTTTATGTGTATAGGTTTACACATAAATTGTAGGAAAACAAGACTTTTTAACTTGTTTTTTAAATATTTTTACATACTTAATAGTGCGTTTCCACTTACGTGTTTTGGGCCACAAAACCAGTTTTGCAGCAAAACAAGTGTTTTGCTACTTGTTTTCCCATACATTTTGTATGTTCGAAAAACTCAAACAAAAACAGGTTTTGCTCAAAAACATGTCGAAAATTGTCTGTGCAACACTGCATTTCTTCTATGATTATAAATGCAACTCTGTGATATCCATTAATAGGGATTGAAAAATTCGAAAAAGTGACATATTAGATTATCATTTGCAATTATAAAAACGCGCTGAAAAAAACTAAACATTTAAAAAAAGAAAGTTTACAAAAAATAAAAAATTTGTGCTTAAAAATTTATAAAATTTTCCGTAAGTGATACATTTCGTGGATAATAAAGTTATTTATACATACATATGTATATATGTATATTAATACATGATTGATAGTATGTATGTATACTCGCGTGTGTGAACTAAATTTAGTTAGAAGTGCATTAAATAAAATAATTTAAAAGATAAAGGTTTTTCTATTCAAATATAGTGCAGTTTAGCAACGCAGCTCCAAACACCTTTAAATTCATCTTCATCACGTAATACTGCAAGCAAGAACAAAAACCGAGATGATTTGATACAAAAAATAAAATTTATAGAAGAAAGTGAAGAGAAGGAAAGAACAGAACATTTTAAATGGGAAGAAAAAATATATAATTTAGAAGTCGAAAAGAAAAAAACTTTGGAAAAGATATCGAATGACAGCGAAGAAATTAAAAAAGAACTACTTAATTTTTTTAAAAAAGACCACTAACCATGTTACAGTGAAATATAAAAAGATGTGGCTTTTTAAAAAAGCCTTATAAAATTGAAATTCACCTCATAGAATGAATATGTTGAATATTACAAAAAAAATTATTCTCAGATTCTTATACATAATTATATTGTTTTTATTAAATAAATAAATAAAATATATTAATATATTGTTTTTATTAAATAAATAAATAAAATAAATAAATTAACAATTGTTTATTGATTTCTTAGTAACTATATTATTATTATTATTCGATTTTTTTTAATTCGTTGTAGGCACAAGTTTCTTTGGTGTTCGCACAAAATTGTTGCATTTGAAATAGCACTAAACACTTTTGTTAACATGTTGTTGTTATATACAATATAATTTGTTAATAACTTAATTTTATTTTCCATTTTAATACATTTTTTTGTAAAACTTATAACTTTTTTTTGGTCACACAAATTTTGTTTTGCATCCATGTTTGTTTACAACATAAACGTCAAATTGATTTCGAAAATTCGAAAACCAAAACCACTTAAACATAATGGAAACACTTAAACACGTTTTGCCCAAAACAAGTTGTTTTCCTCATAGTGGAAACATACTATAAGAAAAGTGTTTTCAAAGAAAAAAAAAACCACCGACGCGATTGGTACAGAAACAACAATATTTTAACAAGCACAAAATACCAACAAATTCTTGTGGCTATTTTTTTCTTAATAATTTCTCCATTTAGTTACGTCTTTTTTAAGAAAGAAAAAGGGACCCTTTTACATGCATCAAAGAATTTTTTTTCACAAACAAAACACATATCGTTAGCTTAAATGCAAAACAATGTAGATATTATTTGAAAATTTGAAATTTTTGTTGATTAGGATTCACGTTACATATGTATTTTTATATAATTTTAAGTTATTTACAAAATTAAAAATGACGTATCATAATTTTTTTTAACAGCATAATGTATAATCACACTCAATTAAAAAATTAGCAGAGTTTTTAATTCTTTTTATAAGAACACATTAATATTTTTAAACAAAAAAACTGGGTAATCTGTTTTATAACTATTACCACGGTGTTAGTGGAATAAGTGACCAGATAATAATTTATAATAATAATTTTTAGTATTGCATAAGAAAAAATAAAAAAGTGCTGTAAAATTATAAGAACCGAATCCATATACGTATGTAAAATAAAACCTATAATAAATGTGACTATCAGCTTCTTCGACATAGGACTGTTAGACATTTTGAAATTTGTTATCTGAAATATTAAAAATTGCTTTTAAATCTCAAATAATTACCATTTTACAAAGTTCTTTGCTTTGCATGTAAACTTATGTTACATTATTACATTATTCTACATTTAAGTCTTAAAATTTTAACTCTAAATAAAAATTGCACGCAAGGCATTGGATGTTACCAAAAGCATTTTTGACCGCACAATATTTTTTGAGTGTAAGCTGAAACAAAATAATATAGCATCCGCCAGACATGCACACTTGTCGAAGTCACATCGACGACTGAATTGAAGAGTATAAAAATATGTGTTAGTAGTGGTGTGCACAATTGTGCAAAGAAATGGAAACCCCTGATCTAGACCATTTTCAGTTTGGATAATATGAACAGAAAGTTCACAGCCCTCTGCAAATTCTTGAACAATCCAGAAGTCTGAATCTTTACGATGCACACCAAAGTATTGTGCAATTGATTTGTGTTCACCTTGCGCACATGCAATTAAGGCCCCACGCTTAGTTTTCTTTGGAATAGTCAAGGCCTATCCATATGGATAGACCTTGGGAATAGTATTAATTTTGGGAATAACGAATCTAAAATTTTTTTTAGTCCTGCCAAGCTTAAAACGGTACTAAATATTGAATTTTGGTACTACATTTAATGCGTATAGTATTGCCAGACTTAGCTAATTATAGTTTAAACTTTTACAGCCTGCTTTTTAAATAAAATAATCATTTTCGTTCAGAAAATTACCTTGAAACAACAATAAAGAGAAAAGCAAATTGGTATTTTAGTTTTTAATATAAATTCCCGAACGAAAATTTTTATTTTATTTAGAAAAAAGGCAGTTTATTAATTTTTAATTATATATTATTCAACCTATATTTATTCAATTGTTGCCTATAATATTGCGCTTGAGGCTAACCTTTTTCAATAAAAACCTATAACATTTATTTAATTAAATTGCCAAATATTTATATTAATCCAATGAGTATCATCATCATGACAAGTGCTTAAAAACAATATTAAACATTTAATACAAAAAAAAACTCAAAAAAAGAATAACAAAACGACACAAGTTTACTGTACGAAAATCAGTAGATTATGAAATCTTCTAAGATACATGTTCCCCTTGTTTAAGATAAAGATTAACATGAAGAAATGAACTCTCTCATTCTGCCGACGTTCTCTCACATATTATGGTACCCACGCACGAGGCAACATTTGTCAAAACAATTGTTACTATTTATATATATATATATACCACAGACGATTACACTAAAAACGAATCATCAGTATTGCGTGTTTTTTGAATATACAACACACGATGCAACATTGTGGTTGGAAGCATTAAATATCAAAAATGTTTGATATTTAAGAAACGAAAAAGGTAACAAGAATGTCAACCAGAAACATCCCCACACACGTAGCAACATTTAGTAAAACATGCCCATGTTTCTACAAATGTTGCCTCGTCTGTGGGTACCTTTAAAATACAAATTAAGTTTTAGTATTTCAAATACATACAAGTATTTATAATACTGTGATGAATTTCAAGCGATTTTACAATCAAGTTCTAAAAGCCTTAATACAATAAAAATGCAAACATCTTTTCCAATTAATTATTCTATTTTTATTTTCCATCCCTGAAACTAAATGCACGAACATATATCTGGCAACATTATATACCCGAAAAAGTTATAAATTTACAGTGAGTGCTTGTTCTTCTTCTTTCTTTCTACATGAGAGAGGATTTTCGGCTTTCAACAAACTTTTTGGAAAACCTGCAGAAAGTCAAAAATTCGTTACTAATTTATTTATATATGAATGAAAGTTTGTTTGAAAAAGTTTGTTAAAAAAATAGCTTGATGGAAAAAAACTGAATATGGGGAAATGTAGCCAAACCCTTCCTCTATTACCCCCCATTTTCAGATTTTTGGCACAAGTTCTAAATTTTGCACAATGGGGCAATATATGAATGAAAGTTTGTTTGAAAACGTTTGTTAAAAAAATAACTTGATGGAAAAAACTGAATATGAGGAAATGTAGCCAAACCCTTCCTCTATTACCCCCCATTTGCACATTTTTGGCACAAGTCCTAAATTTTGCACAATGGGGCAATATATGAATGAGTGAGTTGTGTGAAAAAGTTTGTTTGAAAAAGTTATTGAAAAAATAACTTGATGGAAAAAAACTGAATATGAGGAAATGTAGCCCAACCCTTCCTCTATTACCCCCCATTTGCACATTTTTGGCACAAGTCCTAAATTTTGCACAATGGGGCAATATATAAATGAGTGAGTTGTGTGAAAAAGTTTGTTTGAAAAAGTTATTGAAAAAATAACTTGATGAAAAAAAACTGAATATGGTGAAATGTAGCCAAGACCTTCCTCTATTACCCCCCATTTTCAGATTTTTGGCACAAGTCCTAAATTTTGCACAATGGGGCAATATATGAATGAAAGTTTGTTTGAAAAAGTTTGTTAAAAAAATAACTTGATGGAAAAAAACTGAATATGAGGAAATGTAGCCAAACCCTTACTCTATTACCCCCCATTTGCACATTTTTGGCACAAGTCCTAAATTTTGCACAATGGGGCAATATATGAATGAAAGTTTGTTTGAAAAAGTTTGTTAAAAAATAACTTGATGGAAAAAAACTGAATATGAGGAAATGTAGCCAAACCCTTACTCTATTACCCCCCATTTGCACATTTTTGGCACAAGTCCTAAATTTTGCACAATGGGGCAATATATGAATGAGTGAGTTGTGTGAAAAAGTTTGTTTGAAAAAGTTATTGAAAAAATAACTTGATGGAAAAAACTGAATATGGTGAAATGTAGCCAAGACCTTCCTCTATTACCCCCCCATTTTCAGATTTTTGGCACAAGTCCTAAATTTTGCACAATGGGGCAATATATGAATGAAAGTTTGTTTGAAAAAGTTTGTTAAAAAAATAACTTGATGGAAAAAAACTGAATATGAGGAAATGTAGCCAAACCCTTCCTCTATTACCCCCCATTTGCACATTTTTGGCACAAGTCCTAAATTTTGCACAATGGGGGCAATATATGAATGAGTGAGTTGTGTAAAAAAGTTTGTTTGAAAAAGTTATTGAAAAAATAACTTGATGGAAAAAAACTGAATATGGTGAAATGTAGCCAAGACCTTCCTCTATTACCCCCCATTATCAGATTTTTGGCACAAGTCCTAAATTTTGAACAATGGGGCAATATATGAATGAAAGTTTGTTTGAAAAAGTTTGTTAAAAAATAACTTGATGGAAAAAAACGGAATATGAGGAAATGTAGCCAAACCCTTCCTCTATTACCCCCCATTTGCACATTTTTGGCACAAGTCCTAAATTTTGCACAATGGGGCAATATATGAATGAGTGAGTTGTGTGAAAAAGTTTGTTTGAAAAAGTTATTGAAAAAATAACTTGATGGAAAAAAACTGAATATGGTGAAATGTAGCCAAGACCTTCCTCTATTACCCCCCATTTTCAGATTTTTGGCACAAGTCCTAAATTTTGCACAATGGGGCAATATATGAATGAAAGTTTGTTTGAAAAAGTTTGTTAAAAAAATAACTTGATGGAAAAAAACTGAATATGAGGAAATGTAGCCAAACCCTTCCTCTATTACCCCCCATTTGCACATTTTTGTCGCAAGTCCTAAATTTTGCACAATGGGGGCAATATATGAATGAGTGAGTTGTGTAAAAAAGTTTGTTTGAAAAAGTTATTGAAAAAATAACTTGATGGAAAAAAACTGAATATGGTGAAATGTAGCCAAGACCTTCCTCTATTACCCCCCATTATCAGATTTTTGGCACAAGTCCTAAATTTTGCACAATGGGGCAATATATGAATGAAAGTTTGTTTGAAAAAGTTTGTTAAAAAATAACTTGATGGAAAAAAACGGAATATGAGGAAATGTAGCCAAACCCTTCCTCTATTACCCCCCCATTTGCACATTTTTGGCACAAGTCCTAAATTTTGCACAATGGGGCAATATATGAATGAGGTAGTTGTGTGGAAAAGTTTGTTTGAATGAAAATATTGAAAAAATAACTTGATGGAAAAAAACTGAATATGGTGAAATGTAGCCAAGACCTTCCTCTATTACCCCCCATTTTCAGATTTTTGGCACAAGTCCTAAATTTTGCACAATGGGGCAATATATGAATGAAAGTTTGTTTGAAAAAGTTTGTTAAAAAATAACTTGATGGAAAAAAACTGAATATGAGGAAATGTAGCCAAACCCTTCCTCTATTACCCCCCATTTGCACATTTTTGGCACAAGTCCTAAATTTTGCACAATGGGGCAATATATGAATGAGTGAGTTGTGTGAAAAAGTTTGTTTGAAAAAGTTATTGAAAAAATAACTTGATGGAAAAAAACTGAATATGGTGAAATGTAGCCAAGACCTTCCTCTATTACCCCCATTTGCACATTTTTGGCACAAGTCCTAAATTTTGCACAATGGGGCAATATATGAATGAAAGTTTGTTGAAAGCAACAACAAAATTACAAAACATTTATGACATTGTTTGTGCTTTCAATGTTATTCTTTGGCATTGCGCTGCATTTTACATGATTAGGGCCTAAATGTAGCTACGTGTGTGGGGATGTTTCTGGTTGAAATATTTGTTACCTTTTTTGTTTCTCAAATATCAAAAATTTTTGATATTTTATGTTTCCAAACAATGTTTCATCGTGTGTGGCGATCCTGACTCTTTTTTCTTTCTCATTTTGTTGAGAGCAATTGTTGTGTGAGGTGCTTTTGCAACTCTCGGAGAAAAAAATATGAAGAAAGAATTCGGAAAATGGCAACAATTGCAAATTGTAAGAATTGGAAAACCAATTATAATTGAATACAAAATTTTTCCAAATTTATGGGACATAAAATAGGTTTAAAAACAAAATAAATAAAACTTTTTTTTTGTTTTGTAGTAGTACATTCACAAAACACGCAATACTAATGTTTCGTTTTTAGTGTCATCGTCGGTTGTAAAAACTGAAACATAATTAGTAACGCGTGTTTCGACAAATGTTGCATCGTCTGTGGGTATCTTAACGATTAGCAATTTTGGTTTACTTGAGGGTTACACGATCAAGTTTGGTCTATCAAGTTTTAATACACTCACACTTTTTTACAAAATACACTCATACTTTTAAAAATTGAAGCGAACTTGTCTTTAAAATTCTCTTTGTGAGTGTATAAATTTACGCTCAAGAAAACAGTTGATTACAAGTTTGGTGAGAAAATTTTTCGTTTTTCTTTATAAATTGTTCTCTTAATGACATCTTGAAAGTAAATTGCTTCAAAATTGCGTGCAGCCTACGTCACAGCTTCCAATTTTTGGAAATTTTGACAAACTGTATATGTAAAAGACTATCAAGAAAATCTTGATCGTGTGGCTGCAGTGTTAGCTGCAAATTTTCATTTAGCATTTGGTATATTATTTAGCATAGGTATAAAATGTTTTTAGCTTTTTTTTTTAATCTTTTTTGCTACAATACAAAGTTTTAAGCCAGCTAAACCTGTTTTAAACAACCGTTTTTTAATTAAAATGCATCCAACTTTTTCTATATATGTGTAATACGGCTGCAAAAAGCATTTTTTCAAATGTTGTATATTAACTAAAACTAATATATATTTTATTTTCTATTTAAGTTTTTTTATCGACCTTTTCCTTATTTTATTATTGATTTGTTTAGAAAATCCTAAATCGGGCTTATTAAGGTCATGTATTCTATGCAAATAAAAGATAATTTCATAATTTTTTTCGACATTTCGTTGGAGATTCCCAATTTTATCATTTATTTATTAAATTGTTGTCTATTTTATTTCATGCTTGTGGTTCACTTTTTCATAACAAAATAATTATAACGCTAATTTTATTATGTATAATAACCAATATTTCGATATCGGTGTGTATCGTCAGGGAAAAATACAACTACAAAATATTTTTAATATAAAGAAAAACAATAAAACGATTTTACAATCCAATTATTTTATAACTAATTATATATGTATAGTAACAGCTTAAAAATTTGTTTAATTTTCTTATCTGTTTTTATTAATTATATTCTTATTAATTTGTCCTTATTTAAATAAATATTATATTTTCATATATTTTTATCAAGCTTTAGTTCACTTTTTTATAAAAAAAATCAAAAATATAGAAATTTTAATTCAGCCCATGGAACGGCATTATCAACACATTGTAGAGATTATAATCATTATCCCGATTTTGAGAACACATCTATTTTTAACATAGATAATTTTAAGAAACGTAGATATATGCTAGAAATGTTACAGATTAATAATGTTCCATTTGAGAAAAGGATTAATTTCAAGAAAGACTCTGAGGGATTAGCTCAGATTTATAGACATTAATTGAATAAAAATAAATAGGTTGATGGAAGGGAAAATTATAAATAGGTATTTATTATTATTTGTCTATGGAATTATATTCCTTACAGACGATTTAAAAAATAATTGATTACAAAATGTTGCACATAAATATCTAATACATAATTAACAATAAAATCACTAAGTGTTAAGAAATGTGATTTGTCTTTGATTATTTATAAAATTTAGTTCAGATGGCACAGCACAGATTGAAAATATATATTAAATAAAAATAAATAGATTGACGGAAAGGGAAATTTAAATAGATTTTAGGTTTTGAATATTTTTAAAATTTGTTTGCTTTTCTCTTTTTTTTAAGTTTGTTAATTGAAATTTTAAATTTCTTTTTCCATTTATTGTCGAAAACAATTTTGTAATTTTATATTATTTAAAAAGATTTCCTGAAGAAGATTTCCAACGGAAATCGAAATATTGAAAAATAAATAATAATTTTAATTGATTTTTTATAAAAAAGTGACCTAAAGCTTGATAAAAATATATGAAAATATAATACTTATCTGTTTTTGTAAACTAAAGTAAAATACAGAATTTCATATTAAAAAAAAAGAATTTTTGTGTTTAATAAAAATAAACTTTCAATCCCTGAATAACTTTATTTCATTTGGTAGCACTGCAAATTTCAGTCTGTAAAGCAAAATAAAAACACTCATTTCTGTCTGCAACATTTCTCAGAGATTTACAAATTGCTCTCTTTGAATTGAGTGAAAAAAAAAGTTTGTCAGCAAAAGTTTGTTATTTTCTCGCGGGTAAAGATGTTTGCATTTTTATTGTATTAAGGCTTTTAGAACTTGATTGTAAAATCGCTTGAAATTCATCACAGTATTATAAATACTTGTATGTATTTGAAATACTAAAACTTAATTTGTATTTTAAAGGTACCCACAGACGAGGCAACATTTGTAGAAACATGGGCATGTTTTACTAAATGTTGCTACGTGTGTGGGGATGTTTCTGGTTGACATTCTTGTTACCTTTTTCGTTTCTTAAATATCAAACATTTTTGATATTTAATGCTTCCAACCACAATGTTGCATCGTGTGTTGTATATTCAAAAAACACGCAATACTGATGATTCGTTTTTAGTGTAATCGTCTGTGGTATATATATATATATAAATAGTAACAATTGTTTTGACAAATGTTGCCTCGTGCGTGGGTACCATAATATGTGAGAGAACGTCGGCAGAATGAGAGAGTTCATTTCTTCATGTTAATCTTTATCTTAAACAAGGGGAACATGTATCTTAGAAGATTTCATAATCTACTGATTTTCGTACAGTAAACTTGTATCGTTTTGTTATTCTTTTTTTGAGTTTTTTTTTTGTATTAAATGTTTAATATTGTTTTTTAAGCACTTGTCATGATGATGATACTCATTGGATTAATATAAATATTTGGCAATTGATTTAAATAAATGTTATAGGTTTTTATTGAAAAAGGTTAGCCTCTTAGCCTCAAGCGCAATATTATAGGCAACAATTGAATAAATATAGGTTGAATAATATATAATTAAAAATTAATAAACTGCCTTTTTTCTAAATAAAATAAAAATTTTCGTTCGGGAATTTATATTAAAAACTAAAATACCAATTTGCTTTTCTCTTTATTGTTGTTTCAAGGTAATTTTCTGAACGAAAATGATTATTTTATTTAAAAAGCAGGCTGTAAAAGTTTAAACTATAATTAGCTAAGTCTGGCAATACTATACGCATTAAATGTAGTACCAAAATTCAATATTTAGTACCGTTTTAAGCTTGGCAGGACTAAAAAAATTTTTAGATTCGTTATTCCCAAAATTAATACTATTCCCAAGGTCTATCCATATGGATAGGCCTTGACTATTCCAAAGAAAACTAAGCGTGGGGCCTTAATTGCATGTGCGCAAGGTGAACACAAATCAATTGCACAATACTTTGGTGTGCATCGTAAAGATTCAGACTTCTGGATTGTTCAAGAATTTGCAGAGGGCTGTGAACTTTCTGTTCATATTATCCAAACTGAAAATGGTCTAGATCAGGGGTTTCCATTTCTTTGCACAATTGTGCACACCACTACTAACACATATTTTTATACTCTTCAATTCAGTCGTCGATGTGACTTCGACAAGTGTGCATGTCTGGCGGATGCTATATTATTTTGTTTCAGCTTACACTCAAAAAATATTGTGCGGTCAAAAATGCTTTTGGTAACATCCAATGCCTTGCGTGCAATTTTTATTTAGAGTTAAAATTTTAAGACTTAAATGTAGAATAATGTAATAATGTAACATAAGTTTACATGCAAAGCAAAGAACTTTGTAAAATGGTAATTATTTGAGATTTAAAAGCAATTTTTAATATTTCAGATAAAAAATTTCAAAATGTCTAACAGTCCTATGTCGAAGAAGCTGATAGTCACATTTATTATAGGTTTTATTTTACATACGTATATGGATTCGGTTCTTATAATTTTACAGCACTTTTTTATTTTTTCTTATGCAATACTAAAAATTATTATTATAAATTATTATCTGATCACTTATTCCACTAACACCGTGGTAATAGTTATAAAACAGATTACCCAGTTTTTTTGTTTAAAAATATTAATGTGTTCTTATAAAAAGAATTAAAAACTCTGCTAATTTTTTAATTGAGTGTGATTATACATTATGCTGTTAAAAAAAATTATGATACGTCATTTTTAATTTTGTAAATAACTTAAAATTATATAAAAATACATATGTAACGTGAATCCTAATCAACAAAAATTTCAAATTTTCAAATAATATCTACATTGTTTTGCATTTAAGCTAACGATATGTGTTTTGTTTGTGAAAAAAAATTCTTTGATGCATGTAAAAGGGTCCCTTTTTCTTTCGTAAAAAAGACGTAACTAAATGGAGAAATTATTAAGAAAAAAATAGCCACAAGAATTTGTTGGTATTTTGTGCTTGTTAAAATATTGTTGTTTCTGTACCAATCGCGTCGGTGGTTTTTTTTTTCTTTGAAAACACTTTTCTTATAGTATGTTTCCACTATGAGGAAAACAACTTGTTTTGGGCAAAACGTGTTTAAGTGTTTCCATTATGTTTAAGTGGTTTTGGTTTTCGAATTTTCGAAATCAATTTGACGTTTATGTTGTAAACAAACATGGATGCAAAACAAAATTTATGTGACCAAAAAAAAGTTATAAGTTTTACAAAAAAATGTATGAAAATGGAAAATAAAATTAAGTTATTAACAAATTATATTGTATATAACAACAACATGTTAACAAAAGTGTTTAGTGTAATCATTAGATTAATGAATAAGCGAGTGGAAAGTTTTGTTGATAGTTTCCATATGTTTATTGAATTTAAAATGACAGGTTTATATAGTAAAAATAATGATTACTTAGCACTTTTAATAATATTTTGTATGTTACTTCTTATTACCAAATTACATTACAATAATTATAAATATATCGGTAAGAATAATGTAACATGATCATCACTTAATAGTTTCTACATTAATTCAAACAATGTGTCATATGAGAATTAGGTTGTGTATGAGTATGCCAGAATATGCGACTATCATATCCGCTACACCTCCATTTTCTTGAAAGAATGTTCATACGCTATTAAGCATATGAATATTCTTTTTAATTATTGTTTTTTTTTTTTTTTTTTTTGTTATATAATAAGATTAATTTTATTAGTTATTTTTTATTTGATACTGATATAACAAATTACATATCATATTAAAATTCATATTACTATTTCAAATTACATATATTAAAATTTATTTTATTATCTGATATTGGTGTAACATAACTTATTTGTGTTTAATAATTTATAATTTAAGTTTATTTTCCACAGTGCTTTCGTTGTTATGTTAAAGCATATTGATTCCAACAAGAAAAAGAATCACTAGCCTTCATTAAACAGTTTAAGTCTATTTTTGTGAACCTTCTGCTTCCTATTTCCCTTAATTTCGATTATTATGTTATCATTATCTCTTATCTCTATAACCTTATACGGGCCCTCATATCTATTTTCTAACTTATGTCCTACTTCATTTCTTAATAAAACTAGATCTCCTAAATTTAAATCCAATTGTTCCGTATTCATATCATAATGTTCTTTACGCTTTACCTTAGCACTATCTAACAATAGTCTTGCTCTCTTGTATGCAATTTCTAATCTGTATTTCACTTCCTTACTATAATCATCTATATTGTAAATAGGATCTATTCTATCTATACTATTAAAATAATGAAAACCATGAGGTATTCGTCCATAAACCAACTCGTAAGGGCAATAACCATGTACTGCCGATGGTGTAGTGTTGAAGCAATATGTAAAATATCTAAGCCATTCATCCCAATCATCCCGTTCAATCGATATATATGATCGTATATATTCGTTAAATGTTCGATGGCTTCGTTCAACAGTACCAAGTGTCTGATGGTGATAGGCAGTTGAAGAAATATTTTCAATTTTCATATATTTACATAAATCTGTTATTATTGAGTTCTTATATTCTGTTCCCATATCCGATATGAACGTCTTCATTGGACCGTAACACAATACAAAATACTCAAATATGGCTCTTGCAACTGTATTTGCACTCTTGTTTGGTATAGGTATTGTCACCAAATATTTTGTTAGATCACATATTAATGTGACAATGTATTCATTACCATTCTCTGTCTTTGGTAATGGACCAATGGTATCTACTAACACAACGTCGAATGCAGTTGCTGGAGTCTGTGTCAATATCATTGGTGTCTTAGTATGTATTGTTATCTTGGATTTTTGGCATTTTTCGCATGTCTTAACATATTTTTTAACGTGTGAGACCATACCTCTCCACTTGTAATGCCTTCTGATTTTCGCTAATGTTCTTGATATTCCACAGTGGCCGCCTTCTGCTGGGTTATCGTGGTATGTAGTTAGTATACCTTTAATTTTATTTTCATCTTCTGTTAATTTCCTTAATATTTTATTGCCCATTCTTTTGAATTCATTTATAGATAAAAATTTAAAAATTTCTTCATCAGGTGCCATTTTCAATTTATCGAGATTTAGCATACTGGCTTCTTTTTCTAGCCTTGGGAAAAATCCTCCTAGGTCCAATTTCCCATTAATACACATATCTTCAATATTTATTCGTTGTAATATTAATTTTCCATGCTTCAATAAGCATCTTCCTGGAGTTAATATCAACTTTACGAGTTTTTTAACGTCATCATATTGTATGACTTCATATATATTGGGCTTATTATTTTCATTATTATGATGCTTTTGTTCTCTTGATGTTTTTCTTTGTCTGGTATCTGACCTTGTAGTTACTTTGTTTATTAATAATACGTTTTCATTCAGTTCCTTTAGTTCATCAATGCTTATTCTTGATAAAGCGTCAGCAACGTAGTTTTCTTTACCCTTGAGATACTCAACCACAAAATCATACTCTTCCAAGTCCAAGCGCATTCTTGTTAACTTAGAACTTGGATTATTCATCGAGAAGAGGTATGACAAAGGTCTATGATCACTCTTCACAAGAAACCGTTTTCCGTAGATATATGGCCTAAAATGTAATATGGCCCAATGAATAGCTATGAGCTCTTGTTCGATTGTTGATTTGTTGCTCTCTCCTTGTGTAAATGTTTTTGAGGCAAATGCTACAGGCAACTGTTTGCCGTTGTATTCTTGACTTAACACCGCTCCACAAGCGTACTTACTTGCGTCAGTTGTTATACAAAATTCTTTATCAAAATTTGGATATTGTAGAAGAGTTGGTAGCATTAATGCCTTTTTCAAGTAAAGAAATGTGTTATTGCATTCTTCCGTCCATTCGAATAGGACATTTTTCTTGCATAATCGAGTAATGTGGCGTGAGTGAAGTGAGAAGTTTTTTATAAACCTTCGATAGTAATTACAAAACGCAATAAATCTTCTTGCGCTTTTTGCGTCAGTCGGGACTGGATATTTTTTGATTACTTCATATTTTCCATCGTCAGGCAGAATGCCTTCATCCGTACATTTATGCCCAAGAAAAATAACTTCATGTCTAAAAAATTAACACTTTCCGGGATGCAACTTCAGATTAAACTTTCTGCATAAATTAAAAACACTCTTTAAATTATTCAGCATCTGTTTCTCCGATCGACCTATTACCACTAGATCGTCCATATACAAAAATGCTTGCGAGGGTTCTAACCCCGAAAATGCTATTGTCATCATCCGCTGAAACGAATTTGGAGCAATTTTTAATCCATAAGGGAGTCGTTTAAAGCGATATGATCCATTGCTCGTTGAAAAGGATGTGATGTCCCTTGACATTTCGTCAAGTTCGATTTGGTGAAAACCGGACATTAGATCTAGGCAAGAAAAGTACTTTGCTCTTCCCAATTGATCTAAAATATCTTCAATTCTTGGTAGTGGGAATTTATCAGCAATCAGCTTCTTGTTTATTTGACGATAGTCCACTACCAAACGCCATCTCTTCTTATCCGAATTAGGTAGTGATTTCTTCGGTACCAGAAGGAGTGGGCTATTGTACTCTGATGTGGAAGGTTCCACAATGCCATCTTCTAACAATTTTTTAACTTGTGTATCTACTTCAACCTTGTGCGTGTGGGGAATTCTGTAGTTTTTAATATACACGGGTTATTTATCCTTGAGTTTAAATTTTTGTGTGTAAAAATTGTTTGCAGCTATGGGTTCGGTATCTAATCCGAAAATATCAATGTAGTCTATACATAATGTTGCCATTTGCTTTTTAAATGGTTCTGGAAAACTTTTTGACAGTGTTTTCATAATTTCAACTTTTCTGGTTTCAATACAATTCTGTGTAGGTGATGTTGTATAATTGTCAAGATTTTCCGATATGATATCAATACATTTTAGTGATACTGCGACTGTGTTTGTGTTAATAACTCTGATGAAAGCTCTTTTACTCTTCACTATTGTATTACCTATTATTACACCCGGTCGGGGTTCTTGATTAACAACAAGTACTTCGTCATAAGGGGTGTTTAACCTTACCTGTCTGATAACTTCAGAACGTGCAGGTAACAAGACGGTATCATTCGTACTGTAGTGTAGGATTGGAATATGAACTCCGTCGCGAACATTTTGAGGTCTTAATATAAACCAGTCTTGAGTTTCGTTGAAATCTAAAATACAATTGTAATGTTTGATAAAATCCATACCAAGTATTCCGTCACATGGAATTGGAAAATTTTCGTGCACCACGTGAAATTCATGCGGAATAAAGTAATATTTATTACAAAGTTCCAGGTGTGTTGTACCAAGTGATTGTATAGTTCCTTCGCCTATTCCACTAATTGTTGTAATTTTATATTTATTTATTTTCTTATATTCAATGCTTGTCTGTTTCAGTAAAGATATATCTGCTCCTGTATCAACCAATAAAGTAAGTAAGTTGTTGCTTTCACCATCGTAAATTTTCACAAAAATGCTCAAACTCAAATTAAGATGTAATATTCTCCCGTTGTCATACTTTGTATTCTCAAGGGTGTGTATTAGTTTTCCGTTTCATGTTCTTGTTGAGATACAGCACGTACACTATTTGTACGGTTGTAATTATTGAAATTTCGGTGACCTCTGCCACGGTTTGCTGTATTATTTCGATTACTTGTATTATTACCATTATTATTATTATGGTTATTATAACTATTACGCCAATAGTTATTATTATGACCACGACCTTTAAAGGAGCGTCCTCTTTGATTTTTGTAGTACATTATTGAAGAATCTTTTGTTTCTGTGCAAGTGTTCACATACTTCGCAATAAGTTCGTCCATATTCTGGAACTGACATGCTCGCATAATGATTTTGACGTGTTCACTTTGAGCGTTCCTTGTCAATGATTTTACAGCAACTTGGGTTGCATATTTACCGGCTGTTTCAAGTGATAAACCGTCGGATATATAGGCCTTTGTAAGTTCTTCTATTTCCTTAACGTATGATGTTGTGTTTTTACCCTGTTGTTTTATATTCATTAGTTTTGCCGAGAGAACATCAACAGTTTCTCCCTTTACGGTACTTTAAAGCTTATTAACAATTTGTTGAATTGTTTAATTTGGTTTTTTTTTTTTTTTTTCTCAGTATTTATATATTGAATCTTCATATACTAAATATGAACTAACAATAATTAATCAAATCTTAACCTAATATTTGATTTATGTCCTGCCAGTGCCGGACAAAAAAGATTTCGTCATCACGGTTTCTGTTCACATATGTAGGTGTTTACTGCTCATCTGATTGGGTGAGTGCTGCAGTGTCTCTTCTTCTTAATCGAGTGTGGCCGCCATAATTTAAAATATTTCGTGCTAATGGGTTTGGGTGCAGTTCCAGCCTTTTTAAATATTTTACTGCATATTTCGTTATCATAGTTTTTACTAATGGCACATTGAGATCCTTGTGGATATTTGAGTTTTTGACGTACCAGGGGGCGGCTGTGATTATTCGAAGAAGTTTATTTTGGCGCCTTTGAATTTTTTCGATGTTAGAAGCCGAGGCAGTGCCCCATAACTGAATACCGTAGCACCAAATTGGCTTTAAGATAGAGTTGTAAAGTAGAAGTTTGCAATCGAGGCTGAGAACAGAATTTCTTCCAATAAGCCAATTAATTTGAATTGCTTTTAGTTTCATTTGAGTTAATTTAGCTTCTATATGCCATTTCCACGTTAAACGCCGATCTAGATGTATACCGAGGTATTTTACATGCGAGTGTTGGGGTATTATTTGATTATTGATTTTAATAGGGGGGCATGTTTCCCGACGCAATGTGAATGTTATATGTGCGCATTTTTGCTCATTGATCTTTATCCTCCATTGTTTTAACCACCTTTCCAGTTCAAATATGTGATCCTGTAAGTAACGAGATGCTTCTTGACAGTTTGCGTGTACGCTTAGAAAAGCTGTATCGTCCGCAAATGTTGAGGTATGGGTGTAGCTTTTTGTTGGCAAGTCCGAAGTATAAATTAAGTATAATAGAGGGCCCAGGATGCTGCCTTGTGGGACTCCGGCGTTAATTGGCTGAGGAGAACTTCAAAAATCGCCTTCTTTAATAATAAAATGGCGCCCGACTAAGTAGCTTTCTAACAGCTTGTGTATGTTTGCTGGTAAGTTTTGCTGCAACTTCAGTAGTAACCCTTTATGCCAGACTTTATCAAAAGCTTGAGACACATCGATGAAGAGTGCAGAGCAATATTTTTTTTCTTCAAATGCTTTTCTTATGACATTTACTATTCGATGAGTTTGTTCAATTGTGCTGTGTTTTCTTCTAAAACCGAATTGATGATTGGGAATACATCTGTTTTCTTTAAAATCGGCGTTAATTTTGACACTAGTAGTTTCTCAAATAGCTTTGATATATTAGACAATAGGCTTATAGGTCTATATGACTCAACTTTTGTGGGATCCTTTCCTGGTTTAGGTATCATGGTAACTAAAGATACTTTCCACTCTTGTGGGTAGTATTCAAGGCGTAAAATAGCATTAAAAATTAGTAGAATAATTTTCTTTGCTATGCGGGGTAGCTCCAAAAGCATTTTGTTACTGATGTTATCAAAACCAGGGGCTTTCTTGGGGTTTAAATCATGAATAGCCTTTTCGATTTCTCTTACCTCAAATCTTAGTAGAACAGCTGATCTAACAACAACAGGTGGTAACTCGACCGCAGTATCGAAAGATGTATGAGGGGTAAATACGGTTTTCAAATGATTAACAAAAATATTTACTTTTTCTATATCATTTCGTGCCCAACTTCCATTTAAGTTTCTTAATGGCGGTTTAGTGATAACTGGTCTTTTAAGATGTCTAGCAGCACGCCATAATGAGTAGTCAGATTGAGGAGTTGCATCAAGTTCCTTAAGATATTTTTCCAGAGAAGCCGTTTTTTGAGCCTGTAGTAAGTTTCTTAACCTTTTCGTGCACTCTTTTAGTAAAGTTTTAAGTTGAGGGGATCTGTGCAATTGCCACTCTCTTCGAACTCTCTTTTTTTTAGTCAAGAGACGCTCGACATCTGTAGAATATGTTTTACTATTTTTGATATTTTTGCGGGCTATGCTAGAATGTTGAACAGCTAGTTTGAGATAATTGTCAAAATTTACAATAGAAAGATTCACATTCTCCGGTGTTCTAAGCGGAATATTTTCAGTGCAGTGGGTACTGAGATATTTTTTATATTTTAACCAATTTATCTGTGTTGCTGACGTCACTAAGTATCCACACGGAGATACAATTCTATTAGGGTTTGCTATAGTTAGAAGTGTAGGTGTGTGATCAGAAGATAATTCTAAAGAAGCTTCAACATGAATCGTTTCTGCGGGGATGTTTTTAACCACGCCAAAATCGATGACATCTGGAATTTTTTGCTGATCAGTAGGCTAATAAGTTGGTTGACCACTCGCGACCACATTTAAATCCATTTTAGACATTGTATTGTACAAAACACGACCCTTTGGTGTTATGAGCCGTGACCCCCAGAAGGTATGTTTAGCGTTGTAATCGCCAGCGGCTAGGAAACAAGGTCCTAATGACTTAAAATATTTATAATATTGGCTTTCTGATATTGAAAATCTAGGTGGAGAGTATAATGATGAAAGTACTAAGTTTCGATTTAGCTCTTCAACACAAATGTTCGTTGCTTGCAGATAATCTTCACGATAATCACACATTAAGTAGTGTTTGATTCGGGCTTTTATCAAAATAGCAGAGCCTCCACAAGCTCTATCTCGAGGGTCCTTGGTATCATATAATATATAACCATTAATTTTAAACGTATTTCTTGAGGTCAAATGAGTTTCAGAAACCATCATTACATCAATTTGTTTACTTTTAAGAAAGTATTCTAGTTCATTTTTATGTTGGCGAATGCCGTTTGCGTTCCAAAAACAAATTTTTAAACAATTCATGGCTTGTTTAGTACAGCCTGCAATAACATCGATTGCATTCTTAACATTTCCTGCATCATATTGCCCATTGTGTTCGTAAAGTTAGTTACTGTTTGCACTAGTGTTTCCATGGTTTTTTCTAGACGACTTAAATTAGAAACTGGAGTCTCATCATTATTTGGCAAATCACCTTGAATTGGAATATGGTTTGATTTTAGGACGTTTGCGTAGGATGTTCTGTTATTACTAGGCTGCGGCACTTGAATGTCATTAGTGTTAACTTGATGTGATACCTGCATTTGAGGGGGATTAGGTTTCGGTCCAACCGAGCGCTTGACTATAGAGTATACAGGGCATCCTCTATAGTTGGCAGTGTGATTACCACCACAGTTGCTGCATTTTTTTACATTGGGGTCGTTTTTAGACTTATCGCAGAGAGCTGTACCATGCAACTCTCCACATACAACGCAAACAGGGGTTAAATGGCAGTATGCCTTAGTGTGACCAAATTCTTGGCAGTTTAAACATTGCACGGGACCGTTCCTTTTGTGCGGCTCCTCTATCGTTATTTTCCTATACAGGATATATTTCAGACTGTAAATGGGATGCGTTTCGTTTTTTTAAGCTTAACGTCGCCGGGTTCTAACTCCACTCGAAATAATGGCTGGGGATTTTTTTCTCTATTTTTAATATTTATTACGTTTTTTATTTTGAAGCCCTTCTCTTCTAAAAACGTTTTTATCTCACTTGGGTCTACGCATGAATCAATGCCCTTTATCACTACCTGGAGACCTTTACTGCTCTTCAGTTGGTATGTATAAAAGTTTTTTTTTAGTGCCTCTAATTTCGTAATTACTTTACGAAAGTCATCTTCACGATTAACTTGAATTTTTGTCTCATTTATACTACCCCGCTTAATTGCAACTACATAAAAAGAATTTTCACCTATTACCGAGATCAAATTCTTTATTAGTTCATTTGAGTTTTGCTCTCTAAGATATATCGGCGGTGGCTTAGAAGATTTGATAACGTTTTGTGCTTCCGGAGATTCCTCATCCAGAATTGCAAATCGATTTTGAGAACTTGTTTTATCAGCTGTACCATCTTTTAAGACTTTTGAGACCGAAGCAACTGCTGAAGAGGTTGGGCTGCGACCCCGTTTAAGCACTGTTATGTACCTATCAATACCTACTTGTACTGGAGGCTTTTGACCACTTTTTACTTGTGGAGCTGAGTTTTCCATCATGCCTGATTTGGCGGTAATATTTTCATCACTTATTACAATCGTTTTTGCCGATGAGGCACCGCTTGCAGGTTTTATATTTTTTATTGTATTAATATCAACCGTATTATTAGACACCGAAGGTGATACTGAGTTTTCTATTATGCCTGATTGGGGGTTAATATTTACATCACTTATTAAAATTGTTTTTGTTGTTGAGGCAACGCTAGCAGGTTTTATATTTGTTATTGTATCAACCGTGTTACCAAATACAGACGGCGAGAGGGATCGCGTGCGAGTAATAGGTTTAGCCGTTAGGTATTTGCTATCATCGATTCTTTTTTTTATTTCTGCATTTGTTTCATTAACACTCACTGTGATATATGCATTTCTACTGTTTGCACTCATAAGAGTTTTTTTTTTTTTTTTTTTTTTTTTACTGTTTACAGTTGTGCTCTTATTATTATGTTGTTATTGTTTATCAACACCGAGAATAAAAAAATGTGTGTTTATGTATGTATGTACATACATGTATTTTTTTTTTCTTTTTCTTGTATTTACTTTTTAAATACACAAATCAATAATCACGTTTTAAAAATTAAAAAATAAACCGTATGCCGAGTTTAGAAAACACGTCTATCTTCAACGAGCGCGAGAGACACTTGGTTTTGACTACATTTACTGCCAACGTTTCATGAGTATCTTTAATTGTTTCTACTATGTTCAAGGCATCAATAAAACTTTGCAAATTTTCGGGTTTTCCATCAAAGTCTGCAAAATCCTGGTTACTGTTTGCAAAAACTCAATATTTGTTTGAGGCATGTTTCCGTTTTCACAGTTTGTTTGTTCCTCCAAATGAATCTTATTCTCTTCTATTTCGCCGTCAGAGGATTCTTCACTGTCTGAACTCTGTACGCACTGCGCGCTTTCCGTTAAGGAGTGTGGAATTTTAATATGTAAATTATGTTTTGCAGAGATTTTCAAAATTCTATCCCTACAATTGTCATAAATAGTAACTGCTTCCTTACGGTGTTCGGCTGTTAATCTATCTAAACAACTATTTAAAAATTTACGCAACAATTCAAAATTATCTAACAATGATTTTCTATGTTTTTCTACAGTGTCGCTTCTTATGTGTATTTTCTTGTTCAAACACATATGATTTTCTAATCTGCCCTTCATATGATCTTAATTTATTCAATACTTGGGACCAAGTGTCCATTATATTCTCTCTATTTCACTAACCTGACCAATATATCTCTTTTTCAACCCTTTAGTATGCATTCTGTATAATTTTAAAGCTAATTCTATCGCTAATATTACTGTAATAATAAGCAAGTAAATCTTCATCTGTTCAAATCCATTATCTTTCTGTTCAACAACAACTTCGTTTACAACATTAGCTTTAGGGTTCGTTAGCTTTGCCTCTTGATTACCCATTTTTAAATATGAATTTTTATTTATTTAAATATGAATTTATAAATATAATTTTTATTTATTTAATTGTGAATTTTTAATTATCATTTTCTTAATATAATAATAAATAATAATTTTTATTCTTGGAATGAAGAGAAAAAAAACATTTGAACATGGGCGAAGTCGCCTCCGTCCCCTACAGGTGCATAAAAAAATGCACTTCTGATTAAACTTAATAATATAATATAAAGACTTGGAAGATACTTCTTAGAAGTAATCTATGATTTAGCCATCAGCATTTTGTTGAACTGGTATATCCGAATCTGCTTTTCAATTTCCTCTATTTTCTGCCAGATCCTTGTCGCTGTCTCCCAGGGAGGCGGGGTTGAAGCGTTTATTATCTTCCTCAGATTTGCCAAATCCCGTCTCTTCCTTACCAGGTATCCTCCTCTTCTTTTTGGAGGTTTTACCACCGGTATCCTTGGCGTTTCCTCCGAGGCCTTATTCTTGGTTCTATTTTTGTAACTTTCAATAGTTAATGGCTGTGGCCCAGGTTTGGGTCTTTTCATCTCGCTCTTCCAAAGATTGTGTACAAGTGCTTAGTTTTTTAATGCAGCACTTTTGTCACTCTTCCAAAGATTGTGTCCAAGTGCTTAGTTTTTTAATGCAGCACTTTTGTCACTCTTCCAAAGATTGTGTCCAAGTGCTTAGTTTTTTATTGCAGCACTTTTGTCACGGTCGCCATGTAATCATTAGATTAATGAATAAGCGAGTGGAAGGTTTTGTTGATAGTTTCCATATGTTTATTGAATTTATAATGACAGGTTTATATAGTAAAAATAATGATTACTTAGCACTTATAATAATATTTTGTATGTTACTTCTTATTACCAAATTACATTACAATAATTATAAATATATCGGTAAGAATAATGTAACATGATCATCACTTAATAGTTTCTACATTAATTCAAACAATGTGTCATATGAGAATTAGGTTGTGTATGAGTATGCCAGAATATGCGACTATCATATCCGCTACACCTCCATTTTCTTGAAAGAATGTTCATACGCTATTAAGCATATGAATATTCTTTTTAATTATTGTTTTTTTTTTTTTTTTTTTTGTTATATAATAAGATTAATTTTATTAGTTATTTTTTATTTGATACTGATATAACAAATTACATATCATATTAAAATTCATATTACTATTTCAAATTACATATATTAAAATTTATTTTATTATCTGATATTGGTGTAACATAACTTATTTGTGTTTAATAATTTATAATTTAAGTTTATTTTCCACAGTGCTTTCGTTGTTATGTTAAAGCATATTGATTCCAACAAGAAAAAGAATCACTTGCCTTCATTAAACAGTTTAAGTCTATTTTTGTGAACTTTCTGCTTCCTATTTCCCTTAATTTCGATTATTATGTTATCATTATCTCTTATCTCTATAACCTTATACGGGCCCTCATATCTATTTTCTAACTTATGTCCTACTTCATTTCTTAATAAAACTAGATCTCCTAAATTTAAATCCAATTGTTCCGTGTTCATATCATAATGTTCTTTACGCTTTACCTTAGCACTATCTAACAATAGTCTTGCTCTCTTGTATGCAATTTCTAATCTGTATTTCACTTCCTTACTATAATCATCTATATTGTAAATAGGATCTATTCTATCTATACTGTTAAAATAATGAAAACCATGAGGTATTCATCCATAAACCAACTCGTAAGGGCAATAACCATGTACTGCCGATGGTGTAGTGTTGAAGCAATATGTAAAATATCTAAGCCATTCATCCCAATCATCCCGTTCAATCGATATATATGATCGTATATATTCGTTAAATGTTCGATGGCTTCGTTCAACAGTTCCAAGTGTCTGATGGTGATAGGCAGTTGAAGAAATATTTTCAATTTTCATATATTTACATAAATCTGTTATTATTGAGTTCTTATATTCTGTTCCCATATCCGATATGAACGTCTTCATTGGACGTAACACAATACAAAATACTCAAATATGGCTCTTGCAACTGTATTTGCACTCTTGTTTGGTATAGGTATTGTCACCAAATATTTTGTTAGATCACATATTAATGTGACAATGTATTCATTACCATTCTCTGTCTTTGGTAATGGACCAATGGTATCTACTAACACAACGTCGAATGCAGTTGCTGGAGTCTGTGTCAATATCATTGGTGTCTTAGTATGTATTGTTATCTTGGATTTTTGGCATTTTTCGCATGTCTTAACATATTTTTTAACGTGTGAGACCATACCTCTCCACTTGTAATGCCTTCTGATTTTCGCTAATGTTCTTGATATCCCACAGTGGCCGCCTTCTGCTGGGTTATCGTGGTATGTAGTTAGTATACCTTTAATTTTATTTTCATCTTCAGCATCAATTATGGTCACCTTTGGCAGTAGCGCTACTGTTAATTTCCTTAATATTTTATTGCCCATTCTTTTGAATTCATTTATAGATACAAATTTAAAAATTTCTTCATCAGGTGCCATTTTCAATTTATCGAGATTTAGCATACTGGCTTCTTTTTCTAGCCTTGGGAAAAATCCTCCTAGGTCCAATTTCCCATTAATACACATATCTTCAATATTTATTCGTTTTAATATTAATTTTCCATGCTTCAATAAGCATCTTCCTGGAGTTAATATCAACTTTACGAGTTTTTTAACGTCATCATATTGTATGACTTCATATATATTGGGCTTATTATTTTCATTATTATGATGCTTTTGTTCTCTTGATGTTTTTCTTTGTCTGGTATCTGACCTTGTAGTTACTTTGTTTATTAATAATACGTTTTCATTCAGTTCCTTTAGTTCATCAATGCTTATTCTTGATAAAGCGTCAGCAACGTAGTTTTCTTTACCCTTGAGATACTCAACCACAAAATCATACTCTTCCAAGTCCAAGCGCATTCTTGTTAACTTAGAACTTGGATTATTCATCGAGAAGAGGTATGACAAAGGTCTATGATCACTCTTCACAAGAAACCGTTTTCCGTAGATATATGGCCTAAAATGTAATATGGCCCAATGAATAGCTATGAGCTCTTGTTCGATTGTTGATTTGTTGCTCTCTCCTTGTGTAAATGTTTTTGAGGCAAATGCTACAGGCAACTGTTTGCCGTTGTATTCTTGACTTAACACCGCTCCACAAGCGTACTTACTTGCGTCAGTTGTTATACAAAATTCTTTATCAAAATTTGGATATTGTAGAAGAGTTGGTAGCATTAATGCCTTTTTCAAGTAAAGAAATGCGTTATTGCATTCTTCCGTCCATTCGAATAGGACATTTTTCTTGCATAATCGAGTAATGTGGCGTGAGTGAAGTGAGAAGTTTTTTATAAACCTTCGATAGTAATTACAAAACGCAATAAATCTTCTTGCGCTTTTTGCGTCAGTCGGGACTGGATATTTTTTGATTACTTCATATTTTCCATCGTCAGGCAGAATGCCTTCATCCGTACATTTATGCCCAAGAAAAATAACTTCATGTCTAAAAAATTAACACTTTCCGGGATGCAACTTCAGATTAAACTTTCTGCATAAATTAAAAACACTCTTTAAATTATTCAGCATCTGTTTCTCCGATCGACCTATTACCACTAGATCGTCCATATACAAAAATGCTTGCGAGGGTTCTAACCCCGAAAATGCTATTGTCATCATCCGCTGAAACGAATTTGGAGCAATTTTTAATCCATAAGGGAGTCGTTTAAAGCGATATGATCCATTGCTCGTTGAAAAGGATGTGATGTCCCTTGACATTTCGTCAAGTTCGATTTGGTGAAAACCGGACATTAGATCTAGGCAAGAAAAGTACTTTGCTCTTCCCAATTGATCTAAAATATCTTCAATTCTTGGTAGTGGGAATTTATCAGCAATCAGTTTCTTGTTTATTTGACGATAGTCCACTACCAAACGCAATCTCTTCTTATCCGAATTAGGTAGCGATTTCTTCGGTACCAGAAGGAGTGGGCTATTGTACTCTGATGTGGAAGGTTCCACAATGCCATCTTCTATCAATTTTTTAACTTGTGTATCTACTTCAACCTTGTGCGTGTGGGGAATTCTGTAGTTTTTAATATACACGGGTTCTTTATCCTTGAGTTTAAATTTTTGTGTTTAAAAATTGTTTGCAGTTATGGGTTCGGTATCTAATCCGAAAATATCAATGTAGTCTATACATAATGTTGCCATTTGCTTTTTAAATGGTTCTGGAAAACTTTTTGACAGTGTTTTCATAATTTCAACTGTGGTGATGTTGTATAATTGTCAAGATTTTCCGATATGATATCAATACATTTTAGTGATACTGCGACTGTGTTTGTGTTAATAACTCTGATGAAAGCTCTTTTACTCTTCACTATTGTATTACCTATTATTACACCCGGTCGGGGTTCTTGATTAACAACAAGTACTTCGTCATAAGGGGTGTTTAACCTTACCTGTCTGATAACTTCAGAACGTGCAGGTAACAAGATGGTATCATTCGTACTGTAGTGTAGGATTGGAATATGAACTCCGTCGCGAACATTTTGAGGTCTTAATATAAACCAGTCTTGAGTTTCGTTGAAATCTAAAATACAATTGTAATGTTTGATAAAATCCATACCAAGTATTCCGTCACATGGAATTGGAAAATTTTCGTGCACCACGTCAAATTCATGCGGAATAAAGTAATATTTATTACAAAGTTCCAGGTGTGTTGTACCAAGTGATTGTATAGTTCCTTCGCCTATTCCACTAATTGTTGTAATTTTATATTTATTTATTTTCTTATATTCAATGCTTGTCTGTTTCAGTAAAGATATATCTGCTCCTGTATCAACCAATAAAGTAAGTAAGTTGTTGCTTTCACCATCGTAAATTTTCACAAAAATGCTCAAACTCAAATTAAGATGTAATATTCTCCCGTTGTCATACTTTGTATTCTCAAGGGTGTGTATTAGTTTTCCGTTTCATGTTCTTGTTGAGATACAGCACGTACACTATTTGTACGGTTGTAATTATTGAAATTTCGGTGACCTCTGCCACGGTTTGCTGTATTTTTTCGATTACTTGTATTATTACCATTATTATTATTATGGTTATTATAACTATTACGCCAATAGTTATTATTATGACCACGACCTTTAAAGGAGCGTCCTCTTTGATTTTTGTAGTGCATTATTGAAGAATCTTTTGTTTCTGTGCAAGTGTTCACATACTTCGCAATAAGTTCGTCCATATTCTGGAACTGACATGCTCGCATAATGATTTTGACGTGTTCACTTTGAGCGTTCCTTGTCAATGATTTTACAGCAACTTGGGTTGCATATTTACCGGCTGTTTCAAGTGATAAACCGTCGGATATATAGGCACCTTCCAATGCCTTTGTAAGTTCTTCTATTTCCTTAACGTATGATGTTGTGTTTTTACCCTGTTGTTTTATATTCATTAGTTTTGCCGAGAGAACATCAACAGTTTCTCCCTTTACGGTACTTTAAAGCTTATTAACAATTTGTTGAATTGTTGATTCAGACGAAATTAAATTTCGGGCCGCACCCTTTAATTTGGTTTTGACTACATTTACTGCCAACGTTTCATGAGTATCTTTAATTGTTTCTACTATGTTCAAGGCATCAATAAAACTTTGCAAATTTTCGGGTTTTCCATCAAAGTCTGGCAAAATCCTGGTTACTGTTTGCAAAAACTCAATATTTGTTTGAGGCATGTTTCCGTTTTCACAGTTTGTTTGTTCCTCCAAATGAATCTTATTCTCTTCTATTTCGCCGTCAGAGGATTCTTCACTGTCTGAACTCTGTACGCACTGCGCGCTTTCCGTTAAGGAGTGTGGAATTTTAATATGTAAATTATGTTTTGCAGAGATTTTCAAAATTCTATCCCTACAATTGTCATAAATAGTAACTGCTTCCTTACGGTGTTCGGCTGTTAATCTATCTAAACAACTATTTAAAAATTTACGCAACAATTCAAAATTATCTAACAATGATTTTCTATGTTTTTCTACAGTGTCGCTTCTTATATGTATTTTCTTGTTCAAACACATATGATTTTCTAATCTGCCCTTCATATGATCTTAATTTATTCAATACTTGGGACCAAGTGTCCATTATATTCTCTCTATTTCACTAACCTGACCAATATATCTCTTTTTCAACCCTTTAGTATGCATTCTGTATAATTTTAAAGCTAATTCTATCGCTAATATTACTGTAATAATAAGCAAGTAAATCTTCATCTGTTCAAATCCATTATCTTTCTGTTCAACAACAACTTCGTTTACAACATTTGCTTTAGGGTTCGTTAGCTTTGCCTCTTGATTACCCATTTTTAAATATGAATTTTTATTTATTTAAATATGAATTTATAAATATAATTTTTATTTATTTAATTGTGAATTTTTAATTATCATTTTCTTAATATAATAATAAATAATAATTTTTATTCTTGGAATGAAGAGAAAAAAAACATTTGGACATGGGCGAAGTCGCCTCCGTCCCCTACAGGTGCATAAAAAAATGCACTTCTGATTAAACTTAATAATATAATATAAAGACTTGGAAGATACTTCTTAGAAGTAATCTATGATTTAGCCATCAGCATTTTGTTGAACTGGTATATCCGAATCTGCTTTTCAATTTCCTCTATTTTCTGCCAGATCCTTGTCGCTGTCTCCCAGGGAGGCGGGGTTGAAGCGTTTATTATCTTCCTCAGATTTGCCAAATCCCGTCTCTTCCTTACCAGGTATCCTCCTCTTCTTTTTGGAGGTTTTACCACCGGTATCCTTGGCGTTTCCTCCGAGGCCTTATTCTTGGTTCTATTTTTGTAACTTTCAATAGTTAATGGCTGTGGCCCAGGTTTGGGTCTTTTCATCTCGCTCTTCCAAAGATTGTGTACAAGTGCTTAGTTTTTTAATGCAGCACTTTTGTCACTCTTCCAAAGATTGTGTCCAAGTGCTTAGTTTTTTAATGCAGCACTTTTGTCACTCTTCCAAAGATTGTGTCCAAGTGCTTAGTTTTTTATTGCAGCACTTTTGTCACGGTCGCCATGTAATCATTAGATTAATGAATAAGCGAGTGGAAGGTTTTGTTGATAGTTTCCATATGTTTATTGAATTTATAATGACAGGTTTATATAGTAAAAATAATGATTACTTAGCACTTATAATAATATTTTGTATGTTACTTCTTATTACCAAATTACATTACAATAATTATAAATATATCGGTAAGAATAATGTAACATGATCATCACTTAATAGTTTCTACATTAATTCAAACAATGTGTCATATGAGAATTAGGTTGTGTATGAGTATGCCAGAATATGCGACTATCATATCCGCTACACCTCCATTTTCTTGAAAGAATGTTCATACGCTATTAAGCATATGAATATTCTTTTTAATTATTGTTTTTTTTTCTTGTTATATAATAAGATTAATTTTATTAGATATTTCTTATTTGATACTGATATAACAAATTACATATCATATTAAAATTCATATTACTATTGCAAATTACATATATTAAAATTTATTTTATTATCTGATATTGGTGTAACATAACTTATTTGTCTTTAATAATTTATAATTTAAGTTTATTTTCCACAGTGCTTTCGTTGTTATGTTAAAGCATATTGATTCCAACAAGAAAAAGATATTTCAAATGCAACAATTTTGTGCGAACACCAAAGAAACTTGTGCCTACAACGAATTAAAAAAAATCGAATAATAATAATAATATAGTTACTAAGAAATCAATAAACAATTGTTAATTTATTTATTTTATTTATTTATTTAATAAAAACAATATATTAATTTATTTTATTTAGTTATTTAATAAAAACAATATAATTATGTATAAGAATCTGAGAATAATTTTTTTTGTAATATTCAACATATTCATTCTATGAGGTGAATTTCAATTTTATAAGGCTTTTTTAAAAAGCCACGTCTTTTTATATTTCACTGTAACATTGTTAGTGGTCTTTTTTAAAAAAATTAAGTAGTTCTTTTTTAATTTCTTCGCTGTCATTCGATATCTTTTCCAAAGTTTTTTTCCTTTCGACTTCTAAATTATATATTTTTTTTCCCCATTTAAAATGGTCTGTTCTTTCCTTCTCTTCACTTTCTTCTATAAATTTTATTTTTTGTATCAAATCATCTCGGTTTTTGTTCTTGCTTGCAGTATTACGTGATGAAGATGAATTTAAAGGTGTTTGGAGCTGCGTTGCTAAACTGCACTATATTTGAATAGAAAAACCTTTATCTTTTAAATTATTTTATTTAATGCACTTCTAACTAAATTTAGTTCACACACGCGAGTATACATACATACTATCAATCATGTATTAATATACATATATACATATGTATGTATAAATAACGTTATTATCCACGAAATGTATCACTTACGGAAAATTTTATAAATTTTTAAGCACAAATTTTTTATTTTTTGTAAACTTTCTTTTTTTAAATGTTTAGTTTTTTTCAGCGCGTTTTTATAATTGCAAATGATAATCTAATATGTCACTTTTTCGAATTTTTCAATCCCTATTAATGGATATCACAGAGTTGCATTTATAATCATAGAAGAAATGCAGTGTTGCACAGACAATTTTCGACATGTTTTTGAGCAAAACCTGTTTTTGTTTGAGTTTTTCGAACATACAAAATGTATGGGAAAACAAGTAGCAAAACACTTGTTTTGCTGCAAAACTGGTTTTGTGGCCCAAAACACGTAAGTGGAAACGCACTATTAAGTATGTAAAATTATTTAAAAAACAAGTTAAAAAGTCTTGTTTTCCTACAATTTATGTGTAAACCTATACACATAAAAGCAAATGTGACAGCAGGTAAAATGTTTGGGTCAGAAGATGTGTTTTATTGATGTATTAATGAAACTTTTTTGTTTGCCACTATTTTTATTGCTTACTTTTTTATGCTTCAATTATATGACCGAGTCCAAAGAGTTAACCTTACTAATTTATGGTATTTATTTAACGTAACTTTGACCTGTTGTAATGACTTTATAAATTTTTGCAGGCAAACTCAGGTGCACATTTGGTATTTTGTAAAAAGTTATGATATACCATAAGCTAGAATTAAAATGTATGCACAGATGTTTGAAGTATGAGTCTGCACAGATGGAGCCAATGTAATGTTGGGCAAATATAAGGGGCTTATAGGCCGATTAAAAAAACACGAATTTGCAGTTCATAATTTTCACTGCATAATTCATCAGACCGCTCTTGCATCGAAATTCATAAATGATACCCCAGCTATGAAGACAGCAGAGGATATAATAAATAAAATTCGAGGCGGACATCAAGCGCTTACCCACCGAAAATTTGTAACCTTTTTAAAAAACAAAAATGCTGTTAATTGTGATCTGAAAATGTTTACATAAGTTCGGTGGCTAAGTCGCGGTGATTGCCTGAATAGACTTTATGATTTAAGAGAAGAAATTTTTCAGTTCCTAGAAACTGAGAAAATAGAAAAAGTTTTAGTCAAGTGTTTAAAAGACAATAATTTTATTTTAGACTTAGCTTTCTTGGAAGATACGACAAGTATGTTAAATGAACTTAATTTGGAATTGCAAGGAAAGGAACGCAATATATTCGACTTGTCAAAAATCATTCACAATTTTAAAATAAAACTTTTTCTAATTTTTTCCCAAATTAAAACTGGTGATTTTTCCAATTTTCCAAAAACTTCACCTGCTTATAGAAATCTCGAAACCGACAAAAGATATGAATATGCCGAAATATTTGAAACACTTTTCAATAATTTTCAAGACAGGTTTCAAGATTTTGTAATTTTACAACCGTTATTAGATCTTTTCGAAAACCCTTTCCGTTGCGATGTAAGCAACTACGAATTTGATATACAATCAGAACTAATCATACTACGAAGCGAAGTAAATGCTCCAGAAGAAAATAATATTGTAGAGTTCTGGAAAGATTCTGAACTAAAAAAATTCATTTAAGTGTCTCTCTTTATTCGGCACTACTTACCTATGCGAACAAATTGTTTCGGATTTAAAATTTATTTGTTCCAAGCAATAAAATAAATTAAGTTCATCCCATTTGAAAAGCATTCTACTATTACGAAACTGCCATAAAAGTATAAATTTAGAAGATTTTATTTTATAAGTTGTATAACACAAGGGAACAAAATTAAACATTTTTTGTGTTGATAGAAAATTTGTAGCAGTTCTTTACCAATTCAATGTCGCTGATTTTAAAACTGCACTTTTTTTCTATCAGCTGTGATTTGCGTGCAATATTTATTTTTTTATGAATTCTTAAAACATAAAAATCTTTTTTTTACAATTGTTTGATAAGATATTTGAAACTGATTTAGAGTCAAAAAGCTTCCGAATAAAAAAAAGGCAGTTTTAAAATCAGCGACATTGAATTGGTAAAGAATTGCTATAAAATTTTTATCAACACAAAAAATTTTTAATTTTGTTCCCTTGTGTTATACAACTTATAAAATATATTACTAACATTTTATTTCGGCTGTAAATAAATGCATTCTCTCAATTTATTTACTCTCTGGTACTCACTACTACACAACCAAAAAATTTTTGGAAATCCCTGGTCTAGATGAATTTCTGTGCAGCGCCATATTTAATCAGTTGGTCAATGCTTCACATCATATATGTACATGAGAAAAACTTCATCCATGGTGACATTAAACCAGAAAATATTATATATGCCGTAGACGATATGATGCAAAACATCAAGTTGGTTGATTTTGATGCAGCATGGTAAAAAATAGTATATATATTTGTATTTTAAATGTATATAAGTTAGTTCTTACATTTTCTTACAGTTACCACGGCAGAGTCAAGAGCTGGTATGTTAAGCCCCGGTATACTATCGATTATGCTCCACCAAAAAAAAAGCAAAAAGTAGTTGGCGCATGTTCAGTACGATTCTACGTAACACACAAGTATGTCTAAAATACTTTAACTTTGATCGCCGAGTAATCAATCGGGCGATAGCAGAAAATGATGAAAAGAAGTTTACCAACAAATAGAAAAGAAAACAAGTTACGCCACCGCCATCAGTGTCCAAAGTCATCAAGGAGATTTCATTAGCGAGCCGTAGGCAACCCAGCCGTTTGGCTCGAGCCCAAAGGGCCCGCTATGTTTTTGAATGATTGCTATTTTATAAAGTATGCCGGCAGTCCTTACATGTGGCTGTTTATAGTTTCAATTTAAACCTCTTTTCTGAATGTTCTCTGCTAAAGGTTTTTATATTATTTCTAGGTTTTAACTAATGGTTTGTTTCCATAGTTGTTATTATTTTTCGTTTGTTTGGCAACTATATAAATGCATACATATGGTTCAAGTTCTTGTACAAGCGGGTTAAATTTAAACACAAAACGGTTGTAAAATTACAAAATCTTGAAACCTGTCTTGAAAATTATTGAAAAGTGTTTCAAATATTTCGGCATATTCATATCTTTTGTCGGTTTCGAGATTTCTATAAGCAGGTGAAGTTTTTGGAAAATTGGAAAAATCACCAGTTTTAATTTGGGAAAAAATTAGAAAAAGTTTTATTTTAAAATTGTGAATGATTTTTGACAAGTCGAATATATTGCGTTCCTTTCCTTGCAATTCCAAATTAAGTTCATTTAACATACTTGTCGTATCTTCCAAGAAAGCTAAGTCTAAAATAAAATTATTGTCTTTTAAACACTTGACTAAAACTTTTTCTATTTTCTCAGTTTCTAGGAACTGAAAAACTTCTTCTCTTAAATCATAAAGTCTATTCAGGCAATCACCGCGACATAGCCACCGAACTTATGTAAACATTTTCAGATCACAACTAACAGCATTTTTGTTTTTTAAAAAGGTTACAAATTTTCGGTGGGTAAGCGCTTGATGTCCGCCTCGAATTTTATTTATTATATCCTCTGCTGTCTTCATAGCTGGGGTATCATTTATGAATTTCGATGCAAGAGCGGTCTGATGAATTATGCAGTGAAAATTATGAACTGCAAATTCGTGTTTTTTTAATCGCCCAACATTACATTGGCTCCATCTGTGCAGACTCATACTTCAAACATGAAGAAAGGAACTCTCTCATTCTGCCGACGTTCTCTCACATATTATGGTACCCACGCACGAGGCAACATTTGTCAAAACACGTGTTACTATTTATATATATATATACCACAGACGATTACACTAAAAACGAATCATCAGTATTGCGGGGTTTTTTGAATATACAACACACGATGCAACATTGTGGTTGGAAGCATTTAATATCAAAAATGTTTGATATTTAAGAAACGAAAAAGGTAACAAGAAACATCCCCACACACGTAGCAACATTTAGTAAAACATGCCCATGTTTCTACAAATGTTGCCTCGTCTGTGGGTACCTTTAAAATACAAATTAAGTTTTAGTATTTCAAATACATACAAGTATTTATAATACTGTGATGAATTTCAAGCGATTTTACAATCAAGTTCTAAAAGCCTTAATACAATAAAAATGCAAACATCTTTTCCAATTAATTATTCTATTTTTATTTTCCATCCCTGAAACTAAATGCACGAACATATATCTGGCAACATTATATACGCGAAAATGTTATAAATTTACAGTGAGTACTTGTTCTTCTTCTTTCTTTCTACATGAGAGAGGATTTTCGGCTTTCAACAAACTTTTTGGAAAACCTGCAGAAAGTCAAAAATTCGTTACTAATTTATTTATATATGAATGAAAGTTTGTTTGAAAAAGTTTGTTAAAAAAATAGCTTGATGGAAAAAAACTGAATATGAGGAAAGGTAGCCAAACCCTTCCTCTATTACCCCCCATTTTCAGATTTTTGGCACAAGTTCTAAATTTTGCACAATGGGGCAATATATGAATGAAAGTTTGTTTGAAAAAGTTTGTTAAAAAAATAACTTGATGGAAAAAAACTGAATATGAGGAAATGTAGCCAAACCCTTCCTCTATTACCCCCCATTTGCACATTTTTGGCACAAGTCCTAAATTTTGCACAATGGGGCAATATATGAATGAGTGAGTTGTGTGAAAAAGTTTGTTTGAAAAAGTTATTGAAAAAATAACTTGATGGAAAAAAACTGAATATGGTGTAATGTAGCCAAGACCTTCCTCTATTACCCCCCCATTTTCAGATTTTTGGCACAAGTCCTAAATTTTGCACAATGGGGCAATATATGAATGAAAGTTTGTTTGAAAAAGTTTGTTAAAAAATAACTTGATGGAAAAAAACTGAATATGAGGAAATGTAGCCCAACCCTTCCTCTATTACCCCCCATTTGCACATTTTTGGCACAAGTCCTAAATATTGCACAATGGGGCAATATATGAATGAGTGAGTTGTGTGAAAAAGTTTGTTTGAAAAAGTTATTGAAAAAATAACTTGATGGAAAAAAACTGAATATGGTGAAATGTAGCCAAGACCTTCCTCTATTACCCCCCATTTTCAGATTTTTGGCACAAGTCCTAAATTTTGCACAATGGGGCAATATATGAATGAAAGTTTGTTTGAAAAAGTTTGTTAAAAAAATAACTTGATGGAAAAAAACTGAATATGAGGAAATGTAGCCAAACCCTTCCTCTATTACCCCCCATTTGCACATTTTTGGCAAAAGTCCTAAATTTTGCACAATGGGGCAATATATGAATTAGTGAGTTGTGTGAAAAAGTTTGTTTGAAAAAGTTATTGAAAAAATAACTTGATGGAAAAAAACTGAATATGGTGAAATGTAGCCAAGGCCTTCCACTATTACCCCCCATTTTCAGATTTTTGGCATAAGTGCTAAATTTTGCACCATGGGGCAATATATGAATGAAAGTTTGTTTGAAAACGTTTGTTAAAAATATAACTTGATGGGAAAAAACTGAATATGAGGAAATGTAGCCAAACCCTTATTCTATTACCCCCCATTTGCACATTTTTGGCACAAGTCCTAAATTTTGTACAATGGGGCAATATATGAATGAGTGAGTTGTGTGAAAAAGTTTGTTTGAAAAAGTTATTGAAAAAATAACTTGATGGAAAAAAACTGAATATTGTGAAATGTAGCCAAGACCTTCCTCTATTACCCCCCATTTTCAGATTTTTGGCACAAGTCCTAAATTTTGCACAATGGGGCAATATATGAATGAAAGTTTGTTAGAAAAAGTTTGATAAAAAAATAACTTGATGGAAAAAAACTGAATATGAGAAAATGTAGCCAAACCATTCCTCTATTACCCCCCATTTGCACATTTTTGGCACAAGTCCTAAATTTTGCACAATGGGGCAATATATAAATGAGTGAGTTGTGTGAAAGTTTGTTTGAAAAAGTTATTGAAAAAATAACTTGATGGAAAAAAACTGAATATGGTGAAATGTAGCCAAGACCTTCCTCTATTACCCCCCATTTTCAGATTTTTGGCACAAGTCCAAAATTTTGCACAATGGGGCAATATATGAATGAAAGTTTGTTTGAAAAAGTTTGTTAAAAAAATAACTTGATGGAAAAAAACTGAATATGAGGAAATGTAGCCAAACCCTTCCTCTATTACCCCCCATTTTCAGATTTTTGGCAAAAGTCCTAAATTTTGCACAATGGGGCAATATATGAATGAAAGTTTGCTTGAAAAAGTTTGTTAAAAAAATAACTTTATGGAATAAAACTGAATATGAGGAAATGTAGCCAAACCCTTCCTCTATTACCCCCCATTTGCACATTTTTGGCAAAAGTCCTAAATTTTGCACAATGGGGCAATATATGAATTAGTGAGCTGTGTGAAAAAGTTTGTTTGAAAAAGTTATTGAAAAAATAACTTGATGGAAAAAAACTGAATATGGTGAAATGTAGCCAAGGCCTTCCACTATTACCCCCCATTTTCAGATTTTTGGCATAAGTGCTAAATTTTGCACAGTGGGGCAATATATGAATGAAAGTTTGTTTGAAAACGCTTGTTAAACAAATAACTTGATGGAAAAGAACTGAATATGAGGAAATGTAGCCAAACCCTTCCTCTATTACCCCCCATTTGCACATTTTTGGCACAAGTCCTAAATTTTGCACAATGGGGCAATATATGAATGAGTGAGTTGTGTGAAAAAGTTTGTTTGAAAAAGTTATTGAAAAAATAACTTTATGGAAAAAAACTGAATATTGTGAAATGTAGCCAAGACCTTCCTCTATTACCCCCCATTTTCAGATTTTTGGAACAAGTCCTAAATGTTGCACAATGGGGCAATATATGAATGAAAGTTTGTTTGAAAAAGTTTGTTAAAAAAATAACTTGATGGAAAAAAACTGAATATGAGGATATGTAGCCCAACAATGAAAGTTTGTTTGAAAAAGTTTGTTAAAAAAATAACTTGATGGAAAAAAACTGAATATTTATTTATTTATTTATTTATTTATTTATTTATTTATTTATTAAAAATGGATGCCGCAAGCCCGTAGGGCCTAGTTGGCTAGTCTACAATGAGATCGAGAAAAAAATTAAGACTTAAATTATAATTACTAAATGTAATTCATATAATAATTTCACTTAACAATAATACTTAATCTAAAAAATATTGGGATTTACACACACCTATTACAATAAAAAATTTCGGGAAGAAAGCTGTGGCAAAACTGAGATAGCCCATAAGATGGCAACAATATAAAAAATATGAAAAGTTTAAAAAATGTAATGATATTTATTCTACACTCATTAATGCTCAAATAAGTTAAAATTAAATTGTGTTTATTATTCAGCGATAAATACTGGGTATACTCAAGAACTTTAATAAAATTATAATACAACTTTCATTCGCAATGAAAGTATAGGAGTAACATCATTAGTGAGTGAAAAAGTTATAAAAAATATAAATATACATATATACATAATTTAATTTTTAACGAAAAGTTAAGTCTCTTATAAATTCGATAAGAAAATATGTTCAAATTCTGATAAAGAGTGAGAAAATCCTCGTTCACGATACGGTATCACCCTATTCCATATCCGTGAAACGATTACACGAAACGACATTTCCATAACTGAATAAGAGTATGCAGGATATATTAAAGAATGTGTTCTATTAGAACTGGCAAAATGAAATTTACTCATAAGATAATCGGGTTTACAATATTTTATTGTTTTGTAAAAAAATAATATTTGCCTTAATTCAATATATTTTTCAAAAGAACAACCAAATAAATCTAGGTAATATTCAGAGACATGATTATCGATACGAACACCATAAATATACCGAATTACCTTATTAAAACAGACTCTCAATCTAGACCTATTCATTACAGAAGTGCAGGAATAAACTTCAATGCCATAAATTAATAAGGGTAAACATAAAGATAAAGCAATTCGTCGCTTTATCGATAAAGGTAAATAAAATGCAACATTATACAACCTACGTAACGTCCAAGAGATTCGAGAAATAACAGAATTAATGTGATGATTGAATGTTAAATTATCATCCAAAATAATGCCAAGTGTCTTATAATGTGTAACAACTTCTAACGACTCATTATCAAGTAAAATGTTAATATCTATAGGGTTTTTGGAAAATATCATAAATTTGCATTTTGTAGGGTTTAATTGTAAAAAATTGCATTTTGACCATTCAACTAATCGGGTAAGTTCAATGTTAATCTGCTCTTTAGAAATACTTAAAGATGACATGTCAAATTTTGCCAGCAATTGCACATCATCAGCATAAGTATAACCTTTTAAGAAAGATAATTCATGGAATAAATCATTTACGTATAAAAGAAATAATAATGGACCTAAAATAGAACCCTGAGGCACACCACGATAAGTTGAAACCATCCGAGAAACCTCATGTTCTACTTGGACATATTGACTACGTCCAGATAGAAACGAGTAAATGAGATTGCACGCACTAGAGCTGAAGCTGAATATTCTGGAGAGTTTAGTAATTAATTTAGGATGACCATTTGCACATTTTTGGCACAAGTCCTAAATTTTGCACAATGGGGCAATATATAAATGAGTGAGTTGTGTGAAAGTTTGTTTGAAAAAGTTATTGAAAAAATAACTTGATGGAAAAAAACTGAATATGGTGAAATGTAGCCAAGACCTTCCTCTATTACCCCCCATTTTCAGATTTTTGGCACAAGTCCAAAATTTTGCACAATGGGGCAATATATGAATGAAAGTTTGTTTGAAAAAGTTTGTTAAAAAAATAACTTGATGGAAAAAAACTGAATATGAGGAAATGTAGCCAAACCCTTCCTCTATTACCCCCCATTTGCACATTTTTGGCAAAAGTCCTAAATTTTGCACAATGGGGCAATATATGAATGAAAGTTTGCTTGAAAAAGTTTGTTAAAAAAATAACTTTATGGAATAAAACTGAATATGAGGAAATGTAGCCAAACCCTTCCTCTATTACCCCCCATTTGCACATTTTTGGCAAAAGTCCTAAATTTTGCACAATGGGGCAATATATGAATTAGTGAGCTGTGTGAAAAAGTTTGTTTGAAAAAGTTATTGAAAAAATAACTTGATGGAAAAAAACTGAATATGGTGAAATGTAGCCAAGGCCTTCCACTATTACCCCCCATTTTCAGATTTTTGGCATAAGTGCTAAATTTTGCACAGTGGGGCAATATATGAATGAAAGTTTGTTTGAAAACGCTTGTTAAACAAATAACTTGATGGAAAAGAACTGAATATGAGGAAATGTAGCCAAACCCTTCCTCTATTACCCCCCATTTGCACATTTTTGGCACAAGTCCTAAATTTTGCACAATGGGGCAATATATGAATGAGTGAGTTGTGTGAAAAAGTTTGTTTGAAAAAGTTATTGAAAAAATAACTTTATGGAAAAAAACTGAATATTGTGAAATGTAGCCAAGACCTTCCTCTATTACCCCCCATTTTCAGATTTTTGGAACAAGTCCTAAATGTTGCACAATGGGGCAATATATGAATGAAAGTTTGTTTGAAAAAGTTTGTTAAAAAAATAACTTGATGGAAAAAAACTGAATATGAGGATATGTAGCCCAACAATGAAAGTTTGTTTGAAAAAGTTTGTTAAAAAAATAACTTGATGGAAAAAAACTGAATATTTATTTATTTATTTATTTATTTATTTATTTATTTATTTATTAAAAATGGATGCCGCAAGCCCGTAGGGCCTAGTTGGCTAGTCTACAATGAGATCGAGAAAAAAATTAAGACTTAAATTATAATTACTAAATGTAATTCATATAATAATTTCACTTAACAATAATACTTAATCTAAAAAATATTGGGATTTACACACACCTATTACAATAAAAAATTTCGGGAAGAAAGCTGTGGCAAAACTGAGATAGCCCATAAGATGGCAACAATATAAAAAATATGAAAAGTTTAAAAAATGTAATGATATTTATTCTACACTCATTAATGCTCAAATAAGTTAAAATTAAATTGTGTTTATTATTCAGCGATAAATACTGGGTATACTCAAGAACTTTAATAAAATTATAATACAACTTTCATTCGCAATGAAAGTATAGGAGTAACATCATTAGTGAGTGAAAAAGTTATAAAAAATATAAATATACATATATACATAATTTAATTTTTAACGAAAAGTTAAGTCTCTTATAAATTCGATAAGAAAATATGTTCAAATTCTGATAAAGAGTGAGAAAATCCTCGTTCACGATACGGTATCACCCTATTCCATATCCGTGAAACGATTACACGAAACGACATTTCCATAACTGAATAAGAGTATGCAGGATATATTAAAGAATGTGTTCTATTAGAACTGGCAAAATGAAATTTACTCATAAGATAATCGGGTTTACAATATTTTATTGTTTTGTAAAAAAATAATATTTGCCTTAATTCAATATATTTTTCAAAAGAACAACCAAATAAATCTAGGTAATATTCAGAGACATGATTATCGATACGAACACCATAAATATACCGAATTACCTTATTAAAACAGACTCTCAATCTAGACCTATTCATTACAGAAGTGCAGGAATAAACTTCAATGCCATAAATTAATAAGGGTAAACATAAAGATAAAGCAATTCGTCGCTTTATCGATAAAGGTAAATAAAATGCAACATTATACAACCTACGTAACGTCCAAGAGATTCGAGAAATAACAGAATTAATGTGATGATTGAATGTTAAATTATCATCCAAAATAATGCCAAGTGTCTTATAATGTGTAACAACTTCTAACGACTCATTATCAAGTAAAATGTTAATATCTATAGGGTTTTTGGAAAATATCATAAATTTGCATTTTGTAGGGTTTAATTGTAAAAAATTGCATTTTGACCATTCAACTAATCGGGTAAGTTCAATGTTAATCTGCTCTTTAGAAATACTTAAAGATGACATGTCAAATTTTGCCAGCAATTGCACATCATCAGCATAAGTATAACCTTTTAAGAAAGATAATTCATGGAATAAATCATTTACGTATAAAAGAAATAATAATGGACCTAAAATAGAACCCTGAGGCACACCACGATAAGTTGAAACCATCCGAGAAACCTCATGTTCTACTTGGACATATTGACTACGTCCAGATAGAAACGAGTAAATGAGATTGCACGCACTAGAGCTGAAGCTGAATATTCTGGAGAGTTTAGTAATTAATTTAGGATGACTAATTGAGTCAAATGCTTTACAGTAATCAAGAAATATCAGAATACTTACACGATCTTTATCAAGATTTTCTCTAATAGACTCAGTTATATCTAAAAGAATGCCAGTAGTGCTAAATCCCTTTCTAAATCCTGATTGCTGGGGATGAATTATATTACCATTGTTAAGGTGTGTTAACATCTGATCCCTAATAATAATTTTCAAAACTTTACAACAGACTGATAAGATACTGATTGGTCGAAAATCGGAACAGTTACTAGGCGTCTTAACTTTTGGAATCGGTACTATCCTACCAATTTTCCAGATATTAGGAACAACTGAAGTGGTCAATACTCTATTAATAATAAATGTTAGATGTGGCAAAACAGGCAAGGCAATAAATTTTAGAAATCTAATATGTATATGATCTACTCCAACTGCTTGAGATTTAATACTAAGAACTGCACTTAAAACATCATTTTCTGTAACGTTAGCAAAACTAAATCCTTCGGTAAGAGGTATATGTAGATTGTTATCATTTGAAATTTGAGGCAAGCGGGAAAATTCATTAAATTCATCTAAACAAACTGGAAATTTGTTACTTCCGGATGGTTTTAGAATCCCAACAGATCTGATTTTACGCCATAATTGTTGCTGATTGCATGTTGAAAAAAATCTCAGACAGTATTTTTTACGAATTGACCTTATAACCTTTTTTAATTTGTTTCTGGCCCTACAAAATATTGCAAAGTTATCATTAGTTCTATTTTCTTAATAAGCACGATATGCCAAGTTTCTAACTCGTTTAGCATTATGAATTAAAGTATCATTCATCCAATCATTATTTCCTCTATTGACTATTCTTCGGACCGGAACATTATCCTCAAATAGATGAAGTAAATTTGCATTAAAACATTCTACACTATCATCAACATTTAAGCTCTCATATACACCAGAAAAATCCATTGATTCTAACTGAGAGACACACTGATCGTAATTAAGTTGGCTATAATCATGATAATAAAAAGCATTAACACTGTGGTTACGTGGTAGACTATACGAAATAAAAACTGCTGAGTGATATGAATTAAGTGACGGAATTTGAAATTGATCTTGACGACTAATTAACTCAAAGTCAGAAACAAGGAAAAAATCTATGAGAGAGGTTGAACCATGCTGCAGTGAGTAATGGGTTGGTAACGAATTATGTACTATATGTAAGTTTAAGCGTTCACAAATTTCTCGTACAATAAAGCTATTAGAAAAGATATCGGTATTAAAGTCCCCCATAAGTATTATATTATTATATCTTGAAGAAAAATGTTCAATCACATGTTCACAACGTGAAAATTGACCATCGGGAAGGTAAATTACACCAACTAAAACAAGCCTATTGTCGTCTAAAATTACTTCTACAAAAAGAGATTCAACACTTACATCAAATACATTGTCAAATATAGATCCAATTTTTAAATTATTTCGTATGTAAAGGCAAACGCCACCGCCTCTACGACCATTCCTATCTTTTCTAAAAAGATTAAATCCAGATATTGAAACTGCAGAATCATAAAGAAAATCATTATACCATGTTTCTGTTACTCCTAAAACGTCTAAAGAACAACCATCCATAAGATATCGAATTTCGTCAAATTTAGTATTACTTTCCCGCGGCACTAAACTTTGTGCATTAAAATGCAAAATATTCAAGTTTTCTGGGTTAATAACGGCGTTAATTGTACTGCCATCAAAAGCTATTTTGCCGAAGTTTTCAACCGAATTCATCTAAAAACCAAATTAATAGGTGTGTGTAAAAACCAGTTAAATTTATAGAAGTAAACATTAATAATGTATAAAAAAGTAATGAGAAATTGGTAACGTCGCAAGACAAATCATTTTTACATTAGAAAACTTTCATACAAACAACTTATTTAATAAAATTTTAATTATTTGTAAGTATTTTTAATAAAAAAGTAATTATTTATAATTTTACTTTAGAATAATTTTATAATTATATTACCTACATTACAATTTTAATTTTTATATTAATATTTTCATCAAAATTATCAAATTATCAAGATTTATCTATTGTTATATGTAAATTGCAAATTAGATTTAGTCCTCAACAACATGTTTCATTTTAAAGGTATTCATATCCGAATAAGGAAATGTAGCCAAACCCTTCCTCTATTACCCCCCATTTGCACATTTTTGGCAAAAGTCCTAAATTTTGCACAATGGAGCAATATATGAATTAGTGAGTTGTTTGCAAAAGTTATTGAAAAAATAACTTTATGGAAAAAAACTGAATATGGTGAAATGTAGCCAAGGCCTTCCACTATTACCCCCCATTTTCAGATTTTTGGCATAAGTGCTAAATTTTGCACCATGGGGCAATATATGAATGAAAGTTTGTTTGAAAACGTTTGTTAAAAAAATAACTTGATGGAAAAAAACTGAATATGAGGAAATGTAGCCAAACCCTTTCTCTATTACCCCCCATTTGCACATTTTTGGCACAAGTCCTAAATTTTGCACAATGGGGCAATATATGAATGAGTGAGTTGTGTGAAAAAGTTTGTTTGAAAAAGTTATTGAAAAAATAACTTGATGGAAAAAACTGAATATTGTGAAATGTAGCCAAGACCTTCCTCTATTACCCCCCATTTTCAGATTTTTGGCACAAGTCCTAAATTTTGCACAATGGGGCAATATATGAATGAAAGTTTGTTTGAAAAAGTTTGTTAAAAAAATAACTTGATGGAAAAAAACTGAATATGAGGAAATGTAGCCAAACCCTTACTCTATTACCCCCCCATTTGCACATTTGTGGCACAAGTCCTAAATTTTGCACAATGGGGCAATATATGAATGAGTGAGTTGTGTGAAAAAGTTATTGAAAAAATAACTTGATGGAAAAAACTGAATATGGTGAAATGTAGCCAAGACCTTCCTCTATTACCCCCCATTTTCAGATTTTTGGCATAAGTCCTAAATTTTGCACAATGGGGCAATATATGAATGAAAGTTTGTTTGAAAAAGTTTGTTAAAAAAATAACTTGATGGAAAAAAACTGAATATGAGGAAATGTAGCCAAACCCTTCCTCTATTACCCCCCATTTGCACATTTTTGGCACAAGTCCTAAATTTTGCACAATGGGGGCAATATATGAATGAGTGAGTTGTGTAAAAAAGTTTGTTTGAAAAAGTTATTGAAAAAATAACTTGATGGAAAAAAACTGAATATGGTGAAATGTAGCCAAGACCTTCCTCTATTACCCCCCATTATCAGATTTTTGGCACAAGTCCTAAATTTTGCACAATGGGGCAATATATGAATGAAAGTTTGTTTGAAAAAGTTTGTTAAAAAATAAATTGATGGAAAAAAACTGAATATGAGGAAATGTAGCCAAACCCTTCCTCTATTACCCTCCATTTGCACATTTTTGGCACAAGTCCTAAATTTTGCACAATGGGGCAATATATGAATGAGGTAGTTGTGTGAAGAAGTTTGTTTGAAAAAGTTTGTTAAAAAAATAACTTGATGGAAAAAAACTGAATATTGTGAAATGTAGCCAAGACCTTCCTCTATTACCCCCCATTTTCAGATTTTTGGCACAAGTCCTAAATTTTGCACAATGGGGCAATATATGAATGAAAGTTTGTTTGAAAAAGTTTGTTAAAAAAATAACTTGATGAAAAAAAACTGAATATGAGGAAATGTAGCCAAACCCTTCCTCTATTACCCCCCATTTGCACATTTTTGGCACAAGTCATAAATTTTGCACAATGGGACAATATATGAATGAAAGTTTGTTGAAAGCAACAACAAAATTACAAAACATTTTTTTTTTTTTTTTTTTTTGTTAGAACCAGCACTCAGGGGATGACCCCTACTAATGCATTGTGTTGGAACTAGGAAAATAGGTTATGGGAAGGAGGAAAGAGGGAGTAGTGCTTGTGAACATTCGACTTGAATTTATTCATGTTGTAAGTGAGAGGGAAGACTTCAGCAGGAAGGTTATTCCACATACGAACAGTCCGGCCAAAAAACGAATTGTCCCTGTAATGCGTTGTACGATTCACGGGCCAATCGACCACAAAAGGATGGGCTCTTGAGAAAAAACGTGTATTACGAACAAAGCTATGGGTTTCGGGAACCAAATTCCTAATTTCATCAGAACACATCCCGTTGTAGTAACGATAAAATAGGCAAGTACAACCCACATTGCGACGGTGCTCAAGGGAGTCAATAGAATTGGATACCCTACTGTCGCCGATGAGAACCTTCGCCCTCTCCTGCACGCGGTCGAGAAGCTCCAAAATTACACCGTTTCAAAAAACCGAGGCACTTGAATGCTTCTTTCGACACCTTAAATATATGTTCAGTCCATCGGACATCACATTGTATCCTCATGCCCAGAACATCAAGAGATTCTGTTTCCTCAATATATATACCACCCATACATACAGCTGAGGCACCTTGATCAGTCGCGCGTTTATGCGTCAGTACGCAACATTGGGTCTTTCGGGCATTAAATTCGACCCTATTCGCACGACCCCATTCTGAGATTATGTCTAGGTCACGGCCAAGCGTATCATTCATGTTCTGTCTCATAGCACAAACATCGGACACGCCTGGTCTGTAACCAAATGAATACGAATGGCAAAGGTTGCTGTCATCTGCAAAAGAATAGATAGGGTTGGAAGTTTGACATAAGAGGTCATTTAGAAAAATAAGAAATAGAGTAGGAGAAAGAACGGAGCCTTGCGGTACCCCTGAATGAATCTTGAACTCGTTTGATGAAACCCCATCTATAACAACCCTTTTAGTGCGATCTCTGAGAAAGCTCGATATAAATCGAGAGAAATTATCACCGATACCAAATGCAACAAGTTTAGACAAGAGTGCACCATGCCAGACTCTGTCAAACGCCTTGGAAATATCTAAAGCAATTACCTTACTTTCGCCAAAATGGTGAATGGAACGACACCATTTTTCTGATAACAGGGCCAGTAGGTCTCCAGTAGAACGACCTATACGAAAGCCATACTCGGCGGTCGCTTAGTAGGTAATTTGACTCTAAAAATTTTACAAGATGGTGATTTACCATACTCTCCATAACTTTGGAAAGTGCCGAACAAATTGCAATTGGGCGGTAATTTTCAGGGTTATTAGCCACTCCTTTTTTAGGAATAGGCGTTACATTAGCAACTTTCCAGCAGACGGGAAATTCACCAGCATGGTATAAAGTGCTGAAAAGATTTGCTAAGGGACGAGCTAGCGTCGAAGAGCACTGCTTCAAGACCAGTGCATGTATACCATCCGGGCCAGGAGACTTGTTTATGTTGAGATCCGCAAGAACCTTTTTAACAGCTCGAGCCCGAAAAAATATTTTTGGCATAGTTACGGATACTTTTTCGAGTTCGGGTAGTGGTTGATTGCTATCTGGTAAGTTAGAATTATTTGCAAATAATTCGGCAAAACAATTAGCCTTATCAACCAGGTTCGTGAATGTTTGGCCATCCTTTAAAAGAGTTGGTATTGAAGAACTAGCATTTACCCTTACTCTTTTAACGAATGACCAGAAGCTTTTACTGCCCCGAGGAGCAGTAAGAACTTCAGCACGAAGACGTTGCTCGTGAAAAGCTTTTTCCCGTCTTAGCACTTTGGCACACGACGACCTTGCCATTTTGCGTAGCAATTCAGTATCAGCGGTTTTATTGTCACGCCAATTTCTGAATGCTTCCTCTCTGGATCTGACTGCTGATTTGCACGTCTGATTAAACCAAGATTTAGATCTAGGTTTATTCGAAGCATTTTTAACTGGAATGAACATTTTCATTCCTAGCATAATAACATTTTCAACCATTTTCGCCATGGCATTGACGTCATTGTCAACGAAACAAAGTTTCCAATTAAAATGCCGAAAAAAGTCGTTGAGTTCAACCCAACGTGCTTTTCCGTAAACAAATTTAGATCGTTTCATAGCCTGTCGTGAAACGTTCCGAAGTTCGGAGAACGGAAAAGAGGCAGAAATGGTGCAATGATCCGAGTTACCGAGAGGTGCTAGAACTTCTACTTCGTACTTTTGAGGGTGCGAAGAGAGGAAGAGGTCAAGGGTATTGTGTTGGTGCCCATCAACACATGGAATATGTGTTGGTTCATTCACCAGTTGCACAAGGTGATTATGTGCAGCAAATAGCTCAACATATTGGCCTTCATAGGTTGTACGGCCCGAGTGGTGAAGCCAAGAAGAATTGTGGACATTGAAATCACCAGCAACAACGATTTCACTGTCCGGACAATTCTCAAGAATCTTCGATATTGAGTCGGAAAGGGAGTCGAAACGCGATAAAGGGATATCCCTTCCCGCGTTTGGACTTCTGTAAAGAAACCCGAAATGCAAAAAGTGCGTATTGATTTTGAATTTAACCCAAAGGCAGTTAAATTCCGCATCAAACATGCCCACTGGTTGCTGGCATTGATACACAACTTCATTGCGTATATATATAGCAAGACCCCGATGAAGATAAAATAGGGATAGAAGGTGATACCCAGGAATCTGAAAATCCAGTGGATCGGAATTTTCAGACACCTGTGTTTCACATAAGGCGAAAACATCCGGCCGATGGAGACAAACGTGAGCGTATACAGAAAAAAATTCGTTCTCAGCCCACGTATGTTACAGAAGTCGATTCGAAACCGACCTCTCATCACAACACAAAAAAATTCAAATAAAACGCAAAGTACGGATGTCTCTATGCTAATTGCCGTTTAGAAACTGTTTGGTGATCAGTGTTATACCTTCATCACCAAAACAGTTCAACAAATACATCCGTACTAACACGAATATGATGGACGGTTATAGGGGGTACACAATGGACAATGCCATAAAAGGACCATAAAAGCCCTGATCTGGTCAACGCCGAAAAAGACCATCACTGGCAGATTGTTTTTATTGTTGTTTGTTTATTATGTTATTTCGTTCGTTTTTTTTTTATATTGTTATTGTTTTTCTTTTCTGTATGTTGCAACGGTTGTTTGTTTTTTATATATTTAATTTGTGTTGTATGTTTGTTATTTTGGTTGATTTATTTAATGCTTTTGATTTTTGTTTGATTAATAAATTATTTTTCCTTATTGTTATTTGGATTCTTTTTTCGTTTTTATTTATTTGTATTTGGTTGCAGTTTTTTTTTTTATTTAAAATTTTTTTAAGTTCTTTTCTTTTAATTAATCTCAGACACACACGGACACTTTCGTATTTTCACAAATTGACACAGACACAGCGGACGAAATATAAAAACGTGTGGACACGACAAAAGACAAAACACTACTCAATTTATGACATTGTTTGTGCTTTCAATGTTATTCTTTGGCATTGCGCTGCATTTTACATGATTAGGGCATAAATGTTGCTACGTGTGTGGGGATGTTTCTGGTTGAAATATTTGTTACCTTTTTGGTTTCTCAAATATCAAAAATTTTTGATATTTTATGTTTCCAAACAATGTTTCATCGTGTGTGGCGATCCTGACTCTTTTTTCTTTCTCATTTTGTTGAGAGCAATTGTTGTGTGAGGTGCTTTTGCAACTCTCGGAGAAAAAAATATGAAGAAAGAATTCGGAAAATGGCAACAATTGCAAATACAAAATTTTTCCAAATTTATGGAACATAAAATAGGTTTAAAAACAAAATAAATAAAACTTTTTTTTTGTTTTGTAGTAGTACATTCACAAAACACGCAATACTAATGTTTCGTTTTTAGTGTCATCGTCGGTTGTAAAAACTGAAACATAATTAGTAACGCGTGTTTCGACAAATGTTGCATCGTCTGTGGGTATCTTAACGATTAGCAATTTTGGTTTACTTGAGGGTTACACGATCAAGTTTGGTCTATCAAGTTTTAATACACTCACACTTTTTTACAAAATACACTCATACTTTTAAAAATTGAAGCGAACTTGTCTTTAAAATTCTCTTTGTGAGTGTATAAATTTACGCTCAAGAAAACAGCTGATTACAAGTTTGGTGAGAAAATTTTTCGTTTTTCTTTATAAATTGTTCTCTTAATGACATCTTGAAAGTAAATTGCTTCAAAATTGCGTGCAGCCTACGTCACAGCTTCCAATTTTTGGAAATTTTGACAAACTGTATATGTAAAAGACTATCAAGAAAAACTTGATCGTGTGGCTGCAGTGTTAGCTGCAAATTTTCATTTACCATTTGGTATATTATTTAGCATAGGTATAAAATGTTTTTAGCTTTTTTTTTAATCTTTTTTGCTACAATACAAAGTTTTAAGCCAGCTAAACCTGTTTTAAACAACCGGTTTTTAATTAAAATGCATCCAACTTTTTCTATATGTGTGTAATACGGCTGCAAAAAGCATTTTTTCAAATGTTGTATATTAACTAAAACTAATATATATTTTATTTTCTATTTAAGTTTTTTTATCGACCTTTTCCTTATTTTATTATTGATTTGTTTAGAAAATCCTAAATCGGGCTTATTAAGGTCATGTATTCTATGCAAATAAAAGATAATTTCATAATTTTTTTCGACATTTCGTTGGAGATTCCCAATTTTATCATTTATTTATTAAATTGTTGTCTATTTTATTTCATGCTAGTGGTTCACTTTTTCATATCAAAATAATTATAACGCTAATTTTATTATGTATAATAACCAATATTTCGATATCGGTGTGTATCATCGTCAGGGAAAAATACAACTACAAAATATTTTTAATATAAAGAAAAACAATAAAAAGATTTTACAATCCAATTATTTTATAACTAATTATATATAGTAACAGCTTAAAAATTTGTTTAATTTTCTTATCTGTTTTTATTAATTATATTCTTATTACTTTGTCCTTTTTTAAATAAATATTATATTTTCATATATTTTTATCAAGCTTTAGTTCACTTTTTTATAAAAAAAATCAAAAATATAGAAATTTTAATTCAGCCCATGGAACGGCATTATCAACACATTGTAGAGATTAAAATCATTATCCTGATTTTGAGAACACATCTATTTTTAACATAGATAATTTTAAGAAACGTAGATATATGCTAGAAATGTTACAGATTAATAATGTTCCATTTGAGAAAAGGATTAATTTCAAGAAAGACTCTGAGGGATTAGCTCAGATTTATAGACATTAATTGAATAAAAATAAATAGGTTGATGGAAGGGAAAATTATAAATAGGTATTTATTATTATTTGTCTATGGAATTATATTCCTTACAGACGATTTAAAAAATAATTGATTACAAAATGTTGCACATAAATATCTAATACATAATTAACAATAAAATCACTAAGTGTTAAGAAATGTGATTTGTCTTTGATTATTTATAAAATTTAGTTCAGATGGCACAGCACAGATTGAAAATATATATTAAATAAAAATAAATAGATTGACGGAAAGGGAAATTTAAATAGATTTTAGGTTTTGAATATTTTTAAAATTTGTTTGCTTTTCTCTTTTTTTTAAGTTTGTTAATTGAAATTTTAAATTTATTTTTCCATTTATTGTCGAAAACAATTTTGTAATTTTATATTATTTAAAAAGATTTCCTGAAGAAGATTTCCAACGGAAATCGAAATATTGAAAAATAAATAATATTTTAATTGATTTTTTATAAAAAAGTGACCTAAAGCTTGATAAAAATATATGAAAATATAATACTTATCTGTTTTTGTAAACTAAAGTAAAATACAGAATTTCATATTAAAAAAAAAGAATTTTTGTGTTTAATAAAAATAAACTTTCCATCCCTGAATAAATTTATTTCATTTGGTAGCACTGCAAATTTCAGTCTGTAAAGCAAAATAAAAACACTCATTTCTGTCTGCAACATTTCTCAGAGATTTACAAATTGCTATCTTTGAATTGAGTGAAAAAAAAAGTTTATCCGCAAAAGTTTGTTATTTTCTCGCGGGTAAAATAAAGTTAACCAATGCTACAACTGCCAAATGTTTGGCCACGGCTCAGATAACTGTAATGTTAAAACATTCTGCGCAAAGTGTTCCGGCCCACACAAAACATCTGACTGTAAAACCGAGGTAGTAAAATGTGTAAATTGTCAAGGAGAACATAAATCAACCGATAACTCTTGTCCCAGTAGAAATTCGTATGTTGAACTAAGAAAACGCTTTTCTAACGGTTATCGATCAACTAGAATTACTCAACAAAACGCTGGTCAAGTAAGGCCAACTAATAACAATCAAAATATAGTACCAAATCAACCAATATTGAGTAATTTGAGCTATGCTAACATTCTCTCATCAAATGGTGGTAATACTGCTTCAATTGATTTATTTTCTGTTAACCCTTTCACGTCCATAAGGGCACCAGGGTTATTTTTTAATATCCAATGGATTATTTTAATTGATTTTTATACAAAATAAACTAAAATTGCAAAGAAATATAAATCTCGTGGTTAGATTTTTTGGAATTTTTTGGGAAACATTTTTCCCAATGGACGATAAAGGGGAAAAAATACTTCAGTTTATTGAGTTCTTATGGATGATTTTACAACTAAAAAATTCAATGTGAAAATAGGTTTAAAAATACAAAACTAATTATGGTATTCTGCAAAGCAATTCCTTTTGCTTGTAAAGCAGAGATGGACGTTGCACATAGCACAAATGTTATGCGTTCTATTTTCTATACGGTTCCTTGCGCAGTTTACACATCTCTTCATTTTGTCCGCCTTTTGCATATTGTGCGCTGGTAAGTCACGTTTTGTGTTAACCTTAGCCTTCGCGCCTTCCCTTTGAGCAGGTCTTACTCTCTGCCTTGATGTAAAATCACTTATCAAATTTCGTGCCACTACCTGCCGATACTCCAAACTGGTCAAAAGAGATCCCTCAACTCGTTTTTGTTTATGCAATTTTATATATACTACATAAGCGTTATTCATTGCAATGTCCATAACGTCAAAAAACAAACGTAAATAGTATTTTATTTTTGCCTTGCGATCCACCTCATAACAAACCTTACGCTGGTCCATGAGATCGACACCACCCATATATTTATTATAGTTTGCGATCATTTCGGTACAAATTATGTTTACTTTCTGAGCTGATCCTGATTGTCTTCTCTTTACGAAAGTTGTTTGTTCTGGTGATATAAAATTGGATAGCATGTGAACTGACCTTGTGTCCATCCATTTCACGAAAGAGATTCCTTGAAAATTTACGGAATAAATGTCACCACGTCGCAATGTTTTATCCAATGGCAAATTTTTGGGTATATTTTTTCTGTTTGTGCGAACAGTACCGCAAGCTTTTAAATTTTGCGCCATTAGTTTATATTGTAAGATGGGGGAATTGAAGAAATTATCAAAATAAATTTCGCAACCAAGGCCATTCAACTTTTGAGTCAAGCTTATTACAACGGATTCGCCCAAACCTACTTCTACACTTGTTTTTTTGCCTGTATATAGATCAAATTCAAAAAGGTAGCCTGTTGAAGACTCAGCTCTGCACCACATTTTGAATCCCCATTTTATAGGCTTGTTTTTGATGTATTGCTTCATTACGTTGTGTCCTTTAAATTTTACCATGTGCTCGTCAATAGATTGCCTCATCGAGTTGTTCATAGCATTTTGAAAACAACGGTTGAAATGATCAAACACAGGTCTTATTTTATATGCTCTATCTGCAGTTGATGACTCACAATCATTATTGGAGAAATGCAAATTTTGACGTATTTGCTCAAATCTTGTTCTAGTCATAATGTTAGCGATGTAAGGGACACCCATATCTTCATCAGTAGACCAGTAACTTCGAAGATTTGGCAAAACTTTGTAACTCATTACAAAATTCATTCCTAAAAATGCTTTCATTTCGTCTACTTCAACAGTAAAGGATCTGCCGTTTTGCCCCGCATATCTTGTACTTTCCGGAATGATAACATCACACAGCACATCATTCAGCTTTGTAACTTCCAAAAAAATTTCAATTGGAGTCACCATATCTTGCCTATCAGAAAAGATGTTTACGCGATCAAACTCATAATTACTTTCATAATATGTGTGAGGTGTATAACCACCACTTGTCCATCTGAAAACAGGTTCTTCTTCCTTATGAATTGCTGTGCTGGCATTCACAGTTATGTTTTGACCAGTTTCTTGTACTGCATTTTCGATTTCAACCACATCTGCAGACTCTTCAATGTCTTCTTCTAAGAAGTCTTGATCTTCTTTATCTAGGTGAAGTTCATCTTCCCCATCACTATTATCCGCCGTTAACAGCTGTAATATCTCATTTTCGTGTAAATGGAACTCCCTACACTTTCTGCTTGTCATTGCTAAAATTTAAAATTAATATTGTGAACATGTAAAAAACGCAATATCAAAAAACAAGTAAGAGTAAATTTTCACTTCTGGTCCATAGGGAAAAATGTTTCCCATAGACTAAATATACTAAATTGAAGCACTATTGGCCACTAATTAATTTTTTATTATTTTTTATCATCTCTCTTTACTCACCACGTTATATTTATCACTTATAAAACTTCGAAACTTAACTTTATCCGCGACAGTGGTAAAAAAATGGGATTTCCCTTCCTTGATTAAACTATACACGTTAAAGTATTGCCAACTTTTTACTTTTATTAACAATAAATCATCGCTATTGTACGACATCTGGATGTCAAAATATATATTAATAAAAAATTCGTTAGTGAAATAACCATTTTAAATTTTGGGAAAAATGTTTCCCATTGACGTGAAAGGGTTAATCAGCTTAAAGAAATGACTTTTGAGCTCATTAATAGTTTAAAAAATTGTAAGACAAAGTTAGAGCAACTTGATGTTATTACATCATTGGCCTTTAAATTTTTGTCGTAAACATGGATAGCAAAATTATAATATTAACTTGGAACGCTAGAGGTATGCGCAGAAAACTTAAAGAATTTTTTGATTATTTATTAAGAGAAAATATAGATGTAGCGTTGGTGTGCGAGAATTGGTTAAGTCAAGACATATCTGTACAACATCAAAATTTTTTTAGCTACCGTAAAGATCGAATAGGGTCGAAAGGAGGGGGAGTTGCAATTTTTATAAGAAAAAATATAAAAAACGAGGTTCTTTCTGAAATTGACACACAACTTGTTGAAAATATTGGCATACAAATCACTCTTTCAGATAACTCAACCTTAGATATTTATAGCTGTTACTTTCCTGGAGGCTCCGCTGGTCCGTTAGACGTAAGGAAAAATAATTTTAAATCAGATTTAAAGAAATTTGCTAGGATCAAAGGTAAATATATCTTAGGAGGCGATTTTAATTGCCGACATCAAAGTTGGGGATGCCTAAAAGCCAATTGCTGGGGAAATATACTTTTTGATTTAACTATAGTTAATGCTTTTGCATTAAACTACCCGCCTAATCCAACACTGGTTCCTGCGAGTAGTACAGCAAATGCTTCTGTTTTAGACTTTTTCATTACTAATATTCCTGATAAACTTACTGGTGCTGAAGTTCCCAATAGTTTAAATTCAGACCATCTACCAGTGCTTACTTCTATTGACTTATTTACCACACGTTCTCGTCTGTTAAAACCTGATTACAAAAAGGCAAACTGGGCTACATTTAAAAACTATATTAATAGCAATATTGACACACTTTTAGACATGGAAGTAAATGGAAATGATGACGTTGATAATTTAATAGAACTTTTTACAAAAGTCGTTCAAGATGCTATTGATATCAGTGTACCAAAAAGGATAGTGTCCAACATTTTTGTAAAAAGGCTACCACAACCAATTTTGCACCTCTTTAAGTTGAGAAACCAATCTCGACGGAAATGGATAAGACATAGGACCGTTTTAGATAAGGCTCAAATGACTTTTCTAAATAACCTCATATCTGAAAAAATTTTCCAGTTTAGAAATTCGCAATGGAACAATCTATTGAATAGTTTGCCAAAAGCTTCTACTAAATTTTGGAATATATCAAAAATTATTAAGAAGAAAAATAAATGTATTCCATCACTTAAACAAAATGGCAACGTTTATATAACGAACAATCAAAAGTCAGAAATCCTGGCTCAAACTTTTGTTTTGAATCACACTATATCTTCTGACCTAAGTGATCAGAATACAAAACGGCTTGTTAGCAATTCAATTGATATGGTTGAAAATCAAAGTCAGCTTACAAATAATATTATAGTAAGTGTTAGTTCAGTTAAAGCCATAATTAAACAACTAAAAGCAAAGAAATCGCCGGGTATTGACGGGGTTTCTAATCGTTGCTTAAAACAATTACATTTTAAGGGTCTTCAGTTACTTTGTCGTATTTAAGGACAGTAACTGTCCAGAATCTTATCGTCCCATTAGTCTACTAAACTCCTTAAGTAAAATACTAGAAAAAATTATAAAAGAAAAAATTGTTAACTTTATTGATGATAACAACATTTTGCCATCACAGCAGTTTGGCTTTCGAGCGCAGCATAATACCATACAGCCTCTTGTGAGAATAAAAAATATTATAAAAAGTAATTTTAATTGTGGAAAATCTACTGCAATGGTCCTATTGGATATTAAAGCCGCATTTGACTCCGTATGGCACGATGCACTTATACACAAAATGTTTACAATTAGCATGGATATGTCTATTATAAAAATAATAAAAAGTTTTTTGTCGAACAGATCGTTTAAAGTTCATATTGGAAACAGTACTTCACAAACTTATAATATTCCTGCTGGTTGTCCACAAGGCTCGTGCTTATCACCGATTTTATACAATATTTTTACCTATGACTTCCCAGTCCTGGATGGTTGCAATTTCTCAATATTTGCAGATGATACTGCCATTTTAAGCACTGACATTTTAGCAGAAGAAATCATTAATAACCTGGAAATTTCAGGAAAAATAGTAGTCGACTTTTTCAACAAATGGAAAATCATGATAAGCCCTTCCAAAACGCATTCTATATTTTTTACTAGGAGAAGAAAGGAGTGCTTCGTTCCCCAATCTAATATTACAGTTGGAAATACTAGGGTTCCCTGGGAAACAAAAGTTAAATATTTGGGTGTTGTACTAGATACAAAATTGCTTTTTAACGATCATATAAGCTATATAATACATAAAATAAACTTTACAACAAAAGTTATGTACCCGTTAATTAATAGACATTCAGAATTGAGCATCGATAACAAGCTTCTATTATTAAAAGCAGTTTTTCATGCCATTTTGTTCTATGCGGCTCCTGTGTGGTATACTGCCTCTAAGTGTCATTTAAAGAAACTACAAGTTTGTCAAAACAAACTTCTCAAAATGATATACAATTTACCAAATCATTTTTCGACATCAACACTACACTCTATGTCCAAAATAAAATTAGTAAGTGATAAACTTCTAATTTTATATGAAAATTTCGCAAATCGCTGCCGATACTCTAGCTATTCCCACATCAACTATTTATGTTTATAAGTTGAACTTATTATTTTTTTACTTTTTAAACGATTTTTTTTTTCATATTTCAATGGGTTTTGTTAACTTTTCCCTTCTAAAAAGCTTATATGTTTGTATACTTATATATTATTACTTGGTATTTAAATATTTAAATATTATTAATTTACTTTAAATTAATAAATTATTGTGAATATGTATAATATAATTTTCAATAAATGGTTAAAAAAAAAAAAAAAAAATTATTGTAAGTTCATATTTAATATATGAAGATTCAATAAATAAATAATGAGAGAAAAAAAAAAAAGATAATTTTCCAAAAATAAAAAATAAAATAACTTTTCAATCATTGGTAAATTTTCCAAGTTTTTAAGTAATTTTAACAATATATTAAGATACCCTTTCGAACATAGAAATTACCTAATTTAATATGTAACGGGTCCGCCATCTAACGTTTTTTTTTTCAACTAGGGCTTATTTCGTGAATGGTAACACTTAGCTCATGTCTGATTTGACAGATAATTAGTTTTATCCTTCCGCTGAACGAATATGGTTGTGTATATGCTTGAACAACGCTGGGAAATATTGCGACATTACTTTGAAAATCATGGCAATGTTGCAGAATGTGTTCGAAAATTGCGTACGGATTTTGGAAGAAGGGAAGCACCGTCAGCTCCGTATGTTCGTTATCTTGTGAAAAAAGTGAAAGAAACTGGCATCCTCATCGATAAACCAAAGCGTGAGAAGCCAAAAACAGTGCGTACACCCGAGAATATTGCTACTGTGGCAGAAAGTGTACGTGAAACGGCATCAACATCAATTCACCGTCGTTCTCAACAATTGAACATTTCGGATACATCATTGAGACAAATTTTGCATAAAGACCTTGGTATGACGCCATACAAAGTCCAATTGGTTCAGGAGTTGAAGCCAACTGACCATCCAATGCGTTTTCGCTTTGCTAAGTGGGCCTGCGATCGACTTACAGAAGATGCCGATTTTGCCAAAAAAAAAATCATCTTTTCAGATGAAGCTCATTTTGTTCTTGTCGGGTATGTAAACAAGCAAATTTGTCGCATTTGGGGCACAGATAACCCGCACGCATACATTGAAAAGAAGCCGTTGCACCCAAAACGAGTCACTGTTTGGTGCGGATTTTGGTCCAGAGGCATAATTGGGCCATTTTTCCTTCAAAAATGAGCAAGGAGTGGCCGTTACAGTAAATGGCGATCGTTATCGGGCCATGTTGAACGAATTTTTGTTCACAAAAATTAAAGAGGAGGATATTGGCAACATTTTGATTCAACAGGACGGCGCTACACAGCCGAAGCTACACTCGATGTTTGCGCCATGTTGTTGTAGATCGCATTATCCGTCGCAGAGCTGCTGTCGTTTGCCCACCTCGGAGCTGCGATTTGACACCGTTGGACTATTATTTGTGGGGTGCCGTCAAAGATAAGTGTTACGTCGACAAGTCAGAGACAATTGACGCTTTAAAGGACAATGTTCGTGAAGCTATTGGTGAAATACAGCTGCACACAATCGATAATGTGCTTAAAAATTGGACCGATCGTGTAGGCTACTGCATGGCCAGCCGAGGCAACCATTTGAATGAAATTATTGTCCATTATTACCCGGAAGGATTGTACTTTCAAATAAAAAAAGAAATTTGAGAAAATATTCAGTAGTTTTTTTTATAGCATTTTCAAAAAAAAAAAAAAAGTTATTTGTATTTTCTTGTGTGTATGTATGAATGTATTTATAATATTTTTCTTTAAATATACATAAAAAATTAGTATTTATGTGTTTTATAACAATAATGTTATTAATAAGTTAACATAATAATTATTTCCAACTATATATTTTTTGTATGTGATAACGTTGGCAAGGTTATTAGGTTATTAGGTCATTAGGTAGTAACCAAAACAACACAAATGAAGGAAAAATTAAACCACCAAAGTGCAATTAAATTTATAATGTTCATACCCAATTTTATGGGATATGAATAATAAATCATACATATATATACCTTCCATTTCTAGATTTTTTAATTCTAGAAGTTAAATAATTTATGCAACTTTTCGCTTTGACGACATTTTTAAAATGAACTTTCACTTTCCTGTGTAATCGCAAAAGAAATTTTTAAGAAAGTCGTCTATTTCATTGAAATTTTTATTTGTTATACGTATACAGAAATTTCATGAAAGTACTTTCACGTGTAAATGCAGTGTAAAATAAACCTTAGGAAATTAAAAGTTTTGTACAGCGTGGAGCAATTATTTTGCTATTCGTGTTGCATATTGGCCGTTTACAGCCATCACATATTTTGCGTGTTCTGCGATCCGATTTCTAATCAATGGTCACGAAAAGGTAGCAACAACTTTTTAATGGTAGCTGGCACGTTTTATACCGCTTTGATATTTCCGATGAACTACCAGCATCCTGAGAAACTTCCTTCGTGATGGTTTAATTTGTCATTTATTACACTAAAAAAAAAATTAACTAAAACTAAGGAAATTGTACTTAAGTTCAGTGCACTATGGCTGTCGTATGGCGCCAAAGACATTTTTTACAGCAATTAAGTAAAAAATTTCCTTGTTATTAAGAAATATATGTTATTCACTACTACATCAAAATTTTTTATTTTAACCAAAATTTTACTTCATTTAAATAACTTTTTACTAAGCCATATAAACTTTTGTTCTAAAATTTAGATTTATAATTATCTTAATATATCCCGTAAACATGTAAAAACTTCCTTTGATTTAGTTCAGATCATTTTATTATGATATGGGAAATAAGACAACTTTTCCAAACTTTAAGTTAAATAGATAAAATTTTTTAACTTAAAATAGGGCAAATGTTACACTCAAAAAAAAAATTAACTAAAGCTTAGGAAATTTTACTTAAGTTCAGTACACTGTGGCTGTCGTATGGCGCCAAAGACATTTTATACAGCAATTTAGTAAAAAAATTCCTTGTTATTAAGAAATAAATTTTATTCACTACTACATCAAAATTTTTAATTTTTACCAAAATTTTACTTCATTTAAATAACTTTTTACTAAGCAATATAAACTTTTGTTCTAAAATTTAGATTTATAATTATCTTAATATATCCCGTAAACATGTAAAAACTTCCTTTGATTTAGTTCAGATAATTTTATTATGATATGGGAAATGAGACAACTTTTCCAAACTTTAAGTTAAATAGATAAAATTTTTGAACTTAAAATAGTGGAAATGTTACCAGTATTAAGTTAAAATATTCTCTGAAGGATTGAAATGCTTACTTCGATTTAGTAAATATGTTTGCTAAAGTCAATAAAAATACTGCTATTCAACCCACCCATTTCATGACTTTTAGAAAAAATATCCACTTATTAGGACATAAATTCGTTTAAAATAGGAAATACTTACTATGTTTTTGTTTTATTTTTACTGATATATGGTAAATTTTTCATATTTTCAAAGAACATGCTTACTTATCAGTAATATGTATTTATTAAAACTTAGAAAAATAAATTAAAATTAAGCAAATATTTTCCAAAAATTTGGTAAGTACGCCTATATTTTAGTAAGCATTTTTCATTAAGCAATAAATGAAAATATTAATTTTAAGTACATCTATACTCTTTTTAAGGGAAGGATGTACTAAAAACTATTATTTTTTGAACCAAATTTGTTTGATTTGTATACCTACTTGTTTAGTGTTTTAAGAAATATGCTCTGCTGATAAATACATACATTATATATATATATATATACGCCTTTTTTTCTTTAACTATAAATTAAATATAGTAACTAGGCATTAAAGAAATTATATGTTTTATTTCAAATACATTTAATATAATAACATTAACAAAAAAAGTTTCTAATAATTCTTAACATAAAATGAAGTACATATTAATAACAATTCTGCTCATTTAAAAACAAAACAAGATTTTTCTTTAATTATTTAATATACAAAAATTTATAAAATTAAATTTTAAATTATTGTGTTTATACATATATTTCAATTTATAATAAAACAGCTACCAAGTATTTTTGGGTCTTAAATAATATTTAGTATTTAATTCATGAATGTGAATTGGAGGCGATTTTAAAGATCTTGCAAATAGTATGTTATAGTCTAACAACTTAGAACTAACAGAATACGATGAAAAAGATTTTATATATGATAAAATCTGTATTTTTTGACATAACAAAAATATATTGCCATTTATTTCAAAAATTTCTAGAATTTTTGACGCATTAAAATCTGGGTCGTAATTATAAATTATAAAGCCATTTTTATATAAAGTCCCATAACGTTCAAAACTTTTGATACATGTGCACCGTTCTAAATCATCCGTTTTTATGAACTTTACTAGTATTTCAAAGAATAATGAATTGTTAACATTGTACTTTTTATTTCCCATAACGAAAGTCTTTTTTTCAAAATTTAAAATTGTTTCTGAAAAAGATATGCAAAACTTTATTGCCAATGATAATATAATATTCCTTCTAGAAGTTATATTTTTAACATAAGATTTTAATTGTCGATGTTTTGATTCAAAGCCGAAAGTCCACAAATAAACAGATGGGCCAGAGTGTTCTAAAATTCTACAATAATGTGTCAAAAAATGATGCTTTGGTTTTAAATTGTCTGAGAAAAGTGTTATATATTTTTGGTTACGATAATCAATGTGAGATTTTAAACTTATAATGTCTAAATTTGTAAAATGTGTTAATAGTAATAAATCAATTAGTTCAACTAAATTTGTTACAAATTTCCATATATCTGAGTTGATATCTACCAAATCCCCAATAAACAATGGAAAGAATTGAGCAAAAGTAAGCATTTCGCTGCCAGACATTTTCAAGTTAGATGACTTTAGATGGCTTATCTTAATTTTGGGAGATTTATTTCCGATATCCTGTTCTCCATAGTTAAAATTTTGTTTTCGAATATTAAAAAGTTCAAGATCAAATGTTTTATTATTTATGAAAAATAATAGTATGTGGCAAAAATCATAATTAACAACATGGTAATTATTGACCTTATTAAAGATACTATTTTGTCTAATGCCATTTTTTTCTAAATCATTTAAACTTAAGTCATCTCTTAACTTATTCGCGTCTTCTCCATATTTAATTTTAGATTCCGCCTTGTCAATTTTGCAAAGCCTGCAAAAATATTTAGATGAAAAGGATCTTGAAAATCGTAAGACATTATTTAAACCTAAATTATCACCAACAATCAATGCTAAGCTAAATTAAATTTTATAGTTTCCATTTTTAGTCACAATCTCTATTCCATTAGATTCTAAGTCATTAAGAATTTCGATCAATTTAAAAAAACATTTATCATTACCAAAATCTTTAACATCGTTAGACTTAAATAGTGCAGCAATAAAAATATTTTTTAACGTAAATTTTAAAAATTCCGGAGCAGAAGGAAGAGATAAATATACCCCCATAAGGCTTGAACTGTGTGAGCCAAGGGGGTTGTTAATTTCAAAATCATCAAAATATAAAAAGTATGGTAACACAAATTTTTGCTTGTAGTTTTTAAGCTTTTTTTTCCATATTTTACCATTGCAAAAGTTTTTTAAGGTCCCACAATTATTTATATTTTGCATAGTTTCTTTAAATTCCTTATAAATTTGTGGAATTTCAAAAAATTTTTGTAATTGAAATTTAATTGGAAATAAAACTCCTTTTGTAACAACTTCATCCATTGTATTAACATGATTTAAAACAATATTGCTAATTGTATTGTTTAATTTTATTACCTGTGGACGTTCGTACAAATTTATGTTTTTTAGTGTTTTTATAAACTTATACTCCGTGTCAAAACCATCAAATGGTTTATCGCAAAAGGACACAAGATTTTGTAGGCTATCTTTTATTTGCGTCAAGTCATTCTCTTGCAGGTCATTAATTATTTGTTTAATTTCGTCTCTAATTGAACGTGTTAAATTTTTTTCTATAGTTTCTTGTAATCTTGTAGCATCTTTTCTAGAAAAATTATAGGATGAGAATTTAGTCAAAGCCAATTTAAAAGACTGTTTTGCCAAAAAAGGTAAAGATTTTCTCGTAATTTTAGAACAATTAATTTCTAAAATATCGGATTTGAAATAATTCTGTTGCGGTTCTGAATTATTGATGTTTGTTTCTATATCATAATTTTCCGTTTCTAAAATATTTTCTTGTTCTATAAATTCATTTTCTCTTTCTAACATGTTACTTTTTAAATTATTTTCTTTCACAGATTTTATATTTTCTCCTTTTTGAAAAATATTTTTTGCTATTTTATTTCGCACATGTTTTGAAAAACTTTTGAAGTTACTAAACTTTTGTTTGCAACTTATAAAGGCACATTCGTATAAATTATTTGGTGGTAGGTTATGAAAATATTTTAAATGACAAGCGATCTTTTTGAAATCGGCAAATTTTTTTTGCAAATAAAACAATATAAACTCATTTTCAAATTTCTTTCAATACTGTTACTACTAATTTGAAAGTGCTAGATAAGATAAATTTTAAGTATAAGTAATAAGTATGGTACTTGATTTTTGTAATTTAGTTGTAAATAATAATAGAAGAAATAAAATGTGTAAATAAAAATTAAAATGTATTAAAGGCTGTTAAATTACTAAATGGGGCTTTAACCTTACCAAATATTCGGGTTCAAATATTTTGAATATCTGTTAAAATCGTAGAAAGCGCTGTACATCTTTCATTATTATCTACTTTAATTTCAAAAAAATATTCCTGTATGAAAAGCCAAATTAAACTGCAGTTGTGTGGGTCTTTGATAACAGCAAAGAGGGCTTAGAAGTAACCAAAGGCACTGGAGCATCGGATACTGTTAAAGCGGTGGTATTGCAAAAGTACGAGGAATTGGTGCACGAGTGGCAAATTTTATGGTGGTTTGTGTGCATGGTTGTACTATTGTTTACCCGCGCTCCTGGTTTTATGCCCGGTTGGGGTGATTTCTTAAATGCAGTGTAAGAAAAAAAAGCGTTGAAGGGAGAATTGTTTCAACTTGATATCGTTTTCTTTATTTCTAGTTCCATAAAATCTTCCACTCCCGTTATGTTTTGCGTATTAGCCTTGTTTATGTTTCCGATGACTTGTTTTTGTTGCAGCCATTGTAAATCGGAAGGTAGGTTTGAAATGACAGCGAAAATTGTTTAGTTTTTTTGAGAACTGTATTGAAACTGTTTTCGAACTGAAATTAATTGGAAACTGAACTAGAATCAGAACTAGAAACTCAACTCTAAGATAAAAAAAAACTGCACCAGAAACAAAACTAGAAATAGTGAACAGGGAAGTGAACTAGAATCTGTTAGAGAATCTGAACTAGAACTCAGCTATATTTTATTGATTAGAATATCAACTGGAGCTCAACAAAAACTTAACTTTAACGGAACAAGAACTTTTCTAGAATTAAAATTAAACTTAACATTAAAACTACTCTAGAACTGAACTTGGAGTAGAACTGAACTAAACTAAAATATAAACTAGTAACAAAGTGAATTTAAAAAGTTGTTTACGTAGCTGAACGTTTTTAAATCACAAAATAATTTGCCCAGAACACATTTCTTGTGGTTTCAAATCACTTTGATAAAAATTGATTTTCAGAAGAGGCCTGTATAACTTGATTTAGTAACAGCAATAAGAGAAACAAACGAAATAAAATTACAATTACTCAAAACGCACATTGAAAAATAGCGGGAATATAATAACCATTACGATGCATAAATGTAAAATTTATGACATTTTTTCGTTGTATTAACGTAAAATAAGAAAAATATCATTGTATAATGAAACAATGTTTTCAAATAATTGAAAAGATTTCATTTCATTCATGACAATTTCAATACATCATTTGAACGAAATTAGTTCATTGCGTAAATGATACATTACATTTCAATAAAGAAAATGTACTTTGATTTTTAAAATTTATGGCATAGAATTAATGACAAAATTTCATTGTATTAATAACAGATTCGAACTTACTGAAACGATATTCATTGCAGTAATTAAAAAAATCGTAACATTTACGAAGGTTTTATAGATATGTATATGTAAATATCAACTGATATTTTTCTAGCTTAATACTAGTTACTTTGCCTGCATACTTTCTAAAATTTAAACTTTTTTAATTCAGGACTATAAATAATAACATATATTATCATTTAAAATATTGTATGCAAAGATTTGAAGATTTCAAACTAAATAAGATTTTTTATAAGAAAACTTTTGTGATGTTTACGAGCTATTTGGTCCGAATCTGTATATTAATTTTAATAGCTATATAACGGAATTAAAGTTTTAAGTATTATAGAAAACAAATATTTAAATTATGCTAAGTTTGATTCTCTTACGGTTTCAGAATTTTTAATAAATATTAATTTTGAAGAGTTTTTAAAAATCCTGCTTTAAATTTTAATAAAAAGAACATTAGCAACAAATTAAAAAATTGATTTAAAAAAAAAAGCTAAAACCGTACAAAAAATTATTTAGAAAAAATTTGACCAATATAGAAAAAATCGCTTAAAACTGTCCTTTGTGCAAATGAACAAACTTGCGAGACTCTTTTCGTGAAGACCCTTTTTAATTTTTGTGTAATTTAAAACAATTATGCAATGTCAGTTTGTAAGAAACGTCAATACAAAAATAAATTAAAAAAATAAAAGTTGAACATTGTGAAATTTGTTTTTAAAAATGCAGTTTGAACAGATTGCGATACTTTTAAGCGATATCATGAAAGCCCTTTATATGTATTAAAATTTTAAATAATCATTAACAATTAAATTAAACAAATTACTATCAGGCCTGTTCTGAAAATCACGTGATTTAAAATCACATGTGCTTTTAAAATCACACGTGTGATTTGGTGGTGTTCTGTAAATCACACCGTTTTTGTGTTTTTCGGTGTGATTTTCAATTGTCGAAAGCACAAGCAAACACAAGTTTTTTAACACCTGCTTGTTCTACAAATGCGTAGCTCATTTTTTAACTCTTTTTTTTAATTTGTTTTTTTAACCGATTTAGCGATCACAAGTTGGTTTTAGGGCTTCTTTAAATTTTGCAATTTTTTGCGAATTTTAGCCATGTTCGCGATAGAAGCGATTTGTTCCTGTAAGATTTCTAATTCTTTAAAGCTTTAAAGATTTATAATAAACAGAAGACTCTGCTATCTTGCCGCTGTTAACAAATTTTTGCGAATTTCTACCAATTTAGCAATTTTTACCGAATTTTTGCCATTCCTTTTAGTTTTACGGACTTTTAATAAAGTTTATGGCTTGTTTGTAATATTAAAAATTTTCGCAAATTTAAGCTATTTTTGCAAAAATATTTTTTTATTATCCGATATTTAATTTTTTTTTTTTAGCCCATTTATCGATTTCAAATAAGTTTTAGGGTTTGTTTACAAGTTTGCAATTTTTCGTGAATTCTAGCCATATTCGCGGATAGAAGCGATTTTTTCTGTGATTCTTCACAGCTTTAACGTTTTTTAATAAATATTAGACTTTGCTATCATGCCGCTGTTAGCAAATTAGCGATTTTTTATTCAACTAAAAAACAAGCCTGAAATTACAACAGAAGTCACAAATGCAAATTTTATTTTTGTACTGTGGTCGAATTTTCTTAATTTTAAATGATTTGTTGTAAATAAAACAACTTATTGCATAAAAAAATTAATAAACAACACATTCAATGTCTTATTAAGTTATTTATTATGACGGTCATCTTACAATAGTCGCAAAAATAACAAAGTGATTTTAAAAAGTTGTTTACGTAGCTGAACGTTTGGAAATCACAAAATAATTTGCCCAAAACACCTTTCTTGTGGTTTCAAATCACTTTGATAAAATGTGATTTTCTGAACAGGCCTGTATAATAGGTAGTAATATAAAACAACTAATAAACAAATCAGTAAAAATACATATTTTTGTAAAAAATATTATGGAAAATATTTTTGTGTTAGCCCTCTAACTGCCGTTCATAACGGTAATTTTCGGCTTTATTCTAATAAATTGTTAAAAACCCCCTAAGAAGGGTGAGGGCGGAGATGATTTGTTTAAAGCAGACCATACACGATTCAATTCAATTGTCAACTGAGTGGGTTGTTGTCCAAATCAAAGCGTATATGGCCTTGTCAGTTGATTAGTTTGACGGTTGTCGAGTTGGTTGAAGAAAAATCAAAAGATTTTGATTTTTTCAAGTTGACTACTAAGCCTTTAAATTCGATTGTACTGTGGGTGCTCAAGTCTCTTGATCAGCTGTCAACATTTGACAGTTGAATTAAAGTCTTTCAATTCAGGTGAAGAAGTGTGTGGCCCAGTATCAATTCAGTTGAAAGACTCAGTTGACAACTGAATTGAACCGTGTATGGGGCGCATGACATATCATCACAAACAAAAATAAACAGCCAAACTCAAGAGTGAAAAAAATACGCCAATCGGATGGGCATACAGCACCTCATTTCATTCATTGAGCCTACAATGCACAGTGGGGAGGTAGGCATATCATATATCAGAGTGCAGAGAATTGGATATAAGTTTAAAAAAATAATAAATTTTTTGAATACAGAAAAGCTGCACAAAAAGGCCAAAAGGGCGAAACCTTAACCCCACACAAATAAAATTCCGCCTCTACACGAACCCCGTAGTTATGCAAAAAGTTCGAAATTATTGTACAGTGTTACTAGTTGCATTTTTTTTCAAAGTCCTTTGAAAATATTTCTATTAAACGAATAGTTAATTTTATTATTAATAAGCTGTCTCGATGACGTGCTAAATTCCCAATTTGTATTTTTTTAGAAAAGCTAAAAATATTATACAAATAAGACTATAAAGTGAATAAGAATTTAAAACACTCAGGCTGTAACAATATCAAAGCTTCAACAAAGCCACAACAATAAACAGTGAATTTATCTTTTCTTACATTCCCCTACAATTTGCTGGTTTTTTTCCAACTATAATTGTAGAATTGTAAAAAAAAAACAAATAGCTTAATAAAGCAACTTGCCAGTTCAGTTTTTTTTTTGCCGGGCACATGCAAAGTAAATTTTATTATTTAATGAATTTTTTTATAACTGATTTGAGAAATAGATTTACAAATAGATATTGGGAATTATTTCTTTTTTCATAAGCAACTTTATTATATTCAACATTATAAAGTCATTTCTAAAAAATTTTAAGGAATAGAGCTATTACAAAAAACTTTATAAAATACATAACTAACACCCAATTTTCACGATGATTTTTTCCCCTATTTTAAAATCACGTCTTTTTTTGTTTGATAGTGAGCGGGGTAGAGAAGTAAGCAGGGTAGAAAAAAAGACATGAATCGTATTTCTGTGTTTCTTTTTTGACATTCCTCTTTGCACTTATTTGTGTTTTTTAATTTCTGTTTTATTCTTATTTCAAAATGACATGTGCTTATTAAAATATAGAAATATAAAAAATTTTAATTAAAAAAAATTCAAAATATATCAAAATTATGTGGAATAACGAAATTTTAAATATTGTTACGAATAAGAAACTAAGAAAAAATCAGCTCTGACTGCAAAGAAAAGAAACATGGTGAAAATTTAACAAGTTTTTGGAAGTTTCTTTAAAAAAGAAATACAAAAAAGACATGTCTTTTAAATCATCGTGAAAATTGGGTGTTACTTCTCTATCCCGCTCGCTATCAAACGAAAAAAGCCATGATTTAAAAATAACGGAAAAATCATCGTGAAAATTGGGTGATATACACCCAATTTTCACGATGATTTAAGAGACATGTCTTTTTTGTATTTCTTTTTTAAAGAAACTTCCAAAAACTTGTTAAACACCAAATTTTCACGATGATTTTTTCCCCTATTTTAAAATCATGTCTTTTTTGTTTGATAGTGAGCGGGGTAGAGAAGTAAGCAGGGTAGAAAAAAAGACATGAATCGTATTTCTGTGTTTCTTTTTTTGACATTCCTCTTTACACTTATTTATGTTTTTTAATTTCTGTTTTATTCTTATTTCAAAATGACATGTGCTTTTTAAAATATAGAAATATAAAAAATTTTTATTAAAAAAAATTCAAAATATATCAAAATTATGTGGAATAACGAAATTTTAAATATTGTTACGAATAAGAAACTAAGAAAAAATCAGCTCTGACTGCAAAGAAAAGAAACATGGTGAAAATTTAACAAGTTTTTGGAAGTTTCTTTAAAAAAGATATACAAAAAAGACATGTCTTTTAAATCATCGTGAAAATTGGGTGTAAAATTTAACTCATAGAATAAATTCGAAAAATGAAAAATGTTGAAATAGATTTACAAATTTAAGAAATTTTTGTTTAATCTAATTGTATTTTACTATAAGACATGGATTTTTTGAGTGTAAGTGTTTATGGATAAACAATTCTCATGTTGATTATAGACAAATCAAATGAGTATATGTATGTAAGTGCTTTCGTGTGCAAAGTGATGTGTACAAACAAGGCTCCTTTAGGCCAAACATCCTTGAAAAACATTTGATGTTTTCATAAACATATCCCTAGTTAGAGACATGCAGCCACTTGTAGGCACTTGCACGCTTGGTATGTCGACAAATAGAATTAAATAAATAATGGTAACTATGCGTGATCCATTTCGAGGTTCCCTACTTTTTTAAAGAAAAAAAAAAACACAGAAAATTCAAATTAAATGGGGAATGTTTATTATCATTTGAAAGAAGATTCTTTGGCATTTATTTTTTTGAAGATTATGTCTATCAAATGTTGGCCGTTGCTACGTCGCAGATGGTCCATCCGTTGAGTCCAATTTTCGATGACTCGTTCAAGCATTTCGACTGGTAACTGGCGAATGACACGCGTGATGCTTTCCTCCAAGGCCTGAATCGAAGCGGGTTAGTCCGAAAAAACTTTAGACTTTACATATCCCCACAGCAAAAAGTCTAACGGTGTGATATCACACGATCTTGGTGGCCAATCGTCCAGCCCAAAACGTGAAATTATGTGCTCACCGAAGTGTTCTCTCAAAAAATTCATTGATTGATGCGATGTGTGGGAAGTGGCGCCGTCTTGCTGGAACCACGAGCTCCGAGATCACGAGCTTCAATTTCAGGCATTAAATAGTCGGTTATCATGGCACTATAACGGTCGCCATTGAAGGTTACGTTCGCACCGACATCATTTTTAAAGATATATGGGCTGATGATTCCACCGGCCCACAAACCACACCAAACCGTTGTTTTTTCTGAATGAAGTGGCAGTTCTTGAATTTCTTCAGGTTGCTCTTCATCCCAAATGCGGCAATTTTGTTTGTTTATAAACCCATTGAGCCTGAAATGGAACTTTTCAAGAGCCCATAGAGCGAAGCGATGTCGCTTGGGAAGGTCGAGCGGCTTCAGTTGTTGCAGAAGCTGTATTTTCTACGCTTTCAATTCTACGTAAAATTCGCCAAGTCGTTCCATAAGTCAGTCCGAGTTGCTGCGAACGGCGCCGAATCGACTCTCCACGGTCTTCGTGTACACTCTCAGCTACGGCCGCTATATTTTCTTCACAGCGTGCTGGACGTGGTCTATATCGAATATTATCCAATAATGAATGCTGGGTCTCAAAATGGGTGATGGGGTTGCGAATAGTACGCTCAGTAGGCCGATTATGTTGACCATAAGTTGAGCGAAGTGCACGAAAAACATTCCTCACAGAACGTGAATTTTCGTAATAAAGATGAACGATTTGTAAACGTTGTTCAGTTGTAAGTCTTTCCATTATGAAATGCCAAACAATACTTAACAAAAATAACATGACAGCATGACAAGACTCACACGTGATATGTAAAAAATGCTATTAAAAAAAGTATCTCTACTTGAATCACCCATTTTAATGATATTGTAATTAATGTTACGAAACTTATCATTATATTAACTTAACTTTCATAAGCATAATCTAACGGGACTTTCATAAGCATAATCTAACGGGACTGCTTACTTCACTCACTGTCATTGAAAGAAGGGGTTATGAAATGTACCACTTTGATGGAACAAGAATAAAAAATTAAATTAAATTAACACCTAAATTTCTTTAGGTAATTTTTCTCATTGTTAAGGATCGAAGAATGTTAACAGAAAAATATTTAAAGAAATCTGGAAATAAAGAAAATTTATAAGAAATGGTTTAGTTAAAAAAATACCATGATAAACACTTGTTTAAAAAAATAATTATAAAATAATTTTTTGTATGTCAAAATTAAACTATGAAGTTCCACTCAATTTTAAAAATTTTTAAAGCCAATAAATATATTTTTTTAAAAAGATTTACAATAAAATAGCGTAAGATTTATTTTAATATCATCATTTATATTTAAAGTTATAATTATCTTTTTTTCTCAGCGATATAGAAGAAGTAAAACCCACTTTTGGAATGTTCTGTGGCCATCATTGGAAGAGCGTTTTTACTCTGTTAGTACCTTTGATATTGTTACCCATACCTGTGAAGGAGCTGTAAGTAAACACTAACCCCGCCTAAACGTGATATTTGTTATAAAGACTATTCTTGAAACTCTTTGAAAACAATTTTGAACAAAATTTACAGCAGAAAGCTCTTAGACCCACTAAATTAATTTAATCTTCAAAAATCTTTTCTAGGTATATCGTTGCATGTATGTGATTATAATTTGCTGTCTTTATTGGATCACAGAATGTATTCAACTGTATGTCACTTCGTTAATGCCTCTTTTTGCTCTGCCATTATTGGGAGTCTTGGTGAGGAAATTAAATTTTAATTAAAACTAAACCGAAACCGATTATCAGTCCAATTATGAACAAAAATTCCCCGGTAGTTTATTCCTTCTTCCCATTGTTAGAATTGAATTTAAGTAGAGAATTTATAAGAAGGGGAAGAAACTCCCGAGAAATTTTTATTCATAATTTGGTTGTTTATAAAAGAAGCGATTCAGAATAAAAAGCTTTCAATCAAAACGTATGATTTTCATACAAAATCCATTTCATAAACCCTTTATTAACCCGTTTTATTTTTTATAACTTAGGCCGTAAGCCAATAAGCAATTTGGAATTAAAGTAGAAACTAACATTAAACAAAATAAAAATAAACTAAGGCCTTAATTGTGTAAAACGCAACGCAACGCCAAAGAATTACATTAAAAGCAAAAACAGAGTCATAAATATTTTGTAATTTTGTTGTTGCTTTTACAGAAATTCACATTGCGTTTTAAAATTTAAAACGCTCCATTGCTCGTGGCGTTGAAAATTTAAAAACGGTACATGAATTTCTGTAGAAAGCAACAACAAAATTACAAAATATGTAACATTGTTTTTGCTTTTAATGCAATTCTTTGGCGTTGCGTTGCGTTTTACAAGATTAGGTTCTAAAACTAGAGCTGAACTAGAATTGAATTATAACTTAATTTAAACTCAAACTGAACTATAACTGAACCAGAACCAAACTAAAATAAGACTGAACTAAACTAAAAATGCACTACACAGAAAACATGTTTCATCAATTAAAGCATTAATCAAAAATACAATCAGTTTTAATTAAACATTTAATCAAGGGAATTAAACGTTTAATCAAGTGAATTAAGCGTTTAATCAAGTGAATTATACTTTTAATTAATACTATTAATTTGTTTACTGGTGGAAATTAAATTAATTTTTTAATTAATATCACAATTTTTATTTTTTTCTTTGTAGAATTAAACTATAACTGGGGGGGTTTTTCGCGTATGTATTTCGATTAGAAACAAACAATTTACTGTTTGTGCTGTGTATAAGGATTTGCGTTATCATTCGAAACGATTGTAGAATTGTATATATAAACAAATTGACAATTTGATAAAAAGTTTGGGTTGGTGAAAGGGAGGTACTGTTTTATAAAGCGATGTTTTTGTTGTCGATGAAGGAAAAAAAAAATCCGTTCATTTGAAACAAATACAATTTGTTCGAACTCGTTAATAATTTCTTTCGACTCGAAATACGCGGTACGCAGTTCTATGTCAATTCTATAGTAGTGCAGTTCGTAGTAGAGAGTTGTTGTTTGGAAAAGTTTTTTTTTTCGAGAAAGTTTAAAAAACTTCCGTTTATTCAAAGCAAATTTTTCGAATTCGTAAATTATTTCTTACGAATCGAAACACGCAGGAACCACCCTGAACTGAACTAAAATAAAACAACTAAAACGGGTATGTTTTCAATCAAATGCTATAAAATTACAAACTATACCAAATTTAAACTAACGATAACGAGTAAAACCTGACCACAAAAGAAGCTGGGATTTCAGTAAAAATACGTTTATAAAACCGACTTTCAATTACTGTACAAAAAAAAAAAGGTCTAAATCTTAAAATTAAATTACTTTTCCTCAACTACTTGGAAAAATTTATTCTCACAATCTATCAGGATTCGGAGACAACCTGCCAACAATATTTTAAAGATACTCTTGTCATGTTTTTGGGAGGCTTAATGGTGGCTTTGGCTGTGGAATATTGTAATCTACACAAAAGATTGGCCTTGAAAACTATACTTATTGTTTTGTGTAGTCCCAGGCGGTAAATATTATAAAATGGAATGTTAACTTTCATAACGTTTTACCCAAAACTTTATAGTTTACACTTTGGCTTAATTTGTGTAACTAGTTTTATTTCGTTGTGGATTTCAAATTCCGCATCAACAGCCATGATGTGTCCTATTATTAAAGCAGTAATTAAGGAATTGGAAACGGTATTTAAGTTAAAAAACAAAAAACAAAAATTATATTTAAACATTCTTTATGAATGATTTCAGAATAACGTTATTAATGTGTACATGGACGAAAGCTTTGAACCTGCTGTGGATGGCTTATGCCGCCACTACAGGCGGCTGTGGGACTCTTATAGGAACTGGCACAAATTTGACTTTGAAAGGGATATATGAGAAGTATTTAACAAATTCGCATTAAGGGAACATTAATTTAACTGTTTTGAATAAAAATGACATTTTAGTCGCTTTCCTGATGCCACCGACAAAATCGATTTTCCGACTTTTATGTTTTGGGCTTTACCTATGGTTGTCTTGGATACTTTATTACTTAATCTTTGCTTGAAAATAACCCACTTTGGAATGTTTCGTCCCAACAGCAAAGAGGGCTTAGAAGTAACCAAAGGCACTGGAGCATCGGATACTGTTAAAGCGGTGGTATTGCAAAAGTACGAGGAATTGGTGCACGAGTGGCAAATTTTATGGTGGTTTGTGTGCATGGTTGTACTATTGTTTACCCGCGCTCCTGGTTTTATGCCCGGTTGGGGTGATTTCTTAAATGCAGTGTAAGAAAAAAAAGCGTTGAAGGGAGAATTGTTTCAACTTGATATCGTTTTCTTTATTTCTAGTTCCATAAAATCTTCCACTCCCGTTATGTTTTGCGTATTAGCCTTGTTTATGTTTTCGATGACTTGTTTTTGTTGCAGCCATTGTAAATCGGAAGGTAGGTTTGAAATGACAGCGAAAATTGTTTAGTTTTTTTGAGAACTGTATTGAAACTGTTCTGGAACTGAAATTAATTGGAAACTGAACTAGAATCAGAACTAGAAACTCAACTCTAAGATAAGAAAAAACTGCACCAGAAACAAAACTAGAAATAGTGAACAGGGAAGTGAACTAGAATCTGTTAGAGAATCTGAACTAGAACTCAGCTATATTTTATTGATTAGAATATCAACTGGAACTCAACAAAAACTTAACTTTAACGGAACAAGAACTTTTCTAGAATTAAAATTAAACTTAACATTAAGACTACTCTAGAACTGAACTTGGAGTAGAACTGAACTAAACTAAAATAGAAACTAGTAACAAAGTGAATTTAAAAAGTTGTTTACGTAGCTGAACGTTTTGAAATCACAAAATAATTTGCCCAGAACACATTTCTTGTGGTTTCAAATCACTTTGATAAAAATTGATTTTCAGAAGAGGCCTGTATAACTTGATTTAGTAACAGGAATAAGAGAAACAAACGAAATAAAATTACAATTACTCAAAACGCACATTGAAAAAATAGCGGGAATATAATAACCATTACGATGCATAAATGTAAAATGTATGACATTTTTTCGTTGTATTAACGTAAAATAAGAAAAATATCATTGTATTAATGAAACAATGTTTTTAAATAATTGAAAAGATTTCATTTCATTCAAGACAAGTTATACATCATTTGAACGAAATTAGTTCATTGCGTAAATGATACATTACATTTCAATAAAGAAAATGTACTTTGATTTTTAAAATTTATGGCATAGAATTAATGACAAAATTTCATTGTATTAATGACAGATTCGAACTTACTGAAACGAAATTCATTGCAGTAATTAAAAAAATCGTAACATTTACGAAGGTTTTATAGATATGTATATGTAAATATCAACTGATATTTTTCTAGCTTAATACTAGTTACTTTGCCTGCATACTTTCTAAAATTTAAACTTTTTTAATTCAGGACTATAAATAATAACATATATTATCATTTAAAATATTGTATGCAAAGATTTGAAGATTTCAAACTAAATAAGATTTTTTATAAGAAAACTTTTGTGATGTTTACGAGCTATTTGGTCCGATCTGTATATTAATTTTAATAGCTATATAACGGAATTAAAGTTTTAAGTATTATAGAAAACAAATATTTAAATTATGCTAAGTTTGATTCTCTTACGGTTTCAGAATTTTTAATAAATATTAATTTTGAAGAGTTTTTGAAAATCCTGCTTTAAATTTTAATAAAAAGAACATTAGCAACAAATTAAAAAATTTTTTTAAAAAAAAAAAGCTAAAACCGTACAAAAAATTATTTAGAAAAAATTTGACCAATATATAAAAAATAAGAGTTTTCATGAAATCGCTTAAAACTGTCCTTTGTGCAAATGAACAAACTTGCGAGACTCTTTTCGTGAAGACCCTTTTTAATTTTTGTGTAATTTAAAACAATTATGCAATGTCAGTTTGTAAGAAACGTCAATACAAAAATAAATTAAAAAAATAAAAGTTGAACATTGTGATTAAAATGTGAAATTTGTTTTTAAAAATGCAGTTTGAACAGATTGCGATACTTTTAAGCGATATCATGAAAGCCCTTTATATGTATTAAAATTTTAAATAATCATTAACAATTAAATTAAACAAATTACTATCAGGCCTGTTCTGAAAATCACGTGATTTAAAATCACATGTGCTTTTAAAATCACACGTGTGATTTGGTGGTGTTCTGTAAATCACACCGTTTTTGTGTTTTTCGGTGTGATTTTCAATTGTCGAAAGCACAAGCAAACACAAGTTTTTTAACACCTGCTTGTTCTACAAATGCGTAGCTCATTTTTTAACTCTTTTTTTTAATATGTTTTTTTAACCGATTTAGCGATCACAAGTTGGTTTTAGGGCTTCTTTAAATTTTGCAATTTTTTGCGAATTTTAGCCATGTTCGCGATAGAAGCGATTTGTTCCTGCAAGATTTCTAATTCTTTAAAGCTTTAAAGATTTATAATAAACAGAAGACTCTGCTATCTTGCCGCTGTTAACAAATTTTTGCGAATTTCTACCAATTTAGCAATTTTTACCGAATTTTTGCCATTCCTTTTAGTTTTACGGACTTTTAATAAAGTTTATGGCTTGTTTGTAATATTAAAAATTTTCGCAAATTTAAGCTATTTTTGCAAAAATATTTTTTTATTTTCCGATATTTAATTTTTTTTTTTTAGCCCATTTATCGATTTCAAATAAGTTTTAGGGTTTGTTTACAAGTTTGCAATTTTTCGTGAATTCTAGCCATATTCGCGGATAGAAGCGATTTTTTCTGTGATTCTTCACAGCTTTAACGTTTTTTAATAAATATTAGACTTTGCTATCATGCCGCTGTTAGCAAATTAGCGATTTTTTATTCAACTAAAAAACAAGCCTGAAATTACAACAGAAGTCACAAATGCAAATTTTATTTTTGTACTGTGGTCGAATTTTCTTAATTTTAAATGATTTGTTGTAAATAAAACAACTTATTGCATAAAAAAATTAATAAACAACACATTCAATGTCTTATTAAGTTATTTATTATGACGGTCATCTTACAATAGTCGCAAAAATAACAAAGTGATTTTAAAAAGTTGTTTACGTAGCTGAACGTTTGGAAATCACAAAATAATTTGCCCAAAACACCTTTCTTGTGGTTTCAAATCACTTTGATAAAATGTGATTTTCTGAACAGGCCTGTATAATAGGTATTAATATAAAACAACTAATAAACAAATCAGTAAAAATACATATTTTTGTAAAAAATATTATGGAAAATATTTTTGTGTTAGCCCTCTAACTGCCGTTCATAACGGTAATTTTCGGCTTTATTCTAATAAATTGTTAAAAACCCCCTAAGAAGGGTGAGGGCGGAGATGATTTGTTTAAAGCAGACCATACACGATTCAATTCAATTGTCAACTGAGTGGGTTGTTGTCCAAATCAAAGCGTATATGGCCTTGTCAGTTGATTAGTTTGACGGTTGTCGAGTTGGTTGAAGAAAAATCAAAAGATTTTGATTTTTTCAAGTTGACTACTAAGCCTTTAAATTCGATTGTACTGTGGGTGCTCAAGTCTCTTGATCAGCTGTCAACATTTGACAGTTGAATTAAAGTCTTTCAATTCAGGTGAAGAAGTGTGTGGCCCAGTATCAATTCAGTTGAAAGACTCAGTTGACAACTGAATTGAACCGTGTATGGGGCGCATAACATATCATCACAAACAAAAATAAACAGCCAAACTCAAGAGTGAAAAAAATACGCCAATCGGATGGGCATACAGCACCTCATTTCATTCATTGAGCCTACAATGCACAGTGGGGAGGTAGGCATATCATATATCAGAGTGCAGAGAATTGGATATAAGTTTAAAAAAATAATAAATTTTTTGAATACAGAAAAGCTGCACAAAAAGGCCAAAAGGGCGAAACCTTAACCCCACACAAATAAAATTCCGCCTCTACACGAACCCCGTAGTTATGCAAAAAGTTCGAAATTATTGTACAGTGTTACTAGTTGCATTTTTTTTCAAAGTCCTTTGAAAATATTTCTATTAAACGAATAGTTAATTTTATTATTAATAAGCTGTCTCGATGACGTGCTAAATTCCCAATTTGTATTTTTTTAGAAAAGCTAAAAATATTATACAAATAAGACTATAAAGTGAATAAGAATTTAAAACACTCAGGCTGTAACAATATCAAAGCTTCAACAAAGCCACAACAATAAACAGTGAATTTATCTTTTCTTACATTCCCCTACAATTTGCTGGTTTTTTTCCAACTATAATTGTAGAATTGTAAAAAAAAAACAAATAGCTTAATAAAGCAACTTGCCAGTTCAGTTTTTTTTTTGCCGGGCACATGCAAAGTAAATTTTATTATTTAATGAATTTTTTTATAACTGATTTGAGAAATAGATTTACAAATAGATATTGGGAATTATTTCTTTTTTCATAAGCAACTTTATTATATTCAACATTATAAAGTCATTTCTAAAAAATTTTAAGGAATAGAGCTATTACAAAAAACTTTATAAAATACATAACTAAAATTTAACTCATAGAATAAATTCGAAAAATGAAAAATGTTGAAATAGATTTACAAATTTAAGAAATTTTGGTTTAATCTAATTGTATTTTACTATAAGACATGGATTTTTTGAGTGTAAGTGTTTATGGATAAACAATTCTCATGTTGATTATAGACAAATCAAATGAGTATATGTATGTAAGTGCTTTCGTGTGCAAAGTGATGTGTACAAACAAGGCTCCTTTAGGCCAAACATCCTTGAAAAACATTTGATGTTTTCATAAACATATCCCTAGTTAGAGACATGCAGCCACTTGTAGGCACTTGCACGCTTGGTATGTCGACAAATAGAATTAAATAAATAATGGTAACTATGCGTGATCCATTTCGAGGTTCCCTACTTTTTTAAAGAAAAAAAAAAACTCAGAAAATTCAAATTAAATGGGGAATGTTTATTATCATTTGAAAGAAGATTCTTTGGCATTTATTTTTTTGAAGATTATGTCTATCAATCCGTTGAGTCCAATTTTCGATGACTCGTTCGAGCATTTCGACTGGTAACTGGCGAATGACACGCGTGATGCTTTCCTCCAAGGCCTGAATCGAAGCGGGTTAGTCCGAAAAAACTTTAGACTTTACATATCCCCACAGCAAAAAGTCTAACGGTGTGATATCACACGATCTTGGTGGCCAATCGTCCAGCCCAAAACGTGAAATTATGTGCTCACCGAAGTGTGCTCTCAAAAAATTCATTGATTGATGCGATGTGTGGGAAGTGGCGCCGTCTTGCTGGAACCACGAGCTCCGAGATCACGAGCTTCAATTTCAGGCATTAAATAGTCGGTTATCATGGCACTATAACGGTCGCCATTGAAGGTTACGTTCGCACCGACATCATTTTTAAAGATATATGGGCTGATGATTCCACCGGCCCACAAACCACACCAAACCGTTGTTTTTTCTGAATGAAGTGGCAGTTCTTGAATTTCTTCAGGTTGCGGCAATTTTGTTTGTTTATAAACCCATTGAGCCTGAAATGGAACTTTTCAAGAGCCCATAGAGCGAAGCGATGTCGCTTGGGAAGGTCGAGCGGCTTCAGTTGTTGCACAAGCTGTATTTTCTACGCTTTCAATTCTACGTAAAATTCGCCAAGTCGTTCCATAAGTCAGTCCGAGTTGCTGCGAACGGCGCCGAATCGACTCTCCACGGTCTTCGTGTACACTCTCAGCTACGGCCGCTATATTTTCTTCACAGCGTGCTGGACGTGGTCTATATCGAATATTATCCAATAATGAATGCTGGGTCTCAAAATGGGTGATGGGGTTGCGAATAGTACGCTCAGTAGGCCGATTATGTTGACCATAAGTTGAGCGAAGTGCACGAAAAACATTCCTCACAGAACGTGAATTTTCGTAATAAAGTTGAACGATTTGTAAACGTTGTTCAGTTGTAAGTCATTCCATGATGAAATGCCAAACAATACTTAACAAAAATAACATGACAGCATGACAAGACTCACACGTGATATGTAAAAAATGCTATTAAAAAAAGTATCTCTACTTGAATAACCCATTTTAATGATTTTGTAATTAATGTTACGAAACTTATCATTATATTAACTTAACTTTCATAAGCATAATCTAACGGGACTTTCATAAGCATAATCTAACGGGACTGCTTACTTCACTCACTGTCATTGAAAGAAGGGGTTATGAAATGTACCACTTTGATGGAACAAGAATAAAAAATTAAATTAAATTAACACCTAAATTTCTTTAGGTAATTTTTCTCATTGTTAAGGATCGAAGAATGTTAACAGAAAAATATTTAAAGAAATCTGGAAATAAAGAAAATTTATAAGAAATGGTTTAGTTAAAAAAATACCATGATAAACACTTGTTTAAAAAAATAATTATAAAATAATTTTTTGTATGTCAAAATTAAACTATGAAGTTCCACTCAATTTTAAAAATTTTTAAAGCCAATAAATATATTTTTTTAAAAAGATTTACAATAAAATAGCGTAAGATTTATTTTAATATCATCATTTATATTTAAAGTTATAATTATCTTTTTTTCTCAGCGATATAGAAGAAGTAAAACCCACTTTTGGAATGTTCTGTGGCCATCATTGGAAGAGCGTTTTTACTCTGTTAGTTTTTAGATTTTGTTACCCATACCTGTGAAGGAGCTGTAAGTAAACACTAACCCCGCCTAAACGAGATATTTGTTATAAAAACTATTCTTTAAGCTCTTTAAAAACAATTTTGAACAAAATTTACAGCAGAAAGCTCTTAGACCCACTAAATTAATTTAATCTTCAAAAATCTTTTCTAGGTATATCGTTGCATGTATGTGATTATAATTTGCTGTCTTTATTGGATCACAGAATGTATTCCACTGTATGTCACTTCGTTAATGCCTCTTTTTGCTCTGCCATTATTGGGAGTCTTGGTGAGGAAATTAAATTTTAATTAAAACTAAACCGAAACCGATTATCAGTCCAATTATGAACAAAAATTCCCCGGTAGTTTATTCCTTCTTCCCATTGTTAGAATTGAATTTAAGTAGAGAATTTATAAGAAGGGGAAGAAACTCCCGGGAAATTTTTATTCATAATTTGGTTGTTTATAAAAGAAGCGATTCAGAATAAAAAGCTTTCAGTCAAAACGTATGATTTTCATACAAAATCCATTTCATAAACCCTTTATTAACCCGTTTTATTTTTTATAACTTAGGCCGTAAGCCAATAAGCAATTTGGAATTAAAGTAGAAACTAACATTAAACAAAATAAAAATAAACTAAGGCCTTAATTGTGTAAAACGCAACGCAACGCCAAAGAATTACATTAAAAGCAAAAACAGAGTCATAAATATTTTGTAATGTTGTTGTTGCTTTTACAGAAATTCACATTGCGTTTTAAAATTTAAAACGCTCCATTGCTCGTGGCGTTGAAAATTTAAAAACGGTACATGAATTTCTGTAGAAAGCAACAACAAAATTACAAAATATGTAACATTGTTTTTGCTTTTAATGCAATTCTTTGGCGTTGCGTTGCGTTTTACAAGATTAGGTTCTAAAACTAGAGCTGAACTAGAATTGAATTATAACTTAATTTAAACTCAAACTGAACTATAACTGAACCAGAACCAAACTAAAATAAGACTGAACTAAACTAAAAATGCACTACACAGAAAACATGTTTCATCAATTAAAGCATTAATCAAAAATACAATCAGTTTTAATTAAACATTTAATCAAGGGAATTAAACGTTTAATCAAGTGAATTAAGCGTTTAATCAAGTGAATTATACTTTTAATTAATACTATTAATTTGTTTACTGGTGGAAATTAAATTAATTTTTTAATTAATATCACAATTTTTATTTTTTTCTTTGTAGAATTAAACTATAACTGGGGGGGTTTTTCGCGTATGTATTTCGATTAGAAACAAACAATTTACTGTTTGTGCTGTGTATAAGGATTTGCGTTATCATTCGAAACGATTGTATAATTGTATATATAAACAAATTGACAATTTGATAAAAAGTTTGGGTTGGTGAAAGGGAGGTACTGTTTTATAAAGCGATGTTTTTGTTGTCGATGAAGGAAAAAAAAAATTCCGTTCATTTGAAACAAATACAATTTGTTCGAACTCGTTAATAATTTCTTTCGACTCGAAATACGCGGTACGCAGTTCTATGTCAATTCTATAGTAGTGCAGTTCGTAGTAGAGAGTTGTTGTTTGGAAAAGTTTTTTTTTTTCGAGAAAGTTTAAAAAACTTCCGTTTATTCAAAGCAAATTTTTCGAATTCGTAAATTATTTCTTACGAATCGAAACACGCAGGAACCACCCTGAACTGAACTAAAATAAAACAACTAAAACGGGTATGTTTTCAATCAAATGCTATAAAATTACAAACTATACCAAATTTAAACTAACGATAACGAGTAAAACCGGACCACAAAAGAAGCTGGGATTTCAGTAAAAATACGTTTATAAAACCGACTTTCAATTACTGTACAAAAAAAAAAAGGTCTAAATCTTAAAATTAAATTACTTTTCCTCAACTACTTGGAAAAATTTATTCTCACACTCTATCAGGATTCGGAGACAACCTGTCAACAATATTTTAAAGATACTCTTGTCATGTTTTTGGGAGGCTTAATGGTGGCTTTGGCTGTGGAATATTGTAATCTACACAAAAGATTGGCCTTGAAAACTATACTTATTGTTTTGTGTAGTCCCAGGCGGTAAATATTATAAAATGGAATGTTAACTTTCATAACGTTTTACCCAAAACTTTATAGTTTACACTTTGGCTTAATTTGTGTAACTAGTTTTATTTCGTTGTGGATTTCAAATTCCGCATCAACAGCCATGATGTGTCCTATTATTAAAGCAGTAATTAAGGAATTGGAAACGGTATTTAAGTTAAAAAACAAAAAACAAAAATTATATTTAAACATTCTTTTTGAATGATTTCAGAATAACGTTATTAATGTGTACATGGACGAAAGCTTTGAACCTGCTGTGGATGGCTTATGCCGCCACTACAGGCGGCTGTGGGACTCTTATAGGAACTGGCACAAATTTGACTTTGAAAGGGATATATGAGAAGTATTTAACAAATTCGCATTAAGGGAACATTAATTTAACTGTTTTGAATAAAAATGACATTTTAGTCGCTTTCCTGATGCCACCGACAAAATCGATTTTCCGACTTTTATGTTTTGGGCTTTACCTATGGTTGTCTTGGATACTTTATTACTTTATCTTTGCTTGAAAATAACCCACTTTGGAATGTTTCGTCCCAACAGCAAAGAGGGCTTAGAAGTAACCAAAGGCACTGGAGCATCGGATACTGTTAAAGCGGTGGTATTGCAAAAGTACGAGGAATTGGTGCACGAGTGGCAAATTTTATGGTGGTTTGTGTGCATGGTTGTACTATTGTTTACCCGCGCTCCTGGTTTTATGCCCGGTTGGGGTGATTTCTTAAATGCAGTGTAAGAAAAAAAAGCGTTGAAGGGAGAATTGTTTCAACTTGATATCGTTTTCTTTATTTCTAGTTCCATAAAATCTTCCACTCCCGTTATGTTTTGCGTATTAGCCTTGTTTATGTTTCCGATGACTTGTTTTTGTTGCAGCCATTGTAAATCGGAAGGTAGGTTTGAAATGACAGCGAAAATTGTTTAGATTTTTTGAGAACTGTATTGAAACTGTTTTAGAACTGAAATTAATTGGAAACTGAACTAGAATCAGAACTAGAAACTCAACTCTAAGATAAGAAAAAACTGCACCAGAAACAAAACTAGAAATAGTGAACAGGGAAGTGAACTAGAATCTGTTAGAGAATCTGAACTAGAACTCAGCTATATTTTATTGATTAGAATATCAACTGGAACTCAACAAAAACTTAACTTTAACGGAACAAGAACTTTTCTAGAATTAAAATTAAACTTAACATTAAGACTACTCTAGAACTGAACTTGGAGTAGAACTGAACTAAACTAAAATAGAAACTAGTAACAAAGTGAATTTAAAAAGTTGTTTACGTAGCTGAACGTTTTGAAATCACAAAATAATTTGCCCAGAACACATTTCTTGTGGTTTCAAATCACTTTGATAAAAATTGATTTTCAGAAGAGGCTTGTATAACTTGATTTAGTAACAGGAATAAGAGAAACAAACGAAATAAAATTACAATTACTCAAAACGCACATTGAAAAAATAGCGGGAATATAATAACCATTACGATGCATAAATGTAAAATGTATGACATTTTTTCGTTGTATTAACGTAACATAAGAATAATATCATTGTATAATGAAACAATGTTTTTAAATAATTGAAAAGATTTCATTTCATTCATGACAAGTTATACATCATTTGAACGAAATTAGTTCATTGCGTAAATGATACATTACATTTCAATAAAGAAAATGTACTTTGATTTTTAAAATTTATGGCATAGAATTAATGACAAAATTTCATTGTATTAATGACAGATTCGAACTTACTGAAACGAAATTCATTGCAGTAATTAAAAAAATCGTAACATTTACGAAGGTTTTATAGATATGTAAATATCAACTGATATTTTTCTAGCTTAATACTAGTTACTTTGCCTGCATACTTTCTAAAATTTAAACTTTTTTAATTCAGGACTATAAATAATAACATATATTATCGTTTAAAATATTGTATGCAAAGATTTGAAGATTTCAAACTAAATAAGATTTTTTATAAGAAAACTTTTGTGATGTTTACGAGCTATTTGGTCCGAATCTGTATATTAATTTTAATAGCTATATAACGGAATTAAAGTTTTAAGTATTATAGAAAACAAATATTTAAATTATGCTAAGTTTGATTCTCTTACGGTTTCAGAATTTTTAATAAATATTAATTTTGAAGAGTTTTTGAAAATCCTGCTTTAAATTTTAATAAAAAGAACATTAGCAACAAATTAAAAAATTTTTTTAAAAAAAAAAAGCTAAAACCGTACAAAAAATTATTTAGAAAAAATTTGACCAATATATAAAAAATAAGAGTTTTCATGAAATCGCTTAAAACTGTCCTTTGTGCAAATGAACAAACTTGCGAGACTCTTTTCGTGAAGACCCTTTTTAATTTTTGTGTAATTTAAAACAATTATGCAATGTCAGTTTGTAAGAAACGTCAATACAAAAATAAATTAAAAAAATAAAAGTTGAACATTGTGATTAAAATGTGAAATTTGTTTTTAAAAATGCAGTTTGAACAGATTGCGATACTTTTAAGCGATATCATGAAAGCCCTTTATATGTATTAAAATTTTAAATAATCATTAACAATTAAATTAAACAAATTACTATCAGGCCTGTTCTGAAAATCACGTGATTTAAAATCACATGTGCTTTTAAAATCACACGTGTGATTTGGTGGTGTTCTGTAAATCACACCGTTTTTGTGTTTTTCGGTGTGATTTTCAATTGTCGAAAGCACAAGCAAACACAAGTTTTTTAACACCTGCTTGTTCTACAAATGCGTAGCTCATTTTTTAACTCTTTTTTTAATTTGTTTTTTTAACCGATTTAGCGATCACAAGTTGGTTTTAGGGCTTCTTTAAATTTTGCAATTTTTTGCGAATTTTAGCCATGTTCGCGATAGAAGCGATTTGTTCCTGTAAGATTTCTAATTCTTTAAAGCTTTAAAGATTTATAATAAACAGAAGACTCTGCTATCTTGCCGCTGTTAACAAATTTTTGCGAATTTCTACCAATTTAGCAATTTTTACCGAATTTTTGCCATTCCTTTTAGTTTTACGGACTTTTAATAAAGTTTATGGCTTGTTTGTAATATTAAAAATTTTCGCAAATTTAAGCTATTTTTGCAAAAATATTTTTTTTATTTTCCGATATTTTATTTTTTTTTTTAGCCCATTTATCGATTTCAAATAAGTTTTAGGGTTTGTTTACAAGTTTGCAATTTTTCGTGAATTCTAGCCATGTTCGCGGATAGAAGCGATTTTTTCTGTGATTCTTCACAGCTTTAACGTTTTTTAATAAATATTAGACTTTGCTATCATGCCGCTGTTAGCAAATTAGCGATTTTTTATTCAACTAAAAAACAAGCCTGAAATTACAACAGAAGTCACAAATGCAAATTTTATTTTTGTACTGTGGTCGAATTTTCTTAATTTTAAATGATTTGTTGTAAATAAAACAACTTATTGCATAAAAAAATTAATAAACAACACATTCAATGTCTTATTAAGTTATTTACTATGACGGTCATCTTACAATAGTCGCAAAAATAACAAAGTGATTTTAAAAAGTTGTTTACGTAGCTGAACGTTTGGAAATCACAAAATAATTTGCCCAAAACACCTTTCTTGTGGTTTCAAATCACTTTGATAAAATGTGATTTTCTGAACAGGCCTGTATAATAGGTATTAATATAAAACAACTAATAAACAAATCAGTAAAAATACATATTTTTGTAAAAAATATTATGGAAAATATTTTTGTGTTAGCCCTCTAACTGCCGTTCATAACGGTAATTTTCGGCTTTATTCTAATAAATTGTTAAAAACCCCCTAAGAAGGGTGAGGGCGGAGATGATTTGTTTAAAGCAGACCATACACGATTCAATTCAATTGTCAACTGAGTGGGTTGTTGTCCAAATCAAAGCGTATATGGCCTTGTCAGTTGATTAGTTTGACGGTTGTCGAGTTGGTTGAAGAAAAATCAAAAGATTTTGATTTTTTCAAGTTGACTACTAAGCCTTTAAATTCGATTGTACTGTGGGTGCTCAAGTCTCTTGATCAGCTGTCAACATTTGACAGTTGAATTAAAGTCTTTCAATTCAGGTGAAGAAGTGTGTGGCCCAGTATCAATTCAGTTGAAAGACTCAGTTGACAACTGAATTGAACCGTGTATGGGGCGCATAACATATCACAAACAAAAATAAATAGCCAAACTCAAGAGTGAAAAAAATACGCCAATCGGATGGGCATACAGCACCTCATTTCATTCATTGAGCCTACAATGCACAGTGGGGAGGTAGGCATATCATATATCAGAGTGCAGAGAATTGGATATAAGTTTAAAAAAATAATAAATTTTTTGAATACAGAAAAGCTGCACAAAAAGGCCAAAAGGGCGAAACCTTAACCCCACACAAATAAAATTCCGCCTCTACACGAACCCCGTAGTTATGCAAAAAGTTCGAAATTATTGTACAGTGTTACTAGTTGCATTTTTTTTCAAAGTCCTTTGAAAATATTTCTATTAAACGAATAGTTAATTTTATTATTAATAAGCTGTCTCGATGACGTGCTAAATTCCCAATTTGTATTTTTTTAGAAAAGCTAAAAATATTATACAAATAAGACTATAAAGTGAATAAGAATTTAAAACACTCAGGCTGTAACAATATCAAAGCTTCAACAAAGCCACAACAATAAACAGTGAATTTATCTTTTCTTACATTCCCCTACAATTTGCTGGTTTTTTTCCAACTATAATTGTAGAATTGTAAAAAAAAACAAATAGCTTAATAAAGCAACTTGCCAGTTCAGTTTTTTTTTTTGCCGGGCACATGCAAAGTAAATTTTATTATTTAATGAATTTTTTTATAACTGATTTGAGAAATAGATTTACAAATAGATATTGGGAATTATTTCTTTTTTCATAAGCAACTTTATTATATTCAACATTATAAAGTCATTTCTAAAAAATTTTAAGGAATAGAGCTATTACAAAAAACTTTATAAAATACATAACTAAAATTTAACTCAAAAATTTAAATTCGAAAAATGAAAAATGTTGAAAAAGATTTACAAATTTAAGAAATTTTTGTTTAATCTAATTGTATTTTACTATAAGACATGGATTTTTTGAGTGTAAGTGTTTATGGATAAACAATTCTCATGTTGATTATAGACAAATCAAATGAGTATATGTATGTAAGTGCTTTCGTGTGCAAAGTGATGTGTACAAACAAGGCTCCTTTAGGCCAAACATCCTTGAAAAACATTTGATGTTTTCATAAACATATCCCTAGTTAGAGACATGCAGCCACTTGTAGGCACTTGCACACTTGGTATGTCGACAAATAGAATTAAATAAATAATGGTAACTATGCGTGATCCATTTCGAGGTTCCCTACTTTTTTAAAGAAAAAAAAAAACTCAGAAAATTCAAATTAAATGGGGAATGTTTATTATCATTTGAAAGAAGATTCTTTGGCATTTATTTTTTTGAAGATTATGTCTATCAATCCGTTGAGTCCAATTTTCGATGACTCGTTCGAGCATTTCGACTGGTAACTGGCGAATGACACGCGTGATGCTTTCCTCCAAGGCCTGAATCGAAGCGGGTTAGTCCGAAAAAACTTTAGACTTTACATATCCCCACAGCAAAAAGTCTAACGGTGTGATATCACACGATCTTGGTGGCCAATCGTCCAGCCCAAAACGTGAAATTATGTGCTCACCGAAGTGTTCTCTCAAAAAATTCATTGATTGATGCGATGTGTGGGAAGTGGCGCCGTCTTGCTGGAACCACGAGCTCCGAGATCACGAGCTTCAATTTCAGGCATTAAATAGTCGGTTATCATGGCACTATAACGGTCGCCATTGAAGGTTACGTTCGCACCGACATCATTTTTAAAGATATATGGGCTGATGATTCCACCGGCCCACAAACCACACCAAACCGTTGTTTTTTCTGAATGAAGTGGCAGTTCTTGAATTTCTTCAGGTTGCGGCAATTTTGTTTGTTTATAAACCCATTGAGCCTGAAATGGAACTTTTCAAGAGCCCATAGAGCGAAGCGATGTCGCTTGGGAAGGTCGAGCGGCTTCAGTTGTTGCACAAGCTGTATTTTCTACGCTTTCAATTCTACGTAAAATTCGCCAAGTCGTTCCATAAGTCAGTCCGAGTTGCTACGAACGGCGCCGAATCGACTCTCCACGGTCTTCGTGTACACTCTCAGCTACGGCCGCTATATTTTCTTCACAGCGTGCTGGACGTGGTCTATATCGAATATTATCCAATAATGAATGCTGGGTCTCAAAATGGGTGATGGGGTTGCGAATAGTACGCTCAGTAGGCCGATTATGTTGACCATAAGTTGAGCGAAGTGCACGAAAAACATTCCTCACAGAACGTGAATTTTCGTAATAAAGTTGAACGATTTGTAAACGTTGTTCAGTTGTAAGTCATTCCATGATGAAATGCCAAACAATACTTAACAAAAATAACATGACAGCATGACAAGACTCACACGTGATATGTAAAAAATGCTATTAAAAAAAGTATCTCTACTTGAATAACCCATTTTAATGATTTTGTAATTAATGTTACGAAACTTATCATTATATTAACTTAACTTTCATAAGCATAATCTAACGGGACTTTCATAAGCATAATCTAACGGGACTGCTTACTTCACTCACTGTCATTGAAAGAAGGGGTTATGAAATGTACCACTTTGATGGAACAAGAATAAAAAATTAAATTAAATTAACACCTAAATTTCTTTAGGTAATTTTTCTCATTGTTAAGGATCGAAGAATGTTAACAGAAAAATATTTAAAGAAATCTGGAAATAAAGAAAATTTATAAGAAATGGTTTAGTTAAAAAAATACCATGATAAACACTTGTTTAAAAAAATAATTATAAAATAATTTTTTGTATGTCAAAATTAAACTATGAAGTTCCACTCAATTTTAAAAATTTTTAAAGCCAATAAATATATTTTTTTAAAAAGATTTACAATAAAATAGCGTAAGATTTATTTTAATATCATCATTTATATTTAAAGTTATAATTATCTTTTTTTCTCAGCGATATAGAAGAAGTAAAACCCACTTTTGGAATGTTCTGTGGCCATCATTGGAAGAGCGTTTTTACTCTGTTAGTTTTTAGATTTTGTTACCCATACCTGTGAAGGAGCTGTAAGTAAACACTAACCCCGCCTAAACGAGATATTTGTTATAAAAACTATTCTTTAAGCTCTTTAAAAACAATTTTGAACAAAATTTACAGCAGAAAGCTCTTAGACCCACTAAATTAATTTAATCTTCAAAAATCTTTTCTAGGTATATCGTTGCATGTATGTGATTATAATTTGCTGTCTTTATTGGATCACAGAATGTATTCCACTGTATGTCACTTCGTTAATGCCTCTTTTTGCTCTGCCATTATTGGGAGTCTTGGTGAGGAAATTAAATTTTAATTAAAACTAAACCGAAACCGATTATCAGTCCAATTATGAACAAAAATTCCCCGGTAGTTTATTCCTTCTTCCCATTGTTAGAATTGAATTTAAGTAGAGAATTTATAAGAAGGGGAAGAAACTCCCGGGAAATTTTTATTCATAATTTGGTTGTTTATAAAAGAAGCGATTCAGAATAAAAAGCTTTCAGTCAAAACGTATGATTTTCATACAAAATCCATTTCATAAACCCTTTATTAACCCGTTTTATTTTTTATAACTTAGGCCGTAAGCCAATAAGCAATTTGGAATTAAAGTAGAAACTAACATTAAACAAAATAAAAATAAACTAAGGCCTTAATTGTGTAAAACGCAACGCAACGCCAAAGAATTACATTAAAAGCAAAAACAGAGTCATAAATATTTTGTAATTTTGTTGTTGCTTTTACAGAAATTCACATTGCGTTTTAAAATTTAAAACGCTCCATTGCTCGTGGCGTTGAAAATTTAAAAACGGTACATGAATTTCTGTAGAAAGCAACAACAAAATTACAAAATATGTAACATTGTTTTTGCTTTTAATGCAATTCTTTGGCGTTGCGTTGCGTTTTACAAGATTAGGTTCTAAAACTAGAGCTGAACTAGAATTGAATTATAACTTAATTTAAACTCAAACTGAACTATAACTGAACCAGAACCAAACTAAAATAAGACTGAACTAAACTAAAAATGCACTACACAGAAAACATGTTTCATCAATTAAAGCATTAATCAAAAATACAATCAGTTTTAATTAAACATTTAATCAAGGGAATTAAACGTTTAATCAAGTGAATTAAGCGTTTAATCAAGTGAATTATACTTTTAATTAATACTATTAATTTGTTTACTGGTGGAAATTAAATTAATTTTTTAATTAATATCACAATTTTTATTTTTTTCTTTGTAGAATTAAACTATAACTGGGGGGGTTTTTCGCGTATGTATTTCGATTAGAAACAAACAATTTACTGTTTGTGCTGTGTATAAGGATTTGCGTTATCATTCGAAACGATTGTAGAATTGTATATATAAACAAATTGACAATTTGATAAAAAGTTTGGGTTGGTGAAAGGGAGGTACTGTTTTATAAAGCGATGTTTTTGTTGTCGATGAAGGAAAAAAAAAATTCCGTTCATTTGAAACAAATACAATTTGTTCGAACTCGTTTATAATTTCTTTCGACTCGAAATACGCGGTACGCAGTTCTATGTCAATTCTATAGTAGTGCAGTTCGTAGTAGAGAGTTGTTGTTTGGAAAAGTTTTTTTTTTTCGAGAAAGTTTAAAAAACTTCCGTTTATTCAAAGCAAATTTTTCGAATTCGTAAATTATTTCTTACGAATCGAAACACGCAGGAACCACCCTGAACTGAACTAAAATAAAACAACTAAAACGGGTATGTTTTCAATCAAATGCTATAAAATTACAAACTATACCAAATTTAAACTAACGATAACGAGTAAAACCGGACCACAAAAGAAGCTGGGATTTCAGTAAAAATACGTTTATAAAACCGACTTTCAATTACTGTACAAAAAAAAAAAGGTCTAAATCTTAAAATTAAATTACTTTTCCTCAACTACTTGGAAAAATTTATTCTCACACTCTATCAGGATTCGGAGACAACCTGCCAACAATATTTTAAAGATACTCTTGTCATGTTTTTGGGAGGCTTAATGGTGGCTTTGGCTGTGGAATATTGTAATCTACACAAAAGATTGGCCTTGAAAACTATACTTATTGTTTTGTGTAGTCCCAGGCGGTAAATATTATAAAATGGAATGTTAACTTTCATAACGTTTTACCCAAAACTTTATAGTTTACACTTTGGCTTAATTTGTGTAACTAGTTTTATTTCGTTGTGGATTTCAAATTCCGCATCAACAGCCATGATGTGTCCTATTATTAAAGCAGTAATTAAGGAATTGGAAACGGTATTTAAGTTAAAAAACAAAAAACAAAAATTATATTTAAACATTCTTTTTGAATGATTTCAGAATAACGTTATTAATGTGTACATGGACGAAAGCTTTGAACCTGCTGTGGATGGCTTATGCCGCCACTACAGGCGGCTGTGGGACTCTTATAGGAACTGGCACAAATTTGACTTTGAAAGGGATATATGAGAAGTATTTAACAAATTCGCATTAAGGGAACATTAATTTAACTGTTTTGAATAAAAATGACATTTTAGTCGCTTTCCTGATGCCACCGACAAAATCGATTTTCCGACTTTTATGTTTTGGGCTTTACCTATGGTTGTCTTGGATACTTTATTACTTTATCTTTGCTTGAAAATAACCCACTTTGGAATGTTTCGTCCCAACAGCAAAGAGGGCTTAGAAGTAACCAAAGGCACTGGAGCATCGGATACTGTTAAAGCGGTGGTATTGCAAAAGTACGAGGAATTGGTGCACGAGTGGCAAATTTTATGGTGGTTTGTGTGCATGGTTGTACTATTGTTTACCCGCGCTCCTGGTTTTATGCCCGGTTGGGGTGATTTCTTAAATGCAGTGTAAGAAAAAAAAGCGTTGAAGGGAGAATTGTTTCAACTTGATATCGTTTTCTTTATTTCTAGTTCCATAAAATCTTCCACTCCCGTTATGTTTTGCGTATTAGCCTTGTTTATGTTTCCGATGACTTGTTTTTGTTGCAGCCATTGTAAATCGGAAGGTAGGTTTGAAATGACAGCGAAAATTGTTTAGATTTTTTGAGAACTGTATTGAAACTGTTTTAGAACTGAAATTAATTGGAAACTGAACTAGAATCAGAACTAGAAACTCAACTCTAAGATAAGAAAAAACTGCACCAGAAACAAAACTAGAAATAGTGAACAGGGAAGTGAACTAGAATCTGTTAGAGAATCTGAACTAGAACTCAGCTATATTTTATTGATTAGAATATCAACTGGAACTCAACAAAAACTTAACTTTAACGGAACAAGAACTTTTCTAGAATTAAAATTAAACTTAACATTAAGACTACTCTAGAACTGAACTTGGAGTAGAACTGAACTAAACTAAAATAGAAACTAGTAACAAAGTGAATTTAAAAAGTTGTTTACGTAGATGAACGTTTTGAAATCACAAAATAATTTGCCCAGAACACATTTCTTGTGGTTTCAAATCACTTTGATAAAAATTGATTTTCAGAAGAGGCTTGTATAACTTGATTTAGTAACAGGAATAAGAGAAACAAACGAAATAAAATTACAATTACTCAAAACGCACATTGAAAAAATAGCGGGAATATAATAACCATTACGATGCATAAATGTAAAATGTATGACATTTTTTCGTTGTATTAACGTAACATAAGAATAATATCATTGTATAATGAAACAATGTTTTTAAATAATTGAAAAGATTTCATTTCATTCATGACAAGTTATACATCATTTGAACGAAATTAGTTCATTGCGTAAATGATACATTACATTTCAATAAAGAAAATGTACTTTGATTTTTAAAATTTATGGCATAGAATTAATGACAAAATTTCATTGTATTAATGACAGATTCGAAATAACTGAAACGAAATTCATTGCAGTAATTAAAAAAATCGTAACATTTACGAAGGTTTTATAGATATGTAAATATCAACTGATATTTTTCTAGCTTAATACTAGTTACTTTGCCTGCATACTTTCTAAAATTTAAACTTTTTTAATTCAGGACTATAAATAATAACATATATTATCATTTAAAATATTGTATGCAAAGATTTGAAGATTTCAAACTAAATAAGATTTTTTATAAGAAAACTTTTGTGATGTTTACGAGCTATTTGGTCCGAATCTGTATATTAATTTTAATAGCTATATAACGGAATTAAAGTTTTAAGTATTATAGAAAACAAATATTTAAATTATGCTAAGTTTGATTCTCTTACGGTTTCAGAATTTTTAATAAATATTAATTTTGAAGAGTTTTTGAAAATCCTGCTTTAAATTTTAATAAAAAGAACATTAGCAACAAATTAAAAAATTTTTTTAAAAAAAAAAAGCTAAAACCGTACAAAAAATTATTTAGAAAAAATTTGACCAATATAGAAAAAATAAGAGTTTTCATGAAATCGCTTAAAACTGTCCTTTGTGCAAATGAACAAACTTGCGAGACTCTTTTCGTGAAGACCCTTTTTAATTTTTGTGTAATTTAAAACAATTATGCAGTTTGTAAGAAACGTCAATACAAAAATAAATTAAAAAAATAAAAGTTGAACATTGTGAAATTTGTTTTTAAAAATGCAGTTTGAACAGATTGCGATACTTTTAAGCGATATCATGAAAGCCCTTTATATGTATTAAAATTTTAAATAATCATTAACAATTAAATTAAACAAATTACTATCAGGCCTGTTCTGAAAATCACGTGATTTCAAATCACATGTGCTTTTAAAATCACACGTGTGATTTGGTGGTGTTCTGTAAATCACACCGTTTTCGTGTTTTTCGGTGTGATTTTCAATTGTCGAAAGCACAAGCAAACACAAGTTTTTTAACACCTGCTTGTTCTACAAAGGCGTAGCTCATTTTTTAACTCTTTTTATGCTATTTTCCGATAATTTGTTTTTTTAACCGATTTGGCGATCACAAGTTGGTTTTAGGTCTTTTTTAAATTTTGGAATTTTTTGCGAATTTTAGCCATGTTCGCGATAGAAGCGATTTGTTCCTGTAAGATTTCTGATTCTTTACAGCTTTAAAGATTTATAATAAACAGAAGACTCTGCTATATTGCCGCTGTTAACAAATTTTTGCGAATTTCTACTAATTTAGCAATTTTTACCGAATTTTTGCCATTCCTTTAAGTTTTACGGACTTTTAATCAATTTTATGGCTTGTTTGTAATATTAAAAATTTTCGCGAATTTTAGCTATTTTTGCAAAAATATTTTTTTATTTTCCGATATTTTGATTTTTTTTTAGCCCATTTAGCGATTTCAAATAAGTTTTAGGGTTTGTTTACAAGTTTGCAATTTTTCGTGAATTCTAGCCATGTTCGCGGATAGAAGCGATTTTTCCTGTGATTCTTCACAGCTTTAACGATTTTTAATAAATATTAGACTTTGCTATCATGCCGCTGTTAGCAAATTAGCGATTTGTTATTCAACTAAAAACAAGCCTGAAATTACAACAGAAGTCACAAATGCAAATTTTATTTTTGTACTGTGCTCGAATTTTCTTAATTTTAAATGATTTGTTGTAAATAAAACAACTTATTGCATAAAAAAATTAATAAACAACACATTCAATGTCTTATTAAGTTATTTACTATGACGGTCATCTTACAATAGTCGCCAAAATAAAGTGATTTTAAAAAGTTGTTTAATTTGCCCAGAACACCTTTCTTGTGGTTACAAATCACTTCGATAAAATGTGATTTTCAGAACAGGCCTGTATATTAGGTATTAATATAAAACAACTAATAAACAAATCAGTGAAAATACATATTTTAAATTTTGTAATTTAACTAAGTTCGTAAAAAAATAACATGAAAAAGAGATCTTAAAATTAGCAAAAATTACTAAAACAAAAATTAAAATAAATGTTTTCAATAATTAGTATGTCTTTTGGTTATTTTATTGACTGTAAATGGTTTTTAATCCAAATTTCGCTATTTTAATTAGGCTTTACTGCCTATTTCACTAAATGCGAACGAACGCTTTCGTTCGCTCAAATACATGTAAAACAAAAACAAATTCTCAAAAATTTGTTTTTGTTTTACATGTATTTGTGCGAACGAAAGCGTTCGTTCGCATTTAGTGAAATAGGCAGTAAGTTCATTGAATTTAATTTTCATTAAATTATTTTCATGAAGACAGGAATTTTACAACATGAAATAAATTAAAATTTATTGATAATTTTTCATTCTTGACTGAGCTGAGAGTTGAACCAAGATTTTCACGGACAGGTTGACCTGACTAGTTTCGATTGTAACCACACAATCTCTTCGGAGTGGTTTGCCGTTTTATTCACACCGCCATTGAAGACGGATGACGTCAATAGTCAAACATCAATCTTTAAACCAAATGGTATTTGACCTTGGTAGATCTAAATTTGCTTTGAATGAATGATTATCTATTCAATTGATTTACATGTTCTTCCTAACTTCTGTTTTTTCGTACTTTTTGTCAAGAATTCTTCTTGACATCCAAAGTACATTTTTTTCATAAAAAATCTATTTTTGAAAAATCCTTAAGACTTAATTTTACAACTGGACAAAAAAAAAAAAACGCTCAGAAGGGACAAAAATTATATAGACAAAATAAATTATTTTAAAATTAAATTATTTTACAACTTCTAAAAAAAAATTAAATTTTTATAAAAAATTATTAATATGATTTTATAAATAACCTATATTTATATACCTACACTTTAACGTTATTTTATTTAAGGTCTCATACAAACCGGCTTTATGCATGTAGAGGATCAATTAGTTGATATTTTAACAAGTCGACCAATACCGGTAAGTTGCTTGCAAAGAAACTTTTATTAAATTTAAATATAAAATAAAAGAAAAACAACAAGCAGTAGTTAACGAAAAAATACATAAAGCTTTACCCCATATGGGACCCACAATCCCCGGCTTAGGAGGCCGATGGCGTATCCTTGGGCCACTGGGGCAGTTAGCGCATCGATACACCATTTACACCCATTCGACTCCACACACTGCAAAAAAAATATGATAACAAAAAAACCTCAACAAAAAGAATACAAACATCACTTTATCCCCTGCGTATTGTGCAATCATCGTCTTCACTGTGCGATTTGCCGTTGGATTTTCTTGTGGAGTATAGGGAGCTGTCAGCTTCTGTTGAATGCCGTAGTCAAATAGGAATTTGATAAATGATCTACTGGTAACCTGCGTTCCGTTGTGCGTTACTAGACATTTTGGGGTTCCAAAACGGCTAACTATTCCTTCTTTGAGAGCCTTCTGCACTACCTCACTTGTAGCCTTTCTAGCTGGTACTAGTTCCGTCCATTTTGAGAATTTGTCGAAGAAAACTAACAACATTGTATTACCATGTTTTGATCGTGGTAGTGGCCCTACAAAATCTGCGCAAACAATTGCCCATGGTTCTTCTGGAATTTGTGTTAACATCATTCCTGCGGGTTTTTGTTGACTGGCCTTGTATCGTTCATATAAACCGCAGCTCTTTACGTATTTCGCTACTTCTCTGAATAAACCCGGCCAATAGTATCGGTTGCAAACACGTGCGATGGTCTTCCGTATTCCCATGTGCCCTGCCCCTGGTTGATCGTGATTTTCCTGTAGAACGTCCAGTCGGTGGTGCTTTGGCACACATAGCTTCCAAGGTGTGCAACCTTCGACCTCGTTCTGACTAGGAATATGCCGATACAGATGGCCATTTTCTGGGTTCTCCTGCACTTCTTTGATCTTTCGCTCCAGCCAGGCAAACTTTCAGGATCCTATAGTGGTGGTACACAGTGTGTAATGGCTCCCGGGATAAAGTGTCTGCTACCACATTACTTTTTCCCCGTCGGTACTCTACCTCGAAAGAATATTGTTGCAGCTCCAGAGCCCATCGAGCTGTTTAGCCACTTTAGTGAAAGGTGGTCTGTGATTAGCTTAAAATGGTATCCTTCTAGATACGGCCTCATTTTCCGTATTCCACACACAATTTCAGACACACCTTCTCTGTTGCGGAGTAGTTGCATTCGGCCTTGTTTAATTTCCGACTGGCATATTCAATCACTCGTTCTCCTCCGTTTATTTTTTGTTTTAGGACCGAGCCTAGCAAGAATTCACACTGTCAGTTTGTAGCATAAATTGTCTGGAAAAATCTGGGCAAGCAAGAATTGGGGCTTCTGTCAGATGTTCCTTCAATTGTCAAACTTCTCTAGGTCATTTTCCAAAAATCTTTCTACTTGTTCTTCCTCAGTACCTTCGTCCTCCGATATTTCCGTAAGTCGTACCCTCTCGACGTTTGCCGCCATTTGATTTTTGTCAAGTTGAATTTCCTCCCCACCGCATTTCAGTGTCGTCCATTCCCAGAATTATATTATCCAGAATCTTGGGATTGGGATATCCAGAATCAATAAGTCAATTTGTAAGCAGCATTCGATCGTTTTTAGGCATGGTCGACCGCAGTCCCAACAAAATAATTTCTGCTCGTTTTTGCAATTCCTGGCAAGATGTCCATCTTGACCATATCGGCAGGCAGTACTGGAATTAACTTGCCTTGGTCGATTTGAGGGTTCAGCGGCGTTCCTTATAGTGTTTTGATGAGGATTTACTCCCGGATCTCTCATCTGTGGTCTAGGTTGATTTCGTACCTGTTCTGCCTCTACTCCTTCATAGTCTTCTGCTAGTCTTGATAATTCCTGTAGGGTAGAAAATCTCTTCGTTTTATATACATCCTGTATCCAGTTGAGGTATTGTCGTATAGTCTCTCCAGTTTTTTGAACGACTCACCCGGCTGCTGCTTCCTGGTCCGTATCGTGTCTTCTAATTTGTCGATTTACCCCGACGGCAAGAAAAATGCCAGGAAGTCGTGTCTGAAAGTATTCCATGATGTCCAGCGCCTATTGTTGTTGCGGTACCATGATAGTGCGAAGTCCCTTAGTAGCTCTGGCATAGTACGGGAAAGTTAATCTAAACGTATTTCATATACCTCTGCCAATTCCTTATCTCGTTCGATCCACGTGATCAAACTTAAAAGACCACTTCCGGATTTGTTCAATGGCCTGCAGATACTCCTCTGGTTCACTTTGCCGTTGCTCATTGAAGGGTGTCGGTGCTTGCTGCGGTGCAGGGTATGACAAAGTTTGTACTACAAGATTTGTCGTCATAATATTTATTTATTTTTATATATATTTATTTTTATATTTATTTATTTTTATATTTATTATTTACTTATCTTCTTACTTATTAACTTACTTACCCACTTACTTACTTATCCACTTAATTACTTACCCACTTACTTACATAGCCACTTACACACTTACTTACTTTGCCACTTACTTACTTACCCACTTACGTACTCACTTACCCACTAACTTACCCACTTACTTATCCACTTACCCACTTATCCACTTACTTACACACTTATTTACTTAACCACTTATCCATTTACTTACCTACTTACCCACTTACTTACTTACCAACTAACTTAACCACTTACTTACCCATTTAATTACCCACTTACTTACCTACCCATTTAATTACCCACTTACTTACTTACCCCCTTACTTACTTACCCAGTTACCCACACCCACTGACTTATTTATTTATTTATATACTTATTTATTTATTATTACCCACTTACTTACTTACCCACTTACATACTTACTTACCAAATTACTTACTTACCCACTTACCTACATACCCACTAACCCACTTACTTACTTACCCACTTACGTACTTACTTTACCACTTACTTACTTATCCACTTACGCACCTACTTACTCCCACTTACCTACTTACTTACCCACTTACCTACTTACTTACCCACTTACCTACTTACTTACCCACTTCCTTACGCACTTATTTACCCACTTACTTAACCACTTACTCACGTATCCACTTATCCACTTACTTACCCACTAACTTACCCATTACCTATCCACTTACCCACTTACTTGCCCACTTACCCACCAACCTACCCACTTACTTATCCACTCACTTTCCCACTTACTTACCCACTTACTTTCTTACTCACTTCCCCACTTACTTACATACTTACTTTACCACTTACTTCCCCACTTACTTTCTTACTCACTTCCCAACTTACTTACCCACTTACCTACCCACTTAGCCACTTACTTACGCAGTTACCCACTGACTTAATTACCCACTTACATAGTTGCCCACTTACTTCCTCACTGACCCACTTACTTACCCAGCTACTTACTTACTCACTTACTTAGCCACTTACCCACTTACTTACCCACGTACTTATCCACTTACGTAGTTAGCCACTTACCCACTTACTTAGTTACCCACTTACTTACTTACCCACTTACTTAGTTACTCACTTACCCACTTACTTACTTTTCCACTTACCTACTTACCCCCTTTCTTACTTACCCACATAATCTCTTACTCACTTCCCACCTTACTTACCCACTTACTTACTAACCCACTTACTTAACCACTTACCCACTGACTTACTTACCCACTTACGTACTTACCCACTTAGCCACTTACTTACTTACCCACTTACGTTTTATTTTATTTGATTTTATTGTATATTATTTTATTTTTATATATGCTTATTTTTATATTTATTTATTTTTATATATATTTATTTTTATATTTATTTATTTTTATATATATTTATTTATTTTTATATTTATTTATTTTTATATTCATTTATTTTTTTTTTTTTATATATATTTATTTTTATATTTATTTATTTTTATATTTATTTATTTTTATATTTATTTATTTTTATATTTATTTATTTCTATATTTATTTATTTTTATATATATTTTATTATTTATTTTAATATTTATTTATTTTTATATTTATTTATTTATTTATTTTTATATTTATTTTTATATATATTTATTTTTATATTTATTTATTTTTATATATGTATATATATTTTTATATTTATTTATTTTTATATATATTTATTTATTTTTATATTTATTTATTTTTATATTTATTTATTTTTATATTTATTTATTTTTATATTTATTTATTTTTATATTTATTTATTTTTATATTTATTTATTTTTATATTTATTTATTTCTATATTTATTTATTTATTTATTTATTTTTATACATATTTTATTATATATTTTAATATTTATTTATTTTTATATTTATTCTTTTATTAATTTTTATATTTATTTTTATATATATTTATTTTTATATTTAGTTATTTTTATATATATTTATTTATTTTTATATTTATTTATTTTATATTTATTTATTTTTATATTTATTTATTTTTATATTTATTTATTTATTTATTTCTATATTTATTTATTTATTTTTATATATATTTTATTATTTATTTAAATATTTATTTATTTTTATATATATTTATTTATTTATTTTTATATTTATTTTTATATATATTTATTTTTATATTTATTTATTTTTATATATATTTATTTATTTTTATATTTATTTATTTTTATATTTATTTATTTTTATATTTATTTATTTTTATATTTATTTATTTATTTATTTCTATATTTATTTATTTTTATATATATTTTATTATTTATTTTAATATTTATTTATTTTTATATTTATTTATTTATTTATTTTAATATTTATTTTTATATATATTTATTTATTTTTATATATATTTATTTATTTTTATATATATTTATTTATTTTTATATATATTTATTTTTATACTTATTTATTTTTATATATATTTATTTATTTTTATATATATTAATTTTTATATTTATTTATTTTTATATTTATTTATTTTTATTTTTATTTATTTTTATATTTATTTATTTTTATATTTATTTATTTATTTATTTCTATATTTATTTATTTTTATATATATTTTATTATTTATTTATTTATTTATTTATTTTTATATTTATTTTTATATATATATTTATTTTTATATTTATTTATTTTTATATTCATTTATTTTTTTATTTTTATATATATTTATTTATTTATTTTTATATATATTTATTTTTATATTATTTATTTTTATATTTATTTATTTTTATATTTATTTATTTTTATATTTATTTATTTATTTATTTATATATTTATATATTTATTTATTTTTATATATATTTAATTATTTATTTTAATATTTATTTATTTTTATATTTATTTTTATATATATTTATTTTTATATTTATTTATTTTTATATATATTTATTTATTTTTATATATATTTATTTTTATACTTATTTATTTTTATATTAATTTATTTTTATATTTATTTATTTTTCTATTTATTTATTTTTATATATATTTTATTATTTATTTAATATTTATTTATTTTTATATTTATTTATTTTTATATTTAATTATTTTTATATTCATTTATTTTTTTATTTTTATATATATTTATTTTTATATATATTTATTTATTTTTATATTTATTTATTTTTATATTTATTTATTTATTTATTTCTATATTTATTTATTTATTTATTTTTATATATATTTTATTATTTATTTTAATATTTATTTATTTTTATATTTATTTATTTTTATATTTATTTATTTTTATATTAATTTTTATATATATTTATTTTTATATTTATTTATTTTCATATATATTTATTTATTTTTATATATATATATTTTTATATTTATTTATTTTTATATATATTTATTTTTATATTTATTTATTTTTATATTTATTTATTTTTATATTTATTTATTTATTTATTTCTATATTTATTTATTTATTTATTTTTATATATATTTTTTTATATATTTTAATATTTATTTATTTTTATATTTATTTATTTTTATATATATTTATTTTTATATTTTGTTATTTTTATATATATTTATTTATTTTTATATATATTTATTTTTATATTTATTTATTTTTATATTTATTTATTTTTATATTTATTTATTTCTATATTTATTTATTTTTTATATATATTTTATTATTTATTTTAATATATATTTATTTTTATATTTATTTTTATATATATTTATTCTTATATTTATTTATTTTTATTTATATTTATTTATTTTTATATATATTTATTTTTATATTTATTTATTTTAATATGTATTTATTTTTATATTTATTTATTTTTATATTTATTTATTTTTATATTTATTTATTTATTTCTATATATACTTATTTATTTATTTTTATATATATTTTATTATTTATTTTAGTATTT